>CM076682.1:44550839-45901879 GCA_038501925.1 Xenopus petersii | reverse complement strand
TTGTCAAAATAAAATTTCTCTTTTTTCAGGAATGATTAGCCACTAATGGACACTTTCTTTACGAAAATATATTACACTGAGGACTAATTTTTTCTGCTGGTATCGATGGTTTTCTGCTGATTTTTTCTGTTGATATTTTTTCTATTTTTTCTGTTGATATTGTGTTTTTTTACACGTTATTGGATAGGTACAACTGTTTAAGTAATGTTAACTATTTGTGTTAATTTTTTCCACTTTGTACACGCCCACGTGTTCGATCATGTGATGTGTTTAACCTATAAATTGTTTACTGCAGTCTGTAATTTTATGCTTGATAAAGGGGGTAACCCCGAAACGTTGCATGCTGCAATAAATTTCTAGCAAGGTATAACCTGCTTGCATTACCTGTGTGCCGGTGAATTTCTTGTCGCCTTTCCTAAAAGAGCCTGCCTCAATAGCTCAGTTGGTAGAGCACACGGCTAGAGTCCATAACCTGGACCAAAAGGTTGTGGGTTCGATTCCCACCTCTGCTAGAAACTCACTCCAGAGCAATTCAGGTTCACTGTTCTTTAACCAACTCTCAATAGCGATGGAAGGGCAAGTGCCAGAAGTCCATCATCCGCTTTCCATTTGGCTGCACCTTTTCCCATCTGGGGTTGTCCTTCTAAGCTACGCTGGTATGTACTTCTACCTCAGCCCAGGGGTTCCCCATCTAGCACCTTGCCCTTACCTTTGAGAAGCTGATTAGCGAAGGAAGTTTTGGTGCTTTAACAAATGTGAAATATTGGTTACTAATTAATGCAGCCCGAAGTAAAGGAACCTTTCCCTGAAATGCACCCATGGGACTCGCACGCTGGGCACTTTGTGAAATGAAAGCAGGTGATTTTCTGCATGAGCCATTGAACAGCCATGTGGGGGTGCTGATTTTGCCGCCTCCAAAGTATCAGTCGCCCTTGAATGCAGCATGAAGAAAATGCCATCGGCGAGCCTGCATAGAATAAAGGGTTCTGTACAGGCATAAAGAAACCTGAAAAGACACCCACGCCGGGATTTGAACTCTGGACCCCACGGGCGGTAACAGGCGCTTTAACCATTACACCACAGGAACTTAGACATGACGGGAAAGGTTCCGGATGACTGTAAGAATCCATTGTCCCCTTGTGCCTCTGCAGTGACTGGCAGGGCTGAAAGTCCATCTTCTGCCTAATAAAGTCAATACCAACCTGAGGCCCTTTCCTAAAAGAGCCTGCCTAAATAGCTCAGTCGGTAGAGCGCACGGCTAGAGTCCATAACCTGGACCAAAAGGTTGTGGGTTCGATTCCCACCTCTGCTAGAAACTCACTCCAGAGCAATTCAGGTTCACTGTTCTTTAACCAACTCTCAATAGCGATGGAAGGGCAAGTGCCAGAAGTCCATCATCCGCTTTCCATTTGGCTGCACCTTTTCCCATCTGGGGTTGTCCTTCTAAGCTACGCTGGTATGTACTTCTACCTCAGCCCAGGGGTTCCCCATCTAGCACCTTGCCCTTACCTTTGAGAAGCTGATTAGCGAAGGAAGTTTTGGTGCTTTAACAACTGTGAAATATTGGTTACTAATTAATGCAGCCCGAAGTAGGGATGCACCGAATCCACTTTTTTGGATTCGGCCGAACCCCCGAATCCTTTGCAAAAGATTTGGCCGAATATTGAACCGAATCCGAACCCTAATTTGCATATGCAAATTAGGGGTGGGAAGGGGAAAACATTTTTAATTCCTTGTTTTGTGTCAAAAAGTCACGTGATTTCCCTCCCCGCCCCTAATTTATATATGCAAATTAGGATTCGGATTCGGTTCGGCCGGGCAGAAGGATTCGGCCGAATCCGAATCCAGCTGAAAAAGGCCGAATCCTGGCCGAATCCCGAACCGAATCCTGGATTCGGTGCATCCCTAGCCCGAAGTAAAGGAACCTTTCCCTGAAATGCACCCATGGGACTCGCACGCTGGGCACTTTGTGAAATGAAAGCAGGTGATTTTCTGCATGAGCCATTGAACAGCCATGTGGGGGTGCTGATTTTGCCGCCTCCAAAGTATCAGTCGCCCTTGAATGCAGCATGAAGAAAATGCCATCGACGAGCCTGCATAGAATAAAGGGTTCTGTACAGGCATAAAGAAACCTGAAAAGACACCCACGCCGGGATTTGAACTCTGGACCCCACGGGTGGAAACAGGCGCTTTAACCATTACACCACAGGAACTTAGACATGACGGTGATAGGTTCCGGATGACTGTAAGAATCCATTGTCCCCTTGTGCCTCTGCATTGATTGGCAGGGCTGAAAGTCCATCTTCTGCCTAATAAAGTCAATACCAACCTGAGGCCCTTTCCTAAAAGAGCCTGCCTAAATAGCTCAGTCGGTAGAGCGCACGGCTAGAGTCCATAACCTGGACCAAAAGGTTGTGGGTTCGATTCCCACCTCTGCTAGAAACTCACTCCAGAGCAATTCAGGTTCACTGTTCTTTAACCAACTCTCAATAGCGATGGAAGGGCAAGTGCCAGAAGTCCATCATCCGCTTTCCATTTGGCTGCACCTTTTCCCATCTGGGGTTGTCCTTCTAAGCTACGCTGGTATGTACTTCTACCTCAGCCCAGGGGTTCCCCATCTAGCACCTTGCCCTTACCTTTGAGAAGCTGATTAGCGAAGGAAGTTTTGGTGCTTTAACAAATGTGAAATATTGGTTACTAATTAATGCAGCCCGAAGTAAAGGAACCTTTCCCTGAAATGCACCCATGGGACTCGCACGCTGGGCACTTTGTGAAATGAAAGCAGGTGATTTTCTGCATGAGCCATTGAACAGCCATGTGAGGGTCCTGATTTTGCCGCCTCCAAAGTATCAGTCGCCCTTGAATGCAGCATGAAGAAAATGCCATCGGCGAGCCTGCATAGAATAAAGGGTTCTGTACAGGCATAAAGAAACCTGAAAAGACACCCACGCCGGGATTTGAACTCTGGACCCCACGGGCGGAAACAGGCGCTTTAACCATTACACCACAGGAACTTAGACATGACGGGAAAGGTTCCGGATGACTGTAAGAATCCATTGTCCCCTTGTGCCTCTGCATTGACTGGCAGGGCTGAAAGTCCATCTTCTGCCTAATAAAGTCAATACCAACCTGAGGCCCGTGCCTAAAAGAGCCTGCCTCAATAGCTCAGTTGGTAGAGTGCACGGCTAGAGTCCATAACCTAGACCAAAAGGTTGTGGGTTCGATTCCCACCTCTGCTAGAAACTCACTCCAGAGCAATTCAGGTTCACTGTTCTTTAACCAACTCTCAATAGCGATGGAAGGGCAAGTGTAAGAAGTCCATCATCCGCTTTCCATTTGGCTGCCCCTTTTCCCATCTGGGGTTGTCCTTCTAAGCTACGCTGGTATGTACTTCTACCTCAGCCCAGGGGTTCCCCATCTAGCACCTTGTCCTTACCTTTTCATCAACTTGGGTATTTTTTCCCCATACAGAACCCTTTTTGGGGTTTGCTTAGCATCAGCCTGAAGTTGACCTTGGCAAATTGCTTAATGAGGACAGTGTTCTGTACCAAGCTTAATTAAAAAAAAGCATTTGAGAAGCTGACAAGCGAGGGCAGCTTTGCTGCGATTCAGTCGAAAAGAAAGTAGAGGTCGCTCTTGAATGCAGCATGCAGAAGATGGCACAGGTGAACCTTCTTGAAAGAAAGCATTTGAGAAGCTGATTAGCGAAGGAAGTTTTGGTGCTTTAACAAATGTGAAATATTGGTTACTAATTAATGCAGCCCGAAGTAAAGGAACCTTTCCCTGAAATGCACCCATGGGACTCGCACGCTGGGCACTTTGTGAAATGAAAGCAGGTGATTTTCTGCATGCGCCATTGAACAGCCATGTGGGGGAGCTGATTTTGCCGCCTCCAAAGTATCAGTCGCTCTAGAATGCAGCATGAAGAAAATGCCATCGGCGAGCCTGCATAGAATAAAGGGTTCTGTACAGGCATAAAGAAACCTGAAAAGACACCCACACCGGGATTTGAACTCTGGACCCCACGGGCGGAAACAGGGCCTTAACCATTACACCACAGGAACCTAGACATGATGGGAAAGGTTCTGGATGAATGTAAGAATCCATTGTCCCCTTGTGCCTCTGCATTGACTGGCAGGGCTGAAAGTCCATCTTCTGCCTAATAAAGTCAATACCAACCTGAGGCCCTTTCCTAAAAGAGCCTGCCTAAATAGCTCAGTCGGTAGAGCGCACGACTAGAGTCCATAACCTGGTCCAAAAGGTTGTGGGTTCGATTCCCACCTCTGCTAGAAACTCACTCCAGAGCAATTCAGGTTCACTGTTCTTTAACCAACTCTCAATAGCGATGGAAGGGCAAGTGCCAGAAGTCCATCATCCGCTTTCCATTTGGCTGCCCCTTTTCCCATCTGGGGTTGTCCTTCTAAGCTACGCTGGTATGTACTTCTACCTCAGCCCAGGGGTTCCCCATCTAGCACCTTACCCTTACCTTTTCATCAACTTGGGTATTTTTTCCCCATACAGAACACTTTTTGGGGTTTGCTTAGCATCAGCCTGAAGTTGACCTTGGCAAATTGCTTAATGAGGACAGTGTTCTGTACCAAGCTTAATAAAAAAAAAGCATTTGAGAAGCTGACAAGCGAGGGCAGCTTTGCTGCGATTCAGCCGAAAAGAAAGTAGAGGTCGCTCTTGAATGCAGCATGCAGAAGATGGCACAGGTGAACCTTCTTTAAAGAAAGCATTTGAGAAGCTGTTTAGCGAAGGAAGTTTTGGTGCTTTAACAAATGTGAAATATTGGTTACTAATTAAGGCAGCCCGAAGTAAAGGAACCTTTCCCTGAAATGCACCCATGGGACTCGCACGCTGGGCACTTTGTGAAATGAAAGCAGGTGATTTTCTGCATGCGCCATTGAACAGCCATGTGGGGGAGCTGATTTTGCCGCCTCCAAAGTATCAGTCGCTCTTGAATGCAGCATGAAGAAAATGCCATCGGCGAGCCTGCATAGAATAAAGGGTTCTGTACAGGCATAAAGAAACCTGAAAAGACACCCACGCCGGGATTTGAACTCTGGACCCCACGGGCGGAAACAGGGCCTTAACCATTACACCACCGGAACCTAGACATGACGGGAAAGGTTCTGGATGAATGTAAGAATCCATTGTCTCCTTGTGCCTCTGCACTGACTGGCAGGGCTGAAAGTCCATCTTCTGCCTAATAAAGTCAATACCAACCTGAGGCCCTTTCCTAAAAGAGCCTGCCTAAATAGCTCAGTCGGTAGAGCGCACGACTAGAGTCCATAACCTGGTCCAAAAGGTTGTGGGTTCGATTCCCACCTCTACTAGAAACTCACTCCAGAGCAATTCAGGTTCACTGTTCTTTAACCAACTCTCAATAGCGATGGAAGGGCAAGTGCCAGAAGTCCATCATCCGCTTTCCATTTGGCTGCCCCTTTTCCCATCTGGGGTTGTCCTTCTAAGCTACTGTACTTCTACCTCAGCCCAGGGGTTCCCCATCTAGCACCTTGCCCTTACCTTTTCATCAACTTGGGTATTTTTTCCCCATACAGAACCCTTTTTGGGGTTTGCTTAGCATCAGCCTGAAGTTGACCTTGGCAAATTGCTTAATGAGGACAGTGTTCTGTACCAAGCTTAATAAAAAAAAGCATTTGAGAAGCTGACAAGCGAGGGCAGCTTTGCTGCGATTCTGCCGAAAATAAAGTAGAGGTCGCTCTTGAATGCAGCATGCAGAAGATGGCACAGGTGAACCTTCTTGAAAGAAAGCATTTGAGAAGCTGATTAGCGAAGGAAGTTTTGGTGCTTTAACAAATGTGAAATATTGGTTACTAATTAATGCAGCCCGAAGTAAAGGAACCTTTCCCTGAAATGCACCCATGGGACTCGCACGCTGGGCACTTTGTGAAATGAAAGCAGGTGATTTTCTGCATGCGCCATTGAACAGCCATGTGGGGGAGCTGATTTTGCCGCCTCCAAAGTATCAGTCGCTCTTGAATGCAGCATGAAGAAAATGCCATCGGCGAGCCTGCATAGAATAAAGGGTTCTGTACAGGCATAAAGAAACCTGAAAAGACACCCACGCCGGGATTTGAACTCTGGACCCCACGGGCGGAAACAGGGCCTTAACCATTACACCACAGGAACCTAGACATGACAGGAAAGGTTCTGGATGAATGTAAGAATCCATTGTCCCCTTGTGCCTCTGCATTGACTGGCAGGGCTGAAAGTCCATCTTCTGCCTAATAAAGTCAATACCAACCTGAGGCCCTTTCTTTAAAGAGCCTGCCTAAATAGCTCAGTCGGTAGAGCGCACGACTAGAGTCCATAACCTGGTCCAAAAGGTTGTGGGTTCGATTCCCACCTCTGCTAGAAACTCACTCCAGAGCAATTCAGGTTCACTGTTCTTTAACCAACTCTCAATAGCGATGGAAGGGCAAGTGCCAGAAGTCCATCATCCGCTTTCCATTTGGCTGCCCCTTTTCCCATCTGGGGTTGTCCTTCTAAGCTACTGTACTTCTACCTCAGCCCAGGGGTTCCCCATCTAGCACCTTGCCCTTACCTTTTCATCAACTTGGGTATTTTTTCCCCATACAGAACCCTTTTTGGGGTTTGCTTAGCATCAGCCTGAAGTTGACCTTGGCAAATTGCTTAATGAGGACAGTGTTCTGTACCAAGCTTAATAAAAAAAAGCATTTGAGAAGCTGACAAGCGAGGGCAGCTTTGCTGCGATTCTGCCGAAATAAAGTAGAGGTCGCTCTTGAATGCAGCATGCAGAAGATGGCACAGGTGAACCTTCTTGAAAGAAAGCATTTGAGAAGCTGATTAGCGAAGGAAGTTTTGGTGCTTTAACAAATGTGAAATATTGGTTACTAATTAATGCAGCCCGAAGTAAAGGAACCTTTCCCTGAAATGCACCCATGGGACTCGCACGCTGGGCACTTTGTGAAATGAAAGCAGGTGATTTTCTGCATGAGCCATTTGCTGATTTTGCCGCCTCCAAAGTATCAGTCGCTCTTGAATGCAGCATGAAGAAAATGCCATCGGCGAGCCTGCATAGAATAAAGGGTTCTGTACAGGCATAAAGAAACCTGAAAAGACACCCACGCCGGGATTTGAACTCTGGACCACGCGGGCGGAAACAGGCGCTTTAACCATTACACCACAGGAACCTAGACATGATGGGAAAGGTTCCGGATGACTGTAAGAATCCATTGTCCCCTTGTGCCTCTGCATTGACTGGCAGGGCTGAAAGTCCATCTTCTGCCTAATAAAGTCAATACCAACCTGAGGCCCTTTCCTAAAAGAGCCTGCATAAATAGCTCAGTCGTTAGAGCGCACGGCTAGAGTCCATAACCTGGACCAAAAGGTTGTGGGTTCGATTCCCACCTCTGCTAGAAACTCACTCCAGAGCAATTCAGGTTCACTGTTCTTTAACCAACTCTCAATAGCGATGGAAGGGCAAGTGCCAGAAGTCCATCATCGGCTTTCAATTTGGCTGCCCCTTTTCCCATCTGGGGTTGTCCTTCTAAGCTACGCTGGTATGTACTTCTACCTCAGCCCAGGGGTTCCCCATCTAGCACCTTGCCCTTACCTTTTCATCAACTTGGGAATTTTTTCCCCATACAGAACCCTTTTTGGGGTTTGCTTAGCATCAGCATGAAGTTGACCTTGGCAAATTGCTTAATGAGGACAGTGTTCTGTACCAAGCTTAATAAAAAAAAGCATTTGAGAAGCTGACAAGCGAGGGCAGCTTTGCTGCGATTCTGCCGAAAAGAAAGTAGAGGTCGCTCTTGAATGCAGCATGCAGAAGATGGCACAGGTGAACCTTCTTGAAAGAAAGCATTTGAGAAGATGATTAGCGAAGGAAGTTTTGGTGCTTTAACAAATGTGAAATACTGGTTACTAATTAATGCAGCCCGAAGTAAAGGAACCTTTCCCTGAAATGCACCCATGGGACTCGCACTCTGGGCACTTTGTGAAATGAAAGCAGGTGATTTTCTACATGAGCCATTGAACAGCCATGTGGGTGTGCTGATTTTGCCGCCTCCAAAGTATCAGTCGATCTTGAATGCAGCATGAAGAAAATGCCATCGGCGAGCCTGCATAGAATTAAGGGTTCTGTACAGGCATAAAGAAACCTGAAAAGACACCCACGCCGGGATTTGAACTCTGGACCCCACGGGCGGAAACAGGCGCTTTAACCATTACACCACAGGAACTTAGACATGACGGGAAAGGTTCCGGATGACTGTAAGAATCCATTGTCCCCTTGTGCCTCTGCATTGACTGGCAGGGCTGAAAGTCCATCTTCTGCCTAATAAAGTCAATACCAACCTGAGGCCCTTTCCTAAAAGAGCCTGCCTAAATAGCTCAGTCGGTAGAGTGCACGGCTAGAGTCCATAACCTGGACCAAAAGGTTGTGGGTTCGATTCCCACCTCTGCTAGAAACTCACTCCAGAGCAATTCAGGTTCACTGTTCTTTAACCAACTCTCAATAGCGATGGAAGGGCAAGTGCCAGAAGTCCATCATCCGCTTTCCATTTGGCTGCACCTTTTCCCATCTGGGGTTGTCCTTCTAAGCTACGCTGGTATGTACTTCTACCTCAGCCCAGGGGTTCCCCATCTAGCACCTTGCCCTTACCTTTTCATCAACTTGGGTATTTTTTCCCCATACAGAACACTTTTTGGGGTTTGCTTAGCATCAGCCTGAAGTTGACCTTGGCAAATTGCTTAATGAGGACAGTGTTCTGTACCAAGCTTAATAAAAAAAAGCATTTGAGAAGCTGACAAGTGAGGGCAGCTTTGCTGCGATTCTGCCGAAAAGAAAGTAGAGGTCGCACTTGAATGCAGCATGCAGAAGATGGCCAAGGTGAACCTTCTTGAAAGAAAGCATTTGAGAAGCTGATTAGCGAAGGAAGTTTTGGTGCTTTAATAAATGTGAAATATTGGTTACTAATTAATGCAGCCCGAAGTAAAGGAACCTTTCCCTGAAATGCACCCATGGGACTCGCACGCTGGGCACTTTGTGAAATGAAAGCAGGTGATTTTCTGCATGAGCCATTGAACAGCCATGTGGGGGTGCTGATTTTGCCGCCTCCAAAGTATCAGTCGCCCTTGAATGCAGCATGAAGAAAATGCCATTGGCGAGCCTGCATAGAATAAAGGGTTCTGTACAGGCATAAAGAAACCTGAAAATACACCCACGCCGGGATTTGAACTCTGGACCCCACGGGCGGAAACAGGCGCTTTAACCATTACACCACAGGAACTTAGACATGACAGGAAAGGTTCCGGATGACTGTAACAATCCATTGTCCCCTTGTGCCTCTGCATTGACTGGCAGGGCTGAAAGTCCATCTTCTGCCTAATAAAGTCAATACCAAACTGAGGCCCTTTCCTAAAAGAGCCTGCCTCAATAGCTCAGTTGGTAGAGCGCACGGCTAGAGTCCATAACCTAGACCAAAAGGTTGTGGGTTTGATTCCCACCTCTGCTAGAAACTCACTCCAGAGCAATTCAGGTTCACTGTTCTTTAACCAACTCTCAATAGCGATGGAAGGGCAAGTGCCAGAAGTCCATCATCCGCTTTCCATTTGGCTGCACCTTTTCCCATCTGGGGTTGTCCTTCTAAGCTACGCTGGTATGTACTTCTACCTCAGCCCAGGGGTTCCCCATCTAGCACCTTGCCCTTACCTTTGAGAAGCTGATTAGCGAAGGAAGTTTTGGTGCTTTAACAAATGTGAAATATTGGTTACTAATTAATGCAGCCCGAAGTAAAGGAACCTTTCCCTGAAATGCACCCATGGGACTCGCACGCTGGGCACTTTGTGAAATGAAAGCAGGTGATTTTCTGCATGAGCCATTGAACAGCCATGTGAGGGTCCTGATTTTGCCGCCTCCAAAGTATCAGTCGCCCTTGAATGCAGCATGAAGAAAATGCCATCGGCGAGCCTGCATAGAATAAAGGGTTCTGTACAGGCATAAAGAAACCTGAAAAGACACCCACGCCGGGATTTGAACTCTGGACCCCACGGGCGGAAACAGGCGCTTTAACCATTACACCACAGGAACTTAGACATGACGGGAAAGGTTCCGGATGACTGTAAGAATCCATTGTCCCCTTGTGCCTCTGCATTGACTGGCAGGGCTGAAAGTCCATCTTCTGCCTAATAAAGTCAATACCAACCTGAGGCCCGTGCCTAAAAGAGCCTGCCTCAATAGCTCAGTTGGTAGAGTGCACGGCTAGAGTCCATAACCTAGACCAAAAGGTTGTGGGTTCGATTCCCACCTCTGCTAGAAACTCACTCCAGAGCAATTCAGGTTCACTGTTCTTTAACCAACTCTCAATAGCGATGGAAGGGCAAGTGTAAGAAGTCCATCATCCGCTTTCCATTTGGCTGCCCCTTTTCCCATCTGGGGTTGTCCTTCTAAGCTACGCTGGTATGTACTTCTACCTCAGCCCAGGGGTTCCCCATCTAGCACCTTGTCCTTACCTTTTCATCAACTTGGGTATTTTTTCCCCATACAGAACCCTTTTTGGGGTTTGCTTAGCATCAGCCTGAAGTTGACCTTGGCAAATTGCTTAATGAGGACAGTGTTCTGTACCAAGCTTAATTAAAAAAAAGCATTTGAGAAGCTGACAAGCGAGGGCAGCTTTGCTGCGATTCAGTCGAAAAGAAAGTAGAGGTCGCTCTTGAATGCAGCATGCAGAAGATGGCACAGGTGAACCTTCTTGAAAGAAAGCATTTGAGAAGCTGATTAGCGAAGGAAGTTTTGGTGCTTTAACAAATGTGAAATATTGGTTACTAATTAATGCAGCCCGAAGTAAAGGAACCTTTCCCTGAAATGCACCCATGGGACTCGCACGCTGGGCACTTTGTGAAATGAAAGCAGGTGATTTTCTGCATGCGCCATTGAACAGCCATGTGGGGGAGCTGATTTTGCCGCCTCCAAAGTATCAGTCGCTCTAGAATGCAGCATGAAGAAAATGCCATCGGCGAGCCTGCATAGAATAAAGGGTTCTGTACAGGCATAAAGAAACCTGAAAAGACACCCACACCGGGATTTGAACTCTGGACCCCACGGGCGGAAACAGGGCCTTAACCATTACACCACAGGAACCTAGACATGATGGGAAAGGTTCTGGATGAATGTAAGAATCCATTGTCCCCTTGTGCCTCTGCATTGACTGGCAGGGCTGAAAGTCCATCTTCTGCCTAATAAAGTCAATACCAACCTGAGGCCCTTTCCTAAAAGAGCCTGCCTAAATAGCTCAGTCGGTAGAGCGCACGACTAGAGTCCATAACCTGGTCCAAAAGGTTGTGGGTTCGATTCCCACCTCTGCTAGAAACTCACTCCAGAGCAATTCAGGTTCACTGTTCTTTAACCAACTCTCAATAGCGATGGAAGGGCAAGTGCCAGAAGTCCATCATCCGCTTTCCATTTGGCTGCCCCTTTTCCCATCTGGGGTTGTCCTTCTAAGCTACGCTGGTATGTACTTCTACCTCAGCCCAGGGGTTCCCCATCTAGCACCTTACCCTTACCTTTTCATCAACTTGGGTATTTTTTCCCCATACAGAACACTTTTTGGGGTTTGCTTAGCATCAGCCTGAAGTTGACCTTGGCAAATTGCTTAATGAGGACAGTGTTCTGTACCAAGCTTAATAAAAAAAAAGCATTTGAGAAGCTGACAAGCGAGGGCAGCTTTGCTGCGATTCAGCCGAAAAGAAAGTAGAGGTCGCTCTTGAATGCAGCATGCAGAAGATGGCACAGGTGAACCTTCTTTAAAGAAAGCATTTGAGAAGCTGTTTAGCGAAGGAAGTTTTGGTGCTTTAACAAATGTGAAATATTGGTTACTAATTAAGGCAGCCCGAAGTAAAGGAACCTTTCCCTGAAATGCACCCATGGGACTCGCACGCTGGGCACTTTGTGAAATGAAAGCAGGTGATTTTCTGCATGCGCCATTGAACAGCCATGTGGGGGAGCTGATTTTGCCGCCTCCAAAGTATCAGTCGCTCTTGAATGCAGCATGAAGAAAATGCCATCGGCGAGCCTGCATAGAATAAAGGGTTCTGTACAGGCATAAAGAAACCTGAAAAGACACCCACGCCGGGATTTGAACTCTGGACCCCACGGGCGGAAACAGGGCCTTAACCATTACACCACCGGAACCTAGACATGACGGGAAAGGTTCTGGATGAATGTAAGAATCCATTGTCTCCTTGTGCCTCTGCACTGACTGGCAGGGCTGAAAGTCCATCTTCTGCCTAATAAAGTCAATACCAACCTGAGGCCCTTTCCTAAAAGAGCCTGCCTAAATAGCTCAGTCGGTAGAGCGCACGACTAGAGTCCATAACCTGGTCCAAAAGGTTGTGGGTTCGATTCCCACCTCTACTAGAAACTCACTCCAGAGCAATTCAGGTTCACTGTTCTTTAACCAACTCTCAATAGCGATGGAAGGGCAAGTGCCAGAAGTCCATCATCCGCTTTCCATTTGGCTGCCCCTTTTCCCATCTGGGGTTGTCCTTCTAAGCTACTGTACTTCTACCTCAGCCCAGGGGTTCCCCATCTAGCACCTTGCCCTTACCTTTTCATCAACTTGGGTATTTTTTCCCCATACAGAACCCTTTTTGGGGTTTGCTTAGCATCAGCCTGAAGTTGACCTTGGCAAATTGCTTAATGAGGACAGTGTTCTGTACCAAGCTTAATAAAAAAAAGCATTTGAGAAGCTGACAAGCGAGGGCAGCTTTGCTGCGATTCTGCCGAAATAAAGTAGAGGTCGCTCTTGAATGCAGCATGCAGAAGATGGCACAGGTGAACCTTCTTGAAAGAAAGCATTTGAGAAGCTGATTAGCGAAGGAAGTTTTGGTGCTTTAACAAATGTGAAATATTGGTTACTAATTAATGCAGCCCGAAGTAAAGGAACCTTTCCCTGAAATGCACCCATGGGACTCGCACGCTGGGCACTTTGTGAAATGAAAGCAGGTGATTTTCTGCATGCGCCATTGAACAGCCATGTGGGGGAGCTGATTTTGCCGCCTCCAAAGTATCAGTCGCTCTTGAATGCAGCATGAAGAAAATGCCATCGGCGAGCCTGCATAGAATAAAGGGTTCTGTACAGGCATAAAGAAACCTGAAAAGACACCCACGCCGGGATTTGAACTCTGGACCCCACGGGCGGAAACAGGGCCTTAACCATTACACCACAGGAACCTAGACATGACAGGAAAGGTTCTGGATGAATGTAAGAATCCATTGTCCCCTTGTGCCTCTGCATTGACTGGCAGGGCTGAAAGTCCATCTTCTGCCTAATAAAGTCAATACCAACCTGAGGCCTTTTCTTTAAAGAGCCTGCCTAAATAGCTCAGTCGGTAGAGCGCACGACTAGAGTCCATAACCTGGTCCAAAAGGTTGTGGGTTCGATTCCCACCTCTGCTAGAAACTCACTCCAGAGCAATTCAGGTTCACTGTTCTTTAACCAACTCTCAATAGCGATGGAAGGGCAAGTGCCAGAAGTCCATCATCCGCTTTCCATTTGGCTGCCCCTTTTCCCATCTGGGGTTGTCCTTCTAAGCTACTGTACTTCTACCTCAGCCCAGGGGTTCCCCATCTAGCACCTTGCCCTTACCTTTTCATCAACTTGGGTATTTTTTCCCCATACAGAACCCTTTTTGGGGTTTGCTTAGCATCAGCCTGAAGTTGACCTTGGCAAATTGCTTAATGAGGACAGTGTTCTGTACCAAGCTTAATAAAAAAAAGCATTTGAGAAGCTGACAAGCGAGGGCAGCTTTGCTGCGATTCTGCCGAAATAAAGTAGAGGTCGCTCTTGAATGCAGCATGCAGAAGATGGCACAGGTGAACCTTCTTGAAAGAAAGCATTTGAGAAGCTGATTAGCGAAGGAAGTTTTGGTGCTTTAACAAATGTGAAATATTGGTTACTAATTAATGCAGCCCGAAGTAAAGGAACCTTTCCCTGAAATGCACCCATGGGACTCGCACGCTGGGCACTTTGTGAAATGAAAGCAGGTGATTTTCTGCATGAGCCATTTGCTGATTTTGCCGCCTCCAAAGTATCAGTCGCTCTTGAATGCAGCATGAAGAAAATGCCATCGGCGAGCCTGCATAGAATAAAGGGTTCTGTACAGGCATAAAGAAACCTGAAAAGACACCCACGCCGGGATTTGAACTCTGGACCACGCGGGCGGAAACAGGCGCTTTAACCATTACACCACAGGAACCTAGACATGATGGGAAAGGTTCCGGATGACTGTAAGAATCCATTGTCCCCTTGTGCCTCTGCATTGACTGGCAGGGCTGAAAGTCCATCTTCTGCCTAATAAAGTCAATACCAACCTGAGGCCCTTTCCTAAAAGAGCCTGCATAAATAGCTCAGTCGTTAGAGCGCACGGCTAGAGTCCATAACCTGGACCAAAAGGTTGTGGGTTCGATTCCCACCTCTGCTAGAAACTCACTCCAGAGCAATTCAGGTTCACTGTTCTTTAACCAACTCTCAATAGCGATGGAAGGGCAAGTGCCAGAAGTCCATCATCGGCTTTCAATTTGGCTGCCCCTTTTCCCATCTGGGGTTGTCCTTCTAAGCTACGCTGGTATGTACTTCTACCTCAGCCCAGGGGTTCCCCATCTAGCACCTTGCCCTTACCTTTTCATCAACTTGGGAATTTTTTCCCCATACAGAACCCTTTTTGGGGTTTGCTTAGCATCAGCATGAAGTTGACCTTGGCAAATTGCTTAATGAGGACAGTGTTCTGTACCAAGCTTAATAAAAAAAAGCATTTGAGAAGCTGACAAGCGAGGGCAGCTTTGCTGCGATTCTGCCGAAAAGAAAGTAGAGGTCGCTCTTGAATGCAGCATGCAGAAGATGGAAGAGGTGAACCTTCTTGAAAGAAAGCATTTGAGAAGATGATTAGCGAAGGAAGTTTTGGTGCTTTAACAAATGTGAAATACTGGTTACTAATTAATGCAGCCCGAAGTAAAGGAACCTTTCCCTGAAATGCACCCATGGGACTCGCACTCTGGGCACTTTGTGAAATGAAAGCAGGTGATTTTCTACATGAGCCATTGAACAGCCATGTGGGTGTGCTGATTTTGCCGCCTCCAAAGTATCAGTCGATCTTGAATGCAGCATGAAGAAAATGCCATCGGCGAGCCTGCATAGAATTAAGGGTTCTGTACAGGCATAAAGAAACCTGAAAAGACACCCACGCCGGGATTTGAACTCTGGACCCCACGGGCGGAAACAGGCGCTTTAACCATTACACCACAGGAACTTAGACATGACGGGAAAGGTTCCGGATGACTGTAAGAATCCATTGTCCCCTTGTGCCTCTGCATTGACTGGCAGGGCTGAAAGTCCATCTTCTGCCTAATAAAGTCAATACCAACCTGAGGCCCTTTCCTAAAAGAGCCTGCCTAAATAGCTCAGTCGGTAGAGTGCACGGCTAGAGTCCATAACCTGGACCAAAAGGTTGTGGGTTCGATTCCCACCTCTGCTAGAAACTCACTCCAGAGCAATTCAGGTTCACTGTTCTTTAACCAACTCTCAATAGCGATGGAAGGGCAAGTGCCAGAAGTCCATCATCCGCTTTCCATTTGGCTGCACCTTTTCCCATCTGGGGTTGTCCTTCTAAGCTACGCTGGTATGTACTTCTACCTCAGCCCAGGGGTTCCCCATCTAGCACCTTGCCCTTACCTTTTCATCAACTTGGGTATTTTTTCCCCATACAGAACACTTTTTGGGGTTTGCTTAGCATCAGCCTGAAGTTGACCTTGGCAAATTGCTTAATGAGGACAGTGTTCTGTACCAAGCTTAATAAAAAAAAGCATTTGAGAAGCTGACAAGTGAGGGCAGCTTTGCTGCGATTCTGCCGAAAAGAAAGTAGAGGTCGCACTTGAATGCAGCATGCAGAAGATGGCCAAGGTGAACCTTCTTGAAAGAAAGCATTTGAGAAGCTGATTAGCGAAGGAAGTTTTGGTGCTTTAATAAATGTGAAATATTGGTTACTAATTAATGCAGCCCGAAGTAAAGGAACCTTTCCCTGAAATGCACCCATGGGACTCGCACGCTGGGCACTTTGTGAAATGAAAGCAGGTGATTTTCTGCATGAGCCATTGAACAGCCATGTGGGGGTGCTGATTTTGCCGCCTCCAAAGTATCAGTCGCCCTTGAATGCAGCATGAAGAAAATGCCATTGGCGAGCCTGCATAGAATAAAGGGTTCTGTACAGGCATAAAGAAACCTGAAAATACACCCACGCCGGGATTTGAACTCTGGACCCCACGGGCGGAAACAGGCGCTTTAACCATTACACCACAGGAACTTAGACATGACAGGAAAGGTTCCGGATGACTGTAAGAATCCATTGTCCCCTTGTGCCTCTGCATTGACTGGCAGGGCTGAAAGTCCATCTTCTGCCTAATAAAGTCAATACCAAACTGAGGCCCTTTCCTAAAAGAGCCTGCCTCAATAGCTCAGTTGGTAGAGCGCACGGCTAGAGTCCATAACCTAGACCAAAAGGTTGTGGGTTTGATTCCCACCTCTGCTAGAAACTCACTCCAGAGCAATTCAGGTTCACTGTTCTTTAACCAACTCTCAATAGCGATGGAAGGGCAAGTGCCAGAAGTCCATCATCCGCTTTCCATTTGGCTGCACCTTTTCCCATCTGGGGTTGTCCTTCTAAGCTACGCTGGTATGTACTTCTACCTCAGCCCAGGGGTTCCCCATCTAGCACCTTGCCCTTACCTTTTCATCAACTTGGGTATTTTTTCCCCATACAGAACACTTTTTGGGGTTTGCTTAGCATCAGCCTGAAGTTGACCTTGGCAAATTGCTTAATGAGGACAGTGTTCTGTACCAAGCTTAATAAAAAAGAAAACATTTGAGAATCTGACAAGCGAGGGCAGCTTTGCTTCGATTCTGCCGAAAAGAAAGTAGAGGTCGCTCTTGAATGCAGCATGCAGAAGATGGCACAGATGAACCTTCTTGAAAGAAAGCATTTGAGAAACTGATTAGCGAAGGAAGTTTTGGTGCTTTAACAAATGTGAAATATTGGTTACTAATTAATGCAGCCCGAAGAAAAGGAACCTTTCCCTGAAATGCACCCATGGGACTCGCACGCTGGGCACTTTGTGAAATGAAAGCAGGTGATTTTCTGCATGAGCCATTGAACAGCCATGTGGGGGTGCTGATTTTGCCGCCTCCAAAGTATCAGTCGCCCTTGAATGCAGCATGAAGAAAATGCCATCGGCGAGCCTGCATAGAATAAAGGGTTCTGTACAGGCATAAAGAAACCTGAAAAGACGCCCACGCCGGGATTTGAACTCTGGACCCCACGGGCGGAAACAGGCACTTTAACCATTACACCACAGGAACTTAGACATTATGGGAAAGGTTCCGGATCACTGTAAGAATCCATTGTCACCTTGTGCCTCTGCATTGACTGGCAGGGCTGAAAGTCCATCTTCTGCCTAATAAAGTCAATACCAACCTGAGGCCCTTCCCTAATAAAGCCTGCCTCAATAGCTCAGTTGGTAGAGCACACGGCTAGAGTCCATAACCTGGACCAAAAGGTTGTGGGTTCAATTCCCACCTCTGCTAGAAAGTCACTCCAGAGCAATTCAGGTTCACTGTTCTTTAACCAACTCTCAATAGCGATGGAAGGGCAAGTGCCAGAAGTCCATCATCCGCTTTCCATTTGGCTGCACCTTTTCCCATCTGGGGTTGTCCTTCTAAGCTACGCTGGTATGTACTTCTACCTCAGCCCAGGGGTTCCCCATCTAGCACCTTGCCCTTACCTTTGAGAAGCTGATTAGCGAAGGAAGTTTTGGTGCTTTAACAAATGTGAAATATTGGTTACTAATTAATGCAGCCCGAAGTAAAGGAACCTTTCCCTGAAATGCACCCATGGGACTCGCACGCTGGGCACTTTGTGAAATGAAAGCAGGTGATTTTCTGCATGAGCCATTGAAAAGCCATGTGGGGGTGCTGATTTTGCCGCCTCCAAAGTATCAGTCGCCCTTGAATGCAGCATGAAGAAAATGCCATCGGCGAGCCTGCATAGAATAAAGGGTTCTGTACAGGCATAAAGAAACCTGAAAAGACACCCACGCCGGGATTTGAACTCTGGACCCCACGGGCGGAAACAGGCGCTTTAACCATTACACTACAGGAACTTAGACATGAAGGGAAAGGTTCCGGATGACTGTAAGAATCCATTGTCCCCTTGTGCCTCTGCATTGACTGGCAGGGCTGAAAGTCCATCTTCTGCCTAATAAAGTCAATACCAACCTGAGGCCCTTTCCTAAAACAGCCTGCCTCAATAGCTCAGTTGGTAGAGCGCACGGCTAGAGTCCATAACCTGGACCAAAAGGTTGTGGGTTCGATTCCCACCTCTTCTAGAAACTCACTCCAGAGCAATTCAGGTTCACTGTTCTTTAACCAACTCTCAATAGCGATGGAAGGGCAAGTGCCAGAAGTCCATCATCCGCTTTCCATTTGGCTGCACCTTTTCCCATCTGGGGTTGTTCTTCTAAGCTACGCTGGTATGTACTTCTACCTCAGCCCAGGGGTTCCCCATCTAGCACCTTGCCCTTACCTTTTCATCAACTTGGGTATTTTTTCCCCATACAGAACACTTTTTGGGGTTTGCTTAGCATCAGCCTGAAGTTGACCTTGGCAAACTGCTTAATGAGGACAGTGTTCTGTACCAAGCTTAATAAAAAAAAGCATTTGAGAAGCTGACAAGCGAGGGCAGCTTTGCTGCGATTCTGCCGAAAAGAAAGTAGAGGTCGCACTTGAATGCAGCATGCAGAAGATGGCCCAGGTGAACCTTCTTGAAAGAAAGCATTTGAGAAGCTGATTAGCGAAGGAAGTTTTGGTGCTTTAACAAATGTGAAATATTGGTTACTAATTAATGCAGCCCGAAGTAAAGGAACCTTTCCCTGAAATGCACCCATGGGACTCGCACGCTGGGCACTTTGTGAAATGAAAGCAGGTGATTTTCTGCATGAGCCATTGAACAGCCATGTGGGGGTGCTGATTTTGCCGCCTCCAAAGTATCAGTCGCCCTTGAATGCAGCATGAAGAAAATGCCATCGGCGAGCCTGCATAGAATAAAGGGTTCTGTACAGGCATAAAGAAACCTGAAAAGACACCCACGCCGGGATTTGAACTCTGGACCCCACGGGCGGAAACAGGCGCTTTAACCATTACACCATAGGAACTTAGACATGACGGGAAAGGTTCCGGATGACTGTAAGAATCCATTGTCCCCTTGTGCCTCTGCATTGACTGGCAGGGCTGAAAGTCCATCTTCTGCCTAATAAAGTCAATACCAACCTGAGGCCCTTTCCTAAAAGAGCCTGCCTAAATAGCTCAGTCGGTAGAGCGCACGGCTAGAGTCCATAACATGGACCAAAAGGTTGTGGGTTCGATTCCCACCTCTGCTAGAAACTCACTCCAGAGCAATTCAGGTTCACTGTTCTTTAACCAACTCTCAATAGCGATGGAAGGGCAAGTGCCAGAAGTCCATCATCCGCTTTCCATTTGGCTGCACCTTTTCCCATCTGGGGTTGTCCTTCTAAGCTACGCTGGTATGTACTTCTACCTCAGCCCAGGGGTTCCCCATCTAGCACCTTGCCCTTACCTTTTCATCAACTTGGGTATTTTTTCCCCATACAGAACACTTTTTGGGGTTTGCTTAGCATCAGCCTGAAGTTGACCTTGGCAAATTGCTTAATGAGGACAGTGTTCTGTACCAAGCTTAATAAAAAAGAAAACATTTGAGAATCTGACAAGCGAGGGCAGCTTTGCTTCGATTCTGCCGAAAAGAAAGTAGAGGTCGCTCTTGAATGCAGCATGCAGAAGATGGCACAGATGAACCTTCTTGAAAGAAAGCATTTGAGAAACTGATTAGGGAAGGAAGTTTTGGTGCTTTAACAAATGTGAAATATTGGTTACTAATTAATGCAGCCCGAAGAAAAGGAACCTTTCCCTGAAATGCACCCATGGGACTCGCACGCTGGGCACTTTGTGAAATGAAAGCAGGTGATTTTCTGCATGAGCCATTGAACAGCCATGTGGGGGTGCTGATTTTGCCGCCTCCAAAGTATCAGTCGCCCTTGAATGCAGCATGAAGAAAATGCCATCGGCGAGCCTGCATAGAATAAAGGGTTCTGTACAGGCATAAAGAAACCTGTAAAGACACCCACGCCGGGATTTGAACTCTGGACCCCACGGGCGGAAACAGGCACTTTAACCATTACACCACAGGAACTTAGACATGACGGGAAAGGTTCCGGATGACTGTAAGAATCCATTGTCCCCTTGTGCCTCTGCATTGACTGGCAGGGCTGAAAGTCCATCTTCTGCCTAATAAAGTCAATACCAACCTGAGGCCCTTTCCTAAAAGAGCCTGCCTCAATAGCTCAGTTGGTAGAGCACACGGCTAGAGTCCATAACCTGGACCAAAAGGTTGTGGGTTCGATTCCCACCTCTGCTAGAAACTCACTCCAGAGCAATTCAGGTTCACTGTTCTTTAACCAACTCTCAATAGCGATGGAAGGGCAAGTGCCAGAAGTCCATCATCCGCTTTCCATTTGGCTGCACCTTTTCCCATCTGGGGTTGTCCTTCTAAGCTACGCTGGTATGTACTTCTACCTCAGCCCAGGGGTTCCCCATCTAGCACCTTGCCCTTACCTTTGAGAAGCTGATTAGTGAAGGAAGTTTTGGTGCTTTAACAAATGTGAAATATTGGTTACTAATTAATGCAGCCCGAAGTAAAGGAACCTTTCCCTGAAATGCACCCATGGGACTCGCACGCTGGGCACTTTGTGAAATGAAAGCAGGTGATTTTCTGCATGAGCCATTGAACAGCCATGTGGGGGTGCTGATTTTGCCGCCTCCAAAGTATCAGTCGCCCTTGAATGCAGCATGAAGAAAATGCCATCGGCGAGCCTGCATAGAATAAAGGGTTCTGTACAGGCATAAAGAAAGCTGAAAAGACACCCACGCCGGAATTTGAACTCTGGACCCCACGGGCGGAAACAGACGCTTTAACCATTACACCACAGGAACTTAGACATGACTGGAAAGGTTCCGGATGACTGTAAGAATCCATTGTCCCCTTGTGCCTCTGCATTGACTGGCAGGGCTGAAAGTCCATCTTCTGCCTAATAAAGTCAATACCAACCTGAGGCCCTTTCCTAAAAGAGCCTGCCTAAATAGCTCAGTCGGTAGAGCGCACGGCTAGAGTCCATAACCTGGACCAAAAGGTTGTGGGTTCGATTCCCACCTCTGCTAGAAACTCACTCAAGAGCAATTCAGGTTCACTGTTCTTTAACCAACTCTCAATAGCGATGGAAGGGCAAGTGCCAGAAGTCCATCATCCGCTTTCCATTTGGCTGCACCTTTTCCCATCTGGGGTTGTCCTTCTAAGCTACGCTGGTATGTACTTCTACCTCAGCCCAGGGGTTCCCCATCTAGCACCTTGCCCTTACCTTTGAGAAGCTGATTAGCGAAGGAAGTTTTGGTGCTTTAACAAATGTGAAATATTGGTTACTAATTAATGCAGCCCGAAGTAAAGGAACCTTTCCCTGAAATGCACCCATGGGACTCGCACGCTGGGCACTTTGTGAAATGAAAGCAGGTGATTTTCTGCATGAGCCATTGAACAGCCATGTGGGGGTGCTGATTTTGCCGCCTCCAAAGTATCAGTCGCCCTTGAATGCAGCATGAAGAAAATGCCATCGGCGAGCCTGCATAGAATAAAGGGTTCTGTACAGGCATAAGGAAACCTGAAAAGACACCCACGCCGGGATTTGAACTCTGGACCCCACGGGCGGAAACAGGCGCTTTAACCATTACACCACAGGAACTTAGACATGACGGGAAAGGTTCCGGATGACTGTAAGAATCCATTGTCCCCTTGTGCCTCTGCATTGACTAGCAGGGCTGAAAGTCCATCTTCTGCCTAATAAAGTCAATACCAACCTGAGGCCCTTTCCTAAAAGAGCCTGCCTAAATAGCTCAGTCGGTAGAGTGCACGGCTAGAGTCCATAACCTGGACCAAAAGGTTGTGGGTTCGATTCCCACCTCTGCTAGAAACTCACTCCAGAGCAATTCAGGTTCACTGTTCTTTAACCAACTCTCAATAGCGATGGAAGGGCAAGTGCCAGAAGTCCATCATCCGCTTTCCATTTGGCTGCACCTTTTCCCATCTGGGGTTGTCCTTCTAAGCTACGCTGGTATGTACTTCTACCTCAGCCCAGGGGTTCCCCATCTAGCACCTTGCCCTTACCTTTTCATCAACTTGGGTATTTTTTCCCCATACAGAACACTTTTTGGGGTTTGCTTAGCATCAGCCTGAAGTTGACCTTGGCAAATTGCTTAATGAGGACAGTGTTCTGTACCAAGCTTAATAAAAAAAAGCATTTGAGAAGCTGACAAGTGAGGGCAGCTTTGCTGCGATTCTGCCGAAAAGAAAGTAGAGGTCGCACTTGAATGCAGCATGCAGAAGATGGCCAAGGTGAACCTTCTTGAAAGAAAGCATTTGAGAAGCTGATTAGCGAAGGAAGTTTTGGTGCTTTAATAAATGTGAAATATTGGTTACTAATTAATGCAGCCCGAAGTAAAGGAACCTTTCCCTGAAATGCACCCATGGGACTCGCACGCTGGGCACTTTGTGAAATGAAAGCAGGTGATTTTCTGCATGAGCCATTGAACAGCCATGTGGGGGTGCTGATTTTGCCGCCTCCAAAGTATCAGTCGCCCTTGAATGCAGCATGAAGAAAATGCCATTGGCGAGCCTGCATAGAATAAAGGGTTCTGTACAGGCATAAAGAAACCTGAAAATACACCCACGCCGGGATTTGAACTCTGGACCCCACGGGCGGAAACAGGCGCTTTAACCATTACACCACAGGAACTTAGACATGACAGGAAAGGTTCCGGATGACTGTAAGAATCCATTGTCCCCTTGTGCCTCTGCATTGACTGGCAGGGCTGAAAGTCCATCTTCTGCCTAATAAAGTCAATACCAAACTGAGGCCCTTTCCTAAAAGAGCCTGCCTCAATAGCTCAGTTGGTAGAGCGCACGGCTAGAGTCCATAACCTAGACCAAAAGGTTGTGGGTTTGATTCCCACCTCTGCTAGAAACTCACTCCAGAGCAATTCAGGTTCACTGTTCTTTAACCAACTCTCAATAGCGATGGAAGGGCAAGTGCCAGAAGTCCATCATCCGCTTTCCATTTGGCTGCACCTTTTCCCATCTGGGGTTGTCCTTCTAAGCTACGCTGGTATGTACTTCTACCTCAGCCCAGGGGTTCCCCATCTAGCACCTTGCCCTTACCTTTTCATCAACTTGGGTATTTTTTCCCCATACAGAACACTTTTTGGGGTTTGCTTAGCATCAGCCTGAAGTTGACCTTGGCAAATTGCTTAATGAGGACAGTGTTCTGTACCAAGCTTAATAAAAAAGAAAACATTTGAGAATCTGACAAGCGAGGGCAGCTTTGCTTCGATTCTGCCGAAAAGAAAGTAGAGGTCGCTCTTGAATGCAGCATGCAGAAGATGGCACAGATGAACCTTCTTGAAAGAAAGCATTTGAGAAACTGATTAGCGAAGGAAGTTTTGGTGCTTTAACAAATGTGAAATATTGGTTACTAATTAATGCAGCCCGAAGAAAAGGAACCTTTCCCTGAAATGCACCCATGGGACTCGCACGCTGGGCACTTTGTGAAATGAAAGCAGGTGATTTTCTGCATGAGCCATTGAACAGCCATGTGGGGGTGCTGATTTTGCCGCCTCCAAAGTATCAGTCGCCCTTGAATGCAGCATGAAGAAAATGCCATCGGCGAGCCTGCATAGAATAAAGGGTTCTGTACAGGCATAAAGAAACCTGAAAAGACACCCACGCCGGGATTTGAACTCTGGACCCCACGGGCGGAAACAGGCACTTTAACCATTACACCACAGGAACTTAGACATTATGGGAAAGGTTCCGGATCACTGTAAGAATCCATTGTCACCTTGTGCCTCTGCATTGACTGGCAGGGCTGAAAGTCCATCTTCTGCCTAATAAAGTCAATACCAACCTGAGGCCCTTTCCTAATAAAGCCTGCCTCAATAGCTCAGTTGGTAGAGCACACGGCTAGAGTCCATAACCTGGACCAAAAGGTTGTGGGTTCAATTCCCACCTCTGCTAGAAAGTCACTCCAGAGCAATTCAGGTTCACTGTTCTTTAACCAACTCTCAATAGCGATGGAAGGGCAAGTGCCAGAAGTCCATCATCCGCTTTCCATTTGGCTGCACCTTTTCCCATCTGGGGTTGTCCTTCTAAGCTACGCTGGTATGTACTTCTACCTCAGCCCAGGGGTTCCCCATCTAGCACCTTGCCCTTACCTTTGAGAAGCTGATTAGCGAAGGAAGTTTTGGTGCTTTAACAAATGTGAAATATTGGTTACTAATTAATGCAGCCCGAAGTAAAGGAACCTTTCCCTGAAATGCACCCATGGGACTCGCACGCTGGGCACTTTGTGAAATGAAAGCAGGTGATTTTCTGCATGAGCCATTGAAAAGCCATGTGGGGGTGCTGATTTTGCCGCCTCCAAAGTATCAGTCGCCCTTGAATGCAGCATGAAGAAAATGCCATCGGCGAGCCTGCATAGAATAAAGGGTTCTGTACAGGCATAAAGAAACCTGAAAAGACACCCACGCCGGGATTTGAACTCTGGACCCCACGGGCGGAAACAGGCGCTTTAACCATTACACTACAGGAACTTAGACATGAAGGGAAAGGTTCCGGATGACTGTAAGAATCCATTGTCCCCTTGTGCCTCTGCATTGACTGGCAGGGCTGAAAGTCCATCTTCTGCCTAATAAAGTCAATACCAACCTGAGGCCCTTTCCTAAAACAGCCTGCCTCAATAGCTCAGTTGGTAGAGCGCACGGCTAGAGTCCATAACCTGGACCAAAAGGTTGTGGGTTCGATTCCCACCTCTTCTAGAAACTCACTCCAGAGCAATTCAGGTTCACTGTTCTTTAACCAACTCTCAATAGCGATGGAAGGGCAAGTGCCAGAAGTCCATCATCCGCTTTCCATTTGGCTGCACCTTTTCCCATCTGGGGTTGTTCTTCTAAGCTACGCTGGTATGTACTTCTACCTCAGCCCAGGGGTTCCCCATCTAGCACCTTGCCCTTACCTTTTCATCAACTTGGGTATTTTTTCCCCATACAGAACACTTTTTGGGGTTTGCTTAGCATCAGCCTGAAGTTGACCTTGGCAAACTGCTTAATGAGGACAGTGTTCTGTACCAAGCTTAATAAAAAAAAGCATTTGAGAAGCTGACAAGCGAGGGCAGCTTTGCTGCGATTCTGCCGAAAAGAAAGTAGAGGTCGCACTTGAATGCAGCATGCAGAAGATGGCCCAGGTGAACCTTCTTGAAAGAAAGCATTTGAGAAGCTGATTAGCGAAGGAAGTTTTGGTGCTTTAATAAATGTGAAATATTGGTTACTAATTAATGCAGCCCGAAGTAAAGGAACCTTTCCCTGAAATGCACCCATGGGACTCGCACGCTGGGCACTTTGTGAAATGAAAGCAGGTGATTTTCTGCATGAGCAATTGAACAGCCATGTGGGGGTGCTGATTTTGCCGCCTCCAAAGTATCAGTCGCCCTTGAATGCAGCATGAAGAAAATGCCATCGGCGAGCCTGCATAGAATAAAGGGTTCTGTACAGGCATAAAGAAACCTGAAAAGACACCCACGCCGGGATTTGAACTCTGGACCCCACGGGCGGAAACAGGCGCTTTAACCATTACACCACAGGAACTTAGACATGACAGGAAAGGTTCCGGATGACTGTAAGAATCCATTGTCCCCTTGTGCCTCTGCATTGACTGGCAGGGCTGAAAGTCCATCTTCTGCCTAATAAAGTCAATACCAAACTGAGGCCCTTTCCTAAAAGAGCCTGCCTTAATAGCTCAGTTGGTAGAGCGCACGGCTAGAGTCCATAACCTAGACCAAAAGGTTGTGGGTTCGATTCCCACCTCTGCTAGAAACTCACTCCAGAGCAATTCAGGTTCACTGTTCTTTAACCAACTCTCAATAGCGATGGAAGGGCAAGTGCCAGAAGTCCATCATCCGCTTTCCATTTGGCTGCCCCTTTTCCCATCTGGGGTTGTCCTTCTAAGCTACGCTGGTATGTACTTCTACTTCAGCCCAGGGGTTCCCCATCTAGCACCTTGTCCTTACCTTTTCATCAACTTGGGTATTTTTTCCCCATACAGAACCCTTTTTGGGGTTTGCTTAGCATCAGCCTGAAGTTGACCTTGGCAAATTGCTTAATGAGGACAGAGTTCTGTACCAAGCTTAATTAAAAAAAAGCATTTGAGAAGCTGACAAGCGAGGGCAGCTTTGCTGCGATTCAGTCGAAAAGAAAGTAGAGGTCGCTCTTGAATGCAGCATGCAGAAGATGGCACAGGTGAACCTTCTTGAAAGAAAGCATTTGAGAAGCTGATTAGCGAAGGAAGTTTTGGTGCTTTAACAAATGTGAAATATTGGTTACTAATTAATGCAGCCCGAAGTAAAGGAACCTTTCCCTGAAATGCACCCATGGGACTCGCACGCTGGGCACTTTGTGAAATGAAAGCAGGTGATTTTCTGCATGCGCCATTGAACAGCCATGTGGGGGAGCTGATTTTGCCGCCTCCAAAGTATCAGTCGCTCTAGAATGCAGCATGAAGAAAATGCCATCGGCGAGCCTGCATAGAATAAAGGGTTCTGTACAGGCATAAAGAAACCTGAAAAGACACCCACACCGGGATTTGAACTCTGGACCCCACGGGCGGAAACAGGGCCTTAACCATTACACCACAGGAACCTAGACATGATGGGAAAGGTTCTGGATGAATGTAAGAATCCATTGTCCCCTTGTGCCTCTGCATTGACTGGCAGGGCTGAAAGTCCATCTTCTGCCTAATAAAGTCAATACCAACCTGAGGCCCTTTCCTAAAAGAGCCTGCCTAAATAGCTCAGTCGGTAGAGCGCACGACTAGAGTCCATAACCTGGTCCAAAAGGTTGTGGGTTCGATTCCCACCTCTGCTAGAAACTCACTCCAGAGCAATTCAGGTTCACTGTTCTTTAACCAACTCTCAATAGCGATGGAAGGGCAAGTGCCAGAAGTCCATCATCCGCTTTCCATTTGGCTGCCCCTTTTCCCATCTGGGGTTGTCCTTCTAAGCTACTGTACTTCTACCTCAGCCCAGGGGTTCCCCATCTAGCACCTTGCCCTTACCTTTTCATCAACTTGGGTATTTTTTCCCCATACAGAACCCTTTTTGGGGTTTGCTTAGCATCAGCCTGAAGTTGACCTTGGCAAATTGCTTAATGAGGACAGTGTTCTGTACCAAGCTTAATAAAAAAAAGCATTTGAGAAGCTGACAAGCGAGGGCAGCTTTGCTGCGATTCTGCCGAAATAAAGTAGAGGTCGCTCTTGAATGCAGCATGCAGAAGATGGCACAGGTGAACCTTCTTGAAAGAAAGCATTTGAGAAGCTGTTTAGCGAAGGAAGTTTTGGTGCTTTAACAAATGTGAAATATTGGTTACTAATTAAGGCAGCCCGAAGTAAAGGAACCTTTCCCTGAAATGCACCCATGGGACTCGCACGCTGGGCACTTTGTGAAATGAAAGCAGGTGATTTTCTGCATGCGCCATTGAACAGCCATGTGGGGGAGCTGATTTTGCCGCCTCCAAAGTATCAGTCGCTCTTGAATGCAGCATGAAGAAAATGCCATCGGCGAGCCTGCATAGAATAAAGGGTTCTGTACAGGCATAAAGAAACCTGAAAAGACACCCACGCCGGGATTTGAACTCTGGACCCCACGGGCGGAAACAGGGCCTTAACCATTACACCACCGGAACCTAGACATGACGGGAAAGGTTCTGGATGAATGTAAGAATCCATTGTCTCCTTGTGCCTCTGCACTGACTGGCAGGGCTGAAAGTCCATCTTCTGCCTAATAAAGTCAATACCAACCTGAGGCCCTTTCCTAAAAGAGCCTGCCTAAGTAGCTCAGTCGGTAGAGCGCACGACTAGAGTCCATAACCTGGTCCAAAAGGTTGTGGGTTCGATTCCCACCTCTACTAGAAACTCACTCCAGAGCAATTCAGGTTCACTGTTCTTTAACCAACTCTCAATAGCGATGGAAGGGCAAGTGCCAGAAGTCCATCATCCGCTTTCCATTTGGCTGCCCCTTTTCCCATCTGGGGTTGTCCTTCTAAGCTACTGTACTTCTACCTCAGCCCAGGGGTTCCCCATCTAGCACCTTGCCCTTACCTTTTCATCAACTTGGGTATTTTTTCCCCATACAGAACCCTTTTTGGGGTTTGCTTAGCATCAGCCTGAAGTTGACCTTGGCAAATTGCTTAATGAGGACAGTGTTCTGTACCAAGCTTAATAAAAAAAAGCATTTGAGAAGCTGACAAGCGAGGGCAGCTTTGCTGCGATTCTGCCGAAATAAAGTAGAGGTCGCTCTTGAATGCAGCATGCAGAAGATGGCACAGGTGAACCTTCTTGAAAGAAAGCATTTGAGAAGCTGATTAGCGAAGGAAGTTTTGGTGCTTTAACAAATGTGAAATATTGGTTACTAATTAATGCAGCCCGAAGTAAAGGAACCTTTCCCTGAAATGCACCCATGGGACTCGCACGCTGGGCACTTTGTGAAATGAAAGCAGGTGATTTTCTACATGAGCCATTGAACAGCCATGTGGGGGTGCTGATTTTGCCGCCTCCAAAGTATCAGTCGCCCTTGAATGCAGCATGAAGAAAATGCCATCGGCGAGCCTGCATAGAATAAAGGGTTCTGTACAGGCATAAAGAAACCTGAAAAGACACCCACGCCGGGATTTGAACTCTGGACCCCACGGGCGGAAACAGGCGCTTTAACCATTACACCACAGGAACTTAGACATGACGGGAAAAGTTCCGGATGACTGTAAGAATCCATTGTCCCCTTGTGCCTCTGCATTGACTGGCAGGGCTGAAAGTCCATCTGCTGCCTAATAAAGTCAATACCAACCTGAGGCCCTTTCCTAAAAGAGCCTGCCTAAATAGCTCAGTCGGTAGAGCGCACGGCTAGAGTCCATAACCTGGACCAAAAGGTTGTGGGTTCGATTCCCACCTCTGCTAGAAACTCACTCCAGAGCAATTCAGGTTCACTTTTCTTTAACCAACTCTCAATAGCGATGGAAGGGCAAGTGCCAGAAGTCCATCATCCGCTTTCCATTTGGCTGCACCTTTTCCCATCTGGGGTTGTCCTTCTAAGCTACGCTGGTATGTACTTCTACCTCAGCCCAGGGGTTCCCCATCTAGCACCTTGCCCTTACCTTTTCATCAACTTGGGTATTTTTTCCCCATACAGAACACTTTTTGGGGTTTGCTTAGCATCAGCCTGAAGTTGACCTTGGCAAATTGCTTAATGAGGACAGTGTTCTGTACCAAGCTTAATAAAAAAGAAAACATTTGACAATCTGACAAGCGAGGGCAGCTTTGCTTCGATTCTGCCGAAAAGAAAGTAGAGGTCGCTCTTGAATGCAGCATGCAGAAGATGGCACAGATGAACCTTCTTGAAAGAAAGCATTTGAGAAACTGATTAGCGAAGGAAGTTTTGGTGCTTTAACAAATGTGAAATATTGGTTACTAATTAATGCAGCCCGAAGAAAAGGAACCTTTCCCTGAAATGCACCCATGGGACTCGCACGCTGGGCACTTTGTGAAATGAAAGCAGGTGATTTTCTGCATGAGCCATTGAACAGCCATGTGGGGGTGCTGATTTTGCCGCCTCCAAAGTATCAGTCGCCCTTGAATGCAGCATGAAGAAAATGCCATCGGCGAGCCTGCATAGAATAAAGGGTTCTGTACAGGCATAAAGAAACCTGAAAAGACACCCACGCCGGGATTTGAACTCTGGACCCCACGGGCGGAAACAGGCACTTTAACCATTACACCACAGGAACTTAGACATGACGGGAAAGGTTGCGGATGACTGTAAGAATCCATTGTCCCCTTGTGCCTCTGCATTGACTGGCAGGGCTGAAAGTCCATCTTCTGCCTAATAAAGTCAATACCAACCTGAGGCCCTTTCCTAAAAGAGCCTGCCTCAACAGCTCAGTTGGTAGAGCACACGGCTAGAGTCCATAACCTGGACCAAAAGGTTGTGGGTTCGATTCCCACCTCTGCTAGAAACTCACTCCAGAGCAATTCAGGTTCACTGTTCTTTAACCAACTCTCAATAGCGATGGAAGGGCAAGTGCCAGAAGTCCATCATCCGCTTTCCATTTGGCTGCACCTTTTCCCATCTGGGGTTGTCCTTCTAAGCTACGCTGGTATGTACTTCTACCTCAGCCCAGGGGTTCCCCATCTAGCACCTTGCCCTTACCTTTGAGAAGCTGATTAGCGAAGGAAGTTTTGGTGCTTTAACAAATGTGAAATATTGGTTACTAATTAATGCAGCCCGAAGTAAAGGAACCTTTCCCTGAAATGCACCCATGGGACTCGCACGCTGGGCACTTTGTGAAATGAAAGCAGGTGATTTTCTGCATGAGCCATTGAACAGCCATGTGGGGGTGCTGATTTTGCCGCCTCCAAAGTATCAGTCGCCCTTGAATGCAGCATGAAGAAAATGCCATCGGCGAGCCTGCATAGAATAAAGGGTTCTGTACAGGCATAAAGAAACCTGAAAAGACACCCACACCGGGATTTGAACTCTGGACCCCACGGGCGGAAACAGGCGCTTTAACCATTACACCACAGGAACTTACACATGAAGGGAAAGGTTCCGGATGACTGTAAGAATCCATTGTCCCCTTGTGCCTCTGCATTGACTGGCAGGGCTGAAAGTCCATCTTCTGCCTAATAAAGTCAATACCAACCTGAGGCCCTTTCCTAAAAGAGCCTGCATAAATAGCTCAGTCGGTAGAGCGCACGGCTAGAGTCCATAACCTGGACCAAAAGGTTGTGGGTTCGATTCCCACCTCTGCTAGAAACTCACTCCAGAGCAATTCAGGTTCACTGTTCTTTAACCAACTCTCAATAGCGATGGAAGGGCAAGTGCCAGAAGTCCATCATCCGCTTTCCATTTGGCTGCACCTTTTCCCATCTGGGGTTGTCCTTCTAAGCTACGCTGGTATGTACTTCTACCTCAGCCCAGGGGTTCCCCATCTAGCACCTTGCCCTTACCTTTGAGAAGCTGATTAGCGAAGGAAGTTTTGGTGCTTTAACAACTGTGAAATATTGGTTACTAATTAATGCAGCCCGAAGTAGGGATGCACCGAATCCACTTTTTTGGATTCGGCCGAACCCCCGAATCCTTTGCAAAAGATTTGGCCGAATATTGAACCGAATCCGAACCCTAATTTGCATATGCAAATTAGGGGTGGGAAGGGGAAAACATTTTTAATTCCTTGTTTTGTGTCAAAAAGTCACGTGATTTCCCTCCCCGCCCCTAATTTATATATGCAAATTAGGATTCGGATTCGGTTCGGCCGGGCAGAAGGATTCGGCCGAATCCGAATCCAGCTGAAAAAGGCCGAATCCTGGCCGAATCCCGAACCGAATCCTGGATTCGGTGCATCCCTAGCCCGAAGTAAAGGAACCTTTCCCTGAAATGCACCCATGGGACTCGCACGCTGGGCACTTTGTGAAATGAAAGCAGGTGATTTTCTGCATGAGCCATTGAACAGCCATGTGGGGGTGCTGATTTTGCCGCCTCCAAAGTATCAGTCGCCCTTGAATGCAGCATGAAGAAAATGCCATCGACGAGCCTGCATAGAATAAAGGGTTCTGTACAGGCATAAAGAAACCTGAAAAGACACCCACGCCGGGATTTGAACTCTGGACCCCACGGGTGGAAACAGGCGCTTTAACCATTACACCACAGGAACTTAGACATGACGGTGATAGGTTCCGGATGACTGTAAGAATCCATTGTCCCCTTGTGCCTCTGCATTGATTGGCAGGGCTGAAAGTCCATCTTCTGCCTAATAAAGTCAATACCAACCTGAGGCCCTTTCCTAAAAGAGCCTGCCTAAATAGCTCAGTCGGTAGAGCGCACGGCTAGAGTCCATAACCTGGACCAAAAGGTTGTGGGTTCGATTCCCACCTCTGCTAGAAACTCACTCCAGAGCAATTCAGGTTCACTGTTCTTTAACCAACTCTCAATAGCGATGGAAGGGCAAGTGCCAGAAGTCCATCATCCGCTTTCCATTTGGCTGCACCTTTTCCCATCTGGGGTTGTCCTTCTAAGCTACGCTGGTATGTACTTCTACCTCAGCCCAGGGGTTCCCCATCTAGCACCTTGCCCTTACCTTTGAGAAGCTGATTAGCGAAGGAAGTTTTGGTGCTTTAACAAATGTGAAATATTGGTTACTAATTAATGCAGCCCGAAGTAAAGGAACCTTTCCCTGAAATGCACCCATGGGACTCGCACGCTGGGCACTTTGTGAAATGAAAGCAGGTGATTTTCTGCATGAGCCATTGAACAGCCATGTGAGGGTCCTGATTTTGCCGCCTCCAAAGTATCAGTCGCCCTTGAATGCAGCATGAAGAAAATGCCATCGGCGAGCCTGCATAGAATAAAGGGTTCTGTACAGGCATAAAGAAACCTGAAAAGACACCCACGCCGGGATTTGAACTCTGGACCCCACGGGCGGAAACAGGCGCTTTAACCATTACACCACAGGAACTTAGACATGACGGGAAAGGTTCCGGATGACTGTAAGAATCCATTGTCCCCTTGTGCCTCTGCATTGACTGGCAGGGCTGAAAGTCCATCTTCTGCCTAATAAAGTCAATACCAACCTGAGGCCCGTGCCTAAAAGAGCCTGCCTCAATAGCTCAGTTGGTAGAGTGCACGGCTAGAGTCCATAACCTAGACCAAAAGGTTGTGGGTTCGATTCCCACCTCTGCTAGAAACTCACTCCAGAGCAATTCAGGTTCACTGTTCTTTAACCAACTCTCAATAGCGATGGAAGGGCAAGTGTAAGAAGTCCATCATCCGCTTTCCATTTGGCTGCCCCTTTTCCCATCTGGGGTTGTCCTTCTAAGCTACGCTGGTATGTACTTCTACCTCAGCCCAGGGGTTCCCCATCTAGCACCTTGTCCTTACCTTTTCATCAACTTGGGTATTTTTTCCCCATACAGAACCCTTTTTGGGGTTTGCTTAGCATCAGCCTGAAGTTGACCTTGGCAAATTGCTTAATGAGGACAGTGTTCTGTACCAAGCTTAATTAAAAAAAAGCATTTGAGAAGCTGACAAGCGAGGGCAGCTTTGCTGCGATTCAGTCGAAAAGAAAGTAGAGGTCGCTCTTGAATGCAGCATGCAGAAGATGGCACAGGTGAACCTTCTTGAAAGAAAGCATTTGAGAAGCTGATTAGCGAAGGAAGTTTTGGTGCTTTAACAAATGTGAAATATTGGTTACTAATTAATGCAGCCCGAAGTAAAGGAACCTTTCCCTGAAATGCACCCATGGGACTCGCACGCTGGGCACTTTGTGAAATGAAAGCAGGTGATTTTCTGCATGCGCCATTGAACAGCCATGTGGGGGAGCTGATTTTGCCGCCTCCAAAGTATCAGTCGCTCTAGAATGCAGCATGAAGAAAATGCCATCGGCGAGCCTGCATAGAATAAAGGGTTCTGTACAGGCATAAAGAAACCTGAAAAGACACCCACACCGGGATTTGAACTCTGGACCCCACGGGCGGAAACAGGGCCTTAACCATTACACCACAGGAACCTAGACATGATGGGAAAGGTTCTGGATGAATGTAAGAATCCATTGTCCCCTTGTGCCTCTGCATTGACTGGCAGGGCTGAAAGTCCATCTTCTGCCTAATAAAGTCAATACCAACCTGAGGCCCTTTCCTAAAAGAGCCTGCCTAAATAGCTCAGTCGGTAGAGCGCACGACTAGAGTCCATAACCTGGTCCAAAAGGTTGTGGGTTCGATTCCCACCTCTGCTAGAAACTCACTCCAGAGCAATTCAGGTTCACTGTTCTTTAACCAACTCTCAATAGCGATGGAAGGGCAAGTGCCAGAAGTCCATCATCCGCTTTCCATTTGGCTGCCCCTTTTCCCATCTGGGGTTGTCCTTCTAAGCTACGCTGGTATGTACTTCTACCTCAGCCCAGGGGTTCCCCATCTAGCACCTTACCCTTACCTTTTCATCAACTTGGGTATTTTTTCCCCATACAGAACACTTTTTGGGGTTTGCTTAGCATCAGCCTGAAGTTGACCTTGGCAAATTGCTTAATGAGGACAGTGTTCTGTACCAAGCTTAATAAAAAAAAAGCATTTGAGAAGCTGACAAGCGAGGGCAGCTTTGCTGCGATTCAGCCGAAAAGAAAGTAGAGGTCGCTCTTGAATGCAGCATGCAGAAGATGGCACAGGTGAACCTTCTTTAAAGAAAGCATTTGAGAAGCTGTTTAGCGAAGGAAGTTTTGGTGCTTTAACAAATGTGAAATATTGGTTACTAATTAAGGCAGCCCGAAGTAAAGGAACCTTTCCCTGAAATGCACCCATGGGACTCGCACGCTGGGCACTTTGTGAAATGAAAGCAGGTGATTTTCTGCATGCGCCATTGAACAGCCATGTGGGGGAGCTGATTTTGCCGCCTCCAAAGTATCAGTCGCTCTTGAATGCAGCATGAAGAAAATGCCATCGGCGAGCCTGCATAGAATAAAGGGTTCTGTACAGGCATAAAGAAACCTGAAAAGACACCCACGCCGGGATTTGAACTCTGGACCCCACGGGCGGAAACAGGCACTTTAACCATTACACCACAGGAACTTAGACATTATGGGAAAGGTTCCGGATCACTGTAAGAATCCATTGTCACCTTGTGCCTCTGCATTGACTGGCAGGGCTGAAAGTCCATCTTCTGCCTAATAAAGTCAATACCAACCTGAGGCCCTTTCCTAATAAAGCCTGCCTCAATAGCTCAGTTGGTAGAGCACACGGCTAGAGTCCATAACCTGGACCAAAAGGTTGTGGGTTCAATTCCCACCTCTGCTAGAAAGTCACTCCAGAGCAATTCAGGTTCACTGTTCTTTAACCAACTCTCAATAGCGATGGAAGGGCAAGTGCCAGAAGTCCATCATCCGCTTTCCATTTGGCTGCACCTTTTCCCATCTGGGGTTGTCCTTCTAAGCTACGCTGGTATGTACTTCTACCTCAGCCCAGGGGTTCCCCATCTAGCACCTTGCCCTTACCTTTGAGAAGCTGATTAGCGAAGGAAGTTTTGGTGCTTTAACAAATGTGAAATATTGGTTACTAATTAATGCAGCCCGAAGTAAAGGAACCTTTCCCTGAAATGCACCCATGGGACTCGCACGCTGGGCACTTTGTGAAATGAAAGCAGGTGATTTTCTGCATGAGCCATTGAAAAGCCATGTGGGGGTGCTGATTTTGCCGCCTCCAAAGTATCAGTCGCCCTTGAATGCAGCATGAAGAAAATGCCATCGGCGAGCCTGCATAGAATAAAGGGTTCTGTACAGGCATAAAGAAACCTGAAAAGACACCCACGCCGGGATTTGAACTCTGGACCCCACGGGCGGAAACAGGCGCTTTAACCATTACACTACAGGAACTTAGACATGAAGGGAAAGGTTCCGGATGACTGTAAGAATCCATTGTCCCCTTGTGCCTCTGCATTGACTGGCAGGGCTGAAAGTCCATCTTCTGCCTAATAAAGTCAATACCAACCTGAGGCCCTTTCCTAAAACAGCCTGCCTCAATAGCTCAGTTGGTAGAGCGCACGGCTAGAGTCCATAACCTGGACCAAAAGGTTGTGGGTTCGATTCCCACCTCTGCTAGAAACTCACTCCAGAGCAATTCAGGTTCACTGTTCTTTAACCAACTCTCAATAGCGATGGAAGGGCAAGTGCCAGAAGTCCATCATCCGCTTTCCATTTGGCTGCACCTTTTCCCATCTGGGGTTGTCCTTCTAAGCTACGCTGGTATGTACTTCTACCTCAGCCCAGGGGTTCCCCATCTAGCACCTTGCCCTTACCTTTTCATCAACTTGGGTATTTTTTCCCCATACAGAACACTTTTTGGGGTTTGCTTAGCATCAGCCTGAAGTTGACCTTGGCAAACTGCTTAATGAGGACAGTGTTCTGTACCAAGCTTAATAAAAAAAAGCATTTGAGAAGCTGACAAGCGAGGGCAGCTTTGCTGCGATTCTGCCGAAAAGAAAGTAGAGGTCGCACTTGAATGCAGCATGCAGAAGATGGCCCAGGTGAACCTTCTTGAAAGAAAGCATTTGAGAAGCTGATTAGCGAAGGAAGTTTTGGTGCTTTAACAAATGTGAAATATTGGTTACTAATTAATGCAGCCCGAAGTAAAGGAACCTTTCCCTGAAATGCACCCATGGGACTCGCACGCTGGGCACTTTGTGAAATGAAAGCAGGTGATTTTCTGCATGAGCCATTGAACAGCCATGTGGGGGTGCTGATTTTGCCGCCTCCAAAGTATCAGTCGCCCTTGAATGCAGCATGAAGAAAATGCCATCGGCGAGCCTGCATAGAATAAAGGGTTCTGTACAGGCATAAAGAAACCTGAAAAGACACCCACGCCGGGATTTGAACTCTGGACCCCACGGGCGGAAACAGGCGCTTTAACCATTACACCATAGGAACTTAGACATGACGGGAAAGGTTCCGGATGACTGTAAGAATCCATTGTCCCCTTGTGCCTCTGCATTGACTGGCAGGGCTGAAAGTCCATCTTCTGCCTAATAAAGTCAATACCAACCTGAGGCCCTTTCCTAAAAGAGCCTGCCTAAATAGCTCAGTCGGTAGAGCGCACGGCTAGAGTCCATAACATGGACCAAAAGGTTGTGGGTTCGATTCCCACCTCTGCTAGAAACTCACTCCAGAGCAATTCAGGTTCACTGTTCTTTAACCAACTCTCAATAGCGATGGAAGGGCAAGTGCCAGAAGTCCATCATCCGCTTTCCATTTGGCTGCACCTTTTCCCATCTGGGGTTGTCCTTCTAAGCTACGCTGGTATGTACTTCTACCTCAGCCCAGGGGTTCCCCATCTAGCACCTTGCCCTTACCTTTTCATCAACTTGGGTATTTTTTCCCCATACAGAACACTTTTTGGGGTTTGCTTAGCATCAGCCTGAAGTTGACCTTGGCAAATTGCTTAATGAGGACAGTGTTCTGTACCAAGCTTAATAAAAAAGAAAACATTTGAGAATCTGACAAGCGAGGGCAGCTTTGCTTCGATTCTGCCGAAAAGAAAGTAGAGGTCGCTCTTGAATGCAGCATGCAGAAGATGGCACAGATGAACCTTCTTGAAAGAAAGCATTTGAGAAACTGATTAACGAAGGAAGTTTTGGTGCTTTAACAAATGTGAAATATTGGTTACTAATTAATGCAGCCCGAAGAAAAGGAACCTTTCCCTGAAATGCACCCATGGGACTCGCACGCTGGGCACTTTGTGAAATGAAAGCAGGTGATTTTCTGCATGAGCCATTGAACAGCCATGTGGGGGTGCTGATTTTGCCGCCTCCAAAGTATCAGTCGCCCTTGAATGCAGCATGAAGAAAATGCCATCGGCGAGCCTGCATAGAATAAAGGGTTCTGTACAGGCATAAAGAAACCTGTAAAGACACCCACGCCGGGATTTGAACTCTGGACCCCACGGGCGGAAACAGGCACTTTAACCATTACACCACAGGAACTTAGACATGACGGGAAAGGTTCCGGATGACTGTAAGAATCCATTGTCCCCTTGTGCCTCTGCATTGACTGGCAGGGCTGAAAGTCCATCTTCTGCCTAATAAAGTCAATACCAACCTGAGGCCCTTTCCTAAAAGAGCCTGCCTCAATAGCTCAGTTGGTAGAGCACACGGCTAGAGTCCATAACCTGGACCAAAAGGTTGTGGGTTCGATTCCCACCTCTGCTAGAAACTCACTCCAGAGCAATTCAGGTTCACTGTTCTTTAACCAACTCTCAATAGCGATGGAAGGGCAAGTGCCAGAAGTCCATCATCCGCTTTCCATTTGGCTGCACCTTTTCCCATCTGGGGTTGTCCTTCTAAGCTACGCTGGTATGTACTTCTACCTCAGCCCAGGGGTTCCCCATCTAGCACCTTGCCCTTACCTTTGAGAAGCTGATTAGCGAAGGAAGTTTTGGTGCTTTAACAAATGTGAAATATTGGTTACTAATTAATGCAGCCCGAAGTAAAGGAACCTTTCCCTGAAATGCACCCATGGGACTCGCACGCTGGGCACTTTGTGAAATGAAAGCAGGTGATTTTCTGCATGAGCCATTGAACAGCCATGTGGGGGTGCTGATTTTGCCGCCTCCAAAGTATCAGTCGCCCTTGAATGCAGCATGAAGAAAATGCCATCGGCGAGCCTGCATAGAATAAAGGGTTCTGTACAGGCATAAAGAAAGCTGAAAAGACACCCACGCCGGGATTTGAACTCTGGACCCCACGGGCGGAAACAGACGCTTTAACCATTACACCACAGGAACTTAGACATGACGGGAAAGGTTCCGGATGACTGTAAGAATCCATTGTCCCCTTGTGCCTCTGCATTGACTGGCAGGGCTGAAAGTCCATCTTCTGCCTAATAAAGTCAATACCAACCTGAGGCCCTTTCCTAAAAGAGCCTGCCTAAATAGCTCAGTCGGTAGAGCGCACGGCTAGAGTCCATAACCTGGACCAAAAGGTTGTGGGTTCGATTCCCACCTCTGCTAGAAACTCACTCAAGAGCAATTCAGGTTCACTGTTCTTTAACCAACTCTCAATAGCGATGGAAGGGCAAGTGCCAGAAGTCCATCATCCGCTTTCCATTTGGCTGCACCTTTTCCCATCTGGGGTTGTCCTTCTAAGCTACGCTGGTATGTACTTCTACCTCAGCCCAGGGGTTCCCCATCTAGCACCTTGCCCTTACCTTTTCATCAACTTGGGTATTTTTTCCCCATACAGAACACTTTTTGGGGTTTGCTTAGCATCAGCCTGAAGTTGACCTTGGCAAATTGCTTAATGAGGACAGTGTTCTGTACCAAGCTTAATAAAAAAAAGCATTTGAGAAGCTGACAAGTGAGGGCAGCTTTGCTGCGATTCTGCCGAAAAGAAAGTAGAGGTCGCACTTGAATGCAGCATGCAGAAGATGGCCCAGGTGAACCTTCTTGAAAGAAAGCATTTGAGAAGCTGATTAGCGAAGGAAGTTTTGGTGCTTTAATAAATGTGAAATATTGGTTACTAATTAATGCAGCCCGAAGTAAAGGAACCTTTCCCTGAAATGCACCCATGGGACTCGCACGCTGGGCACTTTGTGAAATGAAAGCAGGTGATTTTCTGCATGAGCCATTGAACAGCCATGTGGGGGTGCTGATTTTGCCGCCTCCAAAGTATCAGTCGCCCTTGAATGCAGCATGAAGAAAATGCCATCGGCGAGCCTGCATAGAATAAAGGGTTCTGTACAGGCATAAAGAAACCTGAAAAGACACCCACGCCGGGATTTGAACTCTGGACCCCACGGGCGGAAACAGGCGCTTTAACCATTACACCACAGGAACTTAGACATGACAGGAAAGGTTCCGGATGACTGTAAGAATCCATTGTCCCCTTGTGCCTCTGCATTGACTGGCAGGGCTGAAAGTCCATCTTCTGCCTAATAAAGTTAATACCAAACTGAGGCCCTTTCCTAAAAGAGCCTGCCTCAATAGCTCAGTTGGTAGAGCGCACGGCTAGAGTCCATAACCTAGACCAAAAGGTTGTGGGTTTGATTCCCACCTCTGCTAGAAACTCACTCCAGAGCAATTCAGGTTCACTGTTCTTTAACCAACTCTCAATAGCGATGGAAGGGCAAGTGCCAGAAGTCCATCATCCGCTTTCCATTTGGCTGCACCTTTTCCCATCTGGGGTTGTCCTTCTAAGCTACGCTGGTATGTACTTCTACCTCAGCCCAGGGGTTCCCCATCTAGCACCTTGCCCTTACCTTTTCATCAACTTGGGTATTTTTTCCCCATACAGAACACTTTTTGGGGTTTGCTTAGCATCAGCCTGAAGTTGACCTTGGCAAATTGCTTAATGAGGACAGTGTTCTGTACCAAGCTTAATAAAAAAGAAAACATTTGAGAATCTGACAAGCGAGGGCAGCTTTGCTTCGATTCTGCCGAAAAGAAAGTAGAGGTCGCTCTTGAATGCAGCATGCAGAAGATGGCACAGATGAACCTTCTTGAAAGAAAGCATTTGAGAAACTGATTAGGGAAGGAAGTTTTGGTGCTTTAACAAATGTGAAATATTGGTTACTAATTAATGCAGCCCGAAGAAAAGGAACCTTTCCCTGAAATGCACCCATGGGACTCGCACGCTGGGCACTTTGTGAAATGAAAGCAGGTGATTTTCTGCATGAGCCATTGAACAGCCATGTGGGGGTGCTGATTTTGCCGCCTCCAAAGTATCAGTCGCCCTTGAATGCAGCATGAAGAAAATGCCATCGGCGAGCCTGCATAGAATAAAGGGTTCTGTACAGGCATAAAGAAACCTGAAAAGACACCCACGCCGGGATTTGAACTCTGGACCCCACGGGCGGAAACAGGCGCTTTAACCATTACACCACAGGAACTTAGACATGACAGGAAAGGTTCCGGATGACTGTAAGAATCCATTGTCCCCTTGTGCCTCTGCATTGACTAGCAGGGCTGAAAGTCCATCTTCTGCCTAATAAAGTCAATACCAACCTGAGGCCCTTTCCTAAAAGAGCCTGCCTAAATAGCTCAGTCGGTAGAGTGCACGGCTAGAGTCCATAACCTGGACCAAAAGGTTGTGGGTTCGATTCCCACCTCTGCTAGAAACTCACTCCAGAGCAATTCAGGTTCACTGTTCTTTAACCAACTCTCAATAGCGATGGAAGGGCAAGTGCCAGAAGTCCATCATCCGCTTTCCATTTGGCTGCACCTTTTCCCATCTGGGGTTGTCCTTCTAAGCTACGCTGGTATGTACTTCTACCTCAGCCCAGGGGTTCCCCATCTAGCACCTTGCCCTTACCTTTTCATCAACTTGGGTATTTTTTCCCCATACAGAACACTTTTTGGGGTTTGCTTAGCATCAGCCTGAAGTTGACCTTGGCAAATTGCTTAATGAGGACAGTGTTCTGTACCAAGCTTAATAAAAAAAAGCATTTGAGAAGCTGACAAGCGAGGGCAGCTTTGCTGCGATTCTGCCGAAAAGAAAGTAGAGGTCGCACTTGAATGCAGCATGCAGAAGATGGCCCAGGTGAACCTTCTTGAAAGAAAGCATTTGAGAAGCTGATTAGCGAAGGAAGTTTTGGTGCTTTAATAAATGTGAAATATTGGTTACTAATTAATGCAGCCCGAAGTAAAGGAACCTTTCCCTGAAATGCACCCATGGGACTCGCACGCTGGGCACTTTGTGAAATGAAAGCAGGTGATTTTCTGCATGAGCAATTGAACAGCCATGTGGGGGTGCTGATTTTGCCGCCTCCAAAGTATCAGTCGCCCTTGAATGCAGCATGAAGAAAATGCCATCGGCGAGCCTGCATAGAATAAAGGGTTCTGTACAGGCATAAAGAAACCTGAAAAGACACCCACGCCGGGATTTGAACTCTGGACCCCACGGGCGGAAACAGGCGCTTTAACCATTACACCACAGGAACTTAGACATGACAGGAAAGGTTCCGGATGACTGTAAGAATCCATTGTCCCCTTGTGCCTCTGCATTGACTGGCAGGGCTGAAAGTCCATCTTCTGCCTAATAAAGTCAATACCAAACTGAGGCCCTTTCCTAAAATAGCCTGCCTTAATAGCTCAGTTGGTAGAGCGCACGGCTAGAGTCCATAACCTAGACCAAAAGGTTGTGGGTTCGATTCCCACCTCTGCTAGAAACTCACTCCAGAGCAATTCAGGTTCACTGTTCTTTAACCAACTCTCAATAGCGATGGAAGGGCAAGTGCCAGAAGTCCATCATCCGCTTTCCATTTGGCTGCCCCTTTTCCCATCTGGGGTTGTCCTTCTAAGCTACGCTGGTATGTACTTCTACCTCAGCCCAGGGGTTCCCCATCTAGCACCTTGCCCTTACCTTTGAGAAGCTGATTAGCGAAGGAAGTTTTGGTGCTTTAACAAATGTGAAATATTGGTTACTAATTAATGCAGCCCGAAGTAAAGGAACCTTTCCCTGAAATGCACCCATGGGACTCGCACGCTGGGCACTTTGTGAAATGAAAGCAGGTGATTTTCTGCATGAGCCATTGAAAAGCCATGTGGGGGTGCTGATTTTGCCGCCTCCAAAGTATCAGTCGCCCTTGAATGCAGCATGAAGAAAATGCCATCGGCGAGCCTGCATAGAATAAAGGGTTCTGTACAGGCATAAAGAAACCTGAAAAGACACCCACGCCGGGATTTGAACTCTGGACCCCACGGGCGGAAACAGGCGCTTTAACCATTACACTACAGGAACTTAGACATGAAGGGAAAGGTTCCGGATGACTGTAAGAATCCATTGTCCCCTTGTGCCTCTGCATTGACTGGCAGGGCTGAAAGTCCATCTTCTGCCTAATAAAGTCAATACCAACCTGAGGCCCTTTCCTACAACAGCCTGCCTCAATAGCTCAGTTGGTAGAGCGCACGGCTAGAGTCCATAACCTGGACCAAAAGGTTGTGGGTTCGATTCCCACCTCTGCTAGAAACTCACTCCAGAGCAATTCAGGTTCACTGTTCTTTAACCAACTCTCAATAGCGATGGAAGGGCAAGTGCCAGAAGTCCATCATCCGCTTTCCATTTGGCTGCACCTTTTCCCATCTGGGGTTGTCCTTCTAAGCTACGCTGGTATGTACTTCTACCTCAGCCCAGGGGTTCCCCATCTAGCACCTTGCCCTTACCTTTTCATCAACTTGGGTATTTTTTCCCCATACAGAACACTTTTTGGGGTTTGCTTAGCATCAGCCTGAAGTTGACCTTGGCAAACTGCTTAATGAGGACAGTGTTCTGTACCAAGCTTAATAAAAAAAAGCATTTGAGAAGCTGACAAGCGAGGGCAGCTTTGCTGCGATTCTGCCGAAAAGAAAGTAGAGGTCGCACTTGAATGCAGCATGCAGAAGATGGCACAGATGAACCTTCTTGAAAGAAAGCATTTGAGAAACTGATTAACGAAGGAAGTTTTGGTGCTTTAACAAATGTGAAATATTGGTTACTAATTAATGCAGCCCGAAGAAAAGGAACCTTTCCCTGAAATGCACCCATGGGACTCGCACGCTGGGCACTTTGTGAAATGAAAGCAGGTGATTTTCTGCATGAGCCATTGAACAGCCATGTGGGGGTGCTGATTTTGCCGCCTCCAAAGTATCAGTCGCCCTTGAATGCAGCATGAAGAAAATGCCATCGGCGAGCCTGCATAGAATAAAGGGTTCTGTACAGGCATAAAGAAACCTGTAAAGACACCCACGCCGGGATTTGAACTCTGGACCCCACGGGCGGAAACAGGCACTTTAACCATTACACCACAGGAACTTAGACATGACGGGAAAGGTTCCGGATGACTGTAAGAATCCATTGTCCCCTTGTGCCTCTGCATTGACTGGCAGGGCTGAAAGTCCATCTTCTGCCTAATAAAGTCAATACCAACCTGAGGCCCTTTCCTAAAAGAGCCTGCCTCAATAGCTCAGTTGGTAGAGCACACGGCTAGAGTCCATAACCTGGACCAAAAGGTTGTGGGTTCGATTCCCACCTCTGCTAAAAAACTCACTCCAGAGCAATTCAGGTTCACTGTTCTTTAACCAACTCTCAATAGCGATGGAAGGGCAAGTGCCAGAAGTCCATCATCCGCTTTCCATTTGGCTGCACCTTTTCCCATCTGGGGTTGTCCTTCTAAGCTACGCTGGTATGTACTTCTACCTCAGCCCAGGGGTTCCCCATCTAGCACCTTGCCCTTACCTTTGAGAAGCTGATTAGCAAAGGAAGTTTTGGTGCTTTAACAAATGTGAAATATTGGTTACTAATTAATGCAGCCCGAAGTAAAGGAACCTTTCCCTGAAATGCACCCATGGGACTCGCACGCTGGGCACTTTGTGAAATGAAAGCAGGTGATTTTCTGCATGAGCCATTGAAAAGCCATGTGGGGGTGCTGATTTTGCCGCCTCCAAAGTATCAGTCGCCCTTGAATGCAGCATGAAGAAAATGCCATCGGCGAGCCTGCATAGAATAAAGGGTTCTGTACAGGCATAAAGAAACCTGAAAAGACACCCACGCCGGGATTTGAACTCTGGACCCCACGGGCGGAAACAGGCGCTTTAACCATTACACTACAGGAACTTAGACATGAAGGGAAAGGTTCCGGATGACTGTAAGAATCCATTGTCCCCTTGTGCCTCTGCATTGACTGGCAGGGCTGAAAGTCCATCTTCTGCCTAATAAAGTCAATACCAACCTGAGGCCCTTTCCTAAAACAGCCTGCCTCAATAGCTCAGTTGGTAGAGCGCACGGCTAGAGTCCATAACCTGGACCAAAAGGTTGTGGGTTCGATTCCCACCTCTGCTAGAAACTCACTCCAGAGCAATTCAGGTTCACTGTTCTTTAACCAACTCTCAATAGCGATGGAAGGGCAAGTGCCAGAAGTCCATCATCCGCTTTCCATTTGGCTGCACCTTTTCCCATCTGGGGTTGTCCTTCTAAGCTACGCTGGTATGTACTTCTACCTCAGCCCAGGGGTTCCCCATCTAGCACCTTGCCCTTACCTTTTCATCAACTTGGGTATTTTTTCCCCATACAGAACACTTTTTGGGGTTTGCTTAGCATCAGCCTGAAGTTGACCTTGGCAAACTGCTTAATGAGGACAGTGTTCTGTACCAAGCTTAATAAAAAAAAGCATTTGAGAAGCTGACAAGCGAGGGCAGCTTTGCTGCGATTCTGCCGAAAAGAAAGTAGAGGTCGCACTTGAATGCAGCATGCAGAAGATGGCCCAGGTGAACCTTCTTGAAAGAAAGCATTTGAGAAGCTGATTAGCGAAGGAAGTTTTGGTGCTTTAACAAATGTGAAATATTGGTTACTAATTAATGCAGCCCGAAGTAAAGGAACCTTTCCCTGAAATGCACCCATGGGACTCGCACGCTGGGCACTTTGTGAAATGAAAGCAGGTGATTTTCTGCATGAGCCATTGAACAGCCATGTGGGGGTGCTGATTTTGCCGCCTCCAAAGTATCAGTCGCCCTTGAATGCAGCATGAAGAAAATGCCATCGGCGAGCCTGCATAGAATAAAGGGTTCTGTACAGGCATAAAGAAACCTGAAAAGACACCCACGCCGGGATTTGAACTCTGGACCCCACGGGCGGAAACAGGCGCTTTAACCATTACACCATAGGAACTTAGACATGACGGGAAAGGTTCCGGATGACTGTAAGAATCCATTGTCCCCTTGTGCCTCTGCATTGACTGGCAGGGCTGAAAGTCCATCTTCTGCCTAATAAAGTCAATACCAACCTGAGGCCCTTTCCTAAAAGAGCCTGCCTAAATAGCTCAGTCGGTAGAGCGCACGGCTAGAGTCCATAACATGGACCAAAAGGTTGTGGGTTCGATTCCCACCTCTGCTAGAAACTCACTCCAGAGCAATTCAGGTTCACTGTTCTTTAACCAACTCTCAATAGCGATGGAAGGGCAAGTGCCAGAAGTCCATCATCCGCTTTCCATTTGGCTGCACCTTTTCCCATCTGGGGTTGTCCTTCTAAGCTACGCTGGTATGTACTTCTACCTCAGCCCAGGGGTTCCCCATCTAGCACCTTGCCCTTACCTTTTCATCAACTTGGGTATTTTTTCCCCATACAGAACACTTTTTGGGGTTTGCTTAGCATCAGCCTGAAGTTGACCTTGGCAAATTGCTTAATGAGGACAGTGTTCTGTACCAAGCTTAATAAAAAAGAAAACATTTGAGAATCTGACAAGCGAGGGCAGCTTTGCTTCGATTCTGCCGAAAAGAAAGTAGAGGTCGCTCTTGAATGCAGCATGCAGAAGATGGCACAGATGAACCTTCTTGAAAGAAAGCATTTGAGAAACTGATTAACGAAGGAAGTTTTGGTGCTTTAACAAATGTGAAATATTGGTTACTAATTAATGCAGCCCGAAGAAAAGGAACCTTTCCCTGAAATGCACCCATGGGACTCGCACGCTGGGCACTTTGTGAAATGAAAGCAGGTGATTTTCTGCATGAGCCATTGAACAGCCATGTGGGGGTGCTGATTTTGCCGCCTCCAAAGTATCAGTCGCCCTTGAATGCAGCATGAAGAAAATGCCATCGGCGAGCCTGCATAGAATAAAGGGTTCTGTACAGGCATAAAGAAACCTGTAAAGACACCCACGCCGGGATTTGAACTCTGGACCCCACGGGCGGAAACAGGCACTTTAACCATTACACCACAGGAACTTAGACATGACAGGAAAGGTTCCGGATGACTGTAAGAATCCATTGTCCCCTTGTGCCTCTGCATTGACTGGCAGGGCTGAAAGTCCATCTTCTGCCTAATAAAGTCAATACCAACCTGAGGCCCTTTCCTAAAAGAGCCTGCCTCAATAGCTCAGTTGGTAGAGCACACGGCTAGAGTCCATAACCTGGACCAAAAGGTTGTGGGTTCGATTCCCACCTCTGCTAGAAACTCACTCCAGAGCAATTCAGGTTCACTGTTCTTTAACCAACTCTCAATAGCGATGGAAGGGCAAGTGCCAGAAGTCCATCATCCGCTTTCCATTTGGCTGCACCTTTTCCCATCTGGGGTTGTCCTTCTAAGCTACGCTGGTATGTACTTCTACCTCAGCCCAGGGGTTCCCCATCTAGCACCTTGCCCTTACCTTTGAGAAGCTGATTAGCGAAGGAAGTTTTGGTGCTTTAACAAATGTGAAATATTGGTTACTAATTAATGCAGCCCGAAGTAAAGGAACCTTTCCCTGAAATGCACCCATGGGACTCGCACGCTGGGCACTTTGTGAAATGAAAGCAGGTGATTTTCTGCATGAGCCATTGAACAGCCATGTGGGGGTGCTGATTTTGCCGCCTCCAAAATATCAGTCGCCCTTGAATGCAGCATGAAGAAAATGCCATCGGCGAGCCTGCATAGAATAAAGGGTTCTGTACAGGCATAAAGAAAGCTGAAAAGACACCCACGCCGGGATTTGAACTCTGGACCCCACGGGCGGAAACAGACGCTTTAACCATTACACCACAGGAACTTAGACATGACGGGAAAGGTTCCGGATGACTGTAAGAATCCATTGTCCCCTTGTGCCTCTGCATTGACTGGCAGGGCTGAAAGTCCATCTTCTGCCTAATAAAGTCAATACCAACCTGAGGCCCTTTCCTAAAAGAGCCTGCCTAAATAGCTCAGTCGGTAGAGCGCACGGCTAGAGTCCATAACCTGGACCAAAAGGTTGTGGGTTCGATTCCCACCTCTGCTAGAAACTCACTCAAGAGCAATTCAGGTTCACTGTTCTTTAACCAACTCTCAATAGCGATGGAAGGGCAAGTGCCAGAAGTCCATCATCCGCTTTCCATTTGGCTGCACCTTTTCCCATCTGGGGTTGTCCTTCTAAGCTACGCTGGTATGTACTTCTACCTCAGCCCAGGGGTTCCCCATCTAGCACCTTGCCCTTACCTTTGAGAAGCTGATTAGCGAAGGAAGTTTTGGTGCTTTAACAAATGTGAAATATTGGTTACTAATTAATGCAGCCCGAAGTAAAGGAACCTTTCCCTGAAATGCACCCATGGGACTCGCACGCTGGGCACTTTGTGAAATGAAAGCAGGTGATTTTCTGCATGAGCCATTGAACAGCCATGTGGGGGTGCTGATTTTGCCGCCTCCAAAGTATCAGTCGCCCTTGAATGCAGCATGAAGAAAATGCCATCGGCGAGCCTGCATAGAATAAAGGGTTCTGTACAGGCATAAAGAAACCTGAAAAGACACCCACGCCGGGATTTGAACTCTGGACCCCACGGGCGGAAACAGGCGCTTTAACCATTACACCACAGGAACTTAGACATGACAGGAAAGGTTCCGGATGACTGTAAGAATCCATTGTCCCCTTGTGCCTCTGCATTGACTAGCAGGGCTGAAAGTCCATCTTCTGCCTAATAAAGTCAATACCAACCTGAGGCCCTTTCCTAAAAGAGCCTGCCTAAATAGCTCAGTCGGTAGAGTGCACGGCTAGAGTCCATAACCTGGACCAAAAGGTTGTGGGTTCGATTCCCACCTCTGCTAGAAACTCACTCCAGAGCAATTCAGGTTCACTGTTCTTTAACCAACTCTCAATAGCGATGGAAGGGCAAGTGCCAGAAGTCCATCATCCGCTTTCCATTTGGCTGCACCTTTTCCCATCTGGGGTTGTCCTTCTAAGCTACGCTGGTATGTACTTCTACCTCAGCCCAGGGGTTCCCCATCTAGCACCTTGCCCTTACCTTTTCATCAACTTGGGTATTTTTTCCCCATACAGAACACTTTTTGGGGTTTGCTTAGCATCAGCCTGAAGTTGACCTTGGCAAATTGCTTAATGAGGACAGTGTTCTGTACCAAGCTTAATAAAAAAAAGCATTTGAGAAGCTGACAAGCGAGGGCAGCTTTGCTGCGATTCTGCCGAAAAGAAAGTAGAGGTCGCACTTGAATGCAGCATGCAGAAGATGGCCCAGGTGAACCTTCTTGAAAGAAAGCATTTGAGAAGCTGATTAGCGAAGGAAGTTTTGGTGCTTTAATAAATGTGAAATATTGGTTACTAATTAATGCAGCCCGAAGTAAAGGAACCTTTCCCTGAAATGCACCCATGGGACTCGCACGCTGGGCACTTTGTGAAATGAAAGCAGGTGATTTTCTGCATGAGCAATTGAACAGCCATGTGGGGGTGCTGATTTTGCCGCCTCCAAAGTATCAGTCGCCCTTGAATGCAGCATGAAGAAAATGCCATCGGCGAGCCTGCATAGAATAAAGGGTTCTGTACAGGCATAAAGAAACCTGAAAAGACACCCACGCCGGGATTTGAACTCTGGACCCCACGGGCGGAAACAGGCGCTTTAACCATTACACCACAGGAACTTAGACATGACAGGAAAGGTTCCGGATGACTGTAAGAATCCATTGTCCCCTTGTGCCTCTGCATTGACTGGCAGGGCTGAAAGTCCATCTTCTGCCTAATAAAGTCAATACCAAACTGAGGCCCTTTCCTAAAATAGCCTGCCTTAATAGCTCAGTTGGTAGAGCGCACGGCTAGAGTCCATAACCTAGACCAAAAGGTTGTGGGTTCGATTCCCACCTCTGCTAGAAACTCACTCCAGAGCAATTCAGGTTCACTGTTCTTTAACCAACTCTCAATAGCGATGGAAGGGCAAGTGCCAGAAGTCCATCATCCGCTTTCCATTTGGCTGCCCCTTTTCCCATCTGGGGTTGTCCTTCTAAGCTACGCTGGTATGTACTTCTACCTCAGCCCAGGGGTTCCCCATCTAGCACCTTGTCCTTACCTTTTCATCAACTTGGGTATTTTTTCCCCATACAGAACCCTTTTTGGGGTTTGCTTAGCATCAGCCTGAAGTTGACCTTGGCAAATTGCTTAATGAGGACAGTGTTCTGTACCAAGCTTAATTAAAAAAAAGCATTTGAGAAGCTGACAAGCGAGGGCAGCTTTGCTGCGATTCAGTCGAAAAGAAAGTAGAGGTCGCTCTTGAATGCAGCATGCAGAAGATGGCACAGGTGAACCTTCTTGAAAGAAAGCATTTGAGAAGCTGATTAGCGAAGGAAGTTTTGGTGCTTTAACAAATGTGAAATATTGGTTACTAATTAATGCAGCCCGAAGTAAAGGAACCTTTCCCTGAAATGCACCCATGGGACTCGCACGCTGGGCACTTTGTGAAATGAAAGCAGGTGATTTTCTGCATGCGCCATTGAACAGCCATGTGGGGGAGCTGATTTTGCCGCCTCCAAAGTATCAGTCGCTCTAGAATGCAGCATGAAGAAAATGCCATCGGCGAGCCTGCATAGAATAAAGGGTTCTGTACAGGCATAAAGAAACCTGAAAAGACACCCACACCGGGATTTGAACTCTGGACCCCACGGGCGGAAACAGGGCCTTAACCATTACACCACAGGAACCTAGACATGATGGGAAAGGTTCTGGATGAATGTAAGAATCCATTGTCCCCTTGTGCCTCTGCATTGACTGGCAGGGCTGAAAGTCCATCTTCTGCCTAATAAAGTCAATACCAACCTGAGGCCCTTTCCTAAAAGAGCCTGCCTAAATAGCTCAGTCGGTAGAGCGCACGACTAGAGTCCATAACCTGGTCCAAAAGGTTGTGGGTTCGATTCCCACCTCTGCTAGAAACTCACTCCAGAGCAATTCAGGTTCACTGTTCTTTAACCAACTCTCAATAGCGATGGAAGGGCAAGTGCCAGAAGTCCATCATCCGCTTTCCATTTGGCTGCCCCTTTTCCCATCTGGGGTTGTCCTTCTGAGCTACGCTGGTATGTACTTCTACCTCAGCCCAGGGGTTCCCCATCTAGCACCTTACCCTTACCTTTTCATCAACTTGGGTATTTTTTCCCCATACAGAACACTTTTTGGGGTTTGCTTAGCATCAGCCTGAAGTTGACCTTGGCAAATTGCTTAATGAGGACAGTGTTCTGTACCAAGCTTAATAAAAAAAAAGCATTTGAGAAGCTGACAAGCGAGGGCAGCTTTGCTGCGATTCAGCCAAAAAGAAAGTAGAGGTCGCTCTTGAATGCAGCATGCAGAAGATGGCACAGGTGAACCTTCTTGAAAGAAAGCATTTGAGAAGCTGTTTAGCGAAGGAAGTTTTGGTGCTTTAACAAATGTGAAATATTGGTTACTAATTAAGGCAGCCCGAAGTAAAGGAACCTTTCCCTGAAATGCACCCATGGGACTCGCACGCTGGGCACTTTGTGAAATGAAAGCAGGTGATTTTCTGCATGCGCCATTGAACAGCCATGTGGGGGAGCTGATTTTGCCGCCTCCAAAGTATCAGTCGCTCTTGAATGCAGCATGAAGAAAATGCCATCGGCGAGCCTGCATAGAATAAAGGGTTCTGTACAGGCATAAAGAAACCTGAAAAGACACCCACTCCGGGATTTGAACTCTGGACCCCACGGGCGGAAACAGGGCCTTAACCATTACACCACCGGAACCTAGACATGACGGGAAAGGTTCTGGATGAATGTAAGAATCCATTGTCTCCTTGTGCCTCTGCACTGACTGGCAGGGCTGAAAGTCCATCTTCTGCCTAATAAAGTCAATACCAACCTGAGGCCCTTTCCTAAAAGAGCCTGCCTAAATAGCTCAGTCGGTAGAGCGCACGACTAGAGTCCATAACCTGGTCCAAAAGGTTGTGGGTTCGATTCCCACCTCTACTAGAAACTCACTCCAGAGCAATTCAGGTTCACTGTTCTTTAACCAACTCTCAATAGCGATGGAAGGGCAAGTGCCAGAAGTCCATCATCCGCTTTCCATTTGGCTGCCCCTTTTCCCATCTGGGGTTGTCCTTCTAAGCTACTGTACTTCTACCTCAGCCCAGGGGTTCCCCATCTAGCACCTTGCCCTTACCTTTTCATCAACTTGGGTATTTTTTCCCCATACAGAACCCTTTTTGGGGTTTGCTTAGCATCAGCCTGAAGTTGACCTTGGCAAATTGCTTAATGAGGACAGTGTTCTGTACCAAGCTTAATAAAAAAAAGCATTTGAGAAGCTGACAAGCGAGGGCAGCTTTGCTGCGATTCTGCCGAAATAAAGTAGAGGTCGCTCTTGAATGCAGCATGCAGAAGATGGCACAGGTGAACCTTCTTGAAAGAAAGCATTTGAGAAGCTGATTAGCGAAGGAAGTTTTGGTGCTTTAACAAATGTGAAATATTGGTTACTAATTAATGCAGCCCGAAGTAAAGGAACCTTTCCCTGAAATGCACCCATGGGACTCGCACGCTGGGCACTTTGTGAAATGAAAGCAGGTGATTTTCTGCATGCGCCATTGAACAGCCATGTGGGGGAGCTGATTTTGCCGCCTCCAAAGTATCAGTCGCTCTTGAATGCAGCATGAAGAAAATGCCATCGGCGAGCCTGCATAGAATAAAGGGTTCTGTACAGGCATAAAGAAACCTGAAAAGACACCCACGCCGGGATTTGAACTTTGGACCCCACGGGCGGAAACAGGGCCTTAACCATTACACCACAGGAACCTAGACATGACAGGAAAGGTTCTGGATGAATGTAAGAATCCATTGTCCCCTTGTGCCTCTGCATTGACTGGCAGGGCTGAAAGTCCATCTTCTGCCTAATAAAGTCAATACCAACCTGAGGCCCTTTCTTTAAAGAGCCTGCCTAAATAGCTCAGTCGGTAGAGCGCACGACTAGAGTCCATAACCTGGTCCAAAAGGTTGTGGGTTCGATTCCCACCTCTGCTAGAAACGCACTCCAGAGCAATTCAGGTTCACTGTTCTTTAACCAACTCTCAATAGCGATGGAAGGGCAAGTGCCAGAAGTCCATCATCCGCTTTCCATTTGGCTGCCCCTTTTCCCATCTGGGGTTGTCCTTCTAAGCTACTGTACTTCTACCTCAGCCCAGGGGTTCCCCATCTAGCACCTTGCCCTTACCTTTTCATCAACTTGGGTATTTTTTCCCCATACAGAACCCTTTTTGGGGTTTGCTTAGCATCAGCCTGAAGTTGACCTTGGCAAATTGCTTAATGAGGACAGTGTTCTGTACCAAGCTTAATAAAAAAAAGCATTTGAGAAGCTGACAAGCGAGGGCAGCTTTGCTGCGATTCTGCCGAAATAAAGTAGAGGTCGCTCTTGAATGCAGCATGCAGAAGATGGCACAGGTGAACCTTCTTGAAAGAAAGCATTTGAGAAGCTGATTAGCGAAGGAAGTTTTGGTGCTTTAACAAATGTGAAATATTGGTTACTAATTAATGCAGCCCGAAGTAAAGGAACCTTTCCCTGAAATGCACCCATGGGACTCGCACGCTGGGCACTTTGTGAAATGAAAGCAGGTGATTTTCTGCATGAGCCATATGCTGATTTTGCCGCCTCCAAAGTATCAGTCGCTCTTGAATGCAGCATGAAGAAAATGCCATCGGCGAGCCTGCATAGAATAAAGGGTTCTGTACAGGCATAAAGAAACCTGAAAAGACACCCACGCCGGGATTTGAACTCTGGACCACGCGGGTGGAAACAGGCGCTTTAACCATTACACCACAGGAACCTAGACATGATGGGAAAGGTTCCGGATGACTGTAAGAATCCATTGTCCCCTTGTGCCTCTGCATTGACTGGCAGGGCTGAAAGTCCATCTTCTGCCTAATAAAGTCAATACCAACCTGAGGCCCTTTCCTAAAAGAGCCTGCATAAATAGCTCAGTCGGTAGAGCGCACGGCTAGAGTCCATAACCTGGACCAAAAGGTTGTGGGTTCGATTCCCACCTCTGCTAGAAACTCACTCCAGAGCAATTCAGGTTCACTGTTCTTTAACCAACTCTCAATAGCGATGGAAGGGCAAGTGCCAGAAGTCCATCATCGGCTTTCAATTTGGCTGCCCCTTTTCCCATCTGGGGTTGTCCTTCTAAGCTACGCTGGTATGTACTTCTACCTCAGCCCAGGGGTTCCCCATCTAGCACCTTGCCCTTACCTTTTCATCAACTTGGGAATTTTTTCCCCATACAGAACCCTTTTTGGGGTTTGCTTAGCATCAGCATGAAGTTGACCTTGGCAAATTGCTTAATGAGGACAGTGTTCTGTACCAAGCTTAATAAAAAAGAAAACATTTGAGAATCTGACAAGCGAGGGCAGCTTTGCTTCGATTCTGCCGAAAAGAAAGTAGAGGTCGCTCTTGAATGCAGCATGCAGAAGATGGCACAGATGAACCTTCTTGAAAGAAAGCATTTGAGAAACTGATTAACGAAGGAAGTTTTGGTGCTTTAACAAATGTGAAATATTGGTTACTAATTAATGCAGCCCGAAGAAAAGGAACCTTTCCCTGAAATGCACCCATGGGACTCGCACGCTGGGCACTTTGTGAAATGAAAGCAGGTGATTTTCTGCATGAGCCATTGAACAGCCATGTGGGGGTGCTGATTTTGCCGCCTCCAAAGTATCAGTCGCCCTTGAATGCAGCATGAAAAAAATGCCATCGGCGAGCCTGCATAGAATAAAGGGTTCTGTACAGGCATAAAGAAACCTGTAAAGACACCCACGCCGGGATTTGAACTCTGGACCCCACGGGCGGAAACAGGCACTTTAACCATTACACCACAGGAACTTAGACATGACGGGAAAGGTTCCGGATGACTGTAAGAATCCATTGTCCCCTTGTGCCTCTGCATTGACTGGCAGGGCTGAAAGTCCATCTTCTGCCTAATAAAGTCAATACCAACCTGAGGCCCTTTCCTAAAAGAGCCTGCCTCAATAGCTCAGTTGGTAGAGCACACGGCTAGAGTCCATAACCTGGACCAAAAGGTTGTGGGTTCGATTCCCACCTCTGCTAGAAACTCACTCCAGAGCAATTCAGGTTCACTGTTCTTTAACCAACTCTCAATAGCGATGGAAGGGCAAGTGCCAGAAGTCCATCATCCGCTTTCCATTTGGCTGCACCTTTTCCCATCTGGGGTTGTCCTTCTAAGCTACGCTGGTATGTACTTCTACCTCAGCCCAGGGGTTCCCCATCTAGCACCTTGCCCTTACCTTTGAGAAGCTGATTAGCGAAGGAAGTTTTGGTGCTTTAACAAATGTGAAATATTGGTTACTAATTAATGCAGCCCGAAGTAAAGGAACCTTTCCCTGAAATGCACCCATGGGACTCGCACGCTGGGCACTTTGTGAAATGAAAGCAGGTGATTTTCTGCATGAGCCATTGAACAGCCATGTGGGGGTGCTGATTTTGCCGCCTCCAAAGTATCAGTCGCCCTTGAATGCAGCATGAAGAAAATGCCATCGGCGAGCCTGCATAGAATAAAGGGTTCTGTACAGGCATAAAGAAAGCTGAAAAGACACCCACGCCGGGATTTGAACTCTGGACCCCACGGGCGGAAACAGACGCTTTAACCATTACACCACAGGAACTTAGACATGACGGGAAAGGTTCCGGATGACTGTAAGAATCCATTGTCCCCTTGTGCCTCTGCATTGACTGGCAGGGCTGAAAGTCCATCTTCTGCCTAATAAAGTCAATACCAACCTGAGGCCCTTTCCTAAAAGAGCCTGCCTAAATAGCTCAGTCGGTAGAGCGCACGGCTAGAGTCCATAACCTGGACCAAAAGGTTGTGGGTTTGATTCCCACCTCTGCTAGAAACTCACTCAAGAGCAATTCAGGTTCACTGTTCTTTAACCAACTCTCAATTGCGATGGAAGGGCAAGTGCCAGAAGTCCATCATCCGCTTTCCATTTGGCTGCACCTTTTCCCATCTGGGGTTGTCCTTCTAAGCTACGCTGGTATGTACTTCTACCTCAGCCCAGGGGTTCACCATCTAGCACCTTGCCCTTACCTTTTCATCAACTTGGGTATTTTTTCCCCATACAGAACACTTTTTGGGGTTTGCTTAGCATCAGCCTGAAGTTGACCTTGGCAAATTGCTTAATGAGGACAGTGTTCTGTACCAAGCTTAATAAAAAAAAGCATTTGAGAAGCTGACAAGCGAGGGCAGCTTTGCTGCGATTCTGCCGAAAAGAAAGTAGATTTCGCACTTGAATGCAGCATGCAGAAGATGGCCCAGGTGAACCTTCTTGAAAGAAAGCATTTGAGAAGCTGATTAGCGAAGGAAGTTTTGGTGCTTTAATAAATGTGAAATATTGGTTACTAATTAATGCAGCCCGAAGTAAAGGAACCTTTCCCTGAAATGCACCCATGGGACTCGCACGCTGGGCACTTTGTGAAATGAAAGCAGGTGATTTTCTGCATGAGCCATTGAACAGCCATGTGGGGGTGCTGATTTTGCCGCCTCCAAAGTTGCAGTCGCCCTTGAATGCAGCATGAAGAAAATGCCATCGGCGAGCCTGCATAGAATAAAGGGTTCTGTACAGGCATAAAGAAACCTGAAAAGACACCCACGCCGGGATTTGAACTCTGGACCCCACGGGCGGAAACAGGCGCTTTAACCATTACACCACAGGAACTTAGACATGACAGGAAAGGTTCCGGATGACTGTAAGAATCCATTGTCCCCTTGTGCCTCTGCATTGACTGGCAGGGCTGAAAGTCCATCTTCTGCCTAATAAAGTCAATACCAAACTGAGGCCCTTTCCTAAAAGAGCCTGCCTCAATAGCTCAGTTGGTAGAGCGCACGGCTAGAGTCCATAACCTAGACCAAAAGGTTGTGGGTTCGATTCCCACCTCTGCCAGAAACTCACTCCAGAGCAATTCAGGTTCACTGTTCTTTAACCAACTCTCAATAGCGATGGAAGGGCAAGTGCCAGAAGTCCATCATCCGCTTTCCATTTGGCTGCACCTTTTCCCATCTGGGGTTGTCCTTCTAAGCTACGCTGGTATGTACTTCTACCTCAGCCCAGGGGTTCCCCATCTAGCACCTTGCCCTTACCTTTTCATCAACTTGGGTATTTTTTCCCCATACAGAACACTTTTTGGGGTTTGCTTAGCATCAGCCTGAAGTTGACCTTGGCAAATTGCTTAATGAGGACAGTGTTCTGTACCAAGCTTAATAAAAAAGAAAACATTTGAGAATCTGACAAGCGAGGGCAGCTTTGCTTCGATTCTGCCGAAAAGAAAGTAGAGGTCGCTCTTGAATGCAGCATGCAGAAGATGGCTCAGATGAACCTTCTTGAAAGAAAGCATTTGAGAAACTGATTAGCGAAGGAAGTTTTGGTGCTTTAACAAATGTGAAATATTGGTTACTAATTAATGCAGCCCGAAGAAAAGGAACCTTTCCCTGAAATGCACCCATGGGACTCGCACGCTGGGCACTTTGTGAAATGAAAGCAGGTGATTTTCTGCATGAGCCATTGAACAGCCATGTGGGGGTGCTGATTTTGCCGCCTCCAAAGTATCAGTCGCCCTTGAATGCAGCATGAAGAAAATGCCATCGGCGAGCCTGCATAGAATAAAGGGTTCTGTACAGGCATAAAGAAACCTGAAAAGACACCCACGCCGGGATTTGAACTCTGGACCCCACGGGCGGAAACAGGCACTTTAACCATTACACCACAGGAACTTAGACATGACGGGAAAGGTTCCTGATCACTGTAAGAATCCATTGTCCCCTTGTGCCTCTGCATTGACTGGCAGTGCTGAAAGTCCATCTTCTGCCTAATAAAGTCAATACCAACCTGAGGCCCTTTCCTAAAAAAGCCTGCCTCAACAGCTCAGTTGGTAGAGCACACGGCTAGAGTCCATAACCTGGACCAAAAGGTTGTGGGTTCGATTCCCACCTCTGCTAGAAACTCACTCCAGAGCAATTCAGGTTCACTGTTCTTTAACCAACTCTCAATAGCGATGGAAGGGCAAGTGCCAGAAGTCCATCATCCGCTTTCCATTTGGCTGCACCTTTTCCCATCTGGGGTTGTCCTTCTAAGCTACGCTGGTATGTACTTCTACCTCAGCCCAGGGGTTCCCCATCTAGCACCTTGCCCTTACCTTTGAGAAGCTGATTAGCGAAGGAAGTTTTGGTGCTTTAACAAATGTGAAATATTGGTTACTAATTAATGCAGCCCGAAGTAAAGGAACCTTTCCCTGAAATGCACCCATGGGACTCGCACGCTGGGCACTTTGTGAAATGAAAGCAGGTGATTTTCTGCATGAGCCATGGAACAGCCATGTGGGGGTGCTGATTTTGCCGCCTCCAAAGTATCAGTCGCCCTTGAATGCAGCATGAAGAAAATGCCATCGGCGAGCCTGCATAGAATAAAGGGTTCTGTACAGGCATAAAGAAAGCTGAAAAGACACCCACGCCGGGATTTGAACTCTGGACCCCACGGGCGGAAACAGGCGCTTTAACCATTACACCACAGGAACTTAGACATGACGGGAAAGGTTCCGGATGACTGTAAGAATCCATTGTCCCCTTGTGCCTCTGCATTGACTGGCAGGGCTGAAAGTCCATCTTCTGCCTAATAAAGTCAATACCAACCTGAGGCCCTTTCTCTAAAAGAGCCTGCCTAAATAGCTCAGTCGGTAGAGCGCACGGCTAGAGTCCATAACCTGGACCAAAAGGTTGTGGGTTCGATTCCCACCTCTGCTAGAAACTCACTCCAGAGCAATTCAGGTTCACTGTTCTTTAACCAACTCTCAATAGCGATGGAAGGGCAAGTGCCAGAAGTCCATCATCCGCTTTCCATTTGGCTGCACCTTTTCCCATCTGGGGTTGTCCTTCTAAGCTACGCTGGTATGTACTTCTACCTCAGCCCAGGGGTTCCCCATCTAGCACCTTGCCCTTACCTTTGAGAAGCTGATTAGCGAAGGAAGTTTTGGTGCTTTAACAAATGTGAAATATTGGTTACTAATTAATGCAGCCCGAAGTAAAGGAACCTTTCCCTGAAATGCACCCATGGGACTCGCACGCTGGGCACTTTGTGAAATGAAAGCAGGTGATTTTCTGCATGAGCCATTGAACAGCCATGTGGGGGTGCTGATTTTGCCGCCTCCAAAGTATCAGTCGCCCTTGAATGCAGCATGAAGAAAATGCCATCGGCGAGCCTGCATAGAATAAAGGGTTCTGTACAGGCATAAAGAAACCTGAAAAGACACCCACGCCGGGATTTGAACTCTGGACCCCACGGGCGGAAACAGGCGCTTTAACCATTACACCACAGGAACTTAGACATGACGGGAAAGGTTCCGGATGACTGTAAGAATCCATTGTCCCCTTGTGCCTCTGCATTGACTGGCAGGGCTGAAAGTCCATCTTCTGCCTAATAAAGTCAATACCAACCTGAGGCCCTTTCCTAAAAGAGCCTGCCTAAATAGCTCAGTCGGTAGAGTGCACGGCTAGAGTCCATAACCTGGACCAAAAGGTTGTGGGTTCGATTCCCACCTCTGCTAGAAACTCACTCCAGAGCAATTCAGGTTCACTGTTCTTTAACCAACTCTCAATAGCGATGGAAGGGCAAGTGCCAGAAGTCCATCATCCGCTTTCCATTTGGCTGCACCTTTTCCCATCTGGGGTTGTCCTTCTAAGCTACGCTGGTATGTACTTCTACCTCAGCCCAGGGGTTCCCCATCGAGCACCTTGCCCTTACCTTTTCATCAACTTGGGTATTTTTTCCCCATACAGAACACTTTTTGGGGTTTGCTTAGCATCAGCCTGAAGTTGACCTTGGCAAATTGCTTAATGAGGACAGTGTTCTGTACCAAGCTTAATAAAAAAAAGCATTTGAGAAGCTGACAAGCGAGGGCAGCTTTGCTGCGATTCTGCCGAAAAGAAAGTAGATTTCGCACTTGAATGCAGCATGCAGAAGATGGCCCAGGTGAACCTTCTTGAAAGAAAGCATTTGAGAAGCTGATTAGCGAAGGAAGTTTTGGTGCTTTAATAAATGTGAAATATTGGTTACTAATTAATGCAGCCCGAAGTAAAGGAACCTTTCCCTGAAATGCACCCATGGGACTCGCACGCTGGGCACTTTGTGAAATGAAAGCAGGTGATTTTCTGCATGAGCCATTGAACAGCCATGTGGGGGTGCTGATTTTGCCGCCTCCAAGGTATCAGTCGCCCTTGAATGCAGCATGAAGAAAATGCCATCGGCGAGCCTGCATAGAATAAAGGGTTCTGTACAGGCATAAAGAAACCTGAAAAGACACCCACGCCGGGATTTGAACTCTGGACCCCACGGGCGGAAACAGGCACTTTAACCATTACACCACAGGAACTTAGACATGACAGGAAAGGTTCCGGATGACTGTAAGAATCCATTGTCCCCTTGTGCCTCTGCATTGACTGGCAGGGCTGAAAGTCCATCTTCTGCCTAATAAAGTCAATACCAAACTGAGGCCCTTTCCTAAAAAAGCCTGCCTCAATAGCTCAGTTGGTAGAGCACACGGCTAGAGTCCATAACCTGGACCAAAAGGTTGTGGGTTCAATTCCCACCTCTGCTAGAAACTCACTCCAGAGCAATTCAGGTTCACTGTTCTTTAACCAACTCTCAATAGCGATGGAAGGGCAAGTGCCAGAAGTCCATCATCCGCTTTCCATTTGGCTGCACCTTTTCCCATCTGGGGTTGTCCTTCTAAGCTACGCTGGTATGTACTTCTACCTCAGCCCAGGGGTTCCCCATCTAGCACCTTGCCCTTACCTTTGAGAAGCTGATTAGCGAAGGAAGTTTTGGTGCTTTAACAAATGTGAAATATTGGTTACTAATTAATGCAGCCCGAAGTAAAGGAACCTTTCCCTGAAATGCACCCATGGGACTCGCACGCTGGGCACTTTGTGAAATGAAAGCAGGTGATTTTCTGCATGAGCCATTGAACAGCCATGTGGGGGTGCTGATTTTGCCGCCTCCAAAGTATCAGTCGCCCTTGAATGCAGCATGAAGAAAATGCCATCGGCGAGCCTGCATAGAATAAAGGGTTCTGTACAGGCATAAAGAAACCTGAAAAGACACCCACGCCGGGATTTAAACTCTGGACCCCACGGGCGGAAACAGGCGCTTTAACCATTACACTACAGGAACTTAGACATGAAGGGAAAGGTTCCGGATGACTGTAAGAATCCATTGTCCCCTTGTGCCTCTACATTGACTGGCAGGGCTGAAAGTCCATCTTCTGCCTAATAAAGTCAATACCAACCAGAGGCCCTTTCCTAAAAGAGCCTGCCTCAATAGCTCAGTTGGTAGAGCACACGGCTATAGTCCATAACCTGGACCAAAAGGTTGTGGGTTCGATTCCCACCTCTGCTAGAAACTCACTCCAGAGCAATTCAGGTTCACTGTTCTTTAACCAACTCTCAATAGCGATGGAAGGGCAAGTGCCAGAAGTCCATCATCCGCTTTCCATTTGGCTGCACCTTTTCCCATCTGGGGTTGTCCTTCTAAGCTACGCTGGTATGTACTTCTACCTCAGCCCAGGGGTTCCCCATCTAGCACCTTGCCCTTACCTTTTCATCAACTTGGGTATTTTTTCCCCATACAGAACACTTTTTGGGGTTTGCTTAGCATCAGCCTGAAGTTGACCTTGGCAAATTGCTTAATGAGGACAGTGTTCTGTACCAAGCTTAATAAAAAAAAGCATTTGAGAAGCTGACAAGCGAGGGCAGCTTTGCTGCGATTCTGCCGAAAAGAAAGTAGAGGTCGCTCTTGAATGCAGCATGCAGAAGATGGCCCAGGTGAACCTTCTTGAAAGAAAGCATTTGAGAAGCTGATTAGCGAAGGAAGTTTTGGTGCTTTAACAAATGTGAAATATTGGTTACTAATTAATGCAGCCCGAAGTAAAGGAACCTTTCCCTGAAATGCACCCATGGGACTCGCACGCTGGGCACTTTGTGAAATGAAAGCAGGTGATTTTCTGCATGAGCCATTGAACAGCCATGTGGGGGTGCTGATTTTGCCGCCTCCAAAGTATCAGTCGCCCTTGAATGCAGCATGAAGAAAATGCCATCGGCGAGCCTGCATAGAATAAAGGGTTCTGTACAGGCATAAAGAAACCTGAAAAGACACCCACGCCGGGATTTGAACTCTGGACCCCACGGGCAGAAACAGGCGCTTTAACCATTACACCATAGGAACTTAGACATGGCAGGAAAGGTTCCGGATGACTGTAAGAATCCATTGTCCCCTTGTGCCTCTGCATTGACTGGCAGGGCTGAAAGTCCATCTTCTGCCTAATAAAGTCAATACCAACCTGAGGCCCTTGCCTAAAAGAGCCTGCCTCAATAGCTCAGTTGGTAGAGCGCACGGCTAGAGTCCATAACCTGGACCAAAAGGTTGTGGGTTCGATTCCCACCTCTGCTAGAAACTCACTCCAGAGCAATTCAGGTTCACTGTTCTTTAACCAACTCTCAATAGCGATGGAAGGGCAAGTGTAAGAAGTCCATCATCCGCTTTCCATTTGGCTGCCCCTTTTCCCATCTGGGGTTGTCCTTCTAAGCTACGCTGGTATGTACTTCTACCTCAGCCCAGGGGTTCCCCATCTAGCACCTTGTCCTTACCTTTTCATCAACTTGGGTATTTTTTCCCCATACAGAACCCTTTTTGGGGTTTGCTTAGCATCAGCCTGAAGTTGACCTTGGCAAATTGCTTAATGAGGACAGTGTTCTGTACCAAGCTTAATTAAAAAAAAGCATTTGAGAAGCTGACAAGCGAGGGCAGCTTTGCTGCGATTCAGTCGAAAAGAAAGTAGAGGTCGCTCTTGAATGCAGCATGCAGAAGATGGCACAGGTGAACCTTCTTGAAAGAAAGCATTTGAGAAGCTGATTAGCGAAGGAAGTTTTGGTGCTTTAACAAATGTGAAATATTGGTTACTAATTAATGCAGCCCGAAGTAAAGGAACCTTTCCCTGAAATGCACCCATGGGACTCGCACGCTGGGCACTTTGTGAAATGAAAGCAGGTGATTTTCTGCATGAGCCATATGCTGATTTTGCCGCCTCCAAAGTATCAGTCGCTCTTGAATGCAGCATGAAGAAAATGCCATCGGCGAGCCTGCATAGAATAAAGGGTTCTGTACAGGCATAAAGAAACCTGAAAAGACACCCACGCCGGGATTTGAACTCTGGACCACGCGGGCGGAAACAGGCGCTTTAACCATTACACCACAGGAACCTAGACATGATGGGAAAGGTTCCGGATGACTGTAAGAATCCATTGTCCCCTTGTGCCTCTGCATTGACTGGCAGGGCTGAAAGTCCATCTTCTGCCTAATAAAGTCAATACCAACCTGAGGCCCTTTCCTAAAAGAGCCTGCATAAATAGCTCAGTCGGTAGAGCGCACGGCTAGAGTCCATAACCTGGACCAAAAGGTTGTGGGTTCGATTCCCACCTCTGCTAGAAACTCACTCCAGAGCAATTCAGGTTCACTGTTCTTTAACCAACTCTCAATAGCGATGGAAGGGCAAGTGCCAGAAGTCCATCATCGGCTTTCAATTTGGCTGCCCCTTTTCCCATCTGGGGTTGTCCTTCTAAGCTACGCTGGTATGTACTTCTACCTCAGACCAGGGGTTCCCCATCTAGCACCTTGCCCTTACCTTTTCATCAACTTGGGTATTTTTTCCCCATACAGAACCCTTTTTGGGGTTTGCTTAGCATCAGCCTGAAGTTGACCTTGGCAAATTGCTTAATGAGGACAGTGTTCTGTACCAAGCTTAATACAAAAAAGCATTTGAGAAGCTGACAAGCGAGGGCAGCTTTGCTGCGATTCTGCCGAAAAGAAAGTAGAGGTCGCTCTTGAATGCAGCATGCAGAAGATGGCACAGGTGAACCTTCTTGAAAGAAAGCATTTGAGAAGCTGATTAGCGAAGGAAGTTTTGGTGCTTTAACAAATGTGAAATACTGGTTACTAATTAATGCAGCCCGAAGTAAAGGAACCTTTCCCTGAAATGCACCCATGGGACTCGCACTCTGGGCACTTTGTGAAATGAAAGCAGGTGATTTTCTACATGAGCCATTGAACAGCCATGTGGGTGTGCTGATTTTGCCGCCTCCAAAGTATCAGTCGATCTTGAATGCAGCATGAAGAAAATGCCATCGGCGAGCCTGCATAGAATTAAGGGTTCTGTACAGGCATAAAGAAACCTGAAAAGACACCCACGCCGGGATTTGAACTCTGGACCCCACGGGCGGAAACAGGCGCTTTAACCATTACACCACAGGAACCTAGACATGACAGGAAAGGTTCCGGATGACTGTAAGAATCCATTGTCCCCTTGTGCCTCTGCATTGACTGGCAGGGCTGAAAGTCCATCTTCTGCCTAATAAAGTCAATACCAACCTGAGGCCCTTTCCTAAAAGAGCCTGCCTAAATAGCTCAGTCGGTAGAGCGCACGGCTAGAGTCCATAACCTGGACCAAAAGGTTGTGGGTTCGATTCCCACCTCTGCTAGAAACTCACTCCAAAGCAATTCAGGTTCACTGTTCTTTAACCAACTCTCAATAGCGATGGAAGGGCAAGTGCCAGAAGTCCATCATCCGCTTTCCATTTGGCTGCACCTTTTCCCATCTGGGGTTGTCCTTCTAAGCTACGCTGGTATGTACTTCTACCTCAGCCCAGGGGTTCCCCATCTAGCACCTTGCCCTTACCTTTTCATCAACTTGGGTATTTTTTCCCCATACAGAACACTTTTTGGGGTTTGCTTAGCATCAGCCTGAAGTTGACCTTGGCAAATTGCTTAATGAGGACAGTGTTCTGTACCAAGCTTAATAAAAAAGAAAACATTTGAGAATCTGACAAGCGAGGGCAGCTTTGCTTCGATTCTGCCGAAAAGAAAGTAGAGGTCGCTCTTGAATGCAGCATGCAGAAGATGGCACAGATGAACCTTCTTGAAAGAAAGCATTTGAGAAACTGATTAGCGAAGGAAGTTTTGGTGCTTTAACAAATGTGAAATATTGGTTACTAATTAATGCAGCCCGAAGAAAAGGAACCTTTCCCTGAAATGCACCCATGGGACTCGCACGCTGGGCACTTTGTGAAATGAAAGCAGGTGATTTTCTGCATGAGCCATTGAACAGCCATGTGAGGGTGCTGATTTTGCCGCCTCCAAAGTATCAGTCGCCCTTGAATGCAGCATGAAGAAAATGCCATCGGCGAGCCTGCATAGAATAAAGGGTTCTGTACAGGCATAAAGAAACCTGTAAAGACACCCACGCCGGGATTTGAACTCTGGACCCCACGGGCGGAAACAGGCACTTTAACCATTACACCGCAGGAACTTAGACATGACGGGAAAGGTTCCGGATGACTGTAAGAATCCATTGTCCCCTTGTGCCTCTGCATTGACTGGCAGGGCTGAAAGTCCATCTTCTGTCTAATAAAGTCAATACCAACCTGAGGCCCTTTCCTAAAGGAGCCTGCCTCAATAGCTCAGTTGGTAGAGCACACGGCTCTCCATAACCTGGACCAAAAGGTTGTGGGTTCGATTCCCACCTCTGCTAGAAACTCACTCCAGAGCAATTCAGGTTCACTGTTCTTTAACCAACTCTCAATAGCGATGGAAGGGCAAGTGCCAGAAGTCCATCATCCGCTTTCCATTTGGCTGCACCTTTTCCCATCTGGGGTTGTCCTTCTAAGCTACGCTGGTACGTACTTCTACCTCAGCCCAGGGGTTCCCCAACTAGCACCTTGCCCTTACCTTTGAGAAGCTGATTAGCGAAGGAAGTTTTGGTGCTTTAACAAATGTGAAATATTGGTTACTAATTAATGCAGCCCGAAGTAAAGGAACCTTTCCCTGAAATGCACCCATGGGACTCGCACGCTGGGCACTTTGTGAAATGAAAGCAGGTGATTTTCTGCATGAGCCATTGAACAGCCCTGTGGGGGTGCTGATTTTGCCGCCTCCAAAGTATCAGTCGCCCTTGAATGCAGCATGAAGAAAATGCCATCGGCGAGCCTGCATAGAATAAAGGGTTCTGTACAGGCATAAAGAAACCTGAAAAGACACCCACACCGGGATTTGAACTGTGGACCCCACGGGCGGAAACAGGCGCTTTAACCATTACACCACAGGAACTTAGACATGACGGTGAAAGGTTCCGGATGACTGTAAGAATCCATTGTCCCCTTGTGCCTCTGCATTGACTGGCAGGGCTGAAAGTCCATCTTCTGCCTAATAAAGTCAATACCAACCTGAGGCCCTTTCCTAAAAGAGCCTGCCTAAATAGCTCAGTCGGTAGAGCGCACGGCTAGAGTCCATAACCTGGACCAAAAGGTTGTGGGTTCGATTCCCACCTCTGCTAGAAACTCACTCCAGAGCAATTCAGGTTCACTGTTCTTTAACCAACTCTCAATAGCGATGGAAGGGCAAGTGCCAGAAGTCCATCATCCGCTTTCCATTTGGCTGCACCTTTTCCCATCTGGGGTTGTCCTTCTAAGCTACGCTGGTATGTACTTCTACCTCAGCCCAGGGGTTCCCCATCTAGCACCTTGCCCTTACCTTTTCATCAACTTGGGTATTTTTTCCCCATACAGAACACTTTTTGGGGTTTGCTTAGCATCAGCCTGAAGTTGACCTTGGCAAATTGCTTAATGAGGACAGTGTTCTGTACCAAGCTTAATAAAAAAGAAAACATTTGAGAATCTGACAAGCGAGGGCAGCTTTGCTTCGATTCTGCCGAAAAGAAAGTAGAGGTCGCTCTTGAATGCAGCATGCAGAAGATGGCACAGATGAACCTTCTTGAAAGAAAGCATTTGAGAAACTGATTAGCGAAGGAAGTTTTGGTGCTTTAACAAATGTGAAATATTGGTTACTAATTAATGCAGCCCGAAGAAAAGGAACCTTTCCCTGAAATGCACCCATGGGACTCGCACGCTGGGCACTTTGTGAAATGAAAGCAGGTGATTTTCTGCATGAGCCATTGAACAGCCATGTGGGGGTGCTGATTTTGCCGCCTCCAAAGTATCAGTCGCCCTTGAATGCAGCATGAAGAAAATGCCATCGGCGAGCCTGCATAGAATAAAGGGTTCTGTACAGGCATAAAGAAACCTGTAAAGACACCCACGCCGGGATTTGAACTCTGGACCCCACGGGCGGAAACAGGCACTTTAACCATTACACCACAGGAACTTAGACATGACGGGAAAGGTTCCGGATGACTGTAAGAATCCATTGTCCCCTTGTGCCTCTGCATTGACTGGCAGGGCTGAAAGTCCATCTTCTGCCTAATAAAGTCAATACCAACCTGAGGCCCTTTCCTAAAAGAGCCTGCCTAAATAGCTCAGTCGGTAGAGCGCACGGCTAGAGTCCATAACCTGGACCAAAAGATTGTGGGTTCGATTCCCACCTCTGCTAGAAACTCACTCCAGAGCAATTCAGGTTCACTGTTCTTTAACCAACTCTCAATAGCGATGGAAGGGCAAGTGCCAGAAGTCCATCATCCGCTTTCCATTTGGCTGCACCTTTTCCCATCTGGGGTTGTCCTTCTAAGCTACGCTGGTATGTACTTCTACCTCAGCCCAGGGGTTCCCCATCTAGCACCTTGCCCTTACCTTTTCATCAACTTGGGTATTTTTTCCCCATACAGAACACTTTTTGGGGTTTGCTTAGCATCAGCCTGAAGTTGACCTTGGCAAATTGCTTAATGAGGACAGTGTTCTGTACCAAGCTTAATAAAAAAAAGCATTTGAGAAGCTGACAAGCGAGGGCAGCTTTGCTGCGATTCTGCCGAAAAGAAAGTAGAGGTCGCACTTGAATGCAGCATGCAGAAGATGGCCCAGGTGAACCTTCTTGAAAGAAAGCATTTGAGAAGCTGATTAGCGAAGGAAGTTTTGGTGCTTTAATAAATGTGAAATATTGGTTACTAATTAATGCAGCCCGAAGTAAAGGAACCTTTCCCTGAAATGCACCCATGGGACTCGCACGCTGGGCACTTTGTGAAATGAAAGCAGGTGATTTTCTGCATGAGCCATTGAACAGCCATGTGGGGGTGCTGATTTTGCCGCCTCCAAAGTATCAGTCGCCCTTGAATGCAGCATGAAGAAAAAGCCATCGGCGAGCCTGCATAGAATAAAGGGTTCTGTACAGGCATAAAGAAACCTGAAAAGACACCCACGCCGGGATTTGAACTCTGGACCCCACGGGCGGAAACAGGCGCTTTAACCATTACACCACAGGAACTTAGACATGACAGGAAAGGTTCCGGATGACTGTAAGAATCCATTGTCCCCTTGTGCCTCTGCATTGACTGGCAGGGCTGAAAGTCCATCTTCTGCCTAATAAAGTCAATACCAACCTGAGGCCCTTTCCTAAAAGAGCCTGCCTAAATAGCTCAGTCGGTAGAGCGCACGGCTAGAGTCCATAACCTGGACCAAAAGGTTGTGGGTTCGATTCCCACCTCTGCTAGAAACTCACTCCAGAGCAATTCAGGTTCACTGTTCTTTAACCAACTCTCAATAGCGATGGAAGGGCAAGTGCCAGAAGTCCATCATCCGCTTTCCATTTGGCTGCACCTTTTCCCATCTGGGGTTGTCCTTCTAAGCTACGCTGGTATGTACTTCTACCTCAGCCCAGGGGTTCCCCATCTAGCACCTTGCCCTTACCTTTGAGAAGCTGATTAGCGAAGGAAGTTTTGGTGCTTTAACAAATGTGAAATATTGGTTACTAATTAATGCAGCCCGAAGTAAAGGAACCTTTCCCTGAAATGCACCCATGGGACTCGCACGCTGGGCACTTTGTGAAATGAAAGCAGGTGATTTTCTGCATGAGCCATTGAACAGCCATGTGGGGGTGCTGATTTTGCAGCCTCCAAAGTATCAGTCGCCCTTGAATGCAGCATGAAGAAAATGCCATCGGCGAGCCTGCATAGAATAAAGGGTTCTGTACAGGCATAAAGAAACCTGAAAAGACACCCACGCCGGGATTTGAACTCTGGACCCCACGGGCGGAAACAGGCACTTTAACCATTACACCACAGGAACTTAGACATGACGGGAAAGGTTCCGGATCACTGTAAGAATCCATTGTCCCCTTGTGCCTCTGCATTGACTGGCAGGGCTGAAAGTCCATCTTCTGCCTAATAAAGTCAATACCAACCTGAGGCCCTTTCCTAAAAAAGCCTGCCTCAATAGCTCAGTTGGTAGAGCACACGGCTAGAGTCCATAACCTGGACCAAAAGGTTGTGGGTTCAATTCCCACCTCTGCTAGAAACTCACTCCAGAGCAATTCAGGTTCACTGTTCTTTAACCAACTCTCAATAGCGATGGAAGGGCAAGTGCCAGAAGTCCATCATCCGCTTTCCATTTGGCTGCACCTTTTCCCATCTGGGGTTGTCCTTCTAAGCTACGCTGGTATGTACTTCTACCTCAGCCCAGGGGTTCCCCATCTAGCACCTTGCCCTTACCTTTGAGAAGCTGATTAGCGAAGGAAGTTTTGGTGCTTTAACAAATGTGAAATATTGGTTACTAATTAATGCAGCCCGAAGTAAAGGAACCTTTCCCTGAAATGCACCCATGGGACTCGCACGCTGGGCACTTTGTGAAATGAAAGCAGGTGATTTTCTGCATGAGCCATTGAACAGCCATGTGGGGGTGCTGATTTTGCCGCCTCCAAAGTATCAGTCGCCCTTGAATGCAGCATGAAGAAAATGCCATCGGCGAGCCTGCATAGAATAAAGGGTTCTGTACAGGCATAAAGAAACCTGAAAAGACACCCACGCCGGGATTTAAACTCTGGACCCCACGGGCGGAAACAGGCGCTTTAACCATTACACTACAGGAACTTAGACATGAAGGGAAAGGTTCCGGATGACTGTAAGAATCCATTGTCCCCTTGTGCCTCTGCATTGACTGGCAGGGCTGAAAGTCCATCTTCTGCCTAATAAAGTCAATACCAACCAGAGGCCCTTTCCTAAAAGAGCCTGCCTCAATAGCTCAGTTGGTAGAGCACACGGCTGTAGTCCATAACCTGGACCAAAAGGTTGTGGGTTCGATTCCCACCTCTGCTAGAAACTCACTCCAGAGCAATTCAGGTTCACTGTTCTTTAACCAACTCTCAATAGCGATGGAAGGGCAAGTGCCAGAAGTCCATCATCCGCTTTCCATTTGGCTGCACCTTTTCCCATCTGGGGTTGTCCTTCTAAGCTACGCTGGTATGTACTTCTACCTCAGCCCAGGGGTTCCCCATCTAGCACCTTGCCCTTACCTTTTCATCAACTTGGGTATTTTTTCCCCATACAGAACACTTTTTGGGGTTTGCTTAGCATCAGCCTGAAGTTGACCTTGGCAAATTGCTTAATGAGGACAGTGTTCTGTACCAAGCTTAATAAAAAAGAAAACATTTGAGAATCTGACAAGCGAGGGCAGCTTTGCTTCGATTCTGCCGAAAAGAAAGTAGAGGTCGCTCTTGAATGCAGCATGCAGAAGATGGCACAGATGAACCTTCTTGAAAGAAAGCATTTGAGAAACTGATTAGCGAAGGAAGTTTTGGTGCTTTAACAAATGTGAAATATTGGTTACTAATTAATGCAGCCCGAAGAAAAGGAACCTTTCCCTGAAATGCACCCATGGGACTCGCACGCTGGGCACTTTGTGAAATGAAAGCAGGTGATTTTCTGCATGAGCCATTGAACAGCCATGTGGGGGTGCTGATTTTGCCGCCTCCAAAGTATCAGTCGCCCTTGAATGCAGCATGAAGAAAATGCCATCGGCGAGCCTGCATAGAATAAAGGGTTCTGTACAGGCATAAAGAAACCTGAAAAGACACCCACGCCGGGATTTGAACTCTGGACCCCATTGGCGGAAACAGGTGCTTTATCCATTACACCACAGGAACCTAAACATGTCGGTAATGGTTCTGGATGAATGTAGGAATCCATTGTCCCCTTGTGCCTCTGCATTGACTGGCAGGGCTGAAAGTCTATCTTCTGCCTAATAAAGTCAATACCAACCTGAGGCCCTTTCTTAAAAGAGCATGCCTAAATAGCTCAGTCGGTAGAGCGCACGGCTAGAGTCCATAACCTGGGCCAAAAGGTTGTGGGTTCGATTCCCACCTCTGCTAGAAACTCACTCCAGAGCAATTCTGGTTCACTGTTCTTTAACCAACTCTCAATAGCGATGGAAGGGCAAGTGCCAGAAGTCCATCATCCGCTTTCCATTTGGCTGCCCCTTTTCCCATCTGGGGTTGTCCTTCTAAGCTACGCTGGTATGTACGTCTACCTCAGCCCAGGGGTTCCCCATCTAGCACCTTGCCCTTACCTTTTCATCAACTTGGGTATTTTTTCCCCATACAGAACCCTTTTTGGGGTTTGCTTAGCATCAGCCTGAAGTTGACCTTGGCAAATTGCTTAATGAGGACAGTGTTCTGTACCAAGCTTAATAAAAAAAAGCATTTGAGAAGCTGACAAGCGAGGGCAGCTTTGCTGCGATTCAGCCGAAAAGAAAGTAGAGGTCGCTCTTGAATGCAGCATGCAGAAGATGGCACAGGTGAACCTTCTTGAAAGAAAGCATTTGAGAAGCTGATTAGCGAAGGAAGTTTTGGTGCTTTAACAAATGTGAAATATTGGTTACTAATTAATGCAGCCCGAAGTAAAGGAACCTTTCCCTGAAATGCACCCATGGGACTCGCACGCTGGGCCCTTTGTGAAATGAAAGCAGGTGATTTTCTGCATGCGCCATTGAACAGCCATGTGGGGGTGCTGATTTAGCCGCCTCCAAAGTATCAGTCGCTCTTGAATGCAGCATGAAGAAAATGCCATCGGCGAGCCTGCATAGAATAAAGGGTTCTGTACAGGCATAAAGAAACCTGAAAAGACACCCACGCCGGGATTTGAACTCTGGACCCCATTGGCGGAAACAGGTACTTTATCCATTACACCACAGGAACCTAGACATGACAGTAAAGGTTCTGGATGAATGTAAGAATCCATTGTCCCCTTGTGCCTCTGCATTGACTGGCAGGGCTGAAAGTCCATCTTCTGCCTAATAAAGTCAATACCAACCTGAGGCCCTTTCTTAAAAGAGCCTGCCTAAATAGCTCAGTCGGTAGAGCGCAGGGCTAGAGTCCATAACCTGGGCCAAAAGGTTGTGGGTTTGATTCCCACCTCTGCTAGAAACTCACTTCAGAGCAATTCAGGTTCACTGTTCTTTAACCAACTCTCAATAGCGATGGAAGGGCAAGTGCCAGAAGTCCATCATCCCCTTTCCATTTGGCTGCCCCTTTTCCCATCTGGGGTTGTCTTTCTAAGCTACGCTGGTATGTACTTCTACCTCAGCCCAGGGGTTCCCCATCTAGCACCTTGCCCTTACCTTTTCATCAACTTGGGTATTTTTTCTCCATACAGAACCCTTTTTGGGGTTTGCTTAGCATCAGCCTGAAGTTGACCTTGGCAAATTGCTTAATGAGGACAGTGTTCTGTACCAAGCTTAATAAAAAAAAGCATTTGAGAAGCTGACAAGCGAGGGCAGCTTTGCTGCGATTCTGCTGAAAAGAAAGTAGAGGTCGCTCTTGAATGCAGCATGCAGAAGATGGCACAGATGAACCTTCTTGAAAGAAAGCATTTGAGAAGCTGATTAGCGAAGGAAGTTTTGGTGCTTTAACAAATGTGACATATTGGTTACTAATTAATGCAGCCCGAAGAAAAGGAACCTTTCCCTGAAATGCACCCATGAGACTCGCACGCTGGGCCCTTTGTGAAATGAAAGCAGGTGATTTTCTGCATGCGCCATTGAACAGCCATGTGGGGGTGCTGATTTTGCTGCCTCCAAAGTATCAGTCGCTCTTGAATGCAGCATGAAGAAAATGCCATCGGCGAGCCTGCATAGAATAAAGGGTTCTGTACAGGCATAAAGAAACCTGAAAAGACACCCACGCCGGGATTTGAACTCTGGACCCCATTGGCGGAAACAGGTGCTTTATCCATTACACCACAGGAACCTAGACTTGTCGGTAATGGTTCTGGATGAATGTAGGAATCCATTGTCCCCTTGTGCCTCTGCATTGACTGGCAGGGCTGAAAGTCTATCTTCTGCCTAATAAAGTCAATACCAACCTGAGGCCCTTTCTTAAAAGAGCCTGCCTAAATAGCTCAGTTGGTAGAGCGCAGGGCTAGAGTCCATAACCTGGGCCAAAAGGTTGTGGGTTCGATTCCCACCTCTGCTAGAAACTCACTTCAGAGCAATTCAGGTTCACTGTTCTTTAACCAACTCTCAATAGCGATGGAAGGGCAAGTGCCAGAAGTCCATCATCCGCTTTCCATTTGGCTGCCCCTTTTCCCATCTGGGGTTGTCCTTCTAAGCTACGCTGGTATGTACTTCTACCTCAGCCCAGGGGTTCCCCATCTAGCACCTTGCCCTTACCTTTTCATCAACTTGGGTATTTTTTCTCCATACAGAACCCTTTTTGGGGTTTGCTTAGCATCAGCCTGAAGTTGACCTTGGCAAATTGCTTAATGAGGACAGTGTTCTGTACCAAGCTTAATAAAAAAAAGCATTTGAGAAGCTGACAAGCGAGGGCAGCTTTGCTGCGATTCTGCTGAAAAGAAAGTAGAGGTCGCTCTTGAATGCAGCATGCAGAAGATGGCACAGATGAACCTTCTTGAAAGAAAGCATTTGAGAAGCTGATTAGCGAAGGAAGTTTTGGTGCTTTAACAAATGTGACATATTGGTTACTAATTAATGCAGCCCGAAGAAAAGGAACCTTTCCCTGAAATGCACCCATGAGACTCGCACGCTGGGCCCTTTGTGAAATGAAAGCAGGTGATTTTCTGCATGCGCCATTGAACAGCCATGTGGGGGTGCTGATTTTGCCGCCTCCAAAGTATCAGTCGCTCTTGAATGCAGCATGAAGAAAATGCCATCGGCGAGCCTGCATAGAATAAAGGGTTCTGTACAGGCATAAAGAAACCTGAAAAGACACCCACGCCGGGATTTGAACTCTGGACCCCATTGGCGGAAAAAGGTGCTTTATCCATTACACCACAGGAACCTAGACATGTCGGTAATGGTTCTGGATGAATGTAGGAATCCATTGTCCCCTTGTGCCTCTGCATTGACTGGCAGGGCTGAAAGTCTATCTTCTGCCTAATAAAGTCAATACCAACCTGAGGCCCTTTCTTAAAAGAGCCTGCCTAAATAGCTCAGTCGGTAGAGCGCACGGCTAGAGTCCATAACCTGGGCCAAAAGGTTGTGGGTTCGATTCCCACCTCTGCTAGAAACTCACTCCAGAGCAATTCTAGTTCACTGTTCTTTAACCAACTCTCAATAGCGATGGAAGGGCAAGTGCCAGAAGTCCATCATCCGCTTTCCATTTGGCTGCCCCTTTTCCCATCTGGGGTTGTCCTTCTAAGCTACGCTGGTATGTACTTCTACCTCAGCCCAGGGGTTCCCCATCTAGCACCTTGCCCTTACCTTTTCATCAACTTGGGTATTTTTTCCCCATACAGAACCCTTTTTGGGGTTTGCTTAGCATCAGCCTGAAGTTGACCTTGGCAAATTGCTTAATGAGGACAGTGTTCTGTACCAAGCTTAATAAAAAAGAAAACATTTGAGAAGCTGACAAGCGAGGGCAGCTTTGCTGCGATTCAGCCGAAAAGAAAGTAGAGGTCGCTCTTGAATGCAGCATGCAGAAGATGGCACAGGTGAACCTTCTTGAAAGAAAGCATTTGAGAAGCTGATTAGCGAAGGAAGTTTTGGTGCTTTAACAAATGTGAAATATTGGTTACTAATTAATGCAGCCCGAAGTAAAGGAACCTTTCCCTGAAATGCACCCATGGGACTCGCACGCTGGGCCCTTTGTGAAATAAAAGCAGGTGATTTTCTGCATGAGCCATATGCTGATTTTGCCGCCTCCAAAGTATCAGTCGCTCTTGAATGCAGCATGACGAAAATGCCATCGGCGAGCCTGCATAGAATAAAGGGTTCTGTACAGGCATAAAGAAACCTGAAAGGAAACCCATGCCGGGATTTGAACTCTGGACCCCATAGGCGGAAACAGGCGCTTTAACCATTACACCACAGGAACCTAGACATGATGGGAAAGGTTCTGGATGAATGTAAGAATCCATTGTCCCCTTGGGCCTCTGCATTGACTGGCTGGGCTGAAAGTCCATCTTCTGCCTAATAAAGTCAATACCAACCTGAGGCCCTTTCCTAAAAGAGCCTGCCTAAATAGCTCAGTCGGTAGAGCGCACGGCTAGAGTCCATAACCTGGACCAAAAGGTAGTGGGTTCGATTCCCACCTCTGCTAGAAACTCACTCCAGAGCAATTCAGGTTCACTGTTCTTTAACCAACTCTCAATAGCGATGGAAGGGCAAGTGCCAGAAGTCCATCATCCGCTTTCCATTTGGCTGCCCCTTTTCCCATCTGGGGTTGTCCTTCTAAGCTACGCTGGTATGTACTTCTACCTCAGCCCAGGGGTTCCCCATCTAGCACCTTGCCCTTACCTTTTCATCAACTTGGGTATTTTTTCCCCATACAGAACCCTTTTTGGGGTTTGCTTAGCATCAGCCTGAAGTTGACCTTGGCAAATTGCTTAATGAGGACAGTGTTCTGTACCAAGCTTAATAAAAAAAAGCATTTGAGAAGCTGACAAGCGAGGGCAGCTTTGCTGCGATTCTGCCGAAAAGAAAGTAGAGGTCGCTCTTGAATGCAGCATGCAGAAGATGGCACAGATGAACCTTCTTGAAAGAAAGCATTTGAGAAGCTGATTAGCGAAGGAAGTTTTGGTGCTTTAACAAATGTGACATATTGGTTACTAATTAATGCAGCCCGAAGAAAAGGAACCTTTCCCTGAAATGCACCCATGGGACTCGCACGCTGGGCCCTTTGTGAAATGAAAGCAGGTGATTTTCTGCATGCGCCATTGAACAGCCATGTGGGGGTGCTTATTTTGCCGCCTCCAAAGTATCAGTCGCTCTTGAATGCAGCATGAAGAAAATGCCATCGGCGAGCCTGCATAGAATAAAGGGTTCTGTACAGGCATAAAGAAACCTGAAAAGACACCCACGCCGGGATTTGAACTCTGGACCCCATTGGCGGAAACAGGTACTTTATCAATTACACCACAGGAACCTAGACATGACAGTAAAGGTTCTGGATGAATGTAAGAATCCATTGTCCCCTTGTGCCTCTGCATTGACTGGCAGGGCTGAAAGTCCATCTTCTGCCTAATAAAGTCAGTACCAACCTGAGGCCCTTTCTTAAAAGAGCCAGCCTAAATAGCTCAGTCGGTAGAGCGCAGGGCTAGAGTCCATAACCTGGGCCAAAAGGTTGTGGGTTCGATTCCCACCTCTGCTAGAAACTCACTTCAGAGCAATTCAGGTTCACTGTTCTTTAACCAACTCTCAATAGCGATGGAAGGGCAAGTGCCAGAAGTCCATCATCCGCTTTCCATTTGGCTGCCCCTTTTCCCATCTGGGGTTGTCCTTCTAAGCTACGCTGGTATGTACTTCTACCTCAGCCCAGGGGTTCCCCATCTAGCACCTTGCCCTTACCTTTTCATCAACTTGGGTATTTTTTCTCCATACAGAACCCTTTTTGGGGTTTGCTTAGCATCAGCCTGAAGTTGACCTTGGCAAATTGCTTAATGAGGACAGTGTTCTGTACCAAGCTTAATAAAAAAAAGCATTTGAGAAGCTGACAAGCGAGGGCAGCTTTGCTGCGATTCTGCCGAAAAGAAAGTAGAGGTCGCTCTTGAATGCAGCATGCAGAAGATGGCACAGGTGAACCTTCTTGAAAGAAAGCATTTGAGAAGCTGATTAGCGAAGGAAGTTTTGGTGCTTTAACAAATGTAAATTATTGGTTACTAATTAATGCAGCCCGAAGTAAAGGAACCTTTCCCTGAAATGCACCCATGGGACTCGCACGCTGGGCACTTTGTGAAATGAAAGCAGGTGATTTTCTGCATGCGCCATTGAACAGCCATGTGGGGGTGCTGATTTTGCCGCCTCCAAAGTATCAGTCGCTCTTGAATGCAGCATGAAGAAAATGCCATCGGCGAGCCTGCATAGAATAAAGGGTTCTGTACAGGCATAAAGAAACCTGAAAAGACACCCACGCCGGATTTGAACTCTGGACCCCATTGGCGGAAACATGCGCTTTAACCATTATACCACAGGAACCTAGACATGACAGGAAAGGCTCCGGATGACTGTAAGAATCTATTGTCCCCTTGTGCCTCTGCATTGACTGGCAGGGCTGAAATTCCATCTTCTGCCTAATAAAGTCAATACCAACCTGAGGCCATTTCCTAAAAGAGCCCGCCTAAATAGCTCACGGCTAGAGTCCATAACCTGGACCAAAAGGTTGTGGGTTCGATTCCCACCTCTGCTAGAAACTCGCTCCAGAGCAATTCAGGTTCACTGTTCTTTAACCAACTCTCAATAGCGATGGAAGGGCAAGTGCCAGAAGTCCATCATCCGCTTTCCATTTGGCTGCCCCTTTTCCCATCTGGGGTTTTCCTTCTAAGCTACGCTGGTATGTACTTCTACCTCAGCCCAGGGGTTCCCCATCTAGCACCTTGCCCTTACCTTTTCATCAACCTGGGTATTTTTTCCCCATACAGAACCCTTTTTGGAGTTTGCTTAGCATCAGCCTGAAGTTGACCTTGGCAAATTGCTTAATGAGGACAGTGTTCTGTACCAAGCTTAATAAAAAAAAGCATTTGAGAAGCTGACAAGCGAGGGCAGCTTTGCTGCGATTCTGCCGAAAAGAAAGTAGAGGTCGCTCTTGAATGCAGCATGCAGAAGATGGCACAGGTGAACCTTCTTGAAAGAAAGCATTTTAGAAGCTGATTAGCGAAGGAAGTTTTGGTGCTTTAACAAATGTAAAATATTGGTTACTAATTAATGCAGCCCGAAGTAAAGGAACCTTTCCCTGAAATGCACCCATGGGACTCGCACGCTGGGCACTTTGTGAAATGAAAGCAGGTGATTTTCTGCATGAGCCATATGCTGATTTTGCCGCCTCCAAAGTATCAGTCGCTCTTGAATGCAGCATGACGAAAATGCCATCGGCGAGCCTGCATAGAATAAAGGGTTCTGTACAGGCATAAAGAAACCTGAAGGAAACCCATGCCGGGATTTGAACTCTGGACCCCATAGGCGGAAACAGGCGCTTTAACCATTACACCACAGGAACCTAGACATGATGGGAAAGGTTCTGGATGAATGTAAGAATCCATTGTCCCCTTGTGCCTCTGCATTGACTGTCAGGGCTGAAAGTCCATCTTCTGCCTAATAAAGTCAATACCAACCTGAGGCCCTTTCCTAAGAGAGCCTGCCTAAATAGCTCAGTCGGTAGAGCGCACGGCTAGAGTCCATAACCTGGACCAAAAGGTTGTGGGTTCGATTCCCACCTCTGCTAGAAGCTCACTCCAGAGCAACTCAGGTTCACTGTTCTTTAACCAACTCTCAATAGCGATGGAAGGGCAAGTGCCAGAAGTCCATCATCCGCTTTCCATTTGGCTGCCCCTTTTCCCATCTGGGGTTGTCCTTCTAAGCTACGCTGGTATGTACTTCTACCTCAGCCCAGGGGTTCCCCATCTAGCACCTTGCCCTTACCTTTTCATCAACTTGGGTATTTTTTCCCCATACAGAACCCTTTTTGGGGTTTGCTTAGCATCAGCCTGAAGTTGACCTTGGCAAATTGATTAATGAGGACAGTGTTCTGTACCAAGCTTAATAAAAAAAAGCATTTGAGAAGCTGACAAGCGAGGGCAGCTTTGCTGCGATTCTGCTGAAAAGAAAGTAGAGGTCGCTCTTGAATGCAGCATGCAGAAGATGGCACAGGTGAACCTTCTTGAAAGAAAGCATTTGAGAAGCTGATTAGCGAAGGAAGTTTTGGTGCTTTAACAAATGTGAAATATTGGTTACTAATTAATGCAGCCCGAAGTAAAGGAACCTTTCCCTGAAATGCACCCATGGGACTCGCACGCTGGGCACTTTGTGAAATGAAAGCAGGTGATTTTCTGCATGAGCCATATGCTGATTTTGCCGCCTCCAAAGTATCAGTCGCTCTTGAATGCAGCATGAAGAAAATGCCATCGGCAAACCTGCATAGAATAAAGGGTTCTGTACAGGCATAAAGAAACCTGAAAGGACACCCATGCCGGGATTTGAACTCTGGACCCCATGGGCGGAAACAGGCACATTAACCATTACACCACAGGAACCTAGACATGATGGGAAAGGTTCTGGATGAATGTAAGAATCCATTGTCCCCTTGTGCCTCTGCATTGACTGGCAGGGCTGAAAGTCCATCTTCTGCCTAATAAAGTCAATACCAACCTGAGGCCCTTTCCTAAAAGAGCCTGCCTAAATAGCTCAGTCGGTAGAGCGCATGGCTAGAGTCCATAACCTGGACCAAAAGGTTGTGGGTTCGATTCCAACCTCTGCTAGAAACTCACTCCAGAGCAATTCAGGTTCACTGTTCTTTAACCAACTCTCAATAGCGATGGAAGGGCAAGTGCCAGAAGTCCATCATCCGCTTTCCATTTGGCTGCCCCTTTTCCCATCTGGGGTTGTCCTTCTAAGCTACGCTGGTATGTACTTCTACCTCAGCCCAGGGGTTCCCCATCTAGCACCTTGCCCTTACCTTTTCATCAACTTGGGTATTTTTTCATCATACAGAACCCTTTCTGGGGTTTTCTTAGCATCAGCCTGAAGTTGACCATGGCAAATTACTTAATGAGGACAGTGTTCTGTACCAAGCTTAATAAAAAAAAGCATTTGAGAAGCTGACAAGTGAGGGCAGCTTTGCAGCGATTCTGCCGAAAAGAAAGTAGAGCTCGCTCTTGAATGCAGCATGCAGAAGATGGCACAGATGAACCTTCTTGAAAGAAAGCATTTGAGAAGCTAATTAGCGAAGGAAGTTTTGGTGCTTTAACAAATGTGAAATATTGGTTACTAATTAATGCAGCCTGAAGAAAAGGCACCTTTCCCTGAAATGCACCTATGGGACTCGCACGCTGGGCCCTTTGGGAAATGAAAGCAGGTGATGTGCTGCATGCGCCATAGAAGAGCCATGTGGGGGTGCTGATTTTGCCGTCTCCAAAGTATCAATCACTCTTGAATGCAGCATGAAGAAAGTGCCATTGGCGAGCCTGCATAGAATAAAGGGTTCTGTAGAGGCATAACAAAACCTGAAAAGACACCCACACTGGGATTTGAACTCTGGACCCCACAGGCGGAAAAAGGGGCTTTAACCATTTCACCACAGGAACCTAGACATGACCTGAAAGGTTCCGGATGACTGTAAGAATCCATTGTCCCCTTGTGCCTCTGCATTGACTGGCCGAGCTGGAAGTCCATCTTCTGCCTAATAAAGTCAATACCAACCTGAGGCCCTTTCCTAAAAGAGCCTGCCTAAATAGCTCAGTCGGTAGAGTGCACGGCTAGAGTCCATAACCTGGACCAAAAGGTTGTGGGTTCGATTCCCACCTCTGCTAGAAACTCACTCTGGTTCACTGCGCTTCAACCAACTCTCAATAGCGATGGAAGGGCAAGTGTCAGAAGTACATCATCCGCTTTCAATTTGGCTGCCCCTTTTTCCAACTGGGGTTGTCCTTCTAAGCTACGCCGGTATGTACTTCTACCTCAGCCCAGGGGTTCCCCATCTAGCACCTTGCCCTTACCTTTGCAACAACTTGTGTATTTTTTCCCCATACAGAACCCTTTTTAGGGTTTGCCTAGCATCAGCCTGAAGTTGACCTTGGCAAATTGCTTAATGAGGACAGTGTTCTGTACCAAGCTTAATAAAAAAAAGCATTTGAGAAGCTGACAAGCGAGGGCAGCTTTGCTGCGATTCTGCCGAAAAGAAAGTAGAGGTCGCTCTTGAATGCAGCATGCAGAAGATGGCACAGATGAACCTTCTTGAAAGAAAGCATTTGAGAAGCTGATTAGCGAAGGAAGTTTTGGTGCTTTAACAAATGTGAAATATTGGTTACTAATTAATGCAGCCCGAAGAAAAGGCACCTTTCCCTGAAATGCACCCATGGGACTCGCACGCTGGGCCCTTTGTGAAATGAAAGCAGGTGATTTGCTGCATGCGCCATAGAACAGCCATGTGGGGGTGTTGATTTTGCCGTCTCCAAAGTAGCAGTCGCTCTTGAATGCAGCATGAAGAAAATGCCAGCGGCGAGCCTGCATAGAATAAAGGGTTATGTATAAGCATAAAGAAACCTGAAAAGACACCCACGCCGGGATTTGAACTCTGTACCACAAGGGCGGAAACACACGCTTTAACCATGTCACCACAGAAACCTAGACATGACGGGAGAGGTTCCGGATGACTGTAAGAATGCCTTGTCCCCTTGTGCCTCGGCATTGACTGGCAGGGCTGGAAGTCCATTTTCTGCCTAATAAAGTCAATACCAACCTGAGGCCATGTCCTAAAAGAAATTATTTAAGCACAGAAGCTTTGAAACAGATAAAATGGTTATCACTGTTATGTGTTTACAGGTTATATCAGTTTATATTACAGACTGAATGAGAAAAACCAAGCATTTTGACAATATTGTGTTTGTACTTAGGTTATGTCAGCACAATGTATTCTTACATTTCTTTTTCTTTTTTTTCTCAGCCTCTTCCAGATAATGCAGGTATGTTGATAAATTTTTATATACTTTTTCTGATTGAACTCTACTGCTACAGCCCCAGTTTTAACAAAGTTACTACTGAAGTTCATCTTAGTTAAGTTTGATGGAAAAAAAGACCACATTCCTTATAGTCCACATAATAATGTATTTTATAATTAATATATTAATAAAAGATATATTTACCAATATCTATAATAACTAACTGTAAATCTTAAAATCAGAATAGCCTTGGATATTATGCATGTTCAAGAACATCACCAGCAGGGAATCCCATAACCTCACTGGACCCACCATGAAGAATCACCTATCCTATTTTAGGCCTCTAGTGCTTTGATCTTTTCTATGGAAAAAAAAAATCCCCTGCTGTTTATAATGTCCTCTAATGTAGTTGTAAAAAGTAATTAGGCCCCTCCATCCCCTTTACTGGTTTAGTTGCATGTCTCTGCACTCATAGCTCATTAATATTCTCCTTAAAGGAGAAGGAAACCCTTTTTCAAAAAAAAATCCATACCCACACCCAGGTACACCCGCCTCCCTCCTCCTCCAGGCCAACTAACCCCCCCCCTGGGGAAATGCCCTATACTCCATACTTATCCCTCGGCACAGATTCTTCCAGCGGAGTTCCACGCATCCATCTTCCACGTCCTCAGTAAACTGACTGGGAGATTGGAATTTGGAGCTGTTTGCCGGTTTACACCAACTGCACATGTGTGCAATTACACGGAAATTGCCAATCTCCCAGTCAGCTTACCAAAGGATGCAGAACATGGATGCATAGAACTCTAGGTTACTCATCAGTTAAAGGACCAGTAACATCAAAAAATTAATTGTTTTAAAGTAATAAAAATATAATGCAGAGTTGCCCTGCACTGGTAAGACTGCTGTGTTTGCTTCAGAAACACTATTATTGCTGTGTAACCATGGGGGCAGCGATTCAAATTTTGAATGTTTTTTTTGGCTACTTCGACCATCGAATTGGCTACTTCGACCTTCGACTACGACTTTGACTTCAATTCGAACAATTCGAACTAAAAATCGTTTGACTATTCGACCCATTCGATAGTTGAAGTACTGTCTCTTTAAAGAAAACTTCAACCCCCTACTTCGCCACCTAAAACCTACCAAACCTCAATGTTAGCCTATGGGGAAGGTCCCTATAGGCTTTCTAAGCTTTTATTGATTGAAGGAATTTCGTTCGATCGATGGATTAAAATCCTTTTTTCCCTTTGATTGAACGAATTGCGGTAAATCCTTTGACTTCGATATTCGAAGTCAAAGGATTTAACTTCGACAGTCGAATATCGAGGGTTAATTAACCCTCGATATTCAACCCTATGTAAATGTGCCCCTAGTATGTCTAGTCATGGGTTTTCCAGGGGGGGAGCAAGGAGGCAAAGGAATAGCACAAATAACTTGTACCAATATTTTGGTTTCAGAATCTACAAAGCTTTTCTATAATATATAAAGTAGTACAAATTGCATATGTATAGCATTCTCATTCTGTTACTGACATGTGGGTGGGTGGCCTAATCAGGCTTAGATATGCTCATTTAGTGACCCCTCCAAGCGAGCGGACATTGCAGTGTATGGCCAGCTTAATTGTATTCAGTTGTGCATTCACGGGATTTGCATAAGAAACCACACATTATTTTCAATTCTTTCATAGCTGTCAATAATTTGAAGACTATTTGTTTTCAAAACCCCAGCCTAGTAAGGGTCAAGGGTGTCTGCTCTCTTGATTTACATTTTGACTTTTTGCTCTTTCACAAAGCTAGCCAGCATTATACCTACACACACATTATTCTGTGCAAATACAGCGATCTTCAAATCAGTACCTTTGGCACGAACATTTAGCAAGGCGAGTTAGTCCATTGGATTAAATAGCCAATAGCCTTACATTCAAGAGAAATAAAAATGTTAATGTGGACTAAGAGTGGGCAAACTGATTTAACTTTTTAAAATAACATCAGCAGGAAGACATGTACAACAAATGTCCTTTTCTTTGGCTGCCAACAACCTACTTTCTAGGTGGCTGGCAAAGGGGTTAAAATAATGACAAGAGTGTAGAATTTATGTTTATATTATGTTTATGCATTCTGTTAGCTAGGGGAAAGCTGTGGTGTGGTGGTTTAGAAGGCAAAGGGTTAAACATAAGATCATCCAAATAGAAGGCATGATAGTACAGTACTTGCATTGTGGGGAGGAATAGGCAAAGGTGGGCTTAAAGCAGAAACAGAGAGGTAGAAGAAGGACATGAGCAGGAGAAGGGCTGAGGTTCAAATATATAGTGAATAAAGTACCCCCTCTTGTAAATTATAAGGATATTATAAGTTACGGAGGAGTTTCATGACCATATAAAAGCACAAGGCTGAAGTCCGAGTGTTTTTATTAAGGTCATGGAACTCCGAGGTAATTTCTAATATCCTCATATCCTCCCCCCCAGCAGCCTAACAACAGAACAATGGGAAGGTAACCAGATAGCAGCTCCCTAAAACAGGATAACAGCTGCCTGGTAGATCTAAGAACAGCACTCAATAGTAAAAACCCATGTCCCACTGAGACACATTCAGTTACAATGAGAAGGAAAAACAGCAGCCTGCCAGAAAGCATTTCTCTCCTAAAGTGCAGGCACAAGTGACATGACCTGGGGCAGCTGGGAAATTGACAATATGTCTAGCCCCATGTCAGATTTTAAAATTGGATATAAAAAAATCTGTTTGCTCTTTTGAGAAATGGATTTCAGTGCAGAATTCTGCTGGAGTAGCACTATTAACTGATGCGTTTTGAAAAAAACATGTGCTCATATAAAAAAGAAGAAAACAATAGAATATATATATATTTATAGCAAGAGAATAAAATTTATTATTAAGTATGAGTCCGGGGGGGGCAAGTCCCCCTTTGTTGATTGCTCTTTTAGTGCATGGCCTCAGGTTGGTATTGACTTTATTAGACAGAACATGGACTTCCAGCCCTGCCAGTCAATGCAGAGGCACAAGGGGACAAGGCATTCTTACAGTCATCCGGAACCTATCCCATCATGTCTAGGTTTCTGTGGTGAAATGGTTAAAGCGTGTGTTTCCGCCCGTGGGGTCCAGAGTTCAAATCCCGGCGTGGGTGTCTTTTCAGGTTTCTTTATGCCTGTACAGAACCCTTTATTCTATGCAGGCTCGCCGATGGAATTTTCTTCATGCTGCATTCAAGAGCGACTGCTACTTTGGAGACGGCAAAATCAGCACCCCCACATGGTTGTTCTATGGCGCATGCAGCAAATCACCTGCTTTCATTTCCCAAAGGGCCCAGCGTGCGAGTCCCATGGGTGCATTTCAGGGAAAGGTGCCTTTTTTTTCGGGCTGCATTAATTAGTAACCAATATTTCCCATTTGTTAAAGCACCAAAACTTCCTTCGCTAATCAGCTTTTCAAATGCTTTCTTTCAAGAAGGTTCATCTGTGCCATCTTCTGCATGCTGCATTCAAGAGCGACCTCTACTTTCTTTTTGGCAGAATCGCAGCAAACCTTACAGAATGACTCTGCCAAACTGCAGGAAGCCTTTGGGTAAGCCCTCCATGCAGGGGCGTAACTACCGGAGGTGCAAATGGGCCAGGGCCCGCACCCCCGCAGGGCCCCCCCGGAATATCGCGCGCTGCAGCCGGCTGGAGTCGGCTGCAGCGGCACAGAAAAAAAAACGCATATAAGGGTGGGGGCTGGCCCGTCTGCACGGCTCGCACCAGGGCCCGCCCCCACCAACTTACGTTATTGCCTCCATGCCTTCAAGTCCCGTTGTTGAACTGCAACTCCCTTGGGATGGGGAAGATGAAGCCAAAGGTCAGGATACCACCGCTCTGCTGACCACTGAGATGCTAATCTCTACCCTCCTTCTTCGTCTAGAGGTACGTGAGAGAAAGCAGGACTATATGATTCAAAGTCTGTATTTTCTTTTTGACAGGCTAAATGCAGTTCAGCAAAACTCTGCTTCAGTTCCCATGTCTGTTCCATGCTTGCAATCTGCTTCAGTTCCTGTGATGGCTTCCCAGCCAGTCCGTGCTCCTGTGCCGGCTTCCAGCTTTCATGCCAATTTCCGTGCCGGTGGTCCCTGTAATTTCACTAAAAAGATGGGGACTCCAACTTTGGGATCACCTGGTGGTCGATCCTCAAGGGGGGTAATGTAAGGACCATCCGGGATTTGAACACTTGGGATGGGGTTACTGGACTTTCAGTGCACAGTCAGTGCATTTGCCTCATGAGCCACTGGGGGCTCTTGTGTTTTTGTTTATCTGCCTGTTCACAGAATGTTTTCCACCCACCTTGTTTACCTTCATGTGTCTCCTATTCCCTAATCAATTGCCCTTTAGTCATTGAATGTGTTTGTTTGTTTGTTTTTATCTTGTTCCTGTGTTTTTGTTCCAGCTTTTCATTGCCTTCCTGGTAAAGACTTTATTTTTGACCTGTTCCTGTTTTGCTTCAGTTCCATCAAATCCTGTATATTTCACCATGCCTGCTTCAAGTATTTGTGGCTTTTTAACTCGCGTTACAGCGGCTTCTTGCTGTGAACGTTAGTTATACCATAAAATGATAATGTTAATTTGCCTACAAAACAATCTTCCCTGTGGAGGAGGAAGTCTACTAGTTACAGGCTGCCCTGTTACAAGTTATTCGTTTTAAAAGAATGGATTTCCACCCTGTGGAGGGAGACTACTAGTTACAGGCTGCCCTGTTACAAGTTATTTGTTTTAAAATAATGGATTTCCACTAGTGGTGGGCGAATTTATTCGCCAGGCGCGAATTCGCGGCAAATTTGATCGATTCGCCGCCTGCAAATAAATTCGCGAAACGCCCGTGAAAATTCACCCAAAAAAATTTTAAAAAATGGGTGCCGGCGTCAAAAATTTCGCTAATTTTTCGGTGCAAATTCGCCCATCACTAATTTCCACCTTTTCAATCGCCCTTTTTCAGTATTTTTAATGCATTACTTCATTCCTAAACTTTTTTTTTTCTGTAGTTTCCCCTTATACCTCTTCTTTTCACAAATCTGTTCTTCCCCCCCCAGATTCTGTTCTTTTTTTCTGTTACTCCTTTACTTAAAGAATGAATTGCCATGGTATTTGCACAAAATGATTACACTGATGCCTAGATCCACAACATGTTTGCATAGAACCTTGGTGGTTTGACAGCAAAATCAGCAGTCTGGACTTAATGCAATCATTCACAAAGGTGAACAATATAAAATCAGAATATTCTGCCTAAAGATATGGATATTAATAATATTTTTTTTCATATATTACGTTAATTATGATGTTATTATTATTACATGTAATATTAATATATGGCATGTGATATTCTTTCAGGAAGTACAGAGATTAGTAACGTTTATATATTTTTAGGCACTCAAAACCTGTTGGAATAACACCATGAAAAAAACAAAGTACTTCTACCCTGCTTTCAGAGAAACAATGGAAGTGATCAGATGATTGTAGATATGTTTTTGATGAATGGAACATGGCAATAAAAGGGTGCACCTAATAATGGCTGATTATAACAATAAGCCATACGGAGCATATTTATCAAAGTTCGATGTGAAAATTCGAATTTAAACAATTTGAATTTCAAGATATTTTTTGTGTACTTCGACTAGGGAATAGTCCAAATTAGATTTGAATTTGAGAAAAATTAAAAAATTAGAATATCGAAAATTTATCATGTACTGTCTCTTTAGAAATTTCGACTTCTAACATTCACCATCTAAAACCTGACTGTTGTTTTAGCCTATGGGGGGACTTCCTAGAACCTATTTGGAGTCAATTGGTGGACTTTGAGAAATCAGAGTTTTTTTTGGGAAAAACTTTTGATTCCAATTCTATTGAATGTGCTATTACTTCGATTCGTACGATTCAAATTCGATTGAATACGGACCTATTCGGCCAAAAAAAAACCCTTCGATTTAATTTCGGTTGGTCTTCGATTTGAAAATCATTCGCAGGGTGGCAAAATCTGCCCTTGTATGGCCAGCTAAAGGCTTCATGGCTACACAAGTCTAAAGCTGTCCATAGATGTAAAGATCTTTAAAATAATTGCTCCTGAAGTGCTCTCCTCTAATTACTACTATAAGTTTCGTCATAGGTAACCCTGATGAGGATTGAAGCACTGATATGCTGATTACTCCTAGGCAGAGCGTAAGAACAACCCTCACTTGTTCGATCTTTAAAAGATCTTTTCGTTATCGTGAGACCATAGTTATCTCAAAACGATTGTTTAAATGTACGATTTGTCCATCAACTGAAAAGACCATTTCAGGCGATATTGCCAGGAAAGCTGTGAGGGTAGCTGCCTTCTTGGCCCTGCAAACATAGATAAATTGCACTGGGACAGACAAAAAATCGTAAGATGTACGATTGTTTGATTCCCATTAACTTCACGATAATTTGATGGATTGGTCGGATTTCGCTAAAATCGGTCATTCACCAAAGAAAAATCTTTGCGTCTATGGGGACCATACATTTAAACGATCGTTTTGAGATAACCGTGGTCTCGCGATAACGAAAAGATCTTTACATCTATGGCCAGCTTAACTGACCTTTGGCCTGATCACTGGACTTAGTTTATGCCTGCCAATTCCATCTGTGTCTGGCTAGTATATTTACTTCACATTACTCGAAGACTTGGTTCTGTACCCTGGGTTCCCCACCGTACATCTCCCATGCAATCGTTTCACTTCAGTGTCTGATCATTGCACCAAGCTTAAAATCAAGTTTCCGTAGTCAATGAGTAACCACTGATTGCAAAGGACATTTATTTCACACTTGCTGTGTCAAATCCATCTCAGTATCATCAAACAGCAATATCAGCATTGTATAATCCACTCCAACTGTGGCTCAAGCTAATAAAGGAATATTGTTGTTTCTAAATTAAAAAAAACAAAAATGTTTAGACTATTATTTTTGTGGTAAACATAAAAGTCTGGGTATTGCAAAGCACAATCACTTTACAAGGAAATATTGTCCATATCACAGAAAACCACTTGTTTTGCTATTTAGAAAGTTATAGTGCAACTGTCATTTGAGTTGATCTAAATTTACCATTTTACAGTGGTGACCAGTCAAGTTTGCTTAAGATTGTTCAGTACATCTGTGTTCATATATAAAATTATTTAGTATCGCTGTATATTCATCTGGAATATTTTTGTTTATTTCCTTGAGTAAAAAAAACTCCATAAGGTTAACATTTTAAGTGGCAGATATCATAAATACTAAGGCACTAGAGTTTAAAGAGGCAATTTGTTAAGGCACAGGCACTCTGTCGCTGTTCATAAAGTTAGGGTTGTCATGTTTGAAACTTTTCATTCTTATATCGGTAGTGGTCGTCTGGGATTGTAAATATTTCTCTTTAATCTTACAATTTAATAATTTGCAACCCAACTAACTTGAAACTTTAGTTTAAACTTACTAAATCAGAGACAAACCAAATTTGTATATTATTTGCCTTTCATAGGAAAGGAGCACAACTTCAATGCGTATGATGATACACAAATAGACTCTTTGAATGTGCCATATGACTACACTTCTCTCATGTAGAGATGGCGCGAACTGTTCGCCGGCGAACTTGTTCGCGCGAACATCGGGTGTTCGCGCTCGCCGGAAGTTCGCGAACGTCGCGCGACGTTCGCCATTTTGGGTTCGCCATTGTTGGCGCTTTTTTTTGCCCTCTCACCCCAGACCAGCAGGTACATGGCAGCCAATCAGGAAGCTCTCCCCTGGACCACTCCCCTTCCCTATAAAAACCGAAGCCCTGCAGCGTTTTTTCACTCTGCCTGTGTGTGCTGAAGAGATAGTGTAGGGAGAGAGCTGCTGCCTGTTAGTGATTTCAGGGACAGTTGAAAGTTTGCTGGCTAGTAATCGTTTTGATACTGCTCTGTTATTGGAGGGACAGAAGTCTGCAGGGGTTTGAGGGACATTTAAGCTTAGGTAGCTTTGCTGGCTAGTAATCTACCTTCTACTGCAGTGCTCTGTATGTAGCTGCAGTGGGCAGCTGTCCTGCTTCTGATCTCATCTGCTGACTGCTGCAATAACAGTAGTCCTTGTAAGGACTGCTTTTATTTATTTTTTTGTTGTTTTACTACTACTACTACTACTACTACTACTACTACTACTACTATAAGAGCCCAGTGCTATTAGTCTAGCAGTGTTGGGGAGTGGGACTGGTGTGCTAATCTGCTGCTCCTAGTAGTTCAGCAGCACCAACTGTAATTTTTTTTTTTTAATATTCATTTTTTTTTTTTTTTTACTTTTTTTTATTTTACTACCGCTGTAGTAGTGTATAAGTTGACCTTTTAGGCATTATTTGCCCTGTAGGCATTTTTTGCCCAGTGTGTTATTCAACCAACTGCCATCTAGCTGTGTGACCTTGTTCACATTCTGTCTAAATATCCATAATATTACCGTCTCCAGAAAAAACACCGGAGTGACTTTTTTCAAGCAGCCATAATAAATTTTACGTAATCCGTATCCATCGCTGTAGTAGTGTATAAGTTGACCTTTTAGGCATTATTTGCCCTGTAGGCATTTTTTGCCCAGTGTGTTATTCAACCAACTGCCATCTAGCTGTGTGACCTTGTTCACATTCTGTCTAAATATCCATAATATTACCGTCTCCAGAAAAAACACCGGAGTGACTTTTTTCAAGCAGCCATAATAAATTTTACGTAATCCGTATCCATCGCTGTAGTAGTGTATAAGTTGACCTTTTAGGCATTATTTGCCCTGTAGGCATTTTTTGCCCAGTGTGTTATTCAACCAACTGCCATCTAGCTGTGTGACCTTGTTCACATTCTGTCTAAATATCCATAATATTACCGTCTCCAGAAAAAACACCGGAGTGACTTTTTTCAAGCAGCCATAATATATTTTACGTAATCCGTATCCACCGCTGTAGTAGTGTATACGTTGATCTTGTAGGCATTATTTGCACAGTGTTTTCTTCAAACCGCCATCTAGCTGTGTGAGCTTGTTCACATTTTGTCTAAATATTGATAATATTATCGTCTCTAGAAAAACCACTTGAGTTACTTTTTTTCAAGCAGCATTCTTATATTTTACGTAATCCGTATCCACCGCTGTGTATACGTTGACCTTGTAGGCATTGTTTGCCCACAAAAAAAATATGCCATATAAATGCTGAAAATAGTCATTTTTTGCCATACGTTGACTCAACGTATATGGCAAAAAATGACTATTTTCAGCATTTATATGGCATATTTTTTCTGGCAACTGTGCTTCAGTGGCTGCAACCAAAAAAACTGGGCAAACAATGCCTACAAGGTCAACGTATGGCAAAAAATGACTATTTTCAGCATTTATATGGCATATTTTTTCTGGCAACTGTGCTTCAGTGGCTGCGTCCAAAAAAACTGGGCAAACAATGTCTACAAGGTCAACGTATGGCGAAAAATGACTATTTTCAGCATTTATATGGCATATTTTTTCTGGCAACTGTGCTTCAGTGGCTGCGTCCAAAAAAACTGGGCAAACAATGCCTACAAGGTCAACGTATGGCAGTTGTTTAAAGAGAACAGTAGATTACTAGCCAGCAAAGCTACCTAAGCTAAAATGTCCCTCAAATCCCTGCAGACTTCTGTCCCTCCAATACAGAGCAGTATCAAGCAGATTACTAGCCAGCAAACTTACTATCATCTGTCCCTGAAATCACTAACAGCTCTCCCCCTACACTATCTCTTCCAAGCACACACAGGCAGATTTTTCAGATACATTTTTGCCCTTGATCCCCCTCTGGCATGCCACTGTCCAGGTCGTTGCACCCTTTAAACAACTTTAAAATCATTTTTCTGGCCAGAAATGTCTTTTTTAGATGTTAAAGTTCGCCTTCCCATTGAAGTCTATGGGGTTCGCGAACCGTTCGCGAACCGCTCGCATTTTTGCGCAAGTTCGCGAATATGTTCGCGAACTTTTTTTCCGACGTTCGCTACATCCCTACTCTCATGCACTATGAAAAAACAGCTTTCCAGAATGGGACAGAACCAACGATTGTCACTAAGGATCCTGCTTTCAATGATGTGATTGGACAGGGGATGGATTTTAGCGACTATGATCTTGAGAAACTGAATCGATTATACAAATGCTGTGAGTTTTGTACTACAAACCTTTTACTGCCACCATTTGCCAAACAACTGATCAAGACTCTTTGTTTGTTTGTGGCATAGTATAATTATTTAGTTGAGTATTATAAACAGTTTGACCTCACCAACAGACCTGGGCCAAGGAACGAAATAAAAACCCAACAAAAATGAATTTTTTTCCTCCATGCAGCAAGGAAATAGAATGGTCTTTGCCAGCTGGGAGGTTGTGAAAACTAGAAAAATTACGAAATTCGAATCCATGAATGTCAATGGGCCTTTTTTCTAGTGCCAAATGCATTAGAGCCAATGAGTGTTTTTTTTTCTAGCTTTCATAATTTTGTTTAACGGATTAAACAAAGCACATGGTGAAATTTTAGTGCAGATTGGAGACAATTTTCACCATTTTAGTGAAAACTCAAACTTCTCTGTGAAACTGTATCAGACGAAAAATGTGTAATTCCCTATTGCTTAAAAACCCAGATGGCATGGGTCATATTGCAGGTTTCCCTGCACATGATATACCTTGTCTTGACCAAACAATAGTACGTCATTCAGTCTACCTTGCTGTAAATTATAGGACACAAGGTCAAAGGGCAACTATTGCAAATACATAATTAAATGTCACATAAGCAATACTCTGACTCCATCTGCATCTTGTCAGACCAGTTTTGCAAGGAATACTTTCACAATTTATATAGAAATAATTGTATTGTTGTTTCAGTTTCTATCCATACGGTTGTACACTGATGTTACCTTTTTTTCTCCTTTTTCACACCTAGCCTCCAGCATTGCCTTTATGGACACATGTACCTTTGAGGTCAATAATATCTGTGGCATGATACAAGGTACAGGAGATAATGGTGACTGGAATCGTGTTCTTCATAGCGCTGCTGGGCCCAGTAATGATCATACTCTCCTAGGAACCTGCAAAGGTAGAGGATCATTTATCTTTTACTTTTATTTTGGTTTTTGGCACTCTGGCATGAAATATAAGTACATCTTAAGTCATAAATATTTTAGGACCCCCATACTTTGGAAATAAGACAATTTTTATGAAACTGCATGGGCCCTTCAACAATCACAGGGTTTACTTCCTCCACAGTTAAAACCCATGATATTTTGTAATTTGGCAGACATCAAAATAACTATTTCCCATTTCTCTCAGCAGATCTTCTTTCTGTTGCATCTGTAAGGTTATCATCATATTCCTTTTGGTTTTCCAGACAGCGGTTATTACATGCACTTCAGCACCAGTACAGGGAATGCTGGGGAAAAGGCTGTGCTGGAAAGCAGACTATTCTATCCAAATAGGGGATTTCAATGTCTGTAGTTCTTCTATTACTACAATGGAAATGCGAATGATGCACTGAATATTTGGATCAGGGAATACACAAAAGCCTCTCCCAACGGCACTCTGACATTCATCACCAGCATTAAAGGTAAGAAATGTAAATGAATTAATTTGTATGTACAAAAAACACATAAGGGCTCAATCACTAATTGAAGTGCAGTGTGCAAAATGCTATAGTGAAAGCAAATGGCTATGTTTTCTTACCCACAATGCAGATGTTTCTCCACTGTGGTGCAAATTGGATACAATTGTGCTGAAAAGTTGGTCTGGTTGGTATAATTTCCAGCCTTTGGCATCAAAATAACATCTGCGCCAAATTGTTTAGTAACACATTTGCTTAGTCAAGTGCTGCAGGCTGATGTGGGAACCCATCTAATAGGTAGTGGCTCGTGGGTTTGATTGTGATAACAGACACACTGCAAGGATTAGCTTTAGATGTAAGTACAGTTAATGAATGGTGATGATTCAGACAAGGACTGTGGCAAAAATTCCACAGCTGAACTTGCTGTTCATAAATGAGTCCTATGGTTTAAAGGCAATATATATGTTTAAAGGACAAGGAAAGTTAAACTAAAGAAGCAGCTAGAAATGTTGTACATTATGTTTTGGGCTTCTGCACCAGCCCAAGGCAACCACAGCCCTTTAGCAGTAAAGATCTGTAACCTCCAAAGATGCCCCAGTAGCTCCTCATCTTATTTTCTGCTGATTCACTGCACGTGCTCTGTGCTGCTGTCACTTACTGAGCTTAGGGACCCACTCACAATATACAGTACACATAGAGTATAAATGTTACAGTATAAGGCTGATTAGTAATTAATACAGATAATAACTACATGGCAGCACAGAAACCAGTGCAATTAGCATGAGAATTTAATAATCAGCCTTGTAGCATCAGCTTATATTACAGGCCAACCTCATTTTCTGCTTGATATTTTGCGACGACCCCTAAGCTGAGCTTCTGAACAGCTGCTCAGAGCTCACTGAGCATGTGAGTGTTGCAGACACTTTCCAAGATGGTGACCCCCTGTGACAAGTTTGAAGTCCTGGATCATTGCTGCTATTGAGAAGCTGAAACATCAGGCTGGTGCAATAAGTTCAGTAAATAAAACATGGAAGTTTTAGCCATAATCATTTTTAGGGTTTAGTTCTCCTTTAAATGCAACATATCTATCTATTTTAGCAAACTTTTCAAAATTCGAAGGATCATGTCAACATTTGTGCACTGATGTTCTTCAGGCTGCTATTATCTTATTAATACTGATTCAAGCGCGTGTCATGTAATTTACATTGGTTCTACATTTTAAAGCTACTGATAAACATGATACGGGGGCTTTATTTATCAAAAACCCAGAATTTCGGTTAATTTTTGGTTAAAAAGTCCAACCAATCCACACAGATTTTCCCCCTTATTTATCAATACATTTTCCCGAAAATTTCCTTTGCAGGAAAAAACTTGATAAAACCATGAAATTATTTTTCAGATTTTCCGGTTTTTTTTTTCGGATTATTGCCCAAAACCACAAAATCTTCACATTATTGCACAAAACCCAGCACAGATCAGGATATCTTCGGGACTTCTCCCATTGACTTCTCTGTGAACTTGGCAAGTCTGAGTTGGAGTTCTTTTTTTATTCAGACTTTTAATCCCCTGGGGGTTTGATAAATTCTGAAAACTTTGAGGATGTTTTTTTTCACTAAAAATTCGGATTTTATAGTAAAAATAATTTTTTTTCGAGTTTTTGGCATTTGGACTTTAAAATTACCCACTTAAAGTTCACAAAGTAGTCCTGTGTGCTATTGCATTAAAATTGTTAATGGATGATTTACTTCCCCTACCCTCAAAAGCAACTATTCACCGTAATACCAAAGAGCAACAGCATGCATTGGGAAAAGAATATCAAATATGAGGCTGTACAGGAGGATGTGATGTGCTAGTAGTCAAAAGAGTAAGATCATTGCCAGGCCAAAAGCTTAATGTGTCCAAGGCTTGGACCCAGAGCCGGGCCAACCCGGCCAGGCTCCCTAGGCAACCTGGCCGGGCACGGCGCGGCTTAGTGTGCTCTCAATCGCGCATGCTCGAAACTACGCACCGGCGCGCATGTGCGAAACTACGCGCAAGCGCATTTGAAACAGGAATTACCAGCGCCAGTCAGGGAGACACAGAACCGGACATGGGTTAGGCGACAGAGCAGGTACGTGCCTGGCGCCCCCTCAGCTTTGCGCCCTAGGCACTTGCCTACTCTGCCTACCCCTAGTTCCGGCCCTGCTTGGACTCCACCTCTCTCGTCACCCCCCCATCATCACACTTCCCAGACCTTTAAGGTAACTTTTAGTATGTTATAGAATGACCAATTCTAAGCAACTTTTCAATTGTTTTTTATAGTTTTTTAATTATTTGCCCTTTTCTGCTGATTCTTTGAAAATGGGTGTCGCTGACCCTTCTAAAAAGCAAATGCTCTCTAAGGCTACAAATGTATTGATTCTATGGAGAGAAAAAGAACCCCAATTGCTTCTCACTTATTTAGCGGTTCCTCAATTATTAAATACCTATTGAGTGTTTTGTGATTGTCAAATGGCAGTCACAAACTAATTAAAGAAAAAAGCGCCTAATTTTAACCAAATAAAATTACATTAAAGTGCAAGTGCAATGTAATTTATTCTATTAATAATAATATAACTAGAAAGCTAATAAATACTTAATTAATTACCTTCACACAATTAATAACCTTATGATGCAGTGTATTATCTGGTACATTTAGGTTTACATCCACAATCAATCTGATCAAAGAATTGATTAAAGTTAATAAAGTGCTTCAAGTGCTGATATAATTGCTGTTAGATGGCAATTACCATAAATTCATAATTGCTTCAAAGTTAATTTATTATAAAGTGCTTAACAGTGCTAAGTATTTGATGTTAATAAATAGGTAAAAATACAATAATTGATATGAAGAGGACCACAGTTAATGGGATACATTGCTTTTTAAAAATTACACATGATGCTCAGGTTAAAGGTTTTTAGTAAGAAAAGGAAATTAGAAGGGGTGGAGTTGTCCCAAAAACTACTACCTAAATTGTTTTCTATCCACAAAGGCAAAGGAGGCAGAGTATCCGGGACTGTGGTCTCGTTTGTTAATCTAAATCCTAATCTGAAAAGAGCTATATAACCCTAAAAAACCACAAATCCGCGGGCTCTTGTGAGGCAGAGAAAAGAGAGATAACCGAGCACTGGTTGAAGTAAATATCTTCCCCACCCCTTCTATTCCGTTAACCCAACAGACTCAGATGCTTCTAAAATTAGTTTAAAAGAGGATTCCAAACGCCAACGCACGTTTCGCATTAGTAGCTTTGTCAAGGCGTAATAAGAGCGTACCCCCAGCGTCGGGTTTAAATCACCTCCTGAAGGTGCGTCACTGAAGGAACTATAACGAGACTTAAACCCCACTCGCACTGGTCCGTGTATCTATCGCTAAGGTTAGCTTCCATGGGTTGTTATGGATACCATGTAACGTTCGTGTAGCATTTGAAACAAAGAGTTATACAGATACTGTAACTATTAAGTATATATATACAACGAATCAATGATAACACGGCCAGTATTCTTAAAGCCTCTGGGGAGCTTATCTTCTTGAAATGAACTGATTATTTTTAACCTATTGGTCTTGAATGGATTGGACTTTTTACTGTATATAGATTATTTTAAAATACCATATTTATTAAATATCAATTAAAAACCATCCATTACTCGTTTTTTACTATATATAAATATATCCTGATTAAAAATAGATAAAAATGAACATGTTTCTTTTGTTTGGAATAAAGGAGTGAATTAAAAAAATTTTTATATTAAATAAATGGTGTAAATAAATTGTTCTCATTTATTCCCTTAGGGGATACTGAATTCATCCTAAAGATCCAAAAGCTCTCTCTTTTCAACAGAGCTTGTTCTAGTTTCCCTTTAGGTATTCCTAGTTCGACTTTCTCCAAAGCCCAGAACTTCATAGTAGAGGGATCCTTATTATGTAGTTTTTTGAAATGTTGAGCTACAGTGGAAATTGTTTTGTCATTCTTACTTTCATTACCTGCAGTTCTAATTGTACTGCAGTGCTGTTGCATTCTTGTTTTAAGCATTTGAGTGGTCATTCCTATGTACCGTTTGTTACAGGGACATTCAATGCAATATATTACTCCTTGGGTCCGACAATTTATATAGTTGTTAACATTATGAATAGTGCCGAAACGATCCTCAAAGTTAGTAATTTTACGCATCCTATTGCACATATTGCAATCCCCACAGGGAAAGCAACCACAATTTCTGTGCCTGGTATTTCGTGATGTTTGGAAGTGACTCCTGGTTAATAAGTCCCTCAAATTCGGACTTCTCTTATAGCATATTGATGCTCGTTTCTGTAATATTGTTCCTAGGGTATCATCTTCCAACAATATAGGCCAGTGTTTGTCCAGAATAATTTGTATATGTGAACTATCAGCATTATAGGTGGTTATAAATCGAACCAGATTATTAGGTTGCTGTGTTCTATCTTTTGTTATTAATAAATTGTTTCTATCTGTAACTAGTGCTCTGTGGTATGCTTTTTTCAATATCTTGCCAGAATAACCCCTCTGTTTAAGTCGGGTTTTCAATTCTGTGGCCTGTTCTTTGAAATATTCTATTGTTGAACAGTTACGTTTGAGTCTTAAGAATTCACCAGTAGGGATTGATTTTTTTACAGAGTGAGGATGGAAACTGGAGAAATTTAAAAGTGAATTAGTAGCCGTAGCCTTTCTGAAATTTTTTGTCACCAACTTTCCTTCCTGTGTGACTTCTATCTGAAGATCAAAAATGAAATTGATTTCTCAGAGAGTTCCATAGTTAGTCTGATGTTACGATCATTATCGTTAAGTAGGGTGACAAATTCTATAGCCTCTTCCTTGGTGCCATCCCATATTACTAGTATGTCATCGATATACCTAATCCATTTTAATATTTTGGATTGGTATGATGGCTTAATGTTCTTAACGATAGTTTGTTCCCAATGACCCAGGAATAAATTGGCATACGAGGGAGCACATGACGTTCCCATGGCTGTCCCTTGTGTCTGTAGATAGAACCTGTTGTTGAATGTGAAATAGTTGTAGTTCAACACAAATTTCATAAGTTTACATAGGAATTCTATCATGAATTCATCCTCCCCCAGGTACTTGGTTAAGAAGAATCTTAATGCCTCTATTCCCAGGTCATGCTTAATCGATGTATATAAGGATTCCACATCCATAGTCATGAGTAACACAGATTTATTATTCCGTAACTCCTCTATCTGGGACAGAACATCTAATGTGTCTCTAGCGTACGACTCCAAATTCTCTACCATGGGTCTTATTCTAAGATCTAGGTATTGGCTTGCCTTCTCCGTAAGGTTTCCATTTCCTGATACGATAGGTCTCCCTGGGGGATTAAGTACATTTTTATGGATCTTTGGGAGAAAATACAGTGTGGCTATCCTCGGACTCTCTACTGTGAGAAATACTTTTTCTTTTTTGGATATTAAATTATCTTTGAGGGCTTGTTGTTATATCGTGTCATAGTTTATTTTGAAATTAGCTGAAGGGTCCCCCAAGATTTCTTTATAGCTGATGGAAGTCAATTGTTTTTCTGCTTCTTTTAAATACATATCATTGGGCCATAGTACAATATTCCCCCCTTTATCAGAAGGTTTAATCTGTACATCATCCCAACCTTTCATATCTTTAATTGCTTTATATTCATCTCCTGATGTATTATTCTCGTAAACATGAGGTTGTATATTGAGAATATCTTTAATAACCATATTGAGAAATATGCCTACATTAGGGCATATATTAGATGCCGGGGTGAACACAGATTTATTTTTTATTTTCTTTTTCCAATCGTCAAGCGGGGGAACCAGAGTATTCTCACTTGTAACATCCGCCTGATTCTCCTGGAGTAATTCATCTACCTGTAGATCTTGTAACACTTTTAAATCCATGTCTGTAAACCCCTCTACTTCCTCAGTTAAACCTTTCCCAAAGTATTTCTTCAATAGTAGTTTTCTAGCAAATAGGTTGAGATCAAAAATATCCAATTGAAAGCTAGGTGAGAATGATAGGCCTTTACTGAGTATATTTATATGTGCTGATGTAAGAATGTGATTAGACAAATTAATAACTGTTAATGATACTTCTTCTTTTGGTAACTCCTGGTGCTTGAGTAATTCACTTTTGATTTTTCCCTCAGTTGATTTTTTCCTTTCCCCCAAACTTGATCTTTTATGGGGTGGTTCGTGGCTTGAGATGTATTGTTATTGCTACTTTTTTTACTTTCTTTCTATTCAGCCCCTCTCCTATTCATATTCCTGTCTCTTATTTAAATCAATGCATGGTTGCTAGGGTAATTTGGACACTAGCTACCAAATTGATTAAAATGTAAATTGAAGAGCTGCTAAATAACGTAAAAAACACAAATAATAAAAAAATGAAAACCAATTGCAAATTGTCTCAGCATATCACTCTCTATCATACTAAGGGGCATATTTATCAAGGGTTGAATTTCGAAAATAAAAAACTTCGAAATTCAAAAAGACCAACCAAAATTAAGTTGAGTAGGTCCGTATTCAGGCCGAATTCTAATCATACGAATCATTCGAAGTAATAGTGCATTTGATCGATTTAGAATCAAAGTTTTTCCCAGAAAAAAACATAGATTTTACCAATTGACTCCAAATAAGGTCTAGGAGGCCCCCATAGGCTAAAACAGCAATTTGACAGTACATGATAAATTTCGATATTCAAATTTTCTATTTTATTTTTTTTTCAAATTTGAATCGAATTTGTACTATTCCCTAGTCGAAGTACACAAAAAATAGCTCGAAATTTAAATTTTTTCAATTCAAAAATTCACCTCGAACTTTGATAAATCCGCCCCTAAAAGTTATTTTAAAGGTGAACAACCCTTTAAGCTAGGGACAGCAGCTGGTGACATGTTCTCTTCTTCCTGTACCACCATTTTATAGTGTGCTGTGATATGTTGCTGTTTTAACCCTTAGTAAAAGTTATTCTTTACAAGACCAGTTTCTGTGTGTGCCTGTGCTCTGGTTCACTGTCTTACCCACATGTGACAGAGTTTTCTGCAAAGCCTGCGTCAGGTGCCTGAACAGATTGAATGAAGAACAAGACAGCTGCCCCTAGTTTCATCCCTGAGAAAAGTTATAGCGACACATGGTGATAAGAGAGAGAAAGTTCACATTAAATATTGTATTTGATTGTGGGGGCCCTTTTGTAGCACACTGTCTGAGATGGGGGCACAAGACAACAGATAGAACAAACTACGGTTATATTGAACTTAGTAACCTATCGCATTAGTGTGAGACTAATTGCACTGACAGTCTGGGCCTTCGAGAAAAGGATTTTCCAGTAAGTCCTAAATCCCCTTTTCTCTAAGGTGGGCCTTCCTGTCAGTGCAGACTGTAGGGGAACGTCCAAAAGTTGTTTCATCATATTAGGGCCGAACAGCCCTATCAATTAGGGAAGGGCGAATTTGACCCGTTTTGTTTCTCCAAAAATTCGCCGACGGCAAAATTCGCCGACACCCATTAAAGTCTATAGGCGTCAAAAAATGTTATCACGCGGTGAAATTGTTTTGACGCGCGTCTTTTTTTTGACGCACAACACCAAGCCTATGGGCGTCATTTTTGTGCCGAAACAAGGCGAAAAAAATTCGCCCATCCCTACTATCAATCTGTAGCCCTAACAGTCTGTAGGACTTTACGTCCAAAGGCTGCGGGGCCAAGTGGAAAACCTGTAGTCTATAGAATTTGACGAAAGTGTATAGTGAGGTCCATGTAGTTGCCTTGCAGATCTGTTCTGGGGTAACTGAGTTAGCTAATGCCCATGAGGTACTCATGGCTAATGCTGGGCGAATCTGACCTGTTTCGCTTCCCCAAACATTTGCTAAACTGTGAAAATATGCCAAAATGCATTGGCCTATGGGCGCCAAGTTCTTTTTTTAGACGTGCAACAAATTGCGCAACACATTTTTCACCCATTAGTCTATGGACATCATTTTTTGAGGCAAAACTTGGTGAAAAATTATGCTCATCACTACTCATGCCTCAGGTAGAGTGGGCTTTTACCGGAAACGGTAGCGTAATCTGTCAGCATTAATAGTCTTAACTAACCTTCTTGCTATAGTCCTGTTTGAGGCCAGGGAGCCCTTTCTAGCTCAACTGTATGTAATGAGCAATTTGTCCGAGTGTTTGGTTCTGTGTAAATAGTACACACTGTGGCAAACGTGCATTAAAAATGAGTAAGTATACTAACGAAATAAAACCACCAAGACAAATTAAAGAAAATATTACTTTTACATTACAATTAAAGTTTGTATTAACCTTCACATCTGTTGCTTTATGTTGCACATTTAAGGTATATAGTTTTAAGTGAATGATCAGACAGCAGCAGAAGACAACTATATGCAGGCTGGGACACACAGGACAGAGTGCGGGAGGGGTTTCACTGCAGAGTTCAGCCTGTCAGTCAGTGCTGTGACCAATAATACCAGTAATATATCTGAATATGAAGGTTATATGAAATTATTAATGGAATAATTTTCAAAACGAAATAAAAATAAAGTTCTTGGACACGGTGTCCCTTCACCAGTATCGGAGCCATACAGCTCTTTTAGCAAGTACCGTGTTGACAATAGATTTAGCCGCCAGCCTGATGACGTCCATGGACTCCACTTAAAAGGCAAATGCTTTGACTTGAGTCTGTCTATCTTCATCAGTAAGAACTGTTGAGAAGTGGGTAGGTGCCTTGCCAGTGTTTGCCACCATCGTTGAACTGTTCCGGCTAGACCAGCTGATATATTGACTTAAGTACTGGGACTGTTCTAGTCTTTATGGGTTGTCCCCCAGTACTCTGTCCACTTTGGCAGTAGTGATAAGCTCATCTTTGATCTCAAGTGTGGCTAGCATGTCTTTTAATAGGGGATTGGCCACATCTTGGTTGATAATAGAGTATTTTTTGGTCCTTGAAAAGGATGTGTCAGATAATTATCCTAACTCTGAGTCTCCTACAGTATTACACTCAAAAGCAGATAAGTCTGATTCGAGTGGTTGGGTGAGTCTATTTCTCTTATGTGGTTTTTCAGAGTGCTTAATTGTAGATTGAATACTGGATTTAATCCAGACAATAAACTGTTAGTGGTGGAGACACCTATGATGCAGAAGGCAAGGCCTCCTCCTTGTGTGATGGTGCTTCTGAACCCATTGCAATGTGGCTGGGTGACATGCCACCTCTGAAATTCTGCCTTCTTAGGCCCGGCTTTTGTGGTCTTTCCACAAATCTGGGCCTGGTGGTCCTGACTGTGTTGCTTGTCACAACACCAAAGGTAATCGTTTGCCTAATTCTTATTTCTGTGCAGCGGCGATTCTGGGGCTGCAGATGGCAGCATCGCTATTGCATTAAGTGCGATTGCGCTTTCTGCACTAGTGGAGTCATTTTTCCAGTTTATAACCCGGAAATTTGGTTCTTAAAGTTACAAGAGGCGGCTTTTTGCCGCCCCTTGAGGCAAGGTTCTCAGGCGCGACCCTGTTTCTGTGGACAAACATTTATGATATTCATCACTTTTCTAAATAGTGGACTATGTGGGGAGGCAGCATGGAGGGGGTGATTGGGGCCTAGTGGATGGGAACTCTCTCATTGGGGGGGGGTTAGTTCTCCTTTTAAGAAATGCTAATGCTAAAGTTGATAAAATGGCAACTAAACTCCATGATTGTGAAATGTTTTTTTCAGGAAATCCGGCAGAATATTGGCAGCTCCATCATGTTTCTTTAAATGTAAAGAACAAATTCCGTGTTGTGTTTGAGGGCGTTAAAGGAAATGGACCGAGCAACGGAGGGTTTGCCATAGATGACATAAACTTGTCTGAAGCTCTCTGCCCTCACTCTATATGGCACATCAGAAATTTTACGAATGAGTCCCTAAAAGAGAATGGAAAATTTTTCAGTCCCCCATTTTATTCCCAGGATGGTTATGCATATCTAGCACAAGACATACTTAATGATCCAGCTGACAATCCATATAAATTTTCATCTGATATCTGGAGCAAATGATGATACACTGCAATGGCCATGCTCTTTAAAAAAGGCAACTATGGAGCTTATGGATCAGAATCCGGATATCCGAAAGCATATGTCAAATCAGAGAAGCATCAAAATAGATCCTACACAGGTGTCAAGTAAGTTATACCTTTATATCTATTAGGAAAAATACATTCCAGCAGTGCCATGTGGCAAAAAATATAATTCACTGTGGCCCCTATTTGAGCTTTAAAGGAAAACTATACCCACAAAGGTTTCAATAAACATATATTGCATAATGGAACCCAATTCTTTCTTGGGCCTGGATCGGCACAATATTTTAGGCTTGATCACAGCAGAGACTTTTTAAAGGGTGGAGATTTCTATATTCTGGTATCTCTAAAGGGTAAGTCAATTTTATTCATACATGTTCTTGAAGTGGTGTACATAATAAATAAAGGTTACCATTAAGAACTGACCCACTCCAGGAAGTGTGGCACCTCCATATTAGAAGGTGGGTCCCCGGCTTGGTTATTGAGAATTACAATATATATTAATCAAGGCTAGTCAGGAGGCTAGAAGCTCAAGCTCTAGGAGTGGGCTGGCTAGGGTCCCTGCCATCTTCGGCGCTTCGCTAATCCTCGTAAAGTGAGCGGCGTATCTGTGAATGTGCAATTGGAGCAGTTTCTGGCTCGTTACAGCTGCGCAAGCGCCGGAAGTGACAGAAACTGACGAAACGCTGGAAGAAGACCCAAAGATTATCGAATCGCCGGAAGATGCTGTCTGTGAGCTCCTCTGTGCTCACTCTGCATTTGCAGTCAGTAATCCTACAGGGGACACAATTCTGGGGTAACACAGGGGGAGGCAGGGAGGGGGGCCAGTGGGGACTTCTCACCATGGGGGATTTGATTCTCCATTAACCACACCAGCTGTAATTGTAGGACATTAAAGTGATACTGACACTAAAAATTTTCTTTTCAAAATATTAATCTACATTAAAAGTTATAGGTCGTGTTGATTGTTTTTCGCTGATTTCTTTTGTAATTGTTACTAGAAGTTCCTAATCCTGACTGTTTTGCCAACCTGACTGTCCCTTCTTAACTTGTCAGTTAGAGTTTCTAATGCTAACGGATTCCTGTTGCACAAATATGTCAGCCCCCTCATACAGGAACAGGGTAGTAATAAAGGTAATGTAAAAGCATCAGGCAAATACTTTTATGGCAAAATTATAGATAGCATTCAAAGACAATGTTATGATAGATAATAAAAAAGGTTATTTTCTGACGTCAGTATCTCTTTAATGACTTGCACAGTTGCCATTGTGTGATCCAGACATTCAGATCAGCCAGAATATAACACCAAAATAACTTAGTCAAACAAATGGATCATGATATCTATGGCCAGCTTTTATTTTGGAACAACGTTTCCAATAAAATTCAGCCGTAATCATAGGATCGCATCTAGTAATTATAGACCCATGTTTTACACATTTGTTATTTAGAAAATAAAGTTCTTTTAAGCTTGGAATGCCATGCTAATGGGTGTGAAACATCATTCTGCATGGATACTTGTAAAAGAACAACCTACTATAACTATACATATTCTTTTGTTTTATGTGTTGCTTTTTATTTATGGTGACTGAAATGTATATAAACTTGGTGGTATTATGTACCCCCCCCCTTTTTTATTAGATATTTCATATCTAAATGCATCTCAGCCAACTCCTATCCCCACCACCACAAAGCCTACAGAAGTTCATAACGAATGTGAAGATTATGGGTGTAAAAATGATGGAATATGTGTCCTTGAGAATGGGACACCTGTGTGCAGGTAAGAACCTATTTCATCATTAAACATTTGAGTTAAAATGGACTTACTTAATGTAGTTGGATATTGAATTGGATGAATAACAGGGCAGCTTGTTAGACTCTACACACAGGAGATATATACAAGGAGTACAGACAGCCTGTGTATCCCCTGTTCTCAGTAATTTGCAAGATCAGTAAAAGCTGTCTGGGCAAATACATGTTTGAATATCTAGCATATCTTCTCACTTCTAATCAACAGTCTCAATTATGGCTGCATGATTACCAGAAAGGAGATGAGAAATAGGACCTAACACGGCTAGAAAAATAGGAATTTCTAGCTATACATATCCTCTGCACTATCACAATCCAAATCTATTATGAGGATGGAATCTATTCATGGTCCTGAAGAACCTTGATTTGCAATAGCTCAGAAACTTGCAGATGGCTACAACTACACATAGGGGCAGATTTACTTACGTGAGAATTTTTACTAATATAGAAGTTAATATACACAACTACGTCAGACGCTATTTCATGAGGCATATGCGTATTCATCAAAATGTGCAGTTTCAGCTCTGCAAAAAAATAATTGTGTACTTTCGTCAGGGATAATCGTTAGTGGCAGAATATCTTAGCAAATTTTCTAGCTTTACTTTCTTCCCAGCAAAATGTTGTTAACTTAATTCAGTGGGTATATAAAGGTCATATATCTGCATTTATTAGTGATGTTGGTGAAATTGCTGGAAGTAGCTACTTATTATTAGAAATGTCCAAGGAAGCAAAATAAAAACAATAGAGACCCTTTATTATCCTAGGCCACAAGCCCATCTTAAAACAAATTTGGCATGAATTTCAAATGTCTGAAAAATGTAAATAATACATGTTTAAAAATGACAACTTGTAAACATAATTCCACATTAAATTTTAAAAAATTACATCTTTTTTGGAGTACAGGATATGATGTCACTCATATAATAATGTTGAGGATGTAGCTTCATGTTATTAATTTGCCAGGCAGAACCTGGCAAAATAGACTAACTAGAACTCGTGACTTTGGTTGGATAAACTTGTCTGTCTCACAGTGTCATCAACCAAATTTAGAAAAAGATTTGAAGGGATACTCATAAATCAGAGCTTCCGTGCTATAATGTAAAATCAGACTAGATAAAATTGGTTGGTTTCTAGTTTTTATGAGTTTAAATCTGTCAGTCAGTGCATTTCAAAGAAAAAAGTTTCTTCAGATTGTTGTATTAAGGGATTGCTCTGATTACCCTCTTGGAATCAGAAAAGAGTTTTTCCTTAGGACTATAATTTGGAGGGCGCACACCCTAATTAAGGCTGAGGTGCCAATCACATGGAGATGGTCCAAATGAAGCCTCCTTATACATAAATCCATAACATAAGCATTGCACACTCAATTATAAAAAGTGAAAAATGTGAATGGCCCTACGCATTTCAACCACAAGGTCTTCATCAGGGGAAAATTCCATTCCTGCCTTTTAACCTTTTTATATACTTTTTGGATTTTTCCCCTGATGAAGAGCACTCTTGTGGTCGAAACGCGTAGGGACGATCACTGGGCCAATTGCTGATATGTGAGTGTTTTGATGAGATACATTTTTGACTTTTTATAATTGAGTGTGCAATCCTTATGTTTTGTTCAAGAGTTTTTTCTTGTCTGAGGCAAATTGCAGAGACCTCAGATGAAGTTTTTTGCCTTCTTATGGATCATTTAGAAGTAGGCAGGTTTCATTGAAATAAAAATATTGGAACTTTTTTTTTAACCTAAATTACTGGGTTTGCATTTGCTGCAAAGGCTTCAGTACAGCTGTTGCACACAATCCCTGATTTATTTGTATTGAATCTCACATTGCAATCTACCAAATGTTTTACAGATTGCGCTTACTGTGGGTGTTTCTGTTTGCTTAGGTGCAAGGTTACTAAAGACTGGTGGTATGTTGGAGAGAAGTGTGAAAGGAAAGTCTCAAGCCAAAACACACTTGTGATAGCAGTCTCCTCTTCAGTGACCATATTTGCCGTTATGCTGATTATCACACTCACAAGTGTATTTTGCTTGAAGAAGAAACACAAGAAGCAACTAGCAAACACTGGAAAAGCTGAAACTACTGAAAATGTAAGTATGCAACTGCAGGTACAGTATCATATAGAACAAAATGTAATAGGCCATGAAACCTCACTGGAGGCAAAAGTGATTTTTTTCTCTTCATATGTATATAGTTGCCCTGTTTGATAAAGTAACATTTGACTCAGACTAAGCAGAGTGGTCTATATACATTGCAGGGAGAGTACAAGGGTGGAAATATACCAGTGTATCCCCATGATAAACAACGTATTCATACAAGAGAACCATTACACAGAAGTGTAACATTACACAAAGTTCTCTGTGTTTAAGCTGAACAACTGATTTTGGAAGGACTGAGTCAGCAGCATTTAAAGGCACATGTATGGGTACCGTAGGGTGGAACAATAACAGCCATATTCAATGGCCCACCCACCATACTGGAGAGGGGAAAAGGAGCAAAATAAGCACATTTATGGAGCTCAGCAGCAGTGACAAAACTTAATATGTGTATATGTTTTTCTCTTCAGCAATATGTGTCTTAAACGCATCAGAATTTTGTGAAATAATCAAGAAGAAAATTACTACAGCAAGATATTCAGCAGCAATCCTCTTACTGTCTGCAAAAAATAATGATTTGGGAAATCAACCAGCTATCACACTAGAAGATATCCTCAAGCCATATTGGAAAACTATAAAATTAAGCCAGTGTTTTTCTTTTATTGTTACATATTTTCTTGAACTTTTTTTAATCATTATTTACATTTTTTTAATAACTCCTTACACAAAAATAAAGCAGACTGTGATGGTACATTACAACTGAACCTCTCTAGGTTAAAGGGATATTATACTGTCCAAAGAAAAAAATATTTCCACAATTTCTTTATATGAGCAACATTTTATGTAAAAGTTTTTTGCTTGGCAACAATATGAGCAGACATAGCAGTTACTCCTGTTTAGTATTGTAGCTGTTTTAAAGGAAGAGCTAGTTTTTACTCTACTTGGATCTCCAGAACTTTATAAAACTGTTCAATGAGTATCAAACCCACTCACTCAATCGGAAGTCAGACTGAGCCATATGCAGTATATACCTCTAAAAATGGAAAGTGCATTAAAAAGTTACTTTTGGACTGTTTTAATTAAAGGGGAACTACTGTGAAAACTAAAATTGAATATATACTTCATCATACTGAAAAAATAAGCTTTCTAAATACAATCAATGAAATATTCTGCATAATTTCTGAAATAATCAAGTTTATTTTCACTATTCCTCTCTCAGCATCTGTTTCTCTTCATTCTGTCTTCATGCAGGTGTCAGATAAGCATTGTTAGTTAAATCTAATATATCTTATAAGGGGGCTTCGTTTGCCTAGAAGATGTATTAGAGCTCACTCTATTAAAATCACCAAACAACGTGTTTCTACATGCAGGATTTGTTCGAATGGCAGTTATTTTTGTTAGATTTTGTTTATACTGTTATCAGTTATCAGAGTGAGCTCGAATACATCTGATAGGAAAGGAAGCCCCCCTATAAGATATATTGGATCTAACTGTCTATGATTATCTGACACCCAACTGCTGCATGAAGACAGAATGAGGAGAAACAGATGCTGAGAGAGGGATAGTGAATATAAACTAGTTTATTTCAGAAATGGTACAGAATATTTAATTGATTGTATTCACAAAGTTTTTTATTTCAGTATGCTGAAGCTTATATTATTATGTATTTGTGACAGGGACCATTTCCCCACCACTCCCTGACTTCCACATTGAAGTTTTGGCTTTGGAGAATTCAACTCTCTCTGCTTTACAGAGTATATGTTTACCACCCACCATGGAAAGCAGAGGTATTTTCAAGGGACAAGGTAATAGAGAGTTATAATGACTATGAGCCTAAGGTTACAGTCCCTGTGAGTCAAAGTCGCATATATATATATATATATATATATATATATATATATATATATATATATATATATATATATATATATATATATAGTCTTTCACATTATAATCATAACAATGCAATTTATTTTGTTAAAATGTTAATGTCGCCTGTGCTGCTGTGAGGACAGGTTGAAAAGCTTGGTGCAGCCTCATGCCTAGTATTGTAAATTCAAATCCATTGAAAAGAAACATTTTTTTCATAAGGCAAAATTCTCCTTGCTGTCAAACAGTGCCACCTAATGACTAAATATGAACATATACACTACTATCAGGCCAAGATCAGAGGCCAGGCTAGAAGGTTAAACAGGTTCCTTTTTACATTAGAGCCAAAATATGTACATTAACATCAGTTTAGGAAAATTCTTCACTTCCCCATGAATGAAAATGTTCATTATCAAAGTACAAAATTCACTAAACACAAATTTAGATTTCTGAAAATAGTTTTAATGTGCATATGAATCAGTGCTTCACGTGGTCTTTGTACTCAAACCTCCGACTATGTCAGAAAAAGTGCTGCCCATGTTGTATTGTAGTTTTAAAGTATCACCAATATCTGACCCATGTGAGTGAGAGTTGTCGATATTATGACAATAGATGGCATGGCAAAGCTAGTACAGGATACATGTTTAAATTGTTGCCTATTAAGAGACTATTAATATCTCCACTTATGCATGAGCCATTGTCAAGAACCGTCTCTTCTACTCTCCAAGACGTATACACACAATGGCCTTTTTATGTACTTGTGGCCATGAATACTGGGTGCTAGCAATTTGCTTAAATGTTCAAATATCTCCTGGAAATAAAATAATTAATGTTACCAGCTATGCTGACAAATAACCGACTGGGTGGCAACGCTAGTGATACCTGAAGGTTACAGATTTGACATCTTCTTTCTTGGGAGGCAGGTAACTGTATATTTCTATTATCTGCTTACAATTTATCAACTAGATCATCAGCAATAAAGTCAACAGAACGAGGAAGCTGTCCAGCTGGGGCCTTTTCTGGCATTTCTTGGATACTCAATGTTTGGTGGTCCCTGTAAGTGCTCAGTCCATATTCTGTTTCCAGTGGGTTGTTTTCCTTATCCTAAAAAACAAAGGAGTATAATACTGGGTAATTATAGATTTAGAAAATAATAGAAATATTATTAGACTTACCTTGCTAAGAAATAGTGCTGCAATGTCAGACTTTCTCCCAGGCAAGCAAGCATTCAAGCTCAACCTAAGAGCAATTGTGACTGCCCCCACTCATATAAACACAAATATATCAAAAATGATGGGTCAACAGGCAACATTAGCTGAGCCACTAGGTTTTACAGAAACTTTACTTAAAGATATTTAGCATAAAAATGTGTTAATTTTGCCTTTGTAGGATAAATGGAGCTGGAAGGAGATGCTTCCAGGTATGTAAGGTCATTCAAGGTTTTTTTTTGTAGTTGCGGGACAATAATGGTCACTGCTCATCACTTTGGGTCTAACCAAGGAATCTGTAAATCAATAGAGAACAGACATATTTATATCAATGAATCATAGAATATGTAACACTGAGTTTATATCCACAGCCCAATAGTTATTTACAAGTAAGGCGTTTCCACTATATAAGCACACTACTTTGGGTTTTATCATCATTGTTTATACAACAGCAATAAGTTATGCAGCATTTTTACATACATTTATGACAAGAATCTTACAATCATTTTATAAACAAGGGTTACAGAATAAAAATAAGATAGCAAAAGAGATGTACAAACATGAGGAAAATAATATTTTGAAATGTTCTTCTATGTACTTATGCAGTGTATTCATCATTTCCATTCCAGTTACCAGTAATTAATGGCTATACGTCTTTAGATTAAAGAGGCCTGCCTCCCCTGTTGGAGCTCAAAGGCTAAGCATATTTGTAGATTAATTGTTATCTGCTGTTCACATGCAGCAAGTTCCGCAAAGACCAAGGAATATTGGGATATAGGTAATAAAGAATTCTTTATTGTAAAATATAAGGATACATTTGTTGATGTAGGGACCTATAGGGTTAACGCTCCCCTATGGCTATAAATGCCTACACTTCCTTGTTCTCTAGTTGCTGGGCAAAAGCCTATTTATCTACTTTTGCTTATTAGCATAATGTGTACAGAGTATCAATGGTCCAGTATAGTGCTGGGCAGAGGGTGGAGCTTGCTTTTTCCCCTGCCACTCCAGGAGGGAGTGGATTCACTGGGAGCCTAGAGCTTAGGTCTAATAAAGGGAAGGCCCCAAGTGTGGTGAGGCCCTTGGTAAAGTCGGGGATACAGGGACCCCGTGAATGAGGTGTAGTCAAAACAGGTTAGGTCTCTGTAACATCACTTTCTAGGAAAGTGAGGCAGATCTAGTGGGCAAGAGCAGCCTGGCTCCAACTAGGAGGGATAGCAAGGGGGTAGCTCTCCCCTCTGTAGTCTAGGGATCACAGCCTAATAGGGATTTAGGGTTAGTGATTTCCCTGATCCAACGTATGGGGATCCAGGTCAGGTACAGAGATCCTAAGGGTGCATCTATCAATGTGGTGCACTGTATCCACAGGGATGTCACAAGGTGCTGGCTCTGAACTGCTGTGAAGTTATAAAATAATGTGCCATTATGGGAAAGGTAATTATTCTAAACCAGTCTTTAATACACCTTTTAATCCTAAAAACTAGAATAAATAATTTAAAAGGTGTGATTAGACCCAGTTATAATTATAGAGAATTTATTAACTCTTTTATAAACAATTAGTAATCATAAAAAACCTGGCCGGTCAGGGCTCAGAATTAATGCAATTCATAAACAATTTTTTTTACCAGAAAATTCGTGTTTTGACTGAAAAATACCCTTGAAAATTCAATCATCAATCATCCTTTGAAAAATAACTCCCTTAAAGTGCATGGCACTCACTGCTGGATGGTTTGGGTGCAGGAAAGGTGACACTGCAAATGACAGTTACGAGTCACAAAAAAACTGATAAAAACACTGCTTATTGTCAATGTTATTAAAAGAAAAGTAAGATAAACATTTAGGTAGGCCGTTTTCCCCCCAGAAATGGTAGCAACTTCAGCTGCAAAAATTATTATGGGGAAAACTACCCTTTTCACTGGAAAAGTCAATAAACACTTTTAAGAATTCAGGCCTATCAGTTGGTAATCTACCCATGGCACCTTTAGCTTTCCTAAACAATAATATAAGGTGACAAATATATAAAAACATGACTATTAGACTCTCCTGTACTTACATGGATACCTAAGAGAACCTTTAACTATTATTTTTCTTTTATTATCTGCCATGAGTGTGTGTTAGGGAAACAGCAAAAAACCAAATATGTTTTATAACAAGAAAACGGTGCTATTGCCAATTTGTTCCTTTAGAGTGAGAAATGTGTTTATATATATATTAGTGACAGGCACACGTGACTCTTCATTACAGTTGCTATGATAAGTGAGTAACAGACTGAGTTCTACAGAGCAACGGTGGAAAATCGCCCTCAAGCTGTTTACATGACTTACCTGTCCCACCAGGGGGGAGTGAATGCTGGAGATGGAATTACATTGCTGCATCTTTCAAAAGTGACAGTTAAATAAATACAGTATGAAAGAGAGGAGGCAAGAGAGACACAGCAATGGATATTTCTAATTGTAAAAAATGAGGAGATATAGGTAAAAGCGGATCAAGTATCCGCATGCCCAGCACCTGCACATGACCAGTGAAATACTTTTAATAACATGGCTTTTGCCCTTGAGATCTTTGAGTAGTACAGACATTAATGTTACTTGTTTAATAAACGGCTGGAAAAGGACTTACTCCACCTTCATATTTGCTAACAAACCAGGAAGACCTCAGTAGAACCAGGAAGTCTTTAAAGCTGCCATCCTTATGGCAATGGGGCCTTGTTAGTATGTGGCCACCAAGATATTGCCAAGGAGAAGAGTTTTTTTTATGGCTGATTGGAGAAGCTTATATCATACCAGCATCCATGTCTTATTTGGATTAGTTCCTCATGCAGACACTAGGATTTCACCCTCGAGCATCCACTTTCCTTGAACACTGGTCCCATATTAGTGTCTGGGGGGGGGGGTGTTCCTATAACAACACCACCACCCAGCCCATGCAGTTACAGTCGATAGAAACACAGCAGTGACCATGACAAAGTATGAGTTTCATCCCTATGGCCATGGGCTGCTTTTGGCTCAGTGTTATCTTAAAGCTACAGATGACAATTGAGTTGTCATGTATGCCAGTGACTATCCCAGCAGGAGACTTGGCACAGACTTCCCCCTGGTGATGGTTTCAAACAAGGACATTTGAAAATAGCTTCCGCCTGGAGTTTTGTACAACTTCCCCAGAAGTGACTTGTTCTCATACTGTTTCATATTTTTATCTGTTGTTACATTTGTGTTGATCTAAATATCTTTACTGTCCATCTGTCACTAGTTAATATTATGTTTTAATATACAGAAATATCTTTTAACTGTTTTAGTGGACACTGCATTCCTTTTCATTGTATCTGTTCAGCTGCAGGGGTCTGTAGTCTGCCAGGGGGCAAATTGATCCTGGGAGCAATCCGATTGCCATTAAGGAATCTGGAAGAAATATTTCACTGTAATGAAACAGATTGGTCTAAGCTTCTATGAGGTTTTTCACCTTCCTTGGGATAAAAAAGCTGCATTTATCTTAATAAAGGTGTGATGTTTACAGATTAACCATAAAACCATTGTCTATCTTTATTCTGGCATCAACTGTCTCACGTTCTTTATAAAAGTATAGTTAAATGGAGGGCACACCAATCAGTAAAGTATTTGGCAGTATTCGGCAAGAGGTGCACAAAACCAAAAGTTACCCCCACATAGGGTAACAAAATAACACTATGTACTATGTTAGGTTTGCACACTCAAAAAAAGCTTTTCAAACACAGGCTGTATAACAAAAAAATGAGAATAGCCCCAACGTTTCGGCACAATGGCCTTTGTCAAGGGGATTCTCTGGTGTGCCGAAACATTGGGGCTATTCTCCATTTTTGGCAGGTGTATCCGCTCCTTGTTGTCTTTTTCTGCCTTATATATACAATTGGGTGGTATGTATATATGTTTATTATGATGTATGCAGATGCTTTGATAAAATATTGCTGTGATTGCCATATTAATTCTAATTAAAGAAATGTGTTAGGTTTGCACACTCGAAAAAATCTTTTCAGAGGTGGCATCACAAACATATTGCATAGTCCCTTTCTTTATAAAGTAGGAGTAACATATATAGGATTTGAGAAGAGATTAAATGAGGAAACCCATATGGGATCAAAATCCAAACATTGGATCTAAAATACAAAAATTAGATTAATTAATGTGCAATTTATGTATAATTCCTATCAAGACCAGGTTGAAATAACCTTGGAATGTATGCATAGACTGGACTTGGTGAAACCCCTGTCTTGTTTGTACACAATAATATCTACAACTGGGCCCTGACCCCTAGAGAATAGTGATGTGCAGGCCGACCTTGTTGCACTTTTGGTGAGTTTGGGTTGAGCCCTTCTGCCTGCTCTCCCACCCGTGACATTAGACTGCCGGTTTTATGGGCACACTCCTGGTCCTGTCCACTACTAGAGAATCAGGATTAAGTGGCAGAGAGACATCCCAGGTGTGGGGAGAATGTAAGGATTCTCTTAAATTGTACATACATGAGATATATACAGTATATATGAAGTTTTTGAATAGAGTGTATTTGACACCATATCACCAACGTCTTGAATGTAGGGATGAGATGGGCTCTCTGCTCCATGTCTTCTAGTCCGGTCCAGTAATTCAGAGGTTCCAGGCTTGCAATTCTTAGAGGAGAATCTGGCTTTCCCAAGTATTCACTCCCCTAACTGCCAGCTAGGAATAAAATAACAGTTGCCCTGCAACTTCAGCCACACTCTAGGATGTGCTACTTACAGTTACTGTACTACCCCAAAAAAGTCATTGATGCATTGGAAATCACTTGCCTCCCCTTCCCACTATAATTCTGGAGGAAAAGTGGTAAATGGCCCCCTCCCTAGTCAGAAATGGACTTATTTGGTGAAAGGCTGTCTAGAGAAATTCAATGCCATTTAGGGCTCCTCTCTATATGTACAGAATGTCGCATTGTATCTACTGCTTTTTCTAGTGTGCACCTCACTTCTTTTTTGTTTCCACTATCTTTTCTATAAAAGTGAAGTTTTGCCTCTGGCCCTGATACAGTGAATAAGTAAAAATCCAAGGACTTTCAAGGCAGGCTGCAATTTACATTTCTGTATCAGAACAGAACTGACCCATATAGTTGCACCCTCACACCTGAAAGCTCATGTGTAATTATTAACTAAAAGTAACTTCTAATAATACATTAAAACAAATGTCCAGTGTGCAAAGACTAAAATATAGGTTAGTAGCGGGAAGGCTGATCGACAAAAGTCACCCAAACAATTCCACTTCAACTGCCAACCCCTTCACCCACTTAGAGATCCCTCCTGTAGAGTGGTTAGGTGGACACACTTATGTGAATTATACCGGTGACACAAGGCCGTTGTTGGAACTGCCTATCGTGTGAAGTATACTGTGCCTCATGCACACCTAAGCCGCTGCATGTACCGCTAGTGCTGACACTCGGATCCAATAGAACCACCAACCCCTTCACCCACAGTGAGTTTGCTTCCAATTCGCATGTGAGTTGTTTGCCCTTATTCTAAGTCCCTATCCGATGTCCTCCCCAAAGTGCGCCTGACGTGTTTCACCGGCCACTTGAGGGCTTTATCCAAGGCATGCGTTGAGCTGGTAGCACACCTGTATTAGTAGCCGCAGGACCAATGGTAGTAGTTTGAATCGGCCAATAAACACAGGAGACGTCAAGGAGAAAGAACCTGCAGGTGTTAACCTGTCTCACTGACTATGACAAAGTATGGTATTTGTGTATACATCTAAGGCTTCACATTTCCAAGTATGCCAACATCAGAGCACTTATCTTATCCCTTATTTGATCTTCACGTACAATTTACATTTCTGCCACAAGATGGCAATTCTGTACTCCCTGTAGCCTGATCTCTAGATTGAAGGCTGCACACAAAGCACTTTCTTTGGCTTGCCAGCAGGTGGCGCTTCTATTTATGCAGTTTGGCGCCAGTATTCACATATGCATTTCTATTTAAGGGAGATGATTTCAGCATGTATTTAAATTAGGGAGAAAGTGCTTTTTGAAAGGAACTACACTGTGCTGGAGCAGAGGACCCTGAGCCCAGCACTGTACTTGCACTTCTTGCTTCTCGATACAGACGCTAAGATACAATGAAAAAAGCGCTGCTTCCAAGTCAGACTCAACACTGAGAGGACAGGACCTTGGTGGGTTTGCAGAGGAAGAATTAGAAGCTACTGGGCCCCTTAAACATTGTATAAAAGTGTTTTTCTTGAATATACGCAGAAACGTATCAGTCAGTGCCTCACTGGGACTCGTAGCTCTTGGGCCCCCAACAATTGCAAGGATTTGCTGAGGTTCTGACAGCACTTTACTGGGATTGGGTTACTGCCATATCCTTCCCAAACTAACTACAGAACATCAGAAACATGGCACCCTGTGGAGGGAGACTTCACACCTGAAAGAAATTATGAATTTTACTAAAATGACATCTCCCATGTTATGCTGTGCTGCAGTAGCGTTCTGGGACATAGGGCTGACATACAAGGAAATCATACAGCAGCTCTATATGTTAAATGGGACAAAATACCGTACATTTAGCTTGTACCTGATGCCCAGCACCTGAACCGGATTGTGAGGCACCAAGGGAGTGGTGGCGCCTCTCTGACAAAAGATCAGTAGTGGAAGTAGAATATAAATTCCTTTATAGCATATGGCTGGAAAGTACTACATTGTGCTAAACATTCATTTTAAGGTGAACTGTGCCTTTAAGGGGAGGGAAAGACAAAAAGCAGGAGGGAGCAGGCCCGGACTGGCAATCTGTAGGTTCTGGCAAATGCCAGAGGGGCTGCTATAAGGTGCCATAGAAAGTCACTATTTAGTGGGCTGAATGGGCCTCTGTGTGCCTGAAATGCCAGGGCCTATTTTCATTCTCAGTCCGGACCTGGGAGGGGGTAACCACTAAAATAAGTTGCACAGCAAGCAGGAAATAACATTCAATGTATCTCTTAATATTATTTCCATTACATTTCCATATAAGGATACAGAGGCGCTACAGGGGAAGCCATAAAGCCATTTTCTCAGATTAAGCTCATAATTCTGTGTAAGGGGCACGGGGAGTGTGAATGTGCCGAAACCAGTGATCTAAAAAAGCAAAGAGAATGTCAGTAAGAAGCTGCCTGCGCTGGGCGTGATTGTGTTTGAAAGAGTCCCAGACTGTACAAGCCGGTTTGTTGCATATTGTTCCGGGCAAAGCTATTTACTATTTTACTTCAGGGATCATCTAACAAGAATATCAACAAACCCTGCTCTATAGTTTGAATGGAACTTCCCTCCACATTTACATTAGTATGGTCCCCACATCACTGTGGCTGAAAGCGAATGTTCAGCAGCTTTTTGTCCCATTCCCCCCATACCCAAACACATATCTAGCTATTTCCAGCGTCGGGGTAAAGAACTCTTGAAAAATTGAAGTTTTTTTTTAACCTGAAAATTCGAGGTTCGACTGAAAAATCCCCTCGAAAACTCGGGTTAAATACAACTCGACACCTTTAATAAATCCGCCCCTTTGTCTTTAGAGTGCAGCATTATGGGACACGTGCATCACCCAAGTACAAGTATGGGATCAGTTATCCAGAAATCTCCTATTTATGGAAAGGCCGTCTCCAACACTCAATTTTATCAAAATAATAATAATCAAATTTTAATGATTTCATTTTTCCTCTGTAATAATAAGACTTATTCCTAATTGAGATATAATTAATCATTACTGGAGGTAAAATAATCTTATTGGGTTTACTTAGTGATTAAATCTTTGTTTCATTGTTAGTAGACAAGGTATGGAGAGCCAAATTACAGAAAGATCCATTATACGGAAAACCCTAAGTCCGGAGCATTCTGGATAACAGGTCCCATACCTGTAGTAGATATTTTACCATGGATGACTGGGCTACTGTGAAATTGTGCAGGATAAAGAAGAATCAGCAGCGCTGCTTATTACTTTGCTGCTCTATCTTTATTGGGTTGCCTTGTCCTTTAAATCAAGTAAAATCAACATTTTGGAGCAAGTCCCATCACTCTTTTACTTTTCAAACATTTTGGGAAGAAGACGACACAGAAGTTTACTGAGTGAAAATAAGTTTATATATTATACACATTTATATATACAAGAAGACATTGTTTCCCAATGACATTGCTGTACCACAACAAGAGTTACTACATCTCAGGTAGTGGTTTTGTTCTGTCTTTACGTTACATTATAAACATAAAAATAATGATAAGGAACGCTATGTTAAAACTGCACTTCATCAGTAACGAATATACCTGAAACCTAATGGGGCCAAAAAATAAAAACCCACGTTTGCATGGATCACTGCAGCACTTACATTCTTCAGATGCAACGATACTACTTCTGGAAGTAATGTCACTCTCTATTGTGCCTTCATTATCCCCTCAGGACTCGCCAATGGGAGACTTGGCTGGGACTTTTGGTTCAGGACAAGTACAGACTGTGAGCTTTTAAGTAAAATGTTTCAGAACAGGATCTATATGCAGAATTCTGCCACGAGAACTACAGATAATAAAATCTGGATTATAATTCTCTAAATCTGTATAATTAGAAATAAGTCACCCATTTTGGATAATGAATATCAAGTGATCCATCACGGCCCATTAGAGGAAAACATACTAAGCCGACTACCATTGTGGCCAAGTCGTTATACCTGACTATATCTTTTAAGCTTTGGCTCCTAATGTCCATTACAGGTTTATACGAAGCTTATAAATGCTTTTTCCCTTTAACTTAAAATATTGTAGCAGCTGCTTAGTATTCAGTGATGCCTAAGGCACACTGTGAGTGTTGTCTTAAAATGTTTGCATTGAGATACAGTACTAATTGATTCATCCACTCGTACCTTTCACTGCATAGTAAGTATTTCTTCTTTTGTAGGATAATACACAGTCCGGACTATTTCTTAGTGCAAAACATTTGCAGATTGTACAAATAACACCGGCACTTTGACAAGTGCTATTTAGCTTTGATCAGTACCCTTTGCAGTACTCCCAATTACTACATTTTCGGTCGCCAGCCGTTAATAAACTGTAATAATTTTTTAACCTGTAGCTTGCTTAACTTAAAGTCCTCCGAGAGTATTTCTTCCGTTAGCTGGACAAGTAAATTCCCGTCAATTTTTTCGGAAACAAAGAAGGACACCACGTCCTCCGACAAACCGATGAATCGAAGGGATTTGGACACCTCTTCCATGGACAGTCCTGAAAGATCAGTCGGTGGCTGCCAAGGAGAACCATCCCCGCAAGACCTTGGTGCTAGCTGCATGTGAAGTGGTGACGAGAATGGGTAGGAAATTGAGAAAATATCTTGAACCCCCTTTTTAGCGAGATAATGTTCTTCTGAGAAGTCTGGAGAACAAGTCTGAATTTCTTCTTCGGCTCCATCGATTTTCATAGGCAGGGACAAGGGTTCCAAGAGAGCGTTTCCTTCATTGGGTTTTGGTGCACGAGGTGGTAAGGCAGGACATGATAAACTTTGCTTGGTGCTATTGTCAGATAACTTTCTATCGGTGGAACTTTCTAGTGAGTAGCTTGCAGACTTTGGACAGCCCGGTACAATGTCGGAGAAGTCGCCCTGTGCCACCTGGTTGCACCCTGTAAAAGAACCACAGCCGCCAAAGTCAAACTGAGCTGGAGAGTTTTTCTTTGGTGTTCCTGGTGTCTTTTGCCGAGGATAGCTATAATAACTGCGGCACTGATCCATGTGCAAATCGTTCACGTTAAGGCCTTCCGCACCGCCACAATATCGGTTTGGCCAGGACAGTCGGGAAGGAAGAGCTTCAGATGACGTGCTCCCACAAGTCAAATTGCTTTCAAGATCAGCGCTTTCATTTTTCATCCAGTTACATGGATAGCAGGAAACTTGAGAATTGTCCGAGGAGTTGGTCGTTTCACTCTCTGTGATGCCTCTGAAAAAACACAAATTCAAGTTTATGAATACGACTAGCATGTAGGCTTATAAATCTAGGCACAGAGAGAGAAAAAAAATAACCTTTTTTTATGGGTTTTCACTTCATTCAGCATGATAATAAAACTGCAAAATTTCATGATATAAAAACCCAAACTAAACTATTCTTTTTCACAAATAGAATACATATTTTTAACGAGACGTAAATGGTTTATGAGCATGTTTATCTGAATAGAAGTGCACATTGCTGGCCCAAGCAATGGAATCCGCCAGTTAGAACTAGTGAAACATGTCAACGACTCACAGCATAAATGTGTTGTTTTCAGGGATGCAGCAAATCCACTATTTTGGATTCGGCCGAACCCCTGAATCCTTCGTGAAAGATTCGGCAGAATACCGAACCGAATCCTAATTTGCATATGCAAATAAGGGGTGGGAAGTGGCAAACATTTTTTACTTCCTTGTTTTGTGACAAAAAGTCATACAATTTCCCTCCCCACCCCAAATTTGCATATGCAAATCTGGATTCGGTAAGGCCAGGAAGAAGGATTCGGCGGAATTCGAATCCTGCTGAAAAAAGCCGAATCCTGAACCGAATCCTGGATTTGGTGCATCCCTAGTTGTTTTCAGACATAAAAAAGTTAGGTTAAAGGACTTGTTAAATAAAACCTTGTTAATTAAAAAAAAATTGTGAAACAGATTTATTAAACGAACTACATTTTTCTGAAGTGATTAGAATAGCAACATATCCTCTTAAAGCCCAAGAACTTTAATTAATGGCAATAGACCCCCTTATTCAACACTGAATTCAATCAATGGGGGTTTTACTGAACTACTATTTTAAAAAATATTTATAGTGAAGTTGAAGACTTTCATTGTCTGTAAGTACAATTTCATGTTATAGTATTATGTGAACGTGTCTTAAATCCTCTTTGAATAACAACTTCACGCTAAGCTGACTCACAACCGCCATACTCAAGTATATCAGAGTAACAATATTGTTAATATAGGTATTGGACCTGTTAGCCAGAATGCTGCGAACTCGGGTTTTCCGGATAACGGATCTCTCCGTAATTTGGAACTTCACACCTTAAGTCTACCATAAAATCATGTAAACATTAAATAAACCTAATAGGCTGGTTTTGCATCCAATAAGGATTAATTATATCTTAGTTGGGATCAAGTACAAGCTACTGTTTTATTATTACAGAGAAAAAGAAAATAATTTTTAAAAATGTGGATTATTTGGATAAAATTGAGTCTATGGGAGACAGCCTTTCCGTAATTCGGGTAACAGGGTTTCCGGATAATGGATCCTAGAGTGAATGTGACATAAGGAAATGCTATACGACGTCTCCTTAACAGCAAACACAGGTTGTATTTACAAAGAAACAATTTAAATATTTAGAGCCTTGGACTGTTTTGGCTCTGCGATTATCTGTGGTTTCTTCAGAGCTGGAAAGGTCAAAATCATATTGGTGTTGGCTGCCCACATTCATTTGTCTAGATGAGAACTTATTAGCAGACTGTATGTATTTCATTTGTTAGCTGACATGATTAATTATCTATTTATGATATGGCAGAATCACAAACCTTGAATGAAACTTATTTGCTTCCTGCAGTGTTATTTATAGGCTCTTGGAGGCTTTGTTGAAATGGCTTTCCTATAAGTATAAAGCTTTGGGATTCGCTACAGGGGTCCATAGATGTGCGCTACAATTTACTAAGCTGCAGCAAAGGCTAAACAAACGGATGCAAATTATCAATAATTTAATAAAGTATTATTAGGTGCAACCTCATTTGGGGATTTTTGAAATCGGATTCCTTTAATATTTCTTGTTGTGTTATTGTTGCAATTAAGAAATATCTGCAAGCCATATACAGATGGTGTGTGGGGTAGCCACACAAATTTAGCTGCGCTTACGTTACCATGGTAATAAAGCCATTAGGAGCAAAAGCAGCAGCACTCTAAAGCTTGGGGGGGGGGGGCGCTTCCCCATTAACAAGTATAAAGTGTCAGAAGCCCTGTTTTATGGGCCATTTACAAATGCAGCCACAACTGTAGTTGTACTAAATTGTACACAGATATTGCCCTAGGAAATGCTGGAGCTTCCGGCACCCTAAATGTCTTCAGACAGTGGTCTGCTTATTGCACTTTAATGCAGTGGGTAGGTTTTGCGCCTAATGAATCTCTTTAATTTAAATCTCTTTAATTTTAGGGGTAAGAAGGGGAAAACATTTTTTACTTCCTTCTTTTGTGACAAAAAGTCGCGGAATTTCCATCCCCATTCCTAATTTGCATATGCAAATTAGGAGTCGGTACAGCCGGGCAGAAGGATTCGGCCAAATCCTGCTGAAAAAGGCCGAATCCCGAACCAAATCCTGGTTTCAGTGCATCCCTACTTTAATTACAGCTACATCACTAATCCACGTAGTAGAAGTACTAACAATGGCTCTGAATGTTAAGCCTCATGAAGGTAGTACATTAGAACACACAGGGGCTCATTTATCAAAACTTGCCTATGGGCAGTTAACTATAGCAACCAATCAGTGATTAGCTTTTTGCAACCAGCTGTAAGTAGAACAATGAATGCGGCAATCTGATTGGTTGCCATGGGTTACTGCCCATGGGCAAATTTGCCCAGTGTTGATAAATGACCCCTTTCTGTCTACTGATTCAGCAGCCAATATGGTGAATAAATAAAGCAAACAGATCCAACCACAGCTGTACTATCCAAATCTCATCACATGAACCAGGGCCATTCTTTTTCTGTCTTAAAACCAAGAGCAGTATAACAATCTCCACCAAAACGGGTCAAGGTGTCGGTAATATTACATAACAATTACTACTATAGGTATAGGATCCGTCATCTGGAAACCCATTATGTGCAGAATTACAGGAAGGACATCTTCCATAGACTCCATTTTAATCGAATAATTCACATTTTAAAAAATGATCTCCCTTTTCTCTGTAATAATAAAACAGTAGCTTGTACTTGATCTCAATGAAGATATAATTAATCCTTATTGGAGGCAAAACCATCCTATTAGGTTTAATCAATGTTTAAATTATTTTTTAATAGACCTAAGGCACGGAAATCCAAATCTCAGAAAACCCCAGGGCCCAAGCATTCTGGATAAAACAGGTCCCATACCAAGTACAGGATGAGAGTGTTGTTGTTTAAAGAAACAGTTCAGTATAAAAATAAAAACTGGATAAATAGATAGGCTGTGCAAAATAGAAAAATTGTAATAGTTAGTTAGACAAAAATGTAATGTATAAGGCTGGAGTGACTGTATGTCTAACATAATAACCAGAACACTACTTCCTGCTTTTCAGCTCTCTTGATTTCCACTGATTGGTTACCAGGCAGTAACCAATCAGTGACTTGTGGGAGGGGTCACATGAGTCATAACTGTTGCTTTTGAATCTGAGCTGAATGCCTAGTATCAATTGCAAAGTGACTGAACAGTTATGTCCCATGTGGGCCCCCTTATAGTCACTGACTAATTCAGAGTTAGAGAGCTGAAAAGCAGGAAGTAGTGTTCTGGATATTGGCTAGCAAACAGCCAATAACAGCCCTTATTTGACTTCCCCATGGACTTTTTAATGCTTGTGTTGCTCCCCAACTCTTTTTTACATTTAAATGTGGCTCACGAGTAAAAAAGGTTGGGGGCCCCTGCTTTTAGGCATAGCAGCAATGAACCCCCAGTTTGAATAGGCATTTATAGTTTATGGGGATATTCATAATGGGCGTTGCCCTTTGGGGCCCAACCAAAAGTCAACTTGGTCAACCACTGGTCAGTCAGAGGGAAGTAACACTGATAACTGGCCATTTACAAAGAACAATGTAGTGTCCAGTTTAAAGTTAAATGTTCGTGTCTCTGGTGTTTGAGTCTGGCAGCTCAGTAATTCAGGTGCAGCCTCTAAACTGTTACAATTTTGCAACATTTAGTTGATACATTTCTCAGCAGCATCTCTGGAGTATTAGCAACTATTGTATCAAGTCTAACATCTGCCCGTAATGAAACCCAGAGATTCTGCTCAGCAGGGACAAAGATTACAAATGTATCAACTAAATGTATAAATTTAGAACAGTTTACACCTTGTAAACCAGCGACCCCCCTCCCAGAGCTGCTATAGAAGGTGGAAAATGACACTTTGTACGATGACATAGAAAATAGAAAGTAATTGGAAAAAGTTGTTATTTCTGGTGATCTATCTGAAAACAACTAGTTGTTTGAAGGTGAACCACCCCTTTAAGTTGTGGCACTTGAGATCCAGAAGCTGATGGCAAGTACTGCACGTCTATTTCAGCAACAGAAAACACAATGGGGTATATTCATCAAAGAGTGACGTCAGCGATCACCACAGTCCTCTGTTAAATTCTGCCACTTTCCATTAATTTCTATGGGATTTTTAAGAGTATTTATCAATGGGAGAAAGTGAAAGTTCATCCTTTGATAAATACGCCTTTCAAAATCCCATAGAAATGAATGGAGAGTGGCAGCATTTCACTCTAGAGGACTGTGGCGATCTCTGACTTCACTCTTTCATAAACATACTCCCAATGAAACCTACAATGGACAACCTTTATACTTACAGTCTATGCAACCCTGATGAATAGTAAGAAAGGGTAGGGCTGGGGGATCTTGTTTGCTGCCGTACAATTTTTCCAGACGTTGGTGAAACAGATGGGGTGGGGGAAGACGGCTTGGAAGTGCGTGGAGGCACAGGCGGGGCATTCAGAAGTCTGCATTCTTCTTTTACCTAGAATTAAACACACTTAGCTTATAATTATGCTACCAATGCGCTGAAACAATTCATAGGAATTTCAGTAGAGAAGAAAGAAAAAAAAAAACAACATGACAAAGTCCAGGTTTGTTCCCTGTACAACAAGAATATGTGAAATTATATTTGTTCATGGTCTTATACCAAGAATACGCTTCTTGATGCCCTTAGTCTCTATGGATAGTTCCCAATCTTCTCTCTATTGTAGAAAATATTCTCAATTAAAGAAAAAGCAAAGGCAACAACCACTTTTGGGTGATAAATGTTAGGCACTCCCAGCGGTTTTCAGCTAACAGGAGCACTGGCCCAGGGTATCAGGTAAGTAATTACTTTTACTAGGGATGCACCGAATCCACTTTTTTGGATTCGGCCGAACCCCCGAATCCTTCACAAAGGATTCGGCCGAATACCGAACCGAACCCTAATTTGCATATGCAAATTAGGGGTGGGAAGGGGAAAACATTTTTTACTTCCTTGTTTTCTGACAAAAAGTCACGCAATTTCCCTCCCTGCCCCTAATTTGCATATGCAAATTTGGATTCGGATTTGGTTCGGCCGGGCAGAAGGATTCGGCCGAATCCGAATCCTGCTGAAAAAGGGCGAATACTGGCCGAATCCCGAACCGAATCCTGGATTCGGTGCATCCCTAACTTTTACTTGGGGGTGTCTAACTTTTGGCATTCCAAAATGTTTGTTGCCTTTGCTTTTTCTTTATAATTGGGTGACTTTCCTTCTCCTTTAAAAACTGGCCAAATTCTCAAAATATTAAAATCATCAGAAAACAATTCTCTCACTCTGAACCCTTCAGTTCAATGAAATGGGGTGTTTTAGGTCCAATAAACTGTCCTGTATGGTATGACTGGAAGAGCAAAGGGAGCATTACGCAGGACGGCACGATACACAAGCAGGAGAGAGATAAGAAACAGCAAAACTGAAGCAGGAGATAAAGGATAAGCTTTCTACAATAAAATACTGAATTTATTTTACACCATTAGTAGTCAATAATGAGCAGGTGTAAGTGTATGAAATGTAATTTAGTAGGAGTAGTAGAGCGGCAGTGACAGAGACACCAGACAGGTTTCTCTACATTACATATATTGTCTATTTCTTCCTCTGTCACTAAGCAAGTCAGATGTGTGACCTCTGTGTTTGGTAATACAAGAACCCCACACTGGAAGTAAAATAATACACACTTTAATGCATCTAGTGCTGACGGCACAAATAAGACACGAGCAGCTTTGCTAGGGTTGCAGAATTGTAGGGGGTCAAACTAATGTTTTCTTGCTGTTAATGCTCTCGCTGCTGCCTATTGGAATACTTTTGCTACTCAGCCATAACTTATTTTGCTTGAGGGGTGTAACTACAGAGGAAGCAGACCCTGTGGCTGCAGGGGTCCCAGGAGGGACTATGTTAAAAGCAATTTCAACATATATTTGTAAAACAGGACAACCTCTGGTATGTTGGGGGCCCCAAAATTAATTTGCATCTCGCTATACCACTGATTTTGTTACTTTGTTATTTATTGTTATTGCTGCCTTTTATTACTCATCTTTTAATTTAGGCACTCCCCTATTCAAATTCCAGTCTCTTTAGTCAAATCAATGCATGGTTGCTAGGGTAACTTCAACCCTAGCAACCAGAGCTGCTGAATACTAAACTAAATGCCATATTTCATATACAGAACTTATTGCACCAGCCTAAAGTTTCAGCTTCTCAATAGCAGCAATGACCCAGGACTTCAAACTTGTCACAGGGGGTCACCATCTTGGAAAGTGTCTGTGACACTCACATGCTCAGTGGGCTCTGAGCAGCTGTTGAGAAGCTAAGCTTAGGGGTCGTCACTAATTATCCAGCAGAAAATGAGGTTGGTCTGTAATATAAGATGATGCTACAGGGCAGATTATTAAATTCTGGTGCTACATGCACTGGTTTCTGTGTTGCCTTGTAGTAATTATCTGTATTAATTACTAATCACCTCTATATTACAACATTTCTATTCTATGTGTACTGTATATTGTGAGTGGGTCCCTAAGTTCAGTAAGTGACAGCAGCACAGAGCATGTGCAGTGAACCAGCAGAAAAGAAGATGGGGAGCTACTGGGACATCTTTGGAGAGACAGATCTTTACTGCTAAAGGGCTGTGGTTGCCTTGGGCTGGTATAGAAGCCCAAAACACAATGTATAGCATTTCAACCTACTTCTTTAGTTAAAAATTATTTTTTCACAACGTCAATAGTGCTGCTCCAGCCGAATTCTGCACTGAAATCCAATTCTCAAAAGAACAAATTGATTTTTTTTATATTTCATTTTGAAATCTGACATGGGGCTAGACATATTGCGAGTTTCCCAGGAGCCCCTGGTCATGTGACTTGTGCTCTGATAAACTTCAGTCACTCTTTACTGCTGTACTACAAGTTGGAGTCATATCACTCCCTCCCCCCCCCCAGTAGCCTAAGAACAGAACAAAGGGAAGGTAACCAGACAGCAGCTCCCTAACACAAGATAACAGCTGCCTGGTAGATCTAAAAACAGCACTCAATAGTAAAATCCAGGTCCCACTGTGACACATTAAGTTACATTGAGTAGGAGAAACAACAGCCTTATAGAAAGTAGTTCCATCCTAAAGTGCTGGCTGTTTCTGAAAGCACATGACTAGGCAAAATGACAAGCAGGCAACATTTTTACAACTAAAAAAATAATAATTTAAACTTTAGTTCTCCTTTCAAAGGAAAATATAAGCTTTGCTTAAAAAATACAGATCTACTCACAACAACAACAAAGAAATACCCTGTGAATTGCCTTGTTTGACACTCCGCACGCGATTCGAGACTGACATTATTAGTCTGGATCAGTCAGACGTTATCAACAGAAGGATCGTGCGTCTGACAACAGTGCCGATATGGCTCTTTACCCGTCTCCAAGACATGCTCCATAAGCAGGTGTGGGTGTTTTGCCGATTATGCTTGACGTGTGTAGGAGGTGGGCGCAGAACGCAGTATTAAAATCCCCTGTAATCGAATTCTTATATTTCCTACACTCCACAGAAATGTATCCAACTCGTAATGAAAAGACTGAATTCATTGCATCTATAGGTGATAAAATATTTGTCCTTCCACTGCAGGTCCTGGAACAGAATTATCTCAATGTACTCAGTCAACACATTGCCAATCTCTCACTCTAAACGGTTAGAACGTACAACATCCAGAAATCTGTTTGTCTTATAAAAGAGGCTGCAAACATAAGAGTTAAAGGGGTAGCTTACCTTTCAATTAACTTTTAGTATGATGTAGATGCTGATATTGTAAGACTATCGACAACTTAATTTTTTAATTTATATTTAATTTATATTTATATATTTTTTCAGTTATTTAGCTTTTTGTTCAGCAGCTCTCCAGTTTGGTATTTTAGCAGCTATCTGGTTGCTAGGGTGCAGTTTGCCCTAGCAACCGTGCAGTAGAAAAGGAGATGGAAAGAGAGGAGGGCCTGCATAGACAGATAATAAAAAGCAACAATAACTATACAATTTGCCGCCTAACAAAGCAATAGTTTTTAGCTGATGGGGCCAGTGACCTCCTTTGAAAGCTCAAGAGAGGTAAATCGTTCAAAATTATGAATAAATAAATAAAATAAACAATTGCTAGGAATAGGACATTTTCTAACATATATAACTTATAAAGGGCTCCCTTTCCCAGCAGATGAATTAGAGCTCACGCAAATAACTGATTCCAGTACAAACAAAATCTAACAAAATAACTGCCTTTTGCACAAATCCTGCATGTAGAGAGACATGATGTCTGGAGATTTTAATACAGTGAGCTCTAATACATCTTCTAGGCAAAAGGAGCCCCCCTATAAGATATATTGGATCTAACTGTCAATGAATGTCTGACACCCAACTCCTGCATGAAGACAGAATGAAGAGAATGCTGAGAGAGGAATAATGAAGATAAACTTGATTGATATTTCAGAAACGGTAAAGAATTTTTAATTGGTTGTATTTAGAAAGTTTCTTATTTCAGTACACTGAAGTTAACATTACATTTTCATGTTCCCGATAGTTCCCCTTTAAGGTGACAAACATGTCCAGATGGTCTGGAGTTAGGTTGAAATAGGTCAAAGTGCCAGAGCAAATCTGAGCACTTTGGACCAGAGTCAAGAAGATAGTATCCACATTAATTTGAAGGTTATTGTTTGGCAGCCAGTAAAGAATGGATACTTAAGCAAGAGTGAAACTGCAAGCAGACTGACATTTTTTAAAATTGATGTAACTTTGGTCCTTTAAAACAGCTCAACAGCAAACAAGCCCATACAGCTCATCAGTTATCCTTTCGAGGATCATTTCGAACTGGTGCATTCCTGTATCCAAGCTGATCCACCCGTGCTATACCAAAGTTTGCTAGAATTTTAATTAAACCACTACACTGCCAGTATAGCAGTCAAATCATTCCTCATCCACTCCCCATTTAATGTTAGGAAAGCAAGTCTCAACTCCTCACCCATTAGGGACATGGTATTTTTGCTATCAAAAGTGCAACAGCTTTAGCATGTGTTATTAAATGGGCTGTACAGAGTAGCTTGTGTTCTCATGTCTGAGGATGTTTAAATACAACTGTGCTTAAAGGGGAACTATCACGAAAATGAAAAATTTTATATAAGCTTCATCATACTGAAATAAGAAAGTTTCTAAATACAATCAATTAACAATTCTGCATAATTTCTGATATAATTAAGTTTATCTTCACTATTGTTCTCTCGGCATCTGTTTCTTCTCCTTCTGTCATCATGCAGGAGTTAGGTGTCAGATATTCATTGACAGTTAGATCCAATATATCTTATAGGGGGGCTTCCTTTCCTAGCCGATTTATTAGAGCTCACTCAAATAACTGATTGCAGTACAAACAAAATAACGGCCTTTTGCACAAATTCTGCATGTAGAGATACGGGATTTTTGGTGATTTTAATAGCGTGAGCTCTAATATATCTTCTAGGCAAAAGGAGCCCCCCAAAAGATATATTGGATCTAACTGTCAATGATTATCTGACACCCAACTGCTGCTCGAAGAAAATGAAGAGAAACAGATGCTGAGAGAGGGCTAGAGAAGATAAACATGATTATTTCAGAAAGAATACAGAATATTTAACTGATTGTATTTAGAAAGTTTCTTATTTCAGTATGACGAAGCTTATTTTAAATTTCATTTTTGCAATAGTTCTCCTTTAAGGGAGTGCAAAGCTCTCACTGGGAGAATAGGATTAGTTATGAGACAACGAGGAGTTACAGGTGTTGGGTTAGTACAACAAACAGACCCCCATATAAAATATCATTTTCTGAGTCTCCACCTAAGGTTCAAGACTAAAAAAGCAGTCATAATTTGTCAGGCTAAAAAACTTAAAAAGCTTTCATAATTCATCAGGCTACTCTTTTTGCATTCTGCACCAGAAGAACAGGTTTACTTTAAGAAAAATGGGTCAAATATGTGTTACCAGGAAAGCCTTGCGTACAAATTATACATTCCAGAAAGCGAGTTATTATAGCAGGTCTGCAGGGGCAGCACACACCCTTTTTAAACACTAGCTCAATGAGTTGGGCTAGCACTGAACATATTCAAAGGATAGGGAGAATAGAGTTTTAACACAAGTCCTATTTATTCATTTGATTTTGCTTCTGTTAAGGACAAGTATATACAGGTATCAGTGGCGTAACCATAGAGGAAGGGTCTGTTTCCTCTATAGCTAATTTTAAAAAAACCCTCCTCCACAGCCACTCTTTCTGGCGAGGAAGGGGGAAGCAAGTGGGCGGGAGTGGGTGGGGTGGGTGGATTCAGGGTGTGATAAGGGTGGGCTGGAGGCATGACCTGTGGGGCAGAGGATGGGGATCAGAATGCGCCAGGCCCCTCTGAAGATTATTTTCCAGGAGGCCTGGTGCAGTCAGTTACGCCACTGACAGTTATACTGCCCCTTTAACTCGATGAAACATATGGTTTTAAAGGTATCAACCTTTGCACTGCTGCAAACAGCTGAAACGGTACTAAAAAATACACACTGACTTTGCACCAATAATGGTATTCATCTGTTTGAACCTTAAACTTTAAATACATTTTTGGAACCCCTTTAAAAATGTCACAAGCAGAATTGGTATCTTGTTTTGCATATGCCTAAAAAATTAAGAAGCTGTCAGTACTCTGTGTTGCCATTTTTCTGTAGACAGCACCATAGCAGCCTAGAACAATGTGCAGGAAGCCTTAAACAACACACACACTTTTAAAGAGGTAATTCACCTTGCATGTTTTCATTTGTTATACTTTATAGTTTTTGAATTATTTGCTTTTGTCTTCTAACACTTTTCAGCTTTCACATGGGGGGGTCACTGGCCCCTTCAGCCACAAGCATATTGCTCTATGATGCTACAATTTTATTGTTATTGAAACTTTGTATTACTTAGATTTATATTCAGCCCCCCTGCTTTTCATTTCCCAGTCTCTCGTTCAATCAAATACCTGGTTGCTAGGTTAAATTGACTTCAAGAAACCAGATCGCTGCTGAAATGCCAAACTAGAGAACAGCTGAACAAAAAGCTAAATAATTCAAAAAACCATAATAAAAATAAAATCAAGACCAATTGCAAAGTATCTCACAATATGCATCATACTAAAAGTATGAAGTTAAAATTTTACCATCCCATATCTGTCACGGAAACCCATTTTTTTCAAAGCGCATTAGTTAGGGGGGCTGCTGAAGCAGAATTCTGCGCTGAAATCCATTTTACAAAGGAGCAAACAGATTTTTGTTATATTTTATTTTGAAATTAACATGGGGTAGACATATTGCTAATTTATAAGGTGCCCTCAGTCATGTGACTTGTTCTCTGATAATCTTCAATCACTCTTTACTGTTTTGCTGCAAGTTTGAGCGATATAACCCCTCTCCCTTTCCCGCCTAACAGCCTATCAAAACAATGGGAGAGTAACAGGATGATAACTTCCTGACACCAGCATTACTGGGTTTAGATAATAGCAAATCAAGTCCCACCGCGAGTAGGAGAAACTCTTTCTAAAAGCACAGGATCAGTCACAAAGTCCTGAGATGGGCTATACATATATATATGTTGGTTCAGGAATACAATTTTATATGGTAGAGTGAACTATTTGTAATGCAAACAGTGTAATTTAAAAATAAAACTACACCATAAAAATTACAACAGAATTGCTTTAACATTTTTTAATCTCTTTTCCTCCCTTGGCTCCATGTACCTTCCCACACTGGAATCTCTTTTTCTATTGCTGCAAAGAGCTGATACAGTATATTGAAGGTACTGTTTAAACAGCTGTTCCATCCTATTGTGTCTTTGCATCAATAGTTCAAAATAGAGCCTGATATAATATATGCTGGAACAGAGGCATGAGCAGTAGAAGGGATTTTTTTTTTTAAATGAATGAACAAAGTCATTATGACTTTAATATATAAATACCTGTATGTTTATGCAGATTGTAAAGAAACAAATAAAAATGGACTTACAGCTTCAGATTTTGGAGGCACAGGAGGTGGAGGTAAGGAGACATCCAAACTCTTAGTTGTCAGTAGAGATCCGGGAGATGGAAGAGATGACGTGCCACATCGAGAGGGAAGTGAACCTCTGAATGAATCACATTTGTTCTTCTCACTTTGTGATCGTGTGAGAGGCTGCCCGCTCCTTTTACTTGATCCTTGTTCCAACCATAATTCCTCATAAGGAAGTTCTGGCTTGGCTGGTAGACTTGTCAGTTCTTCGCTAGTTTCAGGGAAAAGGTAATCACTTCCACTGTCACATGAGTCCTGATACTGTGGAGAATCTTGAGGAAAAACAGCCCAGTCCCCGCAAAGATCTCTGCAACCGTGCAGGTTCACCTCACTGTTCCCATGAAGATTGTTTCCATAGACACAAACTGAAAGTCTGTGGAATGATTGTGTCAGTTCATCCCGGGCGTGACTGAGGGAGTTTGGTATATGGCTGTGACCAGAACACCAGTTCTTTTTGGGGCTTTTGCATTCTTCGTTCCAGTCTGCTTTTACATCCCTCACTCCCCGAGAGTATTCTTCTATATCAAATTGTTCCTGGCATTTATTGTACCAGTGCTGCACTGCAGAGTCCTGCCACATTTCTCCCTTTACCAGATTTTCTGGAAGGCTAAACTTCGGGACTGATAGATGCAATGGAAAATGCATGGGAATAATTTTATTAGCTTGTAACACGCAGCAGACAACAACGGTCTTGGTCTGGATGTTGACAAATTTGTATCGATGCCCTTCGCGTATGAAATGAACGTCGTAGGGATTTCTAGGAGGTGGGCTAGGCACAGTTACATTTACGGGCAATCTCGTTTTCTCCACGATATTGCGTATTGTGTGTTCACCTTCTTGCATCTGAATCTCCAGAGGGCTGCGGGTGCTGAACCTCCCCTTGCACTGGAATGGAAGGCTGATGCTTTCGTTAGTTCTATGGTTCATGCATATGAGGCAGGGCATTTTGCCTTTGCCGAGTTTGCCGATTGAGTTTAGCTTTCCGATCTTCTTAAAAATGGTATTGAGGCGCGACTTTTCCTTGGATGTTTTTGCATAAAGAATTTCCGCTTGCCCCATTAATGTTAGTTCATCCCCAGTGCAGAGTGTGATATTGTACACTTCAGTATCTTCATTGCACTCTCCTGATGCCACCTGGAACAGAAAGAAAACATCTTGATATTTAGATAATCGCCTTTCCCAGTGTGCTGGTTAATGAAAGCAAGTAGAACCATCATTAGCATCACAGTAACAGAGCACTACAATGCGGGTAATGCTATCTATGTGTTTCATCGGAAAAGATAAATCACACACTGATGGTAATAGTCACATAACAAAAGAATTACTACATGAAAAGTGCACACTCTGTGATTTACAATCCTTTCCCCTTCAATAATCTTACAAACACTCATTATCTATTCATAACACTGAGCATCTATTCATATGCGACTTCCATTACGATAGCATATTATTATTCAATACAAACACAAGGTTGCAAAGTTTAATGCCATGTATAAATCCGCAGCCATGCAATGTTTACTCTGTACAGACCTCAAGGTTAAGAAGCAGCCATTATATACGATTAAAGAAAGAAATCTGTGTAGGATAGAGGCAACAACACTCATCAAGAAGGCTGAGAGGCTTTGCATTGTTGTACCAAAATCATTACACATAGAAAAAGGAAAATATCTGTGACCTTGTGAGAAATGCATTTAGCTATCGAGTCTGGCATTGTACCACAGAGAGTGCTACAGTATTTACATAGACACAGAAACCTAAGATCTGTGAATTTAGCTTTATTCGAATCTCAGTGGATGTTTTCAGAATGAAATTATTTTGATCTCCTTGAAACGACAGGTCGTGATGTATTGGTGCGGCAATAAAAAATAAAGTTCACATGCATTCAGACTGGGCATCCAACCAAATCCAAAAATGATGGATTTGACACATCCCTACTTTCTTATATAAAGCTGGAGTTACAGAAATAATCAATTAAGTACTTTCAGTGATTGGTTTTGCTGGCCCTTTAATCAGAAGTTTCTCTTGTCAGTTAATTCTATATTTATGCCACGAGTGAAATGCACAGAGGGCAATGCATATTTTCTGAAACAGACGAGTACCTGCTAGTGATAAAAACTATAAAAAGACGTTAAGAATGGAAAAAACCCTTTCTGCAGGACTAGGTATTAAAACAAGAGCAAAACCAGAAGCCTAGCAAACTTTGTCAGTGTCAATGCCAGGAAAGTAGTGTACATAAAACAAAAGACAACACAGCACTACTCATTTTAGTGTACATAGATGTTGGGCCCAGTTTATTAAGGCCATTATATTTTTATTTGCAAAGAGGAAGTTGACCTATAAATTGACTTTTCGGGCAGTGGCACATGGGAAGATTTGTCAACTGCAATTTTTTTGGACGCAATAGCAGGCGACAAATCTCCAGAAAATGCCTCTCCATTGCCGGTAAATTGTTCGAAGTTTCCTCCAGAGGCAAAAATGGATGGGTAAGAAATCTTGCTGTGTGCCACTGCCCTTAGGGGATTATGTAACAAATGGACCAAAGTTGCGTAAATTCTTATTACCTACATCAGCCAAAGATCAGACTGCATTTCCTAGTAAATGAAAACATCTATTGGTTATTGCACTTGGGCATACTTTGTGCCTTTTAGCACATACAGGGGTTAGTATATTGTAGAACACCCTATTCTTTCCAACTCAATGGCTGCTAACTAACAAGAGACTTGGAGGGAACAGAACTCAGTGCTAGTATTTCCAAATACTGGCAGTTTGATTAGTGTTTTCTTGTTTCCTAAAAGGAAACTTCACACATTCTGTGATATCTTAATAGCACTAATCACTTCCTTCACATGAATCCAGGAAACAATCAACATTTTATGAACAACATTAGCATAGCAGATTAGCACCTATTGGCCTGGCAGTGTTAAAAGCAAATCTAATAGAGGAAACAATGGCTCTTTTACTATGGCTTTTTGGCATAATAAATCAGTTTCTTGAAAAAAAACAGACAGGCAGTATTAATAGAAAATAATGTCAGCATTATACTTATTTCCTGGGAACAATACATAAGCCAACCAATCAGCAGGTGGCATTTACTGGTCACATGTTTAAAACAAACACCTTTTTGTTTTTTTTATGGGTTACTGAACCTGGGCAAACTTAGTCCCTTTTATTACAAATGGGGAATTGTGTTCTTTAGTGGAAAAAAAAAAAGTTCTATGCTTCTCAAGGATTTTTCCACTTAACGACCTTCTATATGTAGGACCCTCAGATGACAGTTTTGGATTGCACAACATTTAAGCTTTTATAGCCTAGTTATTTGTTACTTGTGCCTTCTCCCTATGCCCCACTGGCAACCAGGCCCAGACTGGGCAAATGCCAGAGGGGCTGCTGTAAGATGACATAGACAGCCACTATTTAGTGGGCTGGTGAGGCTTCTGTATATTCGAAATACCAGGGCCTATTTTGAAACCCAGTCTGGACCTGCCAGGAACTAATTTTAATTTAGCTTCCCCTAAATAATTAGACACATTTCTTAACCAGTTCTTGCATATTTTGTAAACTCACATATCAAAAGTCTAAAGAGTCCCACGGCTCTTTCAACATTAAATATTTTTCTTGCAAAGTTGATTACGGGATTTGCATTCTTACAATTCAGATGCGGTAGCCTCACCTCTTGATGGTTTGTTACATTAACCTTTCCCTTATTTTATTGGCAAAAAAACTGGCCAATAAAATATTCAATTTACAGTTAGTAAATTGAATATTTTATTCAATTTACAGTTAGTAAATAGGAAATTGCAATTTTGGCATCCTATAACTAAGTATAGTGCAATTATTGAAGTTAGTTTTTAGTTAAATTATTGATGCATAGTATAGTAATATTGAGGGGTCTGAAGAGGGTAGGGAAGCCACGTTTTGCTGTTTGAGAAACTGGACAGGTGGTGGGCACATAAAACTGAAGGGAGCAGAGGGATCATGTTAGTGGGAGGAGTCATGATAATAACGGTGAAGAAGGGGTCAATTCTGTGGTAGGTGGTGACTGTCGGATTTGACAAGCCCCAGCTGTAGGGTTGTGGGCTGTGTGAAATAAGGCAACTTTTTATGCATAATGCTCCATATCCTTCACCGTAGCTTCTGTTTCTTTCCCACTATGCTTTAATATATTTATGCAAGGGCACTGTCTGGGTTTAAGGGGACTGAATGCAACCCATGTTCTTCCCTTCCAGAAGCTCCTATTAATGATAGTGTTATATTTGCACATAGCGAGAAATGAGTCGTTAAGAAATAAATGTAGTACATTCTAATTATCTTTTTTTTCTCCCAAACCAGAAATTACACGCAGAATCTTACTAATAATTGTTTATGGTATCTGTGACAACCAGTATGCATATTGTGGATGCAATTTCACTCTGGCAAGAATTAACAAGGATGTTTTCTACTCCGATTACCTTGTTATGAAAGAGAAAGTTTACCGAAAGTCAGTTTCCATGGGAGCGATCCTGCTTGACGTCAGAGGAAAATCTGGTGACATTTAACCTTTTTTTTTTGTCTTAAACTAATAAAATGAATGGAGCTGCTTTAATCATTAGAAATGTATTGGAGGTGCTTTATTCTCATCCAAGATCTTATTCAGCTTGGCTAATTGGCTACGTCACTAAATCAATATTGCTTCTTTCCTAGTGCTTGCTTGGCTACTGCTTTGAGCCACAAACAATGCCAATACTAAAATGTGTCTAAAAACAGCTGCTCGAGGAATTAGGAGACTTTACCTTGGAATATCGTATGGAGAAACTCAACAATTAATAATTCAGATATAGGCCAATTTGGCCTTCTCAAAAACCTTTATAGCCATGAAATAAATGGGACAACATCTACAGCAGTGCAGCAATGTACAGTAACCAATAACATGTTTGCTTTCATTTTTGTAACTGAATTAGACCAGGAAGGCAACGGTTGAATGGTTACAATGAATTCATTACTGACCCACCTGCACCCCACTGGTCATAACATGCTCAGTGATTTCGTTTTGGACTAGTTGAAGTGGATCCCAATCTGGTGGCCTCAGCTCAGTCCAGCAGCAAATATTTTACAGCTGTACAGATCAGTGCAAAATAATTCATATCCAATGAAACCAGAGGCACGTCTGCAGTATGTTTTCAACAGTCACATGTGTGCGATGATGTTTTTTAGTTGACATGAATGAGTTCTACAATAGCAGTCCATACAAGGATGGGGTGTGCAGTGTACTTATTACATTACAGTCCATACAAGGAAACCAGCCACAAATAAAGCTACAGTCACAATGCACACACACAATAAATGCTCAGCTCTTAGTAGTCTAGTGATATGGGGGTGCTTACTTAGTCTTCAGCCACTCTTTCAGAGTAACGTACGGTCATTAAAGGCTCTTAGGTTTTTTTTTTTTTAAATACATGTTTAGCATTAAAATGCATATATTGCATTTAAATGTTTTTTGTTTTTGTTCCAAACATAATCTTCTGTTCTAATGATAGGGAACGCCCATCTACTGCAGAAAATGCAACAAATGCAATAAAACACAAATTGAGTAAAACTCAACCAAGAACGCTCATGAGTAAACCAGGCAGATTATAATGGAATCAGTTAGAAAATGCTTTCATTTGCACTCAAACCTGTGTTTAAATGCGCCTTACAGGAGCAACTCTGTATACTATAAAACCTCTCCTGGTCTTCTAGCACTTTTGCGCCCATCTTGGCTGACACTGCCACACAATCTGTGTGTGTTAACTTTTAGTATGCCCTAGAATGGCTAATTTGAAGCAACTTTTCAATTGGTCTTTATTATTGATTTTTTGACATTTTTTAATTATGTGCCTTCTTCTTCTGACTCTTTTCAGCTTTCAAATGGAGGGGAGGTCACTGACCCCATCTAAAAATAAATCCTCTGTAAGGCTACAAATGTATTGTTGCCGCTACATTTTATTGACCATATTTCTATTCAGACCTCTTCTATTCATATTCTAGTCTCTTATTCAAGTCAATGCATGGTTGCTAGGGTAATTTGGAGCCTAGAAAAAAATGGCCAAAATTGCAAACTGGAGATCTGCTGAATAAAAAGCTAAATAACTCAAAGACCACAAATAATAAAAAATTAAAACCAATTGCAAATTGTCTCAGACTATCACTCTCTACATCAGGGATTCCCAACCTTTTGAACCCATGAGCAACATTCAGAAGAAAAAGGAGTTGGGGAGCAACACTAACATGAAAAATATTCTTGGAGTGCCAAATAAGTGCTGCGATTAGCCAATTTGGAGCCTCTATGTGGATTGCCAACCTACATTGAGGCTCTGTTTGGCAGTACATCTGGTTTTTATACAGGCAAAACTTGCCTCCAAGCCTGGAATTTAAAAAATAAGCCCCTGCTTTGAGGCCACTGGGAGCAAAATCCAAGGGGTAGGAGAGCAACATGTTGCTCACGAGCTACTGGTTGGGGACCTCAGCTCTACATCATAAAAAAAGTTAACTCAAAGGTGAACAACCCCTTTAACAACCCTCCCAAGAAGACACATAGTACTACTCACTAATTACCAACGCCTAAAGAATCACTTATTACAATGAAGGGAGCAAATACCTCGGTAATAAAAGAATTTAAAAAAAACCTAAACATAATACATAGAACTGAAATCGTTAATTTTATTACAGTCTGATTAAAACCACCTGGGCTACTCCTATACAACAAAATCTCCAAGATTAATGGGATTGTTTTATCCATTTTAAAGTAGAAGGAAAATTGATGTGGGTGCCAAATGTCCCCCCCCCCCCCAAGAATTGTAATAACTTACCTGATACCCCAAGCCGGTGATCCTATTAGCAGAAATCTGTACTGGCCTTGATGTACTTGCGAGAGAGCAATCCTCTTACTTTCTTCAAAATCCCGAGGCTGACAAATGCACAGTAGATTGAAAAGGCTTCTTTGTTACAGTTCAGCTTTACACTGTATTGCCTGTACATGTACAAGCAGTGTGATGACAGAAGCAGGAAGAGGATCACTTGCTCACATTTACCCTGGTCCACTCCAGTTTTCTGCTAACAAGAGCACTGGACAATGGTATCAGGTAAGTGATTGCAATCCTTCGGGGGTTCTCTAACATTTGGCACCCCCACTGATTGGACCTTTCCTTGTCTCCTTGGATCTCCATTTCTGGAACATGTTTTGTTTCAAAACCATCACCTTTACACCACTTTAGTTATGTTTCAAAAGTTCTACCCTATAACTTCCAAAACCATTCAAATTAAAAAAAAACAGCTGCATGTGGCACTACTGAATTGCAGGGGAAATTTGTCTCCTGGCAAAACAAGGGGTCCCCATGTCTAGCTATAAACTTTGCTAATTCATATATTGGTAAGCTAAGTATAAATGTTCGTCTGGCATTTTGCACATTGTCTGGTGACCCAAAAACATCTAGCAGCTAGTTTTCAGTTTGCTCTGATCACACTACAGACCACATACATGGGTGTCAGAAATCAATAGTAAATGAAAGATATGAATGAGCAAGACCATATGAAGGTCAGCTTTGAAGGGTAAGGAGAACATACAACATTTGTAGACAAGAACAATATAAGGCAATAATCCAATTCAAAAACGTGAAAACATCCTTCTGTAACTATGAAATTCCACTTTTTTAAAAAAAAAAAAAAAAAAAGGTGAGGGTGGACAGGCAAAATTCTGGAACTTAAATGTAGTTCTGTAAGAGTTGAAGCCATTTGCCAAGCCATTCACTACGGCTAAACATAAATCTGGTCAATTATTCAATTCAAGCATTCCTCCTGGTGGCTGGTTATGTGCCCCTTGCTATTTGTACTGAATAGTGTAAAATATTAACAGGCTAAGCATATTAACCATTTTCACCTATGTCTTGATCAAATTTGAAGAATAATTAACAGCGTTCATTGTTTTATTCTTGGAACACAAAATGCTACAGCCGATGAACCCTCAACACCCACACAAATGAGCAATGTGCATTCCCCGGCCCCATGTGTTATCAATCATTTTATTCCCTGTAGGTGTTTACACACATTTGTAACCTAAAACTCATTTTTAAATATGCAGAGGTCAAAAATATACTGGACAGGGAATGTGCTTGTGAGATCATTTTCTTGCACAGATTATTGCCCAGAGATGAATAGGAATTCAACAACTCCCTCTAAACTAAGGGCACTGTCTCCTTTAACGATGTTCTCTGGCCTTTAATAATAGGTTTTTGGATCTTTTCACTTATACAATGAAAAGAGATGTGAATTGGATACAATTAGATTTGTTACACTGTATACAGATAAGGGATCTGTAATAAACATGTTAATGTTAAATAAACCCAATAGGATTGTTTTGCCCCAAATAAGGATTATTATATCTTAGTTAGAATCAATAACAAGGTACTATTTTATGATTGCAGAGAAAAAGAAAAACATTTCTGAATACTTGATTAAAATGGACTCTATGGGGTTTCTAGATAATAGATCCCATACCTGTGTACACACTTAATGCAATGTTTGCAGGTAAAGTTCATGCATGCAAACACCTGATTGGACGGGTCAACCATATTCTAATAGTGCTTATTTTATGGTTATTATATTGTTTATACTATTATAATATTATATTTGAAATAAATATATATTGAATAAAAAAATCCCTTTTCTAAAATATAAGGATATTATTATAAGGACATTATTTCTTAGCAGCCTAGTAGCTGCCAAACTGCAACTCCCACTGGCCACTAGAGCTGTACAGCCAACATTTCCTACCCTACCCTTTCCTATTGGAAAGTCTGTGCCAGAGAAACTGAAGTCTCAAGCTACAGAGAAATGTAAAAGCAGTATTCATTTAGCATAACATTTTTGTGGCCAAATTCCTGCAGTCGCAAAGTTACCTGTACATCTGTGTCTCTAACTACTTCCCACGCACAAGTTAATAAAAATATCAGCTTCTGCCTACCCACATGAATTTTTGATGTTTTACATAATGAATGTACCGATGTTTCAGTTCAAAAGAAATGCAGAAAACATTAAAAGAAAACACTGAAGAAGCAGCTTGAGGCCCCCATCAAGATTAGACATAATAAAGACACAAAGACATGTTGGTTTTAGGTTTTGAACAATGTTTTATATTATATTTTAATATATAGCTTAATTTAAACATAGCTGCCACTGTCCCAAACCTACTGGGATGATTCAAAATGTTATGCATTTAATCTAATAATCTTTATCCCTTGATTTAACACAGGGTTTTTAAAGGAGAAGGAAAGCTACGGAGGCATTTTATTGCCCATAGATTAGCTGCAAGCTAGAATGCTATATTTATTCTGTAGAATGTTTTACCATACCTGAGTAAAAAGCCTTTGAAGCTCTCTCTTTGTTTAGGTTAGCAGCTGCAGTATTAGCTTGGTGTGACATCACTTCCTGCCTGAGTATCTCTCTGCTCACTTAAAGCTCTGGGCTCAGATTACAGCAGAGAAGGGAGTGGGGGAAGAGGAGCAAACTGAGCATGCAGACAGAAGGAAAGAAATGCGGTGTTTCTTTTGACAGAGGACTCAGATCAGCATTAATTTGAGGGTTTACTGGTATATTTAGGTGGACCTTTCTCATAAGGCTTACTTAGTTTTAACCTTTCCTTCTCCTTTAAAACTGGCCATCTGCATAGAAGTATTTTAATATTTCTCAATATAAAAGAGTCCAGTTTCTGCTTTAACACTTGGGTAACAAAAGGTTTATACATTGTCTGCCTCCCCAGACAGACATAATAGGATTTGCAGTGATCCTGGTTTGTGGAAATTGCCTCCTGTGTGGACCCCTCACATGGATTGCTGGCCAAGCATTTTGGCTAAATATGTCCTGGACACAAGTGCCATTAATACATTTCACTTTAAAGGGATACTGTGATGGGAAAAAAATTTTTTTCAAAATGAATCAGTTAATAGTGCTGCTCCAGCAGAATTCTGCACTGAAATCCATTTCTCAAAAGAGCAAATAGATTTTTTTATATTTAATTTTGAAATCTGACATGGGACTAGACATATTGTCAATTTCCCAGCTGCCCCAAGTCATGTGACTTGTGCTCTGATAAACTTCAATCACTCTTTACTGCTGTACTGCAAGTTAGAGTGATATCACCCCCCTCCCTTTCCCCCCTCCCCAGCAGCCAAACAATAGAACAATGTGAAGGTAACCAGATAGCAGCTCCTTAACACATGATAACAGCTGCCTGGTAGATCTAAGAACAGCACTCAATAGTAAAAACCCATGTCCCACTGAGACACATTCAATTACATTGAGAAGGAAAAACAGCAGCCTGCCAGAAAGCATTTCTCTCCTAAATTGCAGGCACAAGTCACATGCTGGGAGCAGCTGGGAAATTGACAAAATGTCTAGCCCCATGTCAGATTTCAAAATTGAATATAAAAAAATCTGTTTGCTCTTTTCAGAAATGGATTTCAGTGCAATTCTGCTGGAGTAGCACTATTAACTGATGTGTTTTGAAAAAAAAACATGTTTTCTGATGACAGGATCCCTTTAAGGACAACTTTGGAACAGCGGCCTTCTCAGGCTGAGGATTATTAAACCTCCAGGCCAGTACAGGAGACCCAAGATAAAAAAGAGATCTGAGATAAAAAGAGTAAAAAATGTCAATTGTAATTTGTTTAAAATACAACATTTTTGGGGAAAAGATAATTTTTGCAAGATGAACATAAAAAAACGTAACCAGGAAGCTGTTCACAATATGCCTGGCAGCTGGAGAATGCTATAGGCAATTATTTCAGTAAGCATTAATGTTAAAAATGGCAGCAGTCTGTGTAAAGGTTCCAATAAAAATGTACAGATAATTATTGCAATGGAGATAAATATTTGCTCTTTGGGCTACCTTAACATTAAATGTTATTTCCTCCATGACGTAAACTCGCTCAGGAAATGCTTTTGCCACCTCCTCCACGCTGTTAAAATACTGTACTGGTTCCTTTATATCCCGGTCCTGTTCCAGCAGCTTAAACTGCCCTGAAAACAGAAGATAAACAGAAGTTGAGTAAGACAGGCATGCAGGACATCTGTCACTGTTCAAAAGTCTCTTCACTTGGTTAATTATTTCAACTGTATTCGTTTTGCAGACCGTAAAAACTGAATCAAGAATTGCCTAAATTCAAGTGGCATAAACAGATTTTCGCAGAAACCACAGCCAAATTAATTTAGAGTATCACAAACACATTTGATGAAGCTGCCATGAAAACAGATCCAGTTATCTATTTTTTTATATGGTGCTGAAATATTCCGCAGCACTTTACAAAGATTATTCATTGTTCACATCAGTCCCTGCCCCAATGGAGCTTACAATCTACACGCCAATTTAATCAGGAGCCAATTAACATGCCTAGAAATCAGGAAGAGAACATACAAAGCCAGCGCCCTGTCTGAAACGGAACCTAGGATCTCAGTTCTAATCACTGGTTTACCATATTGGCTTTGATATATATATATATATATGTAGAGAGAGTATCGTCACTCACCATTCACATAGTCATTTGCTCGGTGCTAACCAAATAAATTTTATAGCAGTCCACAAAAGCACTCACAGCAGTCGCCATCCAGCGTGTATCAAAAAATCATTTATTGTGCATGGTATGTGTCTCTCTCTCTCTCTCTCTCTCTCTCTCTCTCTCTCTCTCTCTCTCTCTCTCTCTCTCTCTCTCAAAAAATCATTTATTGTGCATGGTATGTGTATGTATATCTATCTATCTATATATATATATATATATATATATATAGAGAGATATAGATAGATAGATAGATATATCAGGTTTATGTCAGATTTAAAAAAAAAAGTCAAGTGAGGCAAACAAAGTAATATATATGGGATCCGTAACCCTAGTAGACTCCTAGACTCCTGAAAAAAAAATCCTAATTTTAAAAAATGATTTACTTTTTCTCTGTAATAATAAAACAGTACGTTGTACATGATCCCCACTGCAATATGATTAATCCTTATTGGAAGTAAAACCAGCCTATTGGGTTTATTTAATGTTTACTTGATTTTCTAGTAGACTTAAGGTATGAGGATTTTTGCTTATGTAGGCTTCCAAGAAGATGACTGAGGAGGGTTCCAGAAAAGATCCCTGCAGTATTAGGCTGTCAACCATGCAGAACATTAGTAAGGACTTCTGGAAGTACGGTCAGCAAGCACTGAGGAATATAAAACACATTTAAATCTAACCAATTCTGTGGGCCTGTGAACACAATTTTTTTCCACATTTGGGTTTAATTAAAATTCTGCAAGAACTTATTTTGCTCAAGACTGTGCGCATCCACCCAGCTTCATTTGGATCTAATCTAATCCTGGCAACATATGTTAAAAGACGCGTAAGGCGATGCTGTTACCACTATTTTTGCAATAAACGTCTAATTTTATCCAGAGTGCCCCCTGATCTAATTGCGGGAGCCCACAGGTGAGATCATATATATGCATTAATAATAAATGGTTCCACTTATCTCCTTCTCTAGACTCATGGTCAGCTAGCAAAATGAGACACATAAGTTTTGCGTTTATGAAGGTAACAGTGTTCTGAGTCAATGGCCCTGAAAGTACAATGAGATAAAATACAGTTACGGTGTTGGTGTTAAGAGGACAAAATAGCCTAACTGCTAATAGTACTCACTATCATGAAAATTAAAAATGCTCTATTGAGCCGGAAAGAATATGCAGACAGCAAAATTATCTGTCCCTCATATTCTGTCCCCCGGGATGGGTTCTTGTTTAAGCTTGTTTAAGTTTTTGTTCCATGTGTAAATTAAATAAAGGAATGATTTTTCCCAGCTACTTGTGAGGGCCCTTCATTCTTCCTCTGTTTATAACTACAGGTATGGGATCCATTATCTGCAAACCCCTTAACCAGAAAACTATGAATTACGAGAAGACTGTTTCCCATAAACTCTATTTTAATCAAATAATTCAAATTGTTAAAAGTTATTTCCTTTTTCTCTGTAATAATAAGTCTGTTGCTGATGTAGGCTTCCAATAGGCTGAAGAGGGTTCCAGAAAAGGGAAAACAATCCTATTGTGTTTATTTAATGTTTAAATTATTTTTTTAGTAGACAAGGTATGGAGATCCATTATCCGGAAAAACCCAGGCCCTGAGCATTCTGGATAGCAGGTCCCATACCTGTACAAAAGTTAATTACTATCAAGATTTAGGGGCCAAATGTGCTGTAGCTCTCTATTCAGTGTGTAGAAAAATAAAGTGATAATTCTATTTATTTATTAGAGTTAACCCTAACTAATGTTAAGATTTTAAACCATTCCTGTATCTTTAAAATCCCAAACTGGAGAGACTCCCTTATGTCAGTCTGAAAATAAGTGATGGGAATGCATGAAGAGGAGGAATAAGAGACAAGTAGCTGGATGGCTTGCCAGAGCTCTGACATGGTAACGTCTGACAGCATCTGTTCTGATGTGTTACTGTGGAAGGGTTTGAGTGGGAGGAAGTTGTATTGTCATTAAGCAGCTGGCCGGTTAGTCAGTGAGCACATGCGGGAAACGCTTTCTGTAAGGAATGCACATTTTCCTCAGATGCGATGAAAAATTCCTGCTCAAGACTATTCCAAAAAAGGGTAGAGACCTTTATGCGGTGTTTTCACAGGGCACAAATGTAAAAAGCAGCTATATGGTAGAAAGAATATATACATAAGATCAGTTTTACACAATAAGGTAAGAAAACCGCTGTGTCAATGTACAGACAAGAGGATTGCTGATAATAACTAATGCAGAACATCACGCAAGACAAATAGGACAGTGCAGCTTTGTCACTGTCAGTAAATTAATTGCAATTTTGTTGAAATGTTATTACTTGCTAAATCCAAGCAAGGAGTTTAGTATTTTTACATGCTAATCTGAACACTGGGGGCACTATATAGATCACATTTTATTGTACCACAACAGAGGATGTATAAAATAACCCCAACTAAAAATAAGCAAACCAAACAGCATTATGGATTAAAATATCTATTGATGGGTTAGGCACAACCATTGCCTATTCCCGATGTAAAGTTCTATAATCACATCGTTAATTTGGGTTGAAAAATTACCAAAGTCCATCAAGATTAACCCCTCCAAAGGAACCCCAGTGCGTATATATATATCTATATATCTATATATCTATATATAAACTGGCACACACAGGGAGCATAGGGAAGACAGAGTATGGCACACAAGGGAACATAGATAAGGCAGAGTATGGCACACACAGGGAGCATAGGGCAGGCAGAGTATGGCACACACAGGGAGCATAGGGAAGGCAGAGTATGGCACACACAGGGAGCATAGGGAAGGCAGAATACAACAGAGACCGGGAAAACTATTAGGACCACTCTAAAATGAACATTTTTTTTTCAAGAGAAAACAACCCCAAACTTGACAGTCTACCCTCATAGAACGACCCATCCCCTTTTACCAGTTTATTTGCACGGATCTGCACTCTCTCCAGCTCATTTATATCATTCTTAAAAACTGGAGCCCAAAACTGCACTGCATACTGAAGGTGAGGCCTTTTCAGGGACCTATAAAGAGGCAAATGATGTTTTTATCCCTTGAGTTACTGACCTATTTTATGCAAGACAGAACTTTATTTGCTTTAGTAGCCACTGATTGACACGGCCTAGAGTTACACAACTTGTTGTTCACAGAATGAATGCAAGGCAAACAAAAAGCAAGGCAACTGTGGTTGAATATTTATAAATATACAGTAGACTAGTAAATCAATAGAAAGGATTGAATTTATTGACCTGTGGTAGGTTTTACACACACATTCTATATTCTACCGCTAAAGGGGTTTTGATGGTGCCTGGGACCTCAGTTGCAATGGAAAGATTCTCTTTTTTCTTCCACACATGCACAGGCACTTTGGGGCATATTTATAAAGATATTACTATTTGGTTGCTCAACTGCTTTTGACACCATACACCACATTAAATGGGGCAGATTCACTAAAGGGCGAATTTTCGCCAGCGAACGCTTTGCCACACTTCACGTTACTACTACGCTAATTCAGTAAAGTGCAAAGTTGCCGAACGCTGGCAATTTTTCGCTAGCGTTATTTCAGCAGTGTGAGCAAAATTACGCTATAAAATCTTCATTAGTCCTCTTACTCTTAGGTCAATTTAGAACAGGACGGGGACATTAAAGTCTTTATTAGAGATGTTGGTGCAAATGCTTGAAGTGGCCACTTTTTATTACAAATGTCCAAGTAACCTGAATAACGACTAAAGAGATCCACTAATGCCCTACACATGAGTCCACCCTAAAATAAATGTTCCATGCCTCTCAAATGTCTGGAGAAAATGTTAACCCAAAAAAGTCTAATAGTTAGGACTTATGCAGGCAATCCCACTTAAAAAAAGGACAAGTCGCCAGTGTTTTTACAACTTTAATGCATTTCCGGCAGACAGGATATGATGTAACGGACATAGTATTGAGGAAGATGTATCTTCATTTTAGCAGTTTGATTGGTCTGAGGCGGCAAAGTTAACTGGTAAGGTTTGCACTTTACTGAATTTGCGGAGTAACAATGATTTGCCAGAGCGCAAAGTTACCTGACGATAGAGTGTGAACGAATGCTAGCGACTTGTCGTCTACACCTGTTAGTCAATTGGTGATGTCCCTGCAGACGGGATTTCTGGCAAAATTATGCTAGCATTAGCTACTTCGCCCTTTAGTAAATCTGCCCCAATGACTTTCAAGAAGTACAGTAGTTAGTTTTAAACTCATCAACAATTTCTCTACTACCAAAATTGTATATCAGTGAGTAACCCTATGTTTAGCACCAGGATTTTTCGGTGGGCCAGTCCAACCCCGGACAGAGTTCAGAGTACATAAACTTACAAAGAAACCGGTACTTATACTCAAAGGCAATGCAAACAGGGGACAAGCCCCTTGTGTTTATTTAGTCACTCCAGAATCAACAATGTTTTGGGGTGCACCGTCCTTCTTCAGGCCCATGCACCAGGCAGAAGTACTTTATTAGGGGCCCAGGTGTGCTTGTGAACTATGTGCTGCATAATCTTACAATACAACAGTCTACAAGAATAGTTCTAAAAATTGAGAAGACACACAATCTTTAAACCCTTGCTCAGACTTTCAACATGTACCATACACTGGCACCAATCACTGTTCTTTCCTAAAACTATACTTTACCTCTAGTACCCTCATTCCCAACCACCCCATCACTCCACCCACTGCATTTTGATAATTTTTGTCCTTCATATGGTCCTTCTATACGAAATTATACATTGCAAAGGCATTCTAAAATGTTATGCTTCCTTCTCCCTTTCTACTATTTAAATAGTAAAATATTTAAAAGTAATTCAGAATGAATAAACAGATATATAGGTATATACTGTAAATCAGTTGTATGACAAATTGCAATGTAAATTGTGTATATAACTAGTTAAGGCTGATTTATTTTTTTACATTTTCTGGGAAGTATACTTGCAGATACATTAGATTTAAGAAAGGGGTCGCATATTGATTCAGAGACTGGTCAAACTGCTATTCTGAAATCTGAAAGTTATATTTTTTTTCAATTCTGAAGGAAACTGGAGACAGCTCAAGTTTTAAATTTGCTGATTTCAAGTTAGGTAGAAGTTATATGCTAAATCTGACAGACATTTTTTAACCAAAATATAAATCGGCACTCACCCATATATTCCTTAGTTATAGTTATATTAACAAGCTAAAGCTGATCTTTGGCACCAAAGGGTGTGATATGCACTGGGACAACAGGGTTGTATGAAAAGATTTCAGACGCACACCTTGATTAATACACCAATTCTGTTGCTAAATATTGCTCGGTCATTTTATCTCTGAACAAGGCAATACAGCATTTATCAATGAGATTTAGTCATCATGATATGTAACGCTTTGCACATTTCATGCATTCCTTGTACTATTGTTAATTGCAAAGAATGCATGAAAAATGTGAGACTGTGCACATGTTCTTGTAATTGTTCATGTTCTTTAAGTAATAGGAAGTCAGATATTTTTAGAGTAAAGTAAAGACAATTTATTTGTAATTGTGTATTCTGGTGTATATTTTTGCTAAATATCTCAACAAGGTTATTCTGAACTAAAAATTGATATGTGGGAACCTCCATATCTACGAAAATGGTCTAATCTCAGCAGTAGACTCTTTGGTCATAACATATGGTTGTTTTTGATCACTTCAGACTTCTCAGGGAGCATGATTTTTTTTGTTTCTTACTGATCCTTGCTGAATGGAAATGGACTGTACAAATCCCATAGATTTCCTATGATGCTTCCAGTGGAAAAGGGTGTTTTAACTGTCACAGTTGTTCCTAAGAGGACCACAGAATTAAATTGGTGTGGTATCCCATTGCGCTGTTTCCTCCACTGACCATTTTATTTAAGAGGCAGAATATGTTCAAAAACATTTTTAGATTAATCTTTTCAAGAGAGAGTCTTTGTTTCACCAACATCTTTTTCAGAATCTGTAATTAAAAATTGGACTAAACCCTAAATGTGCATATGGTCCTATTTAGCCAGTTGTATTGTAAAGAATTCCAAGTACCTGTATCACAAAAAACATTTCAGTAAGAGTCTAGGCAACACAATGCTTTTTTCCATCAGTATCACAAACGTAATAGCGGTATTTGGGCGGGGGGCAATTCAGTTTATTGTTTTGGTTTAGAAAAGAACAATCTAACTTAACACTCTTTCCTGGATGTCTAACCTTCAATTATACCATACTAAACATAAATGCCATAATGACGTACAGTACTGGAGTAAGACGCATTACAGAATCATTACACTGCTGGATATCATTGCCTCTTGACAACTGATCTCTGGCAGAACTGCTCTGAACACCCACACATGAACACCCACTCGCCATTGCGACCTGCCAAAAAAGGGTACGGAGTAATAGAACAAAACAATAACTTTAAGATCTCATTTTCAACCTGATTTCCAGGTGTTCGGCTGTCATGTGTTGTATGAGGGTGGGGAATTTTTCGCTGTTACAGAAATACTATCTGAACCATTGGCAGAAAATCAAATGAAGATTTCCAGACCATGCATTCCATCACCAAAGTTAGAGTTAGGCAGCACTTCTAGGGTTTTTTATTCTGGGAAAAAAAATACCGGCCTTCGTATATATTTATTTTTATATATATTTATCTCACCTAATAAGAACATTATGATGTCACAGGATGCACAGCAGAAGCCATCAAGAAAAGCACATCAGATAGCCTTTAACAGCATCCATTATGTGCACTTTCAGAAAACAGTCAGATTAAATACTCCTCCTACCTAAATTTCTATTTTTAACATTCTCTGATGTCAACTTAAGCTTAGGCTATGATTTATGATCACTTAGCCCTCCCTTCCCATTAATTCATGTATATTTTTTGTTTTGTGATGAATTCACGTTGGAAGCTTTTCAGTCTAATAATACCGGACAACACAGCAGGTGCCCAATTAAACTGGCAAAATGTCATGCCTTAGCAACTCAAAAGAAATAAGGGTCAGTAGTGTAAAAGGTGTACTAGCCTCTAAAATATTCTTAGATTAATTAGGCCTAGCAGGCCGGACTGGCAATCTGAAAGTTCTGGCAAATGCCAGAGAGGCTGCTATAAGATGCCATAGACATTTAGTGGGCTGGTGGGGGGCTGTTTGTGCGTCTAGGCAATTGAAATGCCAGGGCCTATTTTGAATCCCAGTTAGGGTTGTCACCTGTCTGGTTTTGACCCAGAAAGCCAAGTTTTTTGAAGAGCTGTCTGGGTAAAAACTGCCTGCCTTTTCCATGTTAGGAAAACCGAGCAGGATTTCCTATGATTGACATGGTGATCAGCCAATCATCACATCATCAGCTCCGCCTCAGACGTCATGACCCGCCCATCGAGGCTCTGCCGCCCCCAACAGAAGTTCCACGACAGAAGATGGCAACCGTAATCACACTACAGTCTTGAGGCCTAGTAAAGAGGATACAATCAGGGTTGCCATCTGGTCGGTATAAATGATGGTTGATCCCAATGTTATTAATAGGTAAAAAAGATAAATATATAGGAAGGCCAGTATTTTTTCCAGAAAAGGTGGTAACTCTAAGAATATTCATCCCTGCTGTGCAACCCTGTATTTCACGCACAGGTAAGTGGGGAGTGGATGTCTCTTTATGGAGTTTGGCGATGCACTTGGTTTGTACAGGGGCTCTCCCGTAAAAAAAAAAAAAAACTGGTTTTACTCTTCCTTTAACTAGGCTAAAATACTGAAGTCTTCTTCATCAGTTCATTCTCAGGCAATGACTATATTCTCCATTTTTCTACAAAACTGCTAATAAACTATTTAGTAAACATAAAGGATTAAATATGCGGAGAAACTAAGCCATAGCATTGAATAACTGAATTCTGTACTATATATTAATCCATACAAGGATGCAAGTAATTCATATTTTATGTAGTTAAGATGTTAAATGGATACGCTCCCATTTATATATGCAAAGCTTTTACAGCAAAGAATTTCATTCTTCAATCCCTCGTGGACGCTAATGCACAACCAAAGTTCTGTTAACTCCATCAATAGTGAATTCCAGAGGAATTTCTGTTTATACAACTGCGCTTATTCAAATGGAACATTTGATTCCAACATCCTACACTTGCACCTCCGCCTGTTTAACATGGAACATGGTCAAGGCCACAGAAATAATGCTCAATAAGGCAGTGGATCAGTGAATGGTTTCATGTGTATTAAGTAAGTTGGTGTGTGCGGTGAAACTTTATGGCCAGAACAGTGAGGAAATCAACCAAAAACAAATTCCCTTTTGTATGGTAAAAGCTGAAAAAATGTGTGACCAGATAATTTTTTTCTGTGTCCCAAAGGACCCCTAAAATTAAATTTCCCTCATTGTTTTTTTTTTTGCTATGGAGGGTGGATGCTGAAAAATTATTAATGTTACATTTAAAGATGTGTTAATACTTCTTTCCCCAAGACAAATCATGGTTACAAATCCCCAGGAATAATCTGGAAGGAAAGTCTATGGAAAAGGCAAATACACATGCGTACTTCATAATCAAAATTATACTTCAAAAGTGTTTTGGGTTTTATACAGGTAGAGCAGCTTATGCTCAGCACATAGATGCCATTGGGAACCAGTTATTCCATCTTTGTTGTTGAGATTTGCCTCTGCAAGAAGCACTAAAAGCAGGTACAGTTTTAATATTACAGAGAAAAAGGAGATGTTTTTGAATTAGCTGAGCTGCCAGATTGAAACATCAGAGGCAGGAACATTCAACTTTAAACTTAGATTTTAGAAAAACAGTTAAAAATAAATAATGAAAAGTAATTGAAAAAAGTATTTATTTCTGGTGAACAATCTAAAAAAAAAAATGAATTGAAAAAAATGTTTGAAAGGTGAACAACTTTAAGTCTCAGTTCTTCCAAAAGATTGCTTATCTTAAATAGTTACTATTGTATCTTTGCTTACTTTAAATAGCTACAAATGTATCTAACTGCAGGTGCTGAGTATTCTGGGCTCTCTGCCAAAAGTCTCTTATTTAATTAAGTTTTCAAAACGTTGTATCTTTTTCTGGCGTCAGTGCAGAAGATCAAAGAGAAGCTCTGGACATTTCAGGAAGAAACTGGGACTGTCCTGAGAAAAATGAGACAGTTGGGAGGTTTGAATATGGAGTCCATTGGAAGTTGGCATTGGCCTTCCCTGTAATTCTGAGTTTCTGGATAACAGAGCCGATACCTGTAATTTTTATGTTTTTATTGGAAAATAATTCAATCCATATCATAAGCAAGCCACCATTCATCCAATAGATGTGTACTGATTAAAAAACACTTTCATGAATTGAGCTAAGGTCCCCAATCAAAACTAATATGAATCGTGGTATCTCGTCGAGCTAAAGGATGTGAAGTCGATTAAGTGACGCAGTTGGGGCTTCTGAGCTAAGGATTACAGATGCACAGGAGAAATGAAATAAGGTGTAAGTTATTTTGCAGACTTTGAGGCTGCACATAGGAAATACAGCTGGCATGCGGCAGCCAAGATTCTGAAAACATAAGAAATTTTTTAGTGGGTGGAGAGAATTTAAAGGCCACAGAGGACTGCCACTTATTCATTTCAAAAGCAAGCCTGTAAAAGAGCTTAGGGAGAGTTTAGGCAAAAGCTGAAAACAGTTTTCTATGGATGTGTCTAGCCGAGAGCAGAGCTTTCTCTTGCCTAAAGGAGATACACACATAACGAACTTGAGTGTTTGAACGGTTAGGAAGACAGACTTATAAAATATTCAGAGAGGATGTGCACAGTGGGTTTTGGGGTTTGTTGTTTTCCTTTAGCATTCGTACAGTTTAATTTCATGGAAGATTTTTAAGCAGAGTGCTGCCTCATCGCTCACTACCACTGGCATACAGTATGTTTAAGTGAATTTGGGATGTAGCGATGCCACTGTAAATAATTACCAGCCTTACCATATCTTTATCTTTCTTTGTCCTATTAATAACATTGACCTAAAGCCAGGCCAGTAAAATCCCAGTCAAGTGGCAACCCAAGATGGATGGCAAAGGCATTAATACCTGGGTAGAAGAGAAGGGATGTGTCCACTGTACCCGCCCAGAGATTGCTAAATAAAATGGAGCTCTTTTAAACAAATCAAATTTTTGTATAGATTCTCAAAATCTTGAACGGGCACAGCATAAAGCCAACTCATGCTGAACAGATGGTTAAGAAAATGCCGTACATACGTGGATATTCTCAGGAATATGGTTTTATTTAAACCATGCTCAGCTACGATTTCAGACAAAAAAAAAAACGTTTCTAGAAATGGGGTAAAGCCTTTATTAATTAGGGATCTTGCAGGGGAATGTAATAAAAGTCGCAAATAGCAAAACAATTCGCACCAATAACACTAAAAATCCACATCTCGCATTTAATATTGTTCCTTAAACTGTTATTGCATTGCGAATTTTAATTGCGCATTGCGAATTTTAATTGCGCACTCATAAGAAGTGCTTGAAGGTGTTGTAATCTTTTGGAGCAAACATAACGACTTTTTCAGAAGTTTTATTACATTGACTGCGCATTGGCGCAAACTGTAAAATTCACAAACGATCTTTCACTGTCGGAAGTGGTCGCTAAACAATTTCCGGTCTAGCAAAAGCTATATTAAATTCGCACAAAGCAAAATTTGTTCGCGCAAAGGCATAACTTTTCGCATTGCGAATAGTTTTTCCATTAGCGATTTTTATTACATTCCCCCAATAGTTTTTTTTGCAGTAGATAAAATGTTTTAAATGAAAGTTTAAATGTGTACCTTTCCATGGCATGGGCTCATGGGGCAGTTTAGGGTACTGTGGTACCCTATGATTTTTTATATTCCAGAGAGGTAATAGTGCTAAATTCCCCCTAATTGTTTTATATGGCAATTGCCTGAAAGGAACCAATGTGTAAAAGAAACGGATCCGCACACACACCGATTAGTGCAGTTGGGGATTATCCCCTTTTATTCAGCCACCAAACATCAACGTTTTCGGGGGGGAACACCCACCCTTCATCATCCTGATTAAGGGTGGGTGTTCCCCCCCTGAAACGTTGATGTTTGGTGGCTGAATAAAAGGGGATAATCCCCAACTGCACTAATCGGTGTGTGTGCGGATCCGTTTCTTTTACACATTGGTTGCTAAGGGACCCGGCCAGGTCAACGGAAGGAACGCACCACCAGCTTGCAGGATTGGTGAACTACAGGTGTGCGGTAGGATAATTACATTGTAATTGCCTGAAAGGGCCTTTCATATAGCAGATTATCATGTTTAATGATGTCCAAGGTCAACTCAAGGCATGATGGCACTTCACTCAGATATATTTAACTATAAAATATTAAACTGATTATTAAGCCTAGAAGAAAAATACTTATCTGAAAGGTTTACAAACCAATACTTTAGCAAACCAATACTTTAGCAAACCAATACTTTAACAAAACATGGTTTACGATTGCTGATGATTCTCTGACCTATGATCCTCTCTGCCTACTTCCCAATTCAGCAGCAGAAACTGAGATGACAGAATGGAGGATAATGGTGGATCTGAGGCCATAAGAGAAGCTAACACCAGAAAGTTACTTACCACCAGAGGAAACTCAATAATACAGTCAATACATCAAGTCCACCAAATATTAGTCATTTTCAGGTGGCATTATGACTTGGGCATTGGCAATGCTCATTAATGAAAATAAAATGTACAGTATGGTTCAGTAACAACACAAGAAATTTGAGAGAAATATTAATTCCTCAGAGAGGAGAGCAAGCGTAGGAACAGAAGGCTTACAGCGGGATTCCACAATGAACAATTGACATAGGAAGTGAAGAACAAGGATTTCTCTGTTTGCGTCTATTACAGTTGTAGGTGTTAATCACTCATTTCTAACAAACACTTGCAAAAAACAGGAAAATAAATAGAAACACAGTTGTAGTGTCAAAAACAAACAAGAGCCAGCATTTCTATAAGAAATTTATAGTGGTTGTCACTTATGCTATAACATGTGTGAGGGGTGGATTTAAGATCAATCAACAAACATGGATATTTGTAAAAAAGCACAAAGTACTTAAATAAAAAAAAAGCTTTACTCAAAATAACCAAAACATATAATGCTACTAGGGAGTCAAAGGTAGTAAAATAATTAGGCAGTAACTCCATAAATGAGGGCTCTTATACTTTTAACAAACTGATATAGGACTTGGAGGTGATTCAGTAAAAACAAAACTACAGGTAACGGTAAAAACAATTTACAAAGGGGGTCAGAGCAATCTGGTATCTTCAGCTGGCACTGCCCTAAAAAGAAAGGAGAGTTTTAGATAAATCTTTTTAATACATGGTAATTTATCCCTTTTTCCTGTTTTTTGTGTTATAAGCAAATTAGTGAATTTTGTATCAGGAATCATACATTCTCAAAAATTGGCTAACAAAATGTATGACTTTCTCAAAAAAAAATTACAATCAAATTTTGGCAGTATTGCTGTAATTGCACAGAAAAGGGGCCCTTCACTGGAAGTCACTGCAGTTCACGATCCAGTATGCGCCGAGCACAAGAGGCCGATCAGTCAAACGGCCATAAAGCAATGAAAACAAAAGTCCAATGACTTCCCAAGTTGACGAACCCATTGGAACTACAAAGCTCAGCAATTTGTGGCATTAGTTTAATTAGAGTTCTTTCTGAATCAAGCTTACAAGGAATTGCAGCAGAAATAAAGATTTTCCAGGCTTTATTTTGGTTTAAGGTTGTCAGGTAACCCAACAATTAGCTCCAATTTCTTAAATGAATGGATAATTGAGGTACCTTCAATCATGTGACTCATTTCACCTACAGTCAGGTTGTTACATGCACCCTTTTGATTCTTCTTCTAGCAAATCTGGTAATAGTTGGGTGTCGCACCTTCAGCTTCCTAGGAGTTGTAAAGTACAACTAATAGCCAACAGTTTGATTAGGAAACTGCAAGCTCCCACTCCCAGGAAATAACTAGTTCAGTATACGAAGATCTACAAAATCCATGATAATTTTATTTTGTAAGATCTCTGCATATATTTGTGGGACAGACCCTTTCACAAACTGAAGCAAAAGAATGCAATTAGAAGGAGTCAGCAACTATAAACACGAGCCACAGTTACCCATCCAAAAAATAGTAAATACACTGAATTAAGCAACTGACAATAACTCTTCTTTCTAGACGTCCATATGCAAAATTCATAATGATTAATTTTCTATAAAAGATGCACACTGCCGCTATCATGATTAATAACTACTCCTGCTTTAATTTCATATAAAAGATACACAATACCTCAGTAGTAACAAATAACTATTCCTGCTTATTCTAATAGGAAAATGTGTAATATGCTTTTATTTGTGAAACTGTGTTTGTTAAAAGACTGAACATATTAGTGTTCATTTGGGAAACCCCAAATGCAGGTATCCCTTTCACAAATTCAAAGTGCACGCACATGAACTCCCCTGAAGGGGAACAAGGAATATGTGAGTAACAGAGTAATATTTTGCTAGTGCTTCCATGGGGACAGAGGGGTACAAAATACCACATATTTTATTCAACCTTAAAACAATATAACAGTGCTCTGTATCACTTTCTATGAAGAGGTCCATTCTCCACTACACCAACTTTTTAATTACAAGATACTAAATATAATTCCAGTGGGGCTCTTGGGCCGGATGGGGAATGCCTAAAAGATAAGTCTGGAAACGCCACCAGGTCAAAGCTGGGTATTAAAATAGAGAAGCGTGAATGCTCTGCAATAATCCTTTCTACCACTTTTCTCTTGCACTGTTTGGGTGTTTGACACACACACACACACACAGTTGACCATTTCTGGAGGTTGCTCTAGGACTGGTAACATTATTGGCTCCAACTCCACAAACACATAACAATAAATATACTATGCTCTTTAATAAAGTGACTAAATTGTAATTATGTTGGATTAAACTCTATAGACACAGCTTTGTCAATTTGCCATCTCCTAGACCAGTGAACCCCAACAAGTAGCTCGTGAGCAACATGTTGCTCTCCAAACCCCTTGAATGTTGCTTCCAGTGGACTCAAAGCAGCCACTTATTTTCAAATTCCAGGCTTGGAGGCAAGTTTTGCTTGTATAAAAACCAGGTGCACTGCCAAACAGAACCTCAATGTAGGTTGACAATCCACACAGGGGCTACTACATGGCCAATCACAGCACTTATTTGGCACCCAAGAATATTATTTATGCTAGTGTTGCTCCCCAACTCCTTTTACTTCTGAACTCACGGGTTCAAAATGTTGGGGATCCCTGTCCTAGACTGTCCCCACCCTGGATGAGGTTGTCTTAAAGAGAAGTAGGCCAACAACTAGTGACAAACTGATACAATACTTGCTTAGTGTCCCAAACCAGTTCAGCAAGATGGAGGTGTAACTAGGAGTAAATAAGCATGGCTTGGGCAGATTGACTGTGTGGTCCAAAACATCTTGTCGATTTCCTAGTATGAAAGGAGCCTGAAACACTCCCACAGACTCGGCTAATTGCACATTGCCCTTTAATAATCCACCCAGTTCTCTTTAAATATTGCTGGTCTTATAAAACCAAGCAAATAACCAAGCCAAAGAAAAAGGAAAGAAACTATTAAGTTGCTTATCCGGCAATTTATTAACAATTTATAAGCTACTTGGAAAAGATTTACTCGAGCTGAACTTGCATTTAATATCATATTCCAGTTTGGCTTTAACTCCTATTATTGATTTTGCTCTTCGAAGAAAACCTGCTTGCTCTTAAATTCAGAGAGAAGAAAAAGCAATAGTATACATGCAATTTACAACCTGGTGTTGCACACAATGCTGCAAATGCTTTAAGTCCCAAAAACAGAAATTGGCCCCATGTCTACACTAACACTTGTAAAATGTGTTCTTGCTCAAAATCCTTTCTTGAATCAACTAAAATCATTTGCTTTTACATAAATATCTCTGCTTTGGTCAAATGCATGCTTTTGCAGTCACACCAAATTGACTGGACTTCCACTGGCCAGCAGCTTTGGGCAGTAAACTCAGAAGATGTGCATGCACAGTACATTATGTGGGAAATGCAATAAAATGTGCAAAGTGCAAAAAAAATAACCTTTAGTTCACTTACTCTGTAAAACACTTTTTGATGTCTTAACAACATATATATCTTCTTTGTCACTCTAATAGCCCAGGTGGTGATTAATGGCCGTGATATAGTTTTAGTAGTCTTAAATATTATAGATACCGCTAACAAACTGACACAATTAACATGCTAATAAAGATGAAAACAATGTCATGCCATTCTATTGTGTGCATTCCCTTGAAAGTCCTGTGACTATTTATAGCAGTTTCCAGCTATCAATACTTTCACTTACTATGCCTTTCAATCAAATGATTAGTTGAAAATGACTATTATTTACAGAAGGCCAATACAGATATATAATATGTAAGTGTCCCGATGTAGAGCAAAACATTGCAAGCTCAGTGAGATTTGATACAGTTGCTTAGTTAGACAAATTTGGAGCACTGGTCTCTCTTATGAGGATCTTTAATATAATACACAAGAGCCATGAATATCCTGTAAAATATTTGCTTATAAATGGTGCTTTGTGATATGTTATAATCAACATTCGGTGGTGTAATTTGTAGGGATGCACCGAATCCAGGAATTGGTTCGCAATTTGGCCTTTTTCAGTAGGATTCGGCCAAATCCTTCTGCACTACCCTAATCAGATCCTAATTTGCATATGCAAATTAGGGACGGGGAGGGAAAGTGCGTGACTGTGTCACAAAACAAATAAGTAAAAAATGATTTCCCCTTCCCACCCTTATTTGCATATGCAAATTAGGATTTGGTTCGGTATTTGGCCAAATCTTTCGCGAAGGATTCAGGGGTTCAGTTGAATCCAAAATTCTGTGCCTCCCTAGTAATTTGTGTTACATTATTTACTGAAACTTGTGAATTATAACAAATAATGTACCCCCTTCTTGTAAAGTACCTGTTATCCAGAATGCTTGGGACAGATAAGGGGTCTTTTTTGTAACTTGGATCTCCCTATATTAAGTCTGCTAAAAGAACATTTAAATATTGAATAAACCTGATATAATTTTTTTCCCACCAATAAGGATTGATTATGTATTTGTTGGGATAAATTACAATGCACTGTTTTGTTATTACAAAGAAAAAGGAAATACGTTTTACAATTTTTAATTATTTAATTAAAATGGAGTCTATGGCAGACGACCTTCCCATAATTCAGCTCTTTCTGGCTAACGGGTTTCCGGATAACGTATCTTATACTTTTATAAGGATATTAGACCTCACCATGGATTTCTATGACCTGTTTAAAAGCACTTGGCCTTCGGGTAAACTTTTAGTTTAATACGTAACAGAATGTCCTACTCTTAGCAACTTACCAACTGGGGGAGTTTTATTCTTATAAAACCAAATACTATATTTATACTTAACCTTCTATTTGAGTATTCCATTCAAACTACCGATTGGTTAGTAGGATAAATTTGCCCCTAGAAACAAGATAGCTGCAGGAATTCCAAACTGAATAGCTGGTGAACAAACGGCTAAATAGTTAAAAAAAAAAACACAAACACACAAAATAAAGATGAATTGCAAATTGTTTTAGAACATCACTTTCTAAATCGTACTAAAAGTGAACTACCTTTTCAATTTCCTCATCAGCACACACCAACATGGTGCAAAATAACATTTTTAAAAAGAATGGGTCATCTGTGACCAAAACCAACCTTTGACCTGGCATACCTCATAAGACCACGTCAGTATGGTCGAAATCAGCCAAACTGCCTGCCCTCATTGGGACATGGTCAGCTTTACCCATATTCATAACTTGAAGCAAAGAGCCCCATCGTGTGAAATTTATGGCTTTCTTGAAATGATGTATATATTTAGGAAATGCAGATCCAGATGAAAAAAGGCAACTTCTCCAGTTTTGTTTATATTACTAAGCAAGCGTGCATGGGACCAATCATTAATTGTTACATTTCCTTTAAAATCGGTGAAAGAGTTACTCTGTGTTTTGAACTTAGAAAAGAATGGCAGATTCTATTTTTTTTTTTTTTGTTTCCTTTGAAAAACAAATCCCACAAAATCATTTTCCAATTCAAAAACTCATTAAGGCCTGTAGTGCTATTTATTAAGATTCCCTTAGTGTCATTACGCACATTATTGGCAAATTATTGTACCACTGGCAGATTCATTAGACTGAAACTTGGCCGGAAGAACAAATTTAACAAGATAACAATACTGAACCTTATTAATCCGACTTTAATCAAACGTCACCATTACCAGAAACACTCAAATCTGGCAAATTGTAATATGTTTGTACATGTTTTTACGATATAATTAAATACATGTTCAGAAGCAAGACATGCCTGAGCCTAATAAAATACATCTGCTCAGATATTGGGCAACTCTTATTTAGCTTCTTTATTAAAGTGTAGTTTTGTAAAATTCTAACGTTTAAATATTAAAATGGGAAACACGTTTTACCTTAAGAATCTCCTACTTTTTGATTAGCTAAATATCACCAACCATATTCAAAGAATTCAGCATTCCACTCATGTAACAAAAACAAAATTCCAAAATGATTGTTCATAAAGAAAACAGGGCTGTTTATATTCCACCCTACTGCTCAAGAACATGTAACTTAAATTCTGCATAAAACAGTTCTTTGCTGGGCCCATAAAGAAATATTTTTTCACTTTTGTATAAGATTTTCATGTTGTTACAAAATTTGAAGTGCAAAAAAACCCTGCAAAAATGTTGGTTTTATGGAATGTACAAGCCCATTAGTGAAGAAGAAGGAAGAGGATCGCTCCATGGTACTCGCTGGAAGAACCCCTGGCCGGTGCAGTTTTCTGCTGATAGGAGCAGTGGCCTTGGGTGTCAGGTAAGTACAATCACTTGGGGTGCCTAACTGTTGGCACCACAAGCAAAAAAATACTTTCCTTATCCTTTAAAGTAACGGACAGAGCACAACCTTCTCCTAGCTTGGTTACCATAGATGCCAGCTGTTACTGAATAATAAATGATGCATGTAGAGTTGGCTAGTGTTGCATGGAAGCTGGATAGAACCCAGCCTCAGAAACCAAGAATGGGCACTAGAGTGTTGTTAAGTTACACTGCGCCTGTCAAGTCCTGTTGCCATTAGAATGTTCTTGTCAAAAAAGACAAAATTCAGCCCATAGATCAAATGACCAACAAATTTCCTTTATACTACCTTTTTGTTATTGTTTTGCCCTGTGACTGGCTAACACAGTACAACATATTTACCTGGAAATACAATGTTCTTGTCCAACTACTGTTTTTTTGGTTTTTCTGAGACTTCAATAGGATGTTCAAGTGCCTAGTATTTGTTATTGAAGTCAGTAGAATGAATGAGAGGAATTTGTTTTAAGAGGATACTAATGGAAGGCTTTTTACCAAAGAACTTGAATGTGTCGCAAATAATCTCTTCAAATTCCAGAACTCACCAGCACACCCTGGCCTCTCAAGCACAAGCTGGCCCAGTGCACAGTTACAAGGGATCGGCAACCCTAATTGTAGTAAGCGTAATAGAAGAAAAACCGGCACTCAGAGCTCAATGCATGCGGGCAAAGCCCTGCGTGTTTATTACAATGTAACGTTTGGGGGGCGGACCCCTTCGTCGCATTGAGCTCTGAGTGCCGGTTTTTCTTCTAGTACGCAAATAATCTCTTACAACAGATTAACGCTTTCATTTTTGTCCTATGGTCATGGTGGTTTCTCTTCTGGTGGAAAAATTCCAGCAGAAATTCTAAGCCATGTGACATTAGTCTAAAGCTTATATGTAGTAGCTTTTCTCCATGAGCGGAGAAATACTTGATACCACTTTGTGTCATCGATAAATACTTGATACCACTTTGTGCCATGGAGAGATACTTGATACTGCTTTGTGCCATGGTGAGATACTTGTTAGGGCTTTGTGCCATGGTGAGATATTTGATAGGGCTTTGTGCCATGGATAAATACTTGATACTGCTTTGTGAAATGGAGAGATACTGGATACTGCTTTGTGCATGGAGGGATACTTGATACCGCTTTGTGCCATGGAAAAATAATTGAAACTGCTTTGTGCCATGGAGAAATACTTGATACCGCTTTGTGCCATGGAGAAATACTTGATACCGCTTTGTGCCATGGAGAAATACTTGATACCGTTTTGTGCCATGGAGAAATACTTGATACTGCTTTGGGCCATGGAGGGATACTTGTTACTTCTTTGTGCCATGGAGAAATACTTGATACTGCTTTGTGCCATGGAGAAATACTTGATACAGCTTTGTGCCATGGAGAAATATTTGATACAGCTCTGTGCCATGGAGAAATACTTGATACCGCTTTGTGCCATGGAGAAATACTTGATACCGCTTTGTGCCAGCTCTCACTGATATGAATAGAACCATCCAATGTGCATTTTTATGATAAAAACTGTCGAATGAGGCGACAGGTGTGTTCTGACCTTGTGAATCACAGGTGGCAAGGAGAAGAACCACGTTTAATGACCAGATGAAATATGCCAATAGAGATACATTATTTGTCCTATAGGCCTTATGAATACTATGCTATTCTGATGGACAGCTAAGCTTTACCTACAGGGTTCCTGGTGGTGAGTCACACCCTCCTTTCCTAGGCAGTAGGTTTATTATAAAGAATTATCACTCAGTTTCAGGACAATCATTGCAATTCAATACATTCCATACCAAATAGTAGGAGCAAAACAAACACAAAAAGCATTCCAATTTCATTACCGATTCCTTCTCCAGGGTTCCTTTAACAGCTTATTTCACACAACTGCATTCTCTACAGCGTCATGCTTAGAGCTGCTGTGCTGCAGTGATCTTTGACATTTGGATACAAACAGCATAAGTCATAGCCGAGGCTGCTGGGATTTTACATGTAACTAACAGGCAGATGTCTTGCTTGAGAAAAATTACAGCAAAAGGCTTGTTTTCAGTTTTACAACAAATTAGAAAACAAAGTTTGCTTTTGTACATCATGGGTTCATTTTCGTCATATTCTGCTGTCAAACTTCCTTTTTTTAAACCCATAAAATTAATTGGAATTAAAGACATGACTGACTCTGATGCATCTTCTCAATTGATTTACGTATCTCTTGTTTCTTAGGCATTTAAGACTGGAGGGTTTGAAACAAGACTAGATGGCTGTTAAGATAGATCTAGATTTTAATAGGGAAATTAAACCTTGTTGCTTATTCTTGGCTTTGTATTTAAGACAGCAGCAGATTAACAAAAGGGAAATCCCGGAGGTTGTTCAGGCCCCAAATTTTCCAGGATTAATCCATCCCTAGATAAAAATTGTATTTTTCTTTGAGGGCTTCCTTTGCTTCTATACAAAAATATTGCTCCCTATAAACATAAAGTAAATACTGAGTAACTGGATAGGGGCTGGCACGTCTTTGCAACCTCATTTTTAGGCTATGTAAGGATTAAAGGAATGTGTAGGTGGAAGCAGAACATTTCAAAGGGCCAGTAACATCAAAATATAATAATATTTCAATTGCTTGTAGATCTGTAAGCAAAATGTTCTTGGCACAAATTATTTATCTTTCATCCAATATTGTGCAATGAGCCAAAAATAACATTTGAATGCTATCATATCAAAGTGTACTAAATCCAATGCATTCTACATAGCTTATTTGTTTAGCTACTAGAGCTTGACATGTCTCCATTGCTACAAGGTGCTTATATAAACTTTATTACAACTTCTGTCTCAAACATTTTTAAAAGAGCAGGTTAAAAGTCCATTTAATGGGATGGTTCACGTTTAAGTTAACTTTTAGTATGTTATGAAATGGCTCATTCTAAGCAACATTTCAATTTGTCTGCATTATTTATTTATTTATTTTTATAGTTTTTTAAATATTTGCCTTCTTCTTCTTCTGACTATTTCCAGCTTTCAAACAGGGGTCACTGACCTCATCTAAAAAAACAAATGCTCTGTAAGGCTACAAATGCATTGTTGTTGCTACTTTTTATTACTTACCTTTCTATTCATGTCCTCTCCTATTCATATTTCAGCCTCTTATTCAATTCAATGCATGGTTGATAATTTGGACCCTAGAAACCAGATTGTGAAAAACTGTAGGGCTGCTGAATAAAATGCTTAATTCCAAAACCACAAATAATAAAGAAAAATTAAAACCAATTGCATATTTAAATGTAAAAATCTCAAAAGCATTTCATTTTCTGGTGTTATTGGCCTTCTGAGTGTCACCACTCTGATCCATTGGGAGCGACAGCCAAAGCAGTACAGGTATGGGACCGGTTATCCAGAATGCTCGGGAAATGGTTTTTTTCCGGATACAGGATCTTTTCATAATTTGAATCATTTAAAAATCATTTAAATATTAAAGAAACCCAATAGGATTGTTTTGTATACAGTGCGGATTACTTATATCTTAGTTGGGATTAAGTGTATGCTACTGTTTTATTATTTCAGAGAATTATTTCAGAGAAAAAAGTAATCAATTATAAAAATGTGTTTATTTGTTTATAATGGAGTCTTATGGGAGATGGCCTTCCCGTAACTCAGAGCATTCTGGATAATGGGTTTCTGGATGGGTCCCATGGGGCCCTAAATAATGAGCAATTTCAACATATATTGGTAAAAAAGGACAACCTCTGGCTTATGTTGGGGGCCCTAAAATGAATTTGCTGTGGGGCCCAGTAACATCTAGTTCCACCACTGTTAAGAGCCCCACAGTTTTCCCTCCACTTTGACTAAAACAAGTAATGTTACATTTTGGTAGACACTACGAAATTCATGGCTATGCTAGGCCAGTATTCTATGTGCTCTGGTGTTCTCAAGCCCATAGCTAGACACAAAGAATACATTCTTCCACACTAGTCATTACTTTATTGCTGCACAGTGGCTTCTAAGAGCAGGAAATGGAAATTACGGACTAATTGGGAGAGATACACTTATCCATTATCTAAGCAAGAGAATCTTTAAGCTCAGCACAGCTTTATTACAGCGAGGTCATGCTTCTAAGGTGAAAAAAGTTCTTTAAATCCACACAGTAGATGCATTTAGAGACCAGAGGAGGTTGTCTGCAAGAATACTACTAGGGCTATGCAAACTATTGGAAAATGCCCATGGTAGAAATACATTACAGAAAGAGAACTAATCCTTTGAAGCAAAGATCACCTTTATTTATTCATTTAAATTTGTACGCCATTCCTTTCTAACATGAATTAGGGAGGATTTTAAACAGCTTAAAGTGGCATTTTAGAGAGACTATGGTGGCTCAAAAGCATGTTTTATTTGAGCAATTCAAAATATTTACAAAATTTGCCGATTCAACCGAATCGATGAATAAAAAACATAGTAATTTTCTCAGTATATCCATGTAAGGAGCACTCACTGGCGTATCCTTCCTTGCCAGCGTCCTCTCCAAGATGGCGGTTTATACACACAACATGTTTCTGATAAAAACCCTTTTTCATCACTTGAAAATCGTTTTTTGGGCGAAACATAAAAACCCTTTTTCATCACTTGAAATGGGTTTTTTGTGCGAAACATGTCGTGTGAATAAACGGATGGCAGTTTAATCTGTAAGTGCCTGTTTCTACTATTCTCTATGTGATACATAAGCATTTATTGGACAAAGGCAGAGTAACAGATGAGCTCAAGGCATACTGTACTTGGAACCAGTAACTCATTAAAGTATAATTAGATCTTAGGATCACGTACAAGGTACTGTTTGTTTTTTTTTTTAATTACAGAGAAAAAAGGAAATCATGTTTACAAATTTAAATTATTTGGTTAAAATTGAGTCTACGAGAGATGGCCTTCATGTAATTCGGAGCTTTCTGGTTAATGTCGCATCAGCTAGGCCAGTTTTCTGATCAAGTAAATAAATTCTGATGGGACTACCATACAGTAATCTTATTTTAATTAGGGTTGCATCAAATCTACTGTTCAGCTGAATCCTGAATCCTTTGTGAAAGATTTGACCGAACCACATGCAAACTCGATTTTGCATATGTTAATTAGGGGAAAGAGAACCAAACATGCAGCACATGGCTTAAAATGTTGGACTTGTGTGACGAAAATCCATGTCATTTTTTGGATTTGGTTCGGCCAGGCACTTGGATTCAGACAAATTCTGCTAAAAAGGCCAAATCTATGCCGAATCCTGAACCAAATCCTGGATTTGGTGCATCCTTAAATTTAATAAGCTTGTTCTGGGGCCCCACAAACAGACTGATTGTCATAATTTGTTTGTAAAGGAGCAAACTGGTTTAACTGAATGTGGCAATCTTCCTGGACTGTTTTGTAAATATAGGAATAGATGTGTAGGATGAAAATCTTGACCCCAAAAGCAAAGAAACGACAATTACTCTAGTTCAGGTCAATAAAATAAACCTTCGTAAATACGTTTTGGACTAATTATAAACAAATCCCATCAAAGACTAAATCACAGTCACAGCACATTTCTCAATGTATAACTTCCAGAATGACATTCAGAGCACTGGTGTTGGCAGTCTGGAGGAGAATATTTAAGAATGTCTGCCTCTGCTTTAAACATATTGCGTAACACGTAGAATGAATGGAAAAATATTGCAAGAATCATATTTAAGCAACCCTCTCCCATATAATAACAGGATACAGCTGAATAAGGAACACCTATTAAGCAACATTAACTAATCAAACCAGTCTTAACAAGCATTTAACAACCCACACAAATCAACCCACAGATCGACTCACAGCTGTTCCAGTATTTTAAACAGAACAGATTCATGTCCCAGATATTTGAATTAGTATTCAGAAATGGTAGACAGCAGAGTACATTTGTGCAAATGCTATTTTACAGACAGCACAAACAAGTGAACATCATCATCATTTATTTATATAGCGCTGTCAAGATACGCAGTGCTTTTGGGTTATGAACATATGGGTTATGTACTGGGGCTATCAAAAAAGCTTCCAATTGGGCAGCAACACTTTTTTGCACACTTGGTGCATTGTTCACTAGCATATTCCAGCAGGATACTGGTGTTTTTCAGCCCAATAATTCTGACTGTACACAAATGATCGAACCCACAGGACTGAGCACATTCAAATGCCCAAGTGTAAGTTTCATTAGAGTGATTACAATTGAAGTGAAACTCCTTTCCTAGAATGGTGCAAAAAATGTTGATGGCTTTGGGATATCGGATGTCATGCTAGTATCAGAAATGGAATCCTACCTCCGTAATGCACAGGAATCTCAATCTTTGGACCAATGACATAATGTCCCTCTTCTAAACTGTGAGCAGTGATGGTTGTCCACTGCCGACAGGAGTGAATCAAGAGACAGTCATTCTCCCGCAGGCCTTCTATGTTTTCTCCTGCTGAAGAAAAAAAACAGCATTAATAGATCTTGCATCTTGTAGCCACATTAACACATGTACAATATTAAGAGAAAAAAAAACCTTTTAAAATTCTTAATTATCATTTGTCACTTTTTTAGTGCTTTTTTTTTTTTTTAAAAAGTAGGAAAAAAAATATTTGCAAAGACCAAGATGGAACCTATGAGAAGATGTCAAGTAAGGAACCTAGTCTCGAAGTGTAGCATTTTTTAATCATTCCATGACTATCCATTTTTCCTTTGGGACTTTGCAGTATATACATCTGTATATTTCATGATACAAGGGAGAACTGAACTAAAGCAATCCTATCACACGTGCAACATAAACCGCTTCTGCTCTCTCTCAAACATTACAATTTGCAGTACACTCCAACTGTCAATGCCTGGGAATGCCATAAATGGTGCATAAGCAACAGAGATTCACAAAAAGTCTTACACAAATCTGGTTTTATCACCAATACATTAGAGAGATATAGGTGCTGGAAAGCATTTATGAACCCTTATTTATAAAAATGTCATCTGACTGGCTAGGTCATAATAATTTAAAAACACATATATGCGTATAACTTCAGGTGTTTCAATAAATTAGGTGAGTTCCTGTTTCAATTTGTCCTGACCTAGAAAAAAACGCATACAAAAAAATTACAAAGTTTTCTCCTCTCAAGAAAGCAGTTAGTATGAACCATGCCCCCACATTAAATGAAACATCAGAGGATCATAGAAGAATTGTAGAGACATATAAAGTTGAGTTCATCAATCCAGAGTAAGAAAAACTGGACAAAATTCAGTACGGTTACTACTATCTCACCTATAAAGGGCATACTAGAAAGATCATGTGTTCAAGTGCTCAGCATGCATTGAAAAGTAAAAAGAATACAACACTGTTTATAAGTCCTCTATAGGAAACATAATGAACAAGTAAAAATAATGAACAAGTAAAAATACTAAACAAGAAAAGAAATAATAAAAAGGAACATGTAAAGCAGGGCTGTCCAACTGGCGGACCACAGCCCCCCTTGTGTGGCCCCCACCTACCTGCTGTGTTTGCTTACCATGTGTATGATTAAAATGGTATCCCTACAGAGATTAAATGGCCCCTGCATTGTTTAAAACTCAAATTCAAGATAATCCCCTGTATTGTTCACACGTGTGATCTCCCTGCATTGTTCACACCCCTAAAGTCCTATACTGTTCACACCTGAGACCCAGGCTGAAACTGCCCACATTGTTCACCTGTTCACTTTACATACAAAATGCTAATGGGGCACCAGCATTGTGCATTGTCTATGTAGTACATTTACATCTCTGTAGTAGGTCCTGATAGGTTTCCCGGTCTTCAGCTCTGTTCTGCCTTCCATACCTGTGCCTGTGTGTGACATACTCTGCCTGCGTGTGCCCTGCTCTGCCTGCGTGTGCCCTGCTCTGCCTGCGTGTGCCCTGCTCTGCCTGTGTGTGCCCTGCCTGTGTGTGACATACTCTGTCTGCATGTGCTCTGCCTGTAGAACATAAGCCTGGTATTTGTTCTGGGGGTTTGTTAGCATTTGAAAATAAATGATTGTTAGGGACCCCTAAGGTGTTTAATCGTGTGCTGGGGGTGCTGTGTTATCCATGGGGGAGGCATATTGATTTAAGGGTATGTCTAAATATGACAACTTTTTTCATATATGATTGAGAAGTGATATCCCTGCAGTGAGCACCAACCATTTGGTTTTTTGGTGTGTTACCACAATTAATGTGGACATGATTTTGTGGTAACATGGGTGTGGTTTAAAAACAGGGAGTGGTCAACACTGGCCTCCACTATGTAGGCCCTCGGTACCACAGAAGTTGGACAGCACTTGGATACTCCACAATGTTTCTGGAACAATGGCAGAAATGTGCAATACTACATTTGGAGGAAAAAAAGCATTACACCCAACACCAAAACTTCATGACAAAGAGAACATCATGACTTGGGGACACTTTGTGGTCTCAGGGCTTAGACAGTTTGCAATCATAGGTACAATGAATTTAAAATTGTAACAAGAAATAATACAGGACAATGCTAATGGAGTCTGTCTCGTGATGCTTAAAAGAAGCTGGTTATGAAACATAAAAATATCTCAAAATACAGGAGTAATTTGGTATCAAAATGGATTTTAAACAGAAGAACATTGGGTTTCGGAGCCTAGACGTCAATCCTCCTTACCTTCTAAGGTGGAATTGTGCACAATGCATCTACTGACACAAGAAGACCATGGAGCTACCACCCCCCAAGAAAGGTGGTAGCTCCAAAGTTCCCACAGTAGCCTGTATTAAGTGATGTAGCAAACTTGCGTCCTAAAGATTGCGTGCCAATGCATTTTAATGTGCATGCACTGGAAATTACATCCAAACACCAAATATTTTCTGCAACTGTGTATTTTAACGCATAACCCACGATTGTGTTAGACACATAGCCACCTCTGAGCTGCAATTACACTGGAATTATGGGGAAAATGCTGTAGGTAAAAAATATGCAGATGTTGTGCTAGAGCTTTTAGAATGGAGCAAAACAACAGGGAATCAAACTTTAATCTATGATAGTATTTGTTATAGTCTAATATAAACTATGGTTATCACACAATTAACCCTTTTTCCTCCATTAAGGTGTCGTACCAACTGCTTATGCTTTTTAATACAAAGGACTTGGTTATGTTTTGTCTGAACCAATTCAGTTGATCTCACTTGTTGTATGCAACAAATAAATTCAATTGCTCATTAAGCAACTATCCATTCACTGCTGCCTACTGTTCCCAGGTATTTCATTTGTATGTACTTTTTTTATTTTGACATTTCTTAATGGTTTTCAGTGTAAGAGGAATTTTACATTGCAGGAAGAGATTTCAACACAAAATCTTTGAACACTACAGACAGCACATTTAAGAAAAAGAATAGTCCAAATTGCTAGCATTTATTAAAAGCAAAGTAATTCGCAGGGTACCACAGGAGAATATTTTAGTAGACTTCCGTGACTAATTGCAGCTAGCTCTGAGCATACGCGGCTTCTGTGCCAGTCAGCGTAATACAGCGGTTTTCAGGCCCTTCCTCCATTTCATTCTAACAGTGCAAAGCAAAGAGATCCGTTTCACATAACCTCGCAGGAGCCCAAGGTGGATCAATAAGCAGATGAATCATTCTTGCTAGTGATACTTCCAGAAAATGCTGCCTGGTGACGGGGCGTAAGAAAGCCTAAAAAGATGACATTCAAGGGACGCTACAGACACAGAGCTAATTAACAAAGCAACAATAAAAAATACACATAGTTCACCTAATTATTTATGCCACCAGGGCAGCGTTATTTTACCAGAATACATTTTAGTACAGGTATAGGAGCCATTATCGAGAAAGCTCTGAATTAGGGGAAGGCCATATCCCATAGACTCCATTTTAGTCATATCATTCAAATTTTAAAAAAATGATTTAATTTTTCACTGCAATAATAAATCAATCCATACACACAGATAACTTGAATCCTATGGCCGGAAGGAGGTACTATGGAATAAACTTAATTGTGCAACTACAATAAAAAATTCTTGCCAATATAAAAAATTACGAATATATCTCTTAACAACACTAGTAACAAAAGAGCTCTGAAACGAGTAACACCTGGATACAGGTACTATTATCATGATATATTACATAACTGCTGTACCACTTTCTAACATTTATACGGTAACAAAATGGAATTTGACACTTGCTGATTTGCCTTTGGCCATGTCAAGGTAAGCCATTAACTGTAAATAACAATTGTTTGTGCTTAGCAATGATGGTTAACAGATAACCAAAGTAAAGCAAGAATTAAGGGCGGCAGGTACTAGATCATTAACTGCTCTTTTAAAATATAACTAACCGCTTCACTTTTCTGAGGAAAATACACAACTTTATAGATTTTTTTTTTTTCTGCTACTGTTTTGAGTTAAATATTTCCCATTATCCTATATGGTAGAAATATCTTTGCATATTGACCACAGGAATACAGTCAAAGCATTTCCAACGACTTACATATAGCATTATACACACTGAAGTATCCAGTTAGGTACTGAGCAAACATCTACAGGTCAGTATTTTTAGCAAGGACTCGCTAAATTAATGGTACCAAATGCTTAAGTTCAAGTGGCATGGTGTTTGGTCAAGCTTTCTTTAACTTTTGCCATACGGTATATTTTCCTTGCTCAACATTCAATTTTATGAGATTTGTCCAAGTTCTGGTCAAAATTTTCTTTGTCGAACATTCTGGTGAACCAAATTGCAAGTCGTTTGCTTATTCCTATTCATGGTGAGCTGCCAGAGATGTTACAACAGTTATGGGATCCGTTATCCGGAAAGCTCCAAATTATGACCAGGCCTTCTCCCATAGACTCCATTTAAATCAGTTAACTTTTTTTTTATTAATTCCTTTTTCTCTGTAATTATAAAATAGTACCTTGTACTTCATCCCAACTAGGATATAATTAATCCTTATTGGGGCAAAATCAGCCTATCGGGTTTAATCAACGTTTAAATGATTTTTTAGTAGACTTAAGGTATGCAGATCCAAATTACAGAAAGACTCCTTATACAGAAAAACCTCAGGTCCCACACATTCTGGATAACAGGTCGCTTACCTGTATTCCTATTCTCCACAGCCTAATGTGTTTGGATTAGGTGTACTGCCATGAATGTCACTTACTGCAATTCAGCCACTATTATAAAGACAAACTATTCTTATACTGTATTTACATAAACATGTTGACAGAAAAAACAGAAAACGTGGTGGCCTGAAATAACTTATGCGTTGATATTTACCATAGACTGAAATTAAAAAAAGAAAAGTAACAACACAAAGAAATGTTAAGTGACATTGTAGGAGGAAAACAGCTCCCCTATATCCTCTGTCAGGATCTTAATAAAGGTTCTGGCTCTTAGTAAGGCAAGTGTTACTTGTGTTACATGTGACTGCAAATATTATAGAAGTCAGCAAAACATGTGTCTGAGCTATTGAACCCTCTCTACAGACAAACCATCAATTACATCTCCTGTTTCTTACTCCATTCCTTCTCAGAAGCAAGAGAAAATCAATGACTTGCCCTTGTCTGTGACCTTTAATAAGCAGGCCCGGATTTGCGGCAAGGCCGCATAGGCCCGGGCCTAGGGCGGCAAAATATAGGGGCGGCATGCCGCCCAGCCGCACTATAGGGACGTTCGCGTGTGTGTGTTGAACATTTATTAACTGCACCTCTGTCAAATGTCTTCAAACTGTTCTATTGTCATAAAGGCTACGTACCTTTATTTACAAAAGAACTTAAAGGGAAAAAAATACACCCTGCAAGTCTGCTCTACACTGCTTTTAATTTTCGATAGAAGTTGAATAAATCATTCTGCCACAGGTTTTTCTACACAGAGAACCTTATATATCTGCACATTTATATTACTGGGAGCAGCCATTGTTGCTCATAGGGCAATGGTACATGAACAATTCTGGACTTTTGTCCTGTGATCATTTAGTAGGCCCACTGATATATGACAAAGCACCTGCATTCTCTGCCCTCCATTCATTTCTTTTTTTTTATTCATAAATGAAGAGAAATTGACTATTTCAGGAACATTACCGCCCAACAGTGAAGTTACTAAATGTTGGGTTAAATACCCAATGCTCCATTATCCAAACTCTCCCATGAAACAGTTGGCCTTTGGTGTGCAACATATTATAGTAAATTGTAAATTTTGAGCTAATTATCGCACAAACATGCACAAACTTTTGACCGCCAATGAATTCCTTTAACTCATTGGTGGTCAGTATAACCAAAAATGCCAACGCTATTAAGCAGCAGCACTTACTGAAATATTGTAATCACATGTAATGTTAGAGCCTACACAATAATCACAGTCAGTGTGACAAAAGGTACAGTGTAGAACTTTGTATTCCAAGGAGGAAAGTAGCCTTTTAGAGTCATTTTGCTGTTTAGTTTCTTTTGTGTTTTAAATAACTGAAACTACTTTGCAGGGAAAGCGATTATGTTGTTAAAAAAAAAACCCTGGAGTGGCGCAGACATACTGTTAAATGTTATATTGTAAAGTTTCAAGGAAACAGCATTGCAATGCTTAGAGAAACATACAAGATTATGGTGTTCCAATTCAAGCTTGCAAGCTCTTATCATCATCAGTCCCACCGGGAACAAGTACACGGAGATCCAGCCTTTGCCACGAGCACAGATATCTATTTTTTCCCATAGTGATGATTATGTATCATTTAGGTAACTAATTAAAGCTGAAGTGTTTCGCTGTGATATATTTAACAGCAAAGCCACTAATGCAGCACTAAAATAGATGCAGAAAGCCAGCCAGAGAGCCAAGCACTGAATAACAGAAACCATAGGGCTGAGCCCACAGATTGAGGGACATTTAAAATCATTACTTGAGTTTGTACTTGCTAAACATTTAAAATTTTTACAGTCTTATTGGCCAAAATATCAGGCCACTATTAAAACTAAACATTCACGCTCTCTGTACCAATGAGCAACTGAGTATACAGCTCTTTAAGATTCTGCTTTTCAGTAACTATACAATGTTCCAAGTCTAGTTTTTTGAAATTTTAGTAGCATTAGTCATTGCTACAGGCAGACATCAAGAGTTGATTAAAATGATGACTCTCCAGTTTCAACCTCTTTTGTACATTGTCCACGTGTCTGCGTGGGTTTTCTCCGGATACTCAGATTTCCTCCCACACCAAAACATACAGGCAGAACTGTCTCCTGCTAAACTTGACCAGAAAGTGTGTAAATGTGTTAACTTAACACACTTAAATTGGAACTTAAATTGGACGCACCATTTAGCGACAATCTCCCTAAATCTGCCCGTCTGCCCCAACCCTTAGAAAGGTAAAATAAACAAAGGTGAGTATAAAAGCATAGTCAGATGTTTTAATGGCTTCTACTAGGTCAAAGAGATCTAAATGATCTATAACAGCATTTTGACACATTTGCACTGAGGAGTAAGGATTTGAATGTGTAATACCAGCAGTGTGCTACCAAACCACAGAACAAAGTCATATTCCAATGCTCAAAGTGGAAGCAGGTATCAGCTTCGATAAACGTGTCAATTTATTGAAAAACATTCTTGACATTCAGGAAAATTGACTGGTCATTCTTCTGTATTTCAGAGTTTGATTCATAATAAAGCTAAATGTTACCTCTGTACTATGGAAGGTACACCTTTCAACTATTATGGGCAGCCCTTTAGCAATAAACTTATATTACACATTACTTACATAATATATTTATACTAAAGGGGGTAGCACATGCTAAATTTAAGTACATGTATGGGATCCATTATCAGGAAACCCGTTATCCAAAAAGCTCAGAATAACAGAAAGGCTGTCTCCCATAGTCTCCATTTTATCCAATTTTTTTTAAAAAATGATTTTCTTTTTCTCTGTAATAATAAAACTGTACTTTGTACTTGATCCAAGCTAAGATATAATTCATCCTTTTTGGAAGCGAAACAAACCTATTGGGTTTATTTAATGTTTACATGATTTTCTAGTAGACTTATGAAGATCCAAACTACAGAAAGATCTGGATAACAGGTCCCATTTGTGTATGATGAAGATGGCAGTATTCAGGATTTTCCTTTTGTTTTGAAATATAATAATTTTCTACTGTATAAGGCGCTTTTTTACCTATGCACATAATTAAAGGAACTGTTAGATCCAGTGTGAAATCATTTTTCTATGGGGTTTGACAGGGAAAAGTTAAAAAGCTCTACAAGCAAGGGTAATTACAAATTTGCATTCTCCTGCATTTTTGTGCAATTCTGCAATTCAAATGTGTTATATGTAGCAATTGCCTTTTTGTCAGCAAAATTGTATCATCAGGTGCTTATGAGGAATGGATATTCTTACAACAAAGCACCATGTGTTTACTATGTAGTACATATAGATCTGTTTGGCTATTTATTTGACTGCAAATAATATATAGGTCCATTATCTGGATACCCATTATCCAGAATGTTCTGGATTACAGTAAAGCCATCTCCCAAAAGCTCCATTTTAATCAAGTAATTCATATTTTGAAAAACTATTTCCTTTTTCACTGTAGTAATAAAACAGTGATCTTGGGCTATAATTCATCCTTATTGGAAGCAAAACAATCCTTTTGGGTTTATTGAATGTTTAAATTATTTTTTTTTTTGTAGGCTTAAGGTATGATTTGACCCACCTTTATCTCCAATTAAGAAAACTATTTTTACCAGTTAATTTCTTATTTGCCATGCAAATATAAGTCCTACAGGCCTACTGTCAGCTGCCTCCCCATAAAGTGACATGGATATGTCCATCACATGTAGCAATGTTTTTGTGGTCCAGACTCTAGAGGAGGAGGTTGAGAAACATTCACTTACATGAAGCATTTTGCACATAGTTTGAAGAAAAACTCCAAGTGGAATGAGTAATTCTTCCCGTAAAATATACACTATTAGGAATATTAATAAAACAGTCCCTAGCAACACTTTTATTTTGGTAAGTATAAAGAACATTTAGTGGAAAAAATATGGCTTTGTGTCTAATGCTAGCTATAGACCTTACACGTGTGTGTGTGGCATGTGTGTGGCGTGTGTGTGTGTGTGTGTGTGTGTGTGTGTTGCAGAACGCTGACCATCCCAAAGTGACTTGAAGTGAAAAAAGAATGCTGAGTGCAGCACAATTAACTGACCACATAAATCTATTTTAAATTCAGTCAATATCACAAGAATATAATTACCAACCTACATACTTCCAGTAATAAAGTCAATACAATTGCTTCAGCAAGTGGCATGGTTAAGAAACCATAGCCACACAAAAACAGCTTGTTTCATAGGCTGTCTACTTGAAGGAACAATAACACCAAAAAATAAAAGTGTTTTAAAAGTAATTCAAATATAATGTACTGTTATTATGTATTGGTAAAAGGTATGAATTACAGTTTATGTAAATAGGCTGCTGTGGAGCCAAGGGGACGGCCATTCTAGCTAAAAAAGAAGAAAGGGCACAGACTTCTTAATAGAGAACAGAGAAGCTCTGTAGTAGAATACAATGGGATTCTACAGAGTGCATCTGTTATCTTCTGCATAACGTGTGCTTTGAATGGCTGCCCCCATGGCTACACAGCAGCTTGTTTATATAAACTATAGTAGTGTTTCAAAAGCAAACACACCAGGTGTACCAGTGCAGGGAAACAGTACATTATATTTTAACAATTCAATTTTTTTGGGTTATTGTTCCTTTACGTTATCAGGATAAAGAGGACGTAAATGGAACATTTCAACATATATAATTTTTTTATCTCAGCTATGACAGCTGCCCCTTGTAAAGGTTTGGAGGCAATCAATCAGAGATCTGGCTAGCTTAAAGGCTCTGAGACCAGGAAGGCGAGTGTGCCATTTAAAAATAAAAACATTTGCAGCATTTTGGAACAAGTGAGCAACCACTACGCCTTTGTAACCATTAACAGTACATTAAACCTGGTCATTCATATTTCTCACATTATTCAGAAAATGTTAATGGAAATTAACAACTATGATTGTGATGGAATTTGTGGATATTCAGCATACAAATGAAGCAGACTTTGTAATGCCGTAACATGTGCAAAGTTTGCTCCAAATCTCGCAAACCACAGCAATCAATCCAATTTTTGTTTTCAAATAGCTGATCAGAAAATTGTTCCTGCTGATGTTTCTGAATGTTTTTATAAAATGACAGGCTTTTATTTATAGTACATTATGTAGAGTTTCACCTTGGAAAAATATAAACTGGCCAAAGGAGTAAAGATCTGTCTTCTAGGGGTGACACCACTACCTTGCCGACACACTCACTTGTCTAGAACTGAAAGCAGAAGGATGCAGACTGTGAGCCACACTGACAAGATACATCAAATATATGTTTGTTTGTGTTTTTAAGTGACTGTTGCCACTGCTATTACAAGCATAGGTATGGACCAGTTATCCAGAATACTTGGGACCTGGGGTTTTCCATATAACAGATCTCTCTGTAAGTCTACTTAGAAAATCATATAAACATTAAATAAACCCAATAGGCTGGGTTTGAACCCAATAATGATTAATTCTCTCTTAGTTAGGATCAAGTACAAGGTACGGTTTTATTATTACAGAGAAAGGGGGGATACTCTTTGGATAAAAATTTTGTATTATTTGGATAAAATGGGAGTCTATTCAGAGCTTTCTGGATAACGGGTTTCCATAAAACGGATCCTATACCTGTATATGTCATTCCTGATACATAATTTACATTTAGAAAAAAAATTTCCAGACTCATCTGGCTTGATCAAACTCTAGCAATCTCTCTTTATGAATTGTCATTATACAAGTCTGGGGTTTGTGCCTGCATAATTCCTTTGCGATAAAGTTAAAATCAAGTGTTCCTGCATCACATCTTATTATTTCCCTGCATACAAATTTAAATAGATTATACTACATTGTATGTCTGGTTCCAAGCCTGCTGCCTGCTAAAGGCTCAGGCTGATATAATAAATAAATACCATCACTTTTTCCACTGCTGACAGTGTTTAATGAGGTTCTGGGGTACAACTTAATGCATCTTGTAACATATGATCTAAGGGGGGGACTGACAGGCCTATTTAAAAATCAATGGGCTAATGTACAGAGCTGGAGGTGCAAGTATTTAGAGAAAAGAAAATAGAGGATGGTGAAATAGAAACCAACGATTGTGTGCTTGGGCTTCCCTGTCATTAGGAAATGCGAAACATCCAGCTCTGTACAGAAGTGCAACTTCATTATTTATGGTTATGCTTATTATCAGTCAGACCAGGATGCTGGAATGTTAAGTAGCTGCATTCTACTATTGCTGCAACAAATCAATAACGGGCAAAGAATTTTTGAGTGGACCAACTGAATTAATCTGAAGGTGTATGCTGTAAATCCCTAACAAGCGTCTTAAAATTGAGGGGACCTTTATTCATTTAGAAAGGTCTTAAGGCCAGAAGGGTTTTAGAAACCAACAACGTTTAGGAATAAAATTCTCTGGGAAAAATGAAAACTGAGAAAGAACCGTTTGTTAAAAGCTTATGAGAAGCTTAACGATAAAACAAGACTAACTATGGTGCTTAGTGCTTCTAAACCTTCAGCAAGTTGGAGAAATCCAATGTGAATAAAACTGGATACAGATCAATAATCATCCTAAACGGGACAAACAATGGGTCAGAATCAGAGCAATGGAAAATTATTTTGCTAAACTGCCTCTCAATAAACCCCCACATTTCTAGACCCCATTTAGTATTAATCCCTGGAAGAGGGCTGTTGTCTGCTTGTCTCTATGAAATTGTGCAGCTCCCTAGCTTTCTAACTACTCCAAACTCCAGCAATGCCACTTCCCTTTGCTTTTCATTTGAATAAACCATTCTTTATTGATGGCTGAGTCAGTGTCCCTCTGTAATAATACAATGCTCTGTAACCTGCACAAACCCATGCTGGTACCAAAACTAGACAGAATTTAGATATAGCTTTATTAGGTTTTAAAAAACATATCTAAACTCAGCCACAACATTGATGTTACAAATAACATGACATCTATTTTCAGTAGGCTGTAGACTAGACAGTTAATTGATTTCCAGTTCAGTTGAAACGTGGTTACTCAATAGCAGCTCTAGGTCACTTTTGTCAATCACCTTCTACAACACTGCAGGTGCATAGCCTGATACTTCCTCCTAAGTGCCTTTATATAGCTTCAAATTTAAAGATAAGCTCCTTCATACCAAATGCAGTTTAACCTTCCCATCATCCTAGCTACTCCATCATGCTGCACACTGGAAAAGATTAAGTCATGGACTTTATTTAAAGGGCCACATACTCTCAGATGTTCCTGCTGAACTGTGCTTTGCAAGAACACCTATGAGGTCATAGTCCTATTCTATCAGTACATGCTATGAGTCACTGCAGCAGCTATGTTTGTGGAAAACCATTCCTTCTCCCAACACCTTAACCTATGGAACTAAGCAAGGAACAATCAAACTAGGTAAGTGGTGTTTAGAGCCCCATTTTTATTGTTTATTGTCAACGAGGTTGTTCACCATCTTTACGTCACCTTCCGTCACACAGTCAATGTAATTTAAAGCACATATGCAATGTATACAAATTAACAGTTTTCAAAGAGATCTTCCACTACAACGTTCCCTATTTGTTCACTGCCCGGTCCAGTTCTATACTGTTTCGGGGTATATCAACCCCTTCAAGACTTCAGTACAGCTGGGTGCAAAGTATCCTCGCACAACGTTCTGAGCATGCCCAGATTTCCACCTGTCTGTAATCTGATCTGCTCACGAATCATCCCCTTTGAGAACATGCTATCACCACACAACGTGACCCACTTGAATTGACTTGTCTAAGATATGCTCCACCAACGCAGCTTATTCCAGGGATGGCTAATAACTGTAGGGACCCAATATTCATATAGTTATACTTCCATGATGTCACCTTTTTATTGGGTTTGCGGCACATAAATATCCAAATAGTATTGAAGTATGGTGCATGCTGGTTGGCACCGCCTTTAACCTATGAACCTATGGATCTCCATGCTGTTTAGGTAGGGTCTCTATGATCACCCTAAGGGTAGACCTACACGAGCGTCTTCAATGCGATTCTGGCGAATCCGACACGCTGCGTCAAATCGCAGGCGTCAAGTCGGATGCGACGGAAAATAAGGTAAGCAATAGCAATGTCGGATGGTGTCGCAGCATTCATCAGACACGACGCAACTGTCGGATGCAGGCGCTGCATCTGCATCCGACAGTCGTGTCTTGTCGGATGAACGCTGCAACAAGAATTTCTTACCTTATTTTACGTTGCATCCGATTTGACGCCTGCGTTTTGTTGCAGCGTGTCGGAACCGCCAGAATCGCGTTGAAGACGTTCGTGTAGTTCTACCCTAACTAATGTAAAAAAAACTAAAAAAAAAACTTGTACTTTTCAACAGTTAAGAAATGCAAATAAAATGTATCAACTGTTGGATCTTAAAGCTGATCAACATAACTTGGGGCCCTGAGAACAAATGCTAAGAAACACTGCTTTACACAAAATACTTGTTACTAAAATGGTCCATTAACACTTCTAATGTCTGTGTGACTTAAAACTGGCCAAATACCAGCAGGATGCTTATTCTGCCTTATAGGTCTCCTTCCCAACTGGTATCTGACTGATGATTGCCTAGGTATGTATCAAACAGGTTAGGAAAAGATTATACAGTATACTACCAAAGGAAAGATTATTGGTCTTGGAGAAGTCATGGTTTGACAATAGGGAAAATCTATGCCAACTTTTCAGAACAGACTACAGTTTTATATTACTTCTAATAGGCTAATATAACAGTGTGATCTTAAAGAGATCTTCACTAAAATTGAAGGTGAAAAAGTGATGATTGCAACTATTTTTGTTGCAAGAACATTTTGCTCAGCTGTATTTTTCTGGTTACTATATCACAGTCAATTAGGCAAGCAGGCACACAGAGCAAAACAATGTAATTGTGTGTCACTTCAGATTGCAGCTAGTAAAACATATGGGAGTCGCCTTGTACAGAACCCAAGGGATAGATAAACAAACTGGTATTGTAATTAGGACTGAAGGCACAGTAGATAGCAACATGTCTCAGGGGCAGAATAATTCCTAGAAATCTATCTGAAAAGATATCAATAGGAATACAGTAATACTAACCTATAAAACTGATGCACAAACTGTCTGACAGCAGTAATTGTGTTATTACAGTTAACAAGGCACCACTTTAACACAGTAGCAAGTGTTTTGTAGATTACATATTTTAACCATACTTTAAACAGACACAAAACTTGAAAATATTTGTGCTGGATTGTGCTTATTACAGATGATAACATTAAAGGATAATCAGCCTATTTTTTTAAAAAAAAAAAACAAAAAACCTAAAAACAGCTGCCAGAATAATATATCTTTCTCCCTCCATTTAGTCTTATTTAATTTCTCTATCACAAGCTGCTTAACTGCAGCCCTTAAGTTACTCCCTTGTCTGGTGTGATGCTCCACCTCCCTCTCTCTCCAACTAAGGTGCATGTTTACTAACTTTGGAGATAAATATTTCCGGAGATGTTGCCCATAGCAACCAATCAGATCTTTGCTTTTGTTTTTCTAATTTGTAGGTGACTGTTTAAATATAATTGCAGATTGGTTGCCATGGGCAATATCTCTGGAGATCTCCAGAGACATTTATTTCCAATGTTAGTAAATATGCCCCATGAAGACCTCAAAGAGGTGCCACAGCCTATTGCACATTCCTGATTTTTATTGGAGCAGAGGCAGGGAGCATGCCCAGTGAGCAGCTGTTTGAGGTCTTCATAGACTGAGGGAGAAGGGGGCAGAGCATCACACTAGACAAGGAAGTAGCTAAAAGAGCTGCTTGTAATAGAGAAACCATATAATACTAAATGGAGGGAGAATCATATGCTAATCTGGGGGATGTAATTTGTGAGAGAAAGATTAATTTATCCTTTAAAGTCTATGTACAGGCATTGAGCTACCTAAGGGGTTTAGCCAAATTTCTGAAATGCCTTCTAAATGGCGCTTCGGGTCCTTTTACCGTCACTTATGGTCCAAACCTGCAGTCATACCTCTGTCCTCTACCCTCCCTTTTCAGCCGTCAGTCATGCTAACTCCGCCCTCGGCCTTCACTCCTCGCCCCTTGGCCTTCAGCATTCAGCCTTATGCCCTTGGCCTTCAGCTGTCAGCCGCCCTCTGAGGGGTGAAGGCTGAGGACTAGTTCGCATGACTGATGGCTGAGAAAAGAGGGTAGAGGACAGAGGTATGACTGCAGGTTTGGACGATGAGTGACGGTAAAAGGACCCAATGCGCCATTCAGAAGGCATAGGACATCGCAGGAAGGAATGGTATTTTGCCGCAGGATGTCCTAAAATGCGTTCCGTATAGTCGACTAAATCAATAACCAGAGCCTAGCACACCTTTGGTGAAGACTGGAAAACAACAAGTGGAAAATAACAAGAAATGGGTCAGCCATCAGAGGGAACAGGAATCCTCTCTCTGCTGAGGAGCTGAAATACAATATTAACACTGTTCAGCAATTAGAAGGGGACCCATATGTTACATTTGTCCCTAATGGTTTCCCTACTTTCACAACTATAGGAATATATACTGAAAAAAAAAAAAGATGGGTTGCCGGCCTTTTAACACCCAATTAAAAGACAGCTTGTTCTGTACAGGGAACGGGCATATCATTTTTCAATGTAGGACAAGCAACAGAGGATAAGGATCCTCTTCATAGTTTAAGGGCTTAAACTGATCCCATAAATTGTTGCAGCACATACAAAGAACAGGAAACCACTAATCAATGCTATATTTCCTGGCATTATATTTTTTTCCACAATCCAACCTACAATGCCTGAAAAAGAAAAAATCAATTTAGGCCAACTCAGTAGTCACTAGTAATATCTATCTACTGTGTGTTACCCAATCGATACATCCATTCCCAACATGTACTTAACCCTGATTCAGTTAGCTGTAGAAAAATGACCAGCAACGCCCTGAAATATACCATAATGAAAGCTTGTCTAATGCCGTAAGTGAGATACTCAAGGTCAAACTGAGGGAATCAAGCATAACTACATTCAGAGAAACAAAGTGAGAGATTAGACCTAATTTATAGGTATGGTTGCTTTCAGTGACGTGTGGAGCGTTTTACCTTTCTTACCCCTATGTTCCTGTATGAGGGGGCTGACATTTGTGCAGCAGGAGTCCGTTAGCTTTAGAAACTATACCGTATATACTCGAGTATAAGCAGAAAAAATCTGCTGAAAAACCTCGGCTTATACTCGAGTCAGTACAGAGGGGGCAGTGCCGCTTCCCCCTTTCCCGGCCAGATCCTCCCCTAGCTGCCCCATCCACTACCCGGTCCTGGACTGTCAGTGACTGTCACTCACCTTCCAAACTCAGGGGGCAGAAAGGTTGCACCAGCTCGCAGAAAGAGAGTTGATTTTACCGGGCCAAGTTCTCCGCCTCCTCGCTGCAAAGTGCGGCCACCTGTGGAACAAATGAATCCTGCAGAGACTCATGTACAGAGAGCAGACACTGCGCCATCCCAGGCATGAGCACTGGCAAAGGTTTCCTACTTCCTGTCACACGTTTGTAAGTTCCGGTTCACGCGCTGGAGCTTCGGTTCATGGCACAATAGACGCACAAAGCAGCATGACAAGCACAGGAGCTGTACAGAATATGTAGCTTGTATGAGCTTCTCTGTCCTGTGCTTAGAGCTACTCACTCTGGGGCTGCTGCTACTTCTTCTTCTTCCTCTCTGACAACAGCCCATCAGCCGGTGCGGATGGTCACGTGACTTCCGCGTCTGTCATTGCCAGAGTACTGTGGATAGGGTGTGGGCACATCGCGAGGTTGGGCATTTATTGGTGAGTTGTACACATCTTGGAAAGCTTAAAAATGCAGTGCGTATTGGGCAGATTTGGGGGCAGCATTTTATCAAAAGACGAGGGTGTGACTTTTGTGCAGTAGCAATATTCTTACATTAGGGTGTCATTAGTAGGTAGGGCTTTCAGCCCAGGTGAGTGTTGGGCTAATACTAGATGATGTTTTAATTTAACACATTTTTATTTATATAAACTTTGTATAAACATTGAAAGTCTGTTGTGGTTCATTATGCACCAGGTTGGTATTATGTGGTATGCGCATGAATTATCAACAAAACAAATAATTGAGTAAAAGTACAGTATGCAATGGAAAAGGTTGATCTGTCATTTTTCACCCTAGGCTTATAATCGAGTCAATAAGTTTTCCCAATTTTCGCAGGTAAAATTAGTTACCTCGGATTATACTCAGGTCGGCTTATACTCGAGTATATACGGTAACTGACAGGCTGAGAAGGGACAGTCAGGTTGGCAAAACTGTCAGATTTAGGAACTTCAAGTAACAAGTACTTACAAAATCAGAACAATCAGCAAAAACGATCAACATGACCTATAAGCAACTTTTAATGTAGCTTAATATTTTGAAAAGAAAACTTTTAGTGTCAATATCACTTTAAAGGGGTAGTTTACATTTCATTTGCAACTTTACAACTAGTTTTTAAAAAAAATAATTTTTGAATTATTTTCCTGTTCTTCTGCCTCTTTCCAGATTACAAATGGGGGTCACTGATCCCGACAGCCAAAAAATGTGCTCTGTGAGGACACTAAGTTTCAGTAACCGATACTTAATTGAATTTCAGAAGGCTAGGTTTCCTTCCTATATAGCAGCAGTCCTGCTATGCTTTATAGTTGAAATACTAGAGCATCATTCTTCAGTGATCAGATCCTTTATGAAACCTATTCTTCTGGTCACTGCAGATATCTTAAAGAGTGGTCCAGCTTTAGGTTAACTTTTGGTAGGTTATAGAACAGTCATTTCTAAGCAACTTTTAATTAGTATTTGTTTTTTTAAAGTTTCTGAATTATTTGCCTTTTTCTTCTAACTTTTTCCAGCATTCAAATTGGGATGACCCCATCTTAAAAACAAATACTCTAGAAGGCTACACATTTTATTGTTATTACTACTTACTACTACTCAGGCCCTCTGCTATTCATATTCAAGTTACTTATTCAAATAAATAAATGGTTGCTAGGATAATTTAGTCTGCAGCAACCTGATTGCTGAAATTGCAAACTGGAGAGCTGCTGAATAATTCAAAACCCACAAATAATAAAAATAATAATCCATGAAAATAAATTTCAAATATGACTTTCTACATCATGCAAAAAATTAAATTTAACGGTCAACAACCCCTTTAAGGCTAATGTAAAAGGATGAGTTTTCTCCACCAACATGTGAACTAGATCAGACAGGAGTAAATAGTAAAGATATTGAGATAAGAAAGCTTAGCAAGTTAAAGGAAACACACTCATGGCAGTTTAAAAAAACATATGAAAAGTGGATATATTTGGCAACAGAACAAGGGCCAACACTGGTTTAAATATATTAAAACAGATAAATGAAAAGTATTCCTATATCCTTTAATAGAGAAGACATGGCAGCTAGAAGGTCTGTGCTGCCAATACACACAGCAGTGTAGGAAAGATCTGCATACTGAGCTCACATGAGTCACCTTCACAAAAACCCTTATGGGACTAGTTATATGATACCCAGAAGCAAAGGATTGCTCACATCCCCCAGCATCCACCTTTGTTCCAAAAATGCTATAACATCAGGGAAGAGCAATATGCAACTCTCGAACTGTGGTTGAAATAAAACTCATAGACCTAGCTGGCACTAGGAGCTGGCAGTTGTTGTTTGACAGCTGGTTGCTAGCTGGTTGGGCACCCCTGGCAACTGCAAAGGCAAATCGTGCTCTGTTTAGCATCATTCACATTGGCTTGGCTCATCTGATGGCTAAAGAGGAGTAGGCAGTAAATCAGCATGAATACTGGCATGGAAAGTCCAAGCTGGACAAATTCACACAGGGTTGCTCGCTTAAAAGAAACACCTTAAGAGCTGGCACAAAGATCAGGAGAGGGCAATGGGCAGACCAATAGAAAAGGCAGCTACCTAGATGGAATTCACAGGCATTGTCTGTGTGCACATCAGTGGCTTATGTCAGGGCACCTTCATCTGTTGCTTTGCACAGCCAGTCTGCCAGGGCAGAGTCAGTGAGAGAGTACCAGTTCTACACTTGGTGCCAACACCATGAATTATGTGTCATGTTTCGTGATACCCAGTAGCAGAGGAGCTAGAACCAGTATATGACCAATGCTTCCTGGTTATGCCCCCTTGCTGTCACAATGCCCCTCACTCTACCTACTCAATCTCGCCTTATTCCAAATATGCTACAGCCCTCTGCCCATAATGTGTGCCAATCTGCCTCTACTCAACCTCACTCACTGCCAGTCTGCCTCTACCCTCACTCACTACCAGTCTGCCTCTACTCACTCACTACCAGTCTGCATCTATGCTTGCTCACTGCCAGTCTGCTTCTACCCTCACTCACAGTCTGCCTCTATACTCACTGCCAGTCTGCCTCTATACTCACTGCCAGTCTGCCTCTACCCTCACTCACTGTCAGTCTGCCTCTACTCACCCTCACTAACTGCCAGTCTGCCTCTACCCTCACTCACTGCAAGTCTGCCTCTACACTCACTCAATGCCTGTCTGTCTCTACACTCACTGCCAGTCTGCCGCTACCCTCGCTCACTGCCAGTCTGCCACTACCCTCGCTCACTGCCAGTCTGCCTCTACCCTCACTCACTGCCAGTCTGCCTCTACCCTCACTAACTGCCAGTCTGCCTCTACCCTCACTCACTGCAAGTCTGCCTCTACACTCACTCAATGCCTGTCTGTCTCTACACTCACTGCCAGTCTGCCGCTACCCTCGCTCACTGCCAGTCTGCCTCTACCCTCACTCACTGCCAGTCTGCCTCTACCCTCACTCACTGCCAGTCTGCCTCTACCCTCACTCACTCACTGCCAGTCTGCCTCTACCCTCACTCACTGCCAGTCTGCCAGCTGACATTGATTGTGCCAATAGGCATGTCGTGTGACATAACACCCCGCTGTGCCGCTACCCAGTAACTTACCGCAGTCCACCCTGGCAATCTGTGGCAGCCGATAGGAGCTGACCAGCAGGTCCAATGGGAATGAGGCCGAGCTCCACTTGACATCCTTCAGAGAAGGGACGGGAAGCTCCATCCTTTACACGGGGGGGTGGCCTGTTGCACAGTTCGGGTAACGCCGGGAAGGAGTTCAGCCCAGTGTGTGGCTCGTTCCCTGCTGCAGCCCGCGCTCCCCGACACTCATGGTCACATGTGCCTAAGCCAGGGCGGCCGCAGGGAAAGGCTCAGATAGAAGCAGACGAACGCTGGTCCTTGTCTCTCTCCCTTCTGCTCGCGTTTCTCTCGCCGCTCTTACTGCCTTGCTGCCGACACTATGAAACGCCATAGCAGCACTTACTCCTCTGACTAATCAACAGGGTGTACGAGACGCCTGCGCAGCCCCGGGAAACCCCGCCTCCTCGGACTAAACCGGCCTGGAAGGGCAAAAGCCTTCCTGCTATCCGGCATGGGAATGAGAAGTTACACAGGCTCGTCTAGCGCTGCAGCGACCCCGTGTGGCTGAACAGAGTTATCGCATGCCGGTATCATGCCAGACAGCAAAGCTCGAGATACACACACTATGGGCCTATTTATTATGCTGTAGAAAACGTAATTTCGCCAGAAAAAACGGTGTAAAAAGCTGTGGAAAATAAATGGTGAATTTATAAAAATGTGTTTAATTTTATGCCAAGCGAATGTCAGATTTGCTGCCGTTATTTTACACTGTCTCAGACCTTTGTAAGTTCTGGCTGAAGTTTCTCAAAGGAAAAGCGCATAAAAAACGATTCAATTTTACACAGCGATGCCTGGCAATGTGACAAATTATTCACCAGTTTTTACACCACATAATAAATCTGCCCCATGATTCAGCCTGCTGCCATTGCCTCAGCTCACAAGCTACACGATTTCTCCTGTTACCCGACATTTAATGAAGTCGAGCTGTTTATTGGAGCTGGTTTCTACAGTCCCAGACATATTTACTTATAATACAGGTGTCGCTTATGGAATAATACATTTATTTATCCCAATAGGTAGCAACAGACAAGAGGTGCAGTAAACTGCAGGAATCAATCTGGAATTTAGCTTTGTTTTGTTTACTGTGGCTAATATAGTAAAATAAACACGTCAAGTCATAAGAAATGCAAATTGCAAGATTACCCTTGTGTCTACTGGGACCTCTTCACTGAACCCCAATCCCTTCCGGCTCAGGAGATAATAATAACTGCATCCACTGGCATAACTACATGTTAATGGGCCCCACAGAAACATTCATTTAGGGCCCCAAAATATTGGTAAATGTACCTGTTCTGCCAAGACTGAAATAGCTAATAGTGGAATTATTCATTAAAGGGCATGTAAAGGCAAAAAATCCAATTTTTTCTTTCTTTAATGAAAAAGAAACCGATCTCCAATATACTTTAATTAAAAAATGTGTACTGTTTTTATAAGAAACCTGACTGTAGGCAGTGAAATTCCCCCTTCATTTACTGCTGTGGATAGGAATTGTCAGATGGTCCCTAACTGCTGAGCAGGGAAACAATCATACTTATGAACAGCAGGGGGAGCCCCCACCTTACTTCCCAGCCATGCAGAACTCAAGCAGCTTTGTTTATGACGATCCCTAAGCAGCCCAGACCACACTGAGCATGTGCACAGTCTTAGTCTTGCAAAGATGTTTAACAAAGTTACAAGATGACAGCCCCCTCTGGCCAAAGTTGAAAGCATAAATTATTTGTTTGATTAGGCTTGTGGTACAGTAAGTTCATGTTTATATTTAGTATACAAAATACATAATTTGTAGCCTTATTCTATTTAAGACTTTACATGCCCTTTAAGTAAGGCCTTGCTGGGTCCCCTACAGTCCTGGGCAGTGTCTGCTTCCTCTGTAGTTACGCCCCTGACTACATCCAAGCATATGCTGACTGGTAGGGGTCTCATGCACCCCCGGTCTTAGAAGCTTGAGGAAGTGGCGAGGTCTGCAATGAAACACGTTAAGCCAGCCATATTCCTGTCCCACTGTATTGCTTTTAAGAATTTCAATAAAGTTGACTGATTTTAATACAAGCAGATCTCTCCATCCATGGGTGTGGGAGACCCCTACCAGTCCACTCTGATTGGTTCTGAGGAGGCACTGCACTGCATTGGTATACTAACACATGGTGTTAGTATACCAACCTCAGCAATGACCTCTAAACTCACTACACCACAGACAGGTTATAACAATAGACGATGCAATGAGAATATGTTACTAGCAAACGTAGGGGATTCAAGGCGTTAACCAAGCAATTCCCCTGTTTGCTGATTGGTTCACTCACCACTGAAGCTTTCTGCTTGCTCACCCTCTATTTACAACACCTCAGTTGTAAATAGAGGGTAGTGCCTCTTTTGTCTTACCCCTGGTTTTGAACCTGAACCCTAGTGTGAGGAAGTGTACATATAAGACAGTAGCTGCAATAGAAGTGTTACACAGACATTGCTAGCTGGAAGAGCAGAGTTTCTCCACATGGGGTAGGCTCCATACCAGAGTGGGGACTGCAGTTGGTAGGGCTCAGGGTTTGATTGTGAAGTCCCTTGTAGTACACTATGGGGATCCTGGTACATTGGGGGCAGCAAGGCTGGAACCAGGGGTAGGATGCAAAGGTTGGGGGGGGGGATCACTAGGACCCTAGGCACATAACTCTTCTGCCTTCTGTAACTCCAATCTTGTGAATCATTGAGTGACCAGCAGGTGTTGGGGACAGACATCTTTGGTGTGATGTGATATTATGTCCTTATAGTTTAGCATCCTCCAATACTTCTGCAGGGGCCCAGCTAAGGTGAGAATTCACAATGTATTGGTTTTCTAGCCTTGAGAGCAGCTGGAGTTTGGTAATATGGCAAAAAAAAGTTACATAAATGATGATAAATGATGAAACTTTACTAAAAACTTTTTCTTAAATCAGTTCCCAGTGTCTGGAATTCCTGAGACATGACAGAAGTGCTCCTGCCAGACACTGAATCTGGTATTGAAGAGACTGACAGTTCTTTGTGAGATTCCTAGATGAGAGTACCTGAGCAAGGTTAGTTAACTTATATAACACATTGGTAGGGGACTTGCACAGGTATGAACTGTAAATAAAGAGGAATAGTATGGACACATTGTGCAAAGTGTGCAGAGAAACTTCTGACAGGAGACAAAGTGGAGAACTAGAATTCCATTTCTCCCTTAGTGCGAAGCTCAGGTAGCTTTCCAGTTAAATGCACCTGAATTGTCATGGTCTCAGAACTAGCAGATTTTTCACAGACATGTCCACCGCCAGTACTTATAATTGTTTGAGTAGATAGTTGGTATTGTGATCCAAATTACAGAAGGACCCATTATTTAAAAAAAACCTAAAGTCCCAAGCATTTTGATTGATAACAGAATCTATATTTGTATTAAAAATGTAGCAAAGATTTATTTTAGGCATCATATCATATTCATATGGTCTAATTTTCTGTTGTCCTAATGAAAATTCTTAGCTAAAGGGGTGGTTAATCGTTACGTTTACTTAAAAGTTATAGAATGGCCAGAATTGGCAATTCCAAGCAACTTTTCAATTGGCCTTTATTATTTATTTTCTGTCGTTTTTTAATTATTTGCTTTCTTCTGATTCTCTCCAGCTTTCAAATATTGGCCACTGACCCCGTATTAAAAAAGAAATATTATTACTCATCTTTCTATTCAGGGCCTCTGCTTTTCATATTCTGGTCTCTTATTCAAATCAATGCTTGGTTGCTAAGGTAATTTGTACCCCAGCAACCAGATTACTGAAATTGAGAGCTGCTGAATAAAAAGCTAAATAACTCAAAAACCACAAGTAATAAAAAATGAAAACCAATTGCAAATTGTTTTGGGGTACAACTCTACATGATACTAACAGTAAAATAAAAGGTGAACAACCCCTGAACTCAACCATTTATTTCCGGGGGGGATACTTGCAAGTTAGGAGTAGCCAACGTCCGCCCCCTCCCGTCCCCATGTGGGCAGAATGACAGGCTGGTCTGAACGGACACATTTATAAGATCTGTTATCCCAAATCCAATCACCCAGAAACCTGATTTGTTTCTCTGTATAATAATAAAACACTGTTTGAGCTTGAAGTGAGCATAAAGTCATTGAATGTTGATATCAAAACAATGTTTTTTTGTAACTGTACCTTATGGAATTATGGAAGTCCCATTATCTGGAAAAGGCCACATGCTAAGTTTTCCACATAATTTAGTACAAGCATGAGATTTATTATGTGTTTGCAAATACATTTTACATATCCAATATATTGAGGGTTGTCATAATTTGTGTTCTAGTGCACAAGCATACAGATTGGATGTCAATTGGCAGCAGCAGTGTCCTTAATAAATATGCCAAACAGACAATAAGGGAACAATTGACAACTGCAATTTCCATGATTTTAGCAGAGTACATAAATCTTTACTGTATTATATTATTGTGTGTCCTGAAGTGCTGGGGGCTGATTTAATTAACTCTGCCTGTGACCTTGTTTTTGTTATAGTAAATTACTGAGCACTGGGAAGCAGGAATTCTGGGAAATAAAGCAAGTTTAGCTTGACCCGAACCCAACCCTATTGGCCAAATTTAATCCAAAACCCACCCAACCCGTAGTCAACCCATGGGTCACAGTGAAATTCAGGCCAACCCGTACATTACTAGTTTACTGATCATTGTGCATAGGGATGGGGGTAAATTAACACTGAGGGGTTTACTGTTGTTTTAGTCAATAGGGCTTGAGGAATGTTAAAAATGGGGACCATACACTAAAAGCACTTGATATCCAGGGGTAAAAAAACATATAACTGATTGTAATTCAGCAGGCACAGTGGAGTTTGTCTCTGGGAAAGGCTGCAATTAAAATGTTTTGAAGCATTACAGGGTTGCTATAAAAGCTCTGCTGCTATAAACATGTGTGGTACCAGCTCTCTTTCTGCCATGTCTAGTTGTATAGATTTATTTTGGCAACAGCCATCTGGCCTTTTAGTAACAATTTTTAGTTCCAAGGCCATTCCATCTTTGTTAGGGGGAAATGAATATCAATAGGAGTACCCTAGGCACCCTAACATAAATAATGGCACACCATGGGTGGAATGTTATCTAGAGGGTTCCCATGATCCTTGTCTGCCTGCTACCTCACACTTTGTTGTGGTCAAGTCATTACCTGTTGGAAAATCTGTAATGGGTTGGCATTGGGTCATGACATAAAAAAACAGGAGTTGCAAGTATAGACTTGTGGCACGGCACATTACAAGCCACAGTTCTAAAGCAAAATTATAAATATTATAAAGATAATGAAATTATAGGGAATGTTTGTGAATGTTCTATGGACTCCAGTCCTTAAGAGGGATATAAATGAGCTGGAGAGAGTGCAGAGACGTGCAACTAAATTGGTTAGAGGGACGGAAGACTTAAATTATGAGGGTAGACTGTCAAGGTTGGGGTTGTTTTCTCTGGAAAAAAGGCGCTTGCGAGGGGACATGATTACACTTTACAAGTACATTAGAGGAGATTATAGACAAATAGCAGGGGACCTTTTTACCCATAAAGTGGATCACCGTACCAGAGGTCACCCCTTTAGACTAGAAGAAAAGAACTTTCATTTGAAGCAACGTAGGGGGTTCTTCATAGTCAGGACAGTGAGGTTGTGGAATGCACTGCCGGGTGATGTTGTGATGGCTGATTCAGTTAATGCCTTTAAGAATGGCTTGGATGATTTTTTGGACAGACATAATATCCAAGGCTATTGTGATACTAAACTCTATAGTTAGTATAGGTATGGGTATATAGAATTTTAATTAAAAGTAGGGAGGGGTGTGTGTATGGATGATGGGTTTTCATTTGGAGGGGTTGAACTTGATGGACTTTGTCTTTTTTCAACCCAATTTAACTATGTAACTATGTAACTATGTAACTGCAAGAAAAATATTATAGAACAAGCAATGGTGGATTCACTGGGGCCAAAATGTTAGCCCCTACCCCCAATCGCTATGGTGTGTCCCTCGATCGGTAATCAGGAAAAACTGCATCAGCCAAGGAAAATAACCAACTGAGCACCATGGCATCATCTTACCTTATTTCCAAGTGTCCCTTGCTTGGCTGGTGCAGTAATAATTTAAAGGAGTTGTTCACTTTTAAATTAACTTTTAGTATGACGTAGAGAGTGATATTCTGAGACAATTTGCAATTGGTTTTAATTTTTTTAAGTTATTTAGCTTTTTATTCAGTAGCTCTTCAGTTTCAACAATCTGGTTGCTAGGGTCCAAATAACCCGAGCAACCATGCATTGATTTGATTTGAATGAGAGAATGGAATATGAATAGGAGAGGGCATGAATAGAAGTAATAAAAATTAGCCATACCAATAAATTGGTAGCCTTACAGAGCATTTGGACTTTAGATGGGGTGAATGACCCCCATTTGAAAACTGTAAAGATTTAGAAGAAGGCAAAAAACCTATAAAAAAGGAAACAATTAAGACCAATTAAACAAAATGGCATAAAATACTGAAATTTAACTGAAAGGTGAACCACTTCTTTAATATTCACTAAAGTCTACTGGCATTTTTATAATAGCAACAGTTTCCCTTGGAGCAGGGTAAGGTTACAGTATACAACATAGGATGTACACCATACTCCACATTTTCATGACCTGACAAGCACATGTGGCTTGTTTAATGAATGAAAAATGGGAAAAAATAAACTCCCCAGTATAATAATACAGACAACTCCTACTCATTTTCTCATAAATCAATCTTAGCTATAGTAACCAGTGCCCCGGGGATAATATGTCGGTAGCTTAGCTCATTTCTGTAAGGGTTCTCAGGAATATCACTTTGCCGGTATACTGAGTGCTATCATATGCCTAATGGCATTTCCAGGAATTAATCGGCTGTAACTAACTGTGACATACGAATCCCCCATCAGGCTTTTGGGAACATCCTCAAACGATCCTTGGATGTTAAGAAACTATTTTTCATTTTAATTGCTTTGCACCAGGGACTGGTTCACCAGTATTTGCCATTTTCACTCATACATAAATGGCTAAAGGTTAAAACATTCCCAGTTTTCTAGGTAGCATTATCCCCTATGCACTGTACACGAGGTGCTTTCTCCTACTACCACTCTACTATTCTGTCATTGGGTTCAATAATGGCACTAACAACTCAAGAGTGTATTTGTAGTTCATTCAAGAACCATTCCCATAGGTGATCTTCATCCCTAATGAGCCATTTAGTAATTGTCTGAGCCCTGTAGCCTTGCCACTATATCCAAGCTGATGGGCTGAATGGCACATCTGCAAGGCACAATAATAACTACATTCTTATCAAAATCAGAAAAATAATATCAGATAATGAGATAACCGAATATACAGACAGACTGTCAGTCAAATGCAGAAAACTTTCTGTTTCTGCAAATGGTATGGCATTATTTCCTGTCCAAATGACAGCAGAATGTCAGATTATCAACAAATGTTGCCCGAGGATGCTAGCAGTGAAATCTCTTGCAATATAACTATATAGACAGTGTGTAAACCAGGGGTGTCCAAACTTTTGGCTCACAGGGCCACATTGGAAAAAGAAAAATTGTCTGGGGCCACACATGAAATACACAAACACGTTTGATTTGTAAAAGTAAAGAAAATACACAGAAAAGAACAACAATGCCAGTTGGATAACCAGATGGAGCTATACACTGGAATATGGGACATCTGGATAATAAATAGACGTATTATTATATTATTATTACTAACTGGGCAATGGGCAGGGTCCCCCCCTCCTCCTATTTCCTCGGGAACCAATCGTTTCAAGCTGGGCCGCATACATAAGCATCCTGGGCCGCATGTGGCCCTCGGGCCGCAGTTTGGACACCCCTGGTGTAAACAATGCAGAGAATGTTATTATTATTATTATTACATACAGAATTTTAAATAGCCAACATATTCCAGAGCAGTGTATATTAAAGGGCCTATAAACCAAACATAACTGATAAAGAATTCCTCTTACATGTAGAAAGAGAGCAAGGCTCTTTTATATTACAACTGCAAAAAGTCACCTAGTGAGCGTAATCACAGCAAGTAAAACATTCCACACTAGAATATACAGGTATAGGACCTGTTATCCAAAATGCTCAGGACCTTGAGATTTCCAGATAAGGGATCTTTCCATAATTGGGGTCTCCATACCTCAAGTCTACTAAAAAATAATTTAAAGGAGAAGGAACTATACTTGGTGGTGCCAAAAGTTAGGCACCCCCAAGAGATTGTATTTAATTACCCGGTACTCCGGGCCAGTGCTCCAATCAGCAGAAAACTGCACCAGCCAAGAGCCAGAGTACCACGGAATGATCTTCCCTCTTTAAATTTCCCAGGGCAGATGCATGTGCAGTATAACTAAATAGCCAGCTATTTCAATAAAGTTCAGCTTTTCGCTCTATTGTGCATGCACAGCAGTGAGAAGAAAGAGGAATGAAGAGGATCGTTCCGTGGTGCTCGCTGGAAGAACCCCAGGAACATAGGTGCTAAATTGCACAAGTGCAGTTACCAGCCAGCAACTGCAACAGTTTTGTGCTGCTAGAAGCTGCGGTGGAACAACTGGAATGCCACTGTTTGGAGATTGCTGCTATATACTTGGAAAGTGTAGCTAATCAGTGTGAGGAAAACATTCAAATTAGTGATATGGTTGTTGAGACAAAAAAAAAAGCCTCATCTATGTTCTGCATAAAATCACTTTGACAACATGACATGCTCATGGTTGTGGGCTTATAAAAACTGAAGTTTGAGTTTTTTCAACTTCGAATATACTCTAATTTTAAAAAAAAAAATCGAAGCATTTGTTTGTTAAAAAATCTGAATATAAAAATTCTATACAAAATAAAGATATGAAAAAATTAGAAGAGTTAGAAATTTTACTCAATTTGTAAAATCAAAGGTACAAAAAAAATTGAATAACCTGCGCAATGCATTAAAATTGCCATAGACCATTCCCAGAATTCTGCTAAACGCGGAACCTTTTAGATTGCAAAGTTTTACATTTGAGACATACAAACTTTTTTGCCCTTAATAAATATTACAAGTGTTGGCACAAAAAAATAATTTTGTTGAAAACATCCACATTCATACATTGATAAATCTAACCGTTTGTGTAACCCTGAAAGTGGGATGCACACTTAGGGGCATGTTTATGCTGTGTAAAACGAAATTTGCTGAAAAAATTGTGTAAAAATCTCCGTAAAATAAATGGTGAATTTATCAACGTTTGGGTAATTTTACACTATGCGAATGCCAGATTTGCCGCTTTTAATTTACCCTTAGAACAAACTTTGAAAAAAATTTGACGCAGTTTTTTACACGGCGAATCCTGCCGATGTGTGGTGTATTATCCTGCTGTTTTTCACACAGCACAATACATACGCCTCTTTCTCTCTTTCTGTAGAATCGGATTAAAGAGGGACAATGGTATCCTCAGCCATGCAGCAATATGGCTTCTTTACTGGAGCACTGCCATGCCAAGCAGACACTGCAAAGTGGGGTTAATAAATGTAGCTGCTTCAAATATGTGGGAATTTTATCATATTATACAAAATGAATCTATTAATAAACAAGATCTTACAAGTCTGGGTAAATCATTGCAAAGCTTTCTGTATCCAGACCATTACTTTTGTTAACAAGATGTTTAATATACATCACAAATTCAGGTTTCATTGCTTAGATTTTTATCTCATATTCCTATTCTGTCACAACGCAGAAATGACTAAGGTAAGATATCAGTGATGTAGTCAAAGGAATTATATGCAAGCTGATCTACTGGGAGATTGTGTGCCTGCCATTCCAGCAAGGAAAGATTGAAACGCTCTGATTATCAACAGAGGTCTGAAAGATACCAGTGCTGCAGTTGTGCCAGGCCAACAGGACTACCATCTCTAGCAGCACAATTCAGTCCTGACATAAACAGAGTCCTGACTCATAAACACAACCCTTACATAAAAACAGAAATGTTCTCTGCAGCCAAAGGCCAGGCTATGATCAGGCAATTAGCTCAATTCTGCAGAATTCATTGTGCAGATTGTATTAGCTTAATCAACCTTATCTGGAAACCTATTATCCAGAAAGACATGAATTACAGGAAGGCCATCTCGATTTTCAAAGAATTCACATTTCTTAAAACAAGTATTTATTTTCTCTAAAATAATTAAAAAGTACCTTGTACTTGATCCTAACTAAGATATCATTATTCCTTATTGGAGGCAAAACAAACCTATTGGTTTTAATTCACGTTTTAAGGTTTTTCTGAAGACTTAAGGTATGGAGATTCAAATTAATGACAGACATCTGGAAAACTACAGGTCCCGAGTATTCTGGATAAGAGGTCCCATACCATTATGGCTTTTACAGGGTCCTTGCATAGACGCACATTGAGCACTGGCAGCTTTAATAATCATTGCTTATTCTGCTACTGTATGTATGTATGTATAACTTTATTGGTAAAGCACTGTTAAGGAACCACAGCGCTGTACAATGCATAAAAGTACAATATATATATATATATATATATATATATACTGTATATAAATAAAAGTATACACAGGGAAGACAAATCACAAAATTAATATACACAGAGCTCATATCAGAACAAAGAGCTTAAGTGCTATATGGTAAGAGACACAGTGGGAAGGAGTTTCCTGCCTCGTAGAGCTTACAGTCTAAGTGCAAGTGCACATTGGCTTCTCTGTTTAGCCCACGTGTTCTTTTCAATTTATATGTATATATAATACACAAGAGCCATAAATATACTGTATATTATATCCTTATAATACACAAAAGCCATGAATATCTAGTAAATTACATCCTTATAATTGGTGAGTTCTGATGTCATTTCTGTCACATGACTCACTGAAACTTGTGTATTATAATAAATAAAGTACCCCCAGTTGTAAAATATGAGGATATTAGAAGTTACCTCGGAGTTCCATGACCTGTATAAAAACACTCGCCCTTCGGCCTCATGTTTTTATATGGTCATGAAACTCCTCGGCAACTTATAATATCCTTATATTTTCAAGAGGGGGTACTTTATTCACTATATAAACAGTGCTCAGTGATATCATCGGTAATATTCGGAGCTTAGTGATGTCATTTCTGTCACAACTCACTTATACTTGTGTATTATAATAAATAAAGAACCCCTGTTGCAAAATATGAGAATATTAGAAGTCACCTCAGAGTTCCATGACTTGTATAAATATATGGTCGTGTAACTCCTTGGTAATTTATAATATCCTTATATTTTATATATAGAGTATTGGTCAGCCTTGAGTAGTGATTCTGCCCTCTGCATACATAGACATATATTACACAGTGTTATTAAAATAATTTATTGCAGAACTTTATAAAAAGGCATATGTTTAGGAGAAGACCCTGCCTGATATCAATCACTGAAAAATGTGACAAAGTCCTGATCACATTCCTTAAACATTTAATTATAAGCTGAACAGGAGCCTTGTGACCTAATCTAAATACTAGATACATGGGTCACAAAAAGATTTTCCAATCTGTACAGCAGTGGTTCAGTTTGGTGGAAAACAATCAAAAGTTCGGCATATGTATGCTGCTGGACAATGGACGTGTATGCTGTTGGACAAATATAAAAGTAGCCATACAATCTATTGTCCCTTAATGTTACATGTCTTTTGTGAATCACAGAGTTACCTTTTCTGTAATATGTTTTTTTTATAGTAATAAAATAAGTAACTCTTATAGTTAGTGGTTAGTCTGGCAGTTCTTCTCCAGAAGGTTAGTTTGAAGCACTAAAACCTCATACATACAAATGGCAGATTTGCTGCACTAAGTTAACCCAGTATTGTGCAGTGGAAACCTACATGTAATTTTCAGGGGATACTGTTCTACTCAACAGATTACTGAATGTTTGGTGGATTTTTCATTGTTCCCAAATCTCATTCTGACCCAGATACATTTCTTCTGGTGTTTAGTGATCTTGAATTGAATACAACGCAAAACTATTTCTGGATAAAGCTGCAACCAGCAACAAGGAATGAAACGCAGCAATGAATAAAGTGGTACAAAATAGTACAGTGGGACATTAAGAGGTACCTTGACGTATTTATAGTCATTAATGCATTAGATTTGTAGCTAAAAAGCTGAATAATTTATATAACATAAGCCTAGTTTGACTTAAACAAGGAAAAAACATTTTCTTTTAGAACAATAATGTAATGTACGGATAGTTCTAAATGTTTTAAACTTCACTTAAATAAATGATTCTAAGGGGCAGATGGAACAAAATGCAAGATTAGAGCTCATCACCCTCATTCAGCCACTTTTATTTATTCTTATGGGATATTTAGAAGTTTATTTATCAATTAGAGTTCACCATTTGCTTAATATGCTTCTAAAAATCCCTAGGAATAAATGGAGAGTGGGTGAATTTATCCTTGCTAAGCTTTTATTTCACATTTTGATAAATTGTCCCCAAAGTATTAGGATTCTTAAGCAGATATACACATAATATTTAATACTGGTCCGCATAGCTATACTGTACACACAATTTAATTTAGTCCTGGATCTTCTTTTCAGAACACATGCAATATGGCATCAGCCTCAGCTACACGTCAGGCAGGAATTCTTTTTCTTCGTATCTTGCAAATTTACTACATTGTGATTAACTAATAAAGATCCTCTCTGAAAAACAGACAAGACAATATTTCAATGCAATGTGTGTCTTAATACATTTTAATGAAAAACAATCGAGTAAACATGAGTAATGTCCATTAACTGGTAATTGTCATTTTATAAGCTATGCTAACCAAAATAAGATGTTTTTGCAAATGCGTCCATATCTGCATTGTATTGTATATATGTATTTTTCATGTATTTATACATAATCAGAAACTCAACCTAGAATTACGGCCACTAATGCAAACCATATAAATGGCATGCCTCCCTGAGTTATATTATATATAGTATAGGGGCCCCACAAGGTCCTAATTGATACACAATTTCAATAAATATTGGTAGAACAGGTCAACCTCAAGACATTTTGGAGGACTAAAAAATAATTTGCTATGGGCCCAGTAATAACTGAGAAGCAGGTTTGATTCACTACAGATGATAATTGGTCAATTTAGACCAAAATGAGGTGTAAACTCTGCACAGACTTTTTGTAAATAAGTCATCCCTTCTGTGGCCAACATTACAGTCACTGCTGCCTCTTCAATAATGCAGTGAACCCAAACACAGTTCAACTTGTTGGATCCTCCTTTAAACACTGAACTAAGCATGATGGGATTTTAACTGCTATCTTTACTCAGAAATGAAAAATGGTCTCGCATCCCTGTATGTTCTTTAGGTTGGCAGTAAACTTGTCACTCAAGTGCATACGATGGGTAAAGTGCAATTATCCTGTATCCAGTTATAGAAAATATCTATATCTAACCAATCCATCACGGAACCCTGCGAGCGCTTTGGAGCCATTGTCAATAATGGCTTTAACAAAGGAAAAACAAACAAGTGATTTTAGACGTATTCTTTCATAGTCAGTCAGATAAGGTCATACATACCTTTGCATATATAGCGTCAGCCAGTGTTAGAAATGCCTTTTCGATATTTATATTTTCTTTTGCACTTGTCTCAAAAAAGGGTATGCCGAATTCCCAAGCAAGCTAGGGGAGAGATACACATGGACAAAATGTTATTTTTCATTTTACTTCTTCAAGGCAGTATAAAGGCCACACAGGGCGTTTTTATGTTGAGATTTTAAAAATGCGCAGTTGAACGTAAATACGCCAATGAAACCACACGCTCATGATAATGTGCATTTTTCAGCCTCGGTTTTCTTTTCCCAACACGCATTTGTTTTTTTTCATTCCCAACAATTCCCCTTGGAAGAGTTTTAGTAAACTTTTGTGAAAAAAAGCAGTTTACATGCAAAATGTAGCCAGACTGATCATCAATACAAAACATAATTACTTAACCAGCATACAGAGTCGCAAATACGTATATGCACAATCCATCTCATGAGAGTTTGGCCGTATTGAAAATATGTGGCGTATTTCAGCAAAGTTTACTTCTAAACCTGTGGATCCCACAGAGTTTAATAATATGGTGTTTCCTTGACATATTGGCGTTTCTGCTGAAAAACACATATACTGGCATCGCTCGCAAACACCCCCTGGGAATTGTTACAATTTTGTTCCATTATTTTCAGTAGAGCTTAATTTTGTATTTACTCTTGAATACATGGTTTTAAAAACAAAAACTAAAAACGCTCGGTGTGACCTCGCCCTATGAACAAAACTGCATTGCCACTCATCTCCATGAATGTAACATGTTATAATGATTTTTATTATTAGTAGCTGCTCCTCCCCTGCTCAAGACATACTGGCAAGGAATGTACCCATAAATAAAAAAGTGTGGTGTCCAACCTGCGGCCCAGGATGGATATGAATGTGGCCCAGCTTGAAACGCTCAGTTCCCGAGGAAACATCATAATAATGTAATAATAAGTCTATTTAATATCCAGGTGTCCCATATTCCGGTGTATAGCTCCATCTGGTTATCCAACTGATTGTGTAGTTCTTTCTGTGTATTTTCTTTACTTTTACAAATCAAAAGTATTTGTGTATTTCATGTGTGGCCCCAGACAATTTTTCTTTTTCCAATGTGGCCCAGGAAAGGTTGGACACCCCTGATCTACAATTTCATCTCTAGCATATTAAAGCTGAACTGGGCAACGTGCCTGCGAAGACCTTTGCTGTCCCATCAGAACGGCATCTTTTGTTCCAGCTCATGGCTAAACTTGGACTTGGCCCCTGCCTTGAAATACTTTTGCTGAATTTGGCTGGCCATGTCCTCATTGAGATTATACTGTGCCCTCTGAATGGCTAGGTCTCTCCCTTCCTGGCTTCTTGAAACAACTGTAGGAGTTATTCAGTGTGTTCCAAAGTCTCAAAGGAAGAAGCAGGTAACAGAGATATGCAGACTTAACAAAAGGTGGTACTATCAATATATTCCGATTCACAATAATCCTCTTTCCCCACCTCTCTCGAAGTTCAAGCCCGGTGCTGGTTAGAGAGGTCGGCGCCTCTCCTACTTGAAGGTCAGTAAGGATACCAGACACACGATAGCTAGTGTAGCGGGGGTGACCCCTGCGTGTTTATTGCGTCAAATGTAACGTTTCGTGTCTGACGAAGGGGCACGCCCCCGAAACGTTACATTTGACGCAATAAACACGCAGGGGTCACCCCCGCTACACTAGCTATCGTGTGTCTGGTATCCTTACTGACTATCAATATATTGACATTTTAAGCAACATTAGTTCCTAATGTTACGGATGTATGGTCAGCTGCTTCCAGATGGAGTGTGCCCATCTTACTCAAAATACTCTTATTGTTCCTAGATCATCAATACTTACCTTCTCCCCTTTCTCCTTTGCAACTTCACGTTCATCTTCTCTGTCACACTTATTTCCCAAGAGAACTACTTCTACCTCTTCACCGGCTTTCTGTATGACAAAAACAAATTGCAAAAATAAAATAAGGATCCGTAAACCAACTGGGTCCTAATCTATTAAAGCAAACACTCATTCTAGAGAAGAAAGATGAAGAACACTTACATTCCTTAGATTAGCTAAAAGGAATCTGAAACTTTTGTGCAGTTCTATACAAACCTTACGAGGCACTAACTATTCCTATGGAGGAATCTGATTTATCAATGACTGGTGTGATACAGCCAGCACTCAAGTGGCACTTCCAAAAAGTAGATGCGAATGATAAGAAGAATAAATAGGTCTGAGTACAGCCGAGTTGTCACCATTCTCTCATTTCAGAAATCAGAGAACAAAGGAGATGACAATGCTGAGTTATTTCTTTCCATGTGCCCATGGAAATAAATAAATAAAAATTAATACAGACAAAATATAATGCCACTAAAACTGATGGTTGATGGAGGTGGTACAAATAATAAATAACGGGTGGTTCACTTTTAAGATAACTTTTAGCATAATATAGAATGGCTAATTCTTAGCAACTTTTTGGTTGTCCTTCATTTTTTCTTTTTTATTATTTTTAAATTATTATCCTTCTTCTACTTCCATTCAAATGGGGGTCCCCGTTAAAAAAACAAATGCTCTGTAAGGCTTCACATTAATTGCTCTTGCTACTTTTTTTTACTCATCTTTCTACTCAGGTCTTTTCCAATTCATATTCCAGTCTCCTATTCATATTGATGCATGATTGCTAGGGTAATTTGGACCAATCAGATTGCTGAGATTGCAAATGGAAGAGCAGATAAATCTAATTAACTCAAAAACTACAAATAATAAAAAATGAAAATGTATTGCAAATTATGTCAGAATATCACTCTCTACATCATACTAAAAGTTAATGGATGGCTTTTTAGCAAATGAGGGAATACAGGATTATGGAAGATAGGCTCATAGTACAAGTTGATGCAGGGAATAGTCCGATTGTCATCTTGAGGCTTCACATGGGTTTTTTTTTTGTTGCCTTCCTCTGGATCAACTAGAAGTTAGACAGGTTATTACTATGTTACTATTTAAATATAAAGGTGAACAACTCCTTTAAATACAAATAAAACTTATTTAGCGACCCTCTTGTACATATTAATCAAACTGCTAATTACAAAATACATTTGCTATCATAGTTGTCTGTATTAGCATATAGTAGTTGGATTATGATATAAGGTAGAGAACACATTATAACCATAGTAGGAAATTTCAGTTGTCACTATGCATTATACAGAAGAATAATCTATATTTTAGTTTTTCTTATATTATTATTTTTGGGGGGGGCAACATTTTTCTTTGTAAGGCATTTATGTTGAAAAGAGAAACATTTTATTTTCTGTATTCTCAGGAAACATAGGACGAGATCTAGTATCAACTCTGCCTCTGAACATAGGGAAGAATTTCTGGACTGTAACTAGACAATATGTCAAAAGTTCTTTATTATTATACTAGTGATGCACATGCATCCTATGGTTTCACTGAAAACCTATAATGAATAATGAAGTCTCCCTCAATGAAGCCAATTTCTAAGGAAAATGAAAAAGGGATGAAAAAGAGCCCCAAGGTCTGAACATAAGAGTTATGTCTGACCCATGTTACAAATTGGTCCACTGAGCCAACAATATCTTACAGTATCAAAAGGGCCATGGATATTTACCATTATATCACTCTCTGGTGATCTATTTTATCCAGTCACAGAGGCACAGCAGCTGGACATCATTCTCTTTTTTTATTGGGAAGCTTAAATTCAACAGTATGCAACATTTAAATTGTTTCTATGGTGTGCCTGGTAGCAGTTGACCTCCTTGAGCAAAGAAGGGTTAAAATTTATTCTTCAATAACCTCACTTGTGAATGAAAATACTGTAAATTATTACAGGGGAAAATTCCACCTGATAGAATGCCTAATGAGTCCTGTCTCCTTGCTCAGGCTGCCCCTGGCTATGTCACCAGAACCAGACACAAATGCTGTACTCTGACTCACGAATTCTCAAAATATCACTTCCAACCGAGATAAAGCAAAGACAGAGAAATCTGCTGCGCTCTAACATGAGCAGAGAATTGTATACATTCTAATTAGGTAATTTAATAAATGTCATAAAAAGATTTAAAGGAGAAGGAAAGCTTTAAGACAGTTTATTGCCAACAGATTAGCCACAATAGTGCAAGCTAGAATGCTATATTTATTTTGCAGAATGCTTTACCATACCTGAGTAAACAGCTCTAGACACTGTCTGTTTGTTTAGGATAGAAGCTGCCATATAAGCTTGGTGTGACATCACTTCCTGCCTGAGTCTCTCCCTGCTCACTTACAGCTCTGAGCTCAGATTACAGCAGGGATGGGAGGAGAGAGGTGGAGAGGAGCAAACTGAGCATGCTCAAGCCCTAGCCCTAACAGGAAGTCTGATACAGAAGCCCATGAGTACACAATAGAAGGAAAGAAATGTGGTGTTTCTTTTGACAGAGGACTCAGAGTAGCATTACTTTGAGGGTTTACTGGTGTATTTATATAGACCTTTCTGATAAAGCTTACTTACTTTTAACCTTTCCTTCTCCTTTAAAAAATATAAACAACATACTAGGTAAAAACCTGAGTACCTACGGGTATAATATCTGTGAAAGAACCAAGAACAAAAATAACACAATAAAAGGTACAAAAAAGTGAAGTATAAAAAACGTAAAAGAGATAAAGTGGTTCTACTAGCAGATTCCCGGGGTGCCAAATAACGGATATGATTGGCTATTTGGATGCCCCTATGTTTATTGGTAGCCTACAGGAGGCATTGTTCAGCACTACCCCTGGTTTTTATTCAACCAAAACTTGCCTCCAAGCCAGGAATTAAAAAAGAAGCACCTGCTTTGAGGCCACTGGGAGCAACATCCAAGGGGTTGGTGAAATAAGTACAGGAATCTTTCTTACCATTTTAATGTCTCTCATCCACACAGCTGTGTTTTCAAACGAAGCAGGGTTGGTGATATCATAAACAAGAACAAAGCCCTGAGCTCCACGGAAATAACTAACACTGAGCGTGTGGAACCTCTCTTGTCCAGCAGTGTCCCTATAACACAGAGGGGAACAAAATTCAAGTGTGTAAACTATGAACAACACTGTGATCCTATTAGAGCTTTTTTTCCGCATCTACGTGTCTATTTTATGCACAATAAATAATTTCTGTACAGTTCTCAGATTTCATATCCAAATATTACAAACATTGTTTATTTTAAAACGGATTGCTTTTTTTTCCCATGCTAGTGCAATAGTTAAAGGGGTACTTCACCTTTAAACATGTATTAATTTATATAACGTGCTATTCTTAGCAGCTTTTCAATTTGTCTTTCGTTGGGGAATTCCCCCTTTAGGGCAGAGACACATGGCCAGATTCGGGGAGATTAGTCGCCAGGCGCCAAACATCCTCTTCTTCAGGGAGGCCAATCTCCCGAACTGCCTTCCCGTCGGCTAGAATGTAAATCGCTGGTGGGATGGCACTCGGAGCCCTTCTTTTTCCAGTGTCGCCCGAAGTTGCCTCATGAGGAAACATCAGACGACTTTGGAAAACAAATGCCAACGATCTACATTCTAGCCGGCGTGAAGGCAGTTTGGGGAGATTAGTCGCCCTGAAGAACTAGTCTCCCTGAATGTGAACGTGTGTCTCTGCCCTTAAAAGAAAAACTGTACACATATGGGACCTGTTATCTAGAATGCTTGGGCCCTTGGTTCTTCCAGATAAGGGGTCTTTCCGTAATTTGGATGTCCTACCCTAAGTCTACAAAAAAATCATTTAAACTTTAAATAATCCAAACAGGACTGTATTGCCTCCAGTAAGGAATAATTATATCCTAGTTAGGATCAAGTACAAGGTACTTTTTTTATTATTACAGATAAAAAAAACTAATAATTTTAATTTTATTTAAAATGGAGTCTATGGAAGATGGCTTTCCCGTAATTCTGAGCTTTCTGAATAATAGGTTTCCTGATAATGAATACCATACATCAAAATTCAGTAAGGACTTCCATGCAATTGGTCAAAAGTCAATAACGTGAACACTCTGCAAGCCAAGGGTAAAACGTTTAAATCATTCCTATTGAGTACACCCTGGGGGGCCAAACAAGCATGGGCAGAAATAGAATGTACAATAACCAAATAAAATCATTCAAATGTGCTCAAATGGGTAATCCAGTGTCAAACTGCACTGTAAAAATAAACTAAGTAACATCGAAAAGATTTAAACAGTTGTAGCTAAAACTACAACAAGGCTACTGCATCAAACATCACACAGATCATTTCTATGAAATATTAATGCTCAGCTCCTTGTTCTTACCAAATTAATGGGGTTGCAAATGCAACGGTAAGATTGTAATAAGCCAGTCTGCCACCTGGCTCATTACTGAATTAAAGCTATATGGAATTTCTAGCTTGCTCATTGACTTAATACTAATGCACCACTGATTTCCCAAATTGCTTTTCTTGTTATTTAAAGCTCTAGGTCTGTAAAATGAAAAGGTGCGATGCACTGTATAAGGAAAGGGATAAGGAAATCCCCTAAGTATTTAAATGCAAAAACTAAGACATGTTCCAATCACTTCTGATTCTTGTTCTATGGCACGAAATGCAGGATCTTACATTACAAAAAAATACTCCTGATACCCACATCAAAGGGTTTACATGCAGACTAACAACGCCCACCTCTCCTAGCACTAGTCTCATCTTGTACATTTTTGCAGTTTGATTTTTATTACAATTTCAAGACTGCTGACATAAAACCATAAAAGTGAATAGAATACAGTACATGGCCAAAAGTATCTGAAAAACGTTTTAGCCAGAAGCATCAGAACAATGACTTGTGATGAGTTCCAAACTGTCTCCAGAATCAATGTCCCCATAAGAACTATTTGTGTGCATGAGGAGAGGCAAACCAACCTAACAACCTAGTCACCACCACTAAACTCTGGATCAGTGTAAATAAGTCCTCTTGAGTGATAATGGAAATGAATGGGCTTTAGAACACTGCCTACATGAATGCATAATACCAATGGTATAGTTTGGTGGACTAATGGTCTACTTTGCAAAGTTTGGGGGGGGGCCCTAGTACCAAATAACACAAACCTTTAAGTGGAAGGTGAAGGTTTTTCCCAATTGAGCACAATTATACCCCCATGCAGAATGGGTTTGCTGATGGGAGTAAAGGAACTAGAATGGCCTCCTCAGATCCCTGACCTCAAACCAACTGAACACCCGTGGGATTAATTTGATTGTGAGACCCGATCCTGGAAATCAGTGTCCAACCCCCTAATTCCCTTGAGGCTGAATAGAAGAGCAAATCCCACCAACAATATTCATATATCTAGTGAAAAGCTTCCTATAAGAGTAGAAGTTTGTTGCTGATGAGATGTTGAACACACAGGTTCTGGATACTTTTGGCCATATGGTATACTTCAGCTACAAGAATAATAATGGAGAATTGCAATAAACACCTTTAATCCTGCCATATAACCATCATGATAAATACTGCAGTAATAGGTCCAACCCTATTACAAAATGCACTATTTATGTCCTTTTAAATAGGCAGAATAAAACACAAGAAAGCAAAGGTCTCCATCAGGAACATGGGCACATCCTTTACAGACTCCAAGTGCACCCTACTATGCAATTCTGTGCTTGCATTAAGATAAGGCATGGTAAAGAAAAATGTGGAAAGTGAGGAATTGTGGATATCATTTAGCACTGCTGCAACAGCATGCTTCGTGTTTTCATCATATTTGACAATGATCCTAGGGATACGGACTATTCTGAACAGGGAAAAAACCTTCTTACATGGTTAAGAATGATTTTATTTATGGCTTTGCATTTATTTGGAGGTATTATTTGCACTTACATTTCACTTGTTTGTTATTATAAACTGATGTTTACTATACATCATCCATCCAAGAAAAAAAGTAAAACTTCATTATAATGTCCTGGAAAATCCCACAACAGTCCAGCAGAGGGCCCAGCTATCATTGGATATAAGACAGGACTTCCTCAACCATGTCCCTGCTCTTTGAATGCTAGGCCTTTGAGGATTTTGAAAACAAGTAATGTTAACTACAGAAAGTTCATCATTAAATTAGTGTTTAGCTAATGAAATGTATGCAAATAAAATACACGCAAAGATGTTAGACTTCCCATTTTGATCACTAAGCCACTAACAATACTGGGGTTGAAGAACTACAAAAGAGCTCAGCTCAACACTGCTGATTTAACCTGCCTGGAAGAAGCTGGTTATAAAAGTGATAAAAGCAGCTGAAAGGAAACGTGCTCTTACCAGATCTGGAGCTTTAATGCTGTCTCAGCAACATGAATGGTTTTGGTTTTAAAATCGATACCTTTAAGGAAAGAATGGATGTTATTATTATACTTTGTTATAAAGTGCTGAAATATTCTATAATCGCTTTACAGATGTTATACATCATTCACATCAGTCCGTGCCCCAGTGGAGCTTACAGTCTAAATCCTCATTACACTCCGAGACAATATAGTCAGTCACCAGGCTTGGGCAAATTTGACCCATTTTGTTTTGCAAAAAATTTGCCGCCAGCGAAAATGTCACAGACGCCCATTAAAGTTATGGGCGTCACCATTTTTTTGACGCACAGCAATTTTTTTTTAACTGCATCATTTTTTTTGACACATTGACACCATACAAATCTATGGGCGTCATTTCAGCGGCGAAACAAGTTGAAAAAATTCGGCCATCCCTAGTCACGAGTCAATTAACCTAACTGTATGTTTTTGGGGTGTGGAAGGGAACTGAGTAGCTGGAGGAAACCCATTCAATTTTGGAAAGAACACAATTAACATGTGCTGGGGCAAGTACAAGTATGAGATTCGTTATCCGGAAACTGTTATCCAGAAAGCTACGGATTATAGAAAGGATGTCTCCTATTAACTCAAATTCATCCATATAATCCAAATTTTTCAAAAACAATTTATTTTTCTCTATAATAATAATAATAATAATAAAACAGTACCTTGTACTTGATCCAAACTAAGATATAATGAATCCTTATTGGCAGCAAAATCAGCCAATTGGGTTAATTTAATGATTTTCTAGTAGACTTGAGGTATGAAGATCCAAATTATGAAAAGATCAGAGTATTCTGGATAACAGGTTCGATACCTGTACATCAAGGATAAGTGTGGGAAGTGAACAGGGACAATATTACTTACATATATATTCATATAGCTGATGTTAGTGTATGCCCTATACATACAGTAATTAATAGCTGAATTTTAATTGCCCACTGTGGTAATTATAGTCACATAACCATCTACACCTTGCAGACATTTTCACTTTTTTTGCAGGCTGTGTTTAACACACCCTGTATTTACCCCCTGTTTGTTCTTGCTGCTGACTGCAGTGTTATGCTATGAAAGCTTTTTACTTAAAAATTGTAGACTAAAGGGGAACAACCCCTTCCGGTGCTATGCATAATGAGGCAGCAGTGATTTGGCAGGCTCCTAGCATATATTTGTTACCCTTATGTCATTTAAAATACAGAGTTTAATTGGCAAACAACTTAAACACAAAAAATAGCATCTTCTTGATGAATAGAGCATCTACTTTCTTTGAAGGAGAGGAGCAGAGTTCACAGCACTAAACTCAAAGGGGGTTATTTATTAAACCTTGAATTTTTCTGGTCGGGCTTTTTGGGGCAATACTCGAATTTTTCAAGAAAAAAAAATGAATTTTTTCAGATTTATTATACTCTGAAAATCAGATATCTCAGACCTCTCGAGGTCCTGTTTAAGCCAATGGGAGAGGCACCTACCTGGTCTTTCAGGGGTATCTAGGAGAGCAAACACGCATCATCCATAAATCTCATCTCTAGGCTAAGTTAGGTTAAGCCGCACTGCAACTGAAAAAGCCCCCTCAGCCCCATCTGGACGCCAGTCAAAGTTTGGGAGCTGCTGCTTTAATTAATAAGAAATGGTTGGGGAAAGACTGGGGTTTAAAGAGCTTTACAGCTCTTGGATAAATCTATGAACACTAAAAGTCTGTAGACATGTTTACACAACATAGAACCTAATTAGAGATCCAGGTTACTGGATAAAACAACATGGTGCTATCACTGTTCCACCCTGGTCAATAGACGAGTCCACATGGCTGAAATTGTTTGTTCAGTACCAACATTTCCCTGAAGTTTTACCCTTCAAGTGAACCAAGAGATCTGTCTTTGGGAAAGGGAGGTTAAAATGTATCATCTGATAAATCTGTGTCACTCTGAAAACATTTATTAAGTAATCAATGTTAACATCATGACAGTTCAAGACTGTTTGGTGTCCTTAGACTTTGTCCTAATACATCATCATTAGATGTAAAAAATCACTTACTGCTCTGATGTCTGAAATATAAAGATGAAGTGGCTGCATTTATGGTGAACTTATAGTGGATAGAAAAAAGATGAAGATGGAGACCCTGCTTGCTACTTTCAATAAAAATGAACTGTCAGCACTATTGTGTCACACACACACCTTGCCTGTCCTTTTTTCTCAAAGAAGTAATATATTAAAGATTTTGTCGAATGTATTACTTTAATGCTGGCTGATCGAGTTCTTAGAATTCCTTTTGGGTGGGGGCATAAATATTATTCATCCTTGGCTGCTGAATGACCTTGAGTACAATCATAAAGGACAGGACTATAGAGCAGAACCTCAAGCATTGGGACGGTGTCTATTGCGGTGATATCTGAGGGAGATACTGATCTCTTGGATGTCAAATCAGGGCTTTCTTTGTTTAACTGGGTCTAGGTGCATTCACTCACTCTCTCGTGCATTCTCTCGTTTTAAAACACATGTAATAAAACAAAGCCAATAAGTTTGCTCAGGAGCAGTAACCCATAGCAACCAATCAGCAATGCCGCATCAAATCTTCATGTCGGGTTCAGTTTGAGCAGTTTCTTTCACTCTCCACGCCTACAACCTAACACTGCCGGCTTTTGGCTTCTCCATTTATAGATTGGCGCCTGCCCTGCTCCTTTCGTGACGCGGGTCTTTACATGGAGGAGCCGGGCCAGGTTAGGGTCGCGTGAGGGTCCTTAAAATCACCAATATGCAGTATCAGAACTAGACAACCACAGACTAAAAGAACAAAATGTGCAACTGGGCCCCCAGAAATAGCCACCATTCCCTAACAATTGTTGCTGGCATGCCACTGCCACCACCAAGTGTCTTCAAGCCTCCTGGACCCACACCCTCCCATGAATACACCACTGACCAAACATAAAATAAATGAATATTTTCTCCATACTGATGAACATGCTTACATGTTCTGTAAATGTCTAGATTTGAGTTCTCAAGGAAGCAAAAAGCACTTGTGTGTACAGTAGAGCCCCCATTTTACAGGGGATCAGAAAAATGGTGTAAAATCTGGAAAATGTAAAATCAGGAAAATGTATTATATACTGGTTGGACCACAGAAAACCATGTAAAATGCAGGAAAACTTAGGGTATGTTAAACTGAGGTTTCACTTTACCGACTGAAATTTTTTTTGAAACTTTTTAAATTGAGCTCAATGGGCTAAACTCAACTGGAGATTTTGTAGGATGGTGTCAGATCGACAGATCACATCCTACAAGTCTCATACAAAAATCTGTGTAAACTACATTGAAATTTTTCGCTATAGGGGGGATCAGATTCCATAGCATCACACAAATCTTTTGCTGTTGTATGGTGTTGCATGGAAAGATCAGATAAACTCTGACACAAAATTTGATCAAATTCTCCTGCAAAGTTTTACCCAATGGTATGGTTAGTATACTCAATGCAGTTTCAAAAAGTCCAAGCTGACAAGTGCACGCTAGCAAGCAATCCCATGAAATTTTATATGCAAACAATATCAGCTATTGCGTCAAAAATGCAGGTATGGACGATACCGTGAAAGCATGTAAGGCAGGGGTCCCCAACCTTTTTTACCTGTGAGCCACATTCAAATATATTAAAGAGTTGGGGAGCAACACAAACATGAAAAAGTCCCTTGAGTGCCAAACAAGGGCTGTGATTGGCTATTTGGTAGCCCCTATGTGGACTGGCAGCCTACAGGAGGCTCTACCTGGCACTATACTTAGTTTTTATTCAATTAAAACTTGCTTTCAAGCTTGGAATTTAAAAATAAGCACCTGATTTGAGGACACTGAGAGCAACATCCAAGGGTTTGGAGAGCAACATGTTGCTCATGAGCTACTGGTTGGGGATCACTGATGTAAGGGTTTGGGTCTTCTATTTGGAACATTACAACAAATTTTGCATACAAACCCTGAAAAAGGAACATAAAAGATGAACTTGAGGTTGGTGACTAAGCCTTTCCCTAGCGGCAGATCAGGCCAAACTGATTTCTTCCTGTCTTCTTAATTATATGGGGAGTGTTCACTATTCACTATACACTGACCTAATTTACAGCAGATTTCTGATATGTGCGTGCTGCCACCAATTAACATATACAACCAAAGGTCTATTGTTGCCCTGCTTCTTCCTTCTTTGTGAAAGCCTCAATTCATTATCATCAATGAGATACACCCTTGACTGTCACAAAAATTTTTGATTATGTCACTGCACACTCAGATCTACCAAATTCAGTTGGTTGCTACTTCTTGGTGCACTCCCAGTCCAACAGCAAATAACCTTGGCAATACATGGAAGGTCAGAGAACTGATACAAGCACCTAATTTTCTACCAAAAGAACATTCAGGCCGTAATGAGCTGTAATGAGAATCTTGTGCCTGCAAAAATGCAAAGAATTAAAATTAAAAATGCAGGACTCCTGGTTCTGCTAATGAGGCTGAGGAAATTCTAAACTCACACCATCCTCTACTCTACACATTTACTGGTAGATTAAGTTTGTGGAAAAGAGTGAGGAAACAAATTTCAATCTTCCTTCATAAACCAACTAAATAAGTTGATAAGGCTGGATAGGCTGGTAGTAACTCTTCTCACACACTCGGAGTTCAAAATATTATTTTTTAGCTTTTGTCAGAATCTACAGATTTGGAAGCACTGTAAGTCTTTCATATGGTCGTGTTGGTTCTATGGGTGCATCGTACGGTTGTGTTGGTTCTATGGGTGCATCGTACGGTTGTGTTGGTTCTATGGGTGCATCGTACGGTTGTGTTGGTTCTATGGGTGCATCATACGGTTGTGTTGGTTCTATGGGTGCATCATACGGTTGTGTTTGTTCTATGGGTGCATCGTACGGTTGTGTTGGTTCTATGGGTGCATCATACGGTTGTGTTGGTTCTATGGGAGCATCGTACGGTTGTGTTGGTTCTATGGGAGCATCGTACGGTTGTGTTGGTTCTATGGGTGCATCGTACGGTTGTTTTGGTTCTATGGGTGCATCGTACGGTTGTGTTGGTTCTATGGGTGCATCATACGGTTGTGTTGGTTCTATGGGTGCATCATACGGTTGTGTTTGTTCTATGGGTGCATCGTACGGTTGTGTTGGTTCTATGGGTGCATCATACGGTTGTGTTGGTTCTATGGGAGCATCGTACGGTTGTGTTGGTTCTATGGGAGCATCGTACGGTTGTGTTGGTTCTATGGGTGCATCGTACGGTTGTGTTGGTTCTATGGGTGCACTTGTGTTAGCGCTAGGTGCTTCATATGGGCATGTTAACTCTAGGTCCTTCACATGGGTGTGTTAGCTCTATAGGCTCTTCATATAGGTGTGTTAGCTCTATTGCTCCTTCATATGGGTGTGTTTGCTCTATAGCTCTGTCATATTGGTGTCTTAGATCTATCGGCCCTTCATATGGGTGTCTTCGAGCTACTGGCCCTTCGTATGGGTGTCTTAGAGCTACCGGCCCTTCAAATGGGTGTATTAGATCTATAGGTCCTTCATATGGGTGTGTCAGTTATATAGGTGTTTTAGATATATAAGTTAATCATGTGGGTGTGTAAGCTCTATAGGTGAACCATATGGGTGTGTTAGCTCTTATCAAATATATATATATATATATATATATATATATATATATATATATATATATATATATATATATATTTGATAAGAGCTAACACACCCATATGGTTCACCTATAGAGCTTACACACCCACATGATTAACTTATATATCTAAAACACCTATATAACTGACACACCCATATGAAGGACCTATAGATCTAATACACCCATTTGAAGGGCCGGTAGCTCTAAGACACCCATACGAAGGGCCAGTAGCTCGAAGACACCCATATGAAGGGCCGATAGATCTAAGACACCAATATGACAGAGCTATAGAGCAAACACACCCATATGAAGGAGCAATAGAGCTAACACACCTATATGAAGAGCCTATAGAGCTAACACACCCATGTGAAGGACCTAGAGTTAACATGCCCATATGAAGCACCTAGCGCTAACACAAGTGCACCCATAGAACCAACACAACCGTACGATGCACCCATAGAACCAACACAACCGTACGATGCTCCCATAGAACCAACACAACCGTACGATGCTCCCATAGAACCAACACAACCGTATGATGCACCCATAGAACCAACACAACCGTACGATGCACCCATAGAACAAACACAACCGTATGATGCACCCATAGAACCAACACAACCGTATGATGCACCCATAGAACCAACACAACCGTACGATGCACCCATAGAACCAAAACAACCGTACGATGCACCCATAGAACCAACACAACCGTACGATGCTCCCATAGAACCAACACAACCGTACGATGCTCCCATAGAACCAACACAACCGTATGATGCACCCATAGAACCAACACAACCGTACGATGCACCCATAGAACAAACACAACCGTATGATGCACCCATAGAACCAACACAACCGTATGATGCACCCATAGAACCAACACAACCGTACGATGCACCCATAGAACCAACACAACCGTACGATGCACCCATAGAACCAACACAACCGTACGATGCACCCATAGAACCAACACGACCATATGAAAGACTTACAGTGCTTCCAAATCTGTAGATTCTGACAAAAGCCAGCAGAACTTCTGAAAGATGCCAAAGATGGTCACTGGAATCTGGCTCATTTCCCTATTGGACATCCAAGCCTGTCACTGCCAACATAAATGAAACTACTGTTCAAGTTTGGCTCTAATTTTTTTTAACTAAGCCTAAGTTTTTGTGGCTTTTTATTTATTAAAGAAACTACATTTGTGCAGACTCTGACTCCAGGTACTCAAAATTGGTTCCAACTCCAACCCCACATCTCTGCTATTTACACCTGAAATGCCAGCAGCTGCACACATATAACTACATGAAACACCTATACAGCAAACATACCCATATGAAGCACATATATTTGTAACTCACATACATTAATCATCTGCGGAGCTCACAGCAATTTCAATCACCATTATGATCAAAAATGCCATTCAGTTTATTAACAATAAAGAGCTGGCACTCCAGATCCCCTTAGGCAAAGAACTGTAGTGCTGTCCCACAATAAAAGATTATTAGCTATATAAAGAGAGTGGCTGGAAACTAATGACAATTAAAGGCATGGGGGGAAGTGAAGGGGCACCAAACAAATTTAGCGTAGGGACACATGGGACCTTAGTTCTGCAAGTTCTATGAATGTAAGTACCAAATATAACAAAGCGCAGGGATATGTGATGTGAGAGAATATCTACAGACTCTTAAAGGCTAACATGGAACTACAAGATCAATGGGAAATTGAAAGTTATAGGGTTATTCACCTTTAAATTAACTTTTAGTATGATGTAGAGGGTGATACTGAGACATTTTGCAATTGGTTTTGAATAAGAACAACCATGCATTGATTTGAATGAGAGACTGGATTATGAATAGGAGAGGGGCCTGAATAGAAAGCTAAGAAAGTAACAATGCCAATATATTTGTAGCCTTACAGAGCATTTGTTTTATTAGTCAGACGGCAAATAATTAAAATACTGTAACAAATAAATAATGAAGACCAACTGTAAAGTGGATTAAAATGGGCTTTTCTTTACCATACTAATAGTTAACTTAAAGTAACAGTAACACCAAAAAAATGAAAGTGTTTTTAAAAAATGACGATTTAATACAGTGTTTCCCTATTCTACAGATGCACTGAAGCCACTATTTTGGATTCGGCCGAACCCCGAATTCTTCGGGAAAGATTTGGCCGAATACTGAACCGAATCTGAATTTGCATATGCAAATTAGGGGTGGGAAGGGGAAGACGTATTTTACTTATTTGTGACAAAAAGTTATGCGATTTCCCTCTCCACCCCTAATTTGGATATGCAAATTAGGATTTGGATCGGCCCGAGAGAAGGATTCGGCCGAATCCTGCTGAAAAAGGTAGAATCCTGGATTCAGTGCATCCCTACCCTATTCTTGTAAAACTGGTGTATATGAAACTATACAATATTTTATACAAACAAGCTGCTGTGTAGCCATGAGGGCAGCTACATACCTCCCAACATTTTGGAAGTAAAAAGAGGGACAAAAATGTTTTCTGCATGAAGCGCAGTGAAATGTATTGGCCACGCCCCTTTCTGTGGCCACACCCTCTAATTACCATGTTCATTTTACAAAATTTGGCAGGTTATGAAAGTTTGAAAATAATTCTCCTTATCTAAACTGTTTTTTTGTGTCTCAAAATTGTTACAAAGTATCTTATTTGCACCTGTTAGGTGTTCTGTGCTCTCTGCTAAAAACCAATTAAGTTAGAAACTTTGTTTCTTTTTCTGGCTGTTCAGTGCAGAGAAAATAGGGACTTTCCAGTACAAATGAGGGACTGCAGGTTGAGCTGTCAAAAGAGGGACTGTCCCTCCTAAAAAGGGACAGTTGGGCGGTATGCAGCTATTCAAATTTGATAAATGAGAAAAGGCACAGTAGATAACGGATAACATTTGTACTATACAATGGGATTATTTAGAAGTTATCTTTTATCTACTGTGTATCCTGTTCTTGATTGGCTGCCCCCCATGGTTACACAGCAGCTTACAGTTTTTGAAGCAAACATACCAGTTTTACCAGTGCTGGGCAACACCACATTAAATTGACATTGTTTTTGAACACTTTCATTTGTTGGTGTTACTGTTCCTTTAAAGGTGAGCCACCCCTTCAAACATTTTGCTCAGGGCAACTGAGTTGCTAACAAGGTTCCACATAAAGTTATGCATTGTCTGCTCCAACTATATAGAACGATGACAGTAAATAAGAGTTCACCCCATTGTCCTCCAAGCTGAGACCCCCTCCCCCCACTAGTGGATCCGACTCTAATGTTTGCGGACCACTAGAAGTTGACAGCAGATCTCCTTGTAGTTTACAGGCGTGGTCAGAAGGTTGCAGAGGTACCTGCCGGACTCACCCACGGTCGAGATGTAAGAGGGGAGAGTGTTCTCTGCAAATCGGGTGAGAATACAGGTTTTCCCAACGTCCGAGTCCCCAGTCATCACTAACTTCACCACAAGGTTAGGACGCGGCGGAGCTGCTACAGCCATTGTGTGATCCCTGGCACTGCCTGCTCCTAGCCTCATGTACCGAGCCGCCCCATCCCCCCCTCCTCCCGACAAGTCCGTGCAGGCAGCGCTAACCCGCGGCTTGGGCTGGAGAGGCAGAAGTATCAGGGCTCTTCCGCATTGGGACATTGTGTAATCTTTCCATTGCCTGTAATGTGGAGTTGGGCAGCGCCCTTCCCGCTCACGTTCAGTCGTGCAACTTGTTAGTAGAAGTTTACTGGCAAAGGCGAGAGTCGCTTCTGCGGAGCCTGACGCAAGTACTGCGCATGTGCAACGGTTAGCCCAAATTTATCTGCTGCTTTACTGCAGGGAACCAAAATTCTGTTATACGGGGGCCGGGGTCCCGTGATTTCTAATGGCAGCCCTGGGTCCCTGCAGTAAAGCAGCAGGAAACAAGTAGTATTAGGGCGTTATGGGGTCGTCTCTCAGGTAGGGTTGCCACCCTGCTGGTATTTTACTGGCATATATGGTAAAACACTTGCCAAGGCTGGGGTTGGTATTACAAATTTACCAGCAATGTAGCTGCCGGTAAATTTGTAATACCCTTAAAAAGACCCCTCCGCCAGTTTTCCTCCATTTTTGTCCTGGCTATGCTGTGGCCACGCCCTTTTATGGCACGGCCCTGCCCCTTTGATGTTACACCCCACCCCTTTTTGTATCCGCCCCCCACAATTTGGTACAAAAGGTGGCAACCCTACCTGAGCCCCACCCACCCAGATCCTGCCCACTCAACAGTTAAAAGACCACACAGACATCAGCGTTAAAGGTAACCCCCCCCACACACACAGGTTATAAAAAGCTATTGATGGTCAGGGCCCCCTTATAAGTTAAAAAAAAAAAACTGTGGTGCCAGGGCCCTACATAAAAGTTTTTTTTTTAAAAAAATTGGTGGCCAGGGCCCACCTTACAAGTTAAAGAAAAACTGGAGCCGCAGAAAATATTTTTTTTAAAAACTTTGGTGCCCACATTGGTGTCAGTAGAATTGAACTCGTTGCTTCAGGACTTCAATTATAGCTGTTTTCGTGACATCGGGTCTTTTCTCCGCTTCAGGACTTCGTCTGTACGGCACTTCCGCATTCGGCTGTTCGGCACCGATTCGGAGCTGTCAAGCTGTCCCGGCTCTTCAAAAAATGCAGCCCTACCGGGCCCCCCTTCAGGCCTGGGACACTTGTCACCCCTGTCCCCCCCCGATGGCGGCCCTGGTTGCCAATATGTCTAATTTTCAAAAACAGCCAGAGCCAGCTACAAAACCAGCCCAAAAATAGCTGAGAGGCACTTCAACAGTCAGAAGCCCAATATGTGCAGTGAAAAAAGTCTAAATAAAATATATGTGAAAATACGCCTTTTTCAAATTTTCATTGTTTTGCTAATTTTTCCACAAAGCAAAATGGGACAGATTCACCTATTGGCAGGGGTGTTACTACAGAGACAGGCCCCATAAGGCCCTTATACTAGGGATGCACCGAATCCACTATTTAGGATTCGGCCAAACCCACAAATCCTTTGCGAAAGGTTCGGCTTACTACCCAATCCTAATTTGCATATTCAAATTAGTGGTGGGAATGGGAAAACGTTTTTTACTTCCTTGTTTTGTGACAAAAAGTCACATGATTTCACTCCCCCCTAATTTCCATATGCAAATTAGGATTTTGTTCAGCCAGGCTGGATTCGGTGCATCCCTACCTAATACATATACAATTTCAATAAATATTGGTAAAACAGGTCAACCTCTAGACGTTTTGGTGGCCAGCAAAATTTTGCCCCAGAATTGTCTGAAATTGAGGAGAGCCATCAAAAAATGCTTAAGGGAGACTGGGGTACAGAGCCCAAAATTTGTTAACTCCCGACTTCTATGGAAGTTCATCCTCAGTGCATTCTGGGTATTGTAGTCTTCCATCAAACTTGGCAGTTTGTGAACTTGCAAAATAAAAACTACATTACCCAACATGCATTGGGAGACAGGCTTGGCACATTAGAAAAAACTTTGGCTGGTTACCAAAGTACAAACCTGCCAAAGGCCCAAAAAGTTTCCCAAATCCGTACCTTGGCTAGTTTGTGCTTTCAAAACCCGCCTGGTCTTTAAATTAGTAGCCCAATTCAGCTGGTAACCCTGCAGAGAACACTGCATTTTGCAGCATTCATTTTTAAAGGGGTTGTTCACCTTTAAATTAACTTATAAGCTGGCCATAGATGTTGAGATTTTTATAAGATCATATCCTCATTGTGAGACCACGATTTTCTCGGAACGATCGTACGAATTTACCATCAACTAAAAAGACCAATTTGCCAGGAAAACAAAGGGGAGCTGCCTGCTTGGCCCTGCAAACATAGATAGATTGCACTGGGGCCGACAAAGATTTTTTAACCTGGCCGATCAATTTCCTGACAGATGTCGGGCGAAAAATCGTCAGATGTACGATCGTTCGAATCCCACTAACCGAACGATAATTTCGAAGGATTGGTCGGACTTCCCTAAAATCGGTCGTTCGGCAAGAAGAATCGTCGCGTCTATGGGGAGCTTTAGTATGATGTAGAATGTGATTGAGACAATTTGCAACTGGTTTAATTTTTTAAAAATTATTTAAGATATTTAGCTTTTTATTCAGCAGCCCTCCAGTATGCACTTTCAGCAATCTGGTTGCTAGGGGCTGAAATACACTAGTAACCATGCATCGATTTGTGTAAGAGACTGAAGTATCAATTAGGGATGCACCGAATATACTATTTGGGATTCGGCCGAATTCCCGAATCCTTCGTGAAAGATTCGGCTGAATACCGAACCGAATCCGAACCCTAATTTGCATATGTAAATTAGGGGTAGGAAAGGAAAAAGTGGAAAAAAATATTTTGTGACGAAAAGTCATGTGATTCCCCTACCCGCCCCTAATTTACATATGCAAATTCGGTTCGGCCAGGCACAAGCATTCGGTCGAATCCTGCTCAAAAAGGCAGAATCCTGGATTCGGTGCATCCCTAGTATCAATAGGAGAGGCCTGAATAGAAAGACAAGTAATAAAAAGTAGCAATAACAATACATTTGCAGCCTTACAGAACGTTTGTTTTTAGAAGGGGGTAGGACCCCCCGTTTGAAAACGGGAAAGAGTCAGAAGAAGACAAATCATTCAAAAATGATTAAAAAAAAAAAATGAAAGTCAATTGAAAAGATGCTTAGAATTGGCCATTCTACATTATAACAATAGTTAACTTAAAAGTGAACCACCCCTATAAAGTCTCTGCTATAGTAAGATCTGTTTTTGTGCCATTTAATCTGTGGTAGTGGCTCAGAAATATAGTGGGATAGATGGCTGCTGTTTGTCTGTCTTGAAATAAGCACTTTTGGAATAAAGGCCTTTTAAGAATATACCTGACGTGTGGTGCTGTCAGTTCATCGAATTTGTTTACAGAACGGGTGGAAGTGGCCACCTCAGAATTGCACCTGCATCTAATATACCCTAAGGGTGAGTGCTGACTTCTAATCTACATTTCAGAAATATAGTGGGATAGACCATAATCTTGCAGCAAATTATTTAGTCACACCAATCACATTCTTTCTACTAAACTATGAAGTTTTAATTGTTACATGAAACAGGTAGGAAGGTGCACCACCCAAGTGAAGGACACCCCCATTCTAGCAGAGATCCCAACCTCTATATTTGTCAAAAACCAACATCCCATTATACTTTTGTCCTTTCATTTAATGACATAACATAGCATTTAATGAAACCATGGTCCCAACAATAAATGGACTCCAGCAATAAATGATGCACATTAGCCCCAGCATTATATGTTAGAGTGGTCCCAGCATATCATAACACTTTAGCCTCAGCAATAAATCACAAACTGGTTCCAGCAATATGTTCTATAGTGTTCCCAATATTTCGTTACACATTGGCCCTATCATCCCATAACTGCCACCCCAGTATTTCATGGCACAATGGAGACAGCTGCTGGTGACTGCCAACACCTTCCAGCTGTCCACATAACTGAATTGCATTAAAAGAGACATTTTGTGTAAAACAAACAAGAATGGACCAGTGCATTTTACTCTTTTTAGATATACAGTAGAATGTGCTTTGAAAAGTTGTGTTTCTGGTTACTTTATTGAAAATTTCTGCAAAAACCCTACTAGTCCCACCCATCGTTCCATTTCTTGTCTACTGAATTGTCAGGAACCAATCAGCAGCTAGGCTGACCTGATAGGGAACTGAAGCCTGTCTTTGCTTGTGTGATTGCAAGGCTGTGATTGGCAGTCCCGATCCTACTGTGCTTCTGTTAGGGACCGTTAGGACACGCCCACCCCTCATTTGAAACAGGGACCAGTGAACATCTATAGGGAGCACAAACAAAGGGGCCATTTTAAAGACAATATAGATTTTTAGCAAAATGTGAAAACAACAGCATATAGTATACATAATTGCCTACAAAATTAGGTTTTTTTTGTTTGTCCTTTAATCAGTGATAACATGGGCAAAAAGCAAAATCCTTGGTTTGGGGAATGAGATATTAGCATTGTATTTATGCTTTGTCTATTAGCATTTTCTTACTACACCTTACCACTGAGTATGTAACAGAAATGCTTGTCATTATGCCAAAAATGATTTTGCGGTGATGTATTTTAATAGTTGATTGAATAAGGAAATGTAATCTTTCAGGACACTCTTGTCACCTCTTTGTGCGATGTTTATTTGTTCACCATCTGTTTATATCTCTGAGCTGTTCCTCAGCTTAGAAAGGTGGATTTTAATGAGGCCAAGGCCTCCTGCAACAACCTGATGGAGGTACAGGTATGGGACCCGTTATCCGGAATCCTATTATCTAGAAAGCTCCAACTCTTCCAATTCAGATTTTAAAAATGTATTTAGTTTTTCTCTGTAATAATAAAACAGTACCTTGTATTTGTTCTCATCTAAGGGTGGCCATACACAGGGCGATACGCTTGTTTAATATCGGGCTGATCCGATCGTGGGCCCTAGGGATCACGGGGCCACATCAACGATGATGCCCGATCGGCATCTGCCCGACTTTCGGCCACTTATCGATCGTGGACGCCCGTCGGATGGCCCCACACACGGGCCAATAAGCTGCTGACTCAAGTCTGTCGGCAGCTTTTATCGGCCGTGTATGGGGGCCTTAAGATATGATTAATCCTTATTAGAGGCAAAACAATCCTACTGGGTTTATTTATTGTTTCAATTATCTTTAAGTTGACTAAATGCATGGAGATCCAAATTACAGAAAGACCCCTTATCTGGAATACCCCAGGTCCAGAGCATTGTGGACAACACGTTCCATACTTGTATCATCCAAGAAGCTGCCACAGTACTTATCCTGCTATATGTCCTTGGGTTTTTTTTTTTACATTAAATTGGCACTGTATTTATGCAATCATTTGTTCTGGGGTTTTATAGATTGATTTGGGGCTGTATTTATCTTGCCATGTGTTCTGGGGTATTAACCATGAGAAACTGCCACAATACTTATCCTGCAATGTGTTATTTTGCATATAAATTGCCACTGCATTTATACACCTATGTATTCTGGGTTATTATATAAGGAATTGGTGCTGTAATTTGTGTTGCAAATTTATTTAATTTGTTTTTCTCAAATCACCCTCTGTCAATGAAGGCACTCCTGCAGGGGTGGCAAATTTTTGAGTAAGTTACCTTTGCTCCTATTTTGTGACTGTAACTTTAATGCAGAACTAAAACTCAACAAAGAATTATGGTAGAAAAGCTGTACCTTATGTAAAAAAAAAGTAGCTTCCCTTTTTTTCTGCTGATTCATAACACTGTCAGCTCATAATATACAGTATTAAATGCACAATACATGGCTTATTATCAATATACAGATATGTTCACATTAGATGGCACCATAGATGCCAGTGGATTCTGCAGTAGAACTGATTAATAATCAGCACTGTATCATTTTCTATGCCAGATGTCACCTGATTTCCTGCTAATGTTTAGATGATTTCCAACAACCCTTAAGCTTAGCTCCTCAGTAGTAGCTGAGAGCACACTGAGCATGTGCAGTGCCACTGGCATTAAGAAGGTTCCCTAACAAGATCCAAGATGGGGAGCTGTTTGGACAATGATAAAGCCTTGAAGCATTCATGTTATAATACTGCACAGCCTCTGGACTTGTACAGTTAAGTTGAGTATATCAACAATTTATAGCCATATTCTATTTTAGACTTTAGTTCTCATTTCAGAACAAAAGTTCCTGCGCCACAGTCAGCAGAAAAACCTGAACTGCCCCAACTTCAGCATTTGTATGTATGAATTTAGACCACCCAGCCATGCACATTGGGGAAGTGTCAGCCAATTGGTTTACTAAGTATGTATGCTGTATATATATATATATATATATATATATATATATATATATATATATATGTATATATATATATGTATATATATATGTATGTCTGAAGGCTTGAGCACACACTTCAAAAAAGTTTTCACCTGGGTGCAAAACAGGACGGCTTATATAACAATAGAATGCTGATGCACACCAGGATTTTTCTTTCAAATTTTACTTCTTTATTTGATCGACGTTTCGGTCCACGTCTGGGACCTTTATCAAGACCTTGATAAAGGTCCCAGACGTGGACCGAAACGTCGATCAAATAAAGAAGTAAAATTTGAAAGAAAAATCCTGGTGTGCATCAGCATTCTATTGTTATGTATATATATATATATATATATATATATACACAGTGGTGTGCAAAACTATTTGCCCCCTTCCTGATTTCTTATTCATTTGCATGTTTGTCACACAAAATGTTTCTGATCATCAAACACATTTAACTATTAGTCAAAGATAACACAAGTAAACACAAAATGCAGTTTTTAAATGAGGGTTTTTATTATTTAGGGAGAAAAGAAATCCAAATCTACATTTTCATGTGTGAAAAAGTAATTGCCCCCTGAACCTAATAACTGGTTGGGCCACCCTTAGCAGCAATAACTGCAACCAAGCGTTTGCGATAACGTGCAACGAGTCTTTTACAGCGCTCTGGAGGGATTTTGGCCCAATCATCTTTGCAGAATTGTTGTAATTCAGCTTTATTTGAGGGTTTTCTAGCATGAACCGCCTTTTTAAGGTCATGCCACAACATCTCAATAGGATTCAGGTCAGGACTTCGACTAGGCCACTCCATAGTCTTCATTTTGTTTTTCTTCAGCCATTCAGAGGTGGATTTGCTGGTGTGTTTTGGGTCATTGTCCTGCTGCAGCACCCAAGATCGCTTCAGCTTGAGTTGACGAACAGATGGCCGGACATTCTCCTTCAGGATTTTTTGGTAGACAGTAGAATTCATGGTTCCATCTATCACAGCAAGTCTTCCAGGTCCTGAAGCAGCAAAACAACCCCAGACCATCACACTACCACCACCATATTTTACTGTTGGTATGATGTTCTTTTTCTGAAATGCTGTGTTTCTTTTACGCCAGATGTAACGGGACGCGCACCTTCCAAAAAGTTCAACTTTTGTCTCGTCGGTCCACAAGGTATTTTCCCAAAAGTCTTGGCAATCATTGAGATGTTTTTTAGCAAAATTGAGACGAGCCTTAATGTTCTTTTTGCTTAAAAGCGGTTTCTTATGGTGGAGTCGCGAACACTGACCTTAATTGAGGCAAGTGAGGCCTGCAGTTCTTTAGATGTTGTCCTGGGGTCTTTTGTGGCCTCTTGGATGAGTTGTCTCTGTGCTCTTGGGGTAATTTTGGTCGGCCGGCCACTCCTGGGAAGGTTCACCACTGTTCCATGTTTTTGCCATTTGTGGATAATGGCTCTCACTGTGGCTCGCTGGAGTCCCAAAGCTTTAGAAATGGCTTTATAACTTTTGAAATTGAACTCAGGTGTGATAAACCACAGTTAAGTTATTTTTTAACAAGGGGGGCAATCACTTTTTCACACAAGCCCATGTAGATTTGGAGTTTTTTTTCTCCCTTAATAACGTAAACCTTCATTTAAAAACTGCATTTTGTGTTCAATTATGTTATCTTTGACTAATAGTTAACGGTTTTTGATGAGCAGAAACATTTAAGTGTGACAAACATGCAAAAGAATAAGAAATCAGGAAGGGGGCAAATAGTTTTGCACACCACTGTATATATATATATATATATATATATATATATATATATATATATATATATATATATATATATATATAGACAGATAGATAGATAGATATACAAACACGAGTGCCTTGTTAAAGTGACTTGAAGGCTGTGCAGTACAATTAAGATTTTTTTTTGTAAATACTTTATTTGATTTTGAACATTTTTAATAATATATATATATATATATATATATATATATATATATATATAATATATATATATATATATATATATATATATATATAATATAGTATAACATTCGAACACTTTCCAAACAAAAGAAAGGAATAAAACCACATCAAAGGAGTACAGGTATGGGAACCGTTATCAGGAAACCCGTTATCCAAAAAGCTCCAAATTAAGGATAGGCTGTCTCCCATGGACTACATTTTATTCAAATAACCCAAATTTTTAAAAATGATTTCCTTTTTCCTTATAATAATAAAACAGTACCCTGTACTTGATCCAAACTAAGATATAATTAATCCTTTTTGGAAGCAAAACCAGCCTATTGGGATTATTTAATGTTTCATGATTTTCTAATAGACTCAAGGTATGAAGATACAGATACGGAAAGACCCGTTATCTGGAAAACGCCAGGTCCCAAGCACTCTGGATAAAAGGTCCCATACCTATAGTAGATGTTAACTAACTCTAGGCTGATTGCAAAACAAAAACAATATTTATCTGGGATGTTTCTCAAGTTCGAAATGATTACAGCTACCACAAATTTCAAATAATAAGAAAATTCCAACAATGTATTGTATTACTGTACGACAGTCAATTTTCTTGAATGTCTAATATTTTATGTAAAAGCTCTCCAACAAGAGCTAAGCTATGCGCACGCACACTTTAAACAGCTCAGAATGTCACATTAACAGCTATTGTAAGCTCCAAGCAATCATAAAAAGACCAACATCTAAGGACTAGAAGTTCCCATTTAGAGAATGCTGCCATTCATCTGTAGCATACAAGGCTGATGCAAACAGCAGTCGAATGCTAATGCTTTTACTCCACTATGATGAGTTTTTCATGACTCGTGGTGTTTAAAATATACAAGAGTGCCGTTTTCAATTGGAACATTTCTCTAAGACTGAATGGACCATGATGATGATTGTCCATGCATGGAAGAACAACAAGCAAAAAGAAAGGGACCATTTATAAACTTAACACTTAAGCCAACAAAAACAGTTGTACTACAAACTATTACATTCAGTTTGCAGTCATAGAACATCTCTAATAGGAAATATCCAGGCAGGATACGCATGGTGTTCAAGAATATTGTGTACCGCGCTGCAGAATGTGTTGGCACTTTATACATGAATGGAAAAATAAAAATACTGTGTGAAGAATGAATTTTAGTGAAGGGAAAACTCTGCATTTCAGTAGGTCAACAACGTATACTTTAGAATATACAGTATTCCTTTAGGAAATCTTTTTGTTGTTGTTAGCAGATATTTTTAAAAGGGACCCATCAGCAGGTTTATGCAATTACTGTCAGATATGCTTATGAAAGCTGTCCTTGTGATCAGTCGAAGGGTGCCATATACAGTCCCCTGGAAGCTTCCTGAGCGTAAAAGGGATGATGAATTAGGATGACGAATCTAATATATCACCCTTGTGTTCCTGGTTCTTGTGTTCCAATTGCTGATGCTGATTAACTGCTCTTTGTAGACTCACTAAAGATGACTATACATACACTATTAGGATAATGGTACATGAGCATCAGGATATAAAAGTAATGTATAACTGGAGCCCATATGAGGGTAACGTCAGTAAATGGGACCATGAGCTGTCTGTTGAAATGGCAGAAGATAGAAATCGTCCCCCTTTTCTATCCCCAATTTAAGTTCTGCTCTCAACAAACAAGCTCAAGTCTTGAAATGGACTATCTCGAAGGTATTCTTCTTGTTTCTCATTATATCCTGTATTATTAGGTTGTGCCACTGACCATTGTGTATAAGGCATGCTTCCTACCAATCGAGAAAGAATACTGACTAATATAATCAAAAGATCACACAGTGTAGTCAAGGTATGAATGGCATTTGGGCAAATGGATCCTTTTTTTTAGTTCAGGTTTCATGCCTTGCAGTTGAGATTTTTTAACTTTATTTAAACATTCTAGCATGTCCCCTCAGTCTTATAAAAGTAGAAACCTACTGAGAATGTATTATACTCCAAATGAACTGTGCAGAAAATTAAACATGTAATGTTTGTGCTTTGTGATGTTCCAGTCTGTGAATTTGGTGAATGCTTAAAGATAATTTAGCTTTCAACTATTTGTGGCTGTTTTAAAAAACAAGTGTAACAATTCGGTTGTGGTTGAGAAATAAGAGTAAATAAAACATGATAGGAAAGAAGAGCTGTAAAGACCTAAAATATTAGCATGCATAAATGGTGGATTTCATTCTAGGAATGCACTTACACTGCTGCCAATCTATAAAGAATTGGATAGACTACAACTGTACTATGTGCTGCTAGTCTGACTCCGTAGTCACACCAAGTAGAAATTAATTCCGGTTTTATTCATAGTTAATTTCACTACCTTTTTTTGAATGAATTAAATTATATACTTTCATTATGTTGCAAGGCTCATTATTTCAGGTGGAAATAAGTCAGGGAATAAATTATTTGAATATTGTTTCCATCAGTCTGGGAACTCATAATTATATTAACCAGGAAGGAGCCATTTTGTGTTATTAAGGCAAGTCTTGTATCATCTCAGAATCTTGTTTGTGCACCAGGGGACAGAGACCCAATGTCCATCCCCATGCACTGGTTACACAATTAAATCGTTAAGAGAGCTGGAGGAATGTGGAGAGAGCAGTGACAACTAGGAAGTGCTGAATGGAAAGTGAAAGTAATTGTTTGCCCCGCCTCTATGCCTAGGCATAGAGGCGGGGTAGGCAATATTTGATTGACAGCTGATATTTTTAAATGAGTTTACAACACCAATGATGCTTTAATAAAAAAAAGAAATTGGCTTTCATATTTAATTTATAAAGGACTTTTATTATACAATTTTTTTTGTCTGGGTGGCGGGTCCACTTTAAAGTAGAAGTAATGCTTCAATCGCTTGGGGGTGTAAATGTTAGGCACCCCCAGTAATTATAATCATTTATCTGATAACCTGGGTTGATGTAGCAGAAAGCTGCTCAGTTAATCTAAGAATGACAATGATAGCCAAAACAAAGCACATCTTGAGGTTAAGGAATTTGAGCAATTCCTGCTCCAAAGCTTCAAAGGGTTCTGATTTCAAAGCACCAAGAACTAATTTGAGGTCCCATGGAGGAATCTGAGATTAATCATTGAATCAATGGTTGTTGAGCCCAAAGGAAGTACAATAGAATTGATCAATTTCAAATTAACATAATTCTGAAGAAATTCAGCCACCTGAATGGCTTTATGAGGATCATACACTGACACCATACACATATGGTGAAATATCTCTGGGTGGTAGAGGGTTTCCTGGCTGCTATTAATTAGTATAGAGATGGATCTGAAGGAAAGTCCTGACAATTCCAGGGCCAGCCTATCAAAAGCCATGCTGTTAGGTCTAATGCTGTTCGAGGGAACACTAAGGAAACCCAGGTGAGATGATTGCGGATTTCAGGCCTGGGTTTCTCAGCAGGCCGAAAATTCACTTGCCGGCTGCTCTTCTGCCATTGTTCTGCCTGCACCCAGAAACATTGTTTCTGATCGAGTGCAGGCGGATTTTGCTCCCGAAGTGTGGAATTTTGCATATCGCACTGAAATCCACCCACAGTTAGAAAGACAAGGGCATCAGCAGGGCATTTGTAAGGATTACCTGACCCTAGCCGTAAGTTCAGCGGAAATTCCACTTGCTAGAAAAAGTGTCTGTGATCCTGGCCTTCTGATCTGCAATCCAAGATGCTTAGGCTGTAAATTTGGCATTGATCCATGAGGCCATCAAGTCTAGAAAAAAAATGGACCGCCATTTTGTCTATATCGTAAGGAAACCAATTTGGCGAAGTTCCCATTCCTCCAAAGATGAAATAGATCAGCTCAGCTTGTCCACCTCTACATTCTGAACCCTCTGAATGTAATCTGCCTTTAATTCTTGAAGATATTTTTTTCCACCCTGGAGAAATATGGATGGCCAAGTCTAGCAAGCTTTTTGATTTGGTCCCTCCTTGTTTGTTCACATATTGTCTGACCTGACAATGTTATGTTGGAAATTCAACAGGCTTAACTGTATAGTTTTTAACTCCTTCCAGTTGGAAGACTCCAGAACTTCCACAAGAGACCATCTGCCCTCAGTTTTGTATTTTGCCATGTGGGCTCCCCAGCATCCAGTTGCTGGTTTTTGTCGTAATGGTCACCCATCAATGAAGTTGAAGAAATACTGGTAAGAGTAAGTTGTCTTTCTGAAGCCATTACCTCAGTGAATGGTCTCAGGCATTAATCTGTCTTGTTAAGAACTTAATGGATCTTCTCATTTGATTGGTTGCGTTTTCCGTAAATACCCACCTTGAAAATCACTAGTAACTAGTAACTTTTGCAGTAACAATATAGCTGGGATACCAGACTATTTTAAAATATCTTGCTAAAGGCACCTAAATAAGCATCACCTAGAATTAGCTTTAGGATTTATTAACAATCACTAGAAAATAAACATATAACATTAACACATATAATATAAAAACTCCTATTCCTGGGATTAATATACACCATATAATTGACAATTAATACATTTATATATTTAGAAAAGTAAAATCAAGTTGCCCAGGCCTATACACATCAAAGTCTAAACTAAACTGCCAGAATACTGCAGTAGGCAGCACTATAGAAATAAAGGTTTATCAGTCACAATACACACATTGTGGGTGCCATCTTGTGTATGCAAACTGAACTACATCTTATTGAAAAATCTATGTTAGTATACCAATGGAAGGTATGCAACGGCAAAACTGGCTCATCAGCAAGTGCAGTCTTCGTTGATATTAAAGAGGCACTGAGTTGTTATTATGTGGAAGAAGTTGTGTTTGTAATACATGAAATTGGTACCTGATGTCCAGGAAATTCTCATCTGTGGCCCTGCAGTCTGTATTTTTGTGCCCAATTTATTGGTAATTGTGCTGCATTATTTATTTTCCTCTTTTAAAGCAGCCTTGCATTCTGCAAAACTTGGAGCCATAGCAGGGTACCCTACATCCTAGCAACTTGTATACTGTAAATCAGGGGTAGGCAACCCGCGGCTCCGGAGCCTCATGCAGCTCTTCATCCTGCTTGCTCCAACTCAGTCTTGCGGCTTTGCCTATCACGTCATCTATGCAGCCCTCACACCTGCTGGTGGCTTCTTGAGTGTGTAACCGCGGTAAGATAACGGCTAGCTTACCATGGTTGCACACTCAGGAAGCCGCCAGCAGGTGTGAGGGCTGTATAGACATCCCAGCAGTGACAGGCAAGACCGAGCCGCAGCAAGATGATTCATTATAGTCCTTACCACGGTCACACACTCAAGACGAGAGGGAAGATCAGCAGAAGTCACATTTAACAGATAAGAACACTATAATTTAATTGGGCTATTCAGTGTTTAATTTATTTCAAAGTAGGCCTACACATACACACTGCACTTATGTTTGTTGTATTCTGTTGTTGTAACAGTTAAAATTAAAAAAAGGTTAAAACTTTTAAAAGTTTATAAGCTGTGTTGTATGTTTTGCGGCTCCAGACTATTTTTCTTTAGTGGAAGAAGGGGCAAAATGGCTCTTTTGATAGTAGAGGTTGCTGACCCCTGCTGTAAATGAACGTTTAAAGTCATTTGAAGACATTTAGAAGCCATCTGCTCAAACATTCTAAGGATATTGCTATTAGTTTAAGTTATTATGTTTGTCTACTCAGTGTTTATATATTTTCAGTATTTCTAAGACTGCACCTCCAACTACCTCCTCCAACCCTTGTCCCTTCCACTTTCTCTCACTTGGAATACTTCCAAAACTACTTTTCAAACCAAACCCTTTTATTCCTCTACCCCCACCGAAACCATATTCAGACCCTTCCCTCTTCCTTCTTCTTTCTCAATACCTGTTTTGTAACTAAGAATTCCACTATAACTATAATCTACAATCTGTTTTTTACCCTTCACCTTTCTAAAACCTGGATCAGTGGCAATGCTATCTAAGCTACAGGGGCATGTTTACTAACATTGGATATAAATGTCTCTGGAGATCTCCAGAGATGTTGCCCATGACAACCAATTGGCAATTATATTTAACCCTTTAAGTGCCAGCAGAATTTCACATTTTGGTTACGCGAAATGCCAGCCGTTTTTGAAACATTTTGTGCTCTCTCACTTTAGGGGCATTTTCTGAGGGGAAACCTATAGTTTACCTAGGAAAACTATACATTGGTTTTTTTTGGTAGAAACTTAGCTTTCTAAATCTGCCTGAGTTTTCATGTATTTCCACCTGTGGAAAAAAATTTATAGTGCTAAATACTGAAAAAATATGAAAAATTACCATTATTCATCGTATATCAATTTATACCAGAAAAATATTTCATTTTACAGATGAAAATCCAACTGATTTGGAAAGCCTTATGTCTCTCGAACGTGCCAATACCAGATATGTATAGTGTTAGGGAGATTTAGGACCTCTGTACCTCAAAAACTCCCGGCAGTATATTACCGAATTTTGAAAGCACTAAGGCAGAAAACGGCATGCTTTAGATTCCAAGGCAAAAAATCCTGAAACCGTAGGTTTACCCCAGAAAACCTTACATTTTTGAAAAGTACACATTCTGCAGATTACAAAATGGGTAACTATGTCTCTCTACTCCCAACTACCAAACAAAAAAGCTTGTCTGAACATAGCGGTTTTTAAAAAAAAAATTCAAAATTATGAACAATCATTTCAAAGGTTTTATTTTGCTGCTCCGCATATCCCAAACTATATTAGGTACCAAGAAAAAGCACCTGAAATATGATTGTCAGGGGTCCACTGAACAGTTTGATACCCATTATGCATAGGTTTACCAAAGTATCTGGCATTTAGAGACACCAATATGACGTTAGCACATCCAAATTGATCAGTACTTTACTTCAGCTACTGAGAAATCAACACATTGACTGCATTTTTTGTGGGGTAAAAACACAGAAATATATGTTTACCCCCCAACCCCATATATTTTTGGAAAGTACACATTCTACAGAATCTAAAATGGGTACCCATGCCTTTCTGCTCCAAACGACTGAGTCGCAAGGCTTTCCCAAAATTGTCGGTTTTGGTGAAATATGTGAAAATTGCCTCAAACCTTCAACTTCCCAGCACCATATCACCCATGTATCATTATGTACTAAGAAAAAGCACCCTAAATATGATTGCCAGGGTTCCTCCGAACAGTTTGGTGGCCATTGTTCATAGGTTTACCAAAGTATCTGGCATTTAGAGGCCCCAAAATGAAGTTAACGCATACAAATAGTCCTGTGGGTAACCAGCTAATGAAAGATCAACACATTGACTGCATTTTTGTGGGGCAATAACACAGAAATATATGTTTACCCCCCCAAACCCACACATTTTTGGAAAGTACACATTCTACAGAATCTAAAATGGGTACCCATGCCTTATTGCTCCAAACTACTGAGTCGCAAAGCTTTCCCAAAATTGACGGTTTTTGTGAAATTTCTGAAAATTGCCTCAATGCTTCAACTTTCCAGCATCATATCACCCATGTATCATTACGTATCACAAAAAAGCACCCAAATTGTGATTGCCAGGGGTCCTCCAAACAGTTTGGTATCCACTGTGCATAGGATTACCAAAGTATATGGCATTTAGAGGCCCCAAAATGAAGTTAGCACATACAAATTGTCCTGTGGGTAACTTCAGCTAATGAAAAATCAACACATTGACTGCATTTTTGTAGGGTAAAAACACAGAAATATATGTTTACCCCCCAAACCCATATATTTTTGGAAAGTACACATTCTACAGAATCTAAAATGGGTACCCATGCCTTTCTGCTCCAAACTACTGAGTCGCAAGGCTTTCTCAAATTTGGCGGTTTTGGTGAAATATCTGAAAATTGCCTCAAAGCTTCAACTTTCCAGCATCGTATTGTCCATGTATCATTACCAGCATAAAGCATCCTAAATATAAACATAGGGGTCTACTAAACAGTTTGATGCCCAATGTGCATAGATATACCAAACTATGTGGCGCACAGAGACCCCCAAATGACAATATGTATAGACATTTTCACGTCTGACGCGCTGGCTGCTGCAATATAACCACCCGGTGTGTGTATTATGCGACATTAGACCACCTAACAGTACAGGGACCCCAGAAAACCATATATTTTCAGAAAGTACACATTCTGACAAATCCAATATGGGTAAATAAGTGTTTCTACTGAAAACTGCCAAACTGCAAAGCAATGCTGAACATAAAGGTTTTTAACAAATTTCTGAAAATCGTCAGAAAGCTTGAATTTTACCCCATTATATGCCCCACATTTCGTAACGTATCAGCATAAAACATCCTAAATATGAACGCCAGGGGTCTACTGAACACTTTGATGCCCAATATGCATAGATATACCAAACTATGTGGCGCACAGAGACCACCAAATGACAATAGTGTATATACATTTTCATAGCTGACGCGTTGGCTGCTGCAATATAAGCACCTGGTGTGTAGGGATGTAGCGAACGTCGGAAAAAAAGTTCGCGAACATATTCGCGAACTTGCGCAAAAATGCGAGCGGTTCGCGAACGGTTCGCGAACCCCATAGACTTCAATGGGAAGGCGAACTTTAACATCTAAAAAAGACATTTCTGGCCAGAAAAATGATTTTAAAGTTGTTTAAAGGGTGCAACGACCTGGACAGTGGCATGCCAGAGGGGGATCAAGGGCAAAAATGTATCTGAAAAATCTGCCTGTGTGTGCTTGGAAGAGATAGTGTAGGGGGAGAGCTGTTAGTGATTTCAGGGACAGATGATAGTAAGTTTGCTGGCTAGTAATCTGCTTGATACTGCTCTGTATTGGAACAAAAAAATAAATAAAAGCAGTCCTTACAAGGACTACTGTTATTGCAGCAGTCAGCAGATGAGATCAGAAGCAGGACAGCTGCCCACTGCAGCTACATACAGAGCACTGCAGTAGAAGGTAGATTACTAGCCAGCAAAGCTACCTAAGCTTAAATGTCCCTCAAACCCCTGCAGACTTCTGTCCCTCCAATAACAGAGCAGTATCAAAACGATTACTAGCCAGCAAACTTTCAACTGTCCCTGAAATCACTAACAGGCAGCAGCTCTCTCCCTACACTATCTCTTCAGCACACACAGGCAGAGTGAAAAAACGCTGCAGGGCTTCGGTTTTTATAGGGAAGGGGAGTGGTCCAGGGGAGAGCTTCCTGATTGGCTGCCATGTACCTGCTGGTCTGGGGTGAGAGGGCAAAAAAAAGCGCCAACAATGGCGAACCCAAAATGGCGAACGTCGCGCAATGTTCGCGAACTTCCGGCGAGCGCGAACACCCGATGTTCGCGCGAACAAGTTCGCCGGCGAACAGTTCGCGCCATCTCTACTGGTGTGTGTATTATGTGACATTAGACCCCCCTAACAGTACAGAGACCCCAGAAAACCATATATTTTCAGAAAGTACACATTCTGACGAATCCAATATGGGTAAATATGTGTTTCTACTGCAAACTGACAAACTGCAAAGCAATGCTGAACATAATGGTTTTTATCAAATTTCTGAAAAGCGTCAGAAAGCTTGAAGTTTACCCCATTATATGCCCCACATTTCGTAACGTATCAGCATAAAACATCCTAACTATGAACGCCAGGTGTCTACTGAACACTTTGATACCCAATATGCATAGATATACCAAACTATGTGGCGCACAGAGACCCCCAAATGAATATACAGTATAGTAGATAAAAAAACAAAATAAGGCAGTAAAGAGTGAAATGAAAAAAAAATCCAATAAAACCACAAAAATCAATGTGTTTTTTTTCCAAACTAGTGTTATCGGCCGTCAGAATCACAGTTTGAATATTTTAGCTGGGCCAAACAGGTTATACAGCTAGAAACAAGTGAACTCAACATATGCAGAGCTGAAAATGCAATAAATGGCTAAAAATTCAATAAAATGGCTAAAAATGCACCAAAATACCCAAAATTGCAATATAATCCCCGAAATAACATACAATAGGTATTGCACAGTACGGTTAGCGAATACGCTATTCGTAATGGCAATAAAACATTTTTTTCAGCCAAAAAAAGAGACAATGCGATAAGAAAAAAAAAAAAGCCACAATGCCATGTATGTGCGTGTGCGTGTGTACAATTGGTAAATTACATGTTATGTGCGCGTGTGTGCGTGTGCACCTGTGTGTGAGTGCAGTGAGTGTAAGTGACCCCCCCAATCCCCAAAAATGTATGTGTAAGTGTGTGTAAATGTGAATCTAAGTGTATATTACTGTAATAAGTGTGTGTTGGTGTGTTTGTGTGTGTAATTGTTGCACTAACCTGAAAAAGTCGCTGGAGACTGTTGCAGGCGATCTGGAAGGGCCCCAGGAAGACATCTGCATTGTTATCCGTGCCCCTGTGCCATGGGGGCGGAGCTGATCGGCGCAGTGCAGGCTGCAGCAAGTAGCACGTGCCTGCTACTGCTTTGGGGCCCCTGGGCGATCGCGCCCCAGGGGCCACTTGATCCCCTGCTCTGCTCGTTTCCTATGGCCAGGGGATCGAAGAGGAACGGAGCGAGCGGCTCTAACAGCCGCTCCTCCGCTCCAGAACCCGGAAGTGCTGCAGAACGTAGAATCTACGTTGTGGCATTTAACGGCTTAAACAGTCACCTACAAGTTAGAAAACAAAAACAAAGATCTAATTGGTTGCTATGGGCAACATCTCCGGAGATATTTATCTCCAATGTTAGTAAACATGCACCTTAATCTCTTATGGCAGCCTCTCTTTCTCTCTCACACTTTCTCTCTCTACCAGCTACGGTGAGGTTATTGTCATTCTCTTCTCATCTGTAACACATCCTCATGCTCTTCTTATTTCTTTCTTAAAGTGTATGCATGTGTTATTTAAAACCACTGCTACATTCCTCTATGACCTTTAATCCTGGCTTTCCTTTACCCCTTTGAGTCTCTGCCTTCTTCTCCACTTAATCATCTTATTTCACCTCCAGTAATAATGCCAGATGCATCCCTTTTAGTATCCTGTCCTGGACATTTGTCTACTTCCCATGTTATAGCCTCTTCTGAATTCTTAAAGAGTTTTCCAGCCATTAGTATTTTATGATTAGAAGTGGGTCTGTTACAATGAGAAGGCCTTCATTAAATGGTAATTTACCTCCCCAGATAGCATGGGTCCCACCCCCTCTTTTTTAATTTTAGTTACTATTTATATATTTAAAAAAATAATTTGAGATTTGTTTTTACCCTTTGCAGAGATACAAATGATCGATTGTACTTCCAGTCTTGCCAGTGCTATCCTTTCTCCATGTTGTGATCACTGTTCTCTAAATGATCACTTATCGTAGTGCTGGAGATGAATTTGGTATTATTGATCATAACAGGATCCAGAAGAGCATCTGTTCTAGTAGATTCCTGAACTGCTTGAGAGAAAACATTTCTAGCTTCTACATTCCTGGAATTTCTTGTATGACTAACATCTTAAATCCCATAAACTACTGTACCTTATGCACTCTGGCTTTCAATCTGCAAACTCCAATAAACAGCGGTAGGCAAAGTTACAAATGATGTCCAGATTGCCTAGGCCAAAGGACACTTTTTCTTTTCTTATCCTCCCAGGTCTATCTTCTTCAACTAATACTGTTACCATTCCATTCTAAGGCACATTCTTTGTTTCCTGTATATTGGCTCTATTCTTTCCTTTATAACTAATCCTCTTCTCAGTTTAGCTTAGTGTGGGGATGTGCCAGGGTTCTGTACTTGGCCCTTTGTTGTTCTACAGACCCATTGGTGAGGACAGCTCTGGACTACACCACTTCTAAAACCTTACAATTATTTATTTGTTGTGTGTCCCTTTCACTCTCAAGCAATCCTAATCCTATCTGTCTAGTGTACTTCATTCTATTACCTTCTGGCCTCACAGACTCCCACCTCTACCTCATTCGCTGTAATAATTCTTCTACTTCTACCTTCAAAGAGAATCTGTTTCTCCCATATTAAAATCTTTATCATGGTTCCATATCAAGCAAAGCATACCTTACAAAATCCTTTTGCCAGCTTTGAAAGCCCTTCATTCACCTTACTGCATGTCATTGTTCATTGTTGTCCCCTCCATTCCTCTCAGACCGACCATCTTTTCACACCCCACATCGATCACCATGTGCCATCTTATACCGTTTCTTTTGCTCCTTACCTTTTGTTCTTACCTTGCTCTTTTGTTATTTCCCTGAATTCCAGCATTAGGAACATTACGTCCACTTCTACATGATTAAACTCAGATCCTTTGAGTAGTAGCATGGTATCTGCCCACTGTTCTATCATAAAAGGCTGAGAATTTCCGGTGCTCAAGATCTTTGCAATGGAGACTAGGCCCTTAACTTTATTATGACAAATTAACACACAACATTTCGGGGGCATGCACCTTCATCAGGTGTGAATGAACAAATCAATATTTAAGTGCAAACAACCCCACCCCCTTATTAATATGCAATTTAGTCCAAACTGACCTCAATGATAAACAGAATCCAAAAAAAATCTCAAAGGTACAATAACCAAAATCAAGTCCAAGATCCAATCTGATGTCCGTGTGTGTAAAGGGATACTGTCACAGGAAAACTTGTTTTTTTAAAAACCCATCTTTTATTAGTGCTGCTCCAGCAGAATTATGCACTGAAATCTTTTTTTTAAAAGAGCAAACAGATTTTTTTATATTTAATTTTGAAATTTGTCATGGGGCATGATGATGGACATGATGTCCATTTCCGAGGTGCCCCCAACCATGTGATTTGTGCTCTGATAAACTTCAGTCACTCTTTACTGTTACACTGCAAGTTGGAAAGATTTAACCCTCCCCCAGCAGCCTAACACCAGAACAATGGGAAGGTAACCAGATAGGAGCTACCTGACACCTCTGCTGAAGGATTTGTTTGCACTGCAGTGGCAGACATGCTTTTTTAGGGGTGCTATTCTTATGTCTACCACTTGGTGAGGCTACAACTTGGGTCGTATTGAAGTACAATAAGAAGGGTAGAAACAATAGCTGTCTCAAAGCAGTTCCATCCTGAAGTGCTGGCTCTTTCTCAAAGTTTAGAAACAGGCACACTGCACTGAGATAGCTGCCTTCACGCCAATATTACAGCTAAAAAATACATTTGTTGGTTCAAGAATAACATTTTAAATGGTAGAGTGAATTATTTGCAATGTAAATAGTGTAATTTAGAAATAAAAAGTTACCCATAAAAATCATGACAGAATCCCTATAAGGCACTAGTCCCCATTGCAATAACTTTGTGTGCCAAGAATTTTCTGCCTTCTATGGAATACTGGGGAGTGCCATCTCCTAAATGACTGTAGCACCAAGGTTAAGCCACTGAGGCCAGGGTTTACACAGGGCAGTCCATCCTCCACATGCTGTATAGTCATTGTGAAAAAGTATAACTGCACGTATTCCCTCTTGTTTGCCTGTTGTGTCTGTAATTATACCCATCCACTTTGAATGTATTTTGTCTCTAAAGATATGCCACTTAATTATAATATATTGATAATGGGTAGAGTGCAGAGGACCTTTTATATTTGTGTATATATATATATATATATATATGTATATATATATATATATATATATATATATATATATATATATATATATAGTTGTTAATATGTGTAAGAAGTCATTATCCTAAACTAGGAAGGGGTCTTTAAACCGCAATCAAGACATTCCATATATTTTGCTGAAAGCATGCAGCTACCTAACGGCTTAATAAGGCAAAGAAATTGGTTTGTGTGTTGCTTGTGAATAGTGGGATTAAAAAATGAAAAGCACATTATACATTGCTAGATGTTGGTTACTACCTTTTTATTTTTTTTATATACAATATGCAGGTTTTAAAGGAGCAGTAGCATCAAATTGTTTTAGCAAGCAATTATTACGTTTTATATTCCAATATTTTTATTGTTTACAAATAATTGTAATATTCACTGAGATACATTTGTTTCAATTATTATGTTTTAACCCCTTTGTGTAATTGTAATGCTTTTTCTTAGGCAGGAGGGGTTACTTGTCCTTTAACCCATAATCCTCAGTATCTTTGGAAAGTATTAGCAAATGTCTTTACTATTACAGTATCCTTGTTGAAAAGGATAAAGACCTTAACATTGAAATATAAACTGCCTATGACTACAGTTTTTTTTTGGGGGGGGGGAAATAGTGTGCTATTTTCTTTGTACTCAATATATTAAATATTAGGAACATACTTCCCATTTAAATAAGTGACTAAACATTAACTTTTAACAATAGGTTTGTGCTCACCTGATATATAAAAAAAAGCCTTTTGCGAGTGTATAAAATGTGGTGTCATCACAAACATTTCTTTTCAAAGAGGTTATAGCCTATGATTAAGTGTTGTGAGAACATGAAACGCGTAAGGCTGTAATCCATACTTGTACTTCAATAAGGACTTTTTTTTACTACAACTGCCTAAAGAATTGCTCTTTGAGTGCCTACCCTACAAACAATACGGTGATGTATAAAATGTGAGCCAAACAGCACACATAACACATTACACAAAAATCAACTGTATCTGCTTTCAAGGTATTAATGTTTATCTCCTGCTGTTATTACTTGAAATCCTCATGAAGAGGCGATAAAATGAAGCAACCTTTAGAAACCCTTTTTTTTAAAAAAAACTGCATTAACCCATTAGGTATTAGGCTAGCTCACTCTTCGATCAGGTGACGTTGCCCACCACCATCCTTACTGGCATTTAGGGGGGTTAAAGGCAAGAAATCTGAGTAAGCAGCAAAGGATAAAATCCCATTTAACAAGCAGGGGTAAAAGCAGTGACCTTAAAATGATAAGGTGCGAATGCTGGTGTCTAACATGGTTCCTACATGCTTGTAAAGATTAATGTAGCAGAGTAAATGTGCAATGCACTGCTTTGGGTTTTAACAACAAATGTCTTAATGAGAAGATGTCACTGTCATCTCATAGGTCACAGGAATTGTTCTCTACTTTTTTATTTAAAATTGTGTAATATGACATTGTTATGAAAGATAAATTATTTGAACTCTCATTTGCTTAATACAATGATTCATTGGGTTGGTGCTTTATTGTACATATGTTCTTGGTTATGGGACATCGGCAGAGAATTTTCATGTGTTTTTAGAGAAGCATTACTCAAAAACATACAGGTACTTCATTTATTACCTTGACAGCAATGTTCCACTCTGTATGAGTAGCCCAGAGCACCTTATTGGTAAGGGTAACCAGTGAGTATTGGGGGCACGTGATTGATCAGTCTGAACATTCATACTAATGTTACATTAAGGTAATAGAAGGTTAAGTATCGCATGTAAAAGGAAAAAGTGGAAAAAGGAATAATAATGTTTAAAAAAAAAAGTAGAAGGCAGATACAGTACCAGAACAGGGAAGAAAGGAATTAGGAAGAATAACTGTTTCTGTTCTGCACACTGAATGAGCCAAAAGTGATTAAAACAGAAATTTTATGATTTTAAATGTTATTATGAAACCCAAGTCACTGGGCACCAGTTATAATTGCTGACATCACTAAACACCACGTATAATTGCAGACATCACTAGGCACCAGTTATAATTGCCAACATCACTAGGCACCAGTTATAATTGCTGACATCACTAGGCACCAGTTATAATTGCTGACATCACTAGGCACCAGTTATAATTGCTGACATCACTAGGCACCAGTTATAATTGCTGACATAACTAGGCACCAGTTATAATTGCTGACATCACTAGGCACCAGTTATAATTGCTGACATCACTAGGCACCTGTTATAATTGCTGACATCACTAGGCACCAGTTATACAGTAATTGCTGACATCACTAAGCACCAGTTATAATTGCCGACATCACTAGACACCAGTTATAATTGCTGATATCCCTAAGCACCAGTTATAATTGCTGACATCACTAAGCACCAGTTATAATTGCTGACATCACTAGGCACCAGTTATAATTGCTGATATCACTAGGCACCAGTTATAATTGCTGACATCACTAGGCACCAGTTATAATTGCTGACATCACTAGGCACCTGTTATAATTGCTGATATCACTAGGCACCAGTTATAATTGCTGACATCACAAGGCACATGTTATAATTGCTGACATCACTAGGCACCAGTTATTTCTGGCATTACTAGGCACCATTTCCTTCCTTCACAATTTAGCTGACCATACAGATATGAATATGTTTGATTTTCATGGGGGATGATTTATCAAAATCTGAAAATTTCTGATAATTTTCAGTAAAATAGTCCGACCAAATCTGCACGGATTTTTTCCCATTATCGATACATTTTTCCAAAAATTTCCGGAGCTGGAATAAACTCGATAAAATCGTGGAAAAATTTGAATCGTACACATTTTTTGGATTTGATCCCCGAAAACTCTGCACAAAACCCAGCGCAGATCAGGATATCTTTGGGACTTCTCCCGAAGATATCGTCTCTGAGTTGAGGTACTTTTTTATTTAGACTTTTAACACCCTCTGGGTTTAATAAATTTAGAAAAATTCTAGTTTTTTTTCCACTAAAGGTCCCCATAGACGCAAAGATTTCTCTTGTTGAACGACCGATTTTAGCGAAGTCGAAATTATCGTGTGGTTAGCGGGATTCGAATTTTCGTACATCTTACGATTTTTCGGCCGACATCTGTCAGAAAATTGATCGGCCAGGTTAAAAAATCTTTACCGGTCCCAGTGCAATCTATCTATGTCTGCAGGGACAAGCAGGCAGCTACTCTTTGTTTTCCTGGCAATATCGCCTGAAATGGTCTTTTTAGTTGATGGACAATTCGTACGATTGTACGATTGTTTCGAGATAATCCTGGTCTCACAATGACGATCAGATCTTTTAAAAATCTTTACATCTATGGCCAGCTTAAAAGTTTGAATTTTATAGTAAAAAAAAACTTAGAATTTTTGACACTCAAACTAAAAAACCCCCTTAGTGTGTGTTGGGCAGATAATCCTGACCTTTACATTTGTACTGTGGATATCAGTAACCTCGGACAGGTTAAAACATTTTTGTTCAGAAGGCTTAAAGGCCATTAAAGGATAAGTAAACCTTTAAAATAAGTGAATGTAAAATTGATGATTGTGCTATTCTAAGCACTTGTACTACGCAATGTACATTATTTATATAACTCCTCAATGACTGTGATTACAACTGCGTAGGGCAATCCACTAGGTGGGGGCAAAGATCCACAAGGTGGCACCAAAGAGTTTTTTAACACATTAACACTTTCAGATTTCTTTTCCATATGACTGCGTTATGAGACTGCAACTGTCACTTCATTCATACTAATACCTAATAATACTTAATAAAGGCTTAATAGCCTGCCCTTCTAGTATATGATCACCCCCATTCTGCACATATGCGGCAGTATTGAATCTTCCATCCATTGCAAAGTGTTCTACATTAAAGTTTGTGGAAAATGAAGCAACCAATGCTCACTTTTTGCACTCTGCACATATGCTGTTTGTTTACAGTAGCAGATGCCGCCTAGTCTATCATTACCAGAAATATGGCAATTTAGCTGTAAACTTGAACCATTCCACTAATGAGACATTTTACTTATTACGGATGCAATGTAATGGGAAAGGGGCCAAAATCACGACATTTCATTTCTAAAGGTGATGCCTTTGTTTGTTGTTATTGTTTCAATATACCTCTCTACCTTCCTGTGTGCCAGGCATCCAAAATCATTGTTGTTTTATGTTGTTAATGGGAGATGGAATGCTAATTAAGCAGATTAACAAAGCGGGTGAATCACGCAGTAACCCTTCTTGAAGGCAAGTGCCCATTTTGAGATGCTAAATGAGAGCATAAATGCAGTCAGGCATATAGTTCTTGAAGGATGGGAGAGGTATAAACCAGGCTGCTAATGTAACTAGTCAGATAAACCCAAATATGCAGCAGTTTGTACTGAAACAGAGCCTTTCAAGATACAAGAACGTATGGAACCGACACAACAGGGTGTGAATGAAATGTATTAGAAGGCATGAGGCCAAAGGCAAAGTGTCTTTACCAACTGCTATGTGCATCAGGATTGTTTAATCTACATCCTGGAGTGTCTCATTGTTATTAAAGATCCCGAGATCAACATCTTTTTAACTCCTTTCCCACCAAACTGCTGCCATATAAAATGATAGCTCAGTCTCTATTGTGCAGTGTAGTCAGGGCCTGGAAAATATACAATATCAAACAATTAACAGTGCACTATAGCTAAGCAGCAAAAATGAAAAAAATGTCATACTGTATAGCAGGACACTGAGCTATATATATATATATATATATATATATATATATATATATATATATATATATATATAGATATATATATATATATATATATAAACAAACATTTCGAAGCTCCCGCTTCTTTATCAAGCATGATAAAGAAGCGGGAGCTTCGAAACATTGCGTATTCTTGCTTGGTAAAAACCTTTTTGTTACATTAAGCAAGTTGTCTGGACTTTTTTGTTTGATATATAATTTGTCCTGTTTTGGACTAAGTCATGGACCGGGTTCGCACTCCACTCCACTTTGTACAAATATATATATATATATATATGTGTGTGTGTGTGTATTTATAAAAAAAAACACAGAGGCAGCACTCCAGTTGCAAAAAGTGTATAAAAGGGGTTCACCTTCCAAACACTTTTTCCAATCCAGTTGTTTTTAGATGTTCCTCAGAAATAAAGGCTTTTATCAATTACTTTCTATTATTTTTTTTTTTTACTGTTTGTCCAAAATCTAAGTTAAAATTTAAATGTTCCTGTCTCTGGTGTTTGAGTCTGGCAGCTCAGTAATTCAGGTGCAGACTCTAAACGGTTACAATTTTGCTACATTAGTTGATACATTTCTCAGCAGCATCTCTGGAGTATTAGCAACTATTGTATCAATTCTAACAGCTGCCTAATGAAACCCAGAGATTCTGCTCAGCAGGGACAAAGATAAGAAATGTATCAGATAAATGTATGTATGGTCGGCGACCCCCCTCCCACTTCAGAAAGTGAAAAATGACACTTGACACTTCAATATTAGAAAAACAGCCACCCATAGAAAATAGAAAGGCATTGGAAAAAGTCATTATTTCTGGTTTGCAGATAGGAAAATGCGGAATTTTGCTGCGAATCTATGACGGCGAAAAAAAGTGCTCATCACTAGTTGTTTTAAGTGTGAGGAACGGTGGATTGTTATTAGATTGCTTTCACTGGATGAGAATCATGTAGCACAAATGTCCTTTCATTGGCAGGATGTTTTTCAGAATGGTTTTTTTTTTTAATACAGTAGTCTTATTTCCTATGTACTTAAAGGAGAACTAAACATAAAATCACTGGGGGTGTCAAATGTCCCCCCAGCGCTTTTATTTACTGATACCCCAGGCTGGTGCTCCTGTTATCAGAACTACACTGAGCCAGGATACTACTGTAGAAGCTGACTAGCAGCATTCTTCTTCCTCTTCTGTCTTTCCTCATGTATGCACAGTAGAGACAAAAAGTTCCATTTTCACTTTGCTGTTCATGCACCTGCCACAGGCTGGTGCAGTTTTCTGCTAACAGGAGCAGCCACTTGAGGTATAAGGTAAGCATTTTTAAACAGTGGTGGAGTGCCTTATATTTTGCACCACCCCAGTGATTTTAAGTTTAATTATCCTTAAAAAGCCAATATTGCAGCCCCAATCCAAATGGGACATTAAGGGGCCCATTTACTTAGCTCGAGTGAAGTAATAGAGGAAAAAAACTTCGAATTTCGAATGTTTTTTTTGGCTAGTTCGACCTTCAACTTCGACCTTTGATTCGAATGTTTCAAACTAAAAATCGTTCGACTATTCGACCATTTGATAGTCGAAGTACTGTCTCTTTAAAAAATACTTTGACCCCCTAGTTCGCCACCTAAAACCTACCGAGGCCAATGTTAGCCTATGGGGAAGGTCCCCATAGACTTCCTAACAATTTTCTGATCGAAGGAAAATCCTTTGATCGATGGATTAAAATGCTTCGAATCGTTCGATTTGAAGGATTTAATCGTTCGATTGAACGATTATTCCTTTGATCGTAGGAATAGCGCTAAATCCTTCGGCTTCAATATTCGAAGTCGAAGGATTTCAATTCGGCAGTCAAATATCGAGGGTTAAGTAGCATGCACAGTAGAATGAAAAGCTGAACTTTAACAAAAGTGGACTTTTCACTCTACTGCGCATGCATCGGCCCTGGGATTCTGAAGAAAGAATAATCGGAAGAAGAAGATCTCAGAGCTGCTGGGAGGAATCCCAGGCCTTATAACAGAAGCACTGGCCTGGGGTATCAAGTAAGTGATTACAATCACTGGGGATGTTTAACATTTGGCACCCCCCAATTTTCCTTCTCCTTTAAGTGTTGATTTTTATACCTTTCCTTTGCTGGAGGTTGCAACCATTGCTGCTTTCTGCATCCATCAGCCTATCTTTAAGATGCTTATTCTCTCTGTATAACTTCTTGTTTTTACTCCTCATTTTACATCCCACCCAGCCTACTGTGTATTATATTTTAAAGTGCATTTTAAAACACGACTTAGACCAAGCCCTCAGGATTTCTTTCATTGCTATGTATGTATATTATAGGAGAGGATTATAGAATTCGGCATACACAGTTGTGAATATAACCACATACTCATTCATTGATGCACTTCGCAGTTCCTTTTCCTTTTTAACCTGACACTGAGACCTGATATTGGGAAAACTATGTTGACCCCCATTGCTATTCCTTATCATTAAACTATTCCTTCAGCCGCAAGCACTTAGTCATCAACTAATGAATTATCAGGTTGAGTGAGTAAAAAGGAGATAACCTGCTTAAGACATTTGTAGCCTGGAGTAAAGGCAATTATTTAGTGCTTTGAAAGCTGCAGGGAAAGGACAGAAGAGTTCACTAGAAAGATGTCAAGGCTTGGAAAACTTGGAATTTTATTTGGCTACATATTTTTTTGCATAATTGAGACATATTTTGGACATGTATCATATCACAGCAAAAACATTTTCTACTTTAAAAAAAAAAAAACAGTATGTGTTTTGTTTGCATTGCACTTGCTTCTATGCAACACATGGGGGCATATTTATAAAGGTATGTTAGAAACAGTGCTAAGCCACATCAAACCGTGTACAGAGTATGTGAATGATGACATTAAAACTGCCTTTATTTCTATTCAGAAGTGCCATATATCACATAGCAACGTTTCAAGCAGCATTTGAATAACACCCTGAATTTTACATCATTTTCCATGGCTTTGTGTATTAGTCCTATTGACTTTAATGGGTTATGTCAGGTCCACAGTGGAGTAAAGTAACCAGCGCCTAAACTAGGGGTAAACAACCGGAGCATGTACCTACGCACAATTTCAGAAGGATTAACAAGAGCCCCAGGCACCGCTGCCTAATGCCACTTTTGGCAGTGGTTACTTTAGTCCACTCTAGACCTGGCATAACCCATTAAAGTTAAGGGGACAACATGCTGTACAACATAGAGAAAGAACAGGTGTGCAAGAGAGGGGAGGGTGTGTTGGGGAACAGGCTGGTGGAAGAGCAAGTGCCCTCACCTTGGGCCCCAGAAGCTCTTTGTCCAGCTCTAACTACAACTAGTATTGTAGCTCCTGTTTAGCATACCTAAAAAATACTCTATGCTATGTATGTGTTTATTATTCCCTATAATTACACAAACATGTAGGATAATTTTCAGTATTTGGGTGCTTATATTTATGCTGTTTTTTCTAGTTGGCCCTGTACCGAGAGTAGGAAACCTTCATTTTCAGCCATGCGTTGCCTTCTTCTTGAGCCCAACAACTCTATGCAGAGTGACAAAGGCCTTCAGCAGCAACCACCTTGTGTTTTCAAGTACTACATTAAGGGTCAGGGCACACGTTCAGATTCGGGGAGATTAGTCGCCCAGAGACAAATCTCCTCTTCTTTGGGGCAATTAATCTTCCCGAACTGCCTACCACTGCCTAGAATGGAAATCACCAGCGGGATGGCACTCAGAGCAAAGTCGCCTGAAGTTTCCTTGTGAGGCAACTTCAGGCGACTTTGAAAAATGAATAGATCCGAGTGCCATGCCGCCAACGATTTATATTCTGGCCGGTGGGCGGCTGTTCAGGGAGATTAGTCCCCCCGAAGAAGAGGAGATTTGTCACCGGGCGACTAATCTCCCCAAATCTGAGCGTGTGCCCTGACCCTAACTAAATTAATTGGTTTTGTTTCTTCACTTTGCTGCAGAGCACAGTTATCAAGAGGATATGGGAAAAAGGTGTACTGGGCCCCAGCATTTGTGAGTCAATGCAAAACTATAGATTTATGTTGTTCAGTAAGTTATATTGAGCCCAAAATATTCTACTAAACAATGGCCAAAAGACCCAAGAGTTTTAATGCATGATCATTTGGTTTTTTAACTATGTGTTTGTCATTTAAGGAATGTTCCTGTGAGCTGTTGTCCCAGTATATATAATGCTGTATTACCTCGTACTTGTACCACATAGTGTTTTTTCAAAGATACTTGGAGACCTACAGATAAAACAAGGGTTATCTAGGTGTTTGGCACAGATCAGTCTCCAGGTTCTACCATGTCAATCCATTTAAATAGATCATTACTTTTCCACTGACAATAATGCTGTGACATGTTGTGCTACTGTGTGCCATGATGTCAAAGCAACGTTTGTTGTATCATTTATGGAACCAGTCGTAAACAATGAGACATGACTTGTAGGAGAGTTGCCAAGCCTTGTAGACTGTCCATTCCTTTCGATACATATATGATGACTATTTTTACATACACGTAAACTATCAGGACACCCTTTTTAATAAAAGAATAAGGTATTTATGTAACAAAAACTGGGGACATTGGCGTACACTTAAGCACATAGCTGTGTAATCTAAAGCAGTGCTCACTGGTATTAGATTGGCTCTTACCAACATGATAGGATGCCATCTTTCCAACAAGTCAATCTGTGTGTCTTGAACCACAGAAAGTCTATGCACAGATTATTTGTGTGTGTTTTAAAGTGGTATATCTCCAAAATAAAATAATTAAGTCAAACAAAGTGCTTTTAGTGCTTGCTTCAAAGGGTAAAATGAATCAAAATAAGGTGCAATGGTGTTTTCTTCAATCAGTAAAAATCTGATCCACTCTCTGGTGGGATTGGCAATTTACAAGATTACTGACTTCAAAACAGCATATCAATATCAACTCCAGGGTATTCCTTTTTCTGTAAAGACATTAAAAAGCAGGGACAGCGCCCATAGTGTAATTTGCCTTTATTTTTTAAAAGGTTTTAAAACTTATTGCACTTACATAAGTTAAACTTCTGAGCACATATCAAACAATCCAGTTTTATAATGCAGGTCATGGAGGTGAACCTTTGCAATACAAAGAGATGGGTTCTGCCAGCGTCTCCCTCTCCCGTATGTTCCACAGTTTACTTTTCCTTTAAAGTTTGCAAATATTTGTTGTTTTTTTGCAATTTTAACTCTGTTATAAGTCAGTTATCTGCCCTGAAAGAGCTGAAAAAGAAAAAATGTTTCCATGCCTAAACAGTCGCTCACCATTGTAACATCACAGTGTCCAATTGTCCAGCTGTAAAGGTTGTCATCATTGGATCTTTGGGTAGTAGAAAGTGCTTATTGCTACTGTATGGTAGCCTTATAGAAGAGTCTGGGTTTGGCTGACTGAATTCATGTTGTTGAATGTTTGATGTAAGATGGTCTAGAGTGTTTAATGAGGCTAGGGCCCCTGGTTCCATGGAAACCAACCTCAACTCTACAGTGTAAATTACTACTACTTTTTGCCAATTTTACAGTTACACCATGATTATACCCCCATGCAAAAAGCCAAGTCCATACAGAACATATTTGCAGAGATGGGAATGTAAGAAATTGTCTGGCCTGCGGAGGACCCTCTCAACAATGCAAATAAACACCAATGGGATGAATTGGAATGTGACTGCTAGGCAGACCTGATTGCTAAAAGCTGACTAAGGCTCTTATGGATCAATAGAAGTAAATGCCACCGAAAATGTTCCAACGTTTAGTGGAAAGACTTTCCAGACAAGTAGAGGCTGTAGAAGGAGGTCCAGTTTCACAATAATACCCTTAATTTGAGGGATAAGATATTGGACAGACAAGTGTCCAGATTCAGTGTATGATCAGAGTAGCAAGACCACAGTCTGTGACCATCCCGTGCTTTCTCCTCTTTATTTCTTTATGTCTCTTTCATATGCCGCCTTTGCTTTGGGTTAGCTGCATATTTTCTTTCTTATTGCTTATTAGCTCTAATAAGATGTGCAGTCTCCTAACACCATCTAATTCTGCTGTAAAGATGCAGGGGGAATTTGTAACCACAGAATATGTGGAGAGTGAGAAATCCATCAATATTGCGACGTTAGAGGTGTAGCTCAGCTAGTTGACTGCGTTTGTGAATGCTAGAATAAGTATCATAATGAAGCTTGTTCACTGAAGTGAAAAATAAAAAAATGAGGATCTCATGTAGAGCGAGTCTGCCTGAATATATACAACATATATTCCAAATAGGTGTTAACTGTTGCTCTGCCAGGCTACCCTCATAATCTTTTTTTTTATTTCTGGTGCAGTGATAAGAGTTAACAATTCTTAATTAACAGCAATACATGTTATGTCCTCCTGCAGTATGGGACTTCTTTGTCTGCCAATACAGTATCTTTCTTTTGTTGTGAACAAGGGCAATATTTATATAGGAAGATTGTTGGAATGTTTTTGAAACTGCACCTACATGGAGTGATTTTTGTTTTACCTTTAGATACTGTTTTTAGTGCAGTAGGAGTAGGATTATTATCCTTAGCTGATTATTTTCATTTGGAGCAGTAAATTACAACATGCCTTGTAGTGATGCATGAGTTGGCCCAAAACTGGATGGGTTCGGGCCAATCAATTTCACCCAGAGGCAGGTTGCTGGTGGTGGATGGTCCGAATTCACTTCCAGCCTAGTTCCAGTCTGATTACTTATATACTCACACTCGCCTGCCAACTCCAATGACATCAAAGACAATACAGGAGCAAGAGTATAAATCATGCAGTAGCCCGGGTCGCAATAGGCTCAAAAAATCTTTGATCAGTGATTCACAAACCATGATATACGGTGGTGGATGAGCGGATGGGAGCCCCAGGGGGCATCACACATACTAGTCCAACCCTGGCTGAGGCAGATTTTAGCTCCAAAACATGAGCTTTTGCATTTTGCACTAAAATCCACCCTGTCTGGCACTAGACCTGAGGTGCAAGGCCTTTGATGAACAGAGCAGTATGGGAGGTTTGGATTCTCAGCATGCGTTTCTATGTAGGCTGAGATCTGCTCATCTGGCCCTAAGCTTAGAAGGGTATGATTTTTAGTGGTCATTCCATTACGACATAATCTACCATGCACTGTATCTATCCATTGATAGCTGATTGTAGACAGACTAAGAACTAGAAGATGATTGTCCTTTAGTAGGTCTCCATAATTCTGCACATCTGGAAGAAACTTATCAGTCCAGGCCACATGGTACCTTTATAATCCTGGCTGCCAAACCTATACACTAATACAATTCTTTATTTTATAAAAACATACAGCAGAATTGACCAGCAACCCCATTCAGAACAGTCCCCGGGATGTGTCTCATACTGCTGGGTGCTTCTATCTAATTAGTATAACCGTTTCAGTACTGGGCTGCCTTTGTAGTCTGTCTCAGGCCCCCATGGAAGGACAGGGATAGGATCAGACAGATGCCATAAACTACACAGCCGTCTTGGGAAAGAACTCAGTGTATATTCCTTGCAAATAGGGCACAGATTGTTCTGATAATATTTCCGAGTCCAGCAGCATATCATTTTCAGGTTATGCTCTCCCACCAAGCCATTTAACAATTTGATTTTAGGAGGTAGGTGAATTATTTCCATGAAAAAAATATAAGCATGAGGAAGCAATTTTTCCCCCAGCGTGCAATTCCTTTGCGAGAATTTACATTCTTCTAATTTCCTGGTTTATCGCACCACTTATTGCACTCCTGCAGAGGTGCTGAATGGCATCATTGCTGGAATCGCAGGGATGGATGATATATGCACTGAGTAACTCTCTTCCCTTTGCTGATATGGTGCCCATTGTTTAATTTACTTACTGTGACAGAAATCTAAATGCCCCAATCAACTTAATTTAATCCGCTTAGTCCTAAAGGATCCGCCGACACATTGCAGATGCCTTCACCGTCCAGGGGCTTATTTGTTATATCATAAAGTGATGCCTTGTGTAATACGCTCAAGAACACTGCAGTAAGGGACAAGGAATCTGCTATACTTCCCAAAGCTGCAGCTTGCTTATCTACGGGGTTGCTGTTAGGCAGGGAACAAAGAGAAATTGCTCAGGGATTCTAGTTTTTAAGGGACCCCTTGGTCGGAAAATGCCCTTGCTAAAAGTTCAATTTGCTTGGTTTATTTTTCTAAGGGTTGTTAAAATTTTCCTCATTAGTTCCCAACCTGTGGCTTGCCAGTTGTTGCTGTACTACATATATATACAGTATATCCCTTTGTCACTCATAGGGAAGGGGGACTGCACAATTTCAGCAACAGTAGCATTTCCTTACCCTAAGATTTAGTCGCCCGGCGATAAATTGACTCTTCTTCGGGCGCGACTAATCTCCCCGAAAAGCCTTCCTGCTGGCTAGAATCTAAATGGCACTCAGAGCGTTCGTTTTTCAAAGTCACCAAAGTTTCCTCGTGAGGCAACTTCAGAAAACAAAGCGATCTGAATGCCATCCCGCCGGCGATTTAGATTCTAGCCGGCGGGAAGGCTAGAGATTAGTCTCACGAAGAAGAGGTGATTTATCGTTGGGCGACTAAATCTCCCCGAATCTTAGCGTGTGCCCTTACCCTAAAAGAATTACCAATCCTCTTCACTTCTGATTGTATGTTCCTGCACATAGAAGTGCCCATGTGTGACTTCAGGTCTAGGTATGTTTTATTGTTGCCCATAAAATAGTGTAACTTCTTCCATCCTACAAATGGAGCCTCTCCAGTCAGCCAGTCACATTATACAGCTATCCTGCTTGCTTTTTAATGAACATGTTGGTAATGTAATGAACGTCAAAACATTTGCACCAGGTCTAGTAAACAATAGCAACAACTTTACCTGTAATGACAACAATTATCCGATTGGTTGCTGTGGGGTACTCAAAGCAGTCCCTAAGGAACATTCAAGAAAGATATTTTTTTCAGTATTTCCCCTTTCTGCTGCCAACTGGAATCAATATGGCCAATTGCCGTGAAGTCTCAGCAACATACAGACTTTGGCCTTAAGTATCAATGCAACTGTCTGTCCAAAATATAATTTCCAAACCAAAGAGAATAATAGCTAGTCATCCCATTGCTGCTAGAACAGCCTCTAATCTTCTGGGAAAGATTTCCAGTAGATTTACAAATGTTGTTGTTAAAACATGAATGAGTTTTGGGCACTGATGTTTAGGATCAGGTCCACAGTCAGTGCTCCAGTTCATCCCACAAGTATTTATTTTGGTTGAGGTCAAGTTCTTCCACTCCCATCTCAGCAAACCCATTCTGTAGGGACCTAATTTTGTCCATGGAGACATTATTGTGCTGAAAGAACCTTTTGCAATTTTTACCACAAAGTAGAAAGCAAGAAATTATCATGGATGTCACTGTATGCTGTAGCCTTAAGGTCTGTTTTCACTGAAACCTGGGGCCCTAGTCAAAGCCCTGACCATTATTCCGACTCCTGCAAACATTATCACTGGCATAATACATTCAGATGTTTGTGAGGAGGTCGTAATTAAGCCTTCCTCCTGATGACTCTTTCATGTAGATCTTATTTGTGCAAGCAACCCTGAACACTAAGCACCCCTCCTGTTTTCTTGGTCCTCCAGATTAAGTTCCAAGATTCCTCTCAACTTTCTCTATGACATTACGGTCAGTAGAAAGTGGGAGCTTAGAACATTTTGCAACATTTTTATAGCCTTCCACTGCTTTAGGGCTCTTACACACGGCCGTTTTTACCTGCGCTCCTCTGTGTTGCGCTTTCTTCTGTCCAGCCGCTGGGGAGCACAGGAGTAGGCACAGTCAATTATTATGAAGGGGGCTGTACTCACACAGACGCATCTAAGCGCCAAAAGCAGGTTGGGACGCGGCATATTGCATTTTACCTGCATTTGGCGCATACATGCACCTGTGTGAGTACAGCCCCCTTCACAATAATTGAGTGTGTCTACTCCTGCGGTTGAATGGAAGAAAGTGCAATGCAGGGGAGCGCACAAACGCCAATGTGTAAGAGCCCTTATAGGAATCAATTAGCTTTATTTACAGATCCTCATTTAGGTGTAAAGGGAAGCCCATGATTGTTGAGATTTTGGAAAGCTCTGCAATTGTCAACAGGTGACAACTAAAGGCTATTAAGCTCTAATGGGGTAATAATTGAGTGCGTACAAACAACTTTACACCACCTTTACAACACCTGGTTCTAAACATGGAGATTTTAGGTTTGTTTGCCCATAAAAAATCCTCACCAGCCAAAAGATCTTTTTTTTTTTTTTTTTGTATTTCAGATAGCTTTTATTGAGTAATGAAAACAAGCAAAAATACAAGGAGTATCAATAATCCTTCAATAAACACGAAATAAGACAGAAGACAGAAGACTACAAGAAACAGCCAAAAGATCTTGTGCTAACATTACCTCCAGAGACAGTTTAGGATGTAGCTTCTGAAAACATGTATTTTTAGATGGAATTCAGAGAGATAATTGAATGACAGTTTGCTGAGGAGTTCACTCCTGGTATGTTCTGCACTTGTTCTTCTCTTCAAATACATTTGTCACATTGCAGATGTCACCTTCTGAAAATAACCATAGTATCAGCTTTGAATTCTGTTCTTCAAATTTAGGCTTGTGTGTAATAGCAGCGTTTGTGCCTATTTCCATCACGTTCCTGATTGTCAATCTATCCACATTATTTCATTGATGAATAACTAATCAGTGTGGCATTACGGAGTGATAAAGTTCATGAAATAGATCAATTCAAAAATATAGTTGGTCTTGTAAATTCCAGTACAAGATACATATTTAAAAAAATTATATTTCTACAAAATATATTTTCTTTTCAACGTCATAGCGGTGCAATCTGCAGCAAAGGGTTAAACCCATTAGGCCTGAAATGGTGATCCATGGTGGTTCGCTAGAGAAAAGCAAGCCTTTATTTGGTCTCATCCTGTTGTAAGGGTGTTCAGTGCTTTGTGCAGCGGTGAAAGACTAAGATAGCAATTCCAGAACTTAGCAGAGTTCACTTTGCAATTCATGTAAAGCTTTATTAAGCAAAGTATGGCATATTCATTCAAGCAAGGAGGAGGGGATTAATCCTGCATAAGTAATTCTAAAACAAGTTCTTTTTTTTTTCCATTTCTGTAAACTATTTGAGTTTCCATTTTCAGGATTACTGAGATTTCCGTCAGTCAGATTTTAATTTTAGTTTCATCTGAAATGGCTTATGCATAAGGGTCCAAAGCCGTGCATCAAAGCCTCCTCTGAAATATGTAATTGTTGTGGAACACTGACATGCACAGAATACATCTGACAAGGTCCAAGAAATAAGTTTTGGTTCCACGGCTCAGCTTCTCATCTGAAGATTAGCAGAATCTTTATTGCGGTTGCAAAGGGGAGAGCATTAGCAGCAGAAATAGAACCTGTACTTCAATACAGAGCCCTGACACAATTACTTGGGATTGTGTTTGCAATAGGCAAAGCTGCAGTCATTATTTTCATAGTCTGCTTTGCACTCTCGTTCCTTATGGCAGTGCTAATTTGCATGTATGTAATGAAAAAGACATACAACACCAATGGCACACTAAAAATTAGATATTTTTTTGTGGATGAGTTGGCAATTTTGTTTTATGTCTTTCACCCCTAAAAAGCAGCACTGATAGCCGGGGACCATGATGGCATTTGGATGTGATGTACTGAGAACGTTAATAAATGAAGTTGTTTAGGGTTCCATAAAAGATAAAAAGAAAGGCTGCTACTTTATAACTGATGTTTCATTAAACAGATACAGGTATGGGATCAATTATCTGGAAACTCGTTATCCAGACAGCTCAGAGTAATGGAAAGGCTGTCTACGAAAGACTCCATTTGATCCAAATACTCCACATTTTTAAACACGATCTCAGTTTTCTCTGTGATAATAAAACAGTACCTTTTACTTGATCCCAACTAAGATTATAATTGATGCTTATTGGAAGTAACACCAGTCTATTGGGTTTATTTAGGGGGCAGATTTATCAAGGGTTGAATTTCGAGTTCAAGGGAGTTTATAAAAACTCCCATAAAAGCGAAATTCAAAGAAAAAAATAAACTGACCAATCGAAATTTATTTAAAAAATTCAGATTTTTAAATTCAGGGGTGAATAGGATCAACCAGCAAACTCAAATCAAATTTGATAGAATTCTTAAAGGCACATAATAAATTCAAATCGAATTTGCACTATTCCCTAGTGGAATTACACTAAAATAAACTCGAAATTCAAATTTTAAAATTTAAATTTTCAATTCGACCCTTGATAAGTCTGCCCCTTACTGTTTACATAATTTTCTAGTAAAATTTAGGTATGAAGATCCAAATTATTGAAAGGTCCCTTATCCAAAAACACCCTAGTTCCGAGCATTCTACATAACAGGTCCCATACCTGTAACAGCATCCTGATCTGATATATCTAATATAGATACTTGGATACCAAATGAGGATACATGGTCTATACATGTTAGATAAGATCTGTTGAGCAGACTTTATATTGTTAAACCTGATCATTGCGTGCTCTATAGAAACCAAAGTCGAATGTGAGGGTTTTTTATATCTCAAATGAACTCTAATGGTTTCTAATTTAAGAAAAAACTCAAATCTGTGAGTTCTGGGGGTTAACAACCCCAAAGCTTGAATTAATCAAATTTTCAGCAGGAAAATACTCAATTAGCACAAATTGATTATGTTTTCAGGCAAAACCCATCAAAAAAGAGTTTTTTTTAACCGAAAAATTGATTAAAATCACAACTTGAACCTTAGTAAATCTATGTTGCCTTCCAAGTCTTGACAATTGTCTGTTTAGCAGCTAAAAATCCGTATATCATAATTGCTTTTTAACAAGCCTAATGGATATTTAGTTGCGAAATGTGCAGAATGTACCCTGTATTACATGAGAGAACACAATCCTGAGACTCTAGGGCAGATCCACCAGATATAGAACATTGTCCCCAAGAGCTAACTAAATGTACAAGCTGTTGTTCAAGGTCAGTACCAAGCTGAGTACAACTTTAGATCTAATCATGATGTAGTATTTTCTTACATTCAGATCTAATAACCTACCTTCCAACCTTCTCCGAAGACAACCGCCAACTACCCTTGGGATTGATCTGAAATAAATTATTGTAATTTGGTGGGACTGGAAAATAAACACCAGGGTCTAGTCTGTAGACTTTTCCATTCAGGCAACCAGTCTTTCCAATCATGGCTTGTTTGGAATCAAGCTTTATTATTATTAGGGATGGGCAAATTTTTTCCCCTTGTTTCGCCACGGAAATGACGCCCATAGACTTGTATGGCGCCTTGCGTAAAAAAAACAAGGGAAAGTTGTGCTCACCACTAATTTTTAAAACCATTAGGTGGGGGTACAATAAGGCTGTGACCACAAAATACATATAGACACATACAAGAGTCCTCTGCACTCAACCCATTATCAATATATTTAAGACAGAGACATTTTGTGCATACTGCTACTGAAAAATGCCTTACCCTTTAAACAAAACAGGGATTGTTTGTCCATATATTGCAATATATTTAAGCTGGCCAACTAAGTCAAAGTCATCCCATATCTGGCCAGTCCTACGCTCAATTTTCATCTGATTCATTAAGAATTCTATTGCTTCATTATACATTTTACAAAGGGACTAGGTTTTACCTGCAACTTACTTGCTGCTTTCAAAGTAAAACTTCCAAACTTGGCTGCCCTTTTATTAGACACCAGTGGGATATACTGTATATAAATCCAATAAGGATTAATTATATCTTAGTTTGGATCAAGTACTGCTTTATTATTACAGATAAAAAGGCAATACATTTAAAAAAAATGAATTATCTGATTTAAATGGAGTCTATAGGAGATGGCATTGCCGTAATTATGAGCCTTCTGGATAATTGATCCCATACCTGTAGCTACTAATCTCATACACGTGATAAATGGCTTTGTTGATATTGCTAGAGGAAGGTCACGGTACTTGCCAACTATATCAAGATACTCATAGAGACCTGTTATCTTTCTGACTTACTTCTGCAGGTTTCTTGATAATGTACCTTTAATACCATAACCATGAACTTGACCATATATTTTAACGTACAGTAGATCAAAGCTGCCCCCACTCTCCTAAGTGGGAATCCAAGTACCTTATTAAATATTTTTAAAGTATACACAGCTCTAAACTTTTTCTGTTCTGATTGTGGCCTATAGTAGCGTTTAGCTGTGCACTGCCCTTAACACACGAGAGAGAGAGAGAGAGAGAGAGAGAGAGAGAGAGAGAGAGAGAGAGAGAGAGAGAGAGAGAGAGGGAGAGGGAGTGGAGTGCCTATAGAGTATTTGAGCAAGGAGAACCAGTAGGCCATGACAGTGGAAGATGGAATAAACTGTCTAGTCTTATCTAATGTACCCAAGTGTAGAAATGGTTGACATCAAATGGATATTCTCCATCCCTTCTGGAAAAATCTGCTACAGTCTAGGATCAGGCAATAAAGTGCTGAAATCCTGTAGGTAGTGTGTGTATACTTATTTAGCTTTGCCACCTGCATTCCTTCTCCAACCAATAGGCTTGCCTGATATTGATTACAATAACATAACTTTACTGCGCAGAGTGTATAAGTATATTTCATGCATTCAACACACACACGATTAGCGGGATGGCAAAAATATAACAAAAAAAATGGCGGAATGGCAAAAAATAACATATAATAAAAGAAGAATGTAACGTTGCTTTTTGCAGTTATAATGTTCCCTACACAGTCTATTGCATTGCCAATTATAATTGAGAAGTGTGTGGTTTAATACCTGCAAGATGCATGAATTGTTTTTGACTTTGCAGGAACCGCTTTGCTACATTCACTGGTCTAAATCACAAAATATTCAATTTTTTATGTTGGCGGTTGAGTAGCAATGTGTTTGCAAAGCACAAAAAAAATCAAGCCTTGTGTATCTCGAGGGTTCTGCACTGGAACCAACACAAGAATTTGGTAAAAGTCTTTTGATGACACACGATGTTTAATTTGGATTTGTTCTTAGGAAGGAACAAGGATAGTTTGATCCATGCTGTTATTTTGTTAAGTGGTGTTGAAACATTGGCATGACACAATAAAGAAATATTTTTGGAAAATCCAGAGAGCAGCAGGGTTTTGTTTTTGAGTTGTTACTGCTGGAGGAGGTGATGTGATTCCTCATCTGATTTGCACCCGGTAAAGATCGTGAGAAAGCACAAGCTTACCTTACACTATTGGATGACACAAGAGGTTTATTTTGGCATTGTTCTTAAAGGAGAAGGAAAGGCTTGGTGCACTTGGGGGTGCCAAATGTTAGGCACCCCCAACCCCAAGTGATTGTAGTTACTTATCTGAAACCCCTGGGCAGGTGCTTCTATCAGCAGAAAACTGCACCGGCCCGGGGTTATACCAGTGAGCACCACGGAACGATCCTCTTCCAGCTTCTTCTTTCCTTTGCGCGGCTGCTCATGTGCAGTTGAACGAAAAGCCGAACTTTAACTAAAAAGTCGTCTATTTTGTTCAACTGCGCATGCATCTGCCCCAGGATATTTGAAGAAAGAAGATATAAATCATGCCATTCAAGATAAAGTTTCCTCTGACTGAATGAAGCTGGGGAGGGGTAAGTCAATATCAGGGTTTGGGGAGAGTGCCATTGTATTGTTATTGCCCATCCTGCACCATAAAAAATTCTGAATTTTTTTTAAAACTTTCACTTTTTCAGATTATAAAGGAAGTGCTATACCCTATTAAAATCTATGAAAATATTAGGGGGCAGATTTATCAAGGGTCGAAGGGAATTCGAGGGAATTTTCGAAGTATAAAAATGTGAAATTCTAAGTAATTTTTGGATACTTCGACCATCGAAAAGGATACTATGGGGCCCATTTACTTAGCTCGAGTGAAGGAATAGAATAAAAAAAAATTCGAATTTCGAATGTTTTTTTTGGCTACTTCGACCATCGAATTGGCTACTCCGACCACGACTTCGAATGGAACTATTCGAACTAAAAATTGTTTGACCATTCGATAGTCTAAGTACTGTTTCTTTAAAAAAAAAACTTCGACCCCCTACTTCGCCACCTAAAACCTACCGAAGTCAATGTTAGCCTATGGGGAAGGTGCCCATAGGCTTTGCTATCTTTTTTTGGTCAAAGAAAAATCGTTCGATCGATGGATTAAAATCCTTCGAATCGAATTGCGGTAAATCCTTCAACTTCGATATTCGAAGTCGAAGAATTTAACTTCGACAGACGAATATTGGGGGTTAATTAACCCTCGATATTCGATCATAAGTAAATTTGCCCGTACGACTTTGAATTTACTTTGAATTCGATTCGTAGTAAAAATAGTTTGAATATTCGACCATTCGATAATCAAAGTACTCCCTCTTTAAAAAAAACTTTGACTTCAATACTTCAACAAATTAAACCTGCCGAAGTGTTAGCCTATGGGGACCTTCTACAGCAAGTTTTTGAAGTCAAAGTAAAAATCGTTCGATTTTACTTCGACCGCAGAATAGCCAAATTCGATGAAAAAAAATTTGAATTCGATATTCGAAGTATTTTAATTCGATGGTCGAATTTCAAAGTATTTTTAACTTCGAAATTCAACCCTTGATAAATCTGCCCCTAGATGTTGCTTTGCAGTTCAGAGACCAGGATAAAAGCATGTAGCCTTATGCCTTTATATTTCAACGTGAATACTTTTTAGCTTTTAATATCCCTTTATATTCCCTGTAAATATAACTTCAAATCAAGTATTTATTAAGCTACAAAAAACTGGAAAAGCTTGTATGTAAAATGTTGGCATGTAAAAGCTTGCCAGATCAAGTCAGTGGGAAATCTCCTAGGCAAAATTTAAATTATGTATTCAATTTCAATTCTTTGAGCTTTTTAACTTGATTTTTCTCAAGGTATTTGATTTTTTTCAACAATTTCATTTTATAATACCTAAGGTAACATTTGTGTTTTTTTTTTTTAAATTGTGAATTTATTCAAAGTAGAAAATATCTCTAAAATTTGACAAGGGGTTAATTTAAGAATACTAACATTCAGGTACTAAAGCCACACGAGAGTCCCTAAACTCCCTTATGGTTTCTTCCTTTGATTACCTCGGCTTCTGTCGAAGCAGGGTTTTGTTCCCCACTGGGTTTTCATAAAAAATAAGAAGCTTGACAGGTTTTTAGATTTTATTTTCCAGTTGGGGAAATAAAAACCAAAGGCTCTCAGTGTACATTTTGGTAAATCATACTCAAATAAAGGCATATGTTTTCCCCTGCACTGGCCATCACCACAAGCTGCAAAGGAGCAACACTTGGCCTTCCAAATAGGGTTAATATTAGTTCACTTGTGTGTCCATGTTTGTGCTTTTGTTCATGAATCATTACAGGAGAAAAGCTGAAAAGCCATTAATATGCCATGATCTATGTCAGGACTGTCCCACTGAACACCTGTGGGCTGGATATGACCTTTCAAAGGATTCTGATGATCCTAAGTCTGCTCAGAGGCTTCATAGACTTCACTATATGACATAAATTGAATTTGATCTGGCTGTACAACATTCTGTATCACATATAATTTGCCCACTACATGTAATAAGTTGGACGGCACTGATCTATGTGTAGTATTCTGCCCTGAGTTGAACTTGTGACCTGTAGGTTCTAATACTGCAGTGCTATACAAGCAGACTGCTAAGGTCCAGCTTCACTGTTATTGGTATCCTTGTATTCCCTGGTAGACATGGTGAACTCAGCTGTTGCTAAACTGGCCACAGGTGATCAGTGTAAGCCATTAGTCTGGCTGTATAATCCCCTGCTCTGCACGGACTCACTGCACATTATAGGTCAAGCTTGCTTGGTCCTAGGTGCTCTGTTCCCTGTGTTTGCTTTGCCTTTGACTCCTGTTCCCTGTGTCACTTACTGGTTCTGACCCCGGCTTGTTCCTGACCTTGAGTTTGCCTCCCTATTCTGCTCCTGTTATCTGGTTCTGACCCAACCTGTCTGACTATGTCCAGGTCCTTCCTTACCAGCTCCTTCCCCCTGTAGGAGTACTGGATTTGCGTGCAGTAAGTCCTGGTGGCACCCGAGTTGCTGAGGGCCAGGCCCAAAGCCAAAAATGCCTGTTATAGGCAGAAGAGCACGCCTAGACGGGAATTCGGGTTTGCCATACGTGACACTATCTGGCAGATTCACTAAAAGGCAAAGTGGCCGTCGCTAGTGACAATTCGCCAGAAATTTCATCTGCAGGGACATCGCCAATTCACTAACAGGCGTAGAGGACAATTTGATAGCGAACTCAACCACCTCTAGCTTTCATTTGCATTCTATCGCCAGGAGGTGGTTACTCCACAGGTTCACTAAAATGCAAATTTTACTGCTCATTACCTATTGCGCCACAGTTTACTTTGCCACCTCAGACCAGGCAAACAGATAAAGCAAAGCTACATCTTCCGCAATCTTATGTCAGTGACATCATATCCTGTCTGCTGGAAATGCATTAAAGGAAAACTATACCCCTATAATGAACACTTAAGCAACAGATAGTTCATATCATATTAAGTGGCATATTAAAGAATCTTACCAAACTGGAATATATATTTAAGTAAATATTACCCTTTTACATCTCTTGTAACAGGAAGAAGTGTGGAAGCAAACACACACAACTCTGTCTGTTAATTGGCTCATGTGACCTTACATATGGTTTGTTGGTATGTTTGTGAGTACAGTGAATCCTACGATCCCAGGGGGCGGCCCTTATTTTTTAAAATGGCAATTTTCTATTTATGATTACCCAATGACACATACTACTAGAAAAGTATATTATTATGAAAATGGTTTATTTAAATGAAGCAGCATTTTACATATGAGCTGTTTTATGCAATATCTTTTTATAGAGACCTACATTGTTTGGGGGGTATAGTTTTCCTTTAAAGTTGTAAAAAAACACTGGCGACCATTCTTTTTTTTAAAGCGGGATTGCCTTCAAAAGTCCGAACTATTAATGATTTATGTGTGAACAATTTTTTAAAACTAATTTCAGGGACATGCCACATATTTAAGGGTGGGCTCATGTCAGAGGATCTCTTCTGTCTTTATTATGGCTCATTGGTCATGTGTTTGAAATAAGTGGCCACTTGCACCAACATTACTATTAAAGACGTCTATACGACTTTTAGGTACCCGCCCTATTCAACTTAACCTAAGCGCAAGAGTGCTAGCAAATGTTCGCTAGGCAGAAATTAACACTAGCGAAAATTCGCTAGGAAATGCTTGCGCAGCCGAAGTAACTCTAGCAAAAATTCACCATTGTTCGCCTGCTGATACGCAACTTTGCATTTTAGTGAATTAGGGGCACACTTACTAAGCTCGAGTGAAGGATTCGAAGTAAAAAAACGTTGAATTTCAAAGTATTTTTTTGGGTACTTCGAACCATCGAATAGGCTACTACGACCTTCAACTACGACTGGAACTAAAAATAGTTTGACTTTTCAACCATTCGATTCGAGTCTAAGTACTGTCTCTTTAAAAAATACTTCGACTACATATTTCGCCAGTTTAAACCTACAGAGGTACAATGTTAGCCTATGGGGACCATCCCCATTTGTTTTCTAAGGTTTTTTTGATCAAATCGAACGATTTTTCCTTTGATCGATCGATCGTAGGATTTGCCGTAAATCCTTCGAATTCGATATTCGAATTCATAGGATTTTACTTTGAGGGTCGAATTCGAGGGTTTATTAACCCTCGATATTCGACCCTTAGTAAATGTGCCCCTTAGTGTAGTGGTAACGAATTTGCACCTGGCGAAGTGGCGTGGAGTGTGGCGAATCTGTCATTGCCGAAAATTCGCCTGTTAGTGAATTTGCCTCTATGTCCCACTACATTTCATAAGGGGTTGCCAAAAGGCTGTACAGATTGGAGAATGTTTCTTACATCACTCTGTGTCTTCTGTCTCCCAGAAGAATATGTGAAAAATGTTTATGATTTCACAAAATAATGAAATCCAAATGCAGCTAGACATTTTCATTTAGATGCGAAGACTGCAAATGCGATGGTGCTCGGTGCCGATATTTACCAGTAAAGGAACAGAGAAAGAACGAGATGTGAATTTTTACATAAAGTTTTATTTAAAGTTTTCTCCCTACGAGCAAGCTGAATTTATACATTCTGATACTGTACAAAATTTACATCCTTTTTATGATTTGTTCAATAACACAGCTTTCCTTGGTCATGCCTTCTTGAAAGATAGAAAGCTTTAAATTACTATGGTAAAAAAGAACCATTCAAAGGACAACAAATAGCCTTTTAAAGTTAGAATTCCGAAGATTGCACATTTCATTAGACAAGTCAGGTGACAGCTGCCGTAAATCGTTTCGAGACAAGTCTTCTGCCAATTTTAATATTAAGCAGGGTTGCCTCATTTTGTGCTGAAGCAAATTGCTTTCACGTGTTTGCTCCAATGGAAAAAATAATCTATCTTACCCAATGTCTTATTTTACAAGGAAATTGGAGTCCTTGGGATAAAAAAAAAGTAATTTTCCCTATCACCATTTATTACAAAAACAACATAGATTGCACTTTACAGTAGCAATGTGGGAGATTTCAAACACACACAATATCCCATTTCTTCCCAGTGCTTCTGTCCAAAAAAAAAAAGAAATGGTGGATATGTGCACTGCCGGGAGGGTGAGTGCGAGAGCCCTCGGGCAATACAGTAGTTACAACTAAATTATTTATAAATACATTATAGCTGGGATGGCTAATATCAGTGTTAAGGGTAAGAGCAGGCGCTAAGATTCGGGGAGATTTAGTCGCTCGTCAACAAATGGCCTCTTCTTCGGGCGACTTATCTCTCTGAAAAGCCTTACCGCCGGCTAGAATATAAATTTCCGGCGGGATGGCACTCGGAGCACTACGTTTTCCGAAGTTGCCACACGAAGAAACGTCGAGCGACTTCAGAAAATGAAGTGATCCGAGTGCCATCCCAGATGGGAAGGTTTTTCGGGGAGACGTCGCCCGGCGAAGAGGCGATTTGTCGATGGGCAACTAAATCCCCGAATCTTAGCGCTTGCCCTTACCCTAAACCTCCTGGCATCCCTGGCTGTTGCGCTATATTTAGTTATAGCTAGAAAACTGACAGTTGCGTTTCCGCTGCACATAAGTAACAGCTTTCTGCCATGCAGCCTTACAGCTTCTTTATCTGCCAGCTTAGAATATTCTCAATCACTCATTTAAATGAAACTGTATATACTCACAGGCATATCTGGAACATTGTCAGCGATATGGAGGATTATATAGAAAATTTCTAAGTTCTTTGAAAGTATTTTGGCCAATAATCACAGAATGGTGGCCAGAGAGAATAAATATTGCCACACAGAACCCAATTGGTGATACTTCTCATACGTCATTGCTGTTATTCTGGGAGGGTCACAACAATGTGCCAGGAAATAGAAGAGAATGAGAGTTGTTAGAAATATTTAAAGGGGAGCCCTAGTCTCCATAACATACATTTTATTGTATATGAGGCAACAGAAACACATCTGTAACTCACTTTCGCTGCTGTCATTTTATTTGCCTGATCTTGTTTTTGACTCCCTAACTACTGGATGAAGGGAATACTTTCTCTATGAACAAGACACTTTTTAAAAAAAAAAACCCATAGGAATGAGCAGAAAGTGAGTGGATTTGTCTGTGGCGCTCTCATATTTTGATAAATCTGCCCCTTAGTGTACATAATGACAGCCAGCAAACTTTCAAAACAAAAAATGTCATTTACAGATGTGTTTCTATAGACACATACATGTTCCCGTTTATACATTTGTTCTCACATGTAAGATTTTGATATATGAAACTTTAATGATATATCTTTCAAAAAACTCAAAAAATTTGAGGGGTTTTTTTAAACCAAAAAATTTGAGTTTTGACCAAAAAATAACCTTGAAAACTCAACTCGCACCTTAAAAATAACCCGCCAAGTGTCACTATATTTCATCTGCAATAACTCAACTCTGTTCCTGTGCAACGATTAAATATAGAACTCGGGTTGAAAACCTTTTCAAATGTCATGAAGGCTGTTAACATCTTCAATTGGTTCAAGGGATCTCTGCCATTGACTACTACATGACCTCAAGAGGTTTTAGATGGTGTAATTTTTAGATTCAAGCTATTTCCGGGGTGGGGGTATAGTAAATCTCATAAATTTGAGTTTTTTTTTAAAAAAAACTGAGTTTTGACTGGAAAAAAACAACTCAACTTTTGATAAATAACCCCTTTAATCTGCTATTCAGTGCTGTATTCAGGTCTGGTTCCACCCCATTCCCTCACCAATCAGTGCAAGGGCAGACTGCCCAGTCTAGAGAGTTCCTACCCTCAAAAGGTGGCCATGCACGGAGAGATCCACTCAGTTGGCGATGCCACCTGGAGGTGGGCAATATCAGGCTGATCCTATTGTGGGCCCTAGGGCCCAACGATCAGATCCTAACGATGGGTAGCGGGTGGTCGGATCGCGGGACCGCATCAACAAACAAATGCGGCCGCTATCTGACGGGATTTTTAGTCCCGTCTAGGGATGCACCGAATCCAGGATTCGGTTCGGGATTCGGCCAGGATTCGGCCTTTTTCAGCAGGATTCGGATTCGGCCGAATCCTTCTGCCTGGCCGAACCGAATCCGAATCCTAATTTACATATGCAAATTAGGGGCAGGGAGGGAAATTGCGTGACTTTTTATCAGAAAACAAGGAAGTAAAAAATGTTTTCCCCTTCCCACCCCTAATTTGCATATGCAAATTAGGGTTCGGATTCGGTTCGGTATTCGGCCGAATCCTTTGTGAAGGATTCGGGGGTTCGGCCGAATCCAAAAAAGTGGATTCGGTGCATCCCTAGTCCCGTCTGATCGACATCTGGTTCGTGGAAGCCCGTTGGAGGGCCCCATATACGGGCCAATAAGCTGGCGACTCGGAAGATTTTATTGGCCCATGTATGGCCACCTTTAGCTCCACTGTCGGATTTAGCCACAAATGTCCAGCAAAGGGCTGAGGAGAAATGTATTTTCTATAAAGGCACCCAAGGGCTGTCCCACTAAAGCTGCCACCCTAGGCACAGGCCCTCAGGTGCCTATATAGAAGTGAGGTCCTTCCAAGGTTTCCACCTTTTTAAAATATTCTTACCAGCCAGTGGGGGCGGTGACACACAAGAAGGAGGGACAATGACATAAAGGGGTGGGATGATGACAGTGAGGGGCAGGGCGATGGCATCAACAGACATCCGAGAGAGTCTTTGGGAAGGATGAGGAGTAATAAATAGGTACGTTTTTACTGGATGAGGGGCTGAAGAGGGTGGGGCGGGGGCAGGCCAGGGGCGGAACTTTGGGGTATTGCAAATTTACCAGCAACAGCATTGCCAGTAACTTTGTAATACCGGCCCTGGCAGGTGTTTTCCTGGCTAGGCTGGTAAAATACTGGCCTGGTGGCAACCCTAGGTCCTGCTGCTATGTGGACATACCATACTGTTGCAGCATCAAACTAAAAATCTGAAGACTGAAGTGAACATTTAAAGAAGTACCCAGGCTTTACCACTCTGGGGGGGGGGGGGTTGTATATGTATTTTTTTTTGCATAATGGAAAATATATTATTATTACATTTATTTATAAAGCACCAACATTTTCTGCAGCGCTGTATATATGGGTAAATAATCAATTTCAAACAAACTTTAATGAGGGCTCCTGATCACTTGCAATCTATATAAATAACTTCCCATTATATATTCATTGATTTTAACATTACTTGTAAATATAATTGGAAATGGTATCTGGCTGTCCCTTTGTATTCTCTGCCTTGCTGCTTCTGACTCTTGAAACAATGCAGTAGAAGCAGCTGATTAACTGGCTTGTGAAGACGCATGCAAGGCATTGTGTAGTAGGACTGTAGGACACTGTGAAGTTCTGTGTCAGAACCAGCAGTGCAGAAAGGGAAAAACAAATACTGCTTTTGGGTGCAATTCAAATCAAATAACTTCAAAACCAATGAACATTTTCAATTATATATTGGAAAGTTGATTAGAATATTTTCTTTCATTATGCAAAATGTAACTTTTTTTTGTCATTTGGGTGGAGTTCCCATTGAATAATTAAAAACACATCAATAAATGCTTATCTTATACAGTGAACACTACGTTTGTATAGTAATCTCTGTTTAGGGGTGATGGGAGATTAGTTTTACAACAGCTTGAAGCAGGCAGGTTGCACTTCAATGATATAGAGTCACAAAAGCCCAATGCAAGTGTTTAGTCTAGCATCAGAGTCCCATCTCATCCCCTGGCATTTCTATCAATTTGCTGTATTTTGATGTCATGTCATATAATAATGATCAGGAAGTGCTTCCAAGTAGAGCCAAACAAAATCACATTACAATGGTACATGGCTTTGTCTTTGTTGCCAGTTTAGCCCAGTACCACAGTCACAGTGATCTGATTAACTGCAGTATCGTAATTGTAATTGAGACAATAATAATTGTAATTGAGACAATATAATACTCTGACTGTGTTCACGTATGACACAAGCCTTGTGGCATATGGAATAACAGACTTAGAGGCACATTTATCAGAGGTCGAATTCTGAATTCATGTGAGTTTTTTTAAAACTCCCCTAAACTCCCATAAATTTGACCAATCGAAATTTAGGGGCAGATTTATCAAAGCTCGAGGTGAATTTTGGAATGAAAAAAATTTTTATTTTCAAGCTATTTTTTGTGTACTAGGGAATAGTCCAAAATCGATTAGAAAAAAAATTGAAAATTATAATGTACTGTCTCTTTAAAAATTTGACGTCAGCCATTCGCCATCTAAAACCTGCCGAATTGCTGTTTTAGCCTATGGGGGACCCCCTAGAACCTATTTGGAGTCAATTGGTGGACTTTGAAAAATCAAAGCTTTTTTTTTGGGAAAAAATATCTAATCAAATTCAATCGAATGTGCTATTCCTTCGAAACAGACCTATTCGACCAAAAAAACACTTAGACTTAATTTCGGTTGGTCTTTTTGAATTCGAATTTCAAAGTTTTTTCAAGTCGAAATTCGACCCTTTATAAATATGCCCCTTATTGTTAAAATCTAATTTTTAAAAAACAAATGTATTGAAACAACCCAAAAATTCAAACTGAATTCAATCAAACTCGATTCGAGTTTTTTTCTCCAAAAAAAACTTGAATGTCAGGAAGGCTGCAAACAGCTCCAAATTGATCCCTGGACATCTCCCATTGGGGCAAATTCACTAACATTCGTAGTTTCGTAAGGCGCAACTTCGCCGCGCTTTGCCGCACTTCGTCAGGCGTAGTTTCACCAGCGCTCCGCAAATTCACTAAAATCCGAAGTTGCGCACAGGGGCAGCGTAAGATTGCGAAGTTGCGCTAGCGTTGATTCGCTAAGTGAAGCGAAGTTACGCTAGCGAAGGCTAATTTGCATACGGCACCAAATTCAAATTTCAATGGAGGAACACGTATCAGCACTACAAATGGCTAGAAAACCTTCAAAACATCAAATAAAAATTTTATTTTGCCCTTCACATGTGCCCACTGTCTAGGTAAGTTGCCATGAGTCAGGAAATGTAGGGGGGAAGGAGGGGAGCCCCAAAAAATTTTTCAATCTTTTTCAGCCTATCACCCATAATGTAGAAAACACGCCAGCGTTTTTTGGGACTTAGAAAATTTTTTGACCTTTTTTTGAAGCAATCCCTATCTACTCTATTGCGCTTCGCCTGGTCTGAGGTGGCGAATGAAGTCTTGCGTAAAAGGTAGCGTTCAGTACACTGCGCGCGTTAGTGAATTTGCGTAGTTACGTCGCTAGCGAAACTTCGCCAGGCGTAAGGGTGCGAAGTAACACTAGCCAAACTACGCCAGCGTTTGTTAGTGAATTTGCGCAGTAACGATAAATGCCAAACGCTTGCGAATTAACGCTAGCGTTCCGCGCTTCGCCGCTTAGTGAATTTGCCCCAATTGACTTTAACAGCAATTCTGAAGGTTTTAGATGGCGAATGGTCGAATTCTTAACTGGCCAGAGTATGGTAAATCTCGAAAATTGGATTCAAATTTAAAAAAAACCTCTAATTGAAATTTGAATAACTCCCTAGTCAAATTTGACAGTTTTGACCACAAAACAAATTCAAAAATTCGAATTTGAATTTTCAATTCGACCCTTAATAAATCCGCCCCTTATTGTGCACCAGACGCATTTGTTTTCTGTACACCTACTGTATAATGGGAGGTGGGTAAGACAAGATAAGGCTTACTTCCAGATAGTGCAAGACACAGTTTTAACAACATAAGTTACACCTGTGTCTGTACCTGTTCCAGCCAGCAGTGGGCTGAAGAGATGTCAGTTGACAATGGTAGGACGCATGTGACTAAACGGTAAATTCAATGCTGACAGATCAAAGTCATTATGCTGTGGCTGGCAGTTATTTGTTGTATGGGACACAAGCTGGCAGTATGACAGTTGCACAGGCTGGGCCTGCTAGTGGTTCTGCAACGTCCCCCTCCAGCTCAGTCCAGCTTGCTTTCTCAGGGCTGTAACAAATGGTGGATGACTTGTAGGCACCCTGAAACAAGAAAGAACAATGAAGCATTTCAGTTACATCAGTTCTGATTTGGATTGTAAAAATCATAAAAAAAACGCTATTCTGCACTACTAACTGTCCAATGGCGGAACTACCGGGGGAGCAGGGGGTGCGAGCACCCCCTCAGGGCCCCCCAGCAGCTCACGCGCCACTGACAAATGCGGCCGTACGGAGGGGGCGGGGCCCGGCTGCGCGTCATGCACCAGGGCCCGCCCCCCTCTAGTGATACTACTGTAACTGTCTTTCCTGCATTTGAAACAAACGTTTTCTACAGTGATGCCGGCAAGTCTGATTGCAGTGGTATAAGGGAGATGCACCTCGAAAACTGAGTTTTTTTTACTATAAAATCCGAATTTTTATAAAAAACTGAAATTATTCGGGATTTATTATACCCCAACCATGGAAAAAGTCTGAAACTGAAAATCCAGCATCTCAGACCTGCTGAGGTTGTATATAAGTCAATGGGAGAATTCCTGAAGATATCCTGATCTGCGCTGGGTTTCCTGCAATAATCTGAAGATTTTGTGGTTTTCAGGCAAAAATCCGACAAAAATCAGATTTTTTGGGCGGAATCTTTTCATGGGTTTTTCGAGTTTTTTCCCAAATTGATAAATATATTGATAAATAAAGGCAAATAACCCGTGCGGATTTGGTCTGAGTATATTTCAGAAAATAATGAGATAAATTTGGATTTTGATAGGAGTCTCGGCTTTGATTTACAGATGGTATTTCGATTCATTGCACTGCGTTAGTAGCGCTGTCTCAATGTTGAGGTGTACTGGCTGTGCCAATCACATCAATTGAGGCATGATGATACTTTAAATGATGGCACTTGGATAAAATCTAGAAAGGGGAGTCCCACAAGCTGTAGCTAGTTATGGGAACTAAGAAATTAAATGTGTATTTAAATAAAAGTAAATGATCCCGTATAGCATCTTAACGTGACCTCTTCACCAGACACGGCACTCACCATACTCCAGCTGTAGCCTCCAACAAGGTAACAGCGATCATCTAGTACTGCACATCCAGGTCCACTGCGGCCTTCTAGAATGGGCGTCTGAAGAATATTCCACTGGTCTCCTTTCGGGTCATAACACTCCACAAGCATGACATCCAGATGGGAGAAACCTACCGAGCACATTTTCAATCATCTATTGCATGAACCGAATATTTTAAAACGAGCCACAGGGATTACAAACTGTTTTAGCAGACAAGGAAAAAAAATGTTTATGTAAAAACCCTTTAAAGCTATAATAGTCTATTTGATGTGAACTATATGCAAACTGTCCATCACTGCATGATGATAGGACAACAAACCCCACTCATGAGATCTGATCAGAGTCCATTTTATTCGCTGCCTTGATTTGCAGGCACCACTGGGTACTCAGGGTACTGTAGGAATGATTGCTTCATCTCTAATCTTCTAATGTAAAGATTTAACTGCATGTGCCCAGATCTTCAGCTGATTACAAGAGCAGGTACCTTATGGCTAGGACCAGAATGAAAACCACAGGCCAATTTCAGCCCCTCACCGTGAGCAATATCCTCTTCTTTCACATCCGGAACTCTTGTGTCTGCTTCAGTGCAAACACACTAGATATTGGCAAAGAAAGGCAAAATGTTGCATTTTGTGCCAAAATCCACCACGGGTGTTTGTGCCGGAGCCGATACAAGGGTTTCAGATGCAACAGAAGAAGATATTGCTCGCGGTGAGGGGCTGAAATCGGCCTGCGGATCTTCAGTAGGCTGATTTCGGCCCCGTCTGGTCCTAGCCTTACGAGTACAAAGAGCATCAGTAATGATAAATATTATGAGACCCCAAATATCAGTATATGATCACTAAAATTAAAAGCCCTGCATTTCCTTGACTTTTTCAGAAGACGGATTCCGTTGGAGGCAGAAGAAATAGTCTATAGATTTTGTGTCTTTTTTTCATAGAAATGTCAAACCAAAAGGTCACGTGTACTTTTCATGCTTTTTTAGAAAGTCAAGTGTAGTTGAATAAATCTCTATTCAACTGCTCTTTAATGCAGCTTATGTACATATACACTTTATATTCTTTATAAATATAAATATATATATATATATATATATATATATATATATATCTGTGACAGGCGCAGCCAAATGATTCATCGCTGTATTCAGTGACAATAAACATCCAAAAATGTATAAACGAGAGCAGTTTCAGCATAAAAACATTTACTTAAACTTCTACAATTTTACGGTTTAGATAGGGAGGTGTAAAGCTAGGTTTTTTATCGCAGCCTTTAAGGGCAATGGCATATGGGTCAATTGTAGGTGTTTTGCCTGCTGAGTGTTTAATGAGCTGTGATTCTGCCCCCATAGTTACTGCCGAATTAGCAGCCAGGGTATTGGTTACACAGTTAAAATAAAGTAGCACTGTGAATCCAGTGACTCTCAGAGTAGCTTTGTGTACTCTCCTCTGAAAAGTACTGGAAAACTCCTTCCATTTGTCACAGAGGAGGAAGAAATAAATCTCAGACACTTTCAGCTGAAACTTTTTCTGTTTGCTCACAAATAAGATACTGGGGCCAGTCAAGAAAAAAATATACCCTGAATATCTGAAAAAACAAAAGCTCAGAAAAGATCAATCTATTCTAGCAAGGTGGGCGCCACTGCTTTCTTTCTATGGTTAAACCCACATACATTTTTTCCTCACACTCAGTAGTATGCTCATTTAAACACATTAAGAGAGCAGCACGGTGTTATACATCAAATAGGAATATGTTAAACTGACCTTTTAAATGGTTGCCACCAATTGCATATAAACGATCATTCATTACAGCTAAAGCATGTATAGCCCGCTTAGTGTTCATGTCTTGTTTTCGGGCCCAGACGTCCATGACTGGGTCATAGCAATATAACCACTGGACATATTCTCCATTATGAACACCACCTGCAAAAAAAATATGGACATTTGAAAAGGTTTTCATCCTGAGTCCTATATTTAAAGGAGAACTAAACCCCCTTTCTAATAAAATCCCCTACCCTCTATAGTCCCCCCTCCCTGCACATCTGCACAGAAGTCAACACAAGTAAATACCTCTAAGCCGGTAATTATGCCTTGTTGCCGAGTCAGTGCAGCGGAGCTCATGGGGGTCATCTTTAGCCGCTTCGGTAATCTTCGGGTCTTCTTCCGGCACTTCAGTAATTTTCATCACATGCGCAGTTGTAGCGAAACCGGGAAAATGCTCCAACTGTGCATGCGCCAATACAGAGATTCCTTACTGAGATTACTGAAGAGGCTAAAGATGGCCCCCTTGAGGTCCGCTGCGCTGACTCTGCAACAAGGGGTAGTTACCGGTTTAGGGGTATTTACTTGTGTTAACTCCTGTGCGGGGGGGGAAGCAAGGACTATAGGGGGTAGGGGTTTTTATTAGAAAGGGGGTTCAACTCTCCTTTAATCGTTGCACAGAAAAGCACAGGGATACAGTTGAGTTATTGCAGGTGAAATATAATGACACTTGGGGGTTATTTATTAAGTTGTGTTTTCTACCAAAAATTCATTTTTCATGGCTATTTTTATGGTCAAAAACTCACATTTTCAGGTTAAAAAAAACGAAAATACTCCTGCTAAAAGCTGTCGAGGTCACATAGAAAAAAAAGGTCCCTTGAACCATTAGAAGATGTTAATAGCCTTCACGATGTCTGAGTTTTTTTAGAGGGTTTCGCCCAAAAACTTGATCAATTCAAGTTTTTTTTTTTCTCAATCCAAATTCGCTGAATCAAGTATTTTCTTAAATAAGATACCATTCAAGTGAGTTCATTCAAGGTATAAAAAACATTTGACCTTTTATAAATAACCCCACTTGTTGTATTGACAGTAATATAAAGGAATTAAGGTAGACTGGATTCTGATGTTAGACCAGTGAAGAAAAGGACTTTTGTTACCATTTTTTGTGGTACCCGGGTATGATGACCAATCCTAGCAATCTATACCAATAATAATATGAACCTGAGCAACTAATATATAGCTAAGTATACTGTATATATACAGATATGGGATCCATTATCTGAAAACCCGCACTACATTATAGGAAGGCCATCTCCCAAAGACTCCATTTTAATCTAATAATTCAATATGTAAAAGTATATTTCCCCTTTCTTTGCAATAATAAAAAGTATCTTATTCTTGATCCCAACTAAGATATAATGAATCCTTATTGGGGGCAAAACAATCCTATTGGGTTTACTAAATGTTTTAATTATATTTTAATAGACTTAAGGTATGATGATTGAAATTACGGAAAGACTCTTTATCCTGAAAACCCCAGGTCCTGAACATTCTGGATTACAGGTGCCTGTATATCTGAATTGGAAAAAAATATGCATGATACAAGAATACACACAGAGGCTCATTTTGAATTTGTTATTATAACATCAACCAACATTAAGTAATAAAGTGTTAGCACAGTTATTTCACAGCTGTACTTCTACATAATAACACATTATAATAAGCACAGAAGGACTGCCAACGGCATTGCATGGTACGGGGAAGTATCAATTGTGCCCACGTATGTAGATTTTGCTGCCTTATTACTGAAAAAGTAATTCCAGCATAGTATCCATTGCTCGTGAGCTAACTCAGATGTGAGAGGACCTGGAACAAGTTCAAGTGTAGTAATTATTATACAATAGATAGATTTAAAAGTAATGGAGCGGCAACATTACAAAGTAGAGTAATACAACTCCTCCACTGATTAGAAGTGCTAATGTTACAGTTCCTGAATCACAAGGATAGCAGAGTGAGCCATCTGTTAGTACAGTGCTGAAGACTTTTTTTTCTTTCTAGGTAGACCACACATCCCATGCTTTATGGGCTAATGGCATTAAGTAGTTCTTAAGGTCTTGATAACTTTTCTGCATGTCTGGTGCGAAGATAAAACTACCGCAGCCTGAAACTTGCCATATTTATTGAAGCTAAGTTTTTCTCCTCTAACCGAGCCAGGCATTCATGTAAGGGGTCCAATGTAATAGTGCAAAAAGAAGTGAACACAAATATATACAGTATACTATACAATTAAGCCTCACAGATCCACAAAACCTTGGTGGAATAGATCCCAATGGAAGATACATACCAGAAATATAGATTTTTCCATTGTGCACTGCTCCGGCATGCGCTGCTAAGGGCTGTGGTAAAGAGGACACATATCGCCATTCATTGGTCTCTAAATTGTAGCACTCCACACTTGACAAGTAGCCCGTTTCATTCCTTCCACCAATGACATAGAGGTGCTTTTCTAGACGGCACGCATAAAAACTTGCTCTCCTGGAATAGAAATCAGTTCCAGAATAATCGATGCATGTACTCCATCTCAGTCAGTGCAACAGGGTCAGTTATCAGGAAGATGGAAAGCTGATTTTTTTCTTTGTGTATTACCACACATGTTGGAATCTCTACCTGTGGTTATCAGCCCCTATGCTCCTAACAGCTTTCTGATAAGCCTGTCCAATGCGTCGGTCCAGGTGCAGGAACCCGGAGTGGATTTTGGCACCAAAATGTATTCTGAAAATCGGCACCAAATACTCAGAAATCAGCTCTGTGTGCCTGCGCCCCAGTTGACTCAGTGGCTCCAGTTGCAGGCTTATCAAAAAGCTGGTTGAAGCTTAGGGGCTGATTCTTTACCTGCTTAAACGCAGGCCAACAATCAGCCCCTAAGCTTGAATCAGGGGTTTTCTGCATCTGCAGCCAAAGCCACTTTGCCAGCATGAAATGCATACTCACATGTTTCAACTATAAAATACTCTGTGTGCCTGCACCCAAAACTGAAGCAGTTGCTCCGGGTGCAGATAAAGGGGGCTGATTCTCGGCCTATGTTTATCCGAAGACCAAGAATTATCCCATAGCCTAAGGCTACAGCCAGACGTTTCTGCACAGGCCAAGAATCCACTCTCCCACTGCACCCAGAAGCTTTTTCTCCACTTTTGGTGAAGAAATGCGACATTTAGCACTTTGTGCCAAATCTGCCCTGTCTTCAGAAGACAAGGGGAGCAGCAGGGCCTCAGGCCTGTGGAGAATCCGCAATCCTCTGTACCACCTGGCCCTAGTCCAGGAGTGCCCATACTTTACTAATGCGAGGTCTACTTTTAGTCATGATTTGCCATTATGATCTACATCCATAAAAGTTTGTTAGCATTCTTTACCATGGAAAATATTACTTAAATATTGATTGATACCTTTGATATAAATGATTTATGAGAAAATGAATATTTAACAAACAACAATTTCTTATGTAACATAACATAATAAATATCTGAATGAAAAGAATAAAATATGAGGGTGAATTAGACAAGCTGTTTGTTGAGATCTACTGATCACTAGGGATGTAGCGAACGTCGGAAAAAAAGTTCGCGAACATATTCGCGAACTTGCGCAAAAATGCGAGCGGTTCGCGAACGGTTCGCGAACCCCATAGACTTCAATGGGAAGGCGAACTTTAACATCTAAAAAAGACATTTCTGGCCAGAAAAATGATTTTAAAGTTGTTTAAAGGGTGCAACGACCTGGACAGTGGCATGCCAGAGGGGGATCAAGGGCAAAAATGTATCTGAAAAATCTGCCTGTGTGTGCTTGGAAGAGATAGTGTAGGGGGAGAGCTGTTAGTGATTTCAGGGACAGATGATAGTAAGTTTGCTGGCTAGTAATCTGCTTGATACTGCTCTGTATTGGAACAAAAAAATAAATAAAAGCAGTCCTTACAAGGACTACTGTTATTGCAGCAGTCAGCAGATGAGATCAGAAGCAGGACAGCTGCCCACTGCAGCTACATACAGAGCACTGCAGTAGAAGGTAGATTACTAGCCAGCAAAGCTACCTAAGCTTAAATGTCCCTCAAACCCCTGCAGACTTCTGTCCCTCCAATAACAGAGCAGTATCAAAACGATTACTAGCCAGCAAACTTTCAACTGTCCCTGAAATCACTAACAGGCAGCAGCTCTCTCCCTACACTATCTCTTCAGCACACACAGGCAGAGTGAAAAAAAGCTGCAGGGCTTCGGTTTTTATAGGGAAGGGGAGTGGTCCAGGGGAGAGCTTCCTGATTGGCTGCCATGTACCTGCTGGTCTGGGGTGAGAGGGCAAAAAAAAGCGCCAACAATGGCGAACCCAAAATGGCGAACGTCGCGCGACGTTCGCGAACTTCCGGCGAGCGCGAACACCCGATGTTCGCGCAAACAAGTTCGCCGGCGAACAGTTCGCGCCATCTCTACTGATCACCAGCTAAAAGTCTACTGGTACCCCTGCCCCTGCACTAGCCTAACGTTTCATTTGTGTCATCACAAGATACTGATGTACAATTTTTCCTACAACTGTCAGCATATCATATAAACTGAGCTTGTGTCATCATGGTGGAATCAGTAATTCATCAACAGCTGAAGATCCAGACATTATGTTTCCATGGTCTGTCATAAGATTCCAATACAACACAATATGCAACATTCCCCTGCTTTACACTAATCAGTACCTAACAATAATAAATTATCTTGACATTCCCTATCCTTATGGTCCTTCAAGGGTCATTGTTTCCAATTTACTAAAAGGACCACATCATCAGAATTTCATCCAATTATCTTTTTTTTTCTTTTATCCAAGGAAGAGTAAAAGTACTATGTAAGTGGTACAACATGAAAGTTTACAGATTCTGCTGTATGTACGACTCCATCAAATGTTTTATAAATTCTGGCATCTTTGCATTATCCAATCAAACCCCAAAAAAGTCTTTATTTTTTGTTATGAATTGACTTTACTACTTTGCCTTTATAAAAGCTGCAATTACATTTTTTAGAAAGTAGCTAGGGTCAGTGAAAACACATTGAATGTGTGCTTAGATTTATATTGTTATTATGTTGTGTTACTTGTCTTTCAGTTCAGTCACTAAATATTTCTCTATAGCACCAATATCCTTACAAACAAAAGCTAATATAGTACATATAACCACTAAGTGGCCCCAAACTGATGTTTTGCAAGTCAGAGGCAAATATGGCACATATTCCTTCTTCAAAAGCTTTGAGACTTCAACTTGTGATAGAAAGGAGCTTGGAGTTGAACAGGAATTTTCTATGCTCCTTAAATTCAGAGCCCAGTCTGGACTCAATATTTTTTTCTGGTTGACACCTTTAGTTGACTGCCACACTCTAAATAAAGACTGGGACGGTATGGTATTTACATGGGCAACTTCGGGGTCCTTGTAGGTTCCTCCTTTGAGGAAAGATACTCTATCTGACCTTGTTATAATCTGTCTGACCTCTATGATCCTGCACTCTACCTTTTACAGGTGCACAATAAAAATATATTGAATTTAAAAGAATATAATACATTACCTTTCTTGCATAGGTGGGAGTTGTATCCAGCTGTTAAACCTTGGATCATAACGACTTACAAAGTTTGTACTGTGTTTTCCTGCAAAAGATGAAAATGTTTGCAATGTCAGAATATGTTGGACCGATTTTCTGCATACAAAGGTATGCAAATACAATGTGAATTATATTTCTGTTTTAAGTACAAGCAAAGCCTTTGGACTATGACCAGCCTAAGTTATAATATATCACTGGATGTAATATTACTATGAGGGGCGGGGGGCTGTGGAAAAGGTTAAGATGGGTGAATATAAAGCAGCTGAATGTGCAGTGATAGTTATGAAGGTAACCTATTCTTGGATGATCAAACTGAATCAAGGCCAGTTAGCTCAATTGCACAGCCAGTATAAGAACGGAAATATTAGAGCTTATGTGAATTCCCAGGCTAACTGACTTATATATCATGTTTACATAAAACATAATGGGTGGGCAATTACACGGGGTGTTAGCAAGGGGTCCAGCAAAAAGGGAGCAATTCTAACAAGTCACAATATCTCTTTAAAGTTGATATCCATGGAGGAAGGTTTTTTAAGCATTACCTACAAAATTAAAATAATAAGCATGGCTCATTGATACAGACTTTGACTTTTACGAGCTGTGGCTTGAGAGTAAACTTTCATGCTTGCTTCCTCTGTCACATTAATTGCCAAAATAACCTTTGTTGATGTATGACAGCACAAAATACTCTAATTTCGCCAACCCCTCGGTGGCATTTTGATTTTACAAATACATATACAGTATATGTGCCAAGATTTTCTGATCAGTTCTAGTTTAGAAGTAACTGTAGTTTTAAATCAAATCTATTGCATACTCTATACTGCATACTATGTAAAACAGTGACTTTACCACCTTAGGGACTGATGGCCATAGAATCTACAGTGCTAGAGTAAAAGTACTATCAAGCATGTGCTGTGAGGTTTCTCTTTGATCTGTGCAGTGCCATGAGTTGACTTGCAAGATACAACAAGGTTAGATCACAGATTAAACATTCTGAAAAAGGACTCTTAAAGGAGAACTAAAGCTTAATGAAAGAAGTAGCTAGAAATTGTACATCATGTTTTGGGCTTCTGTACCAGACCAAGGCAACCACAGCCCTTTAGCAGCAAAGATCTGTGTCTCCAAAGATGCCCCAGTAGCTCCCCATCTTATTTTCTGCTGATTCACTGCACATGATTGGTGCTGCTGTCACTTACTGAGCTTAGGGAACCACTCACAATATACAGTACACATAGAATAGAAATGTCACAATATAAGGCGTATTGGTCATTAATACAGATAATTACTACATGGCAGCACAGAAACCAGTGCAATTAGCATCAGAATTTAATAATCAGCCTTGTAGCATCAGCTTATATTACAGACAAACCTCATTTTCTGCTTGATAATTTGTGACGACCCCTAAGCTTAGCTTCTCAACAGCTGCTCAGAGCCCACTGAGCATGTGCGTGTCACAGACACTTTCCAAGATGGTGACACCCTGTGACAGGTTTGAAATCCTGGATCTTTGCTGCTATTGACAAGCTGAAACTTTACTATGGTGCAATAAGTTCAGTAAATAAAATATGTCATTTTTAGACATATACATTTTTAGGGTTTAGTTCTACTGTAAAGGTTAGATTAAAACCACACACACACAGATATGATATCATTTATGAATATATACTATCTGAAGCTAACTATTGCACTACAAATGTATAGGGAACTCACCATTAGGGTTCCACTGATCTTCTCCTCCTAACACAAATAGGAAGTTCTCTACTTCTACCACACAATGATGTGCGCTGTTGTATGGCATAACTGTAAAACAGAAAAAAAATACATGAGTTCACTTTACAAGGAATACATGATATACACCGATATTTTTACTATGTAATCAAAAGCAAATCAAAATGTCCACAGACAAACCTGAGATCAGATGGAGGCAAGTGGGCATTTAGAATGTCATCAAACTTGGGTGCTTTTTTTATTTTTTTTTCTATGGTGCTTTTTGTCTTTACTTGGGCTAACAATTCATTTTAGGCCTAGCTCTCTTCGTCAAGTCTAAGTTGCACTAAGTCAGGTCTAAGGGGCAAATTTACTTACCTTCGAAGTTGCGCCAGCGTTGGTTTCGCCTCACTTCGCCAGTCGAAGTTCACAGGGCGCCGCACTATAATCCGAAGTTCTGCTCACGGAGGCGAAAGGTAGCGAAGTTAATTCGTCAAGCAAAGTGAAGTTACGCAAGAGATGCCTAATTTGCATACGGCGCCAAGTTAAAGTACAATGGACGTATATGTAGCAGCAAATAATTTACACTACACAAGCCTGGGAAAGCTTCATAAAATAAAATAGAGTTGTTATTTTGCCCTATACATGTGCCCACTGTATAAATTAAGTGCCATATGTTAGGAAATGTAGGGGGGAAGGAGGGTACCCCAAAAAAATGTACGATCTTTTTCAGCCTATCACCCTTAAAAAAGTAAAAGACGCCTGTGTTTTTTGGGACTTAGAAAAAATTTAACTTTTTTTGAAGCAAGCCCTATCTTCTCTATTGCAGTTCAGTTGGTCTGAGGTGGCGAAGGCAAGTCTGGCACAAGAGGTAACGTTCAGTAAAATGCGCAAGTTAGTGAATTAGCGTAGTTACGTCCCTTCGCCAGAGCACAACTTCGTCTGGGGTAAGGGTGCGAAGTAGCGCTAGAGTAGGTCCACTCCGCTAGCGAATTTACGCCAGCTACCGTTAGTAAATCACCGAAGTAACTTAATGACGTCACGCTTTTGAAATTTCGCTAGCATTAGCTACTTCGGCCATTAGTAAATTTTCCCCTATGTATCTTCAAGACCTGATGAAGTAAAAGGTTCTTCTCTTGTACAAATTAATTGTTAGTCTATCTATATATTCAAGTGGATGAACATGGCTATAGCTATTGTGACGTGATAGAGAATATCAGGTCTAAAACATGTGGATGCAGCAGCTGACACAACTGAATCTTGTTTATAACATGGATAAGTAACTTAATATTTGTCCTTGTATAATGTTGTCAGTATCAGCCAGTACATGCAGAGATCTAAGTGCCCTGCCCTATAAAACTTACACATATAAATTTTGTGCCAGAGATGAAGTATCTAAACATGTCCGTAAAGAACACTGACAAACACGGTAAGCAAGTTAATGATACTTTAAATGATCCATTTGATATTATTATCACAATATAACCCAAACAGCCAGTTGTGGTCATAATTTCCATTTAATAAATAACCATTTTCAGTGGTTAGAATTGCTTCCTTGCAGACATATTTAGTAGTACTAGGGAATATACATCATTCATATTGGTTCCTGCCCCAGTGCAGCTTGCATCTGCACCTGCCCCTGTAGCTCCCCATCTTATTTTTTGCGGATTCATTACACATGTTGAGCTTAGGGACTGAAGCACATTATACTGAATATATGGAATGACTGTGCCAATGAGGCGAGTTGAGAAACTCACTAGAGCAGCAGAAAGCCACTCCTGGTAACTTTACAATGCAATTGCACTCTCTGAAATAGTGTTGTGGACCCTCTGGACCCCAAGAAAGGTGATTCCGACGTGGGGGCAGGGGATTGAGCATTGCCCTAGTCACAATACTGATTGTATTGTGCTTATTAGTAATTAATTCAGATTCTCACATTTCAGCTCGGAAACCAGCGCAATTTGCAATAATCAGCCCTGTAGCACCAGCTTCTATTACAGAGGAACCTCATTTTTGGCTTGATGATTTGTGACAGCTCATAAGCTTAGCTTCTCAACAGCTGCTCAAAGCCCACTGAGCATGTGCTGTGTCACTGACACTCCTAACAAAATCCAAGATGGGAAACTCCTGTGCACAGTTTTAAAAAAACCTGGATCATTACTGTTATAGAGATGCTGACCTTTAGGTTGGTGCATTAAAGGGGTTGAGTTAACTTTTAGGGGCCCATTTATTAATCCTCGATTTTTTTGGAGTCAAGGTTTTTTGGGGGAAACTCAAATTTTTCGTGGGGGAAAAACTTGAATTTTTTGAGATATATTGTACCCTAAAGCTGCTAAAAATCCAAATCCAAAAATACTCCATCTAAAATTTGTCGAGGTCATCTGGGGTTTTGTCCAATAATCCGAAAAAGAGTTTTCACAGTAAAAACTCGATATAATCAAGTTTTCGGAGCGTCAATCATTCAATTCGAATTGACTTGAATGAGTTAAAATCGTTGAAGGGAGTTTGGTCAGATTTGTCTTCACAAAAAAAAGAGATTCATTTGAGTTTTAGTAAATGTGCCCCATAGTATGACGTAGTTAATAAAATTCAGGGACAATTTGCAATCGGTTTTAATTTTTTTATAATTTGTGGATTTTGAGTTATTTAGCTTGTTATTCAGCAGCTCTCCAGTTTGCAATTTTCATCTGGTTGCTAGGATCCAAACTGGAATATAAATATGAGAGGGCATGAAAGATAAGTAATACAAAGTAGCAATTACAATATATTTGTAGCTTTACAGAGCATTTGTTTTTAGATGGGGTCAGTGACCCCCCCCCATTTGAAAGCTAAAAAAAGTCAGAAGAAAAAGGCAAATAATTAAAAAACTATAAAAATAAATGATGAAGACCAGTTGAAAAGTTGTTTAGAATTAGTCTTGCTATAAAATATAACGACTGCTTTAAGCTCTGTATATAAAATATGACATTTCAACCCATATTCGTTTCTAGGGTTTATTTCTCCGTTACTTTCTTTTGTACAATTAATCCATTCGAGAACTTTCTTAAATAAGGTCAGATTCGAGAAACCTTGAGAACAAAAAGATGAACTCGCAATGTTCCAAACATTTTACTCCAACTAGACCATTATCACATTTTCTTTTCACACATACGTTTGCTGTGAGATGTGCCGGGGGGTTCAGTGTTCAAAAGCAATGTTTGTCCTGTCTGTACTGCGTTAATGTTATTTAATGATATTTTTTCCCTTTTGGAACAGTCCTCCACAGACTATCGCTAGAGCACCGCACAATTTTCCTGTGCAATGTAAACATCATCAAGACAAATAATTTTCATTCGGCTTAAGATGTTCGAAGCAATCTTCTTTACACGGATTTCCATTCACTCCTGTAGAATCCGATATTATTCAATTTATTAGCATTGCTTTAGCCATGGCAGAGCAGTCGTATCATCATAAATGCCATGTCACACCCATTAGGACATACAAATGCACAGATCTCTTATCATTCAGAGTGGGCTGGAGCATTAGTCAGAAAATGATGTCCTTGCTCATCTCATCAAATGGACACCTTAAATCTAGGTGAGGACAAAGAGGGAAGCAATGTGCATGCTGAGGCATGGAATTTATTGCTGGACACGGATCAACAGAGCAGTTAGAAAACCAGTGCAGTGGGAAATCAATATGACACAGGGCCAGCTCTTTCTCTATAAACTTCTGCCAAATAAAAAAAAAAGAGCTGAACTCACATGTGGATTTTTTTCCCCGTTATATATCTCTCATTTCGCTTGATTTACTATCTCCCTCCTGCAAATGCAGCAGTGCAATATGGAATGTTTAATGATAATTTTTATCATTTTGATGCTACAGGCTTTCTAAACTTGGCAGGGAACTAGGAGGATTCATAAAACTCTCATACAGGTACTCCATTTGAAATGATTTCTTTCAAAACCCAGAATGTTATCAGTCAGCGAGGCTGTCGCGAGCTGCTAAAGAGGGGAATTGTTTTTAACACTTTATGAGGGCAGCGCAAAAGGCACCCTCCATCTGGGGTCACTTCTGACTTTGCACGTATTCAAGTGGAACAAGAAATAATCACAAACATCCTATAATATATATAGTGAATAAAATACCCCCTCTTGTAAAATATAAGGATATTATACGTTACCGAGCAGTTCTATAACCATATAAAAGCACAAGGCCGAAGGTGACTTCTGTATACTCATAGTTTGCAACAGGGGGTACTTTATTTATTATAATACACAAGTTTCATTATAATAAACAAGGGCCATGAATATCCTGAAAATGATATAGTGGATAAAGTACCCCTTCTTGTAAAATATAAGGATATTATAAGTTACAGTATGGCAGTATGCAGTAAGGCAGTATGTTTGGGCTGTAGCACATCAGTTTACCTTGCATAAATAAAAAACTCATCTCTAGTCTGCCTATTTAGAGCTAACTAATGATATGGGTGTCAGGACAGCTGATCAGCCTGTATTTTATAAGAAAATATCCCTTTGCCCTGGCGGGGCCTTAGAAATAGATAAATGAATTGGGTTGTTTTGGCCCACTTAGCATGTTTTTTAAATGATTTTCTGCAAAAGATGAGCGTGGAGTAGTGCTGAACTAGTGTCTAAGGTGTTAAAGAGAAGTTTTGTAATCCATCCTGAAACACAGCACAGTATATGAGTTTCTAGCGTGTCAGTCAGTGAGTTAGAGGGAAAGGGTAAAGAGAAGCTAATCAGGATGAAATGAGATTAAAGGCTGTCTAATTTTACAGCAACTGTGATCCATCAGGCACTGTGAAAGTGACAGTGTAAATGAATGATGGAGACAGACAGGTGGAGCTGTACATTCCACTGATTTATCCTCAAATGCACTGGGCCTTATTTTATTGAGTGATCATGACCGCATTTATCATGACTGTCATCTAGGCCCACTTCCCTCCATTTAAAAAGGTCACTTTACAAGGAAGGAGTGAGAGAGTGAGGAAGAGGCGCTTTCAAGACGGATTTCAGAACTCATACCGCTTCTTTATAGAGGCCCTTCACCAACAACATCTTTTCAGGCAGCTTACTTGCATCAAAATACTATATTGTAGTGCCTGCAAATATCCGCAAAGCAGCAAAACGGGCGTTAGGGATACAGTGTCATTTTGATTAAATTGAAAAAAATGTGAATATATAGAATTATAATTTTAGTATTTTGCAGAATTGTCTATTGAGGAAAACATCCTTTTTCTGTTAAAAAGAGTTATATCTTGCTTGCACACCCCCCAGAGCGAAGATGCTTTAGACACCTCAGGCCCCCCTCTGGTTCCCCACACGTACCTTTTTTTCCAGCCGAGAGCGGGTTGGGGGCAGTGCCAATAGTCGGTCTGGGCCGGCGGGGCCCACCATGTTTTTTAATGGTGTCCTGCCAGTCTGACCCTGATCGGGGGAGGGGGGGAGGTTCCTAACTATTATGTGTAAATAGAAATATAAGGGCTTTACAAAGTATACTTTTTGTCCTCTATTGCTTGGTGAAGGGGAACATTTATCACAGGTTTTTCTTGCTTAAAGGGATACTGTCATGGGAAAAAAAAAATTCTAAATGAATCAGTTAATAGTGCTACTCCAGCAGAATTCTGCACTGAAATCCATTTCTCAAAAGAGCAAATAGATTTTTTTATATTCAATTTTGTCAATTTCCCAGCTGCCCCCAGTCATGTGACTTGTGCCTGCACTTTTGGAGAGAAATGCTTTCTGGCAGGCTGCTGTTTTTCCTTTTCAATGTAACTGAATGTGTTTCAGTGGGACATGGGTTTTTACTATTGAGTGCTGTTCTTAGATCTACCAGGCAGCTGTTATCTTGTGTTAGGGAGCTGCTATCTGGTTACCTTTCCATTGTTCTTTTGTTTGGCTGCTGAGGGGGAAAAGGGAGGGGGTTGATATCACTCCAACTTGCAGTACAGCAGTAAAGAGTGATTGAAGTTTATCAGAGCACAAGTCACATGACTTGGGGCAGCTGGGAAATTGACATGTCTAGCCCCATGTCAGATTTCAAAATTGAATATAACAAAATCTGTTTGCTCTTTTGAGAAATGGATTTCAGTGCAGAATTCTGCTGGAGCAGCACTATTAACTGATTCATTTTGAACATTTTTTTTTTCCCATGACAGTATCCCTTTAAAGATCTTGGGAGCTCAGAGGTGATGGAATCCATTCTATCCAGTATGGAACACCAGCCTTTAATTCATGTAAGAATTCTAAAAAACTGATCTGTAGCATTCTCTAACTTTGCTTAATCAGCCCTCTTCACAGACAGAGAGGAAGTGCATGCGTTTACAGGTATAGGTCTATTACCACAAACATGTCATCCAGAAAACTACAAAATACAGCACTGCTATATTCTATATTCTCCTACATATATGAAAAGCTCTTCTTGATTGACTGATTTGCTTTTATTTTGTTCAGGTATGGAACTCGTAATTCAGAATGCATTTAATTTGGATCTTCAACATAAGTCTACTAGAAAATCCTGCAAAAATATAAATAAACCCAACAGGCTGGTTTTGCTTTTAATAAGGATTAATCATTTCTTAGTTGGGATCAAGTACAAGGTACTGTATTATTACAGAGAAAACAAATATTTTTTTTAAAATGTGGATTATTTGGATAAAATGTAGTGTATTGAAGGCAGCCAGGATTCGGCCTTTTTCAGTAGGATTCGGATTCAGCTGAATCCTTCTGCCCAGCTGAATGGAATCTGAATCCTAATTTGCATATGCAAATCACATGACAAAGAAGTAAAAAATGTTTTCTCCTTCCCCCTTTGGTTCCGTATTCGGCCGCATCTTTCGCAAAGGATTCGAGGGTTCAGCTGAATCCAAAATAGTGGATTTGGTGCATCCCTAGCTTTAAAGCATAGTGCTCCAAATGATGGCAATATCCCTTATTCATGTATTAGACGTCATACCTGCACTTATACTTGGAGACGTGACACTACCGAGGCATGTAGAACAGACAAAGCTTTCACTACATTTGAGCATCTGATGTTCATGCTGCACATTCGTCTGCATTATCGGTCTTCATTAATGATAGGGATGCACCGAATCCAATAATTTGGATTTGGCCCAACCCCGAATCCTTCGTGAATGATTCAGCCAAATACCGAACTGAATCCGAACCCTAATTTGCATATGCAAATTAGGGGTAGGAGGGGGAAAACGTTTTTTATTACCTTGTTTTGTAAAAAAAAGTCCTGCAATTTCCCTCCCCACCCCTAATTTGCATATTCAAATTAGGATTCTGATCTGCCCGAATGCTGAAAAAGTCCAAATCCCGAACCGAATTCTGGATTCAGTGCATCCCTAATTAATGAACCTTTACCAAAACAGGGTTGCTGAATATCTGATGGTATAGCAAGACTATGCATAAGGTAGATTATTCCTAGATACATTTTTTTCAGTTATTTTACTATGTATCATTAAGGAAAACTGAATACCTAACAGTAACAGTGGCCTAAAAATTATTTCAAGATTTTACCAACCCTTGCTATTTCGCACTCACGTTGAAATTATGTTTTGGTTAGGACCACTCTGCATTTTAATATTGAAGTAAAGCCAAGGTCCAGTAATGTCAAGAGTCAATGTGTTGTAGTTCATTGATATGGCCTTGGCACAATTCATTTATCAAGGTCACTCAGGTATGTCTAGCCTAGGGCTATCTAGCCTTTAGCCAGCAGCAAAGCATTATAAGCACACAGGGGGGCTTATATTCATCCTCATTTCTTGTAGGCTGTGTTGGTACATGAAATATCTTTAAAGCATACAGGTACAGGCTGATAAAATAAATAAATGCAAAGGGCCCCAAGAGACTGAGTGGCAGTTTTAGCAGCATCTAGTTTGAACATGGAGCTAAGGTGTGCTAAAACCTTATGGACTTTAACTAACTGTAAACACAGCAGACAACGTTTTAAGTGTACATCTGATAGCGGTTTACTCGGTTTTTGTTATCACAACTCGGGGTGATAGTGGCAGTACCATGGAAACACTACTCTCCATTGTAGCCTATCCACTGATTCACTGAAATGTCAGACCGTTTTTTTCTACTAAAGATGGCAAAAGTAAAAGATTTCATTCCTAAATCATACAATATGGGTGTTGTTTACCAAACTTCTGGTCGGGCTTTTTGGGGCAAAAATTTTAGTGGAATAAAATTTACATTTTTTCTAAATGTATTATTATATCCCGATGCTGCAAAAAGCCCGAATCGTTAAATCCGCCATCTCAGACTTGTTGAGGTCATGTATAAGTCAATGGGAGATGTCCCTATGCCAATTTGAAGATAATGTGGTCTGCGCTGGGTTTAGCACGATAATCTGATAAATTTGGGGTTTTTTGGGCAAAAACTTAAAAAATTTGATGCGATTCGGGAGAAAAGTTGTACAATTTGGGTTTTCGCCATTTTATTGAGTTTTTTAGCGATCCCATTCATTCAAGTTATTTTATTAATATATAAGAAAAAATCAGGGATGGGATTTTGGTCGAGCTTTATTTATTGAAACAAGGAGATTCAATCGGATTTTAGTGAATAACCCCCTATATGTTGTGCTAAAGATTAAAAGATTAGTTTTGTACAGAAATGCATACTGGTCATTGAAATTTTAGTAGCATCTGAGAAGTACATGCATTCTATTGTCATGTTTAATAGAAAATAACATAAAAGCAAAACAAAACTTTCTTGATCCTCAGCTTATATCTCTGGCATACTCTGAAAGCTGCAACATGTAAGTAATGTGGTGTGGTAGCTTGCTGTTGTCACTAGATGGCATGCCTTGCTCTCAGCTGCATTTGTAGAGGTACAATATTGTTATTCTCACCTGTAACAGTGTTTGTTTTACAGGCTGTGTAGCCACAAAGATCAGTATAATGGCTGTTACAATATTGCTTGCAAATCTATCAGGTTTTTCTCATCATATGGGTGATAGATAAATAGGCACCCTTGTGTACTTATTTTAACATAGCAAGATTATACAACAATCAGACTTCTTTCCACGCTATAAATTGAATCGAACATCCTTTTATTAGAGGTGATTATGCTCAATTCACAAAATTTCACAACTCGACTAGCTCAGTTATTTGGTGTAAGCAAAATTCAATATAATTAGCTCACAAAAAATAATTTGCTTCATCTCAGACAGACAGATTGAGTGGCCATAAGTAATTTTAGCACAAAGTTATTGAATTTCTTTAATTTATTAGGTCTTTAGTTACTTTATTGAGTGGATATTAGCAGCCCAGTGAGAGGTGTGTTGGCTTGCATTGCCAAGCATATGAGACAGTGCCCTGATTTCCAGATTTTCTTATTTTAAGATGTGTAGTTGCTTAACTATATAGGAAGCAGATCCCACGGTCTAGGCCCCCCTTTCCTCTGGGGCCCCCCTCTATAGTTAAGCATCTGCACATCTTAGCGCATCTCTTATCTGCTCTCTATAGTTGTTACAAATCCCCCCTCCTAGTAATGCTGCATGAGTGACTGGGGAGTGTAGAGTCCAGTGGGAGGTTGTGTAGCAGGGGGGATACGTTGGGCCCCTATGATGATTTTTTTGGCATGGGGGGAAGGCTGACACTATTTAAACAGTACCTTGTACTTGACCCAAACTAAGATATAATTATTCCTTATTGGAAGCAAAACCAGCCTGTTGGGTTTATTTATATGTTTGCAGGATTTCCTAGTAGACTTATGTTGAAGATCCAAATTACATGCATTCTGGATAACGAGTCCCATACCCATTTGATGCTCTAGTAGACTTAAGGTAGGAAGATCTAAATTACGGAAAGATCCGTTATCCGGAAAACCCCAGGTCCCGAGCATTCCGGATTACATGTCCCATACCTGTACAAAGATGTATTTCTACACTACTAACTACAAACAATTGACTCCAGGCTGAAGTTCAGATGTTGGGCACTCTTGAAAGCAAACAATACATATTTCCTAGGGCCCTCGCATTCAAGCATTTGTTTTTGTCTCCAAAACCTGCAGTCCAGTCAATACTTGCATTATATATTTAATCTTACATACACACATTACATTAAAAACGAGTAATTACCCATGGGTGAAAGGCATTTTGCTGTTATGCAAGAGTAGAAAGCGTATCACCAATTTTAAAATAGAACTATTGGAAACATTAATCACGGAGCAGGAATATAGCAGTTCTGTATGATCGTCCTTACAATGCACAGTACAGCTAAATTAGGTCTTCTCCAGTGATGTACAAAACTCACTCCTTTTATTTCTATTATAAAAAATCTGCATAACTAATCTTTACTAACCAATGTTTAAAGTTGAACCCGAAGACAAATGAGTTAGACCCTGATCTGTTTTCATGAATATATAAGCCCAGGGCTAAATCCTATACAAGGTTCTTCATATCAAAAGTAAACTTTGTAAGATTGATGCAAATATCTCGCCTCTATGTCACAGGTGTACCACCAAACAAGGAACTCTGCTGCGTGCGTTCTAAAAATGTAAATTCTTGAACCAATATTGGTGCTATTCTCCTCAGTTATAGGAAGCGCCGTACTAACAGACCCAATGCAGGGCCTCCTGGGTACCACAATTAATAGCTATGCTTTATTCTGTATTAAGGGGGGTTATTCATCAAAGGTCTAATGTTGCTGAGTTTTTTTATATCTGGAATGAACTCAAATTAAATCACAACTCGAATGGATTTTTATTTAAGAAAAAACTGAAATGGACAAAACTCTGCAAATCTTGCAAAACCTGAAAATTGATTGATTGATTTTTGGCAAAAACTCTCTAAAAAAAACTCAAGCATCATGCAGGCTATTAACATCTTCAAATGGTTCAAGGGACATCTGCCATTGACTCCCACATGACCTTGACAGGTTTTAGATGGTGTATTTTTTGGATTCAAGCTATTTCCATAGTCGGGGTATAATAAATCTCGAAAAATTTGTGTTATTTTGTTAACCCGAAAACTCAAAATTTTGTGGAAAACACAACCCAAACCTTAGTAAATCTGCCCCTAAATCTTATATTATCTTTTTTATTATAAGTTGAACGTTGTTTATTCTTAAAGGGGTTGTTCACCTTTGAGTTAACTTTTAGTATGATGTAGAGAGTGATACTCTGAGACAATTTTTATTATTTGTGGTTTTTGATTTATTTCATTTTTTATTCAGCAGCTCTCTAGTTTACAATTTAAGCAATCTGGTTGCTAGGGTTCAAATGACTCTAGCAATCATGTATTGGTTTGACTAAGAGACTGAAATATGAATTGGAGAGGCCTGAATAGTAAAATGAGTAATAAAAAGTAGCAATAACAATAAGTATTAGCATTTGTTTTTTTTAGATGGGGTCACTGAACCCCATTGAAAGCTGAGTCAGAAGAAAAAGGGAGAACAATCGAGTGAGTGCCCGCACACCCTGGCCCACCAAGTGTAAGAGATCCCTGGTGCACAGCAAAAATGAGGAAACGGCAACCTCACGAATCAATGGCAACGAGAATTCACCAGCACACAGGTAATACAAGCAGGATATATCTTGCTATAAGTTTATTGCAGCATGCAACGTTTCGGGGTTACCCCCTTTATCAAGCATGATGCTGGTAAATTCTCGTTGTCAGAAGAAAAATGCACATAATTAAAAAACTATACAAAAAAAAATTGAAAAGAAAAAAAAATTGAAAAGTTGCTTAGAACTGGCCATTCCATAACATACTAAAAGTTAACTTAAAGATGAGCCACCCCTTAGCAACAGCAGGAGGCAAGGGATTGTGGTTCTAACCCATCTCTAGAACAACAGCTGGCCTATCACTGCTTTGTTGTACCACATGTTAATCCTTAATCAAAATGAGAAGCTAAAATGACAGCCACATACAATATTAAAAGCAAGGGTAGCGTTCTCTTCCACTTATATTATCTGACGATCATACCAACAATGCACACTGTCCACAAAAATGGAACCTAATCTATTAATTCCTTCAAAATGAATTTCATTCTGCAATTTGGTTCAGACATCTGCAATCCAAATAATTCACACATATTGACAAGATAAATGCCCAATCAAATCATATAAAGCCATGTATAGCTGGTCTCTTTTACAATAATGCTGCCAGTACAAGACAAAAGCATTAAAGAAGAATTAATCATGTCAGAAGATTTTAGCAAAAACAGGTGAAGCCAAGCATAAAGCATTGCGATGTCTAGTGTGAATTCATGCTCTGATTAAGGACACATAATGAAAGTGAAAGAAATACATCATTGCCTTAGCAATGGGGGGTTTTCTTCAATTCCTCAAGTGAATTAATTCAGAAGGAGCACACAAAGCATTTAGTATGCACACATGCCCAAACATGTACAAACCCTGCAACTTTCTACATCGCCTTAGATTGTATGGTAATGTCCTAACTCCTTTTTGAATGTTGCATAACCAAGCTTATCACCCATCATTGGTCAGATGGGCAGGTCTGTAAAAAATGACAGGTCAGGCTGACAGGCCGCTGTAAATGGGAGGGCCAGGTTTAGCTAGAGAAAAGTAATCATGAACTACCTCTTGGATGAGAGAATAGCACTTGAAAAATGTCATATTCCAATTTAAAGTGGACCTGTCACCCAGACACAAAAATCTGTATAATAAAAGTCCTTATCAAATTAAGCATGAAATCCAATTTCTATTTTTTATTAAAGCTTTCATGGCTGTAAACACATTTAAAAAGCTCAGCTGTCAATCAAATATTGCTTGTCCCTCCTCTATGCCTTAGGCATAGAGGCGGGGCAGACAATTACTTTCACTTTCCATTCAGCACTGCTCACTGTCACTGCTCTCCACACATTCCCCCGTTCTCTTCATCGTTTAATGGTGTAGCCAGTGCATGGGGATGGACATCAGGTCCCCCATTCTGGTGCACAAACAAGATTCTGAGATGATACAAGGCTTGTCTTAATAACAGTGTCCACAAAATGGCTCCTGCCTGCTTGTTATAATTATGAATTCCCAGACTGAAGGAAACAAGATTTAAATAATTTATATAATGTAAATAAAGTTCATTTTGTTTGACTAATGTGATAAAATAGGATTTTGAATTTTTTTTTTTGGGTGAAGGGTCCCCTTTTAATTTAACATCAATTTACACTAATATGTAGTAAATGAAATAATACTTTAGACAGGGACCTGAGATAAGAAGTGCTATTCACGGTTCACCCTGATATTTTTTGCAGCTCACTTTAATCTCTTCTGGATCAGAGGATGGTCCCTGAAATGTGTAATTACACTAGGTTATATTATGTAATTTATCTTCAATCCAGGAGATCCTTACATCTTGATACTCCAAAGGGTGAATTTTTACCATTGAACACTCCGCCACACTTCACCAGGAGTAAATTTGTTACCACTACGCTAATTCACTTAAATGCAAAGTTGCGTCTCAGGAGAAGTTTCGCAAGCATTAATTTGTCGGCATGAGTATTACTAATCAATCTTCTGCTAGTGTTCAATTCTGCCGAGTAAAACTACGTTAGTACTCTTACGCTTGGGTCAATTTGCATATAGGTCATATGGACGTCTTTATTATAGATGTTGGTGCAAATGCTTGAAGCGCATTATTATTATTACAAATAATTATTACAAATGTCCAAGGAAACAAAATAAAGAAATCCTAAAGAGATCCTCTAGTGTCATAGACATGAGCCCGCCCTAAAACAAATGTGGCTTGCACTTCAAAATGGTTAAAAAAAATTTAACACAAAAATCTTTAATAGGACTTTTAACGCCAGCGTTTTTTTTACAACTTTTATGATTTTTCGGCATACAGGATATGATGTCACTGACATAAGATTGAGGAGGATGTAGCTTCATTTTATCATTTCACCCGGTCTAAGGTGGTGAAGGAAACTCTGGCAAAATTTGCGGGGTAACGATTCTTCGCCTGAAGGAAAATTCGCCTGGCGATAGGGCGCGAAACTGTGCTAGCGATGGTCTCTTTCGCTAGCGAATTGTCATCTATGCCTGTTGGTAAACTGCCGATGTCCCTGCAGATGAGATTTTTGTTCAATTTTCGCTAGCGATGGCCACTTTATTTGCATTACAATAACACCACCTTTATCAGCTAGTTTAACTGTTAAATTGTTTTTATTTAAACTTTATATATTTTGGCTTTGGGACCCTCATTTATATTATATGTCTCTACTTATATTTCTGCTCAAAATGTATAATTTTTATCTATTAAATATATATTCACCTGTCTTGATTTGCATTATATTTAATTATGTGCATTTCTCTTTGGGCCAGATTCAATCCAGTGAGAAAAAGGTTTACTTACTTATCTCACGGTTTACCACGTGAAAACTCATGGACAAAACTGTAAGAAAATTAAGATTATGTGACACTTTGTGTGAAATTTAACTGGATTTGGAACATAGGATAGAATCATTTTCAACTGTTTAAAGCTGGAGAACATTTCTTGGTGGAAAAAAAGCTGTGGGGGAACTGTGCTAATGTTTTCACCATTGAACCAAATCATTAAAGGGGTTGTTCACCTTGCAACACTTTTTTAGTTCAGTTGTTTTCAGATAGTTCACCAGAAATAAAGAATTTTTCAATCATATTTTTCAATGATTTTGCTGGTGAGAAAAAAAACAAAAAGTTTTCCCGTCATTTACTAAATCTGCCACATAATCTTAATTTTCTTACAATTCTTTAGAAATGAGTTGTGAGTTTCTCAACCATTTTTTCAGGCTGCAAACAAAACACCCATGCTGTGAGTAACTGACACATTTCACCTGGTCTCATAAGCGGATTCCAGCATGCGTCAGCAATTTGCAATGCGCTACTGACACACAGCATGGCTGAGTTGTTTTCAGCAGAAAAAAATGTATGCTTGAGTAAGCACACGAATAAACCATTTATATCTCAAAATATATATAAAAAGAGAATAAACATTTGTGATAAAGCATTAATATCCACTGTGAGTTTGGGTGCATGACTATAGAATGAATACCCTACTTAAAGCCAATCTCCACCCAAAAAATGATTTCAGCATAATGAAAGAATATATCATTCTTAGCAACTTTCCAATATAGATTTACAATTGGTTTACAGTTTGTTAACTGCAATGGCTACTGAAGCAGAACATTTCTGTCTGTTTATATTCTCTGTACTCCTGGTGCTGTTTAATATACCTAAAGGTGAAATGCTGCATTGCTTCAAGAGTAGATTGTAAGTTCATTTGGGTAGAGCCCTCTCTACCTCTTGTTATGGTGTTTTTGTGTATTTTAATGAATGCTTAATGTATACACAAACTTACTGTACAACACTGCAGATTATCTTGGCATTTTTTTAAAAAAAGGTGCTAATAACCACCTTATGAACCAGAGGACAAACACTGATAAATACTGCGGAGAACTAAACCCCCAATAAGAAAAGTCCCTTCCTACTACTCTATATAGTCCCCGCCTACTTCCCCCCCATTGCTCACGTATCGGTGCAGAGAAAAGGCAGTGGATCGCATGGGCGCCATCATCCAGATCTACGAATTGGAAGACTGCTCCAGCTGCATATGCGCCAATACAGCGATCCCTTACACATGAAGACTGAAGATCAGGAAGATGGCGCCCATGAGCTCCACTGTGCTTTCTCTGTACCGATACGTGAGCAATGTATTCTGGACACTTTCAGGGGTAATGAACTATGTGGGGGGCGACTATCTAGGGTAGTATGTAGGGGCTTTTCTTATTAGGGTGGTTTAGCTTTCCTTTAAAGTTGCAAATATATACAGTATTTACAAATAACTTCAAAACAAACCACAGTTTTTAATTAATGTATACTTAATTGTATATTCGTATAACTGGGCATTTATATTATTATAAATTGGTTTAAAATATAAAAAATATCAGAGTGGAAACAGAAAGGTGCTCAGTGCTATTGGATTAAGGAAGACATCACTGTGTTCTGAGGAGTTGCAGGGCATGAACATAGATGTTTCAGTTGAAGGCTGGGTAGTCAGATGATACTCAATTGGGTGGTTGAGGGACCAAAACATACACATAGCAATGAAAAACATATTCTTACAGCACTGATTCAGTGCAAGCTAGCCACAATACTACATCAGTTATTTTTGGGAACTTTAAAATCCCTTTAACAAAAAGAAGATCTATATATTTTAGAGTCTAACCTTTTTATAGCTCTTTGATCTACTTCTACCCTCTATGTCTGTGCTACACAATGTAACCAGAAGACACCTACCTGCAGAACAGCCATCAGGGGGCAAAGGGGGGGGGAGCAACTGTGCCTAGCCTGGTGAATTTCAAGTTTAAAGGAGAACCTGCACTTCCAAGATTAGCTGGGCCCCCTTGAGCAGACATTGAAGCAGGACGTTGCCTAAAGGTGGTCATACACGGGCCGATAAAAGCTGCCGACAGACCAAGTCGGCAGCTTATTGGCCCGTGTATGGGGGCCCCCGATGGGCTTTCCCGATCGAGATCTGGATGAAAATCGGCCAGATCTCGATCGGATGGGACTAAAAATCCCGTCGGATCACGGCCGCATCTGTTCATTGATGCAGTCCCGCGATCCGACCGCCCGTTCCTGTTCGTTAGGATCCGATCTTTGGGCCCTAGGGCCCACGTTTGGATCAGCCCGATATTGCCCATCTCAAGGTGACATCGCCAAACAAGCGGATCTCTCCGTTTATGGCCACCTTAAGAAGCAGCCAAATCCGCTGAAGGAAACCAAAGCTGCTTAACGTGAGAAAAAGCCACCAGAAAAAAAATTAGGCACCCCCTCAGTGATCGTATTCACTTACCTGATACCCTGGACAGTGCTCCTGTTAGCAGAAAACTGCACCAGCCTGGAGTCCTTCTTAGTGAGCACCATGTAGACATCCTCTTCTTCCCTTTGCTTTTTTCAATGCCTGGGGCAGATGCATGCGCAGTAGAGCGAAAAGGCCTTTTTTTTTGTTTAAGTTTAGTCTAACATGCCCCCCCTAGTAATCTACACTTTCGTTCTCCTTTAACAATATATTCATATAATATTCTCAAATGAAAACAAAAAGAATCTGTTGTATTCTAAGTGATTAAACGACAGTGGAATAAAGTATTGTTCAACAATTAAAACATTACAGGGAACTAAAAGAATATGTTTCGTATACGGCTGGTTCTGTAAACAATGTTATCTATTTTACTAAAACTGTATACCCAGACTAACTCCCACAGTGGCACATTAGTTATTATGTGCAGCCAGCCACAGCTTAGAGGGAAGAAACTGCTGTCAATGGATGCAATGATGTACTATGAGTATGTTAAATATTCTGCTTTCTGAAATCAGTTGGTTGACCTATTCTGTTTAAAGAATTTGCTTGTGCCAAACTTGTCAATTACATAATTGCAAAAAGGGTTTAGAAATAGGAATGATCACTGTAAATTAGACAGCTAGGGGCTGCTTCACACATTATCAAGACATGCTAAGCTTTTTATTTGTTTTACTCTGGATTAAAATGTATTTATTCACTAAAGATCATGGTTGTAAAATGTATAATGTGGCATTTATCTTCCAGTTATTTCCCTTATACCTGTAACAATATCTAATTGGGTATTCTGTTCTTTTCCTCCATACTTGCTTATTATAAAACTGACTGGGACAGCTATAGTAGTTGCACACATTTACTCCAACAGAGACTCTTGTAGGATAGCAGTCAACATGGGGCTATCAATTATGGTGGCCATAAACGGGCAGATAAAGCTGCCGATATCGGTCGTTTGGACCAATTTTACAGTTTATCTGCCCGTGTATGGGGGCTTCCGACGGGTCTTCCCCATCGATATCTGGCCATGATATTGATCGTGAAGATTTTTAACCGACCCGTCGGAGCCCCTTGGCGTATCGTAATTCGATCGTTCAGCCATACGGCCGAACGTTCGAATTACCCCCGATATAGCCACGCTGTTAGTGGCATATTGGGGAAAGATCCGCTCGTTTGGCGATGTTGCCAAACGAGCGAATCTTTGAGTCTATGGCCAGCTTTAGCCTATCACAGCCCTTATTTGGCATCCCCAAGGAATTTTTTCTTACTTGTGTGGCTCACCAACAGTTTGTACATTTGAGTACACCAAAAGTTTTTTTTCTTAAAATTGTATTAAAAAAAAAGATATAAAATCAACTTAAATTCGAAGAAAAGTATTAACATAAATAAAACAAATGAAAGATCAAAACTTAGTGACCAATAAAGGTAGAGATGTATCCATCATTTCTTAATGAAAACAGGACCCATACATTTTACACTGTATGACGTTGGTGGTGTTCCACTGTATTATTACAAACTTTTCAATTATTATTGTCACACTGGACAGCTTGTTAATAATCTTATAACATGAGTTCTGGGGGGACGGCTATAAGTGATTGTCTTGACATACCATCATTAGTAAGTGATTGTTCTGCCTATTGAACAGGTCCACAACCTATAAGTGGTTCTGTTGTGTGTTGGAAGGTTTTTATTGTTAAATATCGGGTTGTTGGTGGTAAGGCCTTCACATAAATGAGACAGGTGTCAAAAAATCTTCTTGTGTTTTTTCTTATTTGTCAAAGTTTCTATCCAAGCAAGATGGAAGATATAAATGAGTTTTTCTTGTAATAGGGAGAGGGTAGGGGGATTGGAGAGTCATTTGTGTAAAATGGCTTTCCTGCTATTCATTCTGCCAGGGCTTTGTGGTTAGTATACTAGAGGAGAATTTGTTGAGGATAGACCAGGCCGATAATGTTTAATGTTTTACCTGAGAGGTCTTTCCAGTAGCAAATGATTTTCCTCCTCACAAAGAGTTTTTAAATTTGTGTATGGCTGACAGGTAAAAAAAAATGGGGACCCCTGCCTTAAGGAATGGTTATTTTACATTATGAATGCCCCTTAACTGGCAAAACCTTGTCCCAAATATTCTGGATAACAGATCCATTGAATGAATAAACTTAAAGTAGAAACATATGTATAGAGCATAAAGTAGTATCCTCAGTGACAGCTAGCAATGTGAAACTGCTTCTGTAAGTAAATTAGTTTGGGCACTTGGATATAGGCTTTTGTAAAAACCCACCAAAGTGTACAGCTGGGGTAAATCAATTTTTATCGAAGGCTTGCAGTAACAATGCAAGGGATGGCAAAAATACTAGTTACTATTATAATGGTACATTGCAACAAAAAGGAGATGACGGATCACACACCAGGGGTTTCTCCATCTTTAAAGTGGCATTTAAGAAAATTATAAGCACACAAGGTGGGCTAGCATGCCACGATGAGAGTCTAGCACAGAGAATATCAATCTTTGTTCAATAAAAAAAAATACATTCATCATCAATACAGGTATTTTATGCAGTGTTTTTCAACAGCTGCTTTTCCTTATTTCCTTTAGATGCTCAGGAACAAATATATTGTTTGTGAATTTCTTAATATCACAACTGCATATATGGAATTAGAAGCTGGAATTGGAAAACATATTAGTACAAGCCTGTACAAACTGCACTCCTGAGATATATCCATTATCAACAATATGAGCTGTTGATTTATGCAAGATAATAATAAAAATATTTTAATCTTCTGAGTACCGACATTTGCAATCTCTTTTTAATGCCCGAGGCACTGACAAATAATGTGACTTACTGAAGGACACAAGTGAGTTGATACTAAAATTTAAACATCAAGCAGGACATGTTCCATGTTCATCTGTGCCAGGATTATATATAACTAATAAGAGAAACAATTGATCTGTTTTTATTATCTGATTTGTATCAAAATGTAATGGCTTTATGTAATGCAAACCGGTGGCATTTTTGATATTGTGAACAGTGACAAGTTTTGCTGGCACCTATCCTACTTTCCTAGCATCCTGGCTATGATGAAGCAACAGTCTATAGCAGTGATCCCCAACCAGTAGCTCGCAAGCAACATGTTGCTCTCCAACCCCTTGGATGTTCCTCTCTGTGTCCTTAAAGCAGATGCTTATTTTTGAATTCCAGGCTTGGAAGTACGTTTTAATTGCATAAAAACTAAGTATAGTACCAAGTAGAGCCTCTTGTAGGCTGCCAGTCCACATAGGGGCAACCAAATAGCCAATCACAGCCCTTATTTGGCACCCCAAGGGACTATTTTATGCTTGTGTTGCTCTCCAACTCTTTACATTTGAATGTGGCTCACGGGTAAAAAAAGGTTGGGGACCCCTGGTCTATAGTATGAAATGTGCTGCTGTTTTCATTTCCCACACTAATTTAGGAAGAGGTTTTTGATTTTTTTTTCTGGTTCAGGAACCCATTACAGGCCAGGTTTTATCTAAATATTTTGTAAACATTTCAAATACATCTTCTATTAGGGGTAAATTACTACAGGAATGGGACCTGTTCTCCAGAATGCTCAGGTCCTGGGCTTTTCAGATCTTTCTATTATTTGGATCTTCATATATTGTCTATTAGAAAATCATGTAAATATTTAATAAACCCAACAGGCTTCCCATAAGGATTAATTATATCTTAATTATATCTTAGTTTGGATCAATTACAAGGTACTGTTTTTTTATTACAGAGAAAAGGAAATTTAAAAAATTGGAATAATTGGATAAAATGGAATCTATGGGAGATAGCCTTTCCATAAATCAGAGCTTTCTGGATAACGGTTTCCGGATAAAGAATCCCATACCTGTACAGTATTTATATACTGCTAAAACAGCAATGTTACTGATAATAGTAAACAGTAAAATGAGAACTTACTTGTTAGTATTTTCCATGTTTTCTTTTCATCATCATAATACTGCACAAGATTGCTGGGCAGTCGGTCTGGTCCTGGAGGTAATCCTCCCACTAGCAACAGCATTTTCTTGCTGGATCGGATTCTTCACCCAAAACAAAAAAAAAAGATTTTAATTATAACAACACAAGCCCATTTGTCCAGATTATCAATACGGATTCTTCTTCTCTCACCCTAACCGTCTGAGAAGAGGTTTTAAAGTATGAGTTAAAAAGATAATATACATAAAAACAGAGGAGCCTTACTAGGGAACAGAAAACGAAGCTTCTATCAGGTGCCTTGCAGAATTGTCTTACATTCTCTATTATCACAATAAATTATCAAACTTTCCAGCTGAGTACACATGAAATGCCCTGTAGTTGTGATTAGCTTAGGCTTTAAAGTTACACATCAAAAATCATATTAGTCACATTCATTATTCCTAGTCATTTTACACCTAAGAATCCTTGGAAAAATGATAAAGGTTACACTGTGCGACTGGAGAAAAATACATTTTATTGCAGTATATCGAGAAAAATTAATTGTTATATGTTCACTGCAGATGCTTCATGTTTCAGTTCTATACTTTGTAGAGTTTGTATCCTCAGACTTGCTCTTCATATGTGCACCAGTGACTATAGTGCTGATGGACAATGATGTATCCAGAGTATCCCTTTCCAATAATCCAGCAGCAAATATCTGCTCATCTGTGGAAAAGTCATAGTGATCCAACACAAAGGCTACTTACCCACCCAAAGAGTGCTGGGGTTTCTTGCTTTGAACTTTTATTGTGATTACCTACCTGGAAGTTTTACAATCACAGCTTGTGAGCATGTCTGTTTTGATTGGACGGTCTTTTGATTTATATTTTACAAGTAATATATGCTGTGCAATTGCATGCTTTTAAAACTGTACACTCCCATGTGTATTAACATTTTTCTTCCTTCATTTATTTGCCAATGCCTAATAACTGGGATACTTCCATAACAATTAAGGATTTTAAGAGTTCCATTTTTTTTAAGCTGCCCTATTTATGATCTTTTAAAAGTAAGCATTCAATTAGGCTTCATCCTCTCAAGTCACCATCTCATCACCCCCTTTCTCTTGCTTGGCTGGTATTAGTGTGTATGTGCCAGTTTAGGTAGCCGGCACATAATTCCTGGTCTAATTTGGATACACTGTTTTTTTTAACAGTATCGCATGTACCTGAACCATGATGGCAAGAGACACTGCACTATGATACAAATTTACATTGGACAAAATCCATAAATTCTGCTATAAGTAGCGCCAGTGAAACAAGTTGAGCCACATGAAACCTTGACATGTATAAGATATTTTGTGGACTGTCTGTATAACGTTGTCACATTTATTTTGCATATCAAGAAACTCAACCTCCATTTGTATTTGATTTTAAGTCACACATGTGAACTGGTACATTGGATTCAAAGGTTATATTGTTACAGCTTTTAAAGTATAACAACAGATTTCCATATTCTAAATTATATTGTATTTTCGTTATTGAAAATCTATATAAAAAGTGGATTACCGGAGAACTTTGCAAGACAAAAACCAAACTGTAAAGGATACAGTGTTACAGTTAATAAAATTAGTTAATAAACAGGGATTAAAACATAAAGCAATGTAATAACTATCATTTGTCTTTTATCAAAATTTTCTGAATTCAAGGTTCCAACTAATGGAGACCGTTCTTGGATCCTCTCTGGAAACCATTAAAAAGAGGAACTATCATGAAAAGAAAAGTGTAATATGAGCTTTGTCTCATGGAAATAAGAAACTTTCTAAACACAAATGGATGAAAGATTTTGTACAGTACACTTTTTTAAATAAATTAATTCTCATTATTGGCATTTTGTCTTTCTACATGCAGGCTTTGTGTTGGAGTCTTTTTTCTTCCGAAGGAGAGCTAAGTGATCATAGCTCAATAATGTATTAGAGATTAATAACTATCTTTTTTTTTTTTACAACATGTTTATGTTAATTGTAATTTCTATTTAAAATGGTAGTCTACCCTCTTTTTCAATTTGAGTTCCTTGAATAGGGCTTTTGCTGAAAAATGTCTTGCCCGTTTTAATAAAGAAATATCTATGTTATGGTATTTTTTGTATTAAACAGACTGGAACTGAAACATTTGTTTCATTTTTCAACTTCATGTGGTTATTCAGATTTAAATAAATTACTTCTTTGTATAGTTAACTTCTCATCTCAAATTATAACAAGTGTTGCGGCTAAGGAAGGGGTCTGTTTATACAGAGCGTGTTATTTCCATTTAACTCAAATATCCCAGTTACAGTGTTAAATGTAAAATATAGTACATAGCTATCCTGTACTGCCCTTTTTTAACCATAATGCCTTTTTCTTGTAAACAGTAAATGCAGTTCCCAGTTCCTTTCTATAAATCACAACGGGCCAAGAAAAAAAGGAACTCTTGAATTTAAAGGGCCAATATGCACCTATTTAAATTAAAGTTAAATTAACAGTACTTACAATGAACACTCATTATTCAATTTCATTTGAAAAGACAATAGCTGTTTACATTTTTTAATTATAAAAATAGGAAGGGGGTTTATTTCCTTCTAGAATCTGAAGGGTTTGTATAATACGCTTATAAAAACCTCCTCGGTCTCTACTTAGATTACCTGTGTCTCAGACACACAAATTAAGGACTTCTTTAATCTTCTTTCATTTTAGGTTTAACTAGGTGGTGGATAAATCTGACTAAATATTTTTCCCAGGATTAATCTCAATAACCAAATGTAGGAATAGGTGTAAAATGAAAATTGTTAAAAACATAAAAAGTTTCTGGCTTTTTTATGGTTTATATATGAAAACATGCTTTTCTCACAAGCTTTATTTACATGACTAATGATGACCACAAGTGCATACTGCCCCTTTAAGTCCATAAGCATGATGCAGTCTTATGGGGTGTTAGCTCCAGAACCATCATATATCAGCTGTTGTGTTTGAAATTAATTTAACTAAAACCTAGAATTAAAAGAAGCCTTCCTGTGACACTGCAGCTCAGGCATTAAAACAATGAATCAAATTTGGAGAAAATATACCTGGTTTAAAGCATTTTACTAGGAAGATTATCTCAATTTCTTTTAACTAAAATAGGCAGAGTACAAATGTTGGATATCCCAGACTGGGGCAATCTAAAACAGGGATATCTGGTTCCCATAGGACAGAAGCACATTTTAATCATTTGCATACAGTCTGTTCTTGACACTGTATTGTAAAACTTGATCTAACCTTTTAAGTGCCCAGTGGTGATAACAAACGAGCACTGAGAAGTCAGACGGCAGAATTGTTAGATTAATTCCCCGTGTGCATCCAGGAGACAAGCCACAGCCAGTAAATTTAGCTCTTTAATTTTCATTTTATTATACACTAAATTTCAAACCTCACATAATCTAATGGTGAAATCTCTGACCAGGCCATGGAAAGGTCTTAGCTAACTTTCAGCATCACTCTGACTGAGATAATAAAGGTAAAAGATACAACAGCAGATGATGACCATAAATGCTCCCCAAGCAGGCCTGGTAACTGCAAAATTACAGTTTTTTTGGCTGTTTATAGTGGTGGCATCTTTGAGGAACCAGACACGTGCAATTTAAAAGTCTGACAGTATATATTTTACCCTGTGTCTACGGTATATAAATATCCCTTTAATATCCATTAATTCATGAGGCAAAAAAAACTGTTTTGGTGGAGATCCCCTTATATATCCCCACATATAGCCTTATAGTCCCAAAGCATTTGCAAAAAGAGGATATCTGATTCACACATTAAGGGGGTCATAGATGTTACAATTACAATCTTTCCCAAGAAAAGATCTTTCCAAGAAAGATTGTAGAGCTGAATCATCAGATATACAGGTAGAAACAATAGAATTTTACCTGTATCTGACGATTCAGCACTTACAATGGCCGATGTTCAGGTGCCTTCAAAGGCACCCAATCAAAATTTTCCGACCCGATCAATCGACGAGCTGACTGATATCCAAGTCTTCTGTTGATATCGGTCGGTTCATCTCCCACCATACACCATAATTTTGTATGAAAATTTGTTTTGTACAATATTATCGGTGTGTCTATGGCCCCCTTTACACTTACTACCCTATAGATTGTGATTTGAAACCTATGAATACTTTACTATCGAGGTCAAAGTTTGCACCCATTCCAGTAAACCTTAGAATGTAGCAAGCTTACTGCTTACTTTCATTATTCTATTTGCAATTTACCATTAAGGGGGTTATTTATTAAAGGGGAAATCCAGCTTCCAAACCAAAATTTTATAAAGATGTCCACATAACACAGAAACGCCTAATATACCCATCACGGTTACCTGTTTCTTCAAAAAGTATGAATGAATAGCATTTTCTATGCTGCAATCCAACAGTTCTTCGCTTACTGCATCATTTGAAATCCTAGCAGGGAAGGAGGGACTAAAACACTGATGTTACAAATTGTAACAACTTCTCCACAGCTTACAGACAGCATGCAGGAACTACATAACCCACAATGCATTGCACTGTGATGTTCCTTTCCTTATTGAAATCACATGTGCAGGGAATTGTGGGGTTTGGAGGATGCAGTCTAAGGACAGCTGCCTGCTAATACAAAGTAACAGTAGTCACCCAGCTAAGCAAAGAAGTCAGAGAGATCAGCAGGAGAGCAGGGGGCTAGGCTTAGGGAACTGTCAGAAACCATTAAAAATCATGAAAACTCTGCAGATTATTTAATTGATGTAAATTGCATAGTTGCTTGAAATTATGTTTACTTTTCAAAAATCTTAAGTTGTGTTTTTGTGGAGTTCCCCTTTAAGGTTCGAGTTGTGTTCTCCAAACAATTTTTTGTTTGTTTTTTTTTAAAAAAAAAATTCGAATTTTTCAAGATTTATTATACCCTGACCCTGGAAATACCTAGAATCCAAAAATACACCATCTAAAACCTGAGGAGGGCATGTAGCGGTCAATGGCAGAGGTCCCTTGAACCATTTGAAGATGTTAATAGCCTTCATGATGTTCGAGTTTTTTCAGTGGGTTAAGTTCAAAAACTCGATCAATTGGAGCGATTCGAGGTTTTACCTGTGCAAAGCTTGATTCGAGTTTTTGGAAATACCTGGAATCCAAAAATACGCCATCTAAAACCTGTGGAGGGCATGTAGAAGTCAATGACAGAGGTCCCTTGAACCATTTGAAGATGTTAATAGTCTTCATGATGTTCGAGTTTTTTCAGTGGGTTAAGCTCAAAAACTCGATCAATTGGAGCGTTTCGAGGTTTTACCTGCGCAAAGCTTGATTCGAGTTTTTGGATTGCAAACTAGCTAATTCGAGTTTTTAGCATTTGTGTTTTTTTCTTAAATCAGAAACCATTCGTGTTGTGAGTTCATTCGAGGTGTAAATAAGGTCACACAAAATTTAAAATTCGACCTTTGATAAATAACCCCCTAAGAGAGAACGATTTACAGGCTACTGTGCTGTGGTGAAAAGACTGCTATCAGGAAAAGCCGGGACTCGAACCTTGTGTTTGCGGTTGCTGGACTTGTTCCAAGCACCTGTCTTCCTAGATCCTGTGTTCCAAGTTCCTGTTTCCGGTGTTCCTGTGTCCTGATCCCTACCTTCATGGATTTCCAGGTATTGATTTTGGCCTGTTCTGGCTACGATTCCTGCTTGCCCTTTCTTGTCACTTCTGACCCGTGTTCCTTCCAACTGCTGTGGATACCCCGGTTCTGACCTTGGCCTGTTTCAGACTACGATTCCTGATTGCTGTTTTCCCCATCACTGCCTGTATTTTTGTTGCACCTGTTCTGTAAATTTAATCTTTATTAAACCTTGCTTTCATATGGCTTTTTTTGGCATTGGTGCCAATTATTAAATGCACAATGGAAAAAAGAATGCTTTGTGCATGCAAATGCATCAATGTGAAATGCATTAGTTGAAATTCCAAGTCTACTTCAAAAACCATGGAGAAAAAAACAAGAAGACTACCGGTAATTGCAAATTGTCTCAGAATACTACACCATGCTTAATATTAGGGATTAGGAAAACATCTCCTGTACAGTGGCTATAGCCATAATTAAAGGATAACAGTCACAGGTTGCAGACAATCTACCAGTTTTTCTTGGCACACTTCTGCTACATGAGCCCCAGATCTTTGATGGTGATGGCATACAGGTTGTTATTTTTGTGTTTTATGAATGGTTTAGGTTTTTATTCAGCAGCTCTCCAGTTTGGAATTTCAGTAGCTATGTGGTTGCTAGGGTCCAATTTACCCTAGCATCAAGGAAGTGGTTAGAATGAGAGACAGGATTATGACTGGTAGAGAGAAAAATCACTGAATGACAGATGCACAACCTAAAACAAAAAGTGATTTATGGATGGTTATAGAAGGTGCAGGATATAAACTATTTACACAAGGACCCATGCCAAGATTACCATGTGGTTATTATTTAACTGGCTTAATTTCACTACATAACATTCGCAGAGGATGAACAGTCTTTATTAATTAAAACATGTATAAGTTTTTGTTGTAAAATCTGGGAAAAGCACTCAAGCCAGGGTCTGCTACAGACCACCAGGGTTTAGTGAGGACCAAGCTGGAGCCTGAGCTGGGAAAGCACCATTAGCCTTAGTTGGATGTTAACCATGGTTATAGTAAACAATATTGACCCCACTAATGTGATTGAGCTGACTGAACCGGAACAATGCCACTGGGAAATTTGTTTAATAAACATTTTAAACAGTCACAGTTCCTGAATATTATATGAATGAAAATCAATACAATTAAATAAAAGAAAATCTAAGCAGTATACAAAGGTAAAAAAAAAAAAATCCATGAAGTGAAAGAAAAAAAAATACAGTAGTTTGGAAGGATCATTTGCTCGTTGTTCAAGGCTTTCATACTAAACATCTAGTGGAAAAGGATACAGTTTGTTGTTCTTAAAGGGTCACATCCAAGAAAATAGTTATTACTTTTAGCCAGTAATATACTCAATAGTGTGCAAAAAAAGTCAGAAGTAATTAGTTGTAGTACCTTCAAATCCAGATACTGACCTCATACATTATTTTACACATTTAAGTATACTTCTGTGATTAAAAAATCTTACAGGAATTGAAATGTGACTGAGCACAGCTATGGTAATATAGTGACTAATTAATCATAATGTGTGGTGTTTTAGACATTAACTATAAAACAAATACAAAGACACCTCTGGAAACGTTAAAGTTTGCCAAAAAGTATTGAAATATTATTGCAAATCGACCACTACATCACTAGCTCCTACCCTATGCTTATCAGTTATATATAATATATATATATAAAAGTGTAATATAGTTATTCAAATAACTGATTCCAGTACAAACAAAATCTAACAAAATAACTGCATTTTGCACAAATCCTGCATGTAGAGAGACATGAGTGATTTTGTTAGAGTGAGCTCTAATACATCTTCTAGGCAAAAGGAGCCCCCCTATAAGATATATTGGGACTGTCAATAATTATCTGACACCCAACTCCGGCATGAAGAGAAACAGATTTTGAGAGAGGGATAGTGAAGATGAACTTGATTATTTCAGAAACAGTTCATCATTTTTAACTGATTATATTTAGAAACTTTCTTAATTCAGTATGATGAAGTGTATATTCAATTTTCATTTTCACGATCGTTCCCCTTTAATAATTAAAATTTTTAAAAAAACAGCTTTTTTTTTAATACTCATGGATATATGTATACCTTAGTAAGGATATTTAATCCCTCACCTGCTTGCTACACTTTGCCTGCAGTGCTGTCTGAAGGGCATCAGGTGATAGTTCATTGCATCCAGCAGTAGTTTCTGGCATACAGGGTCAGACCTCATAAAATCCACTGACTGCACCCTTTCTACCAACTCTGGTGCAGGGATAAGGGCAAAGCGCAGTCTTTTCATCAAGTCTGGGGCATACTGCATGCGGGTCTCCCGATCATGCTCCAGCCAAAGCACAGTCATCTGAAAGAGTGCGAGTTCAGATTCAACAGGGGGTGGAATAGAATCCAGCATAGAGCGCATCTCCTCGAAGTTGAGTAATAGAACATCTTCCACCAGGTACTTATTGGCAAGCTTCTTAGTGTCCTCGAGGCTGTGCAGAGCTGCAATCTTGCACACCTGCTTGTAGTTCTGGACAGAGATCTGGTCATTCAAAAACTGTACACAGAGCTTGGTAACCTGAGGGATGTGCAGGATCTTACTAACGGACAGCACCTCCTCCACTGTGTCTAGGGACAGTGTTACATTTGCTGTATACAGGTACTCCAGGACCAGACGCAAACCTATTGAGGAGCAGCCTTGCAGAACTAAGTTGTTAATGGCTCGAGGGCTGACCAGGAGCTTATCATCTGGAGATGAGGAAGGGGTTCCAGGATCTTCTGACTGCTGTTGTTGCTGGTCCTTGGGCACAGATGGCAAGGCATCCTGCCCTGGATGGCTGGAAAATAGGGATCGGAAGTACTGAGAGCAAGAAGCCAGCACAGCCTTGTGGCAGTGGAATTGCTGTCCCTGAGCTGTTAGAGTTACGTCACAAAAAAGTTGCTTCCTCCACAGCAGGTTTAGACCATGCAGCAAATTGTCACTATGGCCTGGGTCAAAAGTTGAAGTCCTGTCCCCCGATCTGGACATGGCTCCACGTGAATGCAACTGGCCTATGGACCTATAAGGAAGATGGGCAACAGGTTATGAATTGTAATAAAAAGCTTGGAAATGTTTAAAGGGGTGGTTCACCTTTCAGTTATTTTTAGTATGTCATAGAATGGCCAATTCTATACAACTTTTTCTAAAGTTTTTTTCTTTTAAGTCTTTCCACCTTTCAAATGGGAGTCACTGGCCCTATCTAAAAAAACAAATGCTCTATAAGGCAATACATTTATTTTTATAGCTACCTTTAATTACTTATTTTTCTATTCAGGTCATCTCCTATTCATATTCCAGTCTCTTATTCAAATCAGTGCATGGTTGCTAGGGGAAAGTGGAGCAACCAGATTGCTGAAATTGCAAACCGGAAACCGCTAAATAAAAAGCTAAATACCATAAATGATAAAAAATGACAACTAATTGCAAATTGTCTTGGAATATCACTCTCTACATCATACTAAAAGTTAATTCGAAAGTGAACAACCCCTTTAATTACTGCATGCATTATCACCAGTAGTTGCATGTAGCATGGCATGCCAACATAGATAGATATTATGCATTATTTAAACATACTATGGCTCATTTATCAAAAGGCATTGTGCCATTATTTAGAGATCTTTCATTTGCTTGTGCTGCCCTGTACCTATTTGGCTTGGTATTTAATATATTTATGTGGTTGGAAATGTATGTGTACAATTTGGGCTGCAATCTTTTTCCTTAAAAACTGTTGGGTTGGGTTGAGTTCCCTCCTGGCTTGAATTAATACCTTATGCAAAGATGAATGAGCATACATTATTTTTGCAAGCTGAAAGGTAAAGGTAGCAACTTTGTTTAGATGAGTAAAAGGTATATTCAAGGGGCACATTTATTAAGGTTCGATTTCAAATTTTCAAAAAAAATTTTGTCCAAAACTCACAAATTAAAAATTTAAAACCACCAACTTGAAGTCAGATGTGAGATTTATCACACTTCGACCCTGGAAACAGTTCTAATTTGACTATTCCCCACCTAAAACCTGCCGAATTTGTGTAGAAGTCAATGGCAGAGGTCCTTGAGCCAAGTTTTTGTCAAATTTTGCTTAGAAAATTATGCCCCATAGACTCCAAAAAATTGTCTCACGTTTTTTTTCAGAGGAAAACTCTATTCGAATTCAATTCTAGTCTTCGGGTCGGGACTATTCTTTCAAATTTTAGAAGTTAAAATTTTTTCATAAATAACATATCATTCGAATTGTGAATAAGATCGAATTTATTAGAATTTCAAAAAAATTCACATTACTCTAAAAATTGACCTTTGATAAATAACCCCTATAATGTATATTATTATATTGTATATTGTCCTAAACTGACAAAATATCACCATCACTAACCTTAATTATTAAATGAGCATCATACCCTAATTGTTCAAAACGAGTTTAATGCAGAAGACTAGAGCTAAACATACTTTATTGTTTTCATCATGAAAGTTTAAAATGAATTTACCAAACACAAAGTCATTGTAATAAAACACGAATAATTAGTGAAAGTATTGATATATTTGATGAAAATTAATACCTGATGATGATATTATTGATGCACCAAATCCAGGATTCAGTGGGGATTTGGCCAAGTCATGGAGCTTTTTGCAGGATTCAGTTTTAACAGCCAAACCTTATCTGAACCCATAGAATGATCATGTTAGTGATGGACAACTGAATGCTATAATTTTTGGTTTAAAACATTTTTTATTCTCCTAAAATCTGAATATGCAAATGAGGGTTCAGTTTGGTTCAGTATTCATCCAAATCCTGTGGAGGTTTTGGTATTTGGCTGAAGTTTCATATCAACATATGAACTGGGAAATATTCTAAATTCATACTTTGATATTAACTACGGGAAGAAGTTAGTTTCCAATAATAAATGACATTTACTGGAGTTTGACACATGTAAAACTCATCTGCATATTGACCAGGGCTTTATATACTGAAGATTTGTGCCTGCTGCACACGCCAGGCAGGATCATGTCTGGGGCTTGTGTTTATGAACAAATATATCAGCAATCCTTAATACATGGCCCAGGAGCAACCCAATGCATCAGATAAAAAAACATGGCTAATAAAGTAAATGTGTGAGAAAATTAATACTGTGACCCTCTGTAAATGATTAATCTATAGTTATGTTTATATTACAGACACTTCCAAAAGGATAAAAAGCCCAAATCTATGAGTGTAGGACAGAACATTTACCTACTGAAATACACACTAATATGCAGGAGGACTGCTCAAGAAATAAATAATGTACATATAAACTGTTGGACTTTTCAATAGTAGGTGGACAGAACTTCAATTACATTCTTTTAAAAAGGTAAAAAAGAATGCTCTGTATGAGTGGTGATACTATCTTTAAACTCCCTTGCCATAAGAAGGATCATGCCTTTATTTATTTTTTTATTTATTTTTTTACCAGGGTTCTACATAGTGAAAAAGGATAAAGAAAACAGATAATACTGCTGCTGTATATTAGTCAAGATTAACCTCAATGATGCCCTTAATATCTGAATGTTTTTGTTGTCTGGGTTGCAAAACATTTTACATTGAGCTTACCCAGAATGCCACACCTTTAAAAAGAGAGTAAGGCAAAACAAATGTTCTGTCTTTTTGCATAGAAGATACATTGACATTTTTTTCTCTATCCAGTTTCAATAAGCTTAGATTCATTGGTGTGCTTAGCATTGATATTATGAGTTCTAGAGCAAGTCTATGGTTGGCAAACCCTCCTTCATCAGTTAGAACACATAATAACTTGCCCTACCCTTAGGCTCCATGTTTTTTTTAAACTTCTGGGTCTCGGTGTCAATGCACTAGAGTCACTGAGGATAGTTCTGACCTTGTGTTATACTGCTAAGGGCAGTGTTTAAGAAGACATCTAGAAACACTTTGAGAAATGCTCCAATTTTCTGGCAGTAGATACAATAAGAAATAATTGTTTTTTGTTCTTTCAAAAACTGGTTGTTCACAGAAACGTCACAACTGGAAAAAGGGTCATTGTACAATATGCTGGCATTTTAAGCTGCCTAAGGACTAAGTGCTGCACCCATGACAACAGAACTATAAAGCAACACAGGTCAATTCCAGGTCCAGACTTTTTTCCACCATGCTGGACAGAGGACCTTACTAATCCAATTCACCTCCAGCTGTAAGAACCCTTCTGCCTTCGAATCCAGTCATACTGTTTACCAGTTAGTCGGCAAGACAAAGACTCTCGCACCTGGTGTCTGAACACTGTCTCTTTTTAGATTGTAAGTTCTTGTGTGCAGGGCCCTCTTTATTGGTTATTAGTTGTTTTTTATGTTCCATGTATACACACATTTATTGTATAGACTGTGGAATAAGTTGGTGCTTTATATGTTTTTTTTATAATAATAATGATATATATAATAAAGGTGACTGGTCTGTTGCTTAATGCATGGCCCTTAATTTAGAAGAGAGGTTTGTGGTTTGTCCATTACTTAAATAGTTACATTAAGTTGGCTGTCTAAGCTGTGTCTCACATAAACTTTTTTTCAGGTTGGTGAACTAAAGTATCACCTGGTAAACACAAGCTCATCTTTTGCATATGCTAGAGCAGGGATCCCCAACCTTTTTTACCTGTGAGCCACATTAAATTGTAAAAAAAGCTGGAGAGCAAAATATAAGCTGTGATTGGCTATTCGGTAGCCCCTATGTGGACTGGTAGCCTACAGGAGGTTATGTTTGGCAGTACACCTGGTTTTTATACAACCAAAACTTTCCCCCAAGCCTGTAATTCAAAAATAAGCACCTGCTTTGAGAACACTGGGAGCAACAACCAAGTGGCTGGAGAGCAACGTGTTATTCACGAGGCACTGGTTGGGGATCATTGTGCAAGAGTATAAGAAGGTCAAGTTACACATTATACATTTCTGTTTCCATATAACCTTCTTATGGCACAGAATATGTGGGGGTGCTTATTGACTGATAATACAAATATCTTTTTATTAGAAGGTTTATGCCAATGCTGTTCATGATTGATCCAAGTATAAGACCTACATTGAAAATTCAATGATCTCTATCTTAGAAGGTGTATGTCAATGCTTTTCAAAAAGACATTAATATAAGTACCTTAAACCAGAGGTTCCTTACTTTTCCAGTGCATAGTGGGGGTACTAATTGCAGAAACATGAGGTCTATCAGGAAGAACTCCGCCCTATATTCAACAGTTTACTGCATATCACCAAAGAAACAACTTTTCCTACAAGTTTTTCATAGTAATATAAATCATGCCGAGCACCAAAAGCAGAGACGCAAGTCACAAAACCTGCAGGGTGTGTCTTATTAAAGGGGTCCTAATCAATCCTGCAAGTAATAATAATGTCTAAATGTCTAATATTGTCATGGAAGCATTTCTTTTTCTTCATAATGCATCTGCAATAAATGTAACATTCTTCCTCTGTAAGTATCACACAAATAAAAGCCCTTTAGAAGAAACAAGTATTGTCTCATTCCACGTTAATAAGCCAGAGTTCCTCCTCTCCTTTCTAAACACTATCCTGATACTGAATAGGCTTCATGGAAAGGTAGGTTATCTCAATCAGGATTACTCCAATGCCACACAGCAGCAAGAACACAATGTGCTTTGACAAAGGGAGTATTATATGTGTGCGCCAGTCCACTTTTTTTTATCATCTAAACTGACAAACTCCTGCACTTGCTAGACTTTTTTTTACATTTATTCATAAAAGATGCAAAAAAAACCCAAATGTAAACGTAATAACCATGGAATGCCGTTTCCACAATTCTTTCTAACCCCAATTATAGTTTGTCAACATTATTATACTTGGGTATTTAAGTTACAAAATAATTAAACATCAAAGTTTTGGGGTGAAATGACACATTTAGAGGCAACAAAGTAAGGAACACTATAGAAAGACCCCCTCCTGTGCAGACCCTTCAGCCAGCGACTGTAGCCAGCTTTACTTTTATTATTGTGATAGAGAAATAATCACTCAATACAATAAGGGTCCCTGCTGAGTCGTCAGTTTGTAATGTAATAGTTGACTAGATTTAATGGACCTGGAACACAGCATTTTCCAGTATCTCAGCAGCACAGGAAATGATTACATTGCATAGCGTGCCCATTCAGGGCTCCTATTCCAGTTCTTACCCACAAAGCATGCAATGTATAGGGGCAGCACCGACAGCCTACTCTGGCTATGCTTTGACTGCATCTCTTCTTAAAAATACCATAAAATCGCTGTCTATAGAGGGCTAAAGCTACAAATATCCAGTCCGGCTGCTTTGAACTATTATTCCCTTCTAATGCAAGATGTAGATCATCAATAGCTAAAAGGCTGTAGTCTGGGCATCTCTGCATTAAAACACTAAAAAAAGGAAATCTTATATATGAATAGTTAAAAAATAAGCCGACATTATTAGGCTTTGAACACGCAGGCAACATCTTACTGCATCATGATCTTCAATCCTCTGCTATCTGTGGGACCCACACTGCTTAGGCACCACATTGCTGTGATATGCGTAACACCTAAAATAAAGTCCAGGGCTCTTCTGTGGGCAGGGTGACCAGCGTGGCATCACTAAGGACAGCCAGCTTCTCTTATTCGGAATTTATAAGTAGCACTTCACTGTGCAGGGGCTGAGTTGAAATCTATTCGGATACACCACGGATGCCCAACCTTCAGCCCCCAGCTGTTCTTGGACTACACTTCCCAGAATCCTTCTGACAGCCTTGAGCTGCTGATGAGATGTTGGGAGCTGCAGTTCAAGGACCGCTGGAAGGGGGTCCAGCCAGGTTGTCCCTCTCTGCAAACAATCTTCAGGTGTTGAACTGCAACTAGCAGTAACCATTCACAACCTCAGCAAGAAGCTCTCAGCATCTTTTCCACAGCTAAATCTCCTTTATGAAAGTAAGTCTACGTGTTAGGATCCCCTAAGCCCAGGGCCAAAGTTAAGAAACAAGGGGACTAAGGAATTGTAGAAGAAAGGCTGCCCGGGGTCCTGATGTGAGAGAAAGAAGTAAAGTTGCCTATGGGTGTCCAACCTGTGACCCTCCTGCTACACTGACAGCCTTCAGCTTGTGTCAGGATTCAGAGGGTAGCAGTGCAAACATAACTAATGTATACAGTAAACGCATCTTATCGGCAAATGACCCGTCTTCCCCACCGTACCCTAAAGGTTGAGAGGTCCCTGCTGCAGAATGTTGTTGAAAGGGCTGTGCTGTCCCAAAGATCTCCTCCAGCATGTGCCAGTGAGGGGTCTCCCTTCAGCCCCGGTCACTCCGCTGCCCCCCTCCCAACACCATTTACCCACAATTGGGAACTTTCCCTTGTCACTTCTCTCCCACTCCATTCAGCCGCCCAAACAGCCCCACGGCGGAAGGTACCGGCCGGAAACTTACCTGCTGCTCCCAAGTACTGGATAAAATGCCCTCAGCTTCCCCAAAGAGCCTCAAAGTCCTTCCTCTGCTAAAGCTCCGACACAGGCGAAATGAGAGGCCGAATACTGTGCCTTATCGTTTCCCCCCAAGTCACTCCTCACAGTGTATTTGTCCGTATATCATCAACATGGTGCCCCTAGTAGTGAATGAGCCGCCGAGGGAGAGCAGGAATGTGCGAGTAGCAATAATGTGCGAGCGAGACGGGAGCAAAGAAGGGAGAGAGTGAGCAGAGCTTTGTGCAAGAGAAGGAGAGAGAGAGAGAGAGAAAACTGTGCGTGTGACAAATTATGCCAGCAAGAAACAACACATCATTATCCTTGGGCCTGCGGCTCACTCAGTCGGAACGAGAGTAATAGGAAATCCACGCTTGGGGAGAGAAATGGTCGTGCATGGCCGGTGGAGAGAGACCATGGCAAGGCAAGGGGGGGAGGGATGCTGAGGAGCCTCGCAAAAAAAAAAATTATGGCTCAAGGCTATTGTAAAAATTGTCGAGCGTAAATGACTGCGATTTCAAACATCTTTGGAAGAAAGAAAAAGGGGGGAAATGGAGCCCTCCCCTCCTCCTCCCTTTCCCCATCCCTCTCTCATCTCTCTCTCTCTCTATAAAGAACCGTCAAGTTTTAGTGCGCATTGCTAATTAGTCAATTTCTCTCTGCCTTCACAGGCTGGCGACTTTGCTGCTGAGCCGAAACTGCTAATTTCTGCGACCATTTTTTTTTTTTAGCTGTGATCTGGATGAATGAGTCGCTGTCTCGCGAAGATGACAAAAAATAAACTCTTATCCCCATGCCTCCCCTCCTACTCCTCCTTACAACACACACACTTATATATACACATACTAATATATATCCGCACACACACCGCATCCTCCCCGCGTATTGATTTATGAAGTGAAGGTGCCCCGGCGCAAGGTGCAAACTTTCTGTGTGGGGCCAGTGAGTGCAGTGGCTCCTGTCAGAAGCAACTGATTTCTTGTCACTTGTTTCCTGTCTGTGGTTTGACAGAAAGTTAGGGATTCTGCATTATAAAGCCTATATGTGTTTCGTTTCCTTGGCCCCATGAAACAGCCCAGCTGTATAAAACTAACCAGCAGCTAATGCACTTTTACATTTTCTTGTGAGGGAAAAATGTTCCTTGACTGCTAAAGCGCAGTTTATTGAAACTTTGATGCTTATAACATATTGGATTTGTATGCCCTTCTGGCATCGCTTATACTTTGGGAATGACACTATGCCAAAGAAAATTTAATGGGCTACACAGGCTGAGAACTAAAATCTATTACATAATGACTATGCCAAGCCAGTAACTTAACAAAACACGGAAGCATGGAAAGCTGGTCATATTTCATAGGCCAATAAAAACTGTCAGCTCAGAACCTCTAGACTAGGGGTCCCCAAACTTTTTTTTACCCGTGTGCTACATTCACATCATGATGCCAAACAAGGGCCATGATTGGCTATTTGGCAGCCTCTATGTGGACTGGTAACCTATTCAGCAGTGCACCTGGTTTTTATGTAACCAAAACGTGTCTCCAAGCCTGGAATTCAAAAACAAGCATCTACTTTGAGGCCACTAGGAGCAACATCTATGTCGCTCGCAAGCCACTGTCAAAAAAGATTTTAGCACAAAACATGGGGAATCATTGTAGAATAACTCACCACAGTAAACTAGTGGCCCTGCTGCTCCTGCCCCAAGCCCTCAGCTCAAGGGAGCGGACAATCTGTGTACAAGCAAACAAGTATCAGTGCAAGGCACTCTGGTAAACCACATATAAATCAGGCCAAAAATCGATGGATAACCTTTATTTATACAAACATCTCTCAATTGGGGGACACTGCTCTAGACCAAGCCAGCAGCTTATTGGCCCATGTGTCTTCCCAACTGCCTGCACAGTTTATATCAAGTTGTCATGTAGGGACCATATGATTATTGATATGATCTGGAGGCCAACAGATTGGAATCATGCAGATTTAATGGCACATAGTATAATCAAAAACTATGTATTCATTATGTAAAAGGGCAAACAGAAAGATTTATAAATAGAACAGCTGAACTATTCAACGATGCTCATCAATTAACTGCTTCAGCTCACCGACTCTTCAAACCGGCTGTTGTGCGATTTGCCAGTGGAGTAGTTATCAATAGGTGGGCCCAGGAGGAGGATTTGCACCTCCCCCTACGGAATCAAGCATTAGTGCACACATTAAAGATTCCCTCTGGCCTGCTGCCCGCAGTGTGTGTGTGGGGGTGCAATCATACCCAAGCCCATGATAGCATGCCAAGGGGGTGCAGTAAAATCCGATAGTTACGTCACTATGATTTGCTTCAAGCTCTTCGCTTCCAAATGATTTAGGCTGCATTAAAGGGGTAGATAAGCTTTAAGTTATTATTAAGTTATTGGAGGATGTGGACCTCAGCAGCCAAAAAACTATAGCTCTGTGAGGCTACAGTTACTTTGTATTACTTACCTTTCTATTCATATTCCAGTCTCTTGTTCAAACCACTGCTGGTTGCTATGGTGTTTTGAACCATTGAATGGTCCTCTATATAGATTTACTGTATCCTTGGTGTTGTGCACAGCACTGTACTTATTTAATCTTGCGCAGATTGGATCATATACATACAGGTTTATGCCACAATTTAATGTCACACTGTCATAATTCAATCATTTTTTGAGCAACATTGTTCAAATACTAGTGATTAGATCAGCCTCAATGACTGCACCAGTAAATGAATAATGTGGCAGATGATTATCAAGCATAGCTTTTCATATGCAAATGCAGGGCCAGCCTAAGGTTAAATGGTAACCTGTGCAAAATGTTACATTGCTTGCCCTTAAACTATTAGAAATCCAATGCACAATGTCTTCCTTTTATGTACAAGGGAATCTAAACTCAAAGAATGAACTGATGTAAACTTAATCAGTGTGCATCTTGGAGCACTTTTGCATTTTGTGTTAATTTTCTTTTTCTAATAGTTTCTGAGATATTACCATTTTAGACTCCTGGTATCAGGCTTTTGGCTCAACTGAATCCAGGAAGTGCATAGCCATTTAGGTGCCATATTTATTTACGCTGGAGAAAAACATCACCAGTGATGTTCCCCATAGCAGCCAATGAGCAATTAGATTTGAACAGTAACCTACAAGTTACAAAGCAAAGATCTGATTGGTTGCTATGGGCAACATCACCAGAGATGTTTTTCTCCAACATTGATATACACCCCAAACTTTTGGGGTTGAGTTGGGGAGCAACACTAGCATGAAAAATGTTCATGGGGTGCCAAATTAGGGCTGTGATTGGCCATTTAGTAGCCCCCTATGTGGACTGTCAACCTACATTGAGGCTCTGTTTGGCAGCGCACCTGGTTTTATATATCCAAAACTTGCCTCCAAGCCTGTAATTCAAAAATAAGAACCTGCTTTGAGGTCACTGGGAGCAACATTCAAGGGGTTGGGGAGCTACTAGTTGGGGATCACTGCCTTAGAGTCTCTGCCTAGCAGTGTAAAAAGGTGACAATATCTCAGAAACAACTTAAACAGAAAATTATTGTAAATTGTGTTTTTTGCGGCACTTTTTCCAAGTCACACAACTGTTTGTTTTTTTTTAACAATACATTGGCGTCTATGGGCATTTTTTTCACAGCAAAACCTGGTGAAAATTTTTGCCCATCACAAATGGTCACACATGTAGATAAGGATAAGTAGAAACAGGGCCAACCGGCACTCAAACTCAAAAAAGTATTTTTATTTATACAAAGTTAAAAAATGTGTATCATCTCCATCCACCCTACGCGTTTCACACCCACTTAGGGCACTTAGTCATGGGCCTTCAATCCCCTTCCTATGGATCCTCAGTAACTACTATATCTTATTCCCACTACTTCCACCAACATTCATTCTCCCCTGTATGTCAGATGCTGCTGTGGCCCCTCCACACTGCAGTCTTTTTGGGTGGGTTGCCTTGCTTGGTGGAAGGTTTAGTTTGTTCCCATGGGACTCAAATTAGATTATAGGAATAGCAACTTCATTACCGGTATCACTGAGTAAGAAATGTACAGCTACTAACTATTTTTATGACATGCCTGGTTATAGTCAATTCATGATCAGCGATTCCCTTAGTCCTTGACTTCCCATTTTATGTATATCATATACTGCAACACCATTCTCTACTGTTATTATATGGAATAGAAATTTTGAATCAGAATCTGGGCTAGGCCTAGTAGGGCCTGGACACACCTGCCGTGCAACAATATGGTTGAAAATAACATCAAATACTCCTTTTTTGACTTTCTGTTTTATGGGTTCAGGCTGAAAAAGATCACCCTCCTTCCCCCTACATTTCCTTACATATGGCACATAAACTATACTGTGGGCTCATGTGTATGGTAATATAACAACTCTATTTTCTTTATTAAGGTTCCCTGGGCTTGTGTAGTTTAATGTATTTCATGCATCATATTCGTCCATTGAAATTTAATTTCCCACCGTATGCAAATTATCTAACGCTAGCGCAACTTCGCAAGCATTCGGCGCCAGCGGTGAAACATCGCTACTTAGTGAATTAGCTTTGCCTGTGCGAATTTGCGCCTGGCGAAGTGTGGCGAAGGCGTTGAAGCTGTTGCTGGAGAATTTTTGCCCGTTAATGAATCTCGATAAATTAGATCTTGAAAAATTCATTTTTTTTATCTATGAAAGACGGCATTGGAAATGATCTGGGAAACCCCTCTACATATTTTTCCTTACACTTATTGGTCACATCAAAGCTGTGTATACAATAAAACAGGTCTGTGCTGGGATTCAAAATAGGCCCTGGCAAGTACACAGAGGCCCAAACAGCCCCCAATAAATAGTGACTGTCAATGGCAGCCTGTATGGCATGTGCCTGAAGCCAAAGGTTGTCAGTCCTGGCCTGCAATAGAATATCAGGGTTTTATCGGGGTCCTATACCCATAACAGATGTATGGAGATATGGTCAGTGACCCAGGAAGCAGTCACTTCCATCTGTACGCAACACTTTATGACCCCGCCAGGGGGGGGACCTAGGAAGGGCTTCAAATTAATGTATATATGGCTTAATACCCATGAGCACAAGCCAAAATCTATTCCTTTTGAAATGTAGTGTTCATATCTCTCCAATGGTAGAATATAGAACCACACAGTTGGATTTCACCGATTATTTAATGTGATGCATAGATATTGAGCCCTGCATAATGCACTGGAATGGAATGGATTACATGGCAAATGCAATGGATACATACTCTTAGCAATTAAAATGCTAAACAGGATGATGATTATTGCTGCAGCAACATTGCTTTGTTAGATGATCCACAAACATATTTTCTTGCCCTGTGTTTTCTTTTTCAGAGATGTCAAACCAATGACCCTATGCTCCTTTGCTTTTTTTGCTAATGTGTGTGAATATCACAGAACCTGCTCAAAGCAACCAATTATTTCTGTTTTTAAGCCCTGTAAACCTGAATGAATATAGTGTATATATTTATCTCAACTTGCGAATATTTTACAAATAGTTTTGAAAATCAATAATATCATCTCTTTTTATTAATTTCAACATATTCATTACATGCAATAAATCACACAAAATTATATCCAATGTAAAAAGGCAAGCATCCTTTTGTATAGTTAAAAAGAGAAGCAAGTGGTTTGATCAGTGCCTCGTATTCCTTTCCTTGCACTATACACGATTTATGATCTTGTTTGAAAGCAGATTTTCCCTATCGTTTTGTCTGGCGGCTCGTAACTTCAGTGTCAGCTTTTCTGCAGCCCAGAATGGTTTAGAAGAAGACACTTTTTTTTATGGAAAAGATTAGCATTTTGTCAGATTTGCTTTTCACTTTCCAGCTTTTGTATAGAAGTTTGAATCTAATTGCTTGAAACGTCTGTACATTTCCGTCAGTGTAACCTTTAAACTTTCTATCACATTTGATATTTAAACCTCGTTTACACTACACATTTGTGGACAACTGACACATGATTAATAGCTTCAGTTGCTTTCTATTTTGCAACATTACTTGAGCTTCTTATTTGTCAGATACTGTATCAGAGCTCATTTCGGAATATTATACTGCATGAAATCTTTGTTGTATTTGTCGATCTTTCAACAGATTTATTGAAAAATAAAACATTATTTTGCTCTTGTTTTTTGATAAATGGAGTCGGACAGGAAAAGCTTTCCTGGTGTTGGATCCATTGCAGGGGTAAGCACTGGATTTCTGGGGGTGATGTGGTTATACAAATAGGAAAAAATATATGAAGCTTGTGTCACGTATTAATGAGGCTGTGACCACAAAATACATATAGACAAATACAAGATTCCTCTGCACTCAACCCATTATCAATAAATTTAAAACAGAGACATTTTGTGCATACTGCTACTGAAAAGTGCCTTACCCTTTAAACAAAACAGGGATTGTTTGTCCATATATTGCAATATATTTAAGCTGGCCAACTACGTCAGTCATCTCATATCTGGCCAGACATATGCTCAATTTTCATCTGATTCATTAAGAATTCTATTGCTTCATTATATATTTTACAAAGGGACTACATTTTACCTGCAACTTATTAGCTGCTTTCAAAGTAAAACTCCCAACTTTCAGTAGCAGTATGCACAAAATGTCTCTGTCTTAAAGGAGAAGGAAAGCTACGGAGGCATTTTATTGCCAATAGATTAGCTGCAATAGTGCAAGCTAGAGTGCTATATTTATTCTGTAGAATGTTTTACCATACCTGAGTAAAAAGCTCTAGAAACTCTCTGTTGTTTAGAATAGGAGCGGCAGTATTAATGTGGTGTGACATCACATCCTGCCTGAGTCTCTCCCTGCTCTGGGCTCAGATTACAGTAGAGAAGGGAGGGGTGGGGGGAGAGGAGCAAACTGAGCATGCTCTTGCCCAGGGCAAGGAGGTTTAAGCTGAAGGCAGGAAGTCTGATACAGAAGCCCATGAGTACACAATAGAAGGAAAGAATCGCAGTGTTTCTTTTGACAGGAGACTCAGAACAACATTAGTTTGGGGGTTTACTGGTATATTTAGATGGACCTTTCTGATAAGGCTTACTTAGTTTTAACCTTTCCTTCTCCTTTAAATACATTGGTAATGGGCTAAGTGCAGAGGACTCTTGTATTTATCTATATGTATTTTGTGGTCACAGCCTCATTGCACCCCCACCTAATGGTTTTAAAAATTAGTGGTGAGCACAACTTTCCCTTGTTTGTTATAGTTATACAGGAGCAGTGACCAGCTCCATGTTGTAGCTCCCACCCTTCCCAACTATAGTCAGGTGATCCCACTGGTGTCTAATAAAAGTTTGGGAGTTTTACTTTGAAAGCAGCTAGAAAGTTGCAGGTAAAACTTAGTCCCTTTGTAAAATGTATAATGAAGCAATAGAATTCTTAATGAACCAGATGAAAATTAAGCGTAGGACTGGCCAGATATGGGATGACATTGACGTAGTTGGCCAGCTTAAATATATTGCGAAATATGGACAAACAATCCCTGTTTTGTTTAAAGGGTAAGGCATTTTTCAGTAGCAGTATGCACAAAATGTCTGTCTTAAATATATTGATAATGGGTTGAGTGCAGAGGACTTATTGTATTTGTCTATATGTATTAATGATTATATATGCTGTCTACCCAGCAGTATTTGCCATTAATTTTTATAAAAAGATATATTCAGATACATAACATTGTGTAGGATAACTTGCTATATTTTATTGAACATTGAAGGAAACTATACCCATGAACAATGTAGGTCTCTAAAAATATATTGCATAAAACAAATCATATTCATGTAAATAAACCATTTTCATAATAATATACTTTTTTAGTAGTATGTGCCATTGGATAATTCTAAATAGAAAATTTACATTCTAAGAACTAAGAGCCGCCCCCTGGGATCACGGTGCACACAAAGAAGCCAAACAAACCAATGCATGTTAGGTCACATGAGCCAATTAACAGACAGTTATATCTTTGGCTTCCACACTTTTCCCTTTTACAGTGCGAGCTGCATTATTTCTGGTCAGGAGATCTCTGAGGGAGCACATAGACCATCACAAAATGGTGGCTCAAGGCTTTATTCCAGTTTGGTAAGATTCTTTATTATGCCACTTAATATGATATAAACTGTTTATTTATTTGGGGGTATAGTTTTCCTTTAAGATTAAGGTTAAAATAAAATTGGTTTACTTTACCCTTTGATGCAGTTTAAGTGTGGTATATAGAACAGATAACAACAGAAGAGGCATATCTCGGTTCCTGTTTCACCCCCTTTCATTTTCTTCTCTCGGACCCTTCCCCCTGCTACTTAACTGTAAAAAAAAAATAAGGAATTTAGGGAAAGACAACAGAAGGGCAGTGATTGGTTGTTGTAGACATTCAGCAGAATGTCTTTGTGGTGATATGTCATCTCATCAACATGAATGACCAACCTACCCTGTCTTTTTCAGCTCTCCCTGACAAAAGTTATGGTACAGTGACTATTTGCAGGCACAGTAACTTATATACAGTACTTCACCTGATGCACTGCCTGCCAAGACCAGGTGTAGTATTGTATTCTCCTTCAGAAATTAGGCCAGCTGGTGTGGTGGCTACATGATGTGGCACTGTAGAGACCTTGCACAGCTGTTGAGTATCTTTTTAATGGAAAAACATAGAGGGTAAAACTATTAGCAGACATTGTAAAGAGCATGAGTGACTTCGCTGGTGAGGAGGATAAATCTCTCACAACAGTAATCCCTCCTCCTGTATCTGACTGGATGGCATACATATGACTTTTTATGGTGATCAGGATTCGTAATGAGTTTGAAAAAAAAAATTCCAGGTCTGGGAGTCAAAATAGGCCCTGGCATTCCAAGAAAACAGAGGCCCAAAAAAGCACCCACCATCCCACTAAATAGGGACTTTCTATAGCATCTTACAGCGTCCCCGTTGGCATTTGTGAGAACCCACAGATTGTCAGTCAGGGCCTGTTCCAGTTGATAACACAAACCCCCCTAAAATATTGCAGCATTTGTATAATACATGTTAATATATGGAGTTTCCCAAAGACATTTTAAATTCAAACAGGGAGAAGGTGTTAAGGGGGCAAACTACTAAACTTACTGAAATACTCACTTGTGGCTTTTGTAACATGGTATAATGAGATCCATATAGTCTTCCAATGCAAAAACACTGCAATTTCCATTGATGTCATACAGGAGAAGAGGCATTCTAAAAAACATGCCTGTTAAAGGCATAAGTGTACATCAAAGCTCAACGAACCATAAAGGGATTTTAAAATTGCTGTACAAACATGCAATCAAGTGCCCATGTGGCCTCTTTTAAGTAGGAAGAACTACAAAGAAGTTAAAAATAGTTGATTGTCAATTTTTGCACCCTTTTTCATGTCCATCATGAAGTCCAAAACAAAAATATTATGTGAAGACAATAATACGTTAATATTAGTTAATATTAGTTATGCTTCCTATGTCTTCCTATACATATGTCAGGGCTACCAAACTTTAACACTTGTATGCTATCTGTATGAATCTCTTGCCTTCAAATTCATTCCCTGAAATAAATGACAGTAACAACACAACAACTTTAGGCCAAGGCTACATGGGATGCCATCACTTTGGCAATGTGGATGTTGTTATGGTCAAATAAGAGAGCTTGTTGTCATGAAAATCAAGTGAATGTGAAATATTCAAGCACATTTTCTCATTCAGTCTACAGAAACAACATCACTGACCTATGACTAGTTATGTAGAGTGCCATTTTATTATTACTCAATGACTGTTGCTTGAGAAGCTCTCTCTATAAAATTCACAAGGGATATTCTCAGCCAAAAAGGACGTGGAACAGCATATTCATAGACCTTTTTGCCAATCATTATGGCCTTGAGAACATCACCCATTCATAAGCCAATCTATCTACTTTATAAATTTATATTATATTTATATATGACCAGATACTCAGTTTTTAAGTCTGTGTCCAGTTGTCACACTAAAGTTGAACTCCTGTGTTGAAGGATTGTATTCCTCTGTGACAAAGGACAGAAATGCAAAAAGCTTTAAAGATAGGTAGATGTGTCAATATGTAGTGGGTTTACCCATGATTTTATTGAGAAAATGCTTGCCTTGAAATATTGACCCTTAAGGGTGAATGTAATAAAAGTCAGTAACCGAAAAACTATTCGCAATGCCTTTGTGCAAAAAATTTTCCTTTGCGGGAATTTAATATAGCTTTCGCTTACTAGGAAACTGTTTAGCGACCACTTCCAACAGTGGAAGAAAGTTTGCAAATGTTATAGTTTGCACCAATGCGCAGTGAATGTAATATAACTTCTTACTGAAAAAGTTGCTCCAAAAGATTACAGCACCTTAAAATACACAATTCGTTTAACAAAGAATATAACATTGCAACATGTGAATTTTTATTCTTATTGGTGCAAATTGTTTTTCTGTTTGCGACTTTTATTACATTCCCCCATTAGTGGCTTATTAACTTCGAAGATTGAGATCTTTATGGGGTTTTTTTCTAAAACCTGCATCCTAGATGGTTTAAAGTGGCAAGATTTTTATTCTTTTATTTTTTTCAGGATTGTCTTTTGAAAAAACATGATTGACTAAAAAAGTCTCCTTTAGAGGATTACAGCAAAATACCATCTCTAAATAAAGCCTAAAATGTAGTAATAAATGATTTAATTTTAATGGCTTCCAAACATTATACAATTTTAAAAATGAATTTGTTTTAACCGCTTTATGCAACGGAATCAATCTTTTTATCCACATTCACACTAGTGTTTAAATCCATGTCAAATTCCAGATAGATACTTTTTAATCGCATAACACACCAATCATTCCTACACCGGCATCGGAAGATATTCTTCTCTGAAAAAATTTAGTCACATCTCTTTTTATTTATTAGCTTTAGGAAAATCAATGTATTTATTATACATAGGAAACTTCACATTTGTATTGAAGCTGCAGCTATTGAACTGTGGAAACCACTGCACTGTTGAGACTCATTGTAAAATGGAAGAACTGCTTATTTTGTCTTCTGCTGAAGATTAGTGTATCTGAATTACACACAGGAACTTTGTTTTTTACTTTAAATATTCTTTTGCAGTAAGTTCAGCATATTAGCTTAAGTAAGAAATTAAAAAGTTGAAAATAAATTGTAGTGCAGGTGTGGGAAATGTCTGCTAAAAATCAGCAGCTTAGTTAGGATCAAGTAGAAGTTACTGTTTTATTATTACAGAGAAAAAGGAAATCATTTTTAAAAATTAGAAATTCACTTAAAACGAAATCTATGGGAGATGGTCTTCCCATAATTTGGAGCTTTCTGGATAATGCTTTTATTTATATGGGATCCCTTACCTGTAATTGGAAAGGAGTTAAAGCCTATAGGGTTAATTTACTAATGGTAGACTCAAGAGTTCGGCTCATTAATAGGCACAACACTGCTTCAATAACATTTTATTCAACCAATGATTTGTCTCTTACCTGTATGCAGGCATTATCTAAATAAATAATTTAGTTAATTTCCATACGATATTATTGAGTCATTACTCGTGTGTCCAACGTTTCGGCCCTTGTTGGGGCCTTTATCAAGGATAAGATGCAAGTTACAAAATTGTGATATATATATATATATATATATATATATATATATACACACAACCCCCTTCCAAAAAGGTGCCAAAATGATGTAATAGATTCCTTATTCCTTATCTATGACGTCATTTTGGCGCCTTTTTCTCCTCTGTCCTTCTCAAAGTTGTTGCATTTTTCATTTATCATATTCACCCCACATTACTGCAAGCTTCTTCTGCTAGTGACTGTTCCAGCTTCCCCTCTTCTCTGTACATGCTACAAGAAGGCTTTGGTCCTTGCCTAAAGCAGAAATTGCTCCTCTATTATTGACTTTCAAAGCCCTTTACACATGTACATACACTTCTTGACATTTCCTTCATTCTTTACACTAGTGTTTAACTCTGAACACATTCTTTTGATGTCCCAACTAAAACTTGCTTACTTGCTGCTCCATATCTTTTCTTCACTGCAACAACTGCTCCACAACATAATTAAATGCCTTAATACCATAAAACATTTAAACCTTCAAAACTCTTGGGGCGTTTCTCCACCAAGATGCAACACTGATCCCCTTCCTTTATTCCTGCATTGACAGGCACAGCATTGGCCTGTTAGTACACATACAGGACAAATTTAGGACAGGAAGATTTTCATGCCAAAGTCTGTGCGCTAACAGTCTGGCAAAAAAAATGTAATCTGATATGGCTCTATCTCTTAAGACAAATGGGATGTGAGGCTAGTTGTAAACCCCTATTTGAATACCTTTTTTTGCAAAAAAAAAACACCATAGGGGGTCCATTTGGGGGAACCATGATAGCAGTGGAACTGGGAAAGGAATGTTTTCATGTTAGCTTTGATCCCATGTACTCATTTGGTTGATTAATACCATGGATGGAGCTTTGTAAGCTGCTAAGCCACCTGCAAAAGTGAACCAGCATTTGCATTTTGGGCATCTGGTGGCAGTTAGGCCATACAATGGCCATACACGGCACTAGCACTGATACAGTACCAGTACCTTGTTTGGCACATAAGGAAGTCAAGGACATCACATCTATAGGGAAGACAGTAAACAGGTTTAATGCTTCTCCACTTCTTAAGGTGGCCATACACGGGCCGATAAAAGCTGCCGACAGACCGAGTCGGCAGCTTATTGGCCCGTGTATGGGGCCCCCCAACGGGCTTCCCTGATCAAGATCTTGCTGAAAGTCGGCCAGATCTCGATTGGATAAGACTAAAAATCCCGTCGGATCGCTGCCGCATTTGTTCGTTGATGCAGTCCTGTGATCCGACCACCCGTAAAGCCACCGTTAGGATCCGATCGTTGGGCCCTAGGGCCCACGATCGGATCAGCCCGATATTGTGGGCATATCGGGGAGAGATCCACTTGTTTGGCGACTTTGCCAAGCGAGCAGATGTCTCCATGTATGGCCACCTTTAGATAGGTCATCATTTCATAATGGTTGAGGTTTAAAAAACGCATGTCTATCAAATTTTAGCTTTTTTCCCAAGTAAAACTTACCTAGCTTCTTGCAGGTCCAGAGGAAGGCAAAAAGTCCATCTCAAGCTTTCACGGCTTTACCAAAAGGCAAAAAAATAAATATATGAGTATCTTATAGTATCTTACATAGTATAGGCCAGTAGATTTGCTTCAGGCAGAGAATTACACAAATTATCTTCACTGTAAAATACCTCTTTCGCACTATAAAATGAAACCTCCTTTATACTTATCTCAAGGGATGCCCTTGTGTCCTTTGTAACAATCTAATGGTGAAGAAGACAGCAGGGAGTCTATTTTATAAGCATCTTATCTATATAGTGATTATATTCCCTTAAAATATACAGGCTAGTTAGACATAATGGTTATCATGGCTGCTTCGCTCTGTTTTTTGTTGTGTATATCTTGGGGTGATTTTCCTGCTGTATTCCAAAATCTATTTAGTCAGGAATCGTATTCTGATGGAATTGCCTATTATTATTATCCATTATTTATATAGTAACAACATATTCCCTCCTTTTACAGAGATTAAACAATACTCACATCATTGGAGCATTCCTTTGGGTTTATATGAGGCTTATCCAACTTCATGTAGAGACAGGCAAACTTAACTGTTTGAAAAGGGTGTCTGTCACTTATTTGTGTATGGCATTTATTCATTCTTACCTTGCAGGAGTTACTGCAGATATACATCACTCCAAATCCATATCTCACTGTGGGCCAATGCTTGCAGATATACAGAATTTCAACAAGGCCTCTTAATCAAAGATGAATCCATGAAGAACATCAAAAATATCAGTTCTAAAATGGCATGTTGTTGCTAATCCCCCAACATTATCTGTTTTAAGTATTTATGCAGACAGAGATAAATCAGGGTCAAGTGCTTTTTTGGAAGAAACAGGACATAATTATGATGTAGAATGCAGACACTGGGGTGCATTCCATCAGAGCCACTGCAATAGAATTGTAATGTAAGACGCGCTGGGAGATTACAACGATCCCTTACCTCCCGGCACGTCTCTCCTAGAACTTCTGTGCGCAGGCACGCAGTTGCGCCTTCTAAGTTCCTATGACGCTATCGTTCGGTGTGGAGCGTCATGACGTAATCAGCTGGCGCGGAGATTGGATTTTGGCGCCAAGTTACTCTTTAAAGGCCCAGTCTCCATTTTGGAAGTTGCCCAAGCTGGTTCCAGTTTTACTGATCCTGCCTAAGCATTGTTTGTTATTGAATCCCTGGTTTTTGACTTTTTGCCTGACGCTCGATTATGATTTCTGCCACCTGCCTTGAACCTTTTGCCCGACTTTGACTATGTCTTTTCTTCAACCCAGCCAGTACCTTGCTTACGGTTTTTGCTACGCACTTCCTTATTGGTTTCCGCAGCAGAAAGCCAAAAGGGTGTTGGTTAACACCGGAACCTACAGGGTTCACCTGTGCATCCGCAAGGTACAGTCACCGAACAAGGTTCCTGACAACGTGGTCGTTACAGCGACCCTATTTTGCTGCCTCTTTTGCCTTGTGTATTAGCAATTCCTTATTTTGCTGCCTCTTTTGTCTTGTGTATTGGCAATTTGTAAAAAAAATACACCATAATAACACATTTTATGTTGTTCAAACACTAAGGGGCTAAATCCTGTGTCCTGTGCTAATCTGCCTAGCCATCCATGTAGAAATCATATAGGGGTATTTAACCTAGTTAAAGGCATTCTGTCATTTTTTATGGTATAGTTTTTATTTGTAAATTACATTGCAAATAATTCACTCTACCATATAAAATGGTATTCCTAAACCAACAAGTGTATATTTATTTCAGTTGTAATGTTGGCGTGTAGGCAGCCATCTCAGGTCATCTTGCCTGGTCATTTGCTTTCAGAAAGAGCCAGCAATTCATGATGGAAATGCTTTCAGTTAAAGGAATACTGTCATGGGAAAAGGGAAAAAAAATTTCTCAAAATGAATCAGTTAATAGTGCTACTCCAGCAGAATTCTGCACTGGAATCCATTTCTCAAAAGAGCAAACAGATTTTTTTATATTCAATTTTGAAATCTGACATGGGGGTAGACATTTTGTCAATTTCCCAGCTGCCCCAAGTCATGTGACTTGTGTTCTGATAAACTTCAATCACTCTTTACTGCGTTACTGCAAGTTGGAGTGATATCACCCCCCTCTCTTTCCCCCCCCCCAGCAGCCAACCAAAAGAACAATGGGAATGTAACCAGATAGGAGCTCCCTAACACAAGATAACAGCTGCCTGGTAGATCTAAGAACAACACTCAATAGTAAAAACCCATGTCTCACTGAGACACATTCAGTTACATTGAGGAAAAACAGCAGCCTGCCACAAAGCATTTCTTTCCTAAAGTGCAGGCACAAGTCACATGACCAGGGGCAGCTGGGAAATTGACAAAATGTCTAGCCCGGTGTCAGATTTCAAAATTGAATACAAAAAAAATCTGTTTGCTCTTTTGAGAAATGGATTTGAGTGCAGAATTCTGCTGGAGCAGCATTATTAACTGATGCATTTTGAAAAAAACATGTTTTCCAATGACAGGATCCCTTTAAGCTATTGTTTCTCCAACTCAATGTAACTAAAGGAGTAGCAGTCGGATTTTTATTATTGAGTGCTATTCTCATATCTACCAGGAAGCCCTGTCAGGAAGCTGCTATCTTGTTACCTTCCCATTGTCCTATCGATGGGCTGCTGGGGGAAAGGGAAAGGGTGATATCACTTCAATTTGCAGTACAGCAGTAAAGAGTGTCTAAAGTTTATCAGAGCACAAGTCATATGGCTGAGGGCACCTGGGAAACCAACATTTCTAGCCCCATGTCAGATTTCAAAATTAAATGTAAAAAAATCTGTTTGTTCTTTTGAAAAACAGATTTCAGATCAGAATTCTGCTGAAGCAGCTCTATTAACGGATGCATTTTGAAGATGTTTTCCCGTGACAGAATCCCTTTCACAAAGTTTAAAACACAAAGATGTTTTTAGCAATGCTAAGATGTTTTTTTCAGTATTGTTTTGCCTGTGCTTCTTTCATTTATAAGCCTTTAAAGTGCATGGGTCTCCCAACAATATTGCTATAAACCAACACAATGGAGGGATTCGATTATGTTGACATAATTTTCCTTAAATATATCTATGCAGAAGTGTAACACTAACTTATTTCTAACAGTATGATGAAGAAAAGGGTATTTTCTTAATATTTATGATACACTATAGTTAAGATATAATGGATCACTCATCTGATACCCAACTGCTGCATAAAGACAGGATGAAGAGAAACAGATGCTGAGAGAGAGGAATAGTGAATATAAACTTGATTATTTCAGAAACAATGCAGAATGTTTAATTGATTGTATTTAGAACGTTTCTTACTTCAGTATGAGAAAGCTTATATTAAAGTTTCATTTTCACAATAGTTCCCCTTTGAAGGGGTTGTTTACCTTCCAACTCTTTTTTTCAGTTGAGTTGGTTTCACCAGAAATGAAGATTTTTTTTCCAATTACTTTCTAGTTTCTATGAGTGACTGTTTTTCTAATTTCTAATTTCTTTATTTCTGGTGAAAAATCTGAACACTTTATTTCAGTTCAGTTGGCTTCAGATAAATCACCAGAAATAAAGACTTTTTCCAATTACTTTCTATATACTATTTGTGACAATTATTCTAATATTGAAGTGTAAAGTTTAATTTTCACCTTCTAAACCAGCTCTGGGAGGGGAGAGGTCGCCGACTCTTTACCTGTTCTAAATTGATACATTTAATTGATACATTTGTTATCTTTGTCCCTGCTGAGCAGAATCCCGATCTTCGTTAAAGGCAGCTGTTAGATTGATACAATAGTTGCTAATATTCCACAGATACTGCTGAGAAATGTATCAATTAATTGAATCAACTAAATGTAGCAAATTGTATCAGTTCAGATGCTCCCTGAGCTGCCAGACTGAAACAGTAGAGACATGAACATTAAACTTCAATTTTGGGAAACTGGTAAAAAAAAGATAGAAAGTAATTGAAAAAAGTCTTTGTTTATGGTGAACAATCTGAAAAGAACTCAACTGGTTTTGGACTATATCATGCACACCCTGACAACATATTTCTTAGCAGTTTTGTTCAGCTGAAGTTTTTTATCCAGATTATACTTGCTGAACGGTGCACTTTGAAGGGCAGGTAGTAAATCTTTTTTTTAAGGTGAATATCAAGGGAGAACTCCAAAAAATTGAAAACGAAGGAATGAAAGGAGCGAGCTAGTGAGTAATGTTGGCAGAATATATTGTACATCTGTGAAATAATATATGTTTTCAGTTAATAAATTATGTATGCTCCTTTGCCTTACAAAATCATGTGTTTTTCACCAAGACCATCCATTCTTTGTAATTGAAAACTGCACAATGGAGGTAACGAAAAAAGCTCAAACATTTGTTTCATGGTAAGCAAAAGATGTAATGTCATTAATATTAGAAGCATATCAAGGAATGGTTTGTAAAGTGTATTTAACGTATGTATTAGTTACATTTGCAACAGCTGATGTATTAAACCATTTTCTTTAACACATTACTAATAACATTCCTTTGTTTGAAGCAGAAAAATGTCATTAGAGATATACTTTCCTAGACAATTACTTTGTTAGACCTCAACAAACTGCATAATAAATGCTACAACTGCATCAAACATGAACAGGAGAAAGGTAGAACAAGTTATGCATTTCCATTCCACTTGTTCTTTTCATTTAAACACTATAGAAGCTATTGTTTTTAACAGCCATTGTATCTTTCTCCTTAGGCTGCCAAATAATGAGGGGGCACATTTATCCATCAAGTTAAAGAGAAATAATTGAAACACTTAATACACTGGATAGTGACAACACAAGCTGTGGATAGCTTCATTATTTATCTTTATTGATTATTTATCATCGATACATAAAGACACCATGTTTTATCTGTTACATTGCAATCTGATTATTTTATTTTGCAATAAAATTAACAATATTGCTTATTTTCTATCTAGCACCTATACAATCAATGGTGAAAACGGTAATTATTTAAAGAAATATATGTATTTGCCTCCTTAATTTAATCCTTGTCAATTTGTCTTTGACTTGTGGTCTTCAAATGTTAAATGTACCATTAAAATAATACTTAAAGGTGACATACAGTATTCTGTGCAGGATGCAATGGAAATCAACACAGCAAAAAGCTTAGTGTAATAGATAATTCAAGAAACTGCTTATTTTAAAATCAAAGAATATTTGGAAAAACAATTTGTTACAATTGGAGAATTCATAGGAGACCTTCTCTGCCAGAATTAGAATTTAGAAAAGGGTTCATGTGTTGCATGGCTGGAAGCCGGCACAACTCGTCAAAAGGTCAAAGTTGCCTGGGTGCAAAAAGCCCAAAAATTAGGTAAAGTAAAAAAGAAGCTCACACTCACAGGACTTATCAAGTCAAAAAAAGGTGTTTATTTGGATCAAAAATCTAACGTTTCGGCTCGTTAGTTGATTTTTGATCCAGATAAACACCTTTTTTTGACTTGATAAGTCCTGTGAGTGCGAGCTTCTTTATTACTTTATATATATATATATATCTTTATAGCAAAAACAAAAGGGATGGTGCACACAGAATACCTTAATGAAGCCTCGGTGCAGGAACAAACTCATGCATACGAATAAACAAAAGGAAGTCCGCACTCAAAGGTCTTGTGAAGAAAAAAAGGTAAGTTTAATCAACGTTTCGGCTCGAAAACGTTATAATATATATATATATATATATATATATATATATATATATATATATATATATATATATATAACAAGGGAAAGTTGTGCTCACCACTCATTTTTAAAACCATTAGGCGGGGGTGCAATGAGGGTGTGACCACAAAATACATATAGACAAATACAAGAGTCCTCTGCACTCAACCCAATATCAATATATTTAAGACAGAGACATTTTGTGCATACTGTTACTGAAAAATGCCTTATCCTTTAAACAAAACAGGGATTGTTTGTCCATATATTGCAATATATATAATACACAAAAACCATGAATATCCTGTAAATTATTGAGTTCTGATGTCATCAGTCATAAACAGTGAGTTCTGATGTCATTTCTGTCACATCACTCACTGAAACTTGTGTATTATAATAAATAAAGTACATCCAGTTGCAAAATATGAGGATATTAGAAGTTACCTTGGAGTTCCATGACCTGTATGGTCATGAAACTCCTCGGTAATTTATAATATCCTTATATTTTACAAGAGGGGTACTTTATTCACTATATATATTGATGTTCTCTACAACATTTAGGGGCCCATTTATTAAAGCTCGAATTTTTTTGTGGAAAAATAAAAATTTGAGATTTATCAGACCCCAAAGTTGCTAAAAATCTGAATCCGAAAAATTGCCATCTCAAACATGTTGAGGTCATGTAGAAGTCAATGGCATTTATCCCTGAAGTTGTTTCTTGACATTGTGATCTGCAAAGGATAATCCTAAAAGATCGGGATTTTCATCTGGTAATCTGAAAAAGTTGAATTTTCACAGTGAAAATTTTGTCGAATATGAAAAGTAGAATTTCGGAGCGTCAATAGAACAGTACAAACTGACGCTTGATTTTGACATTTTGTCGATCTGAGTTTTTCTAAAAAAATGATTGATTAATGAGTTCAATTTATGGAAGGGAGTTTAGTTGACTTTGTTTTCATAAAAAATTGAAATTAATTAGAATTTGGTAAAGAAGCTCCAAAATGTGGCCTCCAGGTATACCACCATGTGTATAAGGAACAATGGAATATTATCAAAGCAGACAAGGATTTATATCCTGTAGTCCCTGATACTACTACAAATTTACGAGATCTTTTAGCACAGAATTATCCCATTAAGTGCTATCATACAGGCTTGAGAAAGGGCAAGAGTAGGCCCAAAACGTTGCCTGGTTGTTTGACCTAATAAATTCAAGTTTTCACTTTTTGCAACAAAGAGGAGAGATAGCTGTATTTTTTTCCTGTAAGTGCTATCATACAAAGCCAAAGTCCTGGTTGTCCAGCAATAAGTTAGGGTGTTTTGTTGCCCCAACTGTGCATCATGCAGATATATGGTTTCAGCCAAAAAAAATGTTGCACCCACATACAGGGTCGAAATATCATATTAGACATAAGATCACCTGTTTGAGAACACACATGAGCTATTTGCCCATGTGGATTGTTGCATGTTGAAAACAGATGAGACTTTACTGATTAAGGATGGATGGACATACAGAAGTTCAGCAATCAGTACTGCACGATGAGATGGTAAGACATCTAAACTGGTGGCCAATCACTTCCTTGAAAGGGACTTAGATTATCTATGTTCTGTTATGTTGCCATAAACCATGACCTCTCTGAGGATAGGGAGATACTAGACTAAAATCTTATCCTAAAGGGGTTATTTTGCATTAAAGAATTAAGCACATTGTCCACTTTCAGTTTGAATAAACATTGTTCCTTTTTGTGCTTTCTAAATCCTAAATCATTGATTTACGATATTGTGATATCAGTTGGAGGAGTTGCTGTTTCTTTTCTTTAAAATTGTTTTTATGCTTTATATTTACTATAGATATATGAAAACTTTGGTTTCTATGGAGGTGGAATTCTCTCTTTGGTGGAAGTGGGAAGACTGTCTGTAGTCTATTTAAATATTGTTTCTTTTACTTTTCTTAAAGGTCTTGACAAAGGTTCAAGATGGAGACGTTGACTCTTGCTACAGTTTAATCTATTTAATTAAGGCTACTTTTTATCCTTGAACTAAACAATTCTGGTGTGCATTAATACTTTTGGGTTTTGTGGATGCATTCAGTGACTGATGGGATAAATTATTGGCTTTGGCATGCTGAATCTTTTTGGACTCAATGAAATCTATTCTCCAGAATTCTTGTGACTTGGGGTTTTCTGGATTAGGGATTTTTCAGTAATTTGGATCTCTGTACTGGCTAGGGATGCACCAAATTCAGTATTCGGTTCGGGATTCAGCCAGGATTCTGCCTTTTTCAGCAGGATTCGGATTCTGCCGAATCCTTCTGCCAGGCCGAACCAAATCCGAATTCTAATTTGCATATGCAAATTAGGAGAGGGGAGGGAAATAATGCGACTTTTTGTTACAAAGCAAGGAAGTTAAAAATGTTTTCCCCTTCCCACCCCTAATTTGCATATGCAACTTAGGATTCAGATTCAGTTCGGTATTCATGAAGGATTCGGGGTTTGGCCGAATACAAAATAGTGGATTCGGTGCATCCCTTGTACTGCCAGATGAGAGTAAGAAGACAGGGCATTACACCCCAGTTCTACACGCTTCTCAAAGTGGTTGCATGTCTGGGGTTCCCACAATGCATAGTTTGTTTGCACCTTGAGAGAACTGATAAAACTAATAAAAGACAACCTATAAACTAGATATCATTACAATAATCATGATCAAATTACCTAATTACAAGTACAGAAATGTGTGCAGGTTTCATTGCCACGAGTAACTTTATTTAGAAGCTTGGAAATCAGCTTTTCAATATTTTCTGCCCCATTGTGTTATCCTGCCTTGCCCTACTTTAATGATATTTGTCACTGTAATGTTGTTTCGTAACAACGAAACAGTTTAGTATGACCAGTATGAACAGTATAAAGCTTTCAGTCAATCTCTTCTAAAACCTTGGAAATGTTAAACAAAACAGTATATTGTTTTGCATTTTTCATCTTTTTTGCCTTGGTTTTTCAAACTATATTGCAACTCTATTATGCCAGTAACTGCTAATTACATGGAGGATAGTATTAGCACAGTTGGCCAGAAGAGGTCAGAAGATCTCTCATTTCAACATTTTAAATATGTCTTATTAATCATTTCATAAAATCATTATGCTAAAGAAAAAATAACAAAATTGTAGAATGCAGATCAGTCACATGGTAAGTTTGTTCTTGCTTTTGTCTAGGTTCAGTTTTGTACCATGCTGCAGAATGCACCTGCCACTTTGATATTTTATCTGCCTGGTCAGTAAAATGCTACTTGATGCCAATGTTGATAGTTGGGAAGAAGAATAGCAAAAAAAAAACCAGGGTTATTTAAGTTGCAGGTATCCAATATATAAAAGGAGTTTGCAACTTAAAATTAGATAAAACAATTAAAACCTTTGCAAGCATCTAAATATTTTAGTTCATCCATTCATCCACCCTTCTTCTTGAAACATTGAAATTGGTGCCAGTTGAATCTTTTAAAATAAATGTTGAAAAATATTTAAATACATGCCAACAACACAACCATTCTTTTTTAGTTAGTATAGTTATTCTCAGTTAAAGGATGATTTGGTTCTGCTCCTTTAAAAAAAAAAAAAAAAGACTCACTGGGTGTAGCAGTAGGAGCAGTACGCTATGTAGCAATTACAACCCTCAACTGCAGTTGCACTAAAATAACGTCAGTCGTTGCACAAGTTGATGCCATTTATTTGGTACTTAAGGTGTCAAAGCCGCTTTTTGCACTTGTGTGTTTTTGCACCATGTGCCAATGTGGATTACTCACAAGTGCAGCAATTGTCTGTGGAACCCTGGAGCCTAGACAGGTGGCAATAAATGGGCAGCCATTTGGGAGTTTTAACATTGAAAGCAAGCACATTGCAGGTAAAACTTAGGCTCTGTGTAAAATATATAAGAATGCTTAATGAATCAGATGAAAGTGCGTGTAGGCATGGCCGAACCAGGTTGGCCATCTTGAATATATTGCAATATATGAACAAACAATCCCTGTTTTGTTTAAAAAGCCAACTGGAGAACCTTTTCAAAGTCTTGAATGTTCATCATGTTCAAGACGTTGAAAAGGCTCTCCAGTTGTTTTTGCTGCATATGCTACAGATTTGGAGGTGGCTACTCCCATCAATAGTTGAAGAACCTAATACAAACTTTTATTATGGGTTGTGGAACAAGTTGGAAAGTTTGAGTCTACATTTGTTTAAAAAGGGCATTTGTATTAGCTTAACATAGTTAGGTTGAAAAAAAGACACACGTCCATCAAGTTCCTGACTCCAAAATGGCAATAGGACTAGTCCCTGGATCAACTTGTACTACAAGCTATCTTCCATAACCCTCTATTCCCTCACTTGCTAAAAATGTCCTTAATATATTGATAATAGGTTGAGTGCAGAGAACCTCTTGTCTATGTATGTATAAATTTTGTAGTAACAGTCTCATTGTTTAAAATTTAGGGGTGAGCACCACTTTACATTTTTTTGCTATAGAAGCTGCAGGTTCCCTTTGCCTGCTGCATCAAAATATCCATCAAAATTGTGCCTAAATGATCTCAAACATCATTTTGACACAGATTTCCATAAGTAATGTTATCTGGATTTCAATGCAATTGCATCTCATTTTGCAGCAAAGATTAAGCGCAATTAAGTGCAGTTCGATGCATCAGATGCCATTGCACCATCCTCCTGGCATTAAACGTATAGGAAAATTGCATTCTGGATAAAACAACATGGTGATGTTCACTTTGGTAAGTAAGTGGTCAGCTATGTTCGATTCACTTATGTAGGTATAAATATTTTTTATGATAGACAACAGGGGCTTTGCAGCAAATTATGTTCTGTTGAAGCTGTCCTGACCCTGGCTCCAGTATAGTAATTAAATCTTCTGTGCCATGCTAGTAGTCTAACCAATTACTTTGTATAGATCTCGGTAAACATTCATATATCATCTGTCCTTCGCAAATGGTTTTTGCACAACAGGTTAGAGAAACTTGTTTCTATATTTTGCGTTCATGCATGCAACTTGAGCCTTTTTGTGGCTTATTTTTAAGTAAGCTGGCTGATGAATTGAATAATTCTGTTTTAGTCTTTTAGCCTTTGTGGAGTATAGTTTAAATAATACACAGATTTGAAGAAATTTTCTAAACAAATAGGAGACATTTGAACATTTGTAAAAGGTCTGAAAGTAATAATGTTTCAGTAACTAATACTAAACAATATTAAATAAAAAGAAATTTTGGAATAGCAATTTTTAATAGATCTTTACTACTATAACTGTCAATACACCGAGATAAATAACAATATGGCTTTAATAACTGTTCACGATTTTATTAACAAATATATAGATAATGTTATTTTAACATTGTTTTCACACTGACAAACCCACAAACTTTTGTGAAAGACCGAAATGTAAAAAAAAAAAAAGAGAGAGAAAATGACATAAAGATGTTCTGACACTGTTCACCCATAGACCTTCCTGAAAAAAAGTAAGAGCATTTGCAGTTGAAGGTAAAAGACAAAAATAATATATTTTGAGATGACATTTGGACAGTCAATGAGGCATGGAAATACAGGTAAGCTTTTCCAGATGGATGAATATTCAAAGGCAATGTTATGGGAAAAGAAAATGAGACAAAGAAGAGACAGGTTTAAGGTGATAAGATTGATTGTGAAACAAATAAATGGATTCATTGCTATTTTACTGAAAAGGATAACGGAGGTAAACATAACTACAGTCCTTTTGTTAGGTGCAATTAGAATGGAAATGGAAAGGAAAAACATACAACAATCCTCCTTTCATGCATGCCTTATTAAAAGATGAAAATGAGATGAATTATTCAAACCTTCACTATAAGATGCACTATATATACTATCATGATTGTTCTGCATCAATAACATTAGCAACTTGCCTGGCATTACTCAAACTGTGCCAAACTAGCAGATTGTCTACAACAAGAATAATATGTATATGTTATTTTCATCACTTCAAAAAAGTTCTCATTTTAACATCCACTAATAGTTATGTTTGCATATTAAATAAAAAAATACACCTTGTTGCTATCCAGTAATTGTAAAAAATGCTTCCAAGGACATAAGAGGCCAAATTCACTAAAGGGCGAATTTTTGCCAGTGACTGCTAATCCAAACTCTGCGAAACTTCGCCAGGTGCAAATTTGTTACCACTACACTAATTCACTAAAATGCGAAGTTTCGTCTCAGCAGCTGAATGCTGGCGAGTTTTCGCTAGCGTAACTTCGGCAGTGCGAGCTTTTCATAGTGAAATTTCTGGCTAGCGAAGCTCTTTCACTTAGGTCAATTTGAATAATACAGGTAGCTAAAAGTCGTATGGACGTCTCTATTAATAACGTTGGTGCAAATGCTTGAAGTGGCCACTTTTTAATACAAATATTAAAATACCCAGAATAAAGACAGAAGTAATCCGCTAATGCCCTACACATGAGCCCAACCTAAAACAAATGTGACATGCCCCTCAAATGTCTGTAAAAAATGTTAACACAAAATTTTATAATAGTTTGGACTTTTGAAGGCAATCCCGCTTTAAAAAAAGAAAAGTTGCCAGCGTTTTTTACAACTTTAATGCATTTCTGGCATACAGGATATGATGTCACTGACATAAGATTGAGGAAGATGTAGGTTCATTTTATCAGTTTCTGAGGTGGCGAAAGAGTTACGTTCAGTAAAATCCACTTTAGTGAATTTACTGAGTAAGGACCGTTTTCCTTGTTTTAAATGGTCTCATTCGCTAGCAAATTGTCCTTTACGCCCGTTAGTAAATTGGGGATTTCCCTGTGGATGTGATTTCTGGTGAATTTTCACTAGTGTCGGCCACTTCGCCATTTAGTGAATCTGCCCCAAGGACTTGCCTATAATATTCCTAAATCATTTGGAATCTTGAAGCACGCCCTTGATGATGCTAATGTAGTTGTCATTTTTATATTCTTTGTCTTGGGTCATCATTCTGCAGCCCCCAGAACGGTGAATCATGTTTATAACACGCAGACATGACAGGCTGACAATGTGTAGAAATACAACTTTACAGGCATATGATGCAGGTTTTTCTGTTAGATAGCACAGACATCACAACATCAATAGTCAGGATGCTGCAAAAAAAAAATAAATCCTTGTGTATTCCAATTTTTTCGGAATACATTTCTGTAGCCATTAAAAACACCCAAAGACAACAAAACAATTAAACATGTATTTTAACAGAAGGAAATGCTACACTGGCTCTACAAGTGTGTGGCTTGTGGTTTCTGGAAAATGTTGCAGTTTGTAAATCTGATATCTATTGGATCTGATTTTTATCAGCAGGTGCGACTGCATGCAGGTTTGCCCCCCCCCAGAAGGACCTGTGGAAGTCACCGCATGCCCCCCTATACTCATCACCCATGTGCACCGAGGCCTGAAAGCAAGTGGCACATCTTCAGGTGGGAGAGGGCAGCCAGTGGGGAACCTGGGTTCAGTTCTTGGACCAGGACCTGTGGTCCCCTAGTTACACCACTGTGTTCATGCTTGCTTATCTCTTATTCTGTTTTGGAGTCAATGGGTTTAATTTGCTATTTTAGGCAAAGTACGCAATGTAGATGCACCCAGCACCAATGCACAAAGGCACCTTTACTTTATAGTTACACTAATATTCACAAATTAAATGCTCCTCTAAAATTGGGGGGTGATTAGTAAATGTAAGTATATGCTACAACCATATGGTTTCCTAATAACCCTCAAATCTTGCAGTAAAATAAGTACACAACTATATTGTGCAATTTAAATAAAATTAAAAAAAGCTATTTGCTTTGGTGCTTTTTATACTATTTTGCTGTCCACTGCTGCTAGTTCTGCATGTGGGAATAATGGATATGTCTTTGTGATTACATTCTGAACTTAATTTTTTTTTTTGTTCTGTTGATACACCTCTACTAATCTTCAATATCTGTCTGCTTTCCCCACCTACACATCAACATTTACAAGTCCCAGTAATGACAAGAAAACAAAATGATTGATCGAGCTTGACATATGTCTACTGTAGACATTGGCTGAAAAAAAAATTAATAGCTTTCTCTACCTCTGAAAGGACATTAAAGCTCAAATTAAACCCCCACTCAGGAAAAGTCTGCCAGCAACTATGATAGGAGTAAAAGTTTTCACAGAATTATTTAGCAGATCTTAATGGCCCAATTATCTAACCCAGCTATGAAAAATAAATAATAAGTTTGCTGAAATATACTGCTAGGAGGTCTGACTCGTTCTGTTCTAATTTCTACAAGTCATATTGTACCTTAAAGAAGCTAAATCACCACATGATGACATATTAATATGAATTTGATAGTTTGATATACATATATAGTGGATAAAGTATCCCCTCTTGTATAATATAAGGATATTACAAGTTACCGAGGGTTCCACGACCATATAAAAGCACGAGGTCACAGGCAACAGTGGGTACTTTATTTATTATAATACACAAGTTTCAGCCTTCGGCCTCATGCTTTTATACAGGTCATGGAACTCTGAGGTAAATTCTAATATCCTCATATTTTGCAACTGGGGTTACTTTATTTATTATAATACACAAGTTTCAGTGAGTCATGTGACAGAAATGACAACACTACTCCGTTTAGTACCGTTTATAACTGATGACATCAGAACTCACCGTTTTAAAGGAAAACTATACCCCCAAAATGAACACTTAAGCAACAGATAGTTCATATCATATTCAGGGGCATGTTTACTAACATTGGAGATAAATATCTGGAGAGATTTCTGGAGATGTTGCCCATAGCAACCAATCAGATCTTTGCATTTGTTTTCTAACTTGGCGGTGGCTGTTTAAATCTAATTGCTGATTGGTTGCCATGGGCAACATCTCCAGAAATCTCTCCAGATATTTATCTCCAATGTTAGTAAACATGCCCCTAAGTGGCGTATTAAAGAATCTTACCAAACTGGAATATATATTTAAGTAAATATTGCCCTTTTACATCTCTTGCCTTGAGCCACCATTTCGTGATGGTCTGTGTGCTGCCTCAGAGATCACCTGACCAGAAATACTTACTGTAACAGGAAGAAGTGTGGAAGCAAAAGACACAACTCTGTCTGTTAATTGGCTCATGTGACCTAACATACAGTACAGTGAATCCTACGATCCCAGGGGGCGGCCCTTATTTTTTAAAATGGCAATTTTCTATTTATGATTACCCAATGGCACATACTACTAGAAAAGTATATTATTATGAAAATGGTTTATTTACATGAAGCAGGATTTTACATATGAGCTGTTTTATGCAATATCTTTTTATAGAGACCTACATTGTTTGGGGGGTATAGTTTTCCTTTAAGGATATAATTTACAAGATATTCATGGCTTTTGTGTATTATATATCAATAATGCATCTCATGAACCACAGAAGAATAGTATCCATAGAAGAATAGAGAAGCAAAAGGAAATATCATTGCACAAGTAATCCTGGGTGGAATTCTCAAATATTATTTACAGTATGGATGATTAACCACTGAGTGAGTTGGGTAACGCCCAATTCTCCATCGACTGTTATACAGTAATCCATTATCCAGAAAGCCTTAAAATAACAGCTGAGGTTAACTAAGCTACAAATGATGAAGGTAAAACAATCCTATTGGGATTTTATAATGTTTAAATGTTTTTGGTTGCCTTAAGACACAGGGGCCCATTTACTTAGCTCGAGTGAAGGAATAGAGCAAAAAAAACTTCGAATTTCAAATGTTTTTTTTGGCTACTTCGACCATCGAATGGGCTACTTCGACCTTCGACTTCGAATCGAACGATTTGAACTAATAATCATTTGACTATTCAACCATTCGATAGTTGAAGTACTGTCTCTTTAAAAAGAGGTCCCCATAGGCTATGCTATCTTTTTTGGGTCGAAAAAAAATCATTTGATCGATGAATTAAAATCCTTCAAATCGAACGATTTGTGGTAAATCCTTCGACTTCGATATTCGAAGTAGAAGGATTTCAATTTGGCAGTCGAATATCGAGGAGTAATTAATCCTCGATATTCGACCTTAAGTAAATTTGCCCCACAGTGTTCTATATAGGGATGCACCGAATCCACTTTTTTGGATTCGGCCGAACCCCCGAATCCTTCACAAAGGATTCCGCCGAATACCGAACCGAATCCGAACCCTAATTTGCATATGCAAATTAGGGGTGGGAAGGGGAAACCATTTTTTACTTCCATGTTTTCTGACAAAAAGTCACGCAATTTCCCTCCCTGCCCCTAATTTGCATATGCAAATTAGGATTCGGATTCGGTTCGGCCAGGCAGAAGGATTCGGCCGAATCCGAATCCTGCTGAATAAGGCCGAATCCTGGCCGAATCCCGAACCGAATCCTGGATTCGGTGCATCCCTAGTTCTATATTACATGAGACCACTAGTAAAGGTATGGGATCTGTTATGCAGAATGCTCAGGACCTGGGGTTTTCCAGATAAGAGGTATTTTTGTAATTTGGATATTCATATCTTAAGTCTTCTAAAAAATAATTTACACATTAAATAAATACAATAGGACTGTTTTGCCTTCAATAAGAATTAATTATATCTTAGTTGGGATCAAGTACAATGTACTATTATATTATTACAGAAAAAAAGGAAATAATTAAAAAAAAAATCTGAATTATTTGGAAAATATGAAGCCTATGGGAGACTGCCTTCCTATAATATCTGGATTTTGGGTTTCAGGTTTTTTGGGTTATGATTTACAAATACAGGTCTTGCATTGGTTACTACATCAAATATTCATAGTAACATATAGGCTGCTATTTATCAAAATCCTAATTTTTAAATGAAAAAAGTCTAGAACTAGAATCAATAATTTGACCTTATTTATTATTAGAAATGCACAAATTAATTGGTTCGGTGAAAGACCCCAAAAAAATGTGCGCAAATCGTATTGTAAGATTCCCCGAATAGAAAGTTTTTTTTATGGATTTTTCCTGAAAAACCCGGATGTTTGCCAAAAAGTCCATAATAGTTGGATTTTTGGGCTAATTCAAGCGCAGACCACAGAAACTTCCAAATAAGATAGGGACCTCTCCCACAACCTCGGCAGGTCTGAGATCCTGGATTTTCAGATTCTGACTTTTGCAGTCTCGGGCTTTAATAAATCTGAAAAAAATAGTTTTTTTCCTTACTAATAATTCCACATTTAGGGGCCGGAGTCACGAAGGGTCGAATATCGAGGGTTAATTAACCCTCGATATTCGACTGGGAACTAAAATCGTTCGACTTCGAATATCGAAGTCGAAAGATTTTGCGCAAATCCTGCGATCGATCGATCGAAGGATTTTTCGTTCGATCGAACGATTAAATCCTTCGAATCGAACGATTCGAAGGATTTTAATCCAACGATCGAACGAAAATCCTTCGATCAAAAAATCACAGGCAAGCCTATGGGGACCTTCCCCATAGGCTAACATTGACTTCGGTAGCTTTTAGCTGCCGAAGTAGGGGGTCGAAGTTTTTCTTAAAGGGACAGTACTTCGACTATTGAATGGTCGAATAGTCGAACGATTTTTACTTCTAATCGTTCGAATCGTTCGAATTCGATCGAATTCGATCAAATTTAACCAATTCGATGGTCGAAGTACCCAAAAAATACTTCGAAATTCGAATTTTTTTTTATTCGAACCCTTCACCCGAATTTCGTGAATCGGCCCCTTAAAGTAAAACGTTTGGCATTTGGACTTTGATAAATAACCCCCATAAAGTCTTACACAGTGTTTCAGGTCTAATTTTACTGAATAGGAAAATGCTGCAATGAAATATTTTTTTATATATGTGGGTACATTATTCTGCACAGACATATTTGTTTGCAAAAAAATATGCGTGGGAGATGCCATACGTCTTCTAACAAGGTAAACTGATATATAGATTTGAACCATGGACACATTATCTTAAAAAATATTTATTGGTTTTACCAAAGGCAAGGCCAAAACTGACAGGCCTTTTTTATGACGTTAGGCATAAGAACAAAATAAAAATAAACCAACACTTCTTAATTTCAAAATAAATCCAAACAATAAAAAAAAGGGAAGATGTAGAAAGGAGGCATAGTAGCCCTTTAAAGTAAAACTGGTCAAATAACTTAAAGACGTACCTATTGCAAGTGATCTCTCCCGCTGCCTACATGTGAGGGAAACAAGAGCGCAAGTCTCAGGGTCTGAGGGGGATAAGATATGTCGCACTAATTTCACTCTGCACTGATTTCTAAGCAGGGGGCATAGCATGAGATTGTTGAAGCTCCTACCATTCTCTGAATCACTAAGTGTTCTTCTCTGTGTGCACAATGTTATTTAAATGCTCGTACTGCCAGTTTTCAAATTAGACCACCGATGAGGGACCATTCATAGTGGTTCCTTGTGTGTACGCATATAACCATGCACTGGAATTGTTTTGTTTGTATTTCTATTGCTCTTTCTCTATGCAAACACCTAATAATGCCTTTATACTTAAAATAAATGAAAGCTGCTTTGTGTTTCTCTGGCAATGTTGTTTTCTGTAACTGGTGGTTCAGCTTTGCCTCCTCTTTCTCATATTTGTAAGTGCATTCTGAGTTGCTAAATAACCGTCTGGAAACCGGTTGCTGCAGCGATGCCGAGTGCTTATTGTCAAATCATGAATATGGCTAGAGATGCTGTATTTTATATACTGATTGCTGTTTCAGCACAATGATCCAACAGACCTAACTTAGAAATAATCCAGGCCTTACAGTTGTCCACAGCCGCTTCCCATTTTATTAGGCATTCTTCTAAGTGTCAGTGACACTGCACATGCTCATTATACTTATTATGTTTAGAAGGTAAGTTCAGGGGTCAACAGAACTCATCAAGCAGAAAATGAGGTTATATCTGTTATAGAAGCTGATGCTACAGGGCTTTTGTGGATTCAGAAGTGTTGTATAATTTGAACTGAAATAATCACTCATTTTGACTTTCTAAGGTCAGATCAACAGAGAAGAAGATGGGGAGCACTGCTAAAAGACTGTGTTCAGCTTGGGCTGGTACAAAAGCCCAAAATATGTATTCTTTTTAAGAAAAAGGTCAAAAGCCTAAATGTATGGGCTGTGTAAAAGGATATTGCCACAGTTCACATGCACACTCTCACTGAGAACATAATAAGCAAAAAGAGATAAATCAAGCAAGGTCAGAGAGATATGAGACTGGATTTGCTAGTACTGTACAAACTTGCAGTGCATAATACTGTTTCTACTGATCCCGACGCAAGCTCTGCCACCTTGTTAGAATCAGTCAGTACCAACAGAGATTTTTTCTATGACATGGTTCAAAGCCAGGAGAGATACTCTCTCAGTCTCAGAGATACTCTCCTAAGGGCTCTTACAGACAAGCGTTTGAAGCTGCGCTCCCCTGCGTTCCGTTTTTATGCGTTTAGCCGCAGGGGAGCGCAGGAGTAGATGCATTCAGTTTTTTTCAATGGGGCTGTACTCACACAGGCGCATGTTGGCGCCGAACGCAGGAAAAATGCAGCATGTTGCGTCTCAATCTGTGTTCGGAGCCTACATGCGCCTGTGTGAGTACAGCCCCATTGAAAAAAACTAAATGCATCTACTCCTGCACTCCCCTGCGGCCAGGCACGTTTCTAGTGCGCTCGCTGCACTATAAGAGCAGTGGAGCGCAACTTCAAATGCTCGTCTGTAAGAGCCCTTAAGCTCACATTGGACCTTCCTACAGAACTTACTATGGCACACTAGAGGGGCATGGAACACAATCCAGTTCCAATTTGTTAAATAATCACAGTTCTATAGCCATTTAGATGTATAGGGAATGTAGGAATCCACTCAAATGACAGAAGTGGCTACTTCTGTTTCAAAGGAAGAGCCAGAGACATCCAACTCCAAACAAGTGTGTGCCTGTATTTTATTCACAGCAGCGTTTTACACAAGACAGAGCACTAATTACACACACACACAACATATGCAAACAAACAAATTAAAACTCATTCCTGTGAAATGAGTTCACTGGCAGTCTTAATACCTAAGAAACCTGTCACTATTTGTTCAACTCACCCCAGTAAGTTCAAATATTTCACTTTTTGTTTTTTTCCTCTCCTCCCAAATCACTTGTTTCCCCTCCTTCCTGGACAGAGTGCTCACCTCCAGCCCCAGCCCTTCATCACAGGTGAATTTGAGCACCTGTACAGTTTTTGAGCCTCTGTTATTCTCTGTTCTGTCTCATAAAGCATCCTGGGAATGACATATCTTCCCTCTAGGGTTTTGGAAAACAACAGACAGAGATTGTTCCAGAGCATGTTACTTATTGCAGGGAGGGTCTATTGTTGCTTAACAATGTGATGTCATGTTTGACCTATAACCCTGTGTGATTCTTCTTCCTCTTCCTGTGTATACTCTCTATGAAAAGTTCCTGTTGCAGACATGTTATTATGAGTTCTATAAAGCAACCACGTTACAGAAGTTGGTGTGTCTGTCCTCACTTTACAGAGAAGCTGCACATGTAGTTCACATCAGCTCTCTGCAAACATAGGGGTTTTTCCAGTTATTGTGCCAAAGGAAATATCATACAGTATACAATACAAACATTTTTTTCTGCAAAAAATATTTCCTTTCATGAATTTGAATGATAATTTTTGCAAATCCATCGCACCTCATTTGCTTACAGGAAAAAATTCTAGATTTTATCATTTGCAACAGTGAGCAGTGTTTGTAGTAAATCTCTCTACTGATGGGAAATACCCAGGGTTTCCACTTACTGCTTAGTAACCCTAGACTTTAGCAATATGTTACTTTATGTGATACTATGAGATAATTCCCAGGCTAAGGCTAAAGGCCCCCATACACAGGCTGATAAAAGCTGCCGACAGACCAAGACAGCAGCTTATTGGCCCGTGTGTAGAGCCCTCCGACGGGCTTTCCCGATTTCCCATTGGATCACGGGCACATCTTTTCGTTGATGCGGTCCCATGGTCTGACCGCCTGTTTGGCCTCCATTCTGATCAGCTTGATGTCGACCACTTCAATGCATATCGGGGAGAGATCCGCTCGTTTGACGACATTGCCAAACAAGTGGATCTCCCTGTGTCTGGCCACTATAGACAAAAACCTGACCACCAAAGAGAGAAAAAAAAACGAGATATGCCTATGCGTATGCTTATACATAAAAAATATATATATAATATATACAGGAATGGAGCCAGATGATTATAGACAACACATTTCTATTAATAATTGTATTTAATGCAATCCTGTAGTCCAATTTGTTTCAGGAGTGAGTCAGCGCTGCCTTCAGATCAATGCTTCATGCATGAATGAGTAAGAACTAAAGGCACTGAATTTCTCAGCCGCATGAATGAAGACGACAAGGACATTGATAGATGAATAGATTCCTAATTAACCAAGTCCCTGGTACAAAGTCTACTAAACTTACCCGCTTTACCAATAATGTAACCGCATTTTTTATATCTTAAAACTGTGCAATAACAGTGTTTCATAAGTGAATGCAAACATCTTTCTAATTTAATAATTAAAATCCCCATGCAGATGTGACAATCTGTTTATGGCGTTACGGTGCTGTTTGAAATCAATAAGCAGAACAATTATGTTTTCGTCCAACCTGCTGTTTCATGTAATCTGACCAAAACAAAACTGCAAGAACTAAAAGTATCAGCCCATAACAGTGGTACATTTGTGTAGTAGGCATCAAGTGTACCTTTACAACCAGCCAGTAAATTGTAGTTTTCACTAGGTCTTTAATCATGACTTCCCCTTTTAATACATACCTATTACATACCTCCCAACACCTTGAAAATAGAAAAAGGGCCAAAAAGATTTGGCTGCGGAGCGTGGTGCAAATTTTTTGACCACGTCCATTTTGTGGCCACACCCCATAATCACCACTTTCATTTTATAAAATTTGGCAGGTTATGAAAGTTCGAACACATTTCTGTGTTTTTTTTCCAGTTATTACAGTTTTGCTAAAGAAGGTGAATTGCCCTTTAAGCTAGTCATAGTTTCCCCAAGAGACCTGCTTATCTTAAATTGTTACAATTGTTTCTTTGTTTATCTTAAATTGTTACAAAATTATCTATAATTGCAATTGCCACATATTCTGGGATCTCTGCCAAAAGCCAATTAAGTTAGGAACATTGGGTATATTTATCAAGGAATGAAGTGAGTGAAATTCCGCCACTCTCCATTCATTTCTATGGGATATTGAAAGGCATATTTATCAAAGGGTGTTAAGCCAATTCCACTAAAAAAAAAAGGAAAAGTAGCCAGTGTTTTTTGAACTTTAATGCATTTTTGGCACACAGGATATGATGTAAGTGGCAAGAAGCCTACATGCACCTGTGTGAGTACAGCCCCATTGAAAAAAACTGAATGCGTCTACTCCTGCGCTCCCCTGCGGCTGAACGCATAACAACGGAACGCAGTGGAGCGCAGCTTCAAACGCTCGTCTGTAACAGCCCTAAATACTGCTACTGATTAATCCACCTGCCAGCAGCCAGTGAAAATATTTTAGAATCTTATTACAGGGATGGGACCTGTTGTACAGACTGATCGGGACCTGGAGTTTTCAGGTCAAAGTTTTCTGTGATTTGGATCTTCATAATTAATACAACTAAAACATTTAAACATTTAAATATTACATAACCTCAATTGGATTGTTTTGGCAGCAATAAGGATCGATTATATCTTAGTTGGGATCCAATAAAAGGTACTGTTTTATTATTACAGAAAAAAGTAAGCATTTTTAAAAATTAGAATTATTTGCTTAGAATGGAGTCTATGGGAGATGACTTTCCCGTAATTCGGTGCGTTCTGGATAACAGATCCAATACCTGTATTCATTTATTACGGAACCACATATACAGTATATCTTATTCCAGGGTAAACTGGAGAGAAAATATACTTGAGACTCTTTTTATATATACGGTGCCTGGGCACTGAGAATGGATGGTAGAATCTCGAGTCTTGATCTTGCATAAATTGCTTATTTTAATTGAATATTGAGACCCAGGGTTAAAACCATCACCAGCCCAAATGACATCTGGCTTCCCAGTTACTACAGATTATTGGCTGCAGTGTTTATCAGTGCATTATTCATCAAAACTGATGATGCAAAGTACAACATGCTGTCTGCATCTCCGTGTCTGAGTGGGAAATAAGTTGGCAGGCTTGCCTGATATTCTGTGAGCAGCATGTAATCAATAGTGTGGGTGCTTGTTTATTTGTGTTCTTGACTGTTCCCTTTGGTGTGTGTTTTTAACATTCTCTTTCGTTCTTCATTTTGTCTTTGAGCCTCATTCCAATATACATACATCAGGAACAAAGCAAAGGATAACATTTAGGGAAACAGACTTTACATGGTGTATGTTTAGTGACAAATAACTTGATTCCCCAAAACATAATCTCCAAATATGTTTTATTTTATATATATATGCATATGTAACTATGGATAGTGTTTTGTATTCATTATAATCCCAGTTACATTGACGCGTTCCTGCGCTGTTCTGGAACGGTCTCATCCCGTTGACTCTATTTAATCCATCTTACTGTGATTTTTTTTAGGCTGTTCATCAGTAATAATAAAAAAAAATAGAGTATAAATAAAGTATAAAAAGGAACCAAGAGGGTAAGCAGGCCATGGCAAGCTCTCTATTCATTTTAGTGTGAAGAATTGTGGAATATATATTATAAATATATATAAATATTTCCTACGCCATTGAATAACATGCTGTAGAAGCTTCAAAAAAATATTGTTGGGTACCATCTATTACAAGGGTACCATACGCAGTTTATAACCTTTTGGTTTGGGCTTGAAATCTCTCAGCCTGTACAATATTAATTAGAGAAGAAGAAATATCTCAGTGAAAAAGGTAACATTTTAGAAGATATTGCTAATTTTGTGGTTGCATAAGTGAACTATATTTACATGTATTCATGTGAGTCTTCTCCCTTTCTCTCAACAGGTAACTTATTTTATGTTTTATGATGCAGGATAAATGTATCAAAAGTTTATGAGAAATCAAGTATTCTGAGAACAACTAGGGGCAGATTTATCAAGGGTCGAAGTGAATTGGAGGGAATTCTCTAAGTTAAAAAATTCGAAATTCAAAGTAATTTTTTGAATACTTCGACCATCGAATAGGATACTACGACTTCGAATTTACTTCGACTTCGATTTGAAGTAAAAATCGTTCTACTTTTCGACCATTCGATATTCGAAGTACTGTCTCTTTAAAAAAACTTAAACCTGCCGAAGTGCTATGTTAGCCTAAGTTTTTTGGTTTCGAAGGAAAATCGTACGATTCGAAGTATGATCGTAGTACAATCCGAATACGATCGTACGATGAATAGGATTCTATTCGATGGTCGAATTTCGAAGTATTTTCAAAATTTGATCCTTGATAAATCTGCCCCCTAATGTTCTTTATCCCTGTTCATCAGCACCAAGAAAAGGCAGTGATTTTACTGGAAACAAGAGACAGGTGAAACTCTTTCTTGTTCAAATTACAGTGGGTAAACAGGAGCGCTTCGCCAATGAGGAGAGTTGAGGCTTTCGCCTTGGGCGGCAGCGCCCCACTAGGAACCAGTTACTTTAAGAGCCTAATTTCCGGGTTTTCAATCCGGAGATTCGGCTCTTCTAGCGCAGAGACTGCAGTTAGGCTCAATGTGCTAGCGTACTGGCCCTCTCTGCCGCCCTCGTGGACCCCCCTGGACCCCCTCAGGTGCAAAAATGTAAGTGCATGGGGGAGGGGCGGCAGCAACTGCTGCTGCCTCAGGCGGCAGAGGGGCCAGGATGGCCCCTGTGGGTAAAAGGTAGAGGAACCATTATCATTGTTGGTTCTAAAACTGTGAGGTTGTCTCTCCTAGATATACCCTGGTGGCTGATTCCCTGACAGTTAGGGACAGGATTGGGTGAATGTTATATAGTCAGGGATTGATTAAGGGACACTGATTTGTATTTCCTTTCCTACATACTGTACACTTGAAAGACATATTTGTCAGTTAGGGAAATATTTACAGAGAAGCTCTTCTCAGGGTAAGATTTTGGAATTGGCCTGACATTGTGTTTCACAGACTTGACATGCAACTTTTACAATGGGGAAGACATTTATATGCAAACTTCAACGTTCTGCAAAAACCAAAAACACATGAGTTAATAGGGCTGTTCCAGCAGAATCCTGCACGGAAATCCATTTTTCAAAAAAGCAAGCAGATTTTTTTTTATATTTAATTTTGAAATCTGACATGGGGCTAGACATGTTGTTAGTTTCCCAAGTGTCCTCAGTCATGTGACCTTTGCTTTGATAAACTTCAGTTACTCTTTAGTGCTGCATTGTTGGAGTGTAACCCATTCCCTTCCCCCCCCAGCAGCCCATCAGCAGCCTATCAACAGAACAATGGGAAGGTAACAATAAACATCTCCCTGGTGCCTACACTGCTAAAAATGCTTCCATTGCCCACCTAATGGGCCATGGACTGAATTAATTAGGTATCTACCTAATGGTAGATATCAGAACAGCACTCAATAGTGAAACACCCAAGCCCCACCACGACTCCTCCAGTTACACAGAGTAGGAGAAACAATAGCTTATCTGAGAACAGTTGCAATGTGAAAGTCTGTCTCTTTCTGAAAATTTTGAATCAGGCACAATGCACTGAGATGACTGGCTACACACCAATATTACAACTAGAAAAACATGTGTTGGTTCAAGAATAAAAATTTGAAATGGTAGAATGATATATTTGTTATGTAAACAGTGTAATTTATACATTTAAATTACATCAAAACAATGCCAGAATCATTTTAAACATTAAGTTGGCAGTTATACTGCTGTGTGCTCTAGACACATCAAACATGAAATTGTCCCTGCATTAATTATACTGCATGTTTTGATGGCATTAAACATGAAGTTGACAGTGTATTTAAACTGCTATGTGTCTGGGGAAATTATTTATTAACGGACATACAGATACTACTGCAAGTTAAATTTACAAATAGCTTGAACATCATTAAACATTGATAATTAAAATAAGGACAATGAAGAAGAATTCATTTGGTGTTCATTATACAACAGGTAATATTTGTTTTAGAGTCTATTAAAAGGTTTATGAAAGTAAAACAGTTCTATTAAAATTAAATAAGTGAGGCAACTAGTGTGAGAATCAAAGTATGATGTCTGTTCAGTTTGGTCCAGCACCATGTGTTTGGGTCTGTCTGTCAAACGAAAGGGAAAAGTAACAATAAAACAAAAGGGTTTTCTGTACATTCTTACCAGGCAACAGGGAATTCACCTCTCTATTTTGCAAAAAATATAACTTGAGTAATAAGATATTCTACAACAAATTTTCTGGTATTACACAAAATGACAATTTATGTAGTATGTGATAAGGCTCATCCGGAAGAAATATTGATATCAATAAAACTCACTGGACTGCAGATCGGTGTAAAAGTGACAGCTGGATGGCAATGCCACGTGATACAGTTTGCAATGAATCTTTCTTTTGGAAAAGTTTACATGTGAGAAGGAGAGAGTAATACTACTGAAGTCAAACACTAAATTATGAGATAAGTGTGGGTTGTGCCAAACTCCCCCCAGCAGTATTACATGGAGTCTTGTTATGATTTAGACATGTGAAAGTCAGCTTTATATCTGGGGACTCTGCTGTGTCAAATGCTACAAAGAGGAGGAATATGAATATATATATATATATATATATATATATATATATATATATATATACATATATACAGAGTGAGGATTGGTTAATTGTCATGTAATTTCCTGTGATTTGGCTATTTAACATATGTTTGTACAAAGGGTTGTTATACCCGCAACATGTCTTGTCAATAAATGCACATTGCAGTTATTCTGCCTTTGGCCATATCCTTTCCTATTATACAATACTGAAGTTATATATATAAAATTTAATCAAAAATGTCAGTTATTCATATACAAGATTGACTTAGGGGTAACGGCAAACATTTATCAGATCAAATGAGAATTATCACTAATTGAGAATAAGTAAATGTCATATATTAATCATGGGCAATCCACTTTAACTATTTACAGTCTTTCAACCATCTAGGGGTCTCATAAACTTTGTATATCAAGGTAACATTAAATATATTTATATATTAAATAAAGATAACATATAGGCGCAGATTTATCAAGGGTCGAATTTTGAAGTAGAAAAATCTTCGAAATTCAACCATCGAATTGGAATACTTCGACTTCGAATGTCAAAGTCAACGTTTTTTTACATCGAATTTGGCCATTTGCGGTCAAAGTAAAATCGTCCGATCGGACGATGAAATCCTTTGAATCGAACGATTCGAAGTATTTCATCCATCGATCGAACGATTTTTCTTCGACTTCAAAAAAACTTAGAAAAATGCTCTAGAAGGTCCTCATAGGCTAACATAGCACTTTGGCAGGTTTAATTTGGCGAAGTATTGAAATCGACGTATTTTTAAAGAGACAGTACTTCGATTATCGAATGGTCGAATATTCAAACCATTTTACTTCGAATTGAATTCGAAGTCGTAGTGTCCTATTCGATGGTCAAAGCATCCAAAAAATTACTCAGAATTTCAAATTTTTTAACTTCGAAAATTCCCTCGCATTCTCTTCGATCCTTGATAAATCTACCCCTTAATATATAAAAAACTATATATATAAAAAACTAAAACTGCATTTGCAAAGTCAGTGGAAAAAACCAACACCAGGAGAAAAAGGTTGATATTGTAGGTGTAAACTCTTTGTAAGGAAAAATCATATCTAATAAGAAGCCCCTCCATATCCAAAGTAATGACCGATGAATCAGGGTACTCATTATACCTGTTAGTAGCTGAAGTGATGTGTTCTACTCTTTGAGCATTACTGTTCTTTGCAGAAACTCTGACCATGTTTGGACTGTAAAGCCTGACCTTGTTAACCCAAAAGGGAGAAAAGAGCGAGTATGGCTAGTATTTATTGTGCAGAGCAATCAAATAAATGAAGGAAACTAGGCTTTGATTAATTACAGTATGCAATAACATTGTTGGGCCTGTTACAGATTTGGCATTTTCCTTGTAATCTTTAATTTATAAGGTACTAAACATGTATGTTATTAAAACCATAAACTCGGTGTGATGTTCTTTTCTATGTAGTTAAAACCTTCACATTAGTGAACCATACTAGACAAAGAAACGTCATGGCTTTCGCTGAATGTGCCTCTAGAATGGGAAATTTCAGCTTTTATTTTATGACAGGCTGTTCTTTGGCCCTGGATTTTTTTGCCATTCCATGTAGATATCAAGCCTGTTTTTAAAAAGATAAGGAAAGGCTAAATTCATTTGTTAGATACCTCCAATAATTATAATTGCTAACTCTTCACTGTGTTGGACCTGGGTACCTAGTAGGGAGCTCCCTAGTTTGCACCATCTTGCTCCCTGTGACTCTCACTACTGCTTGAGAGTTGTTTCTATGCAATAGAGCCAAAATGGGATGTAGTAACGGAATGTCAACTTTTTTGCTCATGGGCAATGCCCAGGTCAGCATCAAGTATGGCGGCACGGTGCTTCACTGTAGGGAGGGCTGTGCCACCGTCTTGCTTACACTTCCTGCAATCCTCACTGCTGATTCGGTCATGATTTTTACTGTATAGTTTGTATCACTTAATTACACTGTTTACATTGCACATAATTCATTCTACCATAAAAAATTGTATTCTTGAACCAGTAAATGTGATCCTTACATCGTCTACTTCTACACTTGTTCATTATCTATACTCAACACCAGGAAGCACTTACCTGGGGATGTTCCCCTGTAGGGAAAAAAAGTTTCCATTTTTGACTAATAAACTAAACTGTGCAAGTGCTTCCTGGTGCAGGTCCTGTTTTTGGTGTTTACATGGAGAAGGGTGATGTCCTCTCTCAGCACTATAGTATCAGTTAGCTGGTGCTGTAGGCCCAACAGGTTGATTTGAAATGCATCACCCAGTATATAAAAGCCATCAAAACAAAAGATTTGGAGCAAAATAATGGATATTATGCCAGGGGCATAGTTACAGTAGCCAACTGTTGGTAAGACTCATTCCACCCCATCCATAAGACATGTCTATCTAGTAGCAAAAATATGTAAAATAGCACTGGAGAATTCTCAGTATGCACCTACTACACCCACAGCACATTGAGTTTATACAGTGCAGCAGATTCACACAAAGTGCAGAGAAACATCCCAGAATGAGCACTAAAGAATGCATTTTGCACCACCTTAGTACTCTTGTACAAGTATGGGACCTATTACACAGAAAGCTCGGGACCTTTCCATATAAGGCATATTTCCATAATTTCGAACTTCATACCTTAATTCTTTTATAAAATCATATTAACCGTAAAGAAACTCAACAGGCTGGTTTTGCTTCCAATAAGGAGAGAAAAGGGAAATCATTTTTTAAAAATGTGGATTATTTGGATAAAATTAAGTCAACCTTTTAGTAATTCAAAGCTTTCTGGATAATGGGTTTCCGGATAATGGATTCTATACCTGTACTTGTACCCAGGGTTGTTGTAGAGCGTTATGCATCCCTTAATAATGGCTAAATTTATCCATGTAGAGACTTTGTTATGTTATGTAATTCAGTAACATTTATATTGTAATATTTTGGGTAATATATCTTAGGCATAACTCCTTCCAGATATAAGGCAGAAACAAGCTTTTCCTCGCAATGAAGAAATAACCAATATTTTAATGTTGTTTTGTCACAAAAGAAACAGACATATCATAGACATGTAAATTAATATTGCAAACCTTTACTTAACCCGTCTGCTTTTCACAGTCTGCTCTAATAAATAAAATATAACTAAAATATCTGTCAAAAGCAGACTTGTGTTTGACTATATTTATGCTTTGTCTGGATGAACATGGCTCCTGTGCAGCCCGAATCCTTTCCAAGCAGAATATAAGAAATATTTAAGAGGCTGGTCTATGAGGAACAGCTCTCCCAGGCATCATTTTGGTGCTGGTTGCAGCAGGGAGTGTGTGCTGTGAGGAAAGTATTATTTTTCTAAATGGAAGGTGTCAGATGGTCACGGCAATGTGACTGCGTGTTCAAGATCACTGCGTCCCATCTGCAATTTGTGACGTGTGAAAGATTCTGCCCAAATGTGCTCACCAACTGGAAATCCTCAGCACTTTTTTCTTATCAGGAGAGACCAAGATAACCAATGGTTTACAGATCACGGATCCTATCAAATTAATATCATTCTAGGATAAAATCTGCTTTACATACTACTATCTACTCAAGCTAAAATGACTATGGCGTGCAAGTTCATTTATCAGTTTAGGGAGACATCCTCTCTATCAGCATTTAAGAATGCAAAAATGTGCTTTTCTGTTAGATACAGAGAGGGAAACACAGACACATAGATATACACATACAAACACACACACACACACACAAAGACACACACTCACAGGTACATACAGAGATAGATATAAACACACACATAAAAAAATCACAGATATACAAACAGATACAAACACACGCACAACTATACATAACACAGACACACATACATAGATATAACTGCATACACACATAAAACCAAATTGGTTAATAGTACCATAACTCCAGATGGATATAACAGTAGCCACATAGGGTGCCTCCCCAATGGCAGTTTGATTTACTGCAACGTGGGATTGGGTTTAAGCTATACTTGGGTGTTGTCTAAGGGTGTGTCTAGATTTTTTTTTTAATATTCAAAGGTTGTGCGTATGCTTTGGCTACTAACAGTTCCCCACAGTAAAGCTTCTTGGAGATCCAGGGCTGATAGACTAAGATACTGTGTAAATGAAGTAGCACCCAGCACTTGCTACAGTATTTCTCACCCTCACATGAGTACCCCTGGCTTACCTGTTATTCACAAAGTTACCTGTACTAAGGTGCTAATGCATTGGATCAGGCTGTTTTGATGCACAAGGTACAAATTAGAGGGAGCCATGTAATTAACACCTGCCTTAAAGGAGAAGGAAAGGCTAAATGTAAGTAAGCTTTATCAGAAAGGTCTATATAAATACACCAGTAAACCCTCAGAGTAGTGCTGGTCTGAGTCCTCTGTCAAAAGAAACACATTTCTTTCCTTCTATTGTGTACACATGGGCTTCTCTATCAGACTTCCTGTTTTCAGCTTAAACCTCCAGGGCAGGGCTTGAGCATGCTCAGTTTGCTCCTCTCCCCCTCCCTCCTCCCATCCCTGATGTAATCTGAGCTCAGAGCTGTAAGTTAGCAGAGACTCAGGCAGGAAGTGATGTCACATCAAGCTTATATGGCAGCTTCTATCCTAAACAAACAGAGACAGTGTCTCGAGCTGTTTACTCAGGTATGGTAAAGCATTCTGCAGAATAAATATAGCATTCTAGCTTGCACTATTGTGGCTAATATGCTGGCAATGAACTGTTTTGGAGCTTTCCTTCTCCTTTAAGGAAATGTTATTTCCCTTAGCTAGTTCCCTTACCATGTTGCACCAATGACATACACAGTTATTGATGCAGTGTATTCAGAACATAAAAGTGGTAAAACTGGAAACTGGGTCCATGCTTGAAGCAATTCTCCTTGCCCAAATCTAAAGTAGCAAAACTGGAACAGTTAAAACGGAGCCTATGATTAAGGGAGCTTCTCCCAAAATACGTCAGGCAATGTAGATCCTCGACCTGTTGCAATAAAGATTCTCTTATTTTATCCGGAGTGCCACCTGATCTATGTATTGAGTGGAAACATTTCACAGTTTGGACGCCAGTGGCTGGGCACCTGGGACATTTGTGGAGCTGAATGGAGGAACATATCGCGAGGGGTGAGTCTGGAGCAGTAATATTCATTGACTGTATAAGTGTAAAGTTAAAAAAAAAAAAAAATCGAATTTATTTATATACATTAAAACACCAAGCAACACAATAAGGCCTGACATATTTTGGGAAGACCCACCCTTAATCATAGGCTAAACCCTATTATGTGCTCCCCAAGTCTTTGCAGTTTCCTCTAGGTTAGGGGTCCACAAATAATTTTCCTGTGAGCCAGTCAATTATAAAGAGAGTTGGGGAGCAATACAAGCATGAAAAAGGGTTCTGGGGGTGCCAAATAATGGCTATGATTGGCTATTTGGTAGTCATATGAGGACGGTCAGCCTATAGGAGTCTCTGTTTGGCAGTACACCTGGTGTTATTCAGCCAAAATTGCCTCCAAGGCAGGAATTCAAAAATAAACAACTGCTTTGAGGCCGCTGATAGCAACATCGAAGGGTTGGTGAGAAAAATGTTGCAGTGAGCCACTGGTTGGGGTTTACTGATCTCGGCACTCAAGTTGGCTCCAGAATTGAACCAAATGTGTGTTGGATCAATGTGATACATATTAGATTGTAAGCTCCCTGGGGCAGAGACTGATGTGAGTGATAAACAATCTCTGTAAAGTGCTGCATATCCAAGTGAGCGTGATATAAATACGGGGTAATAATTACATAAAGCAATAATTCTACATGACAGACTGACTGCTGATCAGCAGCTAATGCACATTCCCCCGAGGATTAACAAAAGGTATAATATAATATACTAGTGGTATAAAAAAACAAAAACTTCAACAGAAATATCCGAATTGACACAATAGCCTCCTTTGTTCATGGTAAGCAATTTAATATGCCCTATACGGTGCCAGTTACATTCTTCATAATGTAGAAGCACAAGTAACAGATATCAAGCTAACAACACAATACTGACTCTTTAATGCTAATCTATTCCTTGCAATCTACTGGATACATGTCGAACTATTGGTGTGTATCAGCTGCGCAAAATCAGATTCTGAAAATATGTGAAAGGATGCACTAGAGTGTACATAATAATGTATTTTAATCTGCCAGGCCTTAAAATTAATCATGAATTCCCACAGAGATTTTAATAATTTTGAGATGATGTTTTCTGTTATTCTTGGACAGACTTGCCGCATGTAAAAGAGGTGGTGGGAGGATTTCCCAATTACCAGTTTAGGTGAGATACATTTATATAAAATCACATTTAATTTGTGGTTCCCCTTTCTCGTCTAACAAAGAGGACGGTATCTATATAAAATCTACATACTGTACATTGAACCTTCCTATAAGAGGGAATGATGCTCCGGAAGCTAAACTATGTTGCACAGAACAATCAACCAACCAAATTCAACAAATGTTGTTATAAAGTTGTTATAAAAGCTCCACAAACCTGGATGAGATGCTGCACACGCCATTTAAAATTCGGCATGCCCAACCTTTGTGCCGGAAACTACCGCTTCTTCTGCTTTTGTTGGAATAATACATTTGTTTCTACATAAAAAGAAATGTGTGTATCTATTACAAACTACTCTATCTATCTATCCATCCATCCATCCATCCATCCATCCATCTATCTATCTATCTATCTATCTATCTATCTATCTATCTATCTATCTATCTATCTATCTATCATCTATCTATACAGTATCTATCTATCTATCTACAATCTGGGCACCCCAACAGAGATATTACATCCATACTTAGTGCCTTATGCAAATGTAACAGCCTCTAGACGCCTCCTATAGCCTTTGATAAGTGTCTGGTTTCTGGATGGCAGGATTTTTTTACCATTCGTCCATACAAAATCTCTCCAGTTCAGTTAAATGTGATGGCTGCCAAGCATGGACAGCCTGCTTCAAATCAACCCTTAGATTTTCCATGATATTCAAGTGGGGACTGTGATGGCCATTCCAGAATATTGTACTTCTCCCTCTGCATATATGCCTTTGTAGATTTTGAAGTGTGTTTAGGGTCATTGTCTTGTTGGAATATCCAACCCCTGCGTAACTTCAACTTTGTGACTGATGCTTGAACATTATACTGAAGAATTTGTTAATATTGGGTTGAATTCATCTGACCCTCGACTTTAACAAGGGCCCCAGTCCCTGAACTAGCCACACAGCCCCACAGCATGATGGAACCCAAAATTTGACAGTAGGTACCAGGTGTTTTTCTTGGAAGGCGGTGTTCTTGGAGTTGATCTCTGGGTTGTCTGTAACCATTCTCACAATCCTCCGCATATACTGCTCCCGTATTTTTCTTGGCCTGCCAGACCTGGGTTTTACAGCAACTGTACCTGTGGCCTTCTAGTTCCTGATCACATTCCTTACAGTTGAAACTGACTCTTCAGAGGAGAGTCAAACAGAAGCACAACTTGCAATTGGCCACCTTAAATACCTTTTCTCATGAATGGACACGCCTGTCTATGAAGTTCAAGGCTTAATGAGCTACTGTATGTACCATCTCTCTATCTATCTATCTATCTATCTATCTATCTATCTATCTATCTATCTATCTATCTATCTATCTATCTATCTATCTATCTATCTATCTATCTATCTATCTATCATCATCAATCTATCTATCTATCTATCTATCTATCATCTATCTATCTATCTATCTGTCTATTAATATATCTATCTATCTGTCTATCGAAAGCTAGGTTTTTAGCATTACCTATCTTTTCATATGAAATGCTATTATGCTGTAGCTTTAAGTAAAAAGAAATGAACTAAATTCATATTTTTCAGACTGGTGATATCTATAGTCTATTCTATTGTATTGCAATATAACATTAGAAACAAATCTTGGCAAATGTATTGCTCCGGAGTTATCCATAACATTAAAAGCAATAAGTGAAGCAATTAACAGAATTGCCAATATGCTGTATCATGTTTAATATATTAGAATAATGAAGGTAAATCATATCAAGCAATGAGTTCTCTGTGTGTTGCCTTGTTTGTGTTGTGGTGTGATACCTGTCACTTTGCCTACTCTCATTTATGACATCATGGGACAGGAACAATTTGATAACAGCGGGAGGGAATTTTCTAAAAGACTGTGATTATAATATATAATATTCCCTCGTGAATGAATCAGTGTAAGGAATGCTTGGGTTAGCAGATCATTTTGCTTCATAGGGATTTTCTCCCAGTGTAAACTTTTTTTTTTTTTTTTATAATCAGAGGAAACTGAAAAAAAGTGCAGTTCAAATGCAGCTCAGTTTAGCAGATATTTAAACCTTTAGGGTCACACTGGGAGATTCGGGAGATTTAGTCGCCCGGCGACTAATCACCTCTTCTTTGGGGCGACTAATCTCCCTAAACTGCTTCCCCCTGACGCTTCGTTTTCTGAAGTTGCCTCACAAGGAAACTTCGGAAAATGAAGTGCCGCAAGTGCCATGCCGCAGGCGATTTTTCATTCTAGCAGGTGGAAGACAGGGGGAAGCAGTTCAGGGAGATTAGTCGCCTCAATGAGGAGGCAGGCGACTAAATCTCCCTGAATCTCCCAGTGTGACGTTACCCTTAAACTGGTCTCTTGGGTGTGTAAATTTGTTTGTATAGTGGACTAGCAAATATACCATTGAATAAATGTTTTTTTCCACTTTCATCTTCGATGGATTAGGATATTCTGTATATTTAATATTTAAGTATATGGCTCCTAATTATCTTTTGGCACTGGATGTACAGGCATGGGACATGTTATCCAGAATACTCGGGACCTGGGGTTTTCTGGATAATGGATCATTCTGTTATTTGTTATCTACATACCTTATGTCCACTAGTAAATCATGTAAACATAAAATAAACCCAATAGGCTGGTTTCGCTTCCAATAAGGATTAATTAGATCTTAGTTGGACCAAGTACAATGTACTGTTTTATTATTACAGAGAAAAAAGAAATTATTTTTAAAAATGTGGATTATTAGGAGAAAATAGAGGCTATGGGAGCCTTTCTGTAATTCAGAGCTTTCTGGATAATGGGTTTCTGGATAATGGATCCCATACCTGTATATGTATTTTAACATAGGTTTCATTTTTCTATATGAGGGTTTATTAATCTAGAGACAGTCAATATGAAGCAATTGATTTTACAAAATCTAGTTGATACGGTGCACATCTGATGGGTCTCTTTAGGCCCCTTGTGTGATTTAATTGGCTGGATTGTGCCCAAAACGTGGGTGGCCAAATCATGCTGTTAGAAGAAAGTGGGTATATTTTGGTTTTGGGGTCGCTGCCCTCTTACTTTATAGAATTAGAATTAGGGGCGTGATTATAGTGGTGGCGTTATAGTCGCAGCTGGGGATGAGTGCTCCTTGTGGTTTAGCCAATAAAAGTCTGGAAATTGGGTAGGAGACAAATTATAGGGGGTGAGTATTGGGGGGTTGAGTATTGGGGGGGTTAGATGGGATTGTAAGACCCAAAGAGCTTCCCTTATTATTTTTTTCTATCCCCCAAACTGTTTTTGCTTCACATATTAGGGGGCTGATTCACTAAGGATCGAATATCGAGGGTTAATTAACCCTCGATATTCAACTAGGAACTAAAATCCTTCGACTTCGAATATCGAAGTCGAAGGATTTAGCGCAGATTGTTTGATTGAACGATCGAAGGATAAATCCTTCGATTGAATGATTAAATCCTTCGAATCGAACAATTCGAAGGATTTAAATCCAACGATCGAAGGAATATCCTTCGATCAAAAAAAGTTAGGCAAGCCTATGGGGACCTTCCCCATAGGCTAACATTGACTTCGGTAGCTTTTAGATGGCGAACTAGGGGGTCGAAGTTTTTTTTAAAGAGACAGTACTTCAACTATCGAATGGTCGAATAGTCGAACGATTTTTACTTCGAATCCTTCGATTCGAAGTCGTAGTCGAAGGTCGAAGTAGCCCAAAAAATACTTCGAAATTCGACGTTTTTTTACTTCGAATCCTTCATTCGAATTTAGTGAATCGGCCCCTAAATGAGAGTCTGGGAGTAGGGCTAGTGTTGTATGTATACATTGGTAATGTGTATAAATCTTTCCCCAGTACAGAGTATCCAGTTTAGGGAATATTTAGGGAATCCTTAGTAACTTTATGTACAAAAAAGCAAAACCTCTGAGATGATTTTCAGACACAGTTGGCAAGAGACCATTTAGTAAACTTTTATTTTTTTAACTAGCACTACGCAGAAGTGTTATAGTCAGTGCTGCTACTAATCTCATCAGAATGCAAAAGCAGCGACTGTGTTATAAAACCAATGATCTGTTATATTCTGCAAGAATTTACAAAAGGCTAATGTCATTTACTGCACCAGAAGAGCTATACCATGCTAAAAAAACAGAGATTTGAAAAAAAAAATGATTACTGACAAACAAAAAAGGAGGAAATCTTCAGAAAATGCATTTCTTCTCAAGACAGGGAACATACGGAGAGACAAAAAAAACACGCCTATGGCCACTTATCACTATTAGAAAGGAAAATAAATGCAACTTTATTCTGTCTGCTTTAGGATAGAACGTGAATGACATTGTATTGATGTTGCTGTGTTTGTCTGATTATGCCAGTTACAGTTACCTATCTATTTATGCCTAATAACTAAGCGATGATGACAGTACTACCTTCTAATATGGTTGAACCTTGATTTTATATCCCTTGATGTCTGACTCGATACAGGTATGAATTCTGTTATCCAGAAACCGGTTATTCAAAAAGCTCTGGATTATAATTAGTCATCTCCCATAGATCCATTTTAATAAAAAAAAATCACAGTAGGCTAGAAATGTTGTACATTATGTTTTGTGCGTCTGTACCAGCCCAAGGAAACCACAGCCCTTTAGCAGTAAAGATCTGTCTCCAAAGATGCCACAGTAGCTCCCCGTCTACTTTTCTGTTGATTCCCTGCACATGATCTGTGCTGCTGTCACTTACTGAGCTGAGGGACCAACTCACAATATACAGTACACTTGGGGGCCGATTCACTAACTTTGAGTGAAGGATTCAAAGTAAAAAAACTTCGAATTTCGAAGTGTTTTTTGGGCTACTTCGACCATCAAATGGGCTACTACGACCGTCGACTACGACTTTGAATCGAACTAAAAATTGTTCGACCATTCGATAGTCAAAGTACTGTCTCTTTAAGAAAAAACTTCGACCCCCTAGTTCGCCATCTAAAAGCTACCAAACTCAATGTTAGCCTATGGGGAAGGTCCCCATAGGCTTGGCTAACTTTTTTTGATCGAAGGATATTCCTTCGATCGTTGGATTAAAATCCTTCGAATCGTTCGATTCAAAGGATTTTACTGCAAATAGTGCGATCGTATGATAGAAGGATTATTCCTTCGAAGGATTTTATCATTCGATCGAAGGAATAATCCTTCTATCATACGATCGCACTATTTGCAGTAAAATCCTTCGACTTCGATATTCGAAGTCGAAGGATTTTAATTCCCAGTCAAATATCGAGGGTTAATTAACCCTCGATATTCACCCTTTGTGAATCGGCCCTATAGAATAGAAATGTCACAATATAAGGCTGATTAGTAATTAATATATACAATTACTAAATGGCAACTCAGAAACCAGTACATGTAGCATCAGAATTTAATAATCAGCCCTGTAGCATCATCTTATATTACAGGTCAACCTCATTTTCTGCTTGATAATTTGTGATGACCCCTAAGCTTTTCTTCTCAACAGCTGCTCAGAGCCCACTGAGCATGTGACTGTCACAGACACTTTCCAAAATGGCGATCCCCTGTGACAAGTTTGAAGTCCTGGATCATTGCTGCTATTGACAAGCTGAAACTTTAGGCTGGTGCAATAATTTCAGTATATAAAATATGCCATTTTTAACTATATTCATTTTTAAGATTAAGTTCTCCTTTAAAAATGATTTTCTTTTCCTCTGTAGTAATAAAACAGAACAGTGTACCTGATCTAACTAAGATAATATTGATCCTTTCTGGAGACAAAACAACCCAATTTGGGGTTTATTTAATGTTTACATTATTTTTAAATATCAGGAAAGGTGATGGAAATTACAGAATATACCAAGTCTTGAGCATTCTGTATAACAGAAATTAAAATAAATTTGAGAACCCAAAATGCATTTGAATTTTTCTCTCTTCAATTGTGTCTTTTAACCCTGGTCCTTGAATAACCATAATGATATTAAATCATAGTGAGGAAATAAGGGGTCAGTTATGAATGGGCCCATGAGCAAGCACAGTCGCATCCTTAATTTTGATGCATTGGGAACTATTGTAGCAGATGAATTTCAAAGTGTGGCCTCAATTATGCTGGAGTATGGGTAAAAAAAAGACACTTCGCTCACTGCACTTGCTGCCACCCTATAAACGTCTGACCAGATAACAATAACATAAATATTCACAAATAATAAATGATGCCCCAAAATGTCACTATGCTTTACACTATAAATATAAACTATTGATACATGTTTGTTCTCAGAGCAAGGATTGATAAAGAACTAGCAACACCAACAAATGCCTAATTGAAAATGACATTCTAGGTTCTTCATCGTTCAGTCTATTCTAGCTATGGTTTCTTTGAAGGAGAAGTCCAGTTTTAGCTACATTGTGCTTGCTATCAGCTCTGTGGATCATTAATGGCCTGCTCAGAGAGATCAGCAGATCTACAGACACATCATCATGACCTTGGCCAGAAATCCCTACAAAACTAAAGGAAATTGCATATAAATTAATATAAAGCACTTCCATTATCTTGGCTGTTTGATAAAGTCATGTAGGTTCTTCCCCCTAGGGGCAAATACATAGAGTAGGAGAATTCTCCAGTCTTAAAGAAAATTATAATAAAATAATGTATTGCAAAAACTTACCTCTGATCTCTCTCTCAGCAATTTTTCATGCAAACAGAAGCAATCAAGAAAGAATAATTATGGCAGCTAGTATTAAATAAATAAACCAATAAATAAATACATGGAACAAATTGGGCATTTGCTTGCAAAAGTCACACCATTCATTATCAATTGAAATGCTTCTGGAGTCCCAAATATAATTAAAGATTGTTTTCAAGGAGATCATTAGGAAAATATCTTATTATTTCTTATTGCTCTTGTAATTGAATCCCTTTGTTACTCATCACAAAAAATAATTGCGCTACTAATGTTTTTTTTGGATCTGCCAAACGTCCCATATCTTTATAAACACCCGGCCTACAATATTAAATTAATGGATGTGATGGGAAACACTATTGCGTGTGCCAGTGTGACAGGGACAGACGTGTCATGTTATGGAGACAGACATTAGGCAGGCCTGAATGAGCATGAAAAGTTAAAGCGCCATTCAAGTAAATGGGAACTGAAGAGCTAAAAAGGATTGGCTTCTGAGCATTTAAATGTATTGGGCTACTGGACACTTTTCAACAGCAAATGTGATATTTTTTTAAACCCTGTTCCTTCCTGCTTAAAGGCATCTCTGGAACATGCTTCACCTCAACTGACACTGTCACCTTAGTTGTACTCTTTTATTCCTGAACCAATAAATATATATTTTTTTGTATTATTAGTGTAAAGGCAGCCATCTCAGGTCATTTTGCCTGGTCATGTGCTTTCAGAAAGAGCCAACACTTCACAATGGGACTGCTTTCAGATAGGCTACTGTTTCTCCTACTCAATGTAACTGAATGTGTTGCAGTGAGACTTGAATTTATACTATTGAGTGTTGTTCCGTATCTACCAGGAAGCTGTTATCTTGTGGTCAGGGCACTGCTATCTTGTTACATTCCCATTGTTCTGCTGATGGGCTGCTAAGGGGGGGAGGGAGTAGGCGATATCACTCAAACTTGCAGCGCAACAGTAAAGAGGGACTGAAGTTTATCAGAGCACAAGTGACTTGACTGAGGGCACCAGGGAAACTGACAACATGTCTAACCCCATATCAGATTTCAAAATTTAAAAAAAAATCTGTTTGCGCTTTTGAAAAATTGATTATGCCTTAACAAACCAAAAAAAAAGTTTTCTTGGGGAACAAAAGTCCCCCATCCTGGATTACAGCTGTTGAAGGAAGATGCCTCGGTTTCCATCAAAGAGTGGGCTCTCTATGGTTTCCATGATAATAGCTCATAGCAGCTCTGCATTGATACAGGCATATGGCACCAGCATTTTCAAAAAATGCTTTATATTATTCTATTCCTAGTACAATATTCCAGGAGTTGATGGCCCTCCGTTACCTTATTTGCTACTTTTGTATGTAGAACTGTCTATGGTCCAGCACCCGCTATAGGGCCATATTCAGTGAGATGATTAAATGACAAAGAGTCTTCAGGAGTTGACTATGGTTGAATACACATTTGTCATTTTTGTCAATAGTTATAGGAGCTTTTATAAGCTGAACAAAATGAACTTTCTTCTCTTGACACTATTACACAATCATCATGTGCACAACATGATTCTAAGGCAACAAAGAACAATCGATCTTGGAGTAGCTCTACAAGTTACCATACAAATACCCAGTGCTCTGCTTGGCAGCCCATTACAAAATAGGGATTTATTTGGTTTTAAATTCATTTGAATTAGAAACTGCAAAGAAAGCTGTATAAAGTGTTTTATTTTTATTCCTTTAATAAAAGAAAATGACTGCTGTATGTAAATCTTGTATCTTACTTAAATAACAATCCATCATGTCCAGTTTAGGGACAATTAGCCGGCACACAATAGTGTAGTAACAGTGTATATTGCATGTTACACAATAGGCAATATTTAATGCACTAATGCAAACACATTTGATTACAGGGAAGGGCGAATAAATTCGACAGGCGCAAATTTGCAGAGAATTTCCTCGCTCACCGCTGGCGAATATTCCAATTTCTAATTTTGTATTTCGAATTGTCACGTTTTTTTGGTGGAATTCGACTAGGGAATAGTTAAAATTAAATTAGAGTTTTTTTTTAAAAATTCTAATTTGATTTTAAAATTCGTCAGTTTTAAGAATTCAAATTCAACTATTCCCCACCTTAAACCTGCCGAATTGCTGTTTTAACCTACAGGGGATGTCCTGGGATCAGAGTTGTTTGCAGCCTTCCTGAAAATCACATTTTTTTCGGAAAAAAACAGAATCGAATTTGATTAGTGTTTGTGGGTCGATCCCATTCACTCGACTTTGAAAAAATCTATTTCTAAAAAATTAGATTTTTCACTCATTTTAAACTAAACACTTCTTCACTTGTTCTTAAATACTAAAGTGCTGTCAAGATTTTACCATACATCCCAAATAATTAATCATCTTTTCAAAATGTGTACAGGCGTCGGATCTATTATCCGGAATGATTGGCACCTGGGGTTTCCAGATGGATCTCCATATCTTGTCTGCTAGAAAATCATTTAAACATTAAATAAACCCAATAGGATTGTTTTGCCTGCAATAAGGATTAATTATATCTTAGTTTGGATCCAGTGCAAGGTACTGTTTTATTATTACAGAGAAAAAGGCAATCTTATTTAAATTTTTTAATTATTTAATTAAAATGGAGTAGGAGATGGCCTTCCTGTAATTTAGAGCTTTCTGGATAACGGGTTTCCAGATAACAGATCCCATACCTGTATCTTAAAGGTTGGGTGCTTTAATTCGATGATATGGAACCCCTACCAATAAATATGCCTTTTAATAAAAAAGAAATAAATCAGTAAACCCTGAGCTTCACTGTAGGATCAGTAATTGCTCTTGTAAGTGAAATTTACCATAGGTCATAGGAACCAGCATATTGTAGAGCCTGTGTAAGATGTTTAGATGGAGCAGGCTTTAACTATACGCTTGGCTCAACACAATGCACTATTTTCAGTGACTTTTTTTTTTTAACCATTAAAACTTGCTTTATATGTATATAAATAATAAGCAATTAGCAGCAGGCACTTATAGGATTGACAGTCTATCCCATTAAGTAGCCTCACCCTAATTTATAGTTTACGGCTGCATAGATTTTAACATGGAGTTACCATTGACAATCCATTGGGATACTCAGTGCCTGTAATAAATACAAAAGAACATTTTCTAGTATAGTTGCCCTTTACTCTAGTGAACTGACGGCTTGATGGGTGCCTCGGGTAGAGGAATGACTGGGAACATCACTTAAACCAGTTTGTTTAATCCTACACAGAAATAAATGGCAGCCCCGCACACATAATATGCTTTCATTGAGCATTGCATTCACTTTATACGTGGGGTTACAACCACTTTCAGGCTTTTGTCCCTCTATAATCAGTCAATGTCAAGGTATCAAAAACCATTCTGCGAAAACATCTTTTGCTTTTTGTAACAGAGAACATGTTATTACACAGAGCTTCCAATTTGGGGCTTTTGGCCGATACTTATTATGGACTTTGTGTAACCAGTACAAGAGCTCGCAGTTACAATACTGTACAACCAATTCTCTCTAAATTGTCTCATTTAATCAGTCCAGGATTTCTTTTTCGTGCTGTCTTATTTTGAAGTCACATTGTGACAAGTTCATTTTTGAACACTTTGTAGGGTTTAGAAATCAATATGCTTTGTATTGCCACTGCTGAACGGTTTGGGGCTTTGCGGCTAGCTAGCATGACAATAGATGCACCGCCTGGAACAAGTTTCCCTTAATTAGAGTCAATCAATCCAAACTTTGCTAAGTTATTCATGTGAAACACTAGTATAATGAACTAAAGTCTGCAAGATGATTGGGAAATACAAATTATCGCATCCTTATAAATTGAATGTGACTATTTGAGAGTAAACCCATCATCTTAAACGAGTACCCAGAGAGTAAAAGATTAAAAAGTGAATGAACAATACATGTTAAAAATAACAAATACAACATGTAAAAATAAAATGCTGCTCTGTTCTTTATTCGTTTGTATTTTAACAACAAAACAAGCAGAAAAAACCCCACACTGTATGTCAGTGATCAGATACCATTCTATTCTACCTCCCAAATTAGCTGCTTTATGGCTCTTACACACAGCGTTTTTGTTCTGCGCTCCCCTGAGTTGCACTTTCTTCCGTTCAGCCGCAGAGGAGCGCAGGAATAGACGCAGTCAATTATTGTGAAGGGGGCGGTACTCACATAGACCCATGTAAGTGCCAAACACAGGTAAAATGCAACATTCAGCGTCCCACCTGCATTTGGCGCTTACATGCGTCTGTGTGAGAACTGCCCCCTTCACAATAATTGACTGAGTCTATTTCTGTGCTTTCTTCTGCGGCTGAACAGAAGAAAGCGCAACGCAGGGGAGCGGAGAAAAAAACGGGCATGTATGAGCCCTTAGGGCAGGACTCCAAGGACGATTCCGGCACCATCTGATGCGCAAAAACGCAGACGTCTCGTCGAATGCGACGGAAGGTAATTCTATTGACGGATCATGTCAAAGCGTTCATGCGACACACAGGGCCAGATTTACATAATGGCGCCCCTAGGCCCACTGCCGTTTGTCGCCCCTGTCCCCTCCCCTTTATTCGTGCACATTTTCATCATCTGAACTGGAGCAATGGGGATTGTCCACGGGAAATTTAAAAAATCATTGTATCTCCCAGTATTTTTGAACCAATGTGGGTGTGGTTGGGCAGCATGCCGCCCCCTAATATCCTGCCACCCTAGGCCTGGGCCTAGATGGCCTTTCCACAAATCCGGGCCTGACGACACGACTGTCAGATGCAGACACTGCGTCTGCATCCGACAGTCATGTTGCATCACATCAACAATGCATCATAATCCGACAATAGCATTACTTACCTTATTTCCGTTGCAGCCGGCGTGACGCCTGCGTTTTTGCGCAGCGCGTTGGATCACGTCGGAATCGTCCGTGGAGTCCCGTTTATCTTAGGGGTAAACAGGAGCAACAGCTGCAGTTTCCCAGTACAAAAGAATTCTGTTCTGAGAGCAATTTGATACAATCACACGTGAAATCATTGTAATCAGAAAGATCACTTCATTGCTGAAGGTCAATATTCAATGACATCTGGCACACATGAGTAGTTTCCCATTGTCATGAACATACATTTGCATATTCCATGTTACTGCTGCTCTGTAGCTGCTAAACAACACTGGGAGGCACATTTATCAAACGTCGAATCTCGTTTTTAAAAACTCCCATAAACTCCCACGAACTCGAAATTCAATAGATTCGATAGAAATTTATAAAAAAAAAAAAAAAAGAATTTCCTAAACTCGGGTGAATAGGATCAACTTGAATAGAATTCAAATCGAATTCGATTTGAGTTTTAATTGAATCAATTGTCAGGAAGGCTGCAAACAACTCAAAATTGATTCCATTGACGTCTCCCATGGACTGAAACAGCAATTCGGCAGGTTTTAGGTGGCAAACAGTCGACTTTGAGTTCTTAAAGGGCCAGTGTATGATAAATCTTGAAAATCTAATTCTAATTTTTAAAAAAATTCCTAATTTGAATTTTCAATTGGACCCTTGATAAATCTGCCCCTTACCTTCACTGGTCATTCTAATCAGATCCAAGTTTAGATATATTCCGGCACTCTCGAAAAAATAGTTTCAGTTGCCTGGGTGCAGTATCATCAATTTAAATCTCTATTCAACAAGATCCACAGGTTTTAAAAAATCTTGAAATTTCCCAGAAGTTGCCCTTGATGATGGAATTTCTTCTCTGAACAGTTAGTAGTTTGCATTACCCACAGGGACGAACCTACTGAGGAAGCAGATCCTGCGGCTGCAGGGGGGGCGGAGGTATAGGAGGCCCCATGAGGCACTTATTATTGAGCAATCTAAACATATACTGGTAAAACAGGACAAGCTCTGAATATGCTGGGGGCCCTACATTTAATTTCCTTTTTGGGCCCAGTAAGAACTAGTTACACCACTGGTTACACAGATGGTTTATACTTATAGTATCAGCAATGTGTTTCCAATAAAGCATAATATCAACTAAAGCAGGGGTCCCCAACCGCCGGGCCGCGGCCCAGAACCAGGCCGTGGACAGTCCTGAACCGGTCCTTACCGCAAATTGGATGCCGACCCTTACCCCGACCCCTTTCCGACCACCCCCTGGTCCTTGGAAAAGAATTTGGCTCTTTTTTTTGGTCCCCGGGCCAAAAAAGTTTGGGGACCCCTGAACTAAAGTATTTCCACTGAATCTGTTTCACTGGGCCAATAACATATCCATGATCCCTCAATCACAAATACATATGAATGATGCAATTGACCAAATCAATTAGTTAAAGTCCACAAAAAATATTTTTGAGCCCTTTGCCTCTATCCTAATATTGATAGATACAGTAAATATAACTATACACCTTTCCTGATAAAGCACCAGGGAGAAAAATGTAGTTTTCTATAGGAACATTTATCCTGTGTTTATGACTTGCCCCATATGCTCTACTGCACAAGGCAACAGCAAGGCAAATAACGGATTTGTTTTCATTTACAAGACGCATTGGTAAGATCCCACCATTCTTCTTTTCAGACATATATTGGCAGAATCCATATAAAAATATAATTCAATGCTTATCTTTCAGAGGAAGCAGAACTTGCCCCAAAACATCAAGAAATATTCTGACAGATGGAGCAAAATGTGCCATCATCACACCTGCAGGCTTCTCGGAATCTCTTTTCTTTCTTGTTTTACACTGTCATATGGATGCTTCTGAAGCGACTGCAGTGATTTGGTAAACAGATGTGGAGCCAAACTGCCAATGTCATATCATTCTGCATTCATAGCTAGAAATCAAGAGACCGTAATACATAGATCCTTTCAGACGTTTCTGTAGAAGGCTAGTAAATGTCAGATTTGAATAAGCACAAGCTTAAAATGTGATGTGCAAAGCCCTAATTCATGTGGTGGTACAAGAGTTGGGGTTGTCTCTTTTTTTAACTCCTCTGGCAGCAAGTTTGCTGATGAATATTAAAAAATCCACCGTGCCCTTCACAAAACAGCCTTTTTAAAGGAAAAATAATAAACCAGTCAGTTATTCTGGATTTCTGCAGAAAGGCATGAAAAAAACAGTCCGTGTAACGTTAACCGCAATATAGTAACACGTGTGATTAATCCATTTAGCGGAACGTTGTATTTGTTATAAATACGGATAGTACATCAGTAAATTAATTTCAGCTGATAAAAATAGAGAATCGTCATTAGCAGAATTATGCATTCAATTATTCACCGGTATTACTATTAGAGTTTAATATATGACAAGCATAACATGCATGTCTCAGAATAATTAGCACAGCAGGGTGCCACATTTTTAACATATTAGCACATTTATTATGTCCCCCAGCTATTTTTAATATAGGCTTTCCTGAAAATGCCATGAGTCTATCTGTAACTGAAAAGGCACTGATCTTAATTTGTATTATTCTTCCTTTAAAGGCAGCTTGGTGTTAATCTCTTTCTTTAAATGCAGCTTAGTGTTTATGTATATATATATATATATATATATATATATATATATATATATATATATATATGTATATATTTGACTATATATATATAATACAATATCAAAACAGGGGGGTTGTGCGAGCACTCTAAAGGCTTTAAAGTATATATATATATATATATATATATATATATATATATAAGTATATATATAAGTATAATAAATACTACTACTATGGTGGCTTATCAATTTTATGATCATACCTTTGTAACAAAATAACCCGTTTTGGGTACATATGCAATAGCATTTATTATACTTATATATATATATATATATATATATATATATATATATATATATATATACTTTAAAGCCTTTAGAGTGCTCCCACAACCCTCCTGTTTTGATATTTTATATATATATATATATTCCTATAAACAAAACAGGTATTGTTTTTATCCATATTGTTTGTTCAACTCTGGAGCTCGAATATGAAAATACACCATCTAAAATCTGTCGAGGTCATGTAGAAGTCCATGTCAGAGGTCCCTGAACCATTTGAAGATGTTAATAGCCTTCATGATGTTCAAGTTTTTTTCAGAGGTTTTGCTCAAAAACTCGAATAATTCAAGGTTTTTTTCTCCGAAAACTAGATCAGTTTGAGTTTTTGGGTTGTTAATCCAGAATTCGCTGATTGAGTTTTTTTCCATTTGTGATTTTCATTAAATTAGAAAATATTCAATTTGTTAGTTAATTCGAGCTCTAAAAAAACTCTAAAATTTAAACTTTGATAAATAACCCCCCAAGTTTTACCTGCAACTTACTTGCTGCTTTCAAGGTTTAAACTCCCAAACTTGGCTGCCCTTTTATTGGCCACCACTGGGATCACCTGACTATAGCTGGAAAGGGTGGGTTCTACAATATGGAGCTTGTCACTGCTCCTGTATAAAAAAGAAAAAATGTTTACCTTGAAAGCAGCAAGTAGCACTTAATAATGTAAGAAATACAAATGTTGGATGTTGTCACATCGCTTATCTGAGAGGACACGACTGTCGGATGCAGACGCAGCATCTGCAGCCGACAGTTGTGTCGGATGAACGCTTCGACACCATCCGACATTGCTATTGCTTACCTTATTTTCCATTGCATCCGACTTGACGCCTGCGTTTGCACACCATGTCGGATCTGCCAAAATCACGTTGAAGACGCTCGTGTAGTTGTACCCAAAGGAGGAAACAATAAAGCAAAGTCTCACCGGCTTGTAGTTTTCAAAGAACACAACATAAAAGTCCACTCTGTCTTCACAAGGCAGTCTTTCTCATGAGTCCCAGTGGCATAGGTCGTTTTACACAAAATTCAGCTTCTCCAAACTCACTGCACCCCCTCAGCACACCCAGGTTCCCCTTAAACATTACCATCAGTGAGGTCTTATCCTGGAGATTTAAAGGAGCCAATACCTCAGCCTGGGTGCTACATATCTACCATCAAATACCAAATATTAATTCAGCATCACCATATCACTTCATTGGAACACCTTATAATATTGCTGCTTAGCTATTTAATTTGAGGGAGCATGCTTAGAAGTTTCTAAAAGTTCATAAATTCAGTGAAATGCCTGCCAGTGTTATAACCTTTCAACAGAAGCTCTTTAGAGGTCAGCTGTAGGTTAACACTGCGGCGTATTGGATAAAAGTAGAAAATAAGCAGCAAAATGGGATTGTGTTATTTTATCAAAGAAAGTGTACAAAAATTAAAATACACATCAGGGAAAAAATATTTATTTATGTGATGTCCAGTCTGTCCCCCCCCCCCCACCGGTTGCTGAACTGCCAGGAGAAATGAAGGTTACACATCCCTGAATATATGTTCAAGATGTATCCATGGGGCCCCTGTAGTCCTTTAATATTTTGGCCTCATTTCTATCTCTGGCCCAAGCCATATATTCATAGGATAGTGACATTTCATACCTTTTTATCAATAAGCAGCATTACCTACTACAGGTTTGGGACCTGTTATCCAGAAAGCTCGGGACCTGGGGTTTTCCAGATAATGAATCTTTCTGTAATTTGGATCTTCATACTTTAAGTCTACCATTCCCATGTGTTTCCTAGGGTCCTGCAGCAGGCCGTAGGCTCAGGACAGTTCTGCATAATGTTCTATGTGGTCTTTTGTATATAAAATTGGAAATGTCAGTTTTTGGACTTTGTGGGATTATTTCTCGGGTCCAAAGCCCACCAGTAAACCTTAGACCACAGGCCAACTGTACTTTCCTTATTATCTTTATAGCTTCTTATTACAGAACATACTACTGTCTTTTTTAATGCTCATTTAGAAAGGTGGAATGGCCATAGTCAGGCCCAGATTTGTGGCTGCCCAGCCACATCAATATTTCCGGACAACGAGAATGCAAAGGAAGCAGTGTAGCCGAATGCAATAGGTGAGATATTAATTGTGCACATTGGGGTTAGGGAACACGTAGACGCTGGGGGTAGGGGGCATGCGAGCATGATTGGGGTAGGAGGCGCACTTGGGGTAGGGGTTGCCCGGCCTAGGGGCGCCTCATTTGCGAATCCAGCACTGCCCATAGTATAGGCATATACTGTAGGCAAATATTAGGTGAGCAAGAATATCTAGAGCTCTACAAATGTATGATCAAACATTTTGACTAGAAGAAAAGAACTTTCCTTTGAAGCAACGTAGGGGGTTCTTCACAGTGAGGACAGTGAGGTTGTGGAATGCACTGCCGGGTGATGTTGTGATGGCTGATTCAGTTAATGCCTTTAAGAATGGCTTGGATGATTTTTTGGACAGACATAATATCAAAGGCTATTGTGATACTAAGCTCTATAGTTAGTATGGGTATGGGTATATGGAATTTAATTAAAAGTAGAGAGGGGTGTATGTATGGATGCTGGGTTTTCATTTGGAGGGGTTGAACTTGATGGACTTTTTCAACCCGATTTAACTATGTAACTATGTAACTATATACTGTAGATGAAATGTAATATCAATTTCACTGAATAGTAGCTGTCATCTAAAGAAACAGATTACTTATAAATTGTATTAATATAATTGTTTATCACTTCTGTGATTCAGGGAATATTTACTCTAATTTTCATACTAGGGACATTTTGTAAAACTCAAGGCTTCGCTGCATTTTATAAGGAAAGAAGTCCTTTATCTTGACCCATAACCAAGCTCCAAATGCTATAATTCAGTTGCTAACAATTTAAACACACAATAAAGCAATGATTCTTGTCTAATACACAAACAGTTCTATTATAATGCAAAATAACAAGGGCAGTACTCACTTCTTATGCTTACAGTTGCTTTGCTCATGTTTGGGAAGTCTCCTTTTAGCCAGCTTCTATGTACTATGTCTCTTTTGTGCATAATATTTACCTCAAGCTTGCTTCAAGCTAATGTCTTAATAATTTCCACTCCTTTCTCAGGTCCTTACCACAAAGGACTTGACTAATGATCCATGGACAAAATGAAGCATTTAAATTTATTCATTAATCATTCATCTCCAGCTCATTGAAAACTTTAAACTTCTTCAGAATTAAGATAGAACACTGAAGAGTGATTGAGGGAGACAGCTCCCATGGAACGAAAGGGAAATAAAGGGCTAGTAAACAGAACAACACACAAACAGAGGTGCATTGCAGGGAATGTCGCACAATCACATGGGTACGGGAATTTTTATAGTTTACATAAACTTTAAGTACTCAATCGCATAGCCTTTATTCGGGCCAACACAATGGGGAAATCTGGGGAAGCGTACAGTCACTGTCAACACCGCCAGTAATTATTCTCTCATCCAATTAATGGTGACATAGATTAATTATCAGATGAGGCAAAGCCAATTGCAATCAGTCACCCAGAGCTGAAATTAGATCGTTCCTGACAGCAGCATGAAAGTCACCTGTTTCATTGTTATGGATTTGCTGTAAGTAAAATGATGGCAAGGCATGCCGGGATGGCAGAGAGTTTGCCGTCCATAGAAGTGTGAAATGGCAAACAGGTGAATGTCCAATTACACTGTTATCTGAACTGTGTGACTTTACGTGTCTTTTGTTTCAGCATCTGAGACAGGCTGGTTGTTTTCTTTAGCTTCTTCACTGGGCAAGCCACCTGCCAAAGAAGTAAGGAAAGCGGCGACGTGCTGAATTGTTTGTGACATTGCCTCCTGTTTAGAAGAGACAAAGAAATAAAATCAATATATACTCATTAATTGGGAAAACAGAGTGCTATTATTGAATGGAGCATATGATAAACTTACTAACAATGCTGTTATAAAAAGGTGTTTCTAGCTATCTATACCGTAACTGTCCAATGGATTAACTGCTGCACTTTATCTTGCTTCATTTATGATCATGAGGCAGACAAAACGGGCGTAGAAGTGCGTCTATTAAAATGCCTTCCACAAATGTGTTTGCTCTTACGGACTCTCCTCTGCACTGACGCTGTGCACCAAGTATCTAGTTGTGAAGCCTGAGATGCACAAGGCACTATATGCAGAGTTTCCTTTGTGTGATGCACCACTAGATAGGTACATCATTTAGGAAGGGTTAAATGTGCACTCATGTACCGCCCTCTCTCTCTCGCAGGTGCAACTTGCTCCCATTTGACCAGCACTAATGTTTGCACCATTAAATTGGAATATTTGGGAACTGCATTGTGGGTAAACAAAATGGCACAATGCTTACATATTATTTGCACTTTGCACTATGCTATTGGGAGCAGTTGTACAAGGATGCAGCTAACAACATAAAAACACAAGTTAGCAACATTAAATATATGAGCAGTTGATGGATTTTGAAGGAGAAGAATAGGTTAAAAGTAAGTAAGCTTTAACAGAAAGGTATATTTAAATACACCAGCAAACCCTCTGAGTCCTCAAAAGAAACACACATTTCTTTCCTTCTATTGTGGCTTCTGTATCAAACATCCTGTTTTGAGCTTAAATCTCCAGGACACAGGATTGAGCATGCTCAGTTTGCTCCTCCCTCCCTCTTACCTCCCTTCTCCTTCCTTCCCTCCCTGCTGTAATCTGAGCCCAGAGCTATGAGTGAGCAGCGAGAGACTCAGGCAGGAAGTGATGTCACACCAAGCTTATATGGCAGCTGCTAAACAAACAGAGAGAGCTTCTACAGCTGTTCACTCAGGTATGGTAAAGCATTCTACAGAATAATATAACATTATCGCTTGATCTATTGTGTCTAATGTATTGGCAATAAACTGCCTCTGTAGCTTTCATTCTCCTTTAAGAGAAGGAATACAGTTATGTATACAGTTGTTTTATTTTGGCGCTTCCAATAAACAAATTTAATGTTGAACTTACAGTATGTTTAGAGTACTTCTACTGCCAAGTAGATTACATTTAAAGCATGTATCTGAGCAGTTCCATGTTTTTGAGTGGATATTCCGGGGTTTGGGTTCATGGCCCTGCTGCTCATGGTATATAACAGAGGTAATGGTGAGCAGGAGTTTTTTGGAATTCACTGTCTCTCATGTCCAACTGTCTTTTTCTACCACAAGCCTTGCTTATTCTGAGGGGTATTGCTAGTCTTATTTCTTGGATGTAACTTATTACGAATTACAGATAGAGGACAAAATAATGTAAACGATCTTTACTTTTATTGCAACAAAAAAATCTATGGCCCTGACGTAATGTACAGTGCTGACAAGGAAAGCAGCAACATGCCAGTAACATTTCATAAGTTTAACTATATCCCACTTGTTCATTTTGAATGCACATTCCTTTATGAGCTTCACTAGACCAAGTGCCAATGGATAACAGCAGGTATTTATTTTAACTTCAAATAATGTATTATATGTATTTATTTTAATTGAATGGATTTTTTTTTTCAATTTCAGAAAAACCACAACAATTGACAAGTGACATCTCCAAAGCAGGATTTACCGTGTAGTCATAAAATTTGTATTTTAGAATACCGATACAAACACATTATTACAGGATGGGTAAGATATGCATAAGAATGATGGGTAAAAGTGCTTGATATGTAATACTGTAATGTTTAATCGTTTATTTTAGGCAGATTTTTTATCTGCAGTAAAAAATACACAGCTAAACTTTAGTGCTAGACTGTGCCTATAGTCAGACAGATGTGTGGTTTTTGCTACTGTAGAACAAAAGAATACATTTTGCAATGTACATTGATTAGTTTTTCTGTACTAGTTATATAATGAAACTGCATATTTTGTCACCACTTGGTTAATCATGGTGCTTTGATCTTATTGCTAAAGGAGCCAGCGGCACTCCTGTCTACTGAACAGATTAGCAGCCAACTGGATGTGAGTCTGTCACTAGAGTTCAGCTGGCTCCACTTGTTTCCTGTTGAATTCAGCTCTGCTCAGTAGACAAAAGTGCCACTGGCCCTTTTAGGTGCAGATTTACTACCCAGGAAAATTCCCCTGCATCCACTTCACACCCATTGCAACACTTGGGCAGATGAAAATTCGTTCAGACTACGCTAATTCATTAAAATGCAGAGTTTCGTCATGGGCGCCGGATGCTAGCGTTACATCGGCAATACGAGCATTTGATAGCGAATATACTCTAGCGTTCACTTCTGCCTAGTGAAACTTCACAACTTTGCAAGTCAATTTGCATAGGCGGGGAAATTTAAAGTTGTATGTTAAATGTTGGTGCATATGCTTACAAATTACACTTTTTAAAACACATGTCCAGGGAAACTTAATAAAGACAATAGAGTTATTCTAATGCCCCTACACATGTGGCCACTGTAAAATGAATGTCCCATATGTTACCAAATGTATGGGGAAACCCAGTTACCCAAGTCAGGTCTTTTGCAGGCAATCAGGCTGAAAAAAGCAAAAGACGCCAGCGTTTTTTGTACTTGTACTGATGCATTTTCGGCTCACAGAATATAATGTAAGTGACAGAGGAATGAGGAAGAATTAGCTACTTTAATAGAGTTCGCCTGGTCTCAGGTAGCGAAGGCAAGTCTGGAGAAAGAGGTAACGTTCAGTAAAATCTGCACTCTAGTGAATTTGCGGATTAACGTCCATTCGCCAGAGCGAATTGTCGCCTGGCGATAGAGTGCAAATGACCAATAGCACCAGTCTCTTTCGCTAGCGAATTGGCACCTGCGCCCGTTAGTAAATTGGCCCTGTCGGCAGTAATGCTAGCGAATTGACACTAGGGTTAGCCACTTCGCCCTTTGGTAAATCTGCCCCTTAGTGAGAGGACCAGAGTGTCTAACAAGTGAGAACTACCTTTTTTTAGCTGCAAGATAGTGGAAATAAAGCATTTATATTTATCAATCTCTTACATATTATACGGTATATTCCTTTTGTGTTTTATATATAAACACATTAAACTGTGTTTGTGGCTTCATGTTCATCAATGTTTTGGGTGATTTTTGAGAAATACTAGCTCGGATTCACAAAAAAGTTTGCTGCTGGCGCAACCGCAAAAGTTGCAAAGATGTTGAAAAAAAAAAATGCATGCATCCCTAACGGTTATATTTAAATAGTGTACAAATAATATTTGTTGAATACAAAAATACAATATTTCACTACACACAATCATTTTCCTTCCAAAGAGCTTAGTGACATTGCCCATAGCAGGATGTGCTGCTGTTTTTAATGAAGATTAGGAAGTGGGTGTACAGTGCGCTACAATGTTCTTTCTACATTTACATTTCTGGCAGCTCTTTTAGATGGAATGAAATGACAGCTTCAAGGGAAAGTACAGGTATGGGATCCAATATCCAGAAACCCGTTATCCAGAAAGTGCTACATTACAGAAAGGTTATCTTACATAGACTCCATTTTTATTAAATAAAACATATTTCCTTTTTCCGTGTAGTAATAAAATAGTATCTTGTACTTGATCCAAACTAAGATATAATTAATCCTTATTGGAGGCAAAACAGCCCTATTGGATTTATTTAATATTTAAATGATTTTTCAGCAGACATGTGGGGGCCTATTTATCGAAGGTTGGATTTTAGTAGTGGTGTCAGTGGTTTTGTAAACCACAAATAAATTCACAAACACTACAACTACGAATGTTGTGAGATTTATTAAAAAAACAAGAATAAAAAAGTACAAAAACAGGAAAAACCTGTAAAAGTCTGAAATGATTTGGAAAGGTCCAAAAGGATCAGAGCAGCTTCCATCGACTTCTATAGGACCTCAGCTTTTGAGAACCAATATCATCAAACAAGTGATCGTTTATTTGGTAGCACTACATGTTTTGGATCTATCTGATCCTTCCTCAGGTGCCAGTGTTTACAGTGTACATAACCCAATAGCCCAAAATTTAAACACAAGGAATGTGGGCGTATTGGGGAGAGCCAAACGAGCGGATTTCTACGTCTATGGCCACCTTAACTGTACATTTTGGATTCAATCTGTATAACAGGTCCCATACTTGTCCTTGGATTACGGTTTAATTCACTCTCTAAGATTGATGTAGGAGAAGAAAACCAGCAAAGAGCAAGACAATGCCATAATAATGTGTTTCGCCACTACAAAATTCAGACGCACAGTGTGTAATATTTCGACATTGGTCTTTACACAATATTTTCACTGCCGTTGGTGTAGTGTATTTCCAGCGTAAGGATTTCTTAACAATTGCGTTTCATCCTCAACTTTTCAGTGTCACATATCTCTGTTAGTGACATAATCCCTGGGAGGCTGGTATCACATTTTGTGTTGCAACGGTGAGCAAAAATGTTTAAAGCAAGTGCTGTCATCTCGCCAGCGGTTTAGGGATCTCTCGGCTATGTGGTTTTTAAAAAACCTGCATTGCTGTGCAGGAAATCTTCAGAGCAGCCTCATTTTCATTGAATACATTGTTATGTTCCTATGAATTTGCAGTTGACTAGCCACATGTGTTTGCTTCCATAACTCAGAAATAAAAGCTGTAGTACCCACTTGACTCATATTTCAAAAACAGTATTATAATAATAGGCTGGCTAGCTAAATTGGACACAGATGGCTTCACATTTTCTATCATCGGAAAGAACAAGAGCTTTTCTAACACACAAACACAAATATATATTTATATAGGTTTATCATTTCTCATTACAAAAATATATGGTAAAAAATTTCCAGAAAGGCAGAGCTTGGGCTTGCGGCACCTCTGTTGTGTGTTCTTATTATGATTGTGTCTAACTTGTATAAAAATGTTATCAAATATTGCCAAGTATTTTTACCTATGTTAAATGTGTCGCATATTTGTTTACATATTTTCTTTATTTTTTAGTTAAACATTTTTACATATTTATTTATAGATGCAGCAAAGAAGCGCTGCTAAAATATTTAGAAAATGCCATTTCTGTAAGGCCAGTGGCAAACAGGGCATTCTGACTGCCGGGGACAGAGGTTGTCACCTCCATTCATGTTATGAACGCATGACAGTTTTGTACACAGAGGTTCTCTTGTCCATGTGCATCAGCCAGAAAGATTCCATTTCATAATATCAGGGACAGTTAGACCACCAATATTTTCTGCTAGACATCAACAGCAATGCCAAGGGTGACACTGGTGTAATTCTAATGTCACCAATAAAGAAGATATTCCACCAGCAGATCAAGATCTACATACAATCAGATTTTGATTGGTCAGTCCATCTTCATAAATTGCATGGGTTAGCAGATAATCACATCTTTAGGAGTAAATTGCCATCTACCAACTGCTGTGCATGGCCCTTCCCAGTCAAACTGATGGAATTGCAGTCAAGTGTGGCCAGTCAAGTCAAGTCAAGCTGGGCAAATTACATACAAGACAGATACAGATACAAGCATCTGGATATAATTGTGTAACACCAGGTTTATTCTATACATGCCAGTAATTTCCCACAATGCACAATGCTTCCACAGCTTCTTTGTTCTGCCCCATTACAGAGATGCAAAGGTGTGAGCCGTGACTGGTGGTAGTGAACAGCACAAGTGGAGCCAGAAAGGTCACATGTGTATGACCTGCGGGTGTAGACGTGTACGACCCTTATAAGTGGGATGAAATTCACAGCAGGAGCCCTGCACTGCCTGCCTGAAAGCTGGTGTGAAAGTGGCCATAGATGTTAAGATTTTTCAAACAATTTTCGTGTGATCCAGCAAATCCATCAAACTATCGTGACGTGAATGATCATGCATCTAACGATTTTTCATCCGACATGAAAACGGATTGGTCAGGTTAGAAAATTTTCATCGGTCGCAAATGTATTCATTGTCCAATTGTTTGAAGGGCCAAGCAGGCAGCTACTCACAGTTTTCTAGCTTTAACTAGACGATATCGCTTGAAATGGTCATTTTTGCTGAAGGACAAATCATAGATTTAAACGATCATTTTAGGTACTACGATAACGAAAAGATCTTTTAAAAAATCTTCACATCTATAGCCACTTTTAGGTATGTGACACCCTTATATCCCAGCATGCTTCAGTATCACATGAGCCTGCCACAGGTCCAAAAGTACAGAGAATCCCTTTACAGGAGCTGTAAAGCATAGGAAACACTTAAAACACTAGTGGAGCCATTTATTTTGATTAAAAAAATGTGCCAATGCTATTGGACTGACCTTCCTGGTGGTTTCTATGTTTCTACTATAAGACTAGCTGGAGCATGTAGCACCTCATTCCCCTAATACAACAGGGATCATTTATGCAGCTGCTAATTACCCTGCAGTAATTGCATGAAATGTTTCATTCATATCTGCATACCATATACAGGTATGGGACCTGTTATCCAGAATGCTCATGACCTGGGGTTTTCAGGACAACAGATCTTAAATTGGATTTTTTTACCTTACCTCTACTCAAAAATCATTTAAACATTAAATAAACCCAATAAGTTGTTTTTCTTCCAACAAGGATTAATTATATCTTAATTATGATCAAGTGCAAGGTACTGTTTTATTATTATAGAGATTAAGGGAATCATTTTTGAAAATTAATGGAGTCTATGGGAGATGTCCTTCTTTTTATTCTGTTTGAAATCTTGAGCAGTGTGCCTATTGATTCAGAGCAACCTTAGAGCTATTTATCTCTTTAAAGGTGGAGGTAGGGTTCCCATATCGACCTGCGTCAATCACCACAGCACAATTGCATTTAAGCTCACTACAAATGCTGCAAATTACACCAACTGAACTTAGAAAACAGCCCAATTGGATTTAATTCACCAGTGAAGTCAAGTTTACTTATAATACAAAAACAATACTTAACAATACACACATTTTATTGATTGATGTGCCAATAAATGATATTACAGGTATGGGATCTGTTATCCGAAAACCCATTATCCAGAAAGCTCTGAGTTATGGAAAGGCCATTTCCCATAGACTCCATTTTATCCAAATAATCCACATTTTTAAAAATGATTTCCTTTTTCTTTGTAATAATAAAACAGTACCTTGTACCTTAGTGTAGGCAAAACTAGCCATTTGGGTTTAATTCATTTTTAAATGATTTTCTAGTAGACGTAAGGTATAAAGATCCAAATTATGGAGATCCATTATCCGGAAATCCCCAGGTCCCAAGCATTCTGGATAACAGGTCCCATACCTAATAAACACTTATCAAAACTGATCATATCAATGAGCAACATTAATATGAAACATATTATACTGGAAAGGAAATCTTAATTTATTTGGTCCTCCTGGGCTCCCCTGCAGCCATGGGGTCTGCTTCCTCTGTAGTTATGCCCTTGCATTGAAGAGTAATTTTATTTTTCAAGTTTGTAATTACAGTGAATAGGAGAACTCACAGGTAGAAAATAAGTCAGATGTCTGTATCAGCTCTGCTAGGAAACCTGGGAATCTGCTGACATGCCAGAGTGAATCTGGTGCACATTTACCAGGACTTTGACATAAGCCCTAAATACGTGTGCACCAAGCAGTTGACTTGGCTGAGCAGCAAATCTGCTGAAATCTTATCGAGTTCGGACAGTGCGCATTGGAAAATTAAATTTTTGATACATTGGCACAAGGCAACACAATGGGATTTAGGATTTCTAGTGCCAACTTAGAGAGAGATTACATGTGGCCAGAAAATTCAACCACCAGTACCCTGTAACTATTTAAAAGGACCCATGGTTACATTTCAGATTCTGCAGTATTTGGAACTTTATAGCTCATGAATATTTGTAAGGCAATAATACAGCCTAAAGAAGAATTTATGGTTATAAAGCAGAAGTCTATAGACTACGAGGGCATTTGGATCCATAAGGCAAAGTAAGAACAATGACAGCTGATTTTAAATAAACCTTCAGTAGGCATGTTGTTATAGAAAAAATTGTCTTTTTATGGTATTCTAAGACTATTGTTTAAGAGGGAGAACTAATACATTTTATTAAACTCAGCTTTATTTTCTTATTTAGCACTTATTACTGTTACATTATTACTGGTGCTCAGAGTTAAAATGACTAGTGTGCAATTGTTTAGGCACAGGTCTGATGTACCTATTGATGAAAAGAGTACCCTGAAATTATATTTAGTGTAAATGCACTTAAGTGCAAGGAATGTGTTGAGGCTAAAGTTTCTTTAACAAATTAAGTAATTGGAGCAGATTCACTAAAGGGCGAAGTGGCTAACGCTAACGACATTTCGCCAGAAATCCCATCCACGGGGACATCGCTAATTTACTAACAGGTGTAGGCGACAGACAATTCACTAGCGAATGAGATTGTCGCTAGCGTTCGTTCGCACTCTATCACCGGGTTGACTTTTCACTCTTCTGTCTGCAAGTTTGGATATATGGCTCTGAACTATTAGGCTGTATCTGTGCTATAAACCAGCGGTTCAGGATGCATTGTTCTCCAAAGGGACATAAAGGAGTGATTTGCATGTCTCCACCCATGATGCCTTATGGGAGAATTAAAACTCTTATTTTGGTATCTAAGCAGTACTGTGTGTATGGCATGAGACAAGTAAATACCTTCTGATTTCAGAAGGCTTCACTTTGCATGTAAATTGCTAGTGAAGGGCTTTTTGACTCCTTTTAGCCCTTCTCATCCTAACCAGGCACGGTTTCCCAATTCGCTCTAGCCAACGTAACTCTGCAAATTCTTTCATCAGAGTTTCCTTCGCCACCTCAGACCAGGCGAACTGCTAAAATGAAGCTACATCTTCCTCAATCTTATGTCAGTTACATCATATCCTGTCTGCCGGAAATGCATTAAAGTTGTAAAAACACTGGCGACTTGTCCTTTTTTAAAGCGGGATTGCCTGCAAAAGTCCTAACTATTAAACTTTTTTCTGTTAACTTTTTTCCTCCGACATTTGAAGGGCATGAAACATTTGTTTTAGGGTGGGCTCATGTGTAGGACATTAGAGGATCTCTTTTGTCTTTAATCAGTCAATTATAGACAAGTTGCTACAAATATACTTGCAATTTTTGTAGCGTCGGGTGCAAGCTGCTTTCCCACTGACAAAGGAACCAATTGTTCATAGAAGAATTCACGCTGCAGCACTCCGAAATGGAGAAAATCTGAATTTATTGGTGCCAAAGACTATGCAACGTTTTGGGCTCCTGGCCTTTCTCAAGCCTTGTCTTTATTCAGGTTCCTTGGACTTGTAATAAAAAGTGGCCTTCAAGCATTTGCACCAACATCTCTAATAAAGACATCCATACGACTTAAATGTACCCGTCCCTCTTCAAATTGACCTAAGCGTAAGAGGACTAACAAAGTTTCGCTAGCCAGAAGTGATCGCTTGCACTGTCGAGCTATTTTATCTCAGAAAATTGGGGCTAAACACTATATTTATTGTTGATTGCAGGTCGCCTTAGCTACAATTGGCAAAGCATACAACGTACAAGAACACCACCATCAAATTAGTCTGGATGTAATGAAAGTTCAATTCAACTACATTATATTGAAGGCCTTATGGTGCACAGACCAACATGCTGTAGGACTGCAATCAGATGTGTGCTCTTGAATCGTAGCTGTTTTTGCTTTAGCCGCGACTATGTCATGTCAATGCACGCTGCGTGGCGCTACATGGTGTAAAATTTTAAAATAACAGACACTGAAGACTCAGGCTTGGGTTAAATGCCCAAATATAGGTCTTACTTGTGAGTTCCTAGGCACGCCTTAATTGCTATTTTGACTTGGTTCCTGACCCTTCTGCTTTGATTTTGACTATGTTGATTGCTGCCTGCCCTGACTTTTGCATGGATATCCACTTGAGCCTCTTAACACTTGAGATACCACATATTGGACTACTCGTGCCTGTCTGTATTGCTGTGGCAATGAAAACAAGTTAAAACAAAGGCAAATTGACCACTAAATTATAGTAAGGAGTAACAGTATTTTTTTTTTTTAATTCTGCTAATAAATTTTAGTTCCAAGTTCAACTTTTGGCTTTGAATAACTTATAAACTCCTGTTGCATAACTCTCCAAATTTAAAATGTTGATAGATGAAGTATCTTTTTTAGCTAATAAATGAAGTATCTCTTTCGTTATCCTTTGTCAGCAACATTCATTTTAATGGAAAGTGAGTTTACAGGGTTACATGATTGAACTACTCAGCCAAGTCAGTGTTGGCAAATGAGGGGCTAAATTATTGATGTTACACACTAATGAATTCTGATGAGAAATAAAACACAGACATTACGTTTCAAGTGGTCCATAATTATTTTTGTACTTTAAAAGCAATTCTCTTTTTTTTCCAGAATCAGTTTCGTTCAGTAAAATAAAAACATAGCTATTGATTATAACTGAGGCCATTAGAATGAAGAAAAATGCTCTTTGGCTTTGCTGTGTAGCATTTTCACTTCATTTAAAATTGGGATAGCTAAATTTATTTAACCCGCTGTCATAAGACCTTGCACACTAAGGGGCCGATTCACTTAGGGTCGAATTTCGAAGTTAAAAATACTTCGAAATTCGACCCTCGAATTGAAATCCTTCGACTTCGAATATCGAAGTCGAAGGATTTAGCGCTAATCCTGCGATCGATCGATCGAAGGATTTTCGTTCAAACGAACGATTAAATCCTTCGAATCGAACGATTCGAAGGATTTTAATCAAACGATCGAAGGAAAATCCTTCGATCAAAAAAAGGTTAGCAAGCCTATGGGGACCTTCCCCATAGGCTAACATTGACTTCGGTAGGTTTTATCTGCCGAAGTAGGGGGTCGAAGTTTTTTTTAAAGGGCAAGTACTTCGACTATCGAATGGTCGAATAGTCGAACGATTTTTACTTCGAATCGTTCGATTTCGTTCGACTTCGATCGAATTCGAACGAATTTAACCAATTCGATGGTCGAAGTACCCAAAAAATACTTCGAAATTCGAAGTATTTTTCATTCGAACCCTTCACTCGAGCTGAGTGAATCGGCCCCTAAGACTTGGTGCAAACACAGGCCTTGTGGGGCTTTCAAAATCTGAATTTAAATGCATTTCTATATGACTGTAAGTGATATGATTAGCCAGTGTGTCATTCTGATTCACTTGTCACTTAGGTAAGGGGAACCTTAGACCCAGGGCATATATAGATATTTGGGGTGTTTTACCCCAGCAGCTTCTCTGTGCCCAAAAAGCAGCAGCCCATTTTTGTCTATAGAAATGCAAGTAATCACATGATATGATTCCAGTTCTGAATGTCCTCCATAAGAAAAGCTTTCTCAACTACTTCAAAAAAACCTCAGGTCCTTAAAGTTCTATAATGATACAGTAGAAATGTGATCGCTTCTGAAGAAGTGGCGAGACGACACGAAACGCATAAAGCATATGATCTATATGATCTATATGATCACTAATTTGTATGCTGACATGCTGAAAAAACGTTTTAATATGAACCATTAAAGTTTATCCATTTTTAAACACTCCTCCTGATGCTCCATGAATTGATCTCAAATTATAAAATAGAACCCTGATTTCACATTTCCCAGGGGACAGTGTAAAAACAGCTTTAATTCAAGGAAAAATTAAAATACGGGAAGAGAGTAAGACACTGCTTGCCTTTATGGGGCCACAAAATAAAACGTTGTTGTATCTGGGAAAATGTAAAATCTGGGTACGTAGAATCAGGGTTCTACTGTACCTGGTTCAGTCTTGGCACTTATAGGCAAATGCCCATGCAATGTATAAAACTATCCTACTATTTGAGCCTCTATCACCCTCTCAGATGTGTGTGGGAGGTATTATATTATAAGATTAAAAATACATACATAATTCTCAGTGCATTAACATGTCTGCATGTGAGGGGATGGAGAGAGAATGCAATGGGTAGTATGAAATGTATGTATGGATGATCACTGATTAAAAGTTATGGAACTGTTTAATGTTAGATTTTGGCAACTAGAGGGCAGTAAGGTTTCAGTCGTTTTGTTAATATGGTGTAATTTTTACTTTGGCCACCAGGGGGCATAAGAGATGCAAGGGGAGGACTTAAAGAAGGGCATGGCCGAGGTGACAAGAACTGCTGGAGGAGGAAAACCCAGCCCTGGAAAGCAGGTCATAGGTTCAGCCAGAGATAGGAGAATTAAAGTTAATGGAATGGAAGTGCTACTGATTTGGCCAATGAATCAATGCACATTCCCAGGTATATATTGTATGCAAGTGCATAATAAGTTAGGGACCACCATATGGGGTTTAGTGGTATGGTGGCTTATCAACTTTATGAACTTTGTAACTAAAAACCTCTGTTTTTGTAAACACATGCACTTGCATATATACTGAATTACTTATGAGACGGGACCAGAGAATGTGCATTGATTAATTGGCCAAATCAGCAGCACTTTCATTGTATTTAAACACATTTTAACTTAGCCTTTGAGTGCTCCCACAACCCCCCTTTTTTGTATTTTAAAATGTAGCCAGAAGCTGCAGGCTAAGCTTCATGTGGTTTGTAGCACCCCATACCCACCACTTTAAACAAATGGTGTACCTATGTTTTTTAAAAAAAATGGGCTTTGTTTTGGGCAGTCTCTCTCTCTTTCTCTCTCTTTAAAGCCGAAAAAGCTATTTGTGGGGGAGGATCTAGCCCTCAGACTAAAACCAAGGTTCAGGAGACACTTATTACAAGTAGGGATGGGGGTGAATTGTTTGCGCCTTGTTTCGCTGAAAAAATGACGGCCATAGACTTGTATGCCATCACGCGCAGAAAAAATTGATGCGTGTCAAAAAAATGTTGACACCTTTAGACTTTAATGGGCGCCGGCGACATTTTGCTGGCAAAGCGAAACGGGTCAAATTCGCCCAAGCCTAATAACAAGTAATGCTACTATGCAGAGAGGTACAAGCCTTTTTATACTATGACAGGAGGTAAACAAGTTAGGGACCACCGTACAGGTTTTACCTTGACGTGGTATGGTGGCTTATCAATTTTGTGATCATAACTTTGTAACTAAAAACCCCTGTTTTTGTAAACACATGCACTTGCATATATACTGAATTACTTATGAGACAGGGGACCAGGGGATGTGCATTGATTAATTGGCCAAATCAGTAGCACTTCCATTGTATTTAAACACATTTTAACTTTGCCTTGGAGTGCTCCCACAGCCCCCATTTTTCATGTATCCTATATGGGATAACAAGGAGATGCCAACAAGGAGCATTGGGTTGTTGAGGGCAGGTGGGTATAGAGAAATTCAAAAGAGGTCTGTGGAAGAGATTCGGAAATAATTGCTGTAGGCGGTATTCAGATACAAAATGCTGTAAATCACTGGATGTGTGTCTTTGGGTGAAAGCTCTAGTGTGCCATTTGGAATACAAAAGTGTTTAAGGTTTGGAAGTGAATGGCTGCCTCCTCTTGATTGATGGTAAATAACAGTCGGTCCTCCTACATGCAGGCCAAAAATCTAAAAAAAATCCCCGTTTTCATAAGATTCAGCATAAATGGAGGGCAATTTAAGGTGAAGTGATGTGTCGGACCTATTGCAGCACTCCCCAGAATAGACTGGGGACTGAAAAGCAGAATTTTTATGGTGACCTGAATGGCTCCTGCATACAGCAACATGATGTGTATCCCTGAGTCCCTAACCTCTCCTGGAACACATTTGTGCTAATGTTTTCTACTTATGTCAGAAGTGTGTTGGATAGTACCAGAAAACGTTCCCATGCTAAGCTTTGGCACTATACTAAAAACCAACAGAATAACCCACAGAATGCTCAAAACAGATTTGGTGGCACCATGCTGAAGGGCACAGAATGGCAAGCATTAGAAGAAGCATTAATATTGCTGTTATTATTCATCTCATAACTTGATTTAATGTAGGTGATTCAGTGTCACGTTATGTAAAGGTTTATTTTGTCTGTAATCTTGTATTAGCCTTTTGAAGCCCTGGTGTCATTTAAGGAAGCTCTATCTCAAACTGTATTTCCTGTCCATAGCTTCACACATACAGCCCAGAATGGGGATTAGAACAAAGTGATAAAAGAAAATCTTTTGTCAGTGGGTAGGCGTATGGAAGCACAAGGGATAAATTATGGAATATATTCTTAAATAGGATACAAAGGGTCTTGAAACCCATCATGGTAATTTTAATAAAATAAGGCTACTCTTTGGCTACTGAAGGGAGGCCCAGAGACCAATATTTATCACATTCCTTTGAACTCTTCAGTCCCACTTGATTTGTGCAACCTGGAGGAACAATAAGATCAAGGACTTCAGTATGCTAGCCTGTCTGTGGATTGGCTACACATGGACTATTTGTGGGCAGGGCAGGCTAACCTGTGGGGGGGGTTGAGGAGATAGGAACGCAGTTTTTGAGCTCCGTGGTGGAAGTGATATCATACATTGTTAGTGTGATGTCATGTACACACTTCCACACTGGGGGATGCACTGAGGTCTGGTCACCGGTGCCAAGGGCAACACCAGACCTAAATACAGCGCTTTTTTGTAAATCTTGCCAGTTGGTGGTACTATCTCTTATGAAAGTATCTCTTATGAAAAGTTTCTTAAAACCTTTTTAGAAACTCAGGTAAGTATATACTATCACTTGGAGGCACCCCCAAGTAAATACAGACTTTCCTTCTCCTTTAACTTTTAGTATGTTACAGAATGGCTAATTCTAAGCAACTTTTCACTCGGTCTTCATTTTTTCTTTCTTCTAGTTTTTTAATTATTTGCCTTGTTCTTTTGACTCTTTCCAGCTTTAAAACGGTTACTGACCCAATCTAAAAAACAAATGCTTTGTGAGGCTACAGATTTATTGGTAGTGTTACTTTTTATTACTTTTCTTTTAAAGCCCTCTCCTAGTCATATTCTAGTCTCTTATCCATGCATGGTAGCAACCAGATAACAGAAACGGCAAACTGGAGAGCTGCTGAATAAAAAGCTTAATAACTTCCCTACTTTAAGATTCTACAATGCAACTTTCAGCTTCTCCTAACAGCCTTTGACTGCTGTTGGGGTTCTGAAAGTTGCAAATGCTATTGGGAATTCCTAATGTGTATACTGAAAATATCTGTTAACCGTGACATAATATGGATGCTCTATAATTTTTTTACCACCGGGGTGCTACTGATGTTAGAGGCCTGAGCAAATGCACGTCTCTCCTACCCTAAAACCTTGTTACTGAATATTAGCTAAGTTTAGCATGAGTTTAATAGTTCTCATACTCCAGTAGGATGGAAGCAGCAATAAACTACCCAGGACTTCCATAAGCACCATCTATATATAACACAAATAGTTCTAAACCCGGCCAACAGGTCATTACAATAATACATATTTCTGTCTACAGGACTCAAGTGATTTCATAAAATAGAAGGGTAAAGACTGAGTTGTTTATTTCTGTTCTCAGAATCTGACCTCAAAATTTATCTTTGTAATTACTCGATGTCTGTTTTATATTTTATGTATGGAGTCCACCTTGATTCCTGTCCTTCATGTCAATCAGTGGGTAGATTCAGACTGGGCGCAGGTTTATTGCTCGGAGCCAGAGGTTCAGGAGTCTCAGAACAGCACAACAAATAGCTAAGAAATGGGCAGGAAGTGAATTTCTCTAATGGCATATTTATCTTCTCCGTATGGCAATGATAGATGCAGCTTTTTGTTTCAGCATAAATATCAGGCCTAATCAAGCACAGAATAATATGTGTCTCACAGGTAGATCTTTGTACAGTTAGAGGGTTATTTACTAAAATCTGAACTTATCTCATTGTTTAAACAAAAAAAACCACTACCAAACTCCCATACCTGATTTTACCTTATTTATCATTAAAAAAAAACAACTTGATTTAATCGGTTTGGGTAAAAACATTAAAATCGAGCAAAAACCAAGATCGTATGATTTTTTCGGAGTGTTTTCCTAAATGCTCATTTTTTTTGTGCTTTTCCAGAAATGCCTGAATTTTTGCCTTTGCCTGAACATTTTGCAAACCCTTTGCCCCTCACACTACAGTAGGCTAGCAATTGTGAATTGTATAATTTATAGTGTACAGTGTGCAGTATATAATAGGGATGTACCAAATTTCAGGATTCGCTTTGGTATTCTGCCAGGATTCAGATTCGGCCAAATCTTTCATGATGGATTCGGAGGTTCGCGAAATGCAAAATAGTGAACTTGGTGCATCCCTAGTGTGTAAGAAACTTCTTACTAAAGTTATTAAGCTTGCTCCAAAAGTTTACACCACCTTGAAGCAGGTCTTAAAAGTGTGCAATGTACAATTAAGATTCGCAATGCAATAAAAGTCTAATGAAGAATTTTACATTGCGACAAGCACATTGTTATTCTTATTTGTACACAAATTTTAATGCCTTTCCCCCATAATATTTTAATAAACAATTATAATGCTAATTTCATGAACTGGTCCCTAATGCGTACACTCATACACATACACTCCTGCGTGGATCTCCATGGAAAAATGTAATTCATGTAGACAATATTCAATATTCTGTACATACTGCAACTTTAACTTTGATTTCAAGGAAATTGCATGTGTAGTGCATTTATTTCCACAAATGTCTGGGGGACATGTAACTGAATAATAATATAGAGAATATGTCAGTGGTGATGCACCCCCCAAAAATAAAGGCCACTGCAGGGTTCCCCTGGTAGATCCCCAAGGAGATACAAACTAGTATTAAAGAAGCAGGAATCTGAAAAAAATGTGCATTTACATAAGAAAAGACCCAAAGCATTTAATACTAACTGAATAATTAGTCTTGAGCTGGTCTCCTGCCTCTGAGACAGGTTTCTACAAATGTCATTCACTAGATATGCCTTGGCCACGGATGGTGGTGTATTGCACCCTCAAATATCTCTTGCCCCCTTACTGAGGCAAGATGCCCCATGTTCCTGGCTTCAACATTTGCACATTTCTAAAGGGCTAAAGAGATCATCCCAGGGCTTCTCTTTCTGAAAGGAAATATAAGAATAACCAAGGTTGGACTGGGCTGGTTGGACACTGTCTATGAATTCCACTGCTGTACTACAGAATATTATTTGTGGAGTATAAAATAACTTGTACATCCCTAAGCCGACTCCCTCACACATGCTCTTGTGCAATACAATCAGTTCTCAATTTAACTACATTTTTCATTTTGGGTGCAACAAATCCAGGATTTGTTTTATGATTAAGACAAATCCTTTGTGGTGAGCCACACCAAATCAGAAGTCTTGGGCTCAGGTCATCAACCTTGATTCTTATTGGAGGTTGAAATTATTACAAAGGACTTCAAGTGCAGTATGCAAAGTGAAGTTTTGGATGCAAAGGGGTATATTTATCAAAGAGTGAAGTTAATAGTGAAGTTCCGCCACTAGAGTGAAATTCCGCCACTCTCTATTCATTTCTATGGGATTTTTATAGGCGTATTTATCAAAGGGTGAACTTTCACTTTCACCCATTGATAAATACGCCTTTCAAAATCCCATAGAAATGAATTGAGAGCTGCGGAATTTCACTCTAGTGGCGGAACTTCACTCTTTGATAAATTTACCCCAAAGCTTTTTACCCACAATGCAACCTTTTCCCAATAATTTCAGCATAATTGTTACATTCTGGGGAGTTGTGTCTGGTGGAATTGCGTGTTTAACAAAACTGCACATGATTAGGGAAAGTTTTCATGGATTTGCAATAAAAATCTGCATCAGTGAAACTGCAGCAAAATTTTGTAGAGAAATGTTTTGCCACGAAAAAATGTGGCAACTAATTCATTCATTTATTCATTGAACCCAGTGTATTTTGCGTGGAAAAGTCACTGTAAAAAAAATTAATTGTTTCAATGTATTCTGCACAGAAAATGTGACAACAAAAAATGTACATTGACTCCAATGTACTGAATATTGCGAAGTAAAAATACCCACAAAAAAAAAAATGTGTTTTGCAAATTTTCACCGTTTTATGAATTCTTCCAAAGTTATGAGAATTTTACGTTGAAGCAAAACTGGACATGTCTATATGTCATGCATTAAAACATGTGTACAAGCATACATGTGTTGGACCTGAGTCACTTCCAGTGTTCTGCTTTAAAATGCAACTTGTGTGTAATTGTTTGAATGCAAGTCTGATGTGTTTCCACAGCCCACAGTGGAAACACGGGAATTAGCAGTATTTTTGGGGTGGTTGTAGCTCCATGGTTCCCCTGAATCAACAGGAACAATTGCATTTGACTCAGCAACAGAGGTGGAATAGACACAATGTCACTTGTTGAAACTATATGGAAGTGCAAGGAGTGCATGTGGATACAAGTTCCTTTTACTTACCTAAAATACCTATAATGAATAGCTTCTATATGTGGGATAGTTGTGTCCAATAGTACTGTATTAAATAAACTGTAAACGTCATTCCCCATTTGTCTAACAAGTACTTGACAAATACGGCCACAAAGATGGGTCAATTATGTACAGAGATTGAATCTGTCATCCAGAAGCTCCTAATTATGGAAAGGTCATCTCCCATAGACTCCATTTTTTTTTTTAAATGTGTTATTTTTCTCTGTAATAACAAAACAGTAACTTGCACTTGATCCAAGCTTAGACATAATGAATCCTTATTGGAGGCAAAACAATATTATTGGGTTTATTTAATGTTTAAATAATTTTTTTAGTAGACTTAAAGTAGGGAGACCCAAATTACAGAAAGATTCCTTGTCCGGAAAACCCCAGATCCCGAGCATTCTGGATAACAGGTCCCATAGGTGTATTTAATCCAATTAAGAGATTTATCCCCACCATCAATTATGCAAATCCCCCATGAATAAATGTGCTGGACTCGTTTTACTGGATCTAGAATTGTGATGTGATTGTAAGCAGGAAAGACAGAGAAGGCATTTGCCAAAAAAAAAAAAAATAATTCTATATATTGTTGCACTGGTTACATTTGCTGCCCTAGATAAATGACCCAGGAGTGTGACTTAGTTTTAAGTATATGAAACAACATGATTTTGTTTGCCTATTTATCCAGTTATACAACCCAGATAAAAATGGCATTAAAAAGTGTCTCAAGTTAACACGCATGACCCCTGTCTTAATACAATGGATTGATCCTTCCAGCAATTTCAGTTTATTAAAGAGGGTAAAAAATGATAACACCCAGTTGGGATATGCTTTTAATGCTTCATCACACCCGCCATCGTTTGTTTTTCAGTCCACATGAGAATGATGCTTCCCACTCGCTAGCAATCACCTACCTGCACAGCTAATATCTTCAGAGCGTTCTCCTGAGAGGCTGCCTGGAAAGAGGCCAGCCCAGCTTGGTTATAGAGGCCTCGTTGTTTGAAGAACTCCACCAAAGCCCTGTGCATCCGACTCTGCAGCACTGAGATCTAAAAAAAAACAAGAGAAGGGGGGGTCAGAAAACCCAGAAGTCAGAGCAGGGAAGGAAATTAATGGCAGTGTTCAAGAAGAATGATGGAGGGAAATATAGAAAGCAGTCAATAGCCCATTCTGCACTGTACAGAGCTGACAGGAATTTCACAGTCTCTTGGTTTCTCGGCCCACTCATGTGCACTCATCAGAAACCAGTCACATCTGGCTGCCAGGATGGGGGGTTAATTTTCTCTAAATGCCTCAGCAGTTTTGTTCTAGCTGAAGCAAACTCTGTGACTGCAAAGCTGATGAGTAAAATATTTCTACTTCACCCAGTTTAACTCAAAACCGATAGCCTCAGGACATATTGAACCTTTTTTTTTTTTTCTTTTGCGCTTTTCCCTTTTTGTTTTGTATACGGAATCTTTTGCTGCCTTTGGAACAGCACATCAGGTCAAGGCTGGCTTTCACATACAAGGCTAGGACTTTGATGGACACATTTTTTCCGTCTATCCTTGTAAAGCTGATCATAGCTTGGCAATGTGGGCTCTGGAGCATGACAAAACTAAAGTGAATTAACTCAGCCATCAACTGCTGAGAGAGAACAATAACAGGATAGAACATTCCAGATAGGAGTCCCTATTAATCTGCCTCTGTGTGGCCCTGTGACATAAATACATCCACCTGCAATGAGCGGCCACCACAAATGGCAAGAGTAGGAACACAGGCAGCAAATCCCATCATGCTAAACTGGGAACGATTGGAATGATGGGATAAATGAAAACAACAGGGTACTATTACTCTTATTATCATTTAATAATAACATGGACGTGTTTGCAGTGTTACATTTAGACTTCTTTATAAGAAAATAATAAATGTGACATTATTACTTAAATATGGCTTTACAAAGTGTTCACTCATTTGTTCGCCTTTAAATTAACTTTTAGTATGATGTAGAGAGTGATATTTAGTATGATGTAGAGAGTGTACTATTCTGGTTTTAATTTTTTTTATTATTTGTGGTTTTTGAGGTATATAGCTTTTTATTCAGCAGCTCTCTCCAGTTTACAATTTCAGCAATCTGGTTGCTAGGGTCCAAATTACCCTAGCAACCAGGCATTACTCTGACAGGAATATGAATAGGAGAGGCCTGAATAGAAAAACGAGAAATAAATAGCAGTAACAATACATTTGTAGCCTTACAGAGCATTTGTTTTTAGAAAGGGTCAGTGAACCCCATTTGAAAGCTGGAAAGAGTCAGAAGAAGAAGGCAAATAATTATAAAACTATAAAAAATAAATAATGACGACCAATTTAAATATTGCTTAGAATTAGCCATTCTATAACATACTAAAAATTAACTTAAAGGTGAACCATCACTTTAACACTGGACCGCCACTCTCACACACAGGTAATCCCCATTATAACAATGCCAGAGGGTATCCATAACGAGGACTGAGGGGGAAGATTCTTATTGGGCCCCATCTGGTCTGCTCCCTGCTAGTTATGTCACAGTGGAGATTTCATCTTACACTCTAACTTCCCTAGCGCGCGCACGCACCCATACATACACACATACACACACACACACACACACACACACACACACACACTGTTAAAGCTGGCCATAGATGCAAAGATCAGATTGTACGCATCAAGGATCCGTACGATTTTCGGACATAGACGCTTAGATCAGATCGTACGCATGGCCGAACGTTCAGATTACCCCCGGTATAGTCATGCCCGTTAGTGGCATATCTGGGAAAGATCGGCTTGTTTGTCGATGTCGCCAAACGAGTGGATCTTTTCGTCTATGGCCACCTTAACACCTTGGCAGTTTAGGGTAAGGACAAGGGGTAAATGGGGGGTACAACTGCACCCATCCTGCCCCCCCCCATAGTGCCTGCTTTGAGATTATCAATGCAACTTCAGTGGTATAAGGATTTGCTCCACTGTAAGATGGGGCAGTGCAAATTTGCACCAGGGCTCGCAGGAAGCAAGTTGTGTTACTACAATTGGTGTTTTTTTGCACTTTGCACACTATGTTGTGCTCTAGAAGAATGGCTGCATCTGTGTATTTCTAAGCACCTTAAAGGAGAAGGAAAGGCCTATTTACTTGGGGTGCCAAGTGAATGTATATACTTACCCGAAACCCCGAACCGGTGCTCCTATCAGCAGAAAACTGCACCGGCCCGGGGTTCTTCCAACGAGTGCCACGGAGCGATCATCTTACTGCTTCTTCTTTCTTCAAATTTCCCAGGGCAGACGTGCGATGAAAGATGAAGAAGAAATCGATAGTTCCGTGGTGCTCACTGGTATAACCCCGGACCGGTGCAGTTTTCTGCTGATAGGAGCACCGGCCCGGGGTTTCAGGTAATTAACTACAATCACTTGGGGGTGCCTAACTTTTGGCACCCCCAAGTAAATACAGCCTTTCCATCTCCTTTAAATAGAGCCCTGTCTGTGTTTGTCAGCATTTTATCCAAGAGGGGTGGGGTAGAGGCACATAGGCATCATTGCCCCCTTCCTGTCTTACTACTTGTGTAGTCATAACCAAATCACAGATGCGCCATTTCAGGGTGGCATGTACAGCATCTTAACAAGCTATAAAAAAGGCAAATTATGGCACAGAAATAAACTGTAAACTCCCTGCAAGCTGTGCATGTGTTTAAATGATCAAAACTGAGCTCCACCCCAACATGACTTGTACTATTGTTTGTTTTGTTTTTTTACGATGGGAATACAGAAAGAGGATCAGACAGTTCTGCCCAGTACCATACATTATACAATAATTATTATTGTTGTTATTAATTATTATTATTAATAATAATAATAACACTGGATAATTAGGGAACTGATTATAGCATCTTTTGTATTTGACTACTTGGAAATAAAACTCCTGGGCCAAATCTTGTTCCGGTATTTTACAGTTCATTCTGTTGCCTAACATTAAAGGGTCACTTGTTACAAAGGAGATGTTTATCTGCCCTTTAATGGATCACTTAAAGGTTAAATTATAATCTAGCAAACTGCAACTGGACTTGCATATATACAAATGGCAGCTCATTCATACTAAGAAGAAATGCTTACTGTATAGTGATGGGTGAATCTGTGGTGTTTCGAAAAAGTGAGTCGCTGAAAAATTTCCGAATTTAACGCAAGATTTGTGAAACGGTGAAAAATTTGTGAAATGCACTGAAGTCAATGAGCATCAAAATCATTTTGACGAGAGCGTCAATTTTTATACACGCGACTATTTGGTCCAAATGCATTAAAGTCACTTGGCGTCTTAATAAGTTTGACGCGTGAAAATTTGTATGCGCGACTAATTTCACGCGCGGCAATTCTTTCTAAACGCAGTGCAGACCACAAAATCTGAAATGGTGGATTTTCAGATTCAGGCTTTTTGCAGCATCGGGGTATAATAAATCTCGAATTTTTTTTTCTCTAAAAATTATAGTTTTCTAGTAAAAACTCGACCTTTAATAAATAACCCCCTTGGTGTTTAATTCAGCGGCTCTCCAGTTTGCAATTTGCAATGTGTAGCCTTACAGAGCAACTGTTTTTAGATGGGGTCAGTGATCCCCATTTAAACGCTGGAAAGATTTAGAAGAAAAAGGCAAATAATTTTAAAAACTACAAAAAATAAATAATGAAGACCATTTAAAATTGCTTAGAATTGGCCATGTTATAACATACTAAAAATTAACTAAATACCTCTTTAAATCTGGATTTGCTGGCTTCTCCACCCATTCTATTTGTTCAGGTATCTCTTGTGTCTCCTAAAAGGATGGACCTGGGTTTGAGTTTGCCACCAACATATTAAGATAGATTGGCCTGTGTTTACATACATTTCTAGAAGAATGTTCCATGCAGTGCATTTTTACTGTTTCATTTGGTTTTATATTTATTTTGCTTCTGAAGCTTTTTGTTCAGCTAAATATATCACAATTATGAACAATGCTGAATAATCTGTCACTAATATATAAATGATGATATGCATGAACCCCTGACTGAGGAGTCAGCATGACTGTGAAAGGTAGCAAACACTGTATAAACACTCCCTAGTTTTTTGCCTCATTTGATCCTTTTTTGTATAAAATAAATAAGCATGCATTAGTATAAGAGTAAGTGCTACAACCACATCCCCCTGCAAACATATTCAATTCTAATTATGTTTATCTGTATGAAATATCAGTAATACTCTAGTTACAATTACACAGTATGCTTGTTAACAATCCGAACGTGCATTTCATTTTTTTTATACTGGTCAATAGAAATAGACTTTTCTTATGTTAAAATTAAATCAGAAGTTTGTGAAATGGTTTAATTTAATTACAATGAATTGTTACCCTGCACTGGTAAAACTGATGTGTTTGCTTCAGAAACACTACTATAGTTCATATAAACAAGCTGCTGTGTAGCAATGGTGGAAATTGAAAAAAGGCTATATGGCACAGGTTAAATAGTGGATAAAAGATAACACCATTATGTTCTACAGAGCTTATCTGCTATTTACTGTTTAACCTGAGCCTTTTCTCATTGGAATGGCTGCCCCCATTGCTATACAGAAAGAACATCAGAGAAACATCAGATAAGCGTCTTTTTTTCTTCTGACAAGTTCCTTGACTACTTGGTCAGACTGGTGGGAAACTGACCAGCAAGTGGCGCTGTTGTAACAAAATTCATTCATGTTAACTAAATTAGCACATGTATCCCTTAATATTTTGAAATAAAAATGAATGTTAATTACAAACTTGTTTAGAATAGCACTCTCATCAATTTTACTTTCAGTTATTTTAAAGGTTTACTTATCTTTTAAAGAATATTACCAAATTGGAATATATATATATATATAAGTAAAAGCTTGCACTTACAGGTCTTGCAAAAATATAAAGGTGTTTATTAGAAAAAGAACAACTAATGTTTCGGCTAGCACTCTAGCCTTTCTCAAGCTGCCAGACTCAAACACCAGAGACATGAATATTCAAATTTTAACTTTGATTTTGGAAAAACAGTAAAAAATAAATAATGGAAAGTGATTGAAAAAAGTCTTTATTTCTGAAAACAACTGAACTGAAAAAAAGTGTTTGGAAGGTGAACAATCCCTTTAAAGGAAGTTGTTAGATTGATACAATAGTTGCTGATATTCGACAGATACTGCTGAGAAATGTATCAACTAATTGTATCAATTAAATGTAGCAAATTGTAACAGTTCAGAATGTTCCTGGATCACTGAGCCGCCAGACTGAAAGACTAGAGACACGAACATTGAACTTTAAACTTAAATTATGGGAAGACAATAAGAAATAAAAGACGGAAAGCAATTGGTTTATCTCTGTTTATAGAGAACAATCTGAAAACCAATGAAATGTAAATAGTGTTTGGAAGGTGAACAACCCCTTTAAGGGGAGTGTATACTTACACAATTGTTGTGCCTTTTCATTGTAATTAATATAAATCACATTGCAGTGATCTGTTTTTACTTTGAGTTGGTTTCTATTGAGTAGTGTAAATATAAAAATAAATTCACTGTAATTCTATGTTTTATGACAATAACACAAAAAATCATACTTTTTGTAGGCACTTTATGGGGCACATTTACCTTATATTTACCTAGGGTCGAATATCTTATATTAACCCTCGATATTCGACCGTCGAAGTAAAATCCTTCGACTTCGAATGTCGAAGTTGAGGATTTACAGCTATTCTTACGATCGAACAAACAAAGGAATAAATGAACGATTCGAAGGATTTTAATCCATCGATCGATTCAAAGTCAAAGGTCTTAGTCGAAGGTCGAAGTAGCCCATTCGATGGTTGAAGTAGCCATATTCGACCATTCGAAATTCAAACTTTTTTTCTTCTATTCCTTTACTCGAACTAAGTAAATGGGCCCCTATATGTCATTATAAGATTATAGGGTGTAATATGTTTGAGTTTTTACAGAAGATGAATGAAAACAAGACACTATTTTGCACTGTATTGTAACCAATCTATACGTACATGTATACAATATATGCAAAATGTATCTTCTGTGCATCTACGCACACAATATAGATAAAAAAAAAGTTTCCCCTTCCTATAGGGCAATGTTTTGTCACTAGCAGTTTGTCACAGAAATAAAATGGCAGAAAATGAGTTTCCATAGTGGGGAGTGAGAATAGCTGCAGTTAAAAAACTTAAAGAGTGACTGCCGCCGGAAACAATGAAAAATAATAGCAACAAATTTAAAGTTAACGGCGCACAGTTTTACACAGTTTTTTTTACACAGCATAATAAATATGGCCCTTAAACTGCATTATCAGGTATTTTACTTGCAGCACCATCATGGCAAAACTCTGGCAACAAAACACCAGTGTGTCATTGCCTTTAACAAGCTATTAAGTACACATCTTCTTCACCCCTGGGCATTGAAGCTTTATATGTGCTGCATTCAAGTTCCAAACTAGTATTTACCCCAACTAACCCCTGAAACCCTCCACTGATTGCTGCTGAGTTAGGAGCAACTTTCAGTGACTATGCATCAAAAAAGTATCAATAGAATTAGTTTTATCTAAGGAGCAGAGCAGCAAATAATATTTGGAGACACCAAGGGCTCGTTGTCAAACTTCCAAACCTTTCCCTAAAAAAATACTGATCAGTAGAACATATAACTTTACTGTTAAACTTTACAATTTAAAGGAGAACTAAACCCTACACATGAATATGGCTAAAAATGCCATATTTAATATAATGTCTGTATTGCACCAGCCTAAAGTTTCAGCTTCTCAATAGCAGCAATGATCCAGGACTTCACACTCATCACACAGGGGATCGCCATCTTGGAAAGTGTCTGTGACACTCACATGCTCAGTGAGCTCTGAACAGCTGTTGAGAAGCTAAGCTTAGGGGCCGTCGCAAAATATCAAGCAGAAAATGAGGTTGGTCTGTAATATAAGATGATGTTACAGGGACGATTATTAAATTCTGAAGCTATACACGTTGTATGAAGGAGGCCACAAAGCATCCTCAGTACTGTGCTGCAAAACTTTTATTCCAAAATACACATGTTTCGAGTTAGCACTTGAGAAAGGGTCCTTACTGACTCAAAACATGTAGTGTATTTTGGAATAAAAGTTTTGCAGCACAGTACTGAGGATGCTTTGTAGCCTCCTTCATACAACGTGTATAGATGAATCTTTTGGTTTTTACAGTGTGACCCAATTAAGGTAAGCTCACTTAATAAAAGTTAAGGGAAGCGCTGGGAAAATTGCATAGGATTAAATTCTGATGCTATTTGCGCTGGTTTCTGTGCTGCCATGTAGTAATTATCTGTATTAATTACTAATCAGCCTTATATTGTAACATTTATATTCTATGTGTACTGTGTATTGTGAGTCGGTCCCTAAGTTCAGTAGGTCACAGCAGCACAGAGCATGTGCAGTGAATCAACAGAAAAGAAGATGGGGAGCTACTGGGGCATCTTCGGAGACACGGATCTTTACTGCTAAAGGGCTGTGGTTGCCTTGGGCTGGTACAGAAGCCCAAAACATAATGTACAACATTTCTAGCCATTCATTAGTTAAGCTTTAGTTCTCCTTTAAAATTCGATGTGCCATTTTTGTTCACAGATTTCGAATGCAATTTCTTTCACAGACCTGACCGGACAGGGCTTTTTTCTTTTTAGTTTTTTTCATGGTTTCTGTCTGGTCTGTGCCTAAGTGCCGCAGCGGCGTTACACACTTCTATAGGCCTTGCTTGTGACCTGTCCATCAGTACCGGAACAGTTCAGGCTTTTAGTGCTAAGCTTTCATTTAACACATACATTAACCATGCAGTAATTAATTGAAGCAAAATATCACACGAGGCAAATACTACCACTTTGAAAATACCCCATTAATCCCTAATTTCCTCATTAATGAGTCGTTTGCATGCATTTCAATATATTTGAATAGATTACTTTCGACAACGCGTTCACGGCATTACAAAAGCAAAATCATGCATTTTAGTGAAAAGGTCAAAAGTTTTCTTAGAACCTTGTGGGGCTTTATAGAGCAAACAGCCTAATTAAACACATTTTTCAAACAGAATGGACTGTAGCTAAGATTTAAACAAACGTTGTTGAAAGAAGTGCTGCACAAATGGAAGAAGTAGGTGACATATATCTGATTGCGGGGGTTGCTCGTTTTGCTGATGTGGTATAGTTACCTTTGCAGTTATATAATGAAATTTTCCAATGTTGCCTTAAATAGATGCAATGATGAAAACTCTAACTCTATGCAAATCAATGACCTTGCAATGCTGTGCAGAACCCAGTAGTGTGAGTGCAATGGGCCTTGTACTTGCAGCATAGTTACCAGCTCTTTAATTTCCAGTCCCATTTATTTGAATGTGTACCTGAATATGTATCACAAGCAATAATTGTTCTTGGATAAAGCCCACATTTTGCATAGCTAGTCCCCTACATTTCCTATGATAAGAATGCAATTCTACTCTAACTGTTTGTATACCTTGTATGACACATTTAGTTATATTCACTCTATATCAGTGGTTCAAAACTGTAGGGCTGCCAACTTGAGGGGCTCAGAACTAATGTTATAAGGTCAATTACTGAGAATATTGGAGAAAATGGCCATTTGCTTTCAGGGGTGTGGCGCCAATGAGGCAAGTTGAAAAACTCCCCTCAAGCTGCAGTGCTGAGCTGGTTACCAGGGGAGGCAAAAAGTTTCTCCTGGTACATTGAAGATAATAATTTCCATTTATTAAACCAGAAATTTGGCTTTTCTAGTGTGAGAGATGCACTCTCTGCACTAGTGATGTTGCCCCCAGGACCCCCGTGCAGCAAAGGTAAACAGGCAAGGGGGGCAGCTCCTGCCTCAAAACACCGTTTGCTTTATTACATATACTCAGCTTCAAGTTCAATTAGTTGAGATCTGGGGTAACTATATATTTGCTGTCCTAGATATTCTTGAAACAACGACTGATGCATCAAAATTTCCTAAAACTGTACTCATAAGTTAAAGATCCTGGGCAAAGCTTGGACCTTCATGGGAGATCCTGGGCATTGGTTGTATGTTCATTGGGGTCCTGGGCAAAGGTTGAATCTTTAAAGTGGGTTCTGGCCAAAGGTTGCACCTTCAAGGTGGGTCATGGCTAAAGGTTGTACAATGGGGGTCCTGGCCAAAGGTTGCACCTTCAAGGTGGGTCCTGGCTAAAGGTTGTACCTTCATGGGGAGCTGGCCAAAGGTTGCATCTTCAATGTGGTTCATGGTTAAGGGCTGTACAATGGGGGTCCTGGCCAAAGGTAGCACCTTCATGGGGGTCCTGCTCAAAGGCTACACCTTCAAAGGGGGTCCTGGCCAAAGGTTGGGCCTTTGAGGGTGGGTCTTGGTCAAAGGTTACACCTTCAAGGGGGCTTGAACGAAAAAAGTCAAAAAACTGCTCTGTGTGTATTGAAAGGGGACTATATACTATTAGCTTGGGATAAATATGCTAAATATAAATATATTACATGGGGTCCTAAAAAGACCTCATAAGGCACACATGTCACATCTGCCCAGAAAAGATGTGTCACTGGAATTTGTTTCAAATGTGGGCAGTTGTGCTACTGTGCTTCCAGTGTTCCAGGAAAAATAATCCCTTGTGACAAGCTTTAACATTTGCCCTTCCTGTCACATCACCAATGCACACTATGCAGAATTCCCCTGCCTTCGACTGAAGAACTGATGGTAAAGAACAACTCTGGGCAGTCTGCAAAAATGTCACTAAAGTCAATGCTGTATGATAGCATGACATGACTGGATATATCATACAAGGGATGTATGTGAACATATAATAAAGAAAAGCACTAGTTAGCATCACATATTAAAATCTATTATGATTATGGCTGGCATCATCTGTACCACATTGCTGCTTTTTTAGGTCTCTAGTTCTGCATTAGTTAACACAAGTAGTGCATAGCTATTCCTATTGCCACAGCCAATATGCAAATGAATGCACTGGAAAAAGCAGGGTGCTGTGACAGCACAATGCCAATGGTCTGGAACTCTCCTGACCAATCACAAAATAAGGTTTATCAAGCCTGGTAGACATTTATAGCCGTATATTTGTAAAATAAGTTGAGGGAGCATAATCAGTTCACTGCACATTTGTAAACAGTGATTTTAATCAATTTCCTTAATGCTCTATAAATAAGTGTAGAATTATACGAACTAGTGCTATTAGTTTGTTGTTATTTTTAAGCTGCAAGGATCTTTTCTGCCGGATGCAGAATTTTGCACAATTGCTACACAATGGAATACCGCAATGTCGGTTGGATTCATATAAACAATATGGTATTAGTGACACGCTTGGTTCATATATTTAGATAATCAATAATATGACAAGTAGCTGTTTTAGTAACACATCTCTAATTATTTCCAATTTAAATCCTCTAATCAGTTTCCTGTTGTTTTAGAAAGAAACAAATGAATGCCCAGGACTTTATTACCACGCTTATTCAACCACATTTGTAATAACAAAACTTAGGGTTTGTCTACCAAAGCAGTGCAAAGTGCAAAATTCGGATGTAGTCATGGCACACACTATTTAGTGGGTGTCCTCAATTATACTGGAATTCTGGGTAAAAAGCAAAGTTTTTTTTCACCCAGAATTCCAATATCATTGTGGACACCCACTAAATAGTGAGTGCCAGAACTTGCCCACAATTGACCAATGCAGATGCAAACTAGCGGTACATGGTTTTCATGTATTTGTGTGCAAATGGTGTGACTTCAATATCAGCATTAGTATGTATTTCATGGGATGCAAGTCCCACAAGTATATGTAGTCGCACATCCTACAGTCCACACACTCCTGCAATGGTGGTGCAGAGCACCTTTAGATAGTAGGCAAACATCACGCACTGTAATATACAATATTAAAGGAGCAACACACTGTTTATAGATGGGGATCTTACCCCATTTACTATGGGGTACCGGGGAATTGAGCCCTGTTGGTAATGTATGTCCTCACTAATAAAGAAGGAACTGTTTGATGTTAACTCGCTGCAGTGTGTCATTACTGGAGGACCCCTCTACCCATCCTACAGGTTGGTAATATATAGAGTTCATATGGTGTGGCACAGAAAGGTGGTTGCCCCCGTTACACACCTATTAAACATCAAATTAATCTGGTCAGGGTTTTAAAAGGGGAAAATCTGAATTTCTCAAGAAAAAAAACCCACAAATTTTTAGAGATTTATTATGCCCCAAAGTTGCTAAAAATCCGAATCCAAAAATACTCCATCTCACACCTGTCAAGGTCATGTAGAAGTCAATGGCAGATGTCCCTAAAGTTGTTTCTTGACATCGTAATCTGCACTGGATAAAACGATAAAGTCAGGGGTTTCGTCCGAACATCCGATAAAGTCAAGTTTGCAAAGTGACAATTCGATAAAGTCAAGTTTTTGGAGTGTCAAACGTACGACTCCAATTGATGCTTGATTTTGTTTTTTTTCCCTCCCACTTATTCTAGAACAGTTATTGATAAATGAGTTCAATTTGTGGATGGGAGTTTGTTCAAGTTGGGTTTAATAAAAAACCGAGATTAATTTGCATTTTAGTAAATAACCCTCATAAACAGGGCCGGAACTAGGAGTAGGCAGAAAAGGCACCTGCCTAGGGCGCAAAGATGTGGGGGTGCTGGGCAGGTACCTACTAAAACGTTTTCTGCCTAGCCGATAGTTCAGGCAGCTTCCTTCCCTGCGTTCTCTCCCATTCTCACTCCTCCCCTCTTGCACTTCCTCCTCCCTCCGTCACTACCTCCCGTGCCCTTCCCCTTGGTAACTTGGCTGGTTATTGCGCGAATGTGCTCTTGCGCACAATTGCGAGCGCGCACTTCTCAGCGCGCGTCTGCGTGAAGAGTTCCGGGCACGCACACGGGCGGGGGTATCCTGTCGGCTGCCTAGGGTGCTCTGGCAGCACGGCCCGGCCCTGCTCATAAAGTAGAGTCAGTAGTAGAAATAAGAGTTCTGAAATCTGCAGTGCACCCAAACTGCTGTTTCCAGGATACTATGTTCACATTGACAGACAGGTTATTTATCAAAGGTCGGGTTTTATAGGTTTGTTAGGTTTTTTTATACCTCTAATGAACTCACAACTTGAATGTTTTAAGATTTAAGAAAAAACTTGAATTAACTAATTTTTCACCGCAAAAAAAACTAGAATCACTCAAATTAATCGAGTTTTAAGTGAAACCCACCAAAAAAACCCTGAACATCATGAAGGCTACAAACATCTTCAAATGGTTGAAGGGACCTCTGCAACTGACTTCTTCATGACCTCAACAGGTTTTAGCTGGAGTATTTTTGGATTTGCGCTATGTTTAATAAACGTCGAAAAATTCGAGTTTTTTTAAAAAAATTTAAGTTTTGACTGAAAAATACCTATGAAAGCTCAAATTTTTCATGTTAAATACAATTGGACCTTTAATAAGTCTGCCCCTTTGTGAATGTGTTCTGGTTATAGTTCTCGCACAAGCATTACCTCTGTCTCCGCCTCTCTGTATTGGGGAGCACAATCCTTTAAGGCAGTGGTCCCCAACCTTTTTACCTGTGAGCCACATTTAAATGTAAAAAGAGTAGGGGAGCAATACGAGCATGAAAAACTCCCTTGGGGTGCCAAGTAAGGGCTGTGATTGGCTATTTGGGAGCCCCTATGTGAACTGGCAGCCTACAAGAGACTCTACTTGGCACTATACTTAGTTTTTCTGCAATTAAAACTCGCTTTCAAGCTTGGAATTCAAAAATATGCACCTGCTTTGAGGACCATGAGAGCAACATCCAAGGGGTTGTAGAGCAACATGTTGCTCATGAGCTACTGGTTGGGGATCACTGCTTTAAGGCATTTCCTATTTTAAGGAAAAGGGCAGCATTCCTAAACCTTTATCCTTCAGTACACTAGCCTAATTTGTTTAGGTCTTTAAAAGCCTGCTTTAACTGTTGCTAAGTTTCGTCACTAGAAAAATACAGTTTTTTGATCTAGCGCTAATGTCAACATACAAGGGTTGATATACGATGACAGGTAGCAGAATCCCTGGGCACAACATGCTCCCTGTATAATTCACTGAATACAGTATCTCTTAACTAACTCACAAAGAGATTTTGAAATTTGTAAGTATTGGAAACTCCCTGTATTCAATAATGATTGTAAACACAGGATTAATTGGGAAACGTATTTGAGATTTTGTGCAAGCAAAGACATGTATGTCTGCAGAACAGCATTTTTCTAATTGGCAGCAGATAGAGGCGATCATGTGAAAAGGCTAAGTGGGCACTTTCTTTGCATGATGCTCTTATGAAAGGTGCGTACTTTGCAGGCCATTATCATAGGATTACCCTGTCATGTATCATGGTCTGTGAGCATATAAAATTGGTACTCCTAGTGCTTAGATATTATCAAAGAATTCTTAGATTGTCAGAAGATAACTGCCGGCAGCTTATAATAAATAGATAGAACTTTATTTTACAAATGTTAGAGATGGTAAAACTGTGTTTAAAATGTACTAACCAGATGTGCTGGACTTGTAGTTGTGTTCCCGTGTCTGATTAATTGTGGGATATAAAATGTGTAGAATTTGCTACCAGCATTGGTGATGGCTTATGGCTGCACAAGTAGGTAACCCATACACACCCCAATCTGCCACAATCTACTTTGGAAAAAGCCCTCTTGTCTTGACTTTCCTAAATAGGCATAACTTTGATGTTTGCTTTTCACAGCCCTTGCAATGCTTATTTTGCATTTACAAAGTGGCTACTATATATATGGGTATTATTGGAGTTACTTAGGGGGGCACGTGACTTACACAGTGGCTGTGCCATGCTGATCATGGTACTAACCACAATATGGAATAGGGTAATGATGCTCTTTATTTAGCTTCATGTAGCTTTAGGATGGAGCCAAAGACTCCCATCAACATCCCATAAATATTTCTATAATGATTATGCTGCTTCACTTGTACATGTATAAGATATTTAACAAAGAAACTCTTATAATCAAAATGCAAAATCTTTTATTGGTTAATGCTGCTCTTGAAAAAGCCACTGAGCGTTCATCACCCATCTTACACATTCAGCCATTTTAAGTTTTCAGTTTAATATTAACAAATTTCAGAATTTTTGGCAACATGGAGTGCAGGAATAGTTTATTTGAAGAATACCTAGATGTCCCCATTGGTTTAAAGGGGACCCGTCACCCAAAAAAAAACATTCCAAATCCTATTTTATCACATTAGTCAAGCAAAATGAATTTTAATTACACTATATAAATTATTTGAATCTTGTTTCCTACAGTCTGAGAATTCATAATTATAACAAGCAGGAAGCAGCCATTTTGTGGACACTGTTATTAAGACAAGCCTTGTATCATCTCAGAATCTTGTTTGTGCACCAGAATGGGGGACCTGATGTCCATTTCCTTGCCCTGGCTACACAATTAAATGGTAAAGAGAACTGGGGAATATGAGGCGAGCAGTGACATCTAGGAAGTGCTGAATGGAAAGTGGCATAGAGGAGGGGCAGACAATATTTGATTGACAGCTGAGATTTTTAAATGAGCTTACAACAGCTATGAATGCTTTAATAAAAAATAGAAATTGGATTTCATGTTTAATTTGAAAAGGACTTTTATTATACAGATTTTTGTGTCTGGGTGACAGGTCCACTTTAAATGAATTTCAGCAGGTTTCAGTTGCATATATTTTTGTTGGGAAATACTAGTGACAATGGAGCAAAAAGCCAGTTTGTGTGAGAATTGAGTTTTTTCTTCAAGACTTAGCATTGTAACCTTTAATAAATCTGGCCCAAATGATTTGTTGTCACACTATATAGATCTAATGGAAATATGGCCGTTAGTTCCACTGGTCAGGGTGCATAACAGATACAAGAAAACTAAACTTAACTGTCACCTTAAGAGGGTTATTTATTATGCTCCGAATATTTGAAATTCGAATAATTTGTGGTTTTTGGACTAAAAAAACCTACGAATTTTTCGGAATTTATTAAAGCCTGATGGTCTTAAAAGTCCGAATCCTAAACCCTGGCATCTAAAAGTTCTCGAGGTCCTGTATAAGTCAATGGGGAAGGTTTCAGTGTCTGCGCTGATGTCCTTACCGATATCCGATGACTTCATGGTTTCTGCGCAAAAAACTCTTTGAAAAAAATCTTATTTTTTGCGCAAAACTCCAAACAATTCAGAGTTTTCGGGGAAAGCTCCAAAATCTGTCTGACCCTATTTTTTCAGGCTTTTTTCTTAATAAATAAGGTCCATTCAGGCAGTTGGAGATGATTGGATTTTTATGTTAGAAATTCTTGGAAAAATTCGGACCTAGATTAATAACCCCCTTAGTGAAGTGAAATGTCGCATGAGCTCCAGTGTGTTGAACCATATGCAAGGTCACACTACAAACAGACCAGAGATATTTGCTTGTTATGAAAAAAGGTCTTCATTTTACTCCACAGAGAGAGACAATTTTTGTCCCTATTTATACAGCACTGAGAAGGGAAAAGTAACGTTTACTAACCCAAAGTACTCCATTGGTGAATGGTTTTTGGTGAAATAGCTGTCAATGTAGTAATAAAATGTCACGGTTAGGTTTGGGCGAATTTGACCCGTTTCGTTTAGACAAAAATTCGCCACCGGCGAAATGACACCACCGCCCTTTAAAGTCTATGAGCATCAAAATTATTTTTCAGAATTTTTTTGTTGCGCGTCTTAAAAGTCTATGGGCGTCATTTTCGTGGCGAAACAAGGCTAAAAAATTTGCCCATCCTTAGTCACTGTCATTGAAATCACATTATTTCATTGGAATTTTCAAGAACCAGATTACTTCAATAATTATTTGGCTGAAGAGGATTTTTACATTCTTTATAAAAAAAGGTTAATGGAGAAGTTAATGTTTAAAGTTTGATCAAAACAAACACAAATTATATAGGGCACACCCAGCCCATTGGAATCCCCTGGGGTGACTACAATCCCCCAAACTCTACAAACGAAAAAAAAAAAAGGTACCAGAATTTAAGGAAATTGCAGTAGTGAACTAGTCCCTTACCCTCATGTTTAATGCAAAAAAAAAAAAAAAATAACATTATGAGGACGTGTTTCTTCCTCAGGTCAAGTTTGATTAAAGTCATATTGGAGTGAAAAACCGCTACACACCTTATTTAAAAGTTATTTAAAAGAAAAACAGAGACAACAGTGATTGTGATATAACTATGAATCTATGATCGAAACATTAATTTAAACTATATTATATGGCTGGGGGAATGCTGAACAATAACTTGATCTCAATACAATATTCATAACTAGTACAAGATATTCATACACATGCAAGGTGACATAAACCAACAGATTCTTTTTAGGGAAGACTAAACAAGTGTTTTGTGTCTGTTTAAAGAGATACTGACACCTTTTTTCACAATTATCATAACATTATATTTGCATGCTATTTATAATTTTGCCTTAAAAGTATTTGCCCAGTGCTTTTACATTACACGTCTGATCCCCCATGTTCTTCTATGAGGACGCTGCCATATTTATGCAGCAGTAGTCCATTAGCATTAGAAACTCTGACAGGTTAAGAAGGGACAGTCAGGTTGGCAAAACAGTCAGGTTAAGGAACATATTTTGAAGAGCAGTTTTCTAGTGTCTGTATCACTTTAAAGTGGACCTGCCACCCAGACACAAAAATTTGTATAATAAAAGTCCTTTTCAAATTAAACATGAAATCCAATTTCTATTTTTTATTAAACCATTCATAGCTGTTGCAAGCTCATTTAAAAATCTCATCTGTCAATCAAATGTCTGCCCCTCCTCTATGCCTTAGGCATAGAGGTGGGGCAGACAATTACTTTTGCTTTCCATTCAGCACTTCCTGTCACTGCTCTCCACACATTCCCCCGTTCTCTTTACCATTTAATTGTGTAGCCAGTGCATGGGGATGGACATCAGGTCCCCCATTCTGGTGCACAAACAAGATTCTGAGATGATCCAAGACTTGCCTTAATAACAGTGTCCCCCATTCTGGTGCACAAACAAGATTCTGAGATGATCCAAGACTTGCCTTAATAACAGTGTCCACAAAATGGCTCCTGCCTGTTTGCTATAATTATGAATTCCCAGACTGAAGGAAACAAGATTCAAATAATTTATATAGTGTAATTAAAGTTCATTTTGCTTGACTAGTGTGATAAAATATTATTTTGAATATTTTTTTTTGGGTGAGGGGTCCCCTTTAAGCACATTTTTTATCTTCTTTACTCTTTTCTGATATAAGAAGACATTTGGCCTGATATGAGTTTTAAACACTGTTCAGTGTCTGTAATTCCCTAAAAACACAGCATATAAACTCATAAAAACAAATTTGGAGAAGCAATAACTATTTAATAATGTGTATGGCAGTTAAAGCAAAGATTTCTTTGCAAGGAAAGAGGAGTTAGTGGTGATTATTGAAAAAGTTGTTTATTGTTCCCTGCACACTAGAGAGGGGCAAAAATCACACATTCAGGCATGGCAATTGTTCTTTACATTACATTCAAGCTTCATCCTTTTTCATGCAATAACTAAAGGAAAGTCACAGTGGCTGCAGCCATTTGCATCTGAAGAAAAGATGTTTTGCTTTGGTGATATAGTTAATGAGTCTAAAAATATTCAGTATAATAATTCTGTCAAAGCCCCCACAGTCTCCTCAATGAGCAGAAGCCTGCAGGATTCCAATGGGGAGCCAAGTAATGAGCTCTCAGCATTCGCTCCCACACCGTCCGGGCGAAATATACTTGGGCCTTTATGGTTCCACATCATTAGCAACATGAAACTAAGACACATGCTTGACTTTAATAAGTGACTAAAGTTGCAGGCTTATTAGGCTGTTACAGCACATAAGCTCTATTCCAGTATGACAAAACAGCTCCTTGAAAACAAAAGATATGGAAATCTTCCTAAAAACAATGCACAGAGCAGAGTTACTGAATGTGGGAAATGGAGGGATATTATTTGGATTGCTGCAGGATGGATCACTGCTGGACAGGCTGTCTGTGATGGACTAGATAGGCTGCAGTGATCAGCAACTTCACAGATTTAAATGAACAAATAAATGAACAAGCAGATTTTACACTGGGAAAGGTTCAGATATGATTAACTGGGGCGTGACCAAATAGGTCCATGCTATTACAATAGCTTTCCAGCACAATAATTAAGTAGGAAAAATGTGTGTGATTTGTTTTGCCTTGTTCCTCATGTAGCAATAATGCATAAGCACCGATTAATTTAGTCTCTTTCACAATTTTAATTTCAGCAACGTAGCCATGTACAGTTCTATTTCATGTGGGAAACATGAAAGGAATCAAGTTAAACCTTAAACGTTTTTGATGTGGTATCAGAATTCTTACCCCAATCCCCTTGATTTACGAAAAATTTTCTCGAAAAAACATGGCCACAAAATTGTGCTTCAATCCAACTCATGCAACTTTCTCGAATTGACACTGCGAAAACTCGACTTTATTAAATTGTTGCCGCAAAATTTATCAGATTATCGAATGAAAAGCAATGCAAACAGCCTTAAAATAGGTAAAAAAACATGTTCCAATTGTTAAAGGGATCATCTGCCATTGACTTCTACATGACCTCGACAGGTTTTAGTTGGTGTATTTACGGATTTGGATTTTTAGCAACAGCAACTTTGCTGTTAATCTACTCCAGCATCCAGATAATATATTCTTTGGAAGGGTAAAGGGAAGTATGTGCAGGCCTGAAATTATAGGCCCATGACCCCTCAGCTTTACATGCACACGTGCATGTGCAAATTGCCCTTATCATGTACAGAGCAGTGGGCATTAGCAGGTGGGATATTTAAAAAAAACTCCTGTGCTTCCCCAATGCTTTGGAATCAATTCAGATGGTTTGAAAGCGCAGGGCTGAGAATTTTAAGTACAGGACAATGTTCTCTCTAAAAAGTGTTCTTTTGTGCCATAAAAATTAGAGGGAACATTGGTATGGGATTTTACTTATTAACAGATTCATTTTAAAAACAGCATGTTTACCCCATGACAGTATCCCTTGAATTATATATTTAAACTGAGTCATCCAACGTATAATGCCCCTTATCCACTCTAAATTCATGTTGACTGAACTGAAACGATCCATTGTTTATTCACATTTCCGGTGCAGTTATCCACTGTATATTTGCTATAACATTACTGTAACAGATATCCAATATTGGCATAAGAATATGTATATATTGTCTTTATCCTGAATGTACCACAGCAGTGTGTAACTGATAGTTGGTACATACATACTAGTGATGTGCGGGTCGACAAAAAGTTGACTTGCATCCAACTCCATCCGTCTACATCCGACCGAACCCAACCAGACCCGGCAAGTCTCCTTATAGCCCCTCACCTGACTCATCCATTTCTGATGTCACGAAAGGGGTGGGGCATGCTCAACCCATACCAGTAACCTGGAAATCTCCTGCGGAAGTCCTGAACCCGTCTGACCCCCGACCCCATACATCACTAATATCTTCTTATTTTTTTGTGAAATTAAATCAGGAGGTCAGCACCTTGCTCATTTACAAATGCAACATTTGCACTTGTATCACCATTTTTTTACCAACATTGCAGTTGGTGCCTCTCAATGTGAATGCAAGTATCAATGCATGATCAATTTTGCTTTTATTTTAGTGCTTTGAACTTGCCCTAGCATTTCTAGATGAGTACTAATGTGTTTAATCTTGTCACCTTTTCTGCGTCTTCCTCTCCTCCTTCATCTAACCCTCAACCAAAAGGCCTGTCTGGAAATATTCACAGTATTGACCTACTGTTACAGGCAGATTTATCAAAATATGAGTTTAGAGCTTAATACATAAAAACTCGGGTTTAGGTATGGCACATATCACCATTTTTTTTGCAGCTAGTGCCTGTCTATGTGGATGGAAGTATCAATGCATGATCAATTTTGCTTTTATTTTTGAGCTTGCCCTAGCATTTAAAGAGGTGTTTCATTATAGCTTTCATTAAACAGAAGTTTAAGATTATTTTACATTTTTCAGGGGACCAGAAAAAATGGTGAAAAATTCTGGAAAATGGAAAATCAGGGAAATATATTAAGTATATTTTAAAAGTCGAGCCACGACAAAATAATTGAGGGAAAACTTAAAATCAGGGGATATAAAATTGAGGTTTTACTGTATGTTAGATTACCTCCTCAGCATACAAAGTGCACTATTTTTCACAGTCATCAGAGGTATTATTGTGCAAATAATGAAGCCATAATTAACAATGCAGATAAACAAACAATAACAGATATGCATGGATTAAGAATACCCAGAGCAAGAGAAAAGCTTATTTCATTCTAACAGGGTGCAAATAACTAAAACTATTACTTCCTTCAAGGATGACTGGATATTTCCAAAGCAGATGATTACACTGATAAATTGTGTAAAAATGTTTTACCTACTGTGCTACACAGAACTGTCCATTTGATCTCACATTCCAAAAAACATACATTGGCATACCCTTGTGATTCTGAATGGAGAGCCAAAAGCATAACAAAACCATATTCCTTTCAATTTATACGTTTTGGAATAAAACCCTAATGCAGATGGCTATATGCTGTGAGACCAGGAAGGCTGCTATAAAGTTGGCGAAATTGGCTAGATATAAAGTTGTGGGGTTAAGTGCTGGTGATAAATACATGAGAATGTTCCAGTAACCTCCTCCTTTGACCTCCAGGAGTTGGCAGAGACCCATAAGGATCTTGTTTTCACAAAAACCAAACCCACTGCAATGATCCAATTCTACTTTCAGGTCATCTTGTATCATTTTCTGTGTCTTCCTCTCATCCTGTCTGGAAATATTTATAGTATTGACCTACTGCTTTAGCTAACAGGTGGAGCCTATGCCCTTTGGCTCTTATTCACTTGACAATGCCTACAATGCCGTTCTGTCTTCTATGATTTACTTTGAGGTCCCCACACAACCCCTAGAGCAGGGGCCACCAAATTTTTAATCACTGAAACACATTCAAATGTAAAACCTGTTGAGGAGCCACACAAGAAAGTAAACAAATCCTTGGGAATGCCAAATTATGTGATAGGCTAAATGATAGTCCCATATGGCCGCTACCCTGCAGGAGGCTCTGTTGGAGAAAACCTGTGTCTTTATGCCTCTAAAACTTTAATTTAAGATAGGGATTTAAAAATGGGCACTTACTATGAGGTAACTGGGAGTAACATCAATGGGAGTGGAAAGCCACTGGTTGGGGATCACTGCCCTATTGGTGTTTATAAACCCCTCCGACTGAGTGCTTTTCTACATGTACATCTACAGTAAGCATGTGGAGGAAATCCCATAAAAAGCAGCTGACTACCACCATGCATGACATAGTTTCACAACATCCAGTATCTGACGAGTTACTTGCCTTAGTTACTTGGTTTATTTCTTAGTTATTTGTAATTGTAATTGCTATTAAAAGCAATCTGTCTTTCCTATGCACACACTGCTGGTTACCATGCAAACAATGTAGCAGAAACCAGTTCACCTCTAGCCAAGACTCCAAGGTTTTTCAGACAATTACTAGGGGAAAAAAACACAAAAACCTCTAAAGGTCTGAATTGATTAAAAATGGTCCAATAGGATCAGCAAAGCTCCCACTGACTTCTATAGGACCTCAACAACTTTTACCTTGCAAACTTTTCTATTAGAGGTTTTTGTGCCTTTTACACTTGATACATCTCACATTTTTAGAGCTTTTTTAAAAAAAATAGGAGAACCACAAGTGAAAAAAATAGAAATTCAACTGTTAGTAAATCCCCCCTTAGTGTTCTCCACAGGGTGGTGCTATTTTTTTTCCTAAAAGTAGCACCGGTCCAAAGAAAACACGTAGTGATTGGATTCACGGGTGGTGCCTAACATTTTAGTGCTGCCCATTGAATCAGGGTGTCCTAGCCCCTTAAGTAATAAAAAATATCAGAAAAGATAAAGGGAATGAGAACTGTTAAACTGTTAAATTATTACAATGCAAATCACACTATAGTGAAAGAGGGTGTGACTGATTTAGACATTACGCCTGGAGAAGCTAAATATACTAAAAAAAACATCTTTAGACATTCCCATGTTTTTATTGTTTGATAAATACACTTCCCATGGCCAAACCTCTCTTTCACATGGTACATGGCTGAACAGAACTCAAATAATCTTCTCTGCTGCCTATTCCCCCATGTTCACCTTATCCACTGAACATATCTACTCTCATCTTTCCACACAGATTTAATTTGCCAAACCATTTATTATATCGGCTACCTTGTGCTGCCACTTTATAATTTCCTCTGCAGTTTTCTTCTTCTGAGTGACATAATCCTTCCAGTGAAATGCCCTGGGCCATTAAATAGTAAATCCCTCATGGCACAAGACTTTTGTTTGAAAAACTACTTCAGACACTGAATTTGGATTTCATTGAAACCTATAATATAGCCTGTGTGATTCATTACATATTCAGCAGTGCCCTCCAGTTGGAGAGAAAAGTAAAAACTAATGCTGGGTCAGTTTAAGGGGAGAGCCAGATACAATATTAAGGTACTTTCTGGAAACCTGCCCGAGGGAAGGCTGTTTTTTGCATAGAAACCAACTGATACAGAAGCGCTAATGTGCCCCCCACAATAAAAAATACTTGTGGTCTCAATAACCAAAAGTAATGGGCATGTTAATTTAATTAAGTTGATTCATAAATGTGTGTATCTGCCCATATAAACACAACATAGATGAGACACATCTGGGATGCACAGGAATGAACTCTGCATCAGCCATATGCACAATTTAAGATTGTTTGAATTACATGTAAGCAAAGCTAAACTGCTTGTATAAAGAGAATCTACACAGAAGTATTCATGTTTTTTTACATAAAAATATTTTCCATTTTTAAACAGGACCAACACATAAGTGCTTATTTACACATACAGCTGCAACTGCGGTTGTACAAAAAAAAAAAAAAAACCTCTGCATTGTGGGTAAAAAACATATTTACATATATACAGATTGCTTCTGAAATTGCACTTTCATAAATGAGCTCCAGGGACTTTTGATTGTTGGTCATTGCTTATAGTGGCTGAGCCACAGGAAGCTGAGCATTGAAGGGGTGGCTGCAAATGTTTAGCTAAGATGAGATGTAACCCAGTGTGCTCTCTGATTGGTCAATAAAATACTTGTCTGTAATCTAGCTGTATTCCAGTTCCTGGGATCCCATGTACTGACATTTATTCTGTAGTACTGAACCTGGCTGTTTCCTGACCGCTAAACTATATATTGCTTGCCTATGTGTCTGCTACCTTCTCTAATCACTGATGTTTTTCATCATAAGTTGCCAGTACAATTTTTCTACTCTCTATACCAGTGCCACTGGATAACAGTCGGAATATGGTCCCATACGGCCCCAATATTTTATAAATTCTTCCACAAACCACCGATTGTCCTGGAACACGGGCTCCAGTTAGACTGCCCAGCCTGTTGTTGAACTTGACTAGAAGATACAAAGGGATGATCCAAAAGTCATCATCGATAGGAACTCATGTTTTCGGTTGAAAACTCAAACTCTTGAAAAACTGGAATTTTCTGGGAAAACACAACTCCACCTTTAATAAATCTGCCCTTAATGTAATATGGGCCAAATGTTAATTTAAGGAGAAAAGCCTTACTCCTAATTCAATTCCAGATGTTCCCACAGGCTTCAAGAGTATACGTAAACAGTAAAATAGGTTTTTTTTCATTAAATTCAATCTTGCCCTATATGTCTAATACAGGGGAGACCAGCAATGTGTAAGAATGATTTCAGACACATCAGGAGGAACTGCCACCATGGCGATGTACAATTATACTTCTGCATTTTAAGGTCTCGTGAAACATGCACATTTTATTCATACAACATGCATCAATGTTATACTTCCTTGTACAGGTATGGGATCCGTTATCTAAAAACCAGTTCTGAAAAGTCCTGAAATACGGAAAGGCTGTCTGTTTCTCATAGGCTTCATTTTATTCAAATAATCCAAATTTTTACTTATCTATTGATCTTATCTATAGATACTTATCTATTGATCCGATGAGATCTGGTAGAAGCCCACAAATACTGGTTCGATTCTGATAAGTGTCTCATAAGTACTGCCCAGTACCAAACACAGTATAATTATAATGCATAAAAATATGGTGCATTCAACAGTGCTTGCTGAGAAAGAAGGAGCATTTTGCTCAAATTAGTATGCAACATAAGGCAGCTGTATATTCAAATGGGTTTTCTAGCAATTTGGTTGTTTTCCTTATAATAACAGGAAAGAACATTTTGATTTTGAAGGTGACAGAGGCAATATTACTAGAATTAAACAATCTGAATTAGCTTTTTCATGAAATGTAATATGTTTTATGCTTTTAGATTGGATGCTCCAATGCTTTCAGATGAGCCTTTCACTGTCACAGTCAATGGCCAGGAACAGAATAAGCTCTGGAGGTAGGATTATCCTGAAATTTAATTTTTTTTTATAGAAAAAGAAGCTAATAGCAAATCTTTTCAGATAGTTTCATCTATACTAGAACTAGAGAAACAAGAAATATTATTAGACGGAATGTAAAAAATTAGTAAACAAAGGGGTAATTTGAAGATTGCTATTCAGTTTCAGCAAGGAGAACTTCTAATTGAAAAGGTGGCATATCAGGTTCTCTCTCCCTTAATATCTATATAGCTATATATACTGTATATATAAATATATATATATGATTTTATATGATTTTCTGCTGACATTATTATTAAGATAATAAAAAAATAAAACAACAAATTAAACCTTCAGTGATGTAAATGATATATCACATTCAACATAAAGCATGTGCATAGAGTACACGGCACACCGTAGCAGAACACACCTAAGAACCTGGTGGGTAAATGGAAGGGGGTGGAGGGGGCTGTAATTTAATATGTAAATTCTAAAGGCTAAGAGAAGTTTCATAGTACCCCTATTTCAAATATTGCAGGTATGAAATCTGTTATCTGAAATGCTTTGGACCTGTATTTTTTGGAGAATGGGCTTTCCATAATATAAAAAACTGTACCTAGAATCTTCTTAAACACCTATTTAAACCTTTAAAATTACAATATTTTGCTACCAACAGCTAAATATGCTTAGTTATAGGCCAATGTATTGTCTCTTTATTACAGGGAAAAAGCAAGTCAGTCAAACTGAAGAATATTGTCTTTAAAGGAGAAGGAAAGTCATCCTGGACTTGGGAATGCCAAACGTTAGGTACACTTAAGTGATTGTATTTACTTACCTGTAACCTAATCTGCTCCTATCAGCAGAAAACTGCACCAGCCCAGGGTTATACCAGTGAGCACCACGGAGTGATTCTCTTCCGTCTTCCTCTTTCTTCGCGTGGCTGCTCATGTGCAGTAGAACGAAGAGCTGAACTCTTAACTAAAAACTCGGCTATTTCGTTCAAGTGCGTTTGCGTTTGCCCCGGGAAATTTGAAGCAAGAAGAAGAGGGAAGATGATCGCTCCGTGGTGCTCACTGGTATAGCCGGGGCTGGTGCAGTCTTCTGCTGATAGGAGCACCGGCCTGGGGTTTCAGGTAAGTCAATACAATCACTTGGGGGTGCCTAACATTTGGCACCCCCAAGTGCAGGATGACTTTCCTTCTCCTTTAAAAAGGACACAATGGGAAAGAGCATTTCTGTACTCTGTAGCTTAGTGGATAACAGATTTCCAAGTAATAGATCCCATATGTGGAAGGAAAGAAGCATATATTTTTTGGTCATTTCAAGTTTAATTATCTAAAATAAAGAGAAATGTGATTTGGTTGCTAAGAGGTGCCACATATTTTTCACTGGGATTCGAACGATTTTACAAAAAATACTTTGACTACTCAAAACTTAGCCAAACACTCAGAAACGTTATAGGAGGTCCCCCATAGGCTAAACAGCAATTCGGCAGGTTTAAGATGGCGAAGTGTCGAATTCGAAATAAAAAGTACTTCAATTTTCGAATGGTCGAATTTATGGAGTATTTTCAGTTCGAATCTAATTTAGGCCTATTCGATGGTCGAAGTAGCCAAAAATTACTTCGAAATTTGAAGTTTTTGAATTCAAAAATTCACTTCGACCCTTAGTAAATGGGCCCCTTGGTTTCATGGACTGAATTCAAACACCCTTCACAAACTCTGTTTTTCTAAGTGCCTTATTTTTTGGGGGTGGGGGGGGGAGCTGGGAGCATATGTTTACTTTTTCCACCAGCATGGAAATTTCAAACCAGGGGGAAATGAATTATACATTAACCTACAAGAAATAGTTCCATCTAATTTCATATGCAAGTGACACTTTACCATATAATGATATATAAATAAGTTAATAGAAGGACCAGCACTCCATTTCTGTGAACAATCAATGTGTTTATTTATGCTTATCCGACGTTTCGGCCCTCATTAGGGCCTTTTTCAAGAAAAGAAAAAGAAAAAATATATATATATATATATATATATATATATCCTTTACAGTATGTATTTTTAGTAGACAAACATTCAAAATCATGTTCCATCGATCAGATTTACATACAAGTGAAAAAAAAATGGGATGTAACTCAATCTGATCTATGGGAGATGGCCATCCCATAATTTTGAGCTTTCCGAATAATGATTTTTAACAATGATTTTTTGTCAGATAACTAGGGCTGCACTCTGGTGTTATATGGGTCTACAGAAAGTCATAAGATAGGACAGGAGTTCTTATGGTATATGGGAAGAGCATGTGGGAAGAGCAGGTAATACAGTGTTTAGGTGTACCTTGATATTAAAGTAAGAGCGACATAGACATAGGATAACTTGATTTGTAATATATAATCTGCAACCTTTTTGATACAAGTGCTTTAAGAATAAAACATGCTGTGTTAAGTTTCAGTGCATGTTGCTATTTTAACTGATTGCTGCCTTTAGGTGCAACAACTGCCTTTCCCAGACAGAGACCACCTGGGCTAATGCCTTACACACATACACAGAGTACCACTCATTTCTACATACAGTATATATCAATGCACACACACAGGTGTATACAGCGATATATTCCTGAGGTATTTTCTGTCTCCTTTATCTTAATATGTGCCTGACAGTATATCATTTTAACATATGTGGGGTCAATTTGTGCTGAATAGTTATTAGAAGCCATGATAACAGAAGTCATTACACTGCAGTTCCGTTTTGACAGTAAAAATTTCTGCAACATTATCACAAATCCTCTTGCATTAGTGCAATGATCCTTACTATAGTTTCATATTAGAAATAGAAAGATTGCTGTAGCATACTTGATAAAACTGCCATTTTCTCTTTCTTCACTTTTCTTGTTTTACTTTTAAACCATTTGTTATTATGAAAGAGATTCCAGAATATGCTCATAACGTATTTCATTCTTGTAAAATAAGTCCTTTATATATAAAGTACAAGGGGCACAGGGGAGCAAAGTGATATGTCACTCAGTTTTGCAGTCTTTCTATTGCAGTTACTGCTTCTAAAATAACTGAGTAATTGATAAAAGGAATTATACATTTTTCATAAAATGAGATACTTTATAACAATTAATTTGCTTCCTATGTTTTGCTAAGCTTCTGTTCGTTTTTTTAATTTGTACACAAATTTTAAAGTCTAAGAGGCCTATTTAATAGCACCGAATTCGGCTGAACCCCCGAATCCTTCATGAAGGATTCGGCCGAATAACGAACCGAATCCTAATTTGCATATGCAAATTAAGGGTGGGAAGGGAAAAACATTTTTGAATTCCTTGTTTTGTGACAAAAAGTCATGTGATTTCCCTCCCGCCCCTAATTTGCATATGCATATTAGGATTCGGTTCGGCCGGACAGAAGGATCTGAATCCTGCTGAAAAAGGCAGAATCCTGGCCGAATCCCGAACTGAATCCTGGATTCGGTGCATCCCTACTATTTAACAAAGGTTGGATTTTAGTGGTTTTATAGGTTTTTGAAACCACAACTAAAAACTCAAAAACTCTAAAATTACGAATGTCTTTAAAGATTGTCTTTATGTCTTTAAAATTAAAGAATGTCTTTAAAATTACAAATGTCTTAAAAAACCAAATTAAAAAAGTATGAATGGAAAATTATGCTGAATGATGCTCTTAAAAATACAAATACCTTCAAAAACTCAAAAATTCTAGTTTTTCAGACAATTCCTTTAGAAAAAAATTACAAAAACACCTAAAAGTCCTAATTGATTTAAAATGGTCCAATAGGATCAGCACAGCTCCCATTGACTTCTATAGGATCTCTACAACTTTTATTTGGAAAAGTTTTGTGTTAGTAGTTTTCGTGGTTTTTACACTTAATAAATCTAGTTTTTAGAGCTTTTTTAAAAAAAAAAATAGGAAAACCACAAAGTTTTAGAGATTCATGGAAATTCAATTGTTAGTAAATGGTCCCCTTAGAAATGTGCCAAAGAAGATCTCTGAATCCCCATGCCCAATAACATTGTGATGTTCAGGAGTCAAATCAAGCTGGTAATATACTTGCCTTCTGTTCAAGGTATCCATTCCTTAAATATATTGCAAAACGTGGACAAACAATTCCCGTTTTGTTTAAAGGGGAGAGCATTTTTAGTATCGCTATGAACAAAATGTCTTAATGTCCTTAATATGTTGGTAATTGAAAAGTACAGAGGACCTCTTGTCTTTTCATGAATTTTGTGCTCAAACCCTTATTGCACCCCCATCCAATGGTATAACATTTTTAATGGTGAACACAAGTTTTCCTTTTTTTTTGCATCAAATACATCAGCTCATAGGCCAGAGGATACTATATCATTTTTTTTCCAAAAAAAAAATCAGTGTGCCTGCACCACTGGAAGATGCAAGCTGCAAGTAGGTTAAAAGTAGGTGTTAGGTATAGAGTTCTTTAGCACCATGCATCATCCAGCACTCCCCTCTTGAGTTTCCTGAATAATGGGAAAGCTAGGGATCATTCCTAGACCATCCGTAAGCCACCCACCTCCTGGATTCAGCTCTTCTTACAGGCTGAGGTGAAGCCCCTCAAACGCACAACCAGTACTGTTTTTTGCACGCTATACTTTGCCTCAGTTTTGAATCCCTAGATAAGTAGAAATGAGTGTGGCTGCTCCTCTCTCTATAGGTGAAGCAGCAGGTAACATATTCAGTATAGACAACACATTTGACAGGCCTGCAGGTTGGTGTGCTGAAACTGACCCCTTGTGATTATACATGCCTGGACAAAATCAGCTTTAGTGTACAGGGGGAAAGAACCTCCTTCCTTCTGTGTCTCTAACTTGTTACTGTATATACTTTAGTAAATGTTTATATTTATTTTTGCATTGTTTGTCCCCCTGTTACTATTACTGTATTGTAAACATGCACAGTGCTATGCACAAAGTAGTCATATATAATAATAGATATAAATACAATCATACATACCTCAGAACAAAGCAAACAATTTTATAAACTTCAAGATCTATTGACAGAATGTCTCTAGTCTTTTTAATGGTGTCATTAATTTTTATGCTTCCAAATGTAGCTTCTTTCTTTACCCTTCCAGCTGATTGTCCCCATTCTATCATAATATCCCCCTCTCTGCTCCATTCCACACAATCGAGCTCCTATACCTTACATTGCTTTCTGAAAAATCTAACACCTCCAACTTCCACTTCATATAGGCATAGGAATTGAAATCTTTCTCCCACCTGCTCTCACTCTCTCTTCTACTATTACTTGCTTCAGACGATATCTCTCCTAATCCGGTTCCCTGCCCTATACTGTACCTATTTGCCATCAGCCAAGTTATGGACCTCTCTGTTCAACCCCACTTATGCTGCTAACCATTCTAACCTTATTCAAATTCCCACTGTTCCTTCTGCTTATTGCTCTCCTTTGATCTCATCAGTGAACAAATACAGCAACCCATAAGGATGGTCATTTCCTAGAGCTGGTCTTTAACCTAAATCTTCCTGCATTCAACAGTGATCATTTTCCTCTTTCAGATCACCATTTGAAATAAGTGAAAAAAAATTGTTGCTCGTCAAAAAGAATTTGCAGCCCATTGACTTAAATGCATTTGCCTTTTTTTTTGCTGTTTCACAAATTTTATCGCAGCAAAACAGGTCAGATTCACCCATCATTATAAATAAGCCCAGCTATATCTAAAACTCCCAATCCAAACTCTTGAAATGCTTGAAAATATAAATAAAGCCTACAATTACCTGTAAGTAGTCTCGCAAGGAGGCTTCCATTTTTAGTCGTTTGTCATAGGTGACCATTAGTTTATCTTTCTCATTCAATGAATGCATTTGTAGTGTCTGATATTCTTTAGCCAGTTTTAGGTTCTCTTGAATTGAAGCCTCAAGCAAAGCCTAAATGCAAAGTTAGAATAAAAAATACACAATATGAGATATAATATAATGTTTAGTTTACTTATTAAATACATTTAGTACATTAGATTACAACCCCAAATCCAAAAGACTTGGGACAATGTGTGAAATATAAGTGAAAAGAGAATTTAAATTAGATTACAGGCCAAACTCCAAAAAACTTGGGACACTGTGTAAAATGTAAATGAAAAGAGAATGTAAATTAGATTGCAACCTTAAAAATTTGGGACATTGTGTAAAATGTGAATAAAAAATCAGGATGATTTGAAAACTATTTAAACCCTATATTGTATAGCAAATAGTACAAAGACAACATATCAAATATTTAGACTGCAAAATGTTATTGCTTTTTGAAAAATATATGTTCATTTACAATTTGATAATGTTTCAAACAGTTGAGACAGGGGCAACAAAAGACTGGAAAAGTTGTTTAATGCTAAGAAGATTTCTCAGCTGGGTCTCTCAGAAGTAAAGATGGGGAAGGGATTCCACTCTCTGAAACACTGCAACAATTTTATTGTCCAATAGTGTCTCTCAACATAAAATTGCAAAGAATTTGAGGTTTTTATCATCTACAGAACATAATATCATTATAATTCAATGAAATCACTGTACTCAAAGAAAAAGGCTGTACAATTTTCTTATTAAAAGCATAAAAAAGCATAAAAAGAGTCCCATAATTTCCTTTGAGTCTTACTGCAAAGCTTTAGAGACACGTGACCAGAAATATGTATACAAGCATGGTACAAAATGAATAGGCGCAATCATGGTTGTTTTAATATAAAAGTAAACGCTTTGTACCAGACATCCAGCAGGAGGTATTAAGGCTCATGGACCTTATATTGTCCTCCAAGGGATTTTTTTGCTCAGACACTACGTACACTTCTTTCTATTACATCATCATTTTACTACTATTTTACTCCAACTGGAGGCCCATGGACCTTATATTGTCCTCCAAGGGATTTTTTTGCTCAGACACTACATACACTTCTTTCTATGACATCATCATTTTACTACAATCCAGCCCTGAAACACACACCACAAATAATAATCATCCCACTAAATGTCAAAAGTAACATTTTTAGTAAAGGTCTGCAGTTTGAAACTTCAGCAGCTATCTGGTTGCTTTTTGAACCAAACAGTTCGGCTTTTCCTGTGGCTTTTTGGTTCACGAATGTCACAATCAAAAATCCAGCCTTTGATGTCACAAACTTTTGATGTCATACCCCTGCCCCCACACATCACAAACATGCCCCATGCATGCCATGATCCTGCTCTATACTTCACCAATCAACCAACAACCTCATTGCTTTACCCCTGATTAAATCAGACCATCCTAATATATCACAGCCCCCTCTAGCTTAGCAGAAGGCACCTGAAGGAGGATGTAGAAAATGCAAAGCTAAACTCATCTGGAACACAAGTGCTACCTTATGGTATCTGTTAGCAACTTGTTTTTGAAGAGCTGGGCAGAAGGCAATAAAGACTGCTAAAGATGACTTCAAGAGAAGAAGGGGGAAACAGCAGTGGTAAAGTATGGAGATTTATTATGTGCAAACAACAGCAAGGACAATCATTAATTTTATTAGAAACAAAGTGAGGTACAACATGCACTTCACAAACAGATCAGTCAGTTTTATCAAAAGGTAACAATGAGAACAATAACAAATTAAAATAATCTTGAAATGGGCAGATATAATTCAAATCATAGAATGCCCAGGAAAGCAGGGAAAGCAACAGTAATATTCACACACATGTACACATAAAAAATGATGTACATAGCAGTTGAGCATACCTGTGCTTCTCAATAGGAGCATGCAATACCACAGTCAGTTTGTTTTTTTTTTTAAAAAAAAAAAGGTTTTTATTGTTTAAAAAAATATGGGAAAAAATTGAAGAAAAATAGAAAAACGTGAGTACGATTAAAATCTCTACCAAGTTTTTTTTCTCTTTTTTTTATCACCCAAACCTGAGGTCATCCCCTTATAGTCATGGGTTTTGTTTGTTCATACATGACGCAAAACTTTTATTCATGTCAAAACATACAGATTAGGATTTGGATTCAGTAGATATTTAGCAAAATCTAAATATATCCGTATCCTAAAATGGATTCAGTGCGTTCACAAGCATAAAGCGTTGTAAGATTTGGATGCATCTTGGACGACATTTACTAATACTTTATGCACATACCATTTTTTTTATTCTCCATAGACTGGCCTAGGAAACTGGGATGCTGTTACCAAGGCCTATTTAGAGACTTTCCACAGCAAGGAATCTCCGCATGTTCTAGGCCTTACACAAGAGGACAAGTGCCTGACCCAGAGATTTTATTCAAATGTCAAGGCTCACTTTTACATATTCTTAGGATTACACAATTTGCTACTGCAATATTTGACAATGTCATCAATAGATGTAATGTCAAGGGGAAATATTAAAGAGCATGGGCCTTTGGCAGTTATTACTTTATAATTCTCAGATCATCCATTCTTAAAAGTTTCTTAGGTATACAATACCAAGCTTTGCCATTTCACATAAAGCATGAATGGAAAGCAGCACAAGTTCTTTAAAATAAGTTCTTATAATATATGACAACAAAAGTAAGAATTTTTATTTTAATATGGACTTTTCTGAAGTCAAATGAGACAATGCACAGCAATAAGGTGTAAAGCTTTGACTAATAAGTAATGATGTACATGGTTTACATAAGTTTAGTGTTTCTAAACATGATTATCCTTGAATTCTGAATTTAAGACATTTTTCTGCTTCTTAATTTCTGATTTACATCTTGTTTCTTCATATCATTCAAGTCTAGCTCAGTCTCACCATTAAAAAGGACAGTGATCTGAAATTCCATTGTTGTGTTGTTCAACAACTCTACAGTCTTCCTTTATACAACAACAGTTGCAGACATAACTATATAATATAAAGCCAAATAATACTTTTCAGATACAGTAATTAGTTATACAGAAGTGAGTCACTTGGCTAGCAGAAAACTGCACAGTACTATTACATGGCATTTGCAATATAAAGTAATATATATATAAAACAAGGGAATATTTACTGCATATTAGTGTATTCCTTACAGGGTCACAAAGCAATATTATATAGTGATTAAATCTAATCCTTTTGACACAGACAGACAAAAGTCTGAAGGAAGTAGATAGGCATACAAAAAGAAATATATATATATATAATGTTGAGATAAATAGAGAGTCTAACTTTTTAAAAAAAAAAAGAATATTAAACTTTTTTTCCAATACTAATCTAATTAACTAAACATTACACATAGTTTTACCCATCATATATAAACTTGTCAGCCTGAGGCTCACCATAGTATGTTACTCAGTAGGTTAAACACCCTGTAATTCACTCCCCCAAGCAAATTACAAGGAGTTGTGCATTGAGACCTGGAGTGTGCTCTAGTCTTTGTTTATGTAAAGATTTCACCTTGATATCTTAAACATGAGATATATTTTGAAGAGAAGGGGCATTAGCCTTTTGATAAAAGAGTAGGAGTCAAGAAAGATGGAAATGAAGCCCTAAAGAATGAAGAGAATAAATTAAACATAAATGTTAATTTTTCCTGTCCCTTTTAATCTTACTGACGTATTCAAACTATTGGACATGTACTGTAACTGAATATCTCAACTGTACCTGAAGAAATAATGGAGCGTGTCTCAGCAGTAAAACAGAACGGCACTAAACTGATGAGTTTAACCCAGCAGAAAGAGCGGCTGTAAACATGACAAATGCCTGCTATTGATTTCAGGTTTAATTACTCTGTGCAGCACTGACAAAGCCCATCAGATGTTGTTGTGAAGTGTAAATGGAACAAACCACACTTCACTGACCATAGGAAACTGATGGTGTCTGCAGTTTGCATTGTTTACTTTATCCTTCATAAACTTCAGCCTTGATCAAATTAACAAGTGATACTTACCTCCAACAAACTACTGTGCTCCTTGGTTTTATAGCAGGAGTTTGAGATTACCACCATCCTAAACAGAACGTAATTACAGGTAATCTCATCTACGCGATCACTGGTAACTATATTTGACAAACTTTCTTTCTGTTTACCTTGAGCTAACTTATCATTTAGGGGAACTTAAGTTCATGAAACTCCTTAAACCAAATGTATTTATAACTTTATTAAGTTATTTAATAGACAGTATTGAGTTAGAGAGTGTCCAAAGAAGGGCAACTAAGATGATAAAAGGTATAGAAAATCTTAGCCATGAGGAAAGACTTGTCAAGTTGGGGTTGTTCATGCTGGAGAAGAGGCACTTAAGGGGGATGATAACTATGAATAAATATATAAGGGGATCTCTAATGCTTTATTTACCAGTAGGCCCTTCAAGCTGACAAGAGGTCCCCCATTCCGAATAGAAGAAAGGAGGTTCAGTCTAAATATTTGGGTTGGGTTTTTTTACATTGAGAGCTATGAAGATGTGGAATTCTCCCTGAATCAGTCTTACAGGCTGATACATTAAATAGCTTTAAGAATGGGTTGTATGGTGTTTAGCAAGTGAGGGAATACAGGGTTATGGAAGACAGCTCAAAGTACAAGTTCATTCCCATCTGCTTCTAACTCTGAGGATAGGTCTATGGTGGAGTTTGCAGAACAAGAGGGAGAGGATTGGAGTCTTTGAGTTTATGTAAGGGGCTATGCGCAAGTCATTCAAAGTGTCCCAAAATAAGTGCTTGTAGAAGAATGTTTGGGTTCTCTGCATCGGGGATGAACCAGGAATGCAGGTGGGACAGTTCTGCAGCTAAATAATAAAGGTACAAATCTATTTTCTATTGGGAAATCCCAGCCCTAAGAAACTTGTATTTTTATCAAGCCCCTATTTTTATCTTCCACCCCCTTTCAATAAGGCATTTAAGAAATGGCAACAATCTCTCCCTACCCTTACACTGGGAGGAGGCCACAGACTCTGCATACTATTTCCTGATATCCACAAACTGATAAACTTCAAATTTTACACCAATTTTATTACACTCCAATCCTAATGGGTAAGATTTACCCCAATAGATCTTCAGAGTGTCCCCCAGTGCCAGCAATTTCAAGCTGATGTCCACTATCTTCTATGGTCTTACCCCAAATTGTAAAGTACTGGAAATATATCATGAAAATTCTTAATGATAATCTTGCTATCCCCAAATTATTTTTCCTGAATTTTGTTGTATTTGGAATTATGGAGCAAATGCTACAACAAAATAAATCCCATCTATTGTGCAGATCACTACTGTTCTACGGAAAAAAACCCACAATACTACAAGTAGTATTATGGCTTCTTCCTAATACGCCCACAGTCTCCCAATGGATCAATTTGGTTAACATAAACCTTTCCAGTAATAAAGCATATTTATGATAAGTTTGAAAGAATATGGGGAACGTGGATTGACATTTATCCTTTAGCCTGATGTATTTTCTGTAATAGAATACTGATGGTGCAATGTGTTGCATTATAGTGCTCTCCTTTACTTTTCCCTTTATTTTCCTTCCTTTTCTTTTTGTTTTCAACTGTAAATGTTGTATATCCCTGATGATTATATGATGCACATCTTTTATACTGCTTAAAGAAACTGTCTACAACATGTTTTGATGCGACAACATCTAATTAGACTCTATGTTAAGATGTTTGTTAATTGTTCCTTTTTATTGCTACGCTTTAGTTTTTGATCCATTTCTTTCCATTTACCAATCTCTGATTCAAACTGCAACCTAGCTGCTAGGTTAGGTATGACCCTTTCAAGTTGCAATCAAATAGTTACTGAAACTGAAATGAGCAGAAAGTCAAATCATTTTTTCCATAAAAAGTCAAATTGTAAATTATTTTAGAATACAAACAGTTAATTTTAATGTAAACTGCCCATTATTAATAGTTGCAGCTCATTGCCTAAGACCTTCCATCATACCTTTCCCATCATAAGTCTCACTGGACCCGATGAAATGCAATGTTAAAAAACTTGTCTTGTGGTTTATCGAATGAAAATGCTAAATAAGCTAATGGGGAAATATGGAATTGAATTAAAAGATATGTTTTGTTATCATGTTAAATCTGACCCATTGTAAGCTCTTGGGTGTGCTGTAAATTGTATTCTTGTTTTGTTCTTGTTGTCAGTTCCTTATTCTGATGCTCAGAGTTATGGTTTCTAATGTTGCTGTTGCTGTCTTGTTCCTAGTCAGTTTGCTACGACAAGTTCTACGTTTTTCTCACTGCACTGACTTCTCATTATAGATAGAGTAAGCTGAACTCTGCCCACATCTTTACCCTATCTAAAGTGGATGGCTTCAGGCAGAGAAGTACAGCAAAGCTGTTCTTTTCATTTGCAGTGGAAGCTGGTTTATAACATTCTGTATACATTTACCATAGTACTTTCTTTATTTTCATCTCTTGCTAGAAGACAGAATGTGAGGTTGTTTGTTGGTCTCTATATAGGATACTCAACTTTTATACTGACAAGTCACAAACTGTAGCACTTGGTATATTGCTTGTTCAAGATGACATTGAAGTCCTTCTTAAATCATCATAATTTATTTATACAGCACCAGAATGCTTTACATAAATGCAATAAGGGAATCTGCAATAAAAAATTTACAAGGCAGAACATTAGAAACCCTTATGGTGAAGAACCATTTACACTGCTTTAGGTCAAAATGCCTTTCCTTCAGTCTAATAGATGTCTTTTTCATATATTTCTGTGTAAAAAAAATCCCTGCTATCTTTTTCTAATTACCTTATTTTTGTAAAAGTAAGAGTAAGAATGTGGATTCACAAGAATATCTTCCTTAAAGGAGAACTAAAGCCTAAGAAGTAGGCGAGACATGCTGTACATTATGTTTTGGGCTTCTGTACCAGCCCAAGGCAACCACAGCCATTTAGCAGTAAAGATCTGTGTCTCCAAAGATGCCCCAGTAGCTCCCCATCTTCTTTTCTGCTGATTCACTGCACATGCTCAGTGCTGCTTTCACTTACTGAGCTTAGGGACTGACTCAAAATATACAGTACACATAGAATAGAAATGTCACAATATAAGGCTTATTAATAATGAATACAGATAATTACTATATGGCAGCATATTTCATCATAATGGAGTCTATGGGAGATGGCCTTCCCATAATGCTGAGCTTCCTGGATAATGGGTTTCCAGATAATGGATCCCATACCTGTAAAAGTATGGTCACATTCACTGCAACCCAAGGTTTCTGTCCATTTCAGAGAATGCCTCAAATTCTCTTCATGGGGCTGTCTGGCTTTTTGTTTTGGTTTGTTTCTGGTTATTGTAGCTTTGCTAAAAATCTTGGTGCTTTATAATGAAACTATAATTATAGTAACACCATTTTGCAAGCAATGTTGTATTTTTCAAACAATGTTATCAGATGTCTTACACACTGTATTAAAGCACTTGGTGGTTAATGTGTTAAGCAAAGAATTTAAATTCAATGTCTAATTCTGTCTTAAGCATAAGGAACAATAGTACTTCCATAACAAGATGTCTGGAAAGCTGTGCTGTACTGGCAATTGTCTTTCCATGAAGATGCAAACAGGTTCAGGATATACAATTTTCAGAAACTGACAGATTTAAAAATACATACTTATAAGACAATTACAGTCCACAAGTGGCCATGGCAAACATTATTTTTGCTGGGCAATAACACAATTGGAATAAAGAATTAAAAACACATGAAACTTTTGAGTTAATGAACAGGGTCCTTAAGTGCTCATTTAATTCAAACAGCTGTTAGTTAATGCCGTAAGCAGTGTCATAAACTGTGGAAATACTGTTAAGTGCAAGACACTAGTTAATGCTATAAAGTAACACATGCTCTAATATTAAGAGGGTTTAATGGGATTAATACAGAATAAAACATTAACTCTCTGTTATAATGGTTTAGAGCTTGAGGGTATTTTCTGCCTTACAAAAAAAAAGACTTTGTAGACAAATCTACACAAAGTAAAGTCACACTGTACAGCAAATCACTGCATTTTTTATTTCTCAGAAAGAAGTGGAACCCTGATACGATCACATCTGTTCCAATCACACGTAGGATAAAATCACAGTTTAGTAAAGTCCTAAATAACAAAAATTGTGGAACCCCCTACAAGATGCCATCTGCTAATACTACATCTAAAATAAGATCCCCCAAAACTAAACAAAACAAACCTAAAAAGAAACTTTCTTGCACCATCTTTTACAATAATATTCTTTGTTGTTTCTGAAGCAAAGATGGGACTGTATCAGAACAATGCTTGTGATTTGCTTTACATCTAAAACAAGTTAGATAATCAGTTAAAAATGAAGTTTTATACAAATTATTGATAATGATGTTTGTAATAAGAAATCATAGCACCTTGTATGAGGGCTGAACTACACGGTGCACTGTTATCCGGCACGTCGCCATGCAATGCCACGCATGCAACTTGCCGGATGTGCAGAAGATAATGGCACAGAACGGGAAATCGCACGCACAAACTACATGTATCCAACTGTCGGATGAAGATGGATCGTGTGGCTTCTATATGTAGTTTGTGAGTGTGATTTCCTGTTCAGTATCATTATCTTCTGCACATCCGACACGTTGCATGCGTGGCATTGCATGGCGACATGTTAGACAACGGCGCACCATGTAGTTCAACCCTCGGACTTGATTAATTAAATCTTATTTGTTACCACATGAGCACATATTGCTTTCTTTTTAAAGCATCAGGTGCAATTGTGATGGGTACAAATCCCCACATGGTCACAATTACGCTGAAATGATGGGGGCTAACATTGCATTGTGGGTAAAAAATGGCAATTTGCATCTAAACTTGCACTCTGCACACTTCTCTTCCCCCCATTTACCTTTGCTGATGAAGTTTTACATTGTGTTAAACCATTTTCTTGGTGCAATAAACTATTAAGACAGTTTTTGCGCACATACTAACATACTAGGGGTCATTATCTCCGCACTGCAGTCTGCAAAGTGCAAATTTCCAATGCAATCACCATGTTTTTTACCCATAATGTAGCATTTTTCCCTGAATTCCAATGTATTAGCAAAGGGAGAGTTGCATCTGATGCAATTGCATTAAAAATGTTTGACGTGGATCAGACGCAATTGAGCTGAATATTTTTGTAGACATCATTTCTGCCATTTGCTGTTAAAGTGATGTGTACCGCGCATCTGTGCTGCATCTTATTGATGCAGTCTTCTGTGGGAACCCTAAAGCTACCAGCTGGTTTGAAGGTGGTGGTAGCTCCCGGATCCCCTGCGTCTACAGGGGCAGCAATGCTCGATTCAGAACAGGAGGCAGGAGAAAGACAGATGTGCCAATGCATTAATTAATAAGATTTTTTTGGACAACTGACTGTGGAAAATATGTGCAGGCCCATATGGTGCTGTAAGTAAATGACCCCTACTATCTTGACATATGTGACATTATGGGGCAAATTTATCAAGGGACAAAGTGGAAATACGAATTTCGAATTTCAAATCCAAGTTTGGAGTTTTTTATGGTCAAAACTCAATTCAAGTTTTTTTTAAAAATTCTAATTTGATTTTCGAGATTTATCATACACTGGCCCTTTTTTGCTGTTTTAGACAATGGAAGCTATCCTGTGATCAATTTGGAGTTGTTTGCAGCCTTCCTGACATTCAGTTTTTTTTTCGGAGAAATCGATTAGAATTCGATTTGAGTTTTCAGGTAATCCTATTCACCTGAGTTTTAAAAATTAGTTTTAATAAATTTCAATTGATCGAATTTCGAGTTTGTGGGAGTTTTTAAAAATTCACATGAACTCGAAATTTATCTTTGATAAATGTGCCTCCAAGTATATGCATTTAGTAGGTTAAACAATGTTTATACACTAAAAGGGGAGCTGTAGAGAGGAGTAGTAAATACATTATGTGGGAAATAATCAGTGTATTGATTAAAGGGGAGCACTAGTGAAGAGATACGATTTTGATCAATTACAGGAGGTGTACAAATACTACGCGGATTTATTTGGAAAAAGAAGCTTCTAGTGCTACATGTGTAGAAGTATAAATGTATTGTTACTTTATTATAGATGGCTGCAGAGGGATAGATTCAAGCAGTTTCATTATGAGGGTGCAGAGAATCCAAGCAATGTTGATCAATAACAGCTGGTCCTGGCAGAATAAAGCAGAAATAACACATAGCAACGTATGCTGAAGAAGCTGTTCTGATCCATTACATAATATGCTAGTGGAGAAGCTATCCTGATTGTGTGCATTGCACTCTGCACCATGTGCTGGTTACACCTTCATTGGCACACCCCAGTGGCATAACTAGATGTTACTGGGCCCCACAGAAAATTTATTTTAGGGCCCCCAAAATATCCAGAGGTTGTCCTGTTTTACCAATATATATTGAAAATGCTCATTAAGTAGGGCCTCATGGGGCCCCTAAACCTCCTGGGCCCCCCTGCAGCTGCAGGGTCTGCTTCCTGTAGTTACGCCCCGGGCACACCCTGGAAAGGCACAGTGTGCTGTACAAAGAAGCACAATATTTAATGCTTTGAGAAAGTATTAAGTCCAGGTCTTCGGATTCACCTTGGCTTCACGGGTGCTTCAAAGTAGTGGCAGTGGTAGGCACAAATAATTTCTATTTGAGCAATTGTTGCACAGTGCATTGCCATAAGGTTTAGTCATTACATATCTCATTTCCATGAGCATAGCTGGATATAAAATTAAGCCAGTTCAAAGGCATTTGGTGGCTACAGTAAATGATGTATCGCGATTTATACTGGCAGATATGAAGGAGGAACATCATCGCCCTCACAATTCACTCAGCATAGGCCATGTTGTACACTAAGAGGTTTATTTTAAACATCTGCATAGAGGCTACAAAACTGTGAGAGAATCTGAAAGAAGTAGTGAGGAATATATTAGAACTATATATAATAGTACATGGCAGGTAATTGAGGAGAATTGATACATCTCTAGAAAAGCCTTGAAAACATACTGTATATGTCAGGAGGTAATACAAGTAATATAATACTGATTTGAGGTATGGTTACCATGAATATGGTGGCCTACAATTTTACTACATGTTACTAAGAAGCCAACACATTCTGTAATGTTAATAATGTTAAAATATGACTTGACCCACAATAACTAAAATAAAAGGTCACCTGTTTCTGAAGATGTAGGTTCTAATGAGGATAATTGAATAAAAAGCACAAATAACAGAATACAATAATTTTGCAGTTGATATAGAAGTATCTTATAGGTTTCTGGTGGTGTTTTAATTTAATAAATTTAAGTTTATTAATGTTTATAGCAGGCACTGAAGTTTGCACACACACACACACACACATCGACTAATGGCATTTAGTGGACTGAATCCTTTGCATATAGCTTAAATATCAGGGTCATTAAATTAAAACAGTAGGAATCATATTCTACATCAACAGCTTCAGTAGTAATGAGGTTTCAGATAGGGCTTCTTAAAATGTTTTCTTTGAAAAAAGCATGAAACCTTTGGCAATACCAGTTTGGGAACATGTGTTTAATATCAAATTCTTGTCATTAATGACTGGTTATGTCTCCCAGGATGTGGAAAGCAGTAATTCATATTTTTGTTGCTTTGCAGCCATACAAGTCCAGCAGTCTAGGCTAACTGTCCTGCCAAGAGGCATGTGCCATGGCACACAGGGTAATTCAGAGCATTTTGTCCCCAAGGTGATATGCAGTTCTGTGAGCTGGGGACAAAAAGTTGCCTCCAAGACCAGGTTTCTTCACTTGTCACACAACAGTTGATTAATTAATGATGACTGATGTGTAAAGTAATAGTCACTTGGCATACACGCTTTACAAGCACTAGTTATACTATACTATGTACTGGAGCAATACAGATTATTGTGCCACCCCCAAGTAGTTACATGTATGTACAAAACAGATACCCCCATATGTAAATAAAAGGCAGAAAGCTTGCCCAGGAGCAGTAACCAATAGCAACCAATAAGCTGCTTCCTTTTAAACAGGTAACCAGTAGTGATGAGTGAATTTTTTCCACCAGCGATGGAGTTGCAACAAAATTCCGCATTTCACCGGCTGCAAATTTTTTCCCGGAACTGCGCCAAAAGTCGCCGCGACAATTAAAGTCGCAGAGAGAGAAAACGGTCACAGAGAAAAAACTCCCATTCACTTTAATGGATTTGGAGTGAGAAAAATTGTTGTGCACGTAAAACATTTCTTTCGCTTTTACACAAACTTTTTTGCAGTTTTCAAAATTTTTTGAGAACCAAAATGGGACAGGCTCATCACTAGTGACCAGTAAATGCTACCTGCTGATTGGTTGCTATGAGTAATAAGATGTGCAGCAAACTTTGCTTCTGATACTACATTACATCTAAAGGGGTAATGTAATAAAAAGTGCAAATTTAGCTAGGAGTCTGATCACCTGATCAGCAGATAGCAGTTACTATACAGCTGTTTAAAAGCAAACATCTTATTGGTTGCTATGGTTTACTAAAACTAAGCAAACATTTTTTTAATAACATATGAGGATAAGAATTTCCCTGTGTGTCAATTTCCAAAGACTCTTACTACTATAAGGCTATGGCAAAGGGGATACATTTAATCTGCAATTGGTTGATCTGTATGTATTTAGGATGAAATTGCAGTGCCCAAAAAGTGACCACTCAAATCAGGTTTGTATAGATGTCAGGGCCCCATTGCTGGAAGGCAGTAGTGCTAACCACTGAACCAACATAAAATATGAACACGGTTGTCCTGAGGTCATACTTAGGCGAAATACTTAAAAACATAAAAGTGTCTATAGGAAGAAAAATATACAGATTATAAATTGATTACAAACTTAATTGAATTTCATTTTTATTAATATTTTTTCACATAGCTTCTATGACTGTGTTACTTGAGCAGTTACACAGTGGAGCAATGGAGGTTGGTCCTTTAACCAGTCTTGGCGCAACACTCTTATATAATGTTATACTGTGATAGAAAAAAGACCATGTCAGAATTATTAAAAAAAAAAATATGGGTTATTATGTGTAAACACCAAAGTGGAAAACTAATGAACCCTTTATTTCCTACAAATTAAAAGGATGTTCATACAGATCTCAGAAGAATTTTAGGTGCCGTATTCTGTTTAACGTCCTGTGAATTAGTATTGTTATCTCACTATATCATTCAATTCTAATAATAAGGCCACACTAAAAATTTATTTTCACATCTATTCTAAAATTATTTACAGTTATATCTACAATGTCATATCTGACGCTCAGCAAAAAAAAAAATCCCATCTCTAATTGCCTACTAGCTATTTAGGAAACATACAAGCTTGGGTTTTTTCAAATTATTTTTTCTTTAAAACAAGCACATCTGAATTTCTAATTCTGGGTTCTCCCCATGCGATAAATAGATTCCTAAGACTGTGACTGCAATTAGGCTTAGTTAAGATCTCCCCAAAACGTGTTTTTTCAGATATTCAGATCTTGTAACAGCTATTACGTTGAACTTATCCTTCAAGCAACAGATTTCTAATGCTGTCAGATCTACATTTTCCTTCTTAAAACCATTGGACTCTGTTTGACCTTGGTTTGATGACACAATGCAATCTTAATTCTCACATTTGTATTTCCTAAGCTGAGCTAATGAATTGTTTTTCTTACAGGCTGCTTGGAAGTCCAAATTAAGCATGTGAATGCATGCAGTGTGCAGCTGGTTGCTCTGCAACTTTGTTAAAACATTACATGTAGCCATGCAAAATATGAGGCAAAATATGCTGTATCTGCGCTTTCAGGGATATGATACAAATATTCTATATTTTTTTCTTCTTTCATAATTTTATAAAAATGAATGGTGTTTTATCAGTGCACAAGCAGCTTTGGCGATGGGTTTCGTGATGATACAATTAAACTCCTGTATATTAGATAAGAATTTGCACTATACAGGTATATGAAATGTTATTGGGCAAATCTGTTATCCAGAACACTCAGAATAAAAGAAAGGCTGTCTCCCATAGACTCCATTTTCTCCAAATAATTTAATTTTTTTTAAAATTATTTTCTTTTTCTCTGTAATAGTAAAACAGTACTTTGTACTTGATCCAAACTAAGATATAAAGGGATAGTGCCACATCTCAGGTTTTAGTATAATGGAATCAAAATACCATATATCAAAATATGATACATCACATATCATACATCAAAATATGCATATATGTCCTTTAGACCATTTCCCTCAATGTGACCTCTTACTATGTAAATTAGACATATCTTATTTCTCCTTTAAGAGAGTGCCGGACTCAATCAGATCTTGCAAGGCCAGAAGTTAAATGCTTGACTGACAGGATGAATCCAGCACAGTTAAATGGTGTTGTTGGCTTATACTTCGTGGCCACACATGGTCAGAGTTTACAGCCTCCTTATAACAATGCTGCTGCTTCCTTTCATGTTCAGGTATGTGACTAAGGATTAGAAGTCAGCACTCACTCATAGGGTATAATGGACAGTGTGCAAGTCTTTGGTGGCCTTCCACCTATTCTTTAGATACAATCAGCAAGCAGACATCACCACACGTAAGTAATATCTTAAAAGGCCTTTATTGCAAAAGGGCTTTTTCCAAAGAAGGCCTTTTAAGATATTACTTATGTGTGGTGCTGTCTGCTTGCTGATTGTATCTACAGGTATGTGACTATACAATAACAATCCTCTGCTCCTCCACCACACTGCAAAACTGCTCTTCTGCACCACTCTGTGCTGCTCATTTTTTTAATGGTGCTTTTAACCTATTCTGCTTTACTTGATTATGTGTGGCCCTTGCTTGCCTGCCTTCCCTACACAAGCAGAATGATCTATGCCAGGACTGCTTGCAAGATTAACCTTTTAACCCCCAGAGCTGGAGTCTTTATTTCTAGTGAACAATCTTAAAACAAATGACATTTAAAAGTGTTGGAAAGTGAACAACCCCTTTATAGGGATTCTGTCAAGATTTTGATGTTTTTTTTTTATTTCTAAATTATAGTGTTTACATTGCAAATAGTTCACTCTACCATTTAAAATATTATTCTTGAACCAACAAATGCATTTTTAGCTGTAATACTGGTGTGGAGGCAGCCATCTCAGTGCATTGTGCCTGATTCTGAGGTTTGAGAAGGAGCCAGCACTTCAGGTTGGAACTGCTTTGAGACAACTTTTGTTTTGCCCCTTCTTATTGTACTTCAATACGACCCAAGTCGTGCTCTCTAGTCTCACCTAGTGGTAGACATGAGAATATCACCCAAGCAGGAAAAAGCGGGTTTTAGCAATGCAAACAAATCCTTCAGCAGAGGTGTCAGGTAGCTGCTATCTGGTTACCTTCCCATTGTTCTGTTGATAGGCTGCTGACGGGCTGTTGGGGGGGGAGGGAGGGGGGTGATATCACTCCAACTTGCAGTGTAGCAGTAAAGAGTTAATGAAGTTTATCAGAGCACAAGTCACATGACTGTGGACACCTAGGAAATGGACATCATGTCTAGCCCCATGCCAAATTTCAAAATTAAATATATAAAAATCTGTTTGCACTTTTAAAAAAAGGATTTCAGTGCAGAATTCTGCTGGGACAGCACTAAACTGATGCATTTTGGGGAAAAAAACATGTTTTCCCGCAACAGTATCCCTTTAACCCTTTAAGTACTGCTCTCTTCACACTGAACAGGATGTCTAGAGGGGCTTGTGATGAATCACTGTGGACAATTCTTAAATGTAGAAAAAAACAGGCATTTTGCTTAACTACAGAAGCTGTTTACAGCTGTCTGCATAAGGATTCATTGTGCAAAATGCCTTATTATTTTCATAGCTTAACTTAATCATATATTCTGTGTGTGTATGGTAAGGGCTGTCAGCTTATCCTCCTCAAATTTTGGGAGGGTGAGAATTACTTTGGATTGGTAGGGTGGTTTTATTTTGTTTGTTTTCTGTGATTGATTTTTTAACATTTAAATGCCCTGCATCTATATGGACTTTAAAGCTCAATTTGTCTTCTTTTATACATCAGCTCAACCTGGAGGTTTAAGTGGATTTGCCGGCCTGAGATGGTATATCTGGGGAGTAAGTAATTCAGTCATAAATTGGAGAGCCTCCTTGTCTTTATTCCCTGAAAAATAGCATGAGTGGCAAATAATTCTTAGGACTGAATAGGAGAAAAAGTTAATTGTGTTCAGTCACACCAAATTAGCAAGCACATAGAAAATGCCAGCGTGTGATAAAATTATGTAAATAATGCGATGCATAGCAATATTATGTCTAAATTGGATTTAAAACTTTTAAATTCATCCAGGAAGTTATATAGAATGGCAAGTGCAAATAGTATGGGCCAAATTGTTGTTTTAATGAACCTGAATATCAAAGTTTGTGTAGAATTTCAGTCCTTTATAAAGGTGAATGCTTTGCTTTTAATTCCTTACATGTTTTATGGAAAATATGTCACAGCAAAAATATTGCTAAAAACTGTCAAAACTAAAGGCAACCATTTTTTCTGATTGTTGAAGTGTGAATATGTTATACAAAAAAAGGAAGGATAATAAATGCAGCTATAGAATTTCACAGAGGTAACAAATTTTACAAGGACCATAAAATTGACTACTGGCTGTGAAGGGCAAATAGATCACGGCAAATCAAGAATATTTGTTTCTTGAGGAAAAGTATAACTCAGTGACTTGATGTAGAAAAATCACCAGAATGTGCAGACTTAAGATTTAGTGGCAGTATTAATTTCCTCTGTTAAGGGAAAATATTTTAGAGGGAAGCAGGGAATTACTACCTAAATCGCTAATGATTTCTACTATCATATTGCCTCCAGGCACCCCTAGTCAGTGATCATATCACTGGGGAATGCTCCATGTCTGGCAGGTCCTGGGATTGGAAAGGAGATCTGGAAGACACAGAAACCTACTAGAAGCATGTACAAATCAAACAGGAGTTCAGAGAAGGAGGTGCCCCTAGTCTTTACCTTTTAGAAGGATATGAAAACGGTGATTGTTCAGAAAGGCAAAAATTGAAGGAGTTCTTGGCCATAAGGTGAGGCCTGAAGCTCACAGCCAGTAGGATTGATTTTTCAGATGCCAAGATACCTACAAATCCAGAAGAACTCCCTGTGATCTCCATTCTGTGTCTCTGTGAGATTCACAGTGTGTAAACCTCCATAGTACCCACAGTGTAAAATACATTCAACAAGTCTTTTATTGTACCTTGGAGTGGCAATGCACTTTGGGATAGGCAGTATGACTTTGGTACTAATAGCTGTTAAAACTTGTCAGTATCACATTGATAGAAAGACTCTATAAGTCAATAAGGTATTCAGTTACACAGCATTACAACGGTACTTTAATTCAAAGTTTGACTTTATTTATTTTTTTAATGCGATGCTACAATCTCTTGGAACCATATAGTTAAAGGTACTGCACCATTGGTTGCCATTTTTTTCACTCCCTCCAACCTACTGTGGAAGCTTCCTTCTTCTGAAAGTAGGTGAGGCAAAAATCTAAATACATTATGCAACACAAGTAAGTTTTTCTTTTACAAAGTACATAGAATGTGAGAATGGGAGGAAGTTGTGGAAGAAAATCACAAACCACAAAGGTGTAAAATGTACTACCAAAAATAAGGATCCCTCACTCCCAGATGAGCGTAACCCATTTTATGCGTAGTTTGACATGAGCAATTTACATACAGCAATTGGCCTCAACATATACAACAAATTACTGGAGAAATCAATGGTACCACTGTTTCAAATGCTCCACAATTAGTAAACCAGAACCACTTGTCTCAATGACTACAGACCAGTTGCAATGAGGAGCTTAGTACTTGATATATTTAGCAACTCTATACACCCTATACCCACACCAGTTTGAATGTAGACTGAACAGATCAACAGCATATGCTATTGCTATATTACTACATAATGTTAACGCATGCTCCTTCTAGATTGCAGCTCGGCATTCAACACCACCAAGCATGGGAAGCATGGGAACCTACTATGCAGTTGGGTCTGGGATTTCCTGACCAACAGACCCCAAACTGTAACAGTCAAAAGGAACATGTCACCCACAATATCTAAAAGGATGCTGTCTCATCTGCCAAACTTCTCCCTGTATACTAACCACTGTGTATCCACATAAAAAATTGATAAGTCTATAAATCTGCAGATGATACCACAGTAGCTCATCCAAGATAAAGATGAGACAACATAGTGACAGCTAGTTGCAGATATCACCCTATACAGGAATGATCTAGTTCTAACTGCAAACAAAACTACAAAACTGATTGTAAGACGCGCCGGGAGAGCCGCCAGCGCTCTCACCTCCCGGCGTGTCTCTTCCGAGTTGCGCAGGAGCTTCTGCCGCTGATGCCACGGACCTTCAAACCGGCGTCAGTGCGTCAGCGTCGTGACGCTAGCAAAGTTATGCCGACATTTGAATTTTGGTGCCAAGATTCCTTTAAAAATTGCCAATGCGCCATTTTGACAGTGCCCAAGTTGGTTCTAGTTTTTTTGCTGTTCCTGCCCAAGCGTTTCTTTGTGACTTGAATTCCTGGTTTCTGATCACATCCTGACCCTTGACTACGCCATCTGCCACCTGCCTTGAACTTTTCACCTGACTCTAACTACGTCCTCTCTAAATTCCTGCAGGTACCTCGCTTACGACTTTTACGCACTTCCTTGTTGGCTTCCGCAGCAGAAAGCCCGGGGCCCCAAAAGGGCGTTGGTGAACACCGGAACTCACAGGGCGTCCGCAGATACTATCACTTATCAAGGTTCCAGATAACGTGGTTGTTACACTGATAGTAGGCTTCAGATGCTGCCACAAAAAGATCAACAGATCTAGAGCCACTTCAAGTCATGTAGGCAGCAAGCAAGACATATAGCCAAACACATATACACACATATGGCACACCCAGGGATCATAGGGCAAGCAGAGTATGACACACCCAAGCAGAATAGGAAAAACAGAGTATGGCACACACAGGGAGCATAAGGCAGGAAGAGTATGGTACACCCAGGGAGGATAGGGAGGGCAAAGTATGACACACACACACACGGAGCATATGCAAGCACAGGGAGCATAAGGCAGGCAGAGTATGGCACACACAGGAAGCATAGGGCAGGCAGAGTATGGCACACACAGGAAGCATAGGGCAGGCAGAGTATGGCACACATAGGGAGCATAGGGCAGGCAGAGTATAGCACACACCGCGAGCATAGGGCAGTTAGATTATGGCACACACAGGGAGCATAAGGCAGGCAGGGAATGGCACACACAGGAATCATGAGGCAGGCAGAGTATGGCACACACAGGAAGCATAGGGCAGGCAGAGTATGGCACACACAGGGAACATAGGGCAGGCAGAACAGAGCAGGAGAAAGGACCACCCTTAAATGTACGACATACAGTGACACAGTACTGGTGCCCCTCCAGCAGTTTGGATGAGGTGTAAGCAGGTGAACTATGTGGCCACTTTCAGTCTGGGTCTCAGGTGTGAACAGTACAGGGCTTTAGGGGTATGAACAATAGAAGTGTTACAAGTGTGAACAATGCAGGGGATTACAGTCTGAATTTGAGGATTAACCAATGCAGGGGCCAGTTAATCTCTGTAGTGATACCTTTTTAAATTTACACATGGTAAGTGTGGTGGCAGACTAGGCTAGTGGCGGAGATTAGTGGCCCATCAACAAATCAACTCTTCTTTGGGCTACTAATCTCCTCCAAATGCATTTACGCCGGCTAGAATGTAAATGGAATTGGAACCATTCGTTCTCCGACGTCGCCCAAAGTTGCTTTAAAATGAAACATCGGGCGATTTTGGGTAGCCAAAGTGATTCAAGTGCCATCCCGCTGGCAATTTACACTCTAGCCGGCGGGATTAGTCATCGGAAGAAGAGGTGATTTGTCGCTGGGCGACTAATTTCCCCCAGTAGCCTTGTTTGCCAACACCCTAAGCAGACACAGCAGGCAGTCTTTTATGTGGGGGGCCAAACAAGGGGGGGGCGTCAGTTGGACAGCCCTGACTTAGCTGATACCCCAGGCCAGTTCTCCTGTTAGCAATAAACTGCCCGGGCCCAACTAAAATAATACAGAAAAAGCCAAAAAAGATAACAACAAGGTGCTTCTACAGAAATACCTCTGTCTGATGCAGTTTTTAAACAGGAGCACCAGCCCATGGTGATTATATAATCATTTGGGGTGATTAAAAACCCCCAGTGATTATACCTTTTGGTCTCCTTGAAAAATGAAATGTAGAATGTCAAGCACTTAATATTCACGATTAATAAATGTACTTTATAAGCATGTTATTTTCAATCTACCTTGGGTCTTACAAATATATGCTTGTTGTACTGTTGATTTATGATTTTATATTTTGCATTGAAAGAAGCCTTGATTAATAAAATGATGCAGCTTATTGACTACTAAAATACAAATTAAAACCAGTGGCTCTAAACAAAATAAAACATGTACTCAAATAGTAGTAGAAGCAGTTAATTTTATTTATATGCTATTATATTCTTTAGAAGACTTATTTTATACCCCAAGGTCTCCATAGCCCCACGATGGTGAAATTATAAAGCAGCTTCCACTGAAATGAAAGACTTAACTACAAAAAGAAGCCCAAACAGATCTCCAACTGTGAACTAATTAAAGACAATTTCCTTGCGTTGTTCTAAACAACATTTGCGATTTTATTTTTTTTTCTCCCCAGCATTTCATTTTACTGTCAGTGCAGTCAAGCATTAGCTCCAGTATTTACATCTCTTATATTTCATACATGTCTGATAATGCTGTACACATATCTTAGTGTGACGTCCATATTTTAGATACTCAGTAAAACATTTATACAGGACATATACCATCCTAAAATCTTGCAAGAGAAAATAACCCTTTGTTTCTGCTTGTTTAAGTATATATTTGTACTTTTTGTTTGTTTTTTTAAGGTTTCAAACTCCCTTATTATTATTAATCTTTAACGATATAACAATCCATTTTGCATTTTGCCCATGTTATATGTCTCATATAGTTACATGGTAAACAGTTACATAGTTAAATCAGGTGAGAAAAAGGAGCATAGTACATCAAGTTTAACCTCTCCACATGAAACTCAGCATCCATACACTCACACACTAACCCCTCCATACCCTCACATAAATTATATATACCCATATCAAACCTTACAATAGATTTAGTATCACAATAGCATTGGATATTATGCTTGTCCAAGAAATCATCTTGAAAGCATTAAAAGAATCAGCCATCACAACATGATACAGCAGGGAATTCCACAACCTCACTGTCCTCATTGTGAAGAATCACCTACTGTAAGTTGCGTCAAATGAGAGTTCTTTTCCTCTAGTCTGAAGGGATGTCCTCTGGTGCGGTGATCCTCTTTATGGGTAAAAGGTCCCCCACTATTTGTCTATCCTATAATTATGGGCAGCACTGTGAAGTGATGGTTAGCACTTTCTGCATGGAATTTGTATATTCTCCCCAAGTCTGTGTGTGTTTTCTTCCATGCTGAAGGCAGATTAATTGGGTCCAGATAAAACTGAACATAATGAATGTGTATGTGATTTTAAGATTATGAACGTCACAACTGATGTGAAGGCAGGGGCTGAAGAGTTACTAAGGGTGACAAAAAGCTGCTCCTGGTAACCAAAATACTGAGATTTAAATCATAATTTTGCCTCTTCTAGTGCAATTGTATTTCCTGCACTAATGATGGGGCCCCTCCTCACCCCATATTAAAGTGATGCTAGTAAGTGTAACACAAGTGTTCTTTCTATATTCACAGTACCCACTGATCTAGGGGGTTGTAGCCAGATTTACAGTTTGCTGTTACTTGTGTTAAGAAATCACTTTGCACCAGACCAGGACAATTTTACTTTGTATGGTGTATCATCAAAGTCAGCCAGGTTAGTACAAAGACAGATCTGGACCTTTTCCAATATAACACAAATATTAATTTGCTTTATCTATAATTCATCTCAATCTATAGAAAAGCAATGACCTGTATTATATAATCAGAACTGATCAATCACACTTTTGACCTAACATGCAATACCTACACCCAATGATACATTATTCCTCAAAGGCTTTTGAAAAGGGCAATTGGTTCTTTTCTTTTCCTGAGGTAAATGCATGCGTGTCCATTACTAAAGCACACTCTGCATAATAAAGCAGCATTAAATAGGAAGGGGGGTGGATTAAGATTTAATCACAAAAAATGATTTTAGTGACTATAATTTTAACTTAATTTCAAAATGCTTTATGCAATGAAAAAATAAAATATGTCAGCAGACAGTTTATGATAATAATTATTGAAAAGAGTGCTGTGTGAGCCAAAGAAATTAAAGCATTCAATCAGTCAAGGGGGCAATAACAGAGGGAAAGAGAAATTAAGAACCATAGGCAAGCGAGAAAAGATGTGTTTTAGGATGAGATGTGAAAAGAGATGAAGACTCAATGAGGCAGAGAGATACAGGAAGTCTGTTCCAAATGGCAGGATCTGCAGAGGATAAAACTCTTGCACCAAATGTTGATATAGAGGGGGGAAACAAAAGGATGAGGGCTGGGTACAAATATTCTGCAAAGTCACACTGTGTCGAGTTCTGAAGAGTGATTTTAAAATGTGTTTAAAAAGGCAAAGGCAAAAAACTAAAATGGTTAATAACATGTTCAAGCAGAGCGTTAAGAATTTTCACTTCATTGGAAAACTGCTAGAAACTTCTAAATGCATGAGCGATTGTGAGATTTCAAAATATTGTATTGTAAAGCTAAAGAGATGCTTGGGGATGGGCAAGAATCAAGAAGCACTTTCTCTAAAAAATTGTGGTAGACAGATGGACAGTTGTGTGGATATTATGCAGGAATATCAAATGTATGTAATTAGTTCTCAACAAACTTAATGGGTTTCTGTCATGATTTTTAGTTATTCCTAAATTACACTGTATACACTGCATGTAATTAATTCTACTATTTAACATTTTATTCTTGAACCAATAAATGTATTTTTTTAGTTGTAATATTGGTGTGTAGGCAGGTCATTGTGCCTGATCCTGTGCTTTCAGAAATAGCCAGCACTTTACAGTAAAACTGCTGTCAGATAAGTCTCTCCTACTCCTTGTAACTGAAGTCGTGACTTGAGCTAGCCTATGATTAAGTGTTCTTGGGGGAAACAAAACTTTTTATCTTTTATACATAATGTAAAATAAAGATTTTTTGTACTATTCGAAATTTGGGCTCCTGGATTCTACTGACTGAATGACTTTGGTGTTTCAGAGTGGTGCCTGCCCGCTATTCCAAATCTTGTGACTTGAGTTATCCAGACCTGAATTTTTACTATTGAGTGCTGTTCTCATATCTACCACTAGGTGGGAGCATTTTTAGCAATGCAGGTGTTAGGGAGCTGTTACCTGGTTACCTCCATATTGTTCTGTTGATGGGCTGCTGGGGTGTGCAGTGCAATAGTAAGAGTGACTAGCCCCATGTCAGATTTCAAAATTAAATATAAATAAATCTGTTTTCTCTTTGAAAAACTGATTTGAATGCAGGATTCTGCTTGAGGAGCATTAATTGATGCATTTTGTAAAAAACATGTTTTACCATGACAGATCCCTTTTAAAAAGCCTATTAAAACATGTCTTTAGAACATAGCATTTGAAAATAATGGAGAATTTGGCATGCGCAAAGGAACAAATTATATAAAAGCAGATTCAATGTTGATAAATATAAAGTCATGCACCTGGGATGTAAAAATATCCAAGACACTTGTACCCTTAATGGGACTGCACTTGGCAAATCCATAATGGAAAAGTACCTTGGAGTCCTTGTAGATAATCAACTTGGCTTTAGCAAGCAATGCCAGCCAGCAGCATCAAAAGCAAATAAGGTCTTGAGCTGTATTAAAAGGGGCATAGAGTCACGGGAGGAGGGGTCATTCTTCCACTGTATAGAGCACTGGTAAGGTCCCATCTAGAATATGTCGTACAGTTTTGGTCTCCATCACTCAAACAGGACATTATTGTATTAGAGAGGGTACAGAGAAGGGCAACTAAGCTGGTAAAAGGTATGGAAAATCTTAGCTATGAAGAAAGACTGGCCAAATTGGGGTTGTTCATGCTGGAGAAGAGGTACTTAAGGGGTGATATAAATGTATAAATATATAAGTGGAAGAAAAAATCCTATTGAGTTTAATTAATGTTTACATGATTTTCAAGTAGACCAGTAGACTGGCGAAATCTGTTATCCAGAAAACCCTCAGGTCCCAAGCATTCTGAATAACAGGTCCCATACCTCCATTTTATCCAAATAATCAGTGTCGGACTGGCACACCAGGGGCCCACCAATTAATCTTAGACCAGGGGCCCACTCTCATTACTATTATTCTTCCTCTCCTCACTCAACCTCTATTCTCCTAGTCTTTTTTCTTTAAATACTATACTCTATTAGCCCATCTATTTAGCCTCTTTCTCATAGAAATAGGGAATGGCAATGAAATAGGCCAAATGTTTAGCAGCATGAGGGCCACTGACACCTGGGCCCACCGGGACTTTTCCTGGTATCCCAGTGGGCCAGTCCAACACAGCAAATAATCCAGAAGAGGCGCTTAAGAGGTGATATGATAACTGTGTATAAATATACAATAGTGGAAGAAAAAAATCCTATTGCGTTGAATTTATGTTTAGGTGATTTTCAAGTAGACTTAGGGTATGCATGGAGAAATCTGTTATCCAGAAAACCCTCAGGTCCCAAGCATTCTGGATAACAGGTCCCATATCTCCATTTTATCCAAATAATCCAGATTTTTAAAAATTATTTTCCTTTTTTCTGTAAAAATAAAACAGTACCTTGTACTTGATCCAAACTAAGATATAATTAATACCTAGTGGAAGAAAAAAAATCCTATTGAGTTTAATTAATGTTTATATGATTTTCAAGTAGACTTAGGGCTAGTCCACACGGGGAGATAGCGACGCGTTTGCGGCGACAAAGCGCCGCGACAGTCGCCGCGACCGGCGCAGGCGACAGTTTTGTATGGGCGCCTATGTAAAAACGCCTGTGCTAACCACACGAGGCGATGCGCTTTTCAACAGTCGCCTGAAAAAGCCTGGCGAGGCTATCTCCCCGTGTGGAATAGCCCTTAGGGTATGCATGTAGAAATCTGTTATCCAGAAAACCCTCAGGTCCCAAGCATTCTGGATTACAGGTCCCATACCTCCATTTTATCCAAATAATCCAGAAGAGGCGCTTAAGGGGTGAGATGATAACTATGTATAAATATACAATAGTGGAAGAAAAAAATCCTATTGAGTTGAATTTATGTTTATGCAATTTTCAAGTAGACTTAGGGTATGCATGGAGAAATCTGTTATCCAGAAAACCCTCCGGTCCCAAGCATTCTGTATAACAGGTCCCATACCTGTTCTTTCCAGTGTTCAGGTGTATAAATCGTTTGGGAAATGGGTTTTGTTTATTTAAATATAGTAATATGAGTTGCACTAGACCTTAAATCTTTATGATTCCTTGCAACAGTTTGGAGAAGGCTAAATGCACAAAGAGAGAGGTCCATAGACAAGGCGCTTGCTGAGATGCAAGTGTATTAACTTGACTGGCCTGCACAGAGCCCATACCTCAACCCAGCTGAGCCCCTGTGGGATTAACTGAAATGCCAGCTGCGAGCCAGGCCTGATCCACAACAACAAGTGCCCAATCTCACTAATGCTCTTGTGACTGTAGAGGTCTTTTTAGCAGCAAAGGGGGGACAACATTTCTATTAATACCCATTTCTATTAATACCCTTGGTTTTGGAATAAGTTGAATGGACAGGAGCCCGAATACTTCCAGTAATACAGTGTACAGACATGGAAAATAACATCCTAGTGAATGTCCTTGAAAAATTGGAGGAAGCAAAATACAAGTGATTGCATGACCAGATTTCTTTTCATGCCTGCTTACAGACTTTTGTTCATTTCACAAATAAACAAGGCATGAATACATCAATCTACAAACCATAAACAATAAAGAACTTCATCCTGTAAGTTTGCTACGGCCAGCAGTTTGTGGCTGCATCTCCTATTTGTCATAAGATAAATGAAAAAGTGATTGCCATTTGTCACTGAATACACAAGAGAAGTGTTCAGCTGTGAACCATTCAATGCAGACAACAGTAAATAGTGCTGTCCCTATTACATTGTTTTTTAACATAAGTATTGTCAAAGATAAAAATGTAATGACATTTTTCATTACAATGTGTGCTAATTTCTGTACTTGTGTGCATTAAACAGATAAAACTATAAATTTCAAATCACTGCTGGAAATCTTAAATTTAATAGACTATATTATACGTACAGCAAAGGCCATCCTTTACAAAGAAAGGTGGTTGCAAAGTTGGGTGTAGAATTTAATTTATGTGTATTGTTCACATTTTTGTGCTGTTCAGTGATTTTTAATACAAACTTTTTTATGTTTCTGGTAGCTACTGGTGCTTGACGGCTTTCAACTATATTAATAGAGTTTATAACTGCTCCCATACATTAATATATTCTGTGTTTTATCTAAACTCTGATTGAATTTAAGCTTTGCCTATGTTTTCTGTTGCTATACTTTTACATATTCAGTAAATGCGTGAACTTGAATTTGTATTAAAGGTAATAAAACAACAAAATGTAAAATGCAAATAACTTCTGCACAATAATAGTTGCAGATCGTGCTGCCTGAAAATGTATTTGAGGTCAGACATGTAAAAGACTTTGCAAATGTAACAAAATGAAGTCATTTTTAATATTATAATCAGACAAGCTGCAATTACTTTCAATAATGATACATAACATTATATTTATTGGTTGTGCTCTTCAATTTCATTTATCAAAACAAAGGCTTAGCTAGTGAATTAAAATACATGACTAAAATGAATCTATTTATATTGCCCTGTGAAATTGTGATGTCACAATTAGACAATTGTAAAAAAAAACTTTAGAACAATGGAATCACTTGTATGCTTAGCAATAATAAAAAGGATAAAATAATAAAGAAATGCAGAGATCACCGATGTGAGGCTTTCCTGTTGCTGCCAAACTACAGTTCCCCAGGATTCCGACAGTTTTTGCAAATATTACAGAACAGATGTGTCCAAGCAAGCATTAAAAAATCAGACCTTGCCTTACAAAAATCTTTTCATAACCCTCTAAAGCCAGAGCCAATGTAATAAGCCAGTTAATTGTTTACCAAGAATTTTCAGTCTTTGGCCATTATCAACAGGGAAATAGCCCAACATGTGTCACACACTGAAGATGTCATTTATGAAGGCCAGTAGAAAAAAGTAAGAGTATGGCCCTTAGTGTCAGGCATTCAGGCATAACTATGTCTTGCTGTGGTCTGCACCTCACACTGTTTAATAAATCTGGTGCAGGAAGCAGACCAGAGGGTAGACAGTAAAGACAGGGTCCCTTTACAGCCCTCTGCTGCTCCCTAACTAAACTAGTTAAATAGATGTGGAAATAGGCTGTGCAAAATAAAAATGTTTGCAATATAGTTAGTTAGGTAAAAATGTAATTTATAAAGTCTGGAGTGACTGGATGTGTAACATAAAAGCCAGATCACTACTTCCTGTTTTGCAGCTCTCTTGGTTTCCACTGATTGGTTACCAGGCAGTAACCAATCAGAGACATGGGAGGCACATGGGACATTAAGCTGGCCATAGACGCATATATCTGATAGTACGAATCGAGGATTCGTATGATTTTCGGGCCGTGTGTGGAGAGTCCCAACATTTTTTGTCCGCTGGAGATCAGTCGTTTGGTCGATCAGACAGGATAAAAGATTGCTTTCAGGGGCAGAACATCGGCTCATCTGTTCTTTTGTACTTTATTTAATCAGAATGGTTAGTGGCAGGTCGGGAGATGGGGAAGTCCGATCGTACGATGAATCGTACGATCTGATCTTTGCGTCTTTGGCCAGCTTAACTGTTGCTTTTGAATCTGAGCTGCATGCTGAGGATCAATCACAAACTCACTGAACAGGAACAGTTACAGTATGTGCAATGTGCCCCCCCCCCCTTCAAGTCGCAGACTAACTCAGAGTTAGAGAGCTCAAAAGCAGGAAGTAGTGTTCTGGCTATTATGTTAGACATCCAGTCACTCCAGCCTTTATTCATTAAATTGTTGGCTAACAAACTATACTAGAAACATTTTCTATTTTGCACAGCCTATCTATTTATCCAGTTTTTATTTTTACACTGAACTGTTCTTTTAAGGGGATGGGATGCCTATATGCCTTCTGCTGCCCTCATGAATACAGCAATGTCAAAAGCAAACAGCATTTTATTCAAAGTGCAGAGACCTATGGTTATTCTTTATTCAAGGGAGGCAGTATGCAAAGTGCATAAAAGGCACATTGTGCCCATTTTTCTGCACTTAGCGCAGGGTTGGACTGGTGGACCCTGCTGCCTCAAGGCAACCTCCCTGGACACCCCCCGCCACAGCCACAAAGCTTCCTCTCATCTACCTTCCCCAACCACAAACCCCTCTGCCCCCAATCCCCCTGCGTGTACATTTTTATTCTTGCGGCCACGCTGGGAGCCAGGTAGGGTGGTTGAAAGCATTGTGCAGGGAGCGTGCCAATTCTGACCATGATTTTGCACACTGCCTTTAAAAAAATAAATGACCCCTTGTGACTTCTTACCCTTTCCAAAACAAGTAATAACTGTATGTTGAACATCCTCTTGGTGCCATGACATCATTATGCATATAAATATTGCAGCGAGGAGATAGGGCACAGTGATTCAAAACAGAGACTAATAAGAGATGGGCCTAAATGATACTATTTTGGGACAGGCCAAATGTAAGTAAATAAGCTCCAGTTTTTTTTAAAAGCAATGTGCTAGAACTACCCAGCTGAAAGTAAAACTTTTAACCACATTGTACATTTCTGGACAAACTAAAAGTGACATTGTTGTGTTATCACAAATCATCCTTTAGAGACTCGCTAATAAACAGATCTCACAGCCTTCAGAAAGGCAAAGTCTCACTAGTCTTACCACAGTAATTAAAACTCAAGGTAATAGGATTTTTTTAATGAAACAAAGGAGGCTCCATGATACAATAATCATGTTGTTTAATTTAGTTTGCAAATAATGCCTTTGAGAAGCTTCTGAACATTTTGTTACAATACTATAAAGGAATTTAAAAATGTTAGTTCTAAGTAAAAGCACTAAACTTTTTGATCCCAACTACTACTGTATCTACAGTATTTGTCGCATATGAAAGGGAAATATTGTTTCACTAGATTAGAAGGTGGCACACTATATTGTCCTTCAGCCTTTTTTATATACAGAAGTCTATATCCAGAAATGTGCACAGAAAAACAGTAGTCTTAATATTCATTTATACTAGTTATTAGAGTAATGTGTGGCATGATGTATCCCCTATTGTGGATGGCAAGGCTGTTACAAGTCACCAAGGAGTATTATAGCCATGCTTGAGTTCCTTTTCAAAGGTTACAGAACTCTTTGGCTTAAGTAGTATCCTTTGCCTTCTTTTTAACTAACTAAAGCCAGACCTCATGTTTTAAACAGTGTTAACTCCAAATCAGCATACTTTTTTTTACATAAGGACTGCAAACAACATAGATAAGTGATTCTGGAACATTTATCAGTAAACATCTTAAGGCTGCCTTGTAAAATGTGACAAAGTAGAGCAAGGAATGTTATCAGATGTTAGTCTCTGTACTAACTAATGAGACAAGCTGGCTTTAACTTCTCAGTCATCGAGTCAGGAAAGTCAGTCATTAGTTCCATCTCTTCTGATTAAACCTCCCATCTTGCTTTGTACAGGTGCACCCAATTTCGACAGTTATTTCTGTATACAGCGAGATAGAATCAATGCTTAGGAAAAAGTAGAAAATTACTTTCTTACTTTACTTTATTACTTTGTCATTGATGCAGCCTTATGCGTTCAGTATGAAACTTGTACAGTTGTGTCAGGGGTGTTTTTTAAAGTAATCTTTTTACCTTTACTTTTTTCTTAACCATGGATTCCATTATATCTCTTTTATGATTCCAAAATTCGAATCCCTCCCCAAAGGACTGGGGCTTCTGCACCTGGACCCCAGATGTCATACAATCAGCTACATATCATACGGTTACTCTAGCACTTTAGTTTAGTTTGACTGATTTTTATATGAACCCAATACAGTATAATTTATTATATTTTTCTCAAACAATGAACCATAAGACAAGTTCTGGTTTAATGGAGTATTAATCTGCAGCTTGTTTTGACTAGTGAAAGCTGCTCACAATATTTATGTGATTGTAACCTTTCTTGTGTTCATTATTGTGTATGTTGCTGTGATTTAGTGATGTGTACTCGCAATCGACCCTACACGGCAAAACCTTAACCTCGCAAAATGTTGCCATTGTAGGACCTGCGCCCAACCCATACCTGCATCTTTTCACTCTGTACACCACTTCTGTGCCAACCTATAGTTCTAAGACATGGAATCTTTAGTAACAGAGAAGGAGTGTACTAATGCAGTCTTGGCAATGGTTGGCCAAATTCTAATCCGAACCCACCCAACCGACAGTAAATCTGCAGGTTTCGGGTCAACCTGCACATCACTACTGTGATTGCTTTTACTCACAGCAGTCTATTATGCAGTATGGATGTAACTGTACATATAGTAACATAATAATAATTCAACATTACTTCCTGGAAACATGAACAATGTTTTAGAGCAGGGTTGTGCAACTAAGCTCTCTAAGGGTTTGGAGGGCTTGAGCCTCTCTGAAGGTATTAGCCATGTAAACCTATGGTCATGAAAATAATTTTCCTACACTTGTTTTACAAAGGAAATTGTAGAAAATGTCCTGCTGCCTCCAGCTTCCACTTACATGATGGATTACTACAAGACACAATTTCCTAATGAGTGCTGGGGGCAAGGTTGCCTCAGTGACACTCTTATGCAACCATGGAAACAAATACATTGGCCAAAGGCCAGCTCTGGGGATTGTCCTAAACAACTGCAAGCAGCCGGCACTCCAATATTTAGGTAATATTTGGGTGCAGCCAACTACAAGCCAGAATGTCACCTGTTTATAGGCTTTGATAACCTTTTTATATAAGTTCATTGTGAGTTTAAATAGTGCAGAGCTAAATAACTTTAAATTTTGCTGAGTTAGTTATGCCATATTGTCCAATTGGGTATAATAAATCACAGTGGAGCCATTTTACTCCGTGGAGTTATATTTTCAGTAGTATGCATAGTTCTGCTTAATTTCTAAATGCCCCCTTTAGTAGGAATATGTATAAGACGCTAATGTGGGAATGTAATATGTTTCACCTGGGCAAAGGTGCTTGTGGACGTTAGCGACCATGTTTGAGTCCTTTTTGACTGATTGCAGACCTCCATGACTTTATCGCAAAGTTTGTGAAGAAATGGCTTTTGAGACAATTCACCTCAGAATTCCATGACCTGTCATGGAACTCCTTGGTAACTTATAATATCCTTATATTTTACAAGAGGAGGTACAGTAGGCTGGCTGTATATGATGGTAGGTATATAGCACCCAGCCTGAGATATTGGCTCCTTTAACAGGTGAAGACAGGCTGGGACCCTGGAGCAGGGCTAAACCAGTACGCTGCCCAATTAGTCCGCAAGTGGGGCTGTTTAAGGGAGCCTGCCTGTGCAGTGTGGGGGTGAACTGGGAGTCAGAGTGAAGCTCACCCATTGTGGTTTTCTTTGAACAAACTGTGTATGCTACTGCAACTCCAAAGGCTGCCTTGTGACAGCAGTAAGGAGTTTTTCTGTATTGTGTAAAACTGCAACTCGGTGACGTTTTCACTTGTTATTGACTGTTATAGCATGGAACTTGCCTGATTAAGTTTGTCCAGTTTGAACAATAAATCCCAGGCAGGAGCCTGTTCATTTTTGTTGCAAACCTGAGCCTCCTGTCTCAACTGTAAGAACTGTTTACCTGAGCCCTACCTGCTGTTATGAGCAATTCTATTATATATATATAATACACAAGAGCCATAGATATGCGATAAATTATATACGTATAAACAAGGCACAGTGATGTTATCATTATTGGAACTTGTGTATCATAATTAATATTGTACCACCTGTAAAATATAGTATATTAGAAGTCACTTTGAAATTCCATGACTCAGCTTTAGTAATGGGTGAATTTATTCGCCAGGCGCGAATTCGCGGCGAATTTGCGCGATTCGCCGTCAGCGAATAAATTCGCGAAACGCCCGCGAAAATTCGCCGGCGTCAAAAATTTTTTTTAGAAAAAACGGGCGCCGGCATCCAAAAAACGGGCGCCGGCGTCAAAAACGAGACGCCGGCGCAGTTTCGCGAATTTCGCGCGGAATTCTGGAATTTTTCGGCGAAGCGAAAAACGGCGCAAATTCGCCCATCACTACTCAGCTTCCATTCTTCTGCTTTTATATGGTGATAAAACTCCTCTCTGGCTTAATCAATATAATATATAATATCCTTATATTTTACAATAGAGGGTATATTATTTACTATATAGCACTGGCATGTTGCGCAGTGCTTTAACGACACTATTCATCATGCACATCATTTCCTGCCCCAGCGAAGTTTATAATCTAACCGAATTCGGTTCGGGATTCGACCAGGATTCGACCTTTTTCAGCAGGATTCGGCCGAATCCTTCTGCCCAGCCGAACCAAATCCAAATCATAATTTGCATATGCAAATTAGGGGCGGGGAGGGAAATCACATAACTTTTTGTCAGAAAACAAGGAAGTAAAAAATGTTTTCTCCTTCCCACCCCTAATTTGCATATGGATTCAGTTCGGATTCGGTTCGGTATTCGGCTAAATCGTTCACGAAGGATTCGGGGGTTTGGCCGAATCCAAAATAGTGGATTCGGTGCATCCCTACAATCTAATGTTGCCATTAAATTCACAAACTAGCATTGAAAATATCCAGAGACAGTTAACTGAGTGTGGGTGGATGCCAGATTCTTTAGACAAAAAGTAATAACTAGTATTTAACTGTCTTTTGAGAAATACATGCAAATTTTTTAACCAGTGCCCTCATCCTGATGGTCTCATACCTCACCAGGCCCGGATTTGTGGAAAGGCTGTCTTGGCCCAGGCCTAGGGTGGCAGGATTTTAGGGGGGCAGCATGCTGCCCAACCACACCCACATTTGTTCAAAAATACTGGGTGCAATCATTTTTTTAAAATATCCTGTGCGAAAATCCCCATTGCTCCAGTCCAGATAATCAAAATTGCACGAATAAAGGGGAGGGGACAGGGGTGAAGAACGGTAGTGGGCCAAGGGGCGACCACTATGTAAATCCGGCCCTGTACCTGACATACATATATATCCCTCCACAAACTGATGCTCAGACACAGACTGATGTAGGATAAAAAAACTAAAAGTTACTTAAAGGGCAACTAAAGTCTAAAATAGAATAATGTTAGAAATGCTGTATTATGTATACTAAATATAAACATGAACTTACTGCACCAGCAGCCTAATAAGACAAATGATTTCAAAGTTGGCGCAGGGGGCTGTCATCTTGTAACTTTGTTAGACATTTCTGCAATATCAAGACTCGCACATGCTCAGTGTGGTCTGGGCTTCAGTTGGGAGGTTAAGCTTAGGGATCGTCATAAATTATCAACACAGCACAAGTCAAATAATATCTGCCATAGAAGCCAATACAGCAAGGCTGATTAATAATCATAATATAGAGACTGTACTGCGTCTCTGGATACAAATCTCTACAGGGAATCCAACAATGCTGCTCGAGTTCTGGGAAGTAAGGTGGGGGGTGGGGGGGCTCCCCCTGCCATTTCTGCCACTGCCATTTCTGCCATTTGAAAGTATGATCGTTTACCTGCACAGCAGTTGGGGACCATCTGACAATTCCTATCAACAGCAGTAAAAGAAGGGGGAATTGCACTGCATACAGTCAGGTTTATGATAAAAACTATAGACATCTTTTAATTAAAGTATATTGGAGATAGATTTCTTTTTCATTAAAGAAAGTAAAAATGGGATTTTATATTTTTGCCTTTACATGCCCTTTAATCAGCACCATCAACTAATGCTCAACAATGCTCTGGCCAGGAAGTGCTGTGGGAGAAGGGTTCAATTAAGGAATATACAGCTGTGATTGGCTGGCTCTAATCCAGTACGCCGTCTGATATGTAGCAAATAGGGAAGGCAGGTAAAATGATCAAACCTTAGCAGTAGCCATGTTCAAATCCAGGAAGAGCCTTGTAAATCTAAAGGCACTAGGAAGCAAAATAGCAACAGTAGGATGATTACCATCAAGCACTTGGGAAACTAACAGTTATTCTTAGCTTTATGAATGCAAAGGTATATTTGTATTAAAATAATTACTGATAATGCTTTCATATCTGTGGCTTTAAAGAAAGAGGGGCAGAAGAGAAATTCTTTTGGGACTTGTAGCTTAGTGGATGATTTTAGTTGCCTAAAAAGTTAATGCACAATTGTCACCCCATTTTGAATTAGGATGGCACTTTTTTCAGCCATGTTCAGGAAGATTACCTTGAGAAAAAAAAAGCAGTGGGCTGGCAGACAAGCATCGGCTCATCACTATGGAAGTCCTGTCAGGCATACCGAGATACGTTGCTCATCAGACAGCCAATTCCCTCACCTGACAGCGAGGCTTGTCATGCCATGGATATAAGCCACAAAGAGATAGTTGTATGTGTCAAGCTAAATACTAGTATGTTGAGTGCACTTGCATGCCTTGTTCCCATGGGGTCAATTTATCACACCCTCATTAATTCCCATGAATGCTGTAATGGCACAGACAAGGTTCCCAGTGTAGAATTTGCATAAAAGAAAAACTACTCATACCTTTCAACAACCAACAAAATAAACAACAAAACTTGACATTATAGAATTTTGAATAGCCATATCTGCACTGTATCTTATTTTATCAAACTAAAATGTTATTTTTAGGTGAAAGCATTTACTTTTGACCAATGCAAAATACGGTAGCTTACCCTCTGGAGAACTCCTATAAGCTAACCTTGGGTGATCTTTCGTGATGAGTGACTCTGTCCCGTTTCGCTTAAAAAATAGCGAAACTCCGAAAGAAATTTGCAAAAAGCATAGAAGTCAATGAGCGTCAAAATAATTTTTACGCGAGTGTCAATTTTTATGTGCGCGACAATTTGTACATGCACTGCTCTTTTGTGCATTAAAGTCAATGGACGTCTGAATTATTTTGACATGTGACAATTTTGATGTGCAACAATTTGGAGAATTTTCACAGCAGTTTCGCAAAAACATCTGCAGTCGTTTAAGTGCGGAAATTCACCGGGAACCCATGCCTGGTGAATAAATTTGCTTATCACCAGTGATCTTACTTATTGATCAAATGGTACTTACTAATTAATTGCAAAGTCAGGTTCCAGAGCAACAATTTAGTTTTTTTGTGGGGGAGGGGTAGGGATGGTGGTGACTGATGCCAGTCTTAAATTTATTTAAAAATCTGAAATACAAAGCCCTTAGTACAAACATTACTGCAACCCATATATATGTCCACTAGTTATTCACCTCGATTGTTTTCCTCCTAATGTAAATTAAACAGGGTCATTTCTCATTCACTACGATTGTAAGACTTGTTTGCATGAGATTTGATGTGCATTATTTTATAGTGGAAAGGAGCATCCTCCTGAGCACTTAATAGCTTTCAGATGCCTGAGGGTGAAGTTCAGATACAGAGGGTTAGGGAGCATGTAATGCTCTTCTGTAAAGGCAACATGAATGTGTCACATTCTCAGAAGGGTTCTAGCTTCCATTTCATTTTGTATGCCAGTGTCCAATACATTATGCAGTTATAGCCATAAGTTGGTGAACTCTTGTTCCTTTCCAATAAATCAAAACAATACACTGTGTAATAGTCATCATGTACAATGATATCATTTGAAACGCATGTGTTTTAAACAGTACTTGTTGATAAACATACAAATAACTTCTTTTGTTATTACAGTCCTATGCAATTTTTTTGTTTATTCATGAACAAGATAGATCCCTAAAAGCCAATGACCCAATGATCCTGAGTGAATGGCTAGGGAAACAACAGGAGTTCAGGTCAGAAAATTTTTTCGCAAATGGTTGTATTGCCCATTTTTTTTTCCTGAACGCTAATATATTGCACTGCTCTGCCCGTCTTTCCGTTTTTTGTGAATTTGCATTGTGAATAAATTTTCACAAATGGCGCGCAAATGAGTTTGCGCGAGCGCACCCAATGTGTGAGGTTGTTGTTGCACGAAAATAGTGTTGACAGTAACTTTATTTCGCACTTTGCGAAACTGTTTTGCGAATATTTTCTCCACCACCAAAGTTGTGGCGTAATTCAGTCGCAGAGTGTGCGCGTAAATATTCGCAATTTGCGATTTTTTACGTATTTAAAAAGCTCTTATAGACATAGTGAAAAAAAAATCGCAATTCTGTTTGCACCACACTTATTCAGCTTTATAGATATAACCAGACGCAGGGCAAATATATTCACTTTGCGAACCAATCTGCCTTGTGCGAAATTTATAAATAACCCCCAGTATTTCTTTAAGGTGCTTAACTAGGTACCCGCAGTAAGTGGGGGTGGCCTGGGGGGGGTGGGACCCACCAGGCCTGGTTGTTTGTTCTAATATACAAACTGATTACATGGATATGCTATTACTTTGTGATTCTGTTTCAGTATTATTAATATAGTATAATGTTTGAAACAAAGTGATGGATATCAAGTATATCATATGTGTATTTGGTTGATAAATACTCAGAGCCTGTTACATCTGGGAGTGGTAACTGAATCTTGACACTGCCCTGGTCACTGAGCAAAATAGAAGAAAGCTTGTCTTATAACAATAAACAAAGCCCTTAGATGACATGGACATAAATTCTTCCGGTTTGGCAACCCAAAACAACCAATCATCAATTAGGTTTTACTAGTGTAATCCAGTTAGATTAAAGTAAGTAAACACATATAGGTAATAGGCGAATCTGACCCTTTTCGCTTCACCAAACATTTGTGAAACAGTGATAATTAAGCAAAATGCATTGAAGTCTATGGGCGACAAAATGTTTTGACGTGCAACAAATTTTTTCACCCGAGTAGGGGCAAAACGTGGCAAAAATTTCACTCATCACTAGTCTTCACATAATATGAAATCTGTTTGTCCTTATATTGGGGCATTCACCTGGGAGTGAAGTTTGCCAGTATATGTAAAATGTCTCATTTGCAACATATGCAAAATAATAATATCTCATATGTCAAGTATAATGGTGTTTTATTGACAGTGTCCTTAATTCTGTATCACTGACCTTCTGTTTGGACTATTCTCTTAAAAAAAATTCATCATAGAAAGAAAGGAAATTCTATGTATGCAGATTCCCCTGTGAGCCCCCCACCCCTGACTTGAATGGATTCTGTTCTCAAGCTTGTCTTGGTTATTACTAACCTGACCTTGAGCAGAACCACCTGATTATATGAGCAGTTCCTTGTTATTCTGTGCTGTGCAGAGATATCTCTATGCTCTCCCAATGGTAACTCCATGTTTGCCCGTAAGTTCTTGCATATGTTCCCAAGTTTATAAAAACTCCTTTGTTGGGGGTTCTGGCACTTTGTGTGTTTTGAATGAACGAAGCTTATGTCTGATAAACTTTATTTTTTTTTTTTACTTCAAGTGATCTCTGGTATTTGATATTCCACAACAATAGTCAAGTTATCCAACAGGAACACCAATAGAAATAACCGCCCAGAGACACATAGCAGGCGAAACATAGTCATCCCGTATGTAGCTGGATTGTCAGAGAAACTCGGGAGGATTTTCACAAACACCACGTCCCTGTATTTTTCAAACCTAGCAACACACTGAGACAAAAACTGGTACACCCAAAGCAACACCAAAAATAACAAAGTAATGTGGTATATGCAGTCCAGTGTAGCGAGGAGTGCGCTGATCTATACATTGGGGAGCAAAACAACTGCTCACCTAGTGAATGGCTCAGCATAGGAGGGCGAACTCTACAGGGCCAGTAAGACTGAGGTTGGGATTGTATTACAAGTATATAAAATAATCATGTAAACCAGCAATCCAAATATAGATATTTAAATACAAATCTGAACTGAACTTACTGCTTCTATTAATTGCAGTAGCTTCTAAGAAAAGCTATTTTTCCCATCAACAGAAATTCTGACTTTTAAGCTTTTGACAGGAGTCTTGTATAAGTGGAAGACTTTTAATTCTCAAATTGTTTCACTTCAATAACTCTTTTAAAGTTGTTGCGCCAAGATGCCTGGCGGATTAAGCTCCATTGCCTTTTCTTGTTTTGAACTAATGTATTCTTGATCACCGTTTAATGAAACTATATACCACATGGAGATTTCACATTAGATAAGCCATGTGAAACCCTCATCAGACAAGTAGCTCTGGCTGGTGGTAATCCTTCAGATGAAAATTTCAGACTAGCAGGTTTTCCAATTTAAATGAGCCCCTTTAACTATAAAAAATTGGCATGCTTTGATTGCTAAAAATTATTTTTACATTTTTATGTTGCTATAGTGCCCTTACAACGGTGGAAAACAGAAACAGTGCCGTAAATACAGAGAACATTAACTGGTCACTGAGGGGATCCAATTTACAACCCATAGAGACAACTCACATGGCTCACTGACACTAGCATTATTGGGTTTGCAGTAGGACATTCAGCTCTCTCTACATCGCTCTACAGATTTTTTCCTAAAATAAAGAGAGATTTTACTATCTTACTAGATATTTATCACTTTAACGTGTTATTTTCCATTATTCTGGTGTGTGATTATTCTAACTTAATATTTGGACAGGGGAATATTTGATACAGCATTTTGCAGTATATCTAACATTTCTATAATTAACAATACACTTCTGTACAGACAAAGCAGCATGTTCTAAATAAATGTATTAATGGCAGAGGTCACTTTAGTCTGATGGTGCTTAATGTCATCATTGTTGGATCTGGCTACTCCATATGTCAGAAAAAAACTATCGCTCACAGCATGATGTACAACACTGGCATGCACAATGGAAGCAAGATGTAAGTTATACTGGGACTCTATGAGAAGTTCAAACACACGGCTTGTTGCTCCGTGCAGAGTATCTCAGTATTAAATGCTTTACATAATATATTAGGTGTCTTCCTGACACGTGAGGTAAAAAAAAATATGACTCATTTAGGACCAATGGGGCTCATGAACCATTTGTATCAACTATTAGCCCAGAACACTAAGCAGTGGAGTTTAGTAGCAGAGTAAAAGAAAATGAAAATTGCAGATTTATCTTCGAATTACAGTAGTGTTTACTGATATCCACTTTTAATCTGTTCCTTTCTTGTATTTGTATGAATCCAGTTAACTGTTGAGATGGATGAGGTATATTTATTTACTGGTTTGGGTTATTATTTAGATGTTCAATCTAGTCACCTGTTCATTTTAACATTGCTAAATCTTCTTATTTATGAATGGAAAGACGCATTTGGGTAGCAATGAACTGTAAGTTATTTAACACATACACACCTTTGTAAGAGTTGGTATTCATATTAAAGATATGGGACCTGTTTTCAAGAATTTTAGGGACCTGTCTGTTGCCGGATAAACGATTACGCCGTAATTTGAAAGACTATTTACCTTAAAGGGGACCTGTCACCTGAAAAAAATCATTCCAAATCCTTGCTTATAATGTTAGTAAAGCAATATACACTTTAATTACATTATTTATATTATTTGAATCTTATTTCGTTTGTCTGGAAATTCATAATTAATTCTGAGCTTTCTGGATAACGGGTTTCCAGATAACATATCCTATACTTGTAATACACTGGTTATTTGTTAATTTAAAGGGGACCCATCACCCAAAAAAATTATTCAAAATCCTATTTTATCACATTAGTCAAGCAAAATGAACTTTAATTACACTATATAAATTATTTGAATCTTGCTTCCTTCAGTCTGGGAATTCAAAATTATAGCAAGCAGGCAGCAGCCATTTTGTGGACACTATTATTAAGACAAGCCTTGTATCATCTCAGAATTTTGTTTGTGCACCAGAATGGGGGACCCGATGTCCATCCCAATGCCCTGGCTACACAATAAAATGGTAAAGAGAACTGGGGAATGTTTGGAGAGCAGTGACATCTAGGAAGTGCTGAATGGAAAGTGAAAGTAATTGTCTGCCCCGCCTCTATGCCACTGGCATAGAGGAGTGGCAGACAATATTTGATTGACAGCTGAGATTTTTAAATGAGCTTACAACAGCTATGAATGCTTTAATAAAAAATAGAAATTGGATTTCATGTTTAATTTGAAAAGGACTTTTCTTATACAGATTTTTGTGTCTGGGTGACAGGTCCACTTTAATAGTATATAGTATTATTTTCCTTTCTTTTACTGTAGTTGCACATATTTTCTTTTAGTGCCAAAGCTTGTAACTGAATAGCTGCCTTGCTAAAGGACTTCTGCTAAAATATGACCTGTTTGGCTTCAAGTAATAGGGGAAATACATTATGTATTGTGGTATAAACAAGTAAGTTCTACTGTAAACAGCGGGCTTTGTTCAATGTATTATTTCAGCATACCAACTGGACTTTGCCTTCTAATGTATCTGATCCCACAATATCTGGTACGCTATTATGCATTGGATTAGAGTAAGAGGCCAAAAGTAGATTTGGATTTTAAAGATCTGCAGAATAGGCAGTGATAAGCCTGTATACCTGTAAATGTGATGGTGTATGCATATGTGTGATACAGAGAGAACAATAGACAGTGTAAGCAGCATTATATAAACCTAAAGAAACACAGCTAATGTATTTCAAGCTAAATGTCCTTTGACTAGCTTGCTGTAGTGTATGGAAATCCTTTTAGCTTTTTTTTCCCCCTCTGGTATACTTTCTTTACTAAGTAAAGACCCCCGAATAAACAATTAGAATACAGAACTTAATAGTTTGCAAGTGTGATCTAGCAAGAAATAATCCAAATAAATCACGCACTGTATTTAAAAAGCAAATCTTTTTGATGAATGTCTCAGTTTAGTGGGAGGAGACCACCCTCACCCGCAGGACAGAATTAATATTAGAGTACAGCTGAGAGTGTAAGTGCTTTTTGTCAGAAGGTGGTGCAGTCATTAGTGTTTTCCAGGCTACTGAACTGCTTCTTGGAAATGGAGTGTTTTCAATTGAAACCTGAAGGCAGGGACAGAAGGAAAGGGCCAGTGAGGATGGGAGGAGATTATCAAAAGGTTCACTTAGTGAATTATTATCTTTATGTGGTTGAAATACATCTTAGAATAGTCTCTAACAAAGATCAATGTTTAATATCCGAGCTACATGGTGCTCTTTGTTTTTCATCATTAATGCCGAATCACAACCTTCACACAGGCCAGTAAAAACAACAACAAAAAGAAACAAACTGTTCAAGAAAATGCAACTAATAGTTTTAAACTGTCCCGCTCTATATAGAAAAAGTGTTAACAAAATCAGTCCTTTAAAAACTTCTATTACAGGAATTTTAGCACCTATAAAAGCTTAGAAGTATTTAACAATAATTATAGCCGACATTGTCATAAGAATGCTAAAACTGCAATTTACTCGAGATCTATAACTTTGAAATTCGCAGCGACAGATCGGTGAAGTCACAGGTGGAACAAGCAATGCTCTCAAGTGTCACCCATTTAGCATAACAGTCACGCTTTTAGACCTGGCCTTTTGTTGTCACGCTGGTCAAGAAGGAAGTCCCACACTGTCCAGGTCAATGCTAAGCAGCAGCCTAATTGTAGTATAAGGGATTTGCCAAACTCACTGTTTCCACTTCCTGCTCATCCCTTTACCTTGCAACAGCAGAAAAATACAAGTTTCAAGATGCGACTCATGAATAGTGAGTCTTAGATGAGAGGGGTTAGAATGTTTGATGCAAGTGTCCCAAAACTGTTGTCAGTTATGATCAGTGAAGAATACCTATTGATGTTTTAGTGGCACCTTCTAACATTATAATTACATAGTGTAACAATATAAGGAGATTATAAGATTTTTTCATTAGTGATGAGCGAATTTATTTGCTAGCCATAGATTTGCAGCGAAATTCCGAATTTCACCCTGTGCAATTTTTTTCACAAAACTGCGGCAAAAATTTGCATCGGGAAATTCATCGTGAAAAAAACGCCCATTGACTTTAATGCATTTAAAGAAAAAAAGTCGCCATAAGAAAAAAATGCCCATTGACTTTAAAGGAATTGTTCAGTGTAAAAACTGGGTAAATAAATATTGTGTGCAAAATAATAAATGTTTAAAATAGTTGTCAAAAATGTAATGTATAAAGGATGGAGTGACTGGATGTGTAACATAATAGCCAGAACACTACTTCCTGCTTTGCAGCTCTCTTGGTTTCCACTGATTGGTTACCAGGCAATAACCAATGAGTAACATGAGGGGGGGGGCACAACTGTTGCTTTTGAATCTGAGCTAAATGCTGAGGATCAATTACAAGCTCACTGAACAGTTATGTCCCATGTTACATAGTTACATAGTTACATAGTTAAATTGGGTTGAAAAAAGACAAAGTCCATCAAGTTCAACCCCTCCAAATGAAAACCCAGCAAACCCATACACTCCTCCCTACTTTTACTTAAATTCTATATACCCATACCTATACTAACTATAGAGCTATAGAGCATGTGGCCCCCCTTCAAGTCGCTGACTAACTCAGAGTTAGAGAGCTGAAAAGCAGGAAGTAGTGTTCTGTTCGACCTCCAGTCCAGTAGACCAAATTACAAAAAGATCCATTATCTGGAAAACCCAAGGTCAAAGGTTAATTCTGGATAAGAGGTTCTATAACTTTACTGCTGTACATACAAAATAAAGCAGCATCTAGCCATGCCTGTATTTCTAATTAGGTTGTTTGTGTATTTCTTTTGATATGTAGTTCAAAGTTATAAATATGTATATATAGGACTAAGTTACCCTTGTAACCCTTGACTCAAGTCATTTTAAGTGAAAATACATTAAGTAAAAACATTGTTATAACAGAAGACATGTCTTATGCTTCACACTGCATTCTCTAACCATAAAAGAGAGGAATCATGCAAATGACTAGTTTATGTCCATGAGGTCAACTCAAAACTGCTGATTTACCAGGACAGATGCTTCACTTTACCTCTCTGCTATTTCCTTTCTTTCCTTTGTGTATGGAACATGTTTCTGTGCCTCCAACATAGCTAAATGTGCTTGGCATTCACTTCACACAGTAGTTCATAGAAATAACAATAATTGTGCTTTTATTGATCCACTACATGTTTTGAGCAGAGAGCTCTTTTTCAAGTGTTAATGCACACAGGTACGTAGACTAGACTGTGCACAGCAAGTTAACCAAGATTGCATTTGACCTTGTTGCTCTGTGTAAAGAGGTTAAAGGTGTATTATCTCTTATAAAAATTTAATTTGTTTCTTAAAATGGATATGTAAAACTCTTAAAGAGATACTGACACCAGAAAATGAACCTTTTTTTTACATCTACCATAAAATTTACTTTGCATGCGTCTTATAATTTTGCCATAAAGTATTTGCCCAATGTTTTTACATTACCTATCTGACTCCCTGTGATCACCTATGAGGGGGCTGCCATATTTGTGCAGCAGGAGTCCGTTAACATTAGAAACTTTAACTGACAGGCTGAGATGGGACAGTCAGGTTGGCAAAACAGCCAGGTTTGGGAACTTCAACTAACAATAATTTACAAAAATAAACCTCTCAGAAAAAAACAATCAGCATGACTTACAGTATAGGTAACTTTTAATGAACATTCATATTTTTAAAGGTACTTTTTTAGTGTCAGTATCACTTTAAGGTTGGTTCTCCATTTATTCTGGGACTTGCTTCTCTCATACTTCAGATAAATGTAATTCATGAATAGGTTAAAATAATTGTGCTATGCATGAAGTAAGCATAAAGGTGGGATAAGTCTATTTCAACCACCCCTTCTCAATAACAAAATTTATGGAGTAAGAGGAGATACTAAAATCTGATTAAAGGCCATAAGATAATTGAAATATTCCTGGGGTATCAAAACACAGGGACATATCCAGGGACAGAGGGTATATCAGGCACTGTCCCTGGAAATTAGGGACGGTTTGCAATAAACTGTATGAGTTACAAAAAAGTCCAAACACAATATTCCCAAAAACCTTTCTGCAAATTGAGATGAGGAGATTATCGACATTACTTTTCAACTGGAAAATGGATTTCTAAAATGGATGGATAACTAGATACAAAAATAGATTGACTGATCTATGCAACAATTAAAACATTTCATTGCCCCCCCCCCATGCATTAGAAAGCTCTGTAAATTGCTGAAGGAAAAAAAGATGGCGCCCATAAACTCTGCTACACTACTCTGCATGGATATGTCAGTGTTACATCCAGGGACACTTTTTCTTAAGTAATGGACTATGCAGGGAGGAAGCAGGGAGGGATGCCAATGGTGGGAAGGGGATGGGGATTCAGTTAGCTACTCTTTAACTGCAAAGAAAATTAAAAGATTAGACTGGAGTTCAGCTTTAATGCTTGAATAATGTGTAGGTGACAGTTCTGGTAACTCTTTGTTGGATCAGACAATTCCCCACCGGTTAGAACATGGCTTTGAATCAAAAAGTAATTTAAAAAAAGTTGGCGGAGTGGGTTCAGCTATAGAAATGCTTGTTAATTTTCTGGTTGCAATGAATTCATTTTATTATATGTATCTATAGATAATTTACATAACCTCTCACAGTCATGGGACAGCCAGATGGTCACGCATATATTTGACATTCTGTCATTACCATATTGATTCACATTACATTTACATTACACACGAAAGCTTGCAAACAAATATTGCTACTTCCCAATAGTTGCCTACCTCCTGCTACAAATGGAGCACTGTTGCAGGGGAACATCAGTGCTACTACCACCTCCAAATTAGGAGGTGGCTCCTGGGTTTCCACAGAGCCCTGTATCAATAGCACAGATGCACCAAAAGAATCAGGCACACACTTTACACCAACTGGCCTTAGAAAACTTTCATTTGGCCTTAGAAAACGTCTCAGTTGTGCATTAACACAATTGTGTTAATTTTGATGCTTCAGCAGCAATTCCATTATGTACAACTCCCCCTAGTGACCATGACAACGCTGGAATTCTACAAAAAAACGACTACATTGCAAGTAAAAATATGACCGCTGCATTTAAAAAAAATAAACTTTGCACACTGCATCTGTGGTAAGAAGATGATCCCAAATATATGACGCTACTTTTGAGATCATCTCTTTTTGTACCTAGAACTTGGACAGAACTTCAAAAACCTCATCTTCTAATGGATCACAGAGGTTTGAACTTACCATCCAACTGCAGGCCAAGTGCATGAGCGAAAAAAAAGGGACACAAGTTGTGAGCCTATTGATGCCTGTAAGCAAAGGTAATTGCTTTGATGAATAGAGCTCAAGTGCGACTACTGACCATAGAGAAACCTGGGGGCAAATTCATTAAAGGATGAATTTTCGCCAGCGACCAATTCACCACCCTTTGCGCCACTTTGCCAGGTGTAAATTCGTTACCACTAAGCTAATTCACTAAAATGCAAAGCTGCTTCTCAGCAGATGAAGGATGGCGAAGGTTTGCTAGCATTAATTTGTCAGCACGGGTATTTCTCATCGATCTATCGCTAGCGCTCAATTCTGGCTAGCGAAACTTCATTAGTACTGTTACGCTTAGGTCAATTTGAATAAGGCGAGTACATATAGGTCGTATAGACCTTGGTTAAAATGCTTGAAGTGGCCACTTATTATTACATACGTCCAAGGAAGCAAAATAGAGATTAAAGAGATCCTCTTATGTCGTAGACATGCGCCCGCCCTAAAACAAATATGGCATGTCCCTCAAATTGGTTAAAAAAATGTTAATACAAAAATCTTTAATAGTTAGGACTTTTGAAGGCAATACCGCTTTAAAAAATGAAAAGAGGCCAGCGTTTTTTTACAACTTTTATGAGTTTCCGGAATACAGGATGTGATGTCACTGACAGGATGTAGCTTAGTTTTATCAGTTTGCCTGGTCTAAGGTGGCAAAGGAAACTCTGGTGAAAAATGGTAACGCTCTGTAATGTTTTGGCGTAATGTTCAATCGCCTGAGCGAAAATGCGCCTGGCAATAGGGAGCGAAACTGGACTAGTGATGGTCTCTTTTTCTAGCGAATTCTCATCTATGCTTGGCGATGTCCCTGCGGATGAGATTTCCGGCAAATTGATGCTAGCGACAGCCACTTCGCCCTTTAGTAAATCTGCCTCCTGGAATTAGTGATACCCATGGTAATTGCAGGGTTCTCACAGTATCAATAGAAACTGATGACTTGCGGCTAGCAATTTGAATACTAATACCATATTTGATGCCACATGCATTGGTGTCATGGAAGTGACGCAATCCCCACTCTGAATGTATAACTTTATTTATAAAGTTCTACATGGATACAAAGCACTGTACAAAAGTGCACTCTGGGAGGATACACTTTATAACAAATATACAGAGATTCAGTGCCATGTGGTTAGAGATGTTATAGGAAGGAGGGCCCTGTCCTGTAAAGCTTACAATCTAAGTGGGTGGATAACATACAGGCTCAAATTGAAAGGCAACTGTGAACAAGGTTTGGGCTGAAGATGCTATCATGACATGATTCACAAACGATAGTGAGGGTATGAGCCCTACAGTTTGGGAATCACTGCTAATGCAGGTGTCCCTACATAAAAATCAAGCATATTAAATATTGTAATACTGTATAATTAAGCTACAAAACTGCAGCCACAAGTATATGCAAGATAATACTGCTCGCCAGAGTTTAAAGATAAAATTTCTAAGTAACAAATACTTTACCACTGCACAGAACTCAAGCAATTTGCAATACTTATGCACTGCACACATCTGATTACAGCCATAAGAAAACTTACTGTGATAGATACCAATTAGGCGACACAAATCTCTACAGATTATGTCAAAATCTAATTGGGTTCAAATATAAGATAATTTTATGGGCAAGAACCAAATTTGTGGTAGTTCTTATATTACACAAAATGGAGAGGAATGGGTGATTTCCTTTCAAGAATTTTTGTGTAATTGTAGGTACTAAAAACAATTCCACAGATAATCCTATAGACAGCATAAAATGAATATGCATATAATAATAAGTGAATATGAATTTAGTAAAACACACACAGTCAGCAAAAAATGGAATGGGCTATTCAGTGAGAAGATATTCATGTTAAAGAATTTGTCCCAAAAAGTGGGATGGAAACAAGCACGCGTAAGATTAAAATACTATTAAAGGGTATTGCAATGAGATCACATAAAGAGCTAAAAACTACAGTGATTTGATGGCCAGTTTAATATAGAAAAGTGTAAAACCCAGTCAACCTTTATTCATTGCTTCCAGAAAATAAATATAGCTAACACTTATGTTCTTGTATATCTAAGATATTGGCCTTCATTTAATAACAGAGGAGATGTGCAAACATCATTCTTTTCAAAATACAGAAGTCATTCTTGTTGTATTCCAAAATTCAGGTTACTTTTAATACACTAGAAAATGTTGCAGCTGCCACTAGACACAAGCTTTGTATTAAAAACTAGTTTTTGTAGCAGCAGCAAAAAGGACTCCTTTTTTATGGCCGCAATATCATGCAGAATTGTACATCTTGACATGGAAACTTGATAAATGAAGCCCTTTAACGTACACTTGTTTAAAAAGGTGCAGCTGGCATTCTTCAGCTTTATGAGGCAGGGACTCCTGACAGGAGTCCCTGTCCCATAAAGCTTAAAACAGAGGTTTGAAGACTTTTTTGTTCAGCCCTCCAACCAATCCCTCCCCCACACTTTGTGGGCCATAAGTGATTAGACTCAATTCATAAGCTGGTTGGACTGATGGCTGTAAGTATCCCAATTCTATAGTTCCATGGCAACAGAAAACACTATAGAGGTATGAGACTGGTTATCTGGAAACCCGTTATCTAGAAAGCTCCAAATCATAGGAAGGTCATTTCCTATAGACTCCATTTTAAATGGGTTGTTCACCTTCCAAATCCTTTTTCAGTTGAGTTGTTTTCAGATTGTTCTCCAGAAATAAAGACTTTTTTCAATTACTAACCATTTTTTACCATTATAAAATTTAAAGTGGACCTGTCACCCAGACACAAAAACTGCATAATAAAAGTCCTTTTCAAATTAATCATCAAAAATCCAATGTCTATTTTTTATTAAAGCATTCATAGCTGTTGTGAGCACATCTCAGCTGTCAATCAACTATTGTCTGCCCCCCCTCTATGCCTTAGAGGTTGGGCAGACAATTACTTTCACTTTCCATTCAGCACTTCCAAGATGTCACTGCTCTCCTCACATTCCCCAGTTCTCTTCACTGTTTAATTATGTAGCCAGTGCATGGGGATGGACATCAGGTCCCCCATTCTGGTGCACAAACAAAATTCTGGGATGATGCAAGACTTGTCTTAATAACAGTGTCCACAAAATTGCTCCTGCCTGCTTGCTATAATTATGAATTGCCAGACTAAAGGAAACAAGGTTTTAATCATTTACAGTATATAGTATAATTAAAGTTATTTTTACTTGACTAATGTGATAAAATAGGATTTTGAATAATTTTTTTGGGCGGAAGGTCCCCTTTAAAGCTTAATGTCTTAATGGTGTTTGAGTCTGGCAGCTCAGTAATTCAGGTGCAGACCCTAAACTGTTACAATTTTGCAACATTTAGTGGATACATTTCTCAGCAGAATCTCTGGAAAATTAGCAACTATTGTATCAATTCTAACAGCTGCCTGTAATGAAACCCAGAGATTCTGCTCAGCAGAGACAAAGATAAGAAATGTATCAACTAAATGTATCAATTTAGAGCAGTTTACAGGGTTGCCCCCCCCCCTCCCAGAGCTGCTTTAGATGGTGAAAAATTAAACTTTAATAGTAGAAAAACAGACAGCACATAAAAAATAGAAAGTTACTGGAAAAAGTCGTTATTTCTGGTAAAATATCTGAAACCAACAAAACTGAAAAAAGTGTTGGAAGGTGAACAACCCCTTCAGTAAATTATTTAAAATTTTTAAAACATTTTTTCTTTTTCTCTGTAATAACAAAAGATAACCTTGTGCTTGATCCTAACTAAGGTAAAATTAAGCTATATTAGAGACAAAACAAAGTTCTTGAGCATTCTGGATAACAGGTCCCCATAAACCTTTAGCTCTAAATCTCACGCTTACTGCCATTAGACTGCACTAATGGGGACAATTTTTACACTTTTGGGAACACTAGTTTAGATTTCAAGCACGCAAATATATGCGTGTAATAAAATATGTGCCATGTTTAAAGCAAACAAAATGAAATAATTCCTTAATGTAAATGAATTTACACATAAATAAATGATAATGCTGATGATATTTAAAATTCCAAGCTTTTTACAGCTGCTTACTGACATTCATATATGTTATTTGGGCAACAGCACAGGTGCAGGCCCAGAAAATAAATAAATAAACGTAGCATTTGTGTAGCTCCACACATAACAAATTAGTCCAATACATTTGGTATTTCCTCAACCTAATAGAAATACACATAGGAAATATTATTGTTGTCATGTTATGAGTATACTAAGCAAACTAAAAAGGAAAGGGATGTTTTATTATGTCCAGGAGACAGCCTGACCCAATTAGGTCATGTCTAAGTTTTACTTTATTAGATCCCTGTACACTTTACAGCCATGCCAATAATAATCACCAGTGGTTCCAACGGGGTTATCATAACGTAGCGTACATGCCTACAGGAAATCCTAGGCAGTGCTGACAGAGCACAGCATGATGGCTCAATGAACCAAAATGGTAGTAATTGCTTTCTTCGTCTTTACTCTTTCTCAAGCATACCAGGAAAAGCTTCATTGTCCGCAGCAATAAAGTCAAATACGCAAAATACATTTCCAAAACCGTTTTATGCACGTGTAGACATTTTGGATAACTATAGAAAATAAATAACTTTATTGAAATCAAAAGTAGTCTATGGGCTAAAGAAATATTTCAGAATAATTAACTCATTGGACATTGACATGCCACAGAGCTGCACTGATGGCTATATAGCTTAATGCAAACCTACATTCTAAAATACTGTACAGTTAAAGACATTCGTTTAGAATTTTTTGAGATTTATTACACCCCGAAGCTGCAAAAAGTCAGAATCCGAAAATCCGCCATCTCAAAGGGAGATGCCCTTTAACAATTTGAGGATATTGTTATCTGTGCTGGGTTTTGTCTGATAATCCGAAACAATTTGGGGTTTTCGGGCAATAACCCGAAAAAAAATCGAACTATTTGGGCGTCAAATAGGAGAAATTTGTAAGATTTGGGCTATCGCTCGAGTTTATAGTTTTTTTCCCCAACAGACTTTTTCAATTCTTTTATTGATAAATAAGATAGAAAAAAGAAAAAAAACAAGATAAAATCGTGGATGGGAGTTTAGTTTAATAAAAATATGAGATAAATGCGAGTTTAAGTAAATAAGCCCTTACGTCTGTAAAAAATGGAAATATATACACACACACACTTATGTTGCTATTTATATTTAATTTCCAATAATTTTTCTTAACAAGTTAATGTGGCACCATTGTGTATGTGCCAACATTAAGTGCTATAAAAGCTAAGAGCTCACTAGGTGATAATGGCACTTTAATGATTACAAATTGGCCACCTCATTTTGAGATCCACTTTTGCAGGGATTAACGTGAACTATAGGATGAAAGCATAGAGCCGCCAGGGGTAAAATTGCTTTTTTCCCCTCAGAAACAAATGTCAGCCAAAGTACAGTGTATAGCTATGTCAGTGTAGAACATTAGACAAGTAAATACAAGAAGAAATTGCTCAATAAATGCAGTTCTTTATCATTTAATTAGCACAAAAGCCAGTAAAAAATAGCCAGCCTGAGAAATATACTATACTATCTATTTATATCACATTTAAATCTATGTGCATATTAGGGTTGCCACCTTTTTTTTTTTTGCGAAAACGGGCAGGGGACGGGCCGGTGATGTAGGGGGGCAGGCCAGTGATGTCATGGGTGGAACGGTGATGACAGGGGGCAGGGCAGGTTACGTATGGAGGTAGGGCGGGTGACTGCAATATGGCTATAACTACAAACTGTAGCAACCTACTGATCCAGAATGCTCAGGGCCTGGGGTTTTCCGGATAATGGATCTATCTTACTTTGGATCTTCATACCTTAAGTCTACTGGAAAATCATGTAAACATTAAATAAATTCAATAGGCTTCCAATAAGGATTAACTATATCTTAGTTGGGATCAAGTACAAGGCACTGTTTTATTATTACAGTGAAATAGGAAATAATTTTTAAAAATTTGGATTATTTGGATAAAATGGAGTCTATGGGTGGCGGGAGCATTCTGAATAATGGGTTTCCAAATAATGGACACCATACCTGCACTGAAATCCATTTCTCAAAAGAGCAGACAGATTTTTTTATATTTAATTTTTGAAATGTGACATGGGGCTAAACATATTGTCAGTTTCCCAGCTGCCCCCAGTTATGTGATTGCACTCTGATAAACTTCAATCACTCTTTACTGCTATACTGCAAGTTGGAGTGATATTGTAAAGGCTTACCCTGGTGGTCTAGTGGGGGGACAGCAGGGACACCTGCCGGCCCCTCGGCGGGGACGCCCGCCGCATCTTCTTTCTCCTGTGGCGGATCTTTATGGGCGCGTGGCTCGCCTCTTCTGCTTCATGTGCGCTGACGTGATGACGTCAGCGCGCAACGGCTTGAAAATTCAAATATTTAAAGGCCTATACCACTGGTTCTCATTGCCCGTTATAGGTTTGTTCCTGGTGCCTTTAGCTGTTTGCTATTCTGATTCTGAGCAGGATTCTGACTACCTGTTATGACCCCTACCTGTTTCTGACGACCTGTATCCTGATCCATTGCCTGAATTTCGACTACCTCTTCTGCCATATCCCTCTGATTGATATCCCGGTTTTGACCCTTGCCTGCCTGACCTCGCTTTGAACGCTGCCTGCCCAGACCCGGCCTGATTTGTTTACACTTACTTTCTGCCTGCCTCGATCTGGCCAATTCCGACTATGATCCCGTTTAACACCTTGTACCACGACCTTCTGCCCAAAGACTTTTCTAACAGTCGTGCCCCTCTGCTTATCCAGAACCTCTAGCCTTGCACCTTTCGTTTAAGTCCTGGTGGCAGCCAAGTAGCTGAGGGCTCCTCCCGAGGCCCAAAGGCGGTCACACTACTGGTACGAGCCGAGACTAGGGTGCTTGGCATTTGTTCTGGTGTTGGGTGCCGACCGTGACAGATATCACCTCCCCCCCCCCCAAGCCTTACAACAAAACAATGGGAAGGTAACCAGATAACAGCTCCCCACCACAAGATAATAGCTGCCTGGTAGATCTAAGAACAGCACTCAATAGTAAAATCCAGGTCCTACTGCAACACATTCAGTTACATTGAGTAGGAGAAACAACAGCCTGCCAGAAAGCAGTTCCATCCTAAAGTGCTGGCTCTTTCTGAAAGCACATGACCAGGCAAAATGACCTGAGATGGCTGCCTACACACCAATATTACAGCTAAAAATATATAAACCATATACTTGCTGGTTTAGGAATGAAATTTTATATTGTAGAGTGAATTATTTGCAGTGTAATTTAGAAATAAAAACTACATCATAAAAATCATGGTGGTAACACATTTTTCTTCTACTTAGCACATCATTTGTTAAGGAAAATGTTATGTTTTAAATTGGCATTATAAGTACATGTAAGCCAATGAAAGTTACACAATAAGATGGTGTATTGCTTAAAAAACAGATTAATACATTGATTTGTATTTCATATAACACAAAGAAAGAACAAAAGCATGTTTTTAAAGAGGAAAAATAATTGCATTAAAAGAGCAGTTCCACCTCATTTAAATGCATGGGCAGATAAAAAACTGAAGACATACAGTAATTATCACGCAAGTGTAACATGTTAAAGATAACAAGATTTCGAACTGGAAAATGAACACTCTTTCTCCTTGAAAGAATAAATTGCAAAGTGTGGTCAACAACGCTAAATACAAATGTTTCAAAATGATATCTATGCTGTGGAGCTGAAGCCTTGTTTTGGAGTATCAAAAAGGGATATTACCACTAAAATTCACACTAATTATATGTATTCATTTTGAGATTCACAGCTAGCCATACATGTTTAGATTTGGTTGGGCAGTTATTGCTCACCATCTGCATGTAAGTCAACTCTAGGATTAATTTCACTTCATCCTTGATTTGTCCAAACTGAAAATGTAATTTACACCATGCTGGCAAGTCCACTAGCAAATGATGTAGTGAAAAGAGCTGCAGCTCCTATTCACCTCCAGTAGTTTAATAATACTTACAACTGACATTTGCCAATAACAATTAGGGGCAGATTTACACAGGGTCGAATATCGAGGGTTAATTAACCCTCGATAATCGACTGCCGAATGTAAATCCTTCGACTTCGAATATCGAAGTCAAAGGATTTAGTGCTATTCCTACGATCGAAGGAATAATCTTCGATCGAACGATTAAATCCTTTGCATCGAACGATTAAATCCTTCGCATCGAACAATTCGAAGGATTTTAATCCACTGATCGAAGGACCTTCCCCATAGGCTAACATTGGCCTTGGTAGGTTTTAGGTGGCGAAGTAGGGGGTCGAAGTATTTTTTAAAGAGACAATACTTCGACTATCGAATGGTCGAATAGTGGAACGATTTTTAGTTTGAAACGTTAGAGTCGAAGGTCGAAGTAGCCTATTCGATGGTCTAAGCAGCCATATTCGACCATTCGAAATTCAAAGTATTTTTTCTTCTATTCCTTCACTCGAGCTAAGTAAATGGGCCCCCAAGTCATCTTATACTTGAAGGCTTTTCTGCTGGCCTGTGAATGTTCACCTACTATAGTGATGAACTAATCTAGGGTACTAGAGGACTATTCGTTTTTTTAACATCCTTTTAACACTCTAAGAATGGGCCAATTTGTTTTGTGGTTAGACTGAGATTTCACCATTCAGAACATCAGCAGACTAAAAGTAGGCATGGGATCCATTCCCATATCCGGGAAAACCGGTATCCATTACGGGAAGGCCATCTCAAAGACTCCTTTTTACTTAATTTCAAATTTTAAAAATGATTTCCTTGTACTTGACCCAAAACAAAAATATAATGAATTCTTATTGGATGTAAAGCAATGGGGTTAATTCATGTATAAATGATCTTTTAGTAGACTTTCCAAATTATGGAAAGACCACTTATGCAAAACCCTTGACATCCCTCTTAGAATGGGACAATTTGATTTGTGAGCAGATTGAGATTTCACCTTTCTGAAAATCTCAAGACTAAAGACAGCTACAGGTATGGGATCCGTTATTTGCAAACCTGTTATCCAGATCTGAATCTGAATTAGAGTCTGAATTACGGAAATCTGTCACATTCGGCATCCCAAAACCCAGAATAAATGGCAAGTTCCTAGTCATGGCTCACTCTGATGCATGTAACAGCTGCCTTTCATGTTCGGAGGAGCCCTTCTATATTCGATTGCAGCCAGGTCTTAAAGTTAGAGGACCAAGGCAAGGGTTCTGATGTGCTGCCCCACTAGACCACCAGGCATCATTACAAAGGCCCTCTCCCATAGACACATTTTTAATCAAATAATTCAAATTTTTAAAAATGATTTCCTTTTTCGCTGTAATAACGAAGATATAATTAATCCTTATTGGAGGTAAAACAATCCTATTGGGTTTAATTCATGCTTAATTGATTTTTTAGTAGGCTTGAGGTATGGAGTTCCAAATTATGTAAAGACCCCTTATCTGAAAAAACCTAGATCCCAAGCATTCTGGATAACAGGTTCCATACCTGTATTTTCAGTGGGGAGCTATGCAAAATAGAAACATAAACATGAATAACTAAAAATAAAAAACGGAAGACCAATTGCAAAGTTGTGAAGACTGCATTTTTCCCCCTTTGAATTCTGACTTACTTTAATTTGTTTTTCGTTCTCCTGTCTGGTGTGTATTTGTGTCTCATTATCTTTCTTTTCCATTTGTAAACGTTTTGTACACCTCTCAACTTCATCAGTAATATGTTCTGATAAATCATTAGCATTCTTTAATTTGGATTCAAGTATATTATAATTTTCTCTATAAAAAAAACAACATAAAAACAATCCTTTAATATATAAACTACTGCTAAAAATTGTATGGTGAATAATGTACACCCTATTGTAAAATATAAGGATCCTACAAGTCACTGAGGAGTTTTCATGAGGTTGAAGGCCTTGCTTTCATGCAGGTCATGAGACTCTGAGGTGACTTCTAATATCCACATATTTTACAACAGGGGGTAGATTATTCTTTATAATACACAAATGAGTCATGTGACAAAAAACACCACAAGGAATGCACCAAATCCACTATCATGAAATTCGTTCGAATTCCAAATCTGTCATAAAGGATATGTATGAATCCCGTACCAAATCCAAACCTTTAATTGCATTTTCAAATTAGGGGCAGATCTATCAAGGGTCGAATTTCGAATTTGAAAAACTTGTTGTCTAATTCTGGGCAAAGTCATTCTGTGGCTACTAAAGCAAATAAAGTTCTGTCTTGCATAAAAAAGGGCATTAACTCAAGAGATGAAAACATAATTATGCCTCTTTATAGGTCCCCGGTGAGGCCTCATCTGGAGTATGCAGTGCAGTTTTGGACTCCAGTCCTTAAGAGGGATATAAATGAGCTGGAGAGAGTGCAGAGACGTGCAACTAAATTGGTTAGAGGGACGGAAGACTTAAATTATGATGGGTAGACTGTCAAGGTTGGGTTTGTTTTCTCTGGAAAAAAGGTGCTTGCAAAGGGACATGATTACACTTTACAAGTACATTAGAGGACATTATACACAAATTGCAGGGGACCTTTTTACCCATAAAGTGGATCACCATACCAGAGGCCACCCCTTTAGACTAGAAGAAAAGAACTTTCATTTGAAGCAACGTAGGGGGTTCTTCACAGTCAGGACAGTGAGGTTGTGGAATGCACTGCCGGGTGATGTTGTGATGGCTGATTCAGTTAATGCCTTTAAGAATGGCTTGGATGATTTTTTGGACAGACATAATATCAGGCTATTGTGATACTAAGCTCTATAGTTAGTATTGATATGGGTATATAGAATTTAATTATAAGTAGGGAGGGGTGTGTGTATGTTTGCTGGGTTTTCATTTGGAGGGGTTGAACTTGATGGACTTTGTGTTTTTTCGACCTAATTTAACTATGTAACTATGAATAGGTCAGTTTACGATCGAATCGTTCCGTTTTTGATCGAATTCAAATCGTAGGAATCAAAGCAAATTCACAAAGATCCAAAGTAGCTCACATGTTACCGATCGTTTGAGAAGTTGCGCTAGTGATGTTACAATCAGCGGTTCAAAGTTACGATAGCGATGGCAAATTTGCATACGGCGTGAAGTTAAAGTACAATGGCCGTATATGCAGCAGAAACACATTACACTACACAAGGCCAGGGAACCTTAATAAATGTGTTCTAATGCCCTACACATGTGCCTACAATATAGTTTAGGTGCCATATGTTATCAAATGTAGGGGGGAAGGAGGGTACCCTAAAAGAAATGTTGATCTTTTTCAGCCTATCACCCTATAAAAAGTAACTTTTTTTGGACCATCCCCATCTACTCTATTGCACTTCACCTGGTCTGAGGTGGCGAAGTAAAGCCTGGCGCAAGAGATAACGTTCATGAAAATCCGCAGCTTAGTGAAATAGCGTAGTTACATCCCTTCGACAGAGCACAACTTCGTCTGGTGTAAGGGTGCAAAGTAGCGCTAGAGTAGGTCCACTTCGCTAGCAAATTTACGCCAGCAACCGTTAGTAAAACGGCGAAGTGGCAAAATGAAGTCACGCTGGCGAATTTTCACTAGTGTTAGCCACTACGCCCTTTAGTAAATTTGCCACCAAATATGTTCTAGGAGGTCCTCCATATGCTAAAACTGCAATTCGGCACGTTTTAGATGGCAAATTATCGAAGTCGAATTTATAAAGAGACAGTACATGATAAATTTCGAAATTCAAATTCGGACTATTCCCTAGTCGAAGTACACAAAAATTAGCTCGAAATTCGAATTTTTTTAATTCGAATTTTCACTTCGACCTTTGATAAATCTGCCTCTTAAGGTTAGGAAGAGTTAAAATTTTTCAAAAATCTCATTTCTTTTGTTCATGTGCCAAAAAGTCATGTGATTTTAAGGATTCAGTTTGACTAGACACTTGGTTTTGGCCAAATCCAAGTCCTGCTGAAAAACGTCCGAATCCTGTATTTGATGCATTTAAATGTATTAACAGCCACAAAGAAGTAAAGCATTGCTTATGCAATGGGCAATCTCTGGGCACAAAAATATGCATTTTCTAAAATTTTTCAAGGAATGAGACACCAAATTTCTTACCGTAACTTTGTGACTGACTCTGTAGTCAACCTCTTTGCATTTTCAATTATAATTCCATGCTTTATTAAATCTTCTGCTAGTAAAAGCAATTTATCTGTGTTTTCCATGGTATTTTTTATTTGCTCAGAAACCTGGGAAAGCTGGTCCTGGAAGAAAAGAATAGGTAATAAAAAATCAATTCCAATTCTTTCTTTTTGTTCATCGGTCATTCTCATTTATTCTCCTAAGCTTTCAAATTCTCTTGTAAACAGATTAATCCTATTTAAATGGACACTATAATGTTTTTTGTTACTGTTGTTAGTGTCAGACTGAGCCTCATAGGGCCCCGCACAGACTTTGACCTCCAGGGCAACATATCCCTTTTTTAAAATACTTAAATGAACAAAGCTTGAGCTAAATATATAATAGATGAATATATATGTTTTTTGTTTTTCTTGCTCAATTTACTTCCTGTTCATCAAAGCACAGTCAAATCAATGTCCTAGGTCACTGAGAATCCCTCTGTAAATACTCCTTATCTCACAGTCAGACTGGCTGCAGCTGGAGGAAGGAGGGGTTGTTATACTAAGGGCTTCTCAGTGGATTGGTGATTTGTTTTTACTATGCTCATAAGAAAGTGACTTTCATTGAACTAATGTTGAAAGCATATGCTGCCCGTTTAAGAATCATTAGCTATTAAATTAAAGAAAATGGCATTGATGGGACATGGATTTAATGCAGAAATAAGAGAGCTGATGGGAATTGCCCTACAGTGGGGCCCACTGGGACATTTCCTGGTCCATTCCTGGTCTTGTTTGTTTTAATCAAAAGTCTCCTATTTTGGTTAAAAATGTATTTTAATTGGGGGTTACATGAATCAAAGCTGTTGGATTTAGACTTTAAGTGCTCTATGGGGGTAAGTTGTTCCAAAGTTATAAGAGTCTTCTTGGTTTTTCACTGCTCAACCTAGTGGCAGAATTCAAAAGCTATGTAACTATTCAGGCCCACCAACAAAAATCATAGTGCTCAATAGTTATCAGTTATTACGGCCCTCCCCTAATCTGAGACCCTTTAGTGACCTTTAGTATCAGGGCTCCTGTTACAATGGTGTCCCAAACCCAGAGCAAACCCCAAGGTCCTGGCCTGGGCTTACCCTTCTGCCTATAACTGCCGCCTTTCACTTCGGGAGGGGCCCTCCGCTACTTGGATGCCACCAGGTCTTATAAAGAGAGGACCAAGGGAGAAGTCCTGCAGCCAGAACAGGAACACAAGGTCCCTGGTTCAACTCCAGGCAGGATGTTAAAAATGACTAATCAAACTCCATACCTGGACACATCATTAATTTACCACAGGCATGTATCATTATATCTAGGACACACCCATGATCCACCAAAAACCTTTCCACATTGATGTCCCGCAAATCATCCATATGTATAACCAAATCACAGAATAATCTGCTCAGTCAAATCAGCAGATGAGAAGTTAATCCAACATTAATATCTACATTTAACTTAAACGGAACAACCTGAGAGAATCGGGAATCAATAGCAGATCAGAAAGAGTCATATTTACCAAATGTGAACTCTTAACTTTCACCCATTGATGAATATACCTCTACAAAATCCCATAAGAATGAATAGAGAGTGGGGGAATGTTACTGTAGTGAGCTTTCATTTCACACTGATAAATCTGCCCCTAAATGTGGCTCTAGTGCGTATAATAGTTAAACCCAAGACATGTAAGAGGAATCAGAAATGAGCACATGCAGCACCTGGCAGGCTCAGACTGGCAAATGTCAGACGGGCTGCTGTAAGATATCACTATTTAGTGAGCTGCTGGAGGGGCTGTTTAGGCTTCTGTATACTTGAAATTCCAGGGCCTATTTTCAATCCAATCCAGGCCTGGCACCTAGGGATCTTTCTATTGTGTGACATACAACTTCTAACCGTAGGAAGCAGCATCACAGCCCTACCTTCTAATGAAGTATCTTCAATTTAAAAATTTGTAATTAATAGATTTAGTCTTGCATTTGTCTATAGGTCAACACAAAGTAAAACTCATGGTCATATTATTTAGTGCATGATATATATATATATATATATATATATATATATATGTGTATGTGTGTGTGTGTTTATTCACAATGCTTCAGTTTAGAAGCTGATACAATCTGATGAAGAAAAAAGTGGTTACCATCATTTACAAACAGGTGCCATCTGCTGAGCAAAAGTGTAATAAGCAGGCAATTTCCATTCTATGTGAAATCTTTTCTTTTCTGTATTGATTTTTCTATCATTTCCTAAAGCCCTCAAGCAACCTGCTCTAGTTTAGCAAGTGAACAGAAAAGCAGTCTCTCTAGTGGCCCCAGTGTCAATTTTTCTTTTATTTTACCCACTTGAAATCTAGACCGAACAAATGACATGAAAACGACAATATACATCTAGGGCAGCTGTATAGAAATGGACTGTTCCCATGAGACTGAAATGTAATATTATGCCAGATTTTTCACCTGTGTATCGCTTAATTGTTGTTTCAAGGTGTCCCTTTTGTGTCCTAGTTGCTGACTTGTTACATTGAATTTTTCTTCGGAATCCTGCTTTTTCTGTAGTAAATGTTTCCGCTTCTGGAGAGGAAAGAGAAAAAAAGAGTTTAAATTATAACAACTGCCTAAGGATGCTATATAGCTTTGTAACACAAAATTATATGTAGGATAATATCCAGAAAGTATAAATTAATGCATACAGTACACACAGCATCTAAGTACAAGCTAAGAACACTTAATATTTACACAATATCCTGTGGATCCTTTGGACTGTTCCTAATTTGCATATAATATTTAGCACACTCAATAAAACTATATCATCTATATACAAAAAAACTCAAGCCACATTGCAGAACAGTTTAACAGAAGGGTGTTTTAAAAGGCACAAGGGCTCATTCACAACGACAAGTGCAGTGTGCAATTTCAGATGCAAATTGGCATGTTTTTTAATGCATGATTTCCCAAAATCCAGCCTAATTGTGGCAAACCTGTATGACTTGCCAGGAGATCAAGGTCGATCTCTTACCTCCCAGCGCGTCTCTCCTTCAAAGTCCATGCGCAGGCGCGCACTTCTGGGTTCTGCATCTTGACGCTTGCGTCGTGACGCCAAGCATCATGACATCATTGGCTGGCGCCGAAATTCAAACTTTGGCGCCCAAATACTCCTTAAAAGGCCAGTCTCCATTTTGGAAATTGCCCAAGCTGGTTCCAGTTTATCTGTTCCTGCCGATTCTGATTTCAAATTCCTGGTTTTCACTTATGCCTGACCTGTGACTACAATTCCTGCAGCCTGCCTTGAACTTTTTACCTGACTCTGACTACGTCTTCACTAAATCCTTGCCGGTACTTAGTTTACGGACTTCTTACACAGCAGAAAGCCTGGGGCCCCAAAAGGGCATCAGTGAACACCGGAATCCACAGGGCGTCCGAAGGTACCACCGCAGAACAAGGTTCCTGATAATGTGGTTGTTACAAAACCTTTGTGCACTTTTGCCCCTTACTTAGGGAATTCTTCCTATATTTTCTTACCACAAAACACTCTCTTTACCTTGATTAAAATGTTTGTCCTCCCTGTGTGTACTTTTCTTTATAAGTAAAATTGTACAACTCTGTGTATCCTAGTAGCATTTAAAAAGTTATACATACAAAGCAGTGAGGTGTGCCTGGCACAATTGCGCATTATCATGGTAGCAAAAGTTGTAGCTCACATCTTCAGAGTCAGGATACTTGGCACTAAAATAACCTTTGTGTGTGATTCATTTATTGGAATCCTGACATTACCACTACATTTGGCAGAAAGGTCAGTGCAAAGAGCTTGTTTGGAGTTGGACACAAGTACTGTAATTACTGTTACTATTCTTCTGACTGATCTGTGGGTGGATCAAACATGCTGAAACTACAACAATAAAGGCCTTTTTTGCATATTAACATAAGTTTTTCTGATTCAGGTTAAGAAAAAAAACATGATTGTGGAAAAAAACCTTTTTTCCTTGTTCAAGAAAAACTCTGCCTTTCAATATAGCTGACCGATTGATGCTGTTTCCTTAAAGGAGAATTCAACCCCTTGGGCGCTAAAATCCCTCCAACTCCCCTGTGTTTCCCCCCCTCCCTCCTCCCCCCCTCCCTACCTCCCACCCGAGCAAATGTCCCTAACTTGTTACTGACCCCTCCATGCAGTCCCTCTCCTGTTGAGTTCACGGCAGCCATGTTTGCCCATGTGCTCTTCTTCCTGTATTCGCCAGCATTTGGTGGTGCATGCGCAGTAGAGGGATTTATGGTAAGGATCTACTGCACATGCACCCGAAAGTCACGAAGTTTCCGAAAAAAGAAATCGTAAACTTTGTGACTTTCGGCGCATGCACAGTAGATCCTTACCGAAAAATCCCTCTACTGCGCATGCGCCACCAAATGCCGGCGAATACAGGAAGAAGAGCGCACGGGCGAACATGGGGGGGGGAAACATAGGGGAGGGATTTTAGTGCCGAAGGGGTTAAATTCTCCTTTAATATCTCAGAGTCTTAATGCAGAGCATTACTGTTTTATTATTTACAGCATCTATTCTGGGATTCATACAGACGATAATTTAAAAAAAAATGTGTAGACTTTTATAATTAGCTATATTAAAAAATCTCCAGTTTTGTTTCCTTTTTAAATATAAATATATATATATATATATATATATTTTTTTTTTTTCTCACTTATGCCTGTCAGTAAAAGTGAGAGCTTTCAGTTTTCAAGGGCTTTGGCATATCTTCAATGCAGTATGTGTAAATCATGTATTTACCCAGTATATCACTGTGGGGATATATTGTCCATAACTTCAAATGGAAACCTGTGTGACTACCTAATAACACAACAATTCTACATTATAAAATATTATAGTAGTTATTTAATTGTTGTGAGTCAGGTCTCCATCAACAAAGCAACTGATTTTAAAAATAAAATAAAAAATCCTCATCTGAATAACCATTTAAACATGTGAGGAATAAACAGACTGTACAGCTTACGACAGAGACATATACCTTATTCCCCACCCCTTTGCTCTCCGAGACTAATAATGTGATCTTTGTCACTTTTTACTTCTATATTTCACTAAGGGAAGGGTTTACAACATTACTCAATGACACTGCTACCATTAGCTTACACTAAAAATAAATGTTATTTATTAAACTTTTATATTTCAGTTAGTTACATAGTTCACAACATACATCATGTTTTACTATTTGAAAGTGCTATTTTACTTCTTAGTTCTGCAGGGTATGTACTGTCCATTTCTATCTTAAGTGCTTCTATGTATAGTGCTAGCAGCTAAAATACCATGTTAGTCTACAGTGGATGGCATTAGTTCCAGGAAAGATGGGTTCACAGTCTTGCAACCTGTAATGTAGGGTAAGGCTTCTAGCATGAAAAAAGCATTAATGATCCTGCTGAAGAACACAAAAAGGGGCATATGTATAAAAGGTCAGACTGTTCTAACTGGTAAAATGTTCTTCTGCCACATTTATGACTTTTACTATAATTCTAAAAAATTGTCCACTACTTTTCTCCAGAACTGAAATAACATTTACATTCTGGGTCATTTATCAAAGCTTTTCCACAGTTCCCTCACTGGATTTTTTTCCCAAAAAGAGTTCCCCAGTTGCCACTTATTATATTCTATGGGTTACAAATATTCCAAAATCAGTTGACAAGATTTTTTTATTGATTAGAATGCATAAATATTCAAGTTATCCAATATTGCTCATTGATTTACCTTCCTATTAATTGTAAACAGGCTGTGTGAAATACAGTTATGGGATCCATTTTATCCAAATAGTCCACATTTTTAAAAATTACTTCCCTTTCTCTGTAATAATAAAATTGTACTTTGTACTTGATCCAAAGTAAAATATAATTAATCCTTAAAGGAGATATATAGAATAAACAAAAAAGCTTTAATTTTGTAGGCAATAATGAATACTATAAAGTGTTTGTTTTACTTTGGGCTAAAAACTATCATTATCTTTAAAAGTGCCCCTTTATTAAAGCTCCCCATAGATGTTCTCTGGTCCCTCTCCATGTTTCAAATGATGGGTGGCCGTGTCCTAATGGTCCCTGCCAGAAGCACAGTAAGAGAGGGACAGCCATTCACAACCCTGAAGTCACACAAGCAAAGCCAGGCTTCAGTTCCCTATCAGGTCAGCTTAGCTACTGATCATTAAATATTTCATATTTAAATGATTTTCTAGTAGACTTAAGGTATGAACAGCCAATTACAGAAAGATCCCTTGTGCAGAAATTCCCAGGTCAAAATATTCAAAATAACAGGTCCCGTGTGTTAACTTCTGTTTACGTCTACTTAATCTACATCTGCTTAATGTTTTTGATCTTTGACTATAAAAACCTCAACAGAATAAAACGGTGAAAAAAACTCTATTGCATAGTACTCATCATTTTCAAAGGTCGGGATTTTAAAGGGGAAAACTCTAATTTTATGAGGGAAAAAAAAAAATCTAATTTTTCGATATTTATTATACGAAGATGCTAAAAGTCTGAATCTGAAAATACTACATCTTAAAGGAAAACTATACCCCCAAAATGAACACTTAAGCAACAGATAGTTCATATTATATTAAGTGGCATATTAAAGAATCTTACCAAACTGGAATATATATTTAAGTAAATATTGTCCTTTTACTTCTCTTGCCTTGAGCCACCATTTCGTGATGGTCTGTGTGCTGCCTCAGAGATCACCTGACCATAAATACTACAACTCTAACTGTAACAGGAAGAAGTGAGGAAGCAAAAGACACAACTCTGTCTGTTAATTGGCTCATGTGACCTAACATGTATGGTTTGTTGGTATGTTTGTGAGTACAGTGAATCCTACGATCCCAGGGGACGGCCCTTATTTTTTAAAATGGCAATTTTCTATTTATGATTACCCAATGGCACATACTACTAGAAAAGTATATTATTATGAAAATGGTTTATTTATATGAAGCAGGATTTTACATATGAGCTGTTTTATGCAATATCTTTTTATAGAGATCTGCATTGTTTGGGTGGTATAGTTTTCCTTTAAAGGAATAGTTCAGTGTGAAAATAAAAACTGGGTAAATAGATAGGCTGTGCAAAATAAAAAATGTTTCTAATATAGTTAGTTAGACAAAAATGTAATGTATAAAGGCTGGAGTGAACAGATATCTAGTAAAACAGTCAGATTCCAACTTCCTGCTTTTCAGCTCTATAACTCTGAGCTAGTCAGCGACTTGAAGGGGGGCCTCAGCATTCAGTTCAGATTCAAAAGCATCAGATATGACCCATGTGGCCCCCCCTCAAGTCTCTGATTGGTTACTGCCTGGTAGCCAGGGTAACCAGTCAGTGTAAACCAAGAGAGCTGAAAAGCAGGAAGTAGTGTACTGACTGACATGTTATACATCCAGTCACTCCAGCCTTTAGACATTACATTTTTGGCTAACTAACTATATTAGAAACATTTTTTATTTTGCACAGCCTGTCTATTTACCCAGTTTTTATTTTAACACTGAACAATTCCTTTAAACCTATCGAGATCCTATAGAAGTCCCTTTTCCAATTTGAAGATATCCTGGTCTGCATTGGGTTTCATACGATAATCCTAAAAATCCTGGGTTTTTCAGGCAATAACTTGAATCAAGCGATTTTGGAGCCATATCACAATATCAGATACTTCTTTCAATTGCAATTACGTTTAAAAATATCTTTAAAGGAAGCAACATTTTTTTAACATTAATATTTGAAACTTGTTTAGAATAGTATTTTCTCTAATTATGAAAAAACTGATTTGAAGTGGACTCCTTTGATTGTGCCAGTTAGGGATTAGCAAATATTGTACTGCATTTCGTCATGAAAAATGGCCATAGACTCGAATGCATAGTAAAAAAAAAGTTGTGTGGTTTTCTGCCGTTTCTCAAATTTTTGGTGAAACGAAACAGGTCAGATTCGCCCATCACTTTGCAAATCATGAGTGGTGATTTAACTATTCTAAGCAGTCAGATCTACAGTAGTTGATTTATATGGAGTGTTACTTTCCGACCGATTTTGGTTTTTTTTTTTTTTTTTAAAAAAAAGCACCACTCATGCAAATCATGAGTGGTGATTCATAGAGTCCCTTTTAATCAAATAATTCTAATTTTTAAAAAGGATTTCTTTCCTTATGTAATGATAAAAGAGTACCTTGTACTAGATGGTAAATACACTGCATAAATCTATATTAGTGGCAAAACAAGCCTATTGGGTTTATTTAATCTTTAAAGGAACAGTTCAGTGTAAAAATAAAAACTGGATAAATAAAAAAATATTCTACTAGGGTTATCTAAAATTTAATCTCTAAAGGATGAATGGATGTCTAAAATAAAAGCCAGAACTCAACGTCCTGCTTTACATCTCTCTAATTCTTCGTTAGTTCAGTTAGTTTGCTTCACATGCAGGTCAGATTCAAAAGCAAACTCTTATGACCCATATGTTCCCCCTCAAATCACTGGTTGGTTACTGAATGATAGCCAATTAGACAGCTGCAAAGCAGGAAGTAGTGGTCTGGCTATTATGTTAAAACCTCAGGTCACTCCAGCCTTATATACATTACATTTTTGCCTAACTAACTATATTGAAAAAAATATATTTTGCACAGCCATTTACATCTATTTACCCAGTTTTTATTTTTACTCTGAACAATTCCTTTAATTCTTGTTAGCAGACTTAAGGTTCGGTGATCCATAGTACGTAAAGACCCCTTAACTGGGAAACGTCAGGTCCCAAGTATCCCGGATAATAGATCCAATGAATGTACTCTATATAATAATACCTGCTTTATTACCCTTTAAGACTATTCTGGAGCAAAAAAAAAAACAAATAGTACCTCAGACTTTATATTGTGCAGATTTCTTAATTTATGGATTTTGGACTCCAAGTCAGTAGTAAGTTCTTCAACCTCTTTGGCAGTTTTTCCTAGTTCTTTTCTAATCGTCTCACTTTCTTTTTTTCTTTGTTGCATTTCTGCCATAATTGCTGTAATCTGTGCCTGATTATAAAAAGTTCAAAATGTTAATGCGTGCACGAATGCAAATAAATGAAACAAGCATTGTTTAAAGCAAATCGTTGTATAAAATGGCTTCTGGTCCTGCTGCTGCCGAGGTGGCAGATACAATTTAGCACCCACCTCTGCCCCCCATATACCATGGATGCTGGTTACAAATGTCAGTTACTGTATATGATTATCAGAGGCACATTTATTAAGGGTCGAAATATCAATTCATGTGAGTTTTTTAAAACTCCCATAAACTCCCATGAACTCAAAATTTCAACCAATCGAAATTTATTAAAAAAATGCTTCAAAAAAATTTCAAGAACTCAAATGTCAGGAAGACTACAAACAACTCCATTGATCCCTGGACCTCTCCCATTGACTTAAACAGTAATTTGGCAGGTTTCGAAAAGTCGAATTTGAATTCTTAAGGGGCCAGAGTATGATAAATCTAATTTGAATTTTTCAAAAAACACAAATCGAATTTGAATAACTACCTAGTTGAATTTGACAGTTTTGACTATAAAAAAACTCAAAAATTCCTTGATAAATCTGCCCCTGGTATAACGTCTATTAAGTCTCCCTAGACATGTGTGTCATATTTTTAATGTTAATAGGAAAACAAATAACTAAAAAAAACTTTTCTATCAGTATTTCATCCCAACCTTTTATAGACATTTTATAACAGCTCATTTATCTTTCAGTGTTAAAGGAGAAAGGTCACCATAAATACTATTTTTGTACAATGCTGATGATTAAAATCGGATTTGCAACCATAGTTACATAGTTACATAGTTACATAGTTACATAGTTACATAGTTAAATTGGGTTGAAAAAAGACAAAGTCCATCAAGTTCAACCCCTCCAAATGAAAACCCATCATCCATACACACACCCCTCCCTACTTTTAATTAAAATTCTTTATACCCATATAACCAGATACAAATACAAATGACAAAGTGACTTACATCCATCTGTAATGAATCAAAAGTTAAAGGGTTAAAGGGGCAGTACATCTAAGCTAAAAAACTTGGACTTGTTTTGGAAATGTATTTTATGTAGTAATAAAATATAGTTTTCTAATTTTTTGCCATTATAAAGCACTGATGGGAATTTTTTTTATACAAAACTCAATCTTTCTTCTCTCCCTATAAACAAAGAGAGATAATAAGCTGAGTATAAACAAACCCTGACCTGCAGCCTACACACCAATATTACAACTTAAAAAAACATTTTGTAGAGTGAATTATTTGCAGTGTAAACAATGTAATTTAGAAATAAAAAATACTTCATAAAAATCATGACAGAATCTCTTTAAGGTTTGACATAAGGAACACATGATTATGTAGAGGACTTATCTGAGTGCTGGTAATTTGTTTTAACAGGTTCTCCTCAGCTCAGGAAAACCAAAAAATGACAGGTTAGGAAAGGTTACAGGTGACAGGTTAGAAAACCCATAGATACAGTGTGTTTTAACTAAAAGAATAGGTTAGCACAAGTTTTTGAGGCCCAGCCTATAAGAATCGGTGAGATCCTTGAGCATAGATACTTTTAATGTATTTACCTATTGTGATTATATCTCTAATAATTTACCAATCGTGGAACTATTTTAGGTCAGTCAATAGAGTTAGGCATGAAAATGCACATTAATATTTCTGCTAAAAATGTATAAATATAACAAAAATACCTGAAGCAATAAAAAAAAATCCCATGTTTCTGTAACGTTAATCTGGGCTATACAGACCACAGATAGTTAATGTCCAGCTAAATGGTAATGAGCATGGGTTACATTGGACTCTGGACATATCAGTATCAGGGCCTTCGCTAAGTGGAAGCTATCTCTTTACGGTGTAGCGTAACTACAAAGCACAGGCTACTGTACATAAAAATAGATTGATTGGACGCCAGGAGGTTCTTTTGATGAAATAACAGATGGATTTATTGTACAAGAGCAACAAGTATTGACCACAGGCTTACTAACGTATGAGGATGGTGTAACAAGTCACAGGAGGGTAGATAGAGGAGTATGATACAGCAATCACAGATGTCACTCCCATAAGTCAAATAGTCAATTGTACATCAATTCCCTCAGGCAATGGTCCAGATCCCATCCAGTGGAGTGGTTAGCGAGAAGAAGTCTAGCCTAACACCCAATACGCTGTGGTCCCTGCACTAAAGGCATACAAGGAAGCCTTGTGGGAAGCTACTCCCCACTATTATCTTTGATAGAGCACACAACTGCTCTTTTTATATGTGCTGTCTATCTTATTCTCCTAGAGAGTCTATTAAAGAGGACCTGTCACCTTGAGACGTGAGTAATATATAGCTTTCCCTCCTTAGTTAAACCCTTTAGTCAGCTGTTTTTGTCTATATCCGAAACGGATTAGAAAATATCCTACATGTAAAAAGTGTTTCATAGGCGCTGCCATCTTGAAACAGGACCCCTTTGTTTTCTGTGTGTGGGCTGAGCCAAACTGCCAAATCTCATGCATGCTTAAGGTGGCCATACACGGATAGATCCGCTCGTATGGCGATGTCGCCAAACGAGCAGATCTCCCTCCGATATGCCCACCTTGAGGTGGGCAATATCGGGCAGATCCGATCGTGGGCCCTAGGGCCCAACGATCGGATCCTACCATTCACAAACGGCCGGTCGGATCGCGGGACCGTATCAACGAACAGATGCGGCCGCGATCCGACGGGGTTTTTAAACCCATCCGATCGAGATCTGGCCGACTTTCGGCCAGATCTTGATCGGGGAAGCCCGTCGGGGGCCCCCATACACGGGCCAATAAGCTGCCGACACAGTCTGTCGGCAGCTTTTATCGGCCCGTGTATGGCCACCTTTAGTCATCTGTGATAGACATGTTCTGCACCACTCATGTCACACCAGGACTTGATATTCTATTAGGATTGTTTGAAACACATTCTGTATTAGCACATTGTGTGGCTAAAACCTACTAAGAATGTGCAGTCCTTGGGGCTCATTTATAAACACTGGGCAAATCTGCACCTGGGCAGTAACCAATTAAATGTTTGATTTCATCATTCAATCTGCAGCTGCCTGTAAAAAGCCAGTCACAGTTGCTATGGGTTACTGCCCAGGTGCAAATAGGATTAATTATATCTTAGTTGGGATCAAGTACAAGCGACTGTTTTATTATTGCACAGAAAAGGGAAATATTTTTTTAAAAATTTGGATAAAATGGAGTATATGGGAGATGGCCATTTCGTAATTCTGAGCTTTCTGGATAACGGGTTTCTGGAGAAGGGATCCCATACCTGTACTACTAACCTTTTTTTTTCCCTGTTCTGCTTTTCTTTCTCTTTTATTTTCTTATACATCAGTTTGTGATCCTGTTCCTCTACTATTTCTCTGTTTGAGTTTCTTTCTTCCACCATTTCTTAACTTTTTAACATATTGTTCTACCTCTTGCTGTTCTTTTGCTAGCAGCCTGGCACCCCACTTTTCTGTTTTTAAATTTTTGCCTGACAGCCTGGGGTTTTCTTTTACTATGTTCTTAAAATACTTTGCTACTTTTCTTTCCTGTATTTATCCTCTTTTCACAGCCATGAAATAAATATACACATACTTTACTATCCTAATCTTACCCCTGGAAATATAAATCTTTCCCCATAACCATCATCAGTGTGATCCCATTCTGCCACAGCACTCCCACTTTTGTTTAAATAAACAGAGGCATACACATCGTTTCCCACTCCCAGCATAAATCTTGTCTCAGCATAAAATAAAGGGCTTAACTTTGTCCTGGGAGGCATAAAGCTTGTCTCAGCATAAATCCGAACTTTATCTGTCTCAGTGCCCCATGAATAACTTCTTTACAGAGCAGCCGGTAACAGTGCGCACATAGTGGGAGGATCGTCCAACTTCGGCGTCTGTATTTCTTATCTTGCGCATGCCCTGTATTGCTGTATACGTCTCCCAATACAGCGCATGCGCAAGATAAGAAGTACAGACGCCCAAGTTGGACAATCCTCCTACTATGTGCGCACTGTTACCGGCTGCTCTGTAAAGAAGTTATTCACGGGGCACTGAGACAAATAAAGTTCGGATTTATGCTGAGACAAGATTAAGCCTTTTTTTTTTAACAGTCCCTCCATCCACCGCTCTGCCTGCTCTGGAGTCGCAAAAAAAAAAAAGCTCCGGTATTCTGAACAGTAGCATCCCGCCTGACGGGATGGTATTTAGTAAAAAAAAAAAGTATCCCGCATCCCGCCCCAATTCCAGCACTGCTTACCCCTTCTTCCTCGCTTCAAGCCATAACACTGAGGTGAAATCTCACGAGATTTTGATTCAGCATATTTTTCCCATGAGGCTTTGCACACCGACTTTCAGAAAGTCGGGGCTTGTGGAGTCTCGTGCACACTTTTGAACCTCTGTATTAGTTACATTTATTTAAAAAAAAGAGAAGCTATGTGATTACTATTAACTCTTTATTTACAGTTCTACTATAAGTAAAAAAGTGACAGGTTTCCTTTAAAGAATATACCCTGTGCTTGTTAACCTCGTTAATGGGGTTTCCTGGTCCTCGACTTAATCTCTAAAGGTACTGGTCCCTTTAGGGCGATGGCTTTACTGGGCCTTGGTGTACCCAGGCTCAATGAGCACAACCAGTAGGTAAGGACACCAGCAGCCAAAGAGGACGAGGCCACTCATTTCCAACACTATATAGAAGTGGTCATTACACCCTTTGGCCAATAACTGATAGTGAAATACTTAAACTAGATACATGGACTTTTGCCTAGTAACTAGGGAATAAGGAAGGGTAGGGATTTAAAGTCAAAGGAACATAGTACAACCTATGGGTCCCTACAATTCTTATTACTGTGCATTAACCATATATTACCTGGATCTGTTGGCTTGTTCTGGTTTGATCCATAATTTGTTTTCTTAGGACATCAAGCAGGTTCTAGAAAATAAGAATAAGAATCGTCTTCAGAATAAAGAAAATTTGCTGAAACTTTTGAAATCACATAAACAGGAATGAGTATATTAAAAAAAGAAACTCATTATCGTTATTATTATTATTTATTTGAAAGACCTCCAACTTCTAGGCAGTCAGCGGATCCTAGATCTTTTACCATTATCACATACTGCTGAATTTGTCTAGCATTGTAATAATGTTATACAGGTATAGAATCTATTATACAGAAACTTGTTATGCATAAAGCTCTAAATACTATCAATGCCATTTCCCACAGTTTATATCAACCATTAATTGTGCCCACTTTGCTTTATGTCTGCAATAATAAAACTAGCTTTGATGGGAACTAATAAAACATAAAGTTTAAGTTGAACCTTTCTTTTAACATTTAGGGGGTTATTCATCAAAGGTCGAGTTGTGCTTTCTCAAAAATTAGAGTTTTCACTAAATAAAACTCACATTTTTCAAGATTTATTATGCTGCTAAAATCCGAATATACTCCAGCTAAAACCTGTGGACATCAATGGCAGAAGACCCTTTAACCATTTGAAGATTTTTTTGCCTTTTTGCGGTGGTTTGTGCTTGAAAACTCGATAAAATTGAGGCATTCAAGTTTGTTTTCACTGATTGTATTATAGGGAGTTTTTTTACATCCAGGTTTTTTCATAAATAAGCACATATTCGAGTTGTGAATTTATTTGAGGTATAAAAAAACCTCACAATCTCGAACTATGACAAAAAAACCCTATTAAGTATGTGTCAGTAGATTATAGGTATTGCAGAACTACAGTCAGAGCCCCTTAACCACAGGCTCTAATAATAACTACAGAATAAGCATACCAACCAACATTTTGGAAACAGAAAGAGGGACAAAAACATTTGCGGCTGATTGGAGTGTGGCGTAACTACCAGGGGAGCAGGGGGTGCAATTGGGCCAGGGCCCGCACCCCCTCAGGGCCCCCTCGACAGCTTGCGCTCCACGAATTCCTGGCGTACGGAGGGGGGCAGGGGGACCTGGCTGCATGCCCCATGATAGGGCCCGCCCCCTAGTTACGTTGCTGCCAAACCCATTTGTGTGGCCCCCCCTAATTACCATGTTCATTTTACAAAATGTTGCAGGTTATGAAAGTTTGAACACATTTCTGTGGTTTTTATGTGTTATTACAGTTTTGCAAATGAAGGTGAATTGCCCTTTAAGCCTGTGAGTCTACGTTTTCCCAAGAGACTTCCTTATCTTAAACTGAGTAAAACTATTCTGGGTTCTCTGCCAAAAGCCAATTAGAAACTTTGAAATCTTTTTCTAACTGTTCAGTGCCTGAAATCAAAGAGAAAGTAACAACATTTCAATAACAAACCTGGGACTGCGGGCTGAGCTGTCAAAATCAGGATTGTTCCGTGAAAAACTGGACAGTTGGGAGGTTTGGTATAAGTGTTAAAATTATATTTAGATTTTTCACATCAAAACATTTTCACATTTTTCTGTAATTGCAAGTAGAAGTAATTCATCCCCAACACTTCATAACCCCTACTATTTTTGTTTCTTTTCTCAGAAGCAGTTCTTGACATTGGATAAAAACCAAAAACACACCCTGTAGTCCAACATTCCATGGGCTTACTTCAGAAATCTAACATGTAAGAAAATAAACATATTTATATTTTGCTTAAAGACCAGAATAATTTCTGAAATGTCCAATCACTCAGCTATAGGTATCCGATTTTAGGCTGGGGAACAATAGCCTGGTTTTTTATGGGTTAGTCCTGCATCTCCAATGTCACTGGGCCCTTCATATTGTGGCCATGACCCTCCAAACTAAATATCCTTAATAAAGAACTCCCACTGTACTTCATGTTCACAGGACTGACATTGAAAATATCTCAAAAAAACTATAATGTAGGAGACAGAGCACAGAGAAACTTCCGCATGACCAATCTTTATAATATAATGCATTAAAGGCATTTTCATTGCACAATCCCTTTACTACATGCTATACAAGTAAAAATTTGCTTTGTTTTTAAAGATTTAGGTGGCAAAAATAGGAGAGCACAGTGGAAGACATTTATGTGTTAAAGGAGAACTAAACCCTAAAAATGAATATGGCTAAAAATGCCATGTTTTATACACTGAACTTAGTGTAAAGCCTAAAGTTTCAGCTTCTCAATAGCAGCAATGATCCAGGACTTCAAACTTGTCACAGGGGGTCACCATCTTGGAAAGTGTCTGTGATACTCACATGCTCCGTGGGCTCTGAGCAGCTGTTGAGAAGAAAAGCTTAGGGGTTGTCACAAATTATCAACCAGTCTGTAATATAAGCTGATGCTGCAGGGCTGATTATTAAATTCTGATGCTAGTTGCACTGGTTTATATGCAGCAATGTAGTAATTATCTGTATTAATTACTAATCTGCCTTATATTGTGACATTTCTTTTCTATGTGTACTGTATATTGCTAGTGAGTCCCTAAGCTCAGTAAGTGACAGCAGCACAGAGCATGGGCAGTGAATCAGCAGAAAAGAAGATGGGGAGCTACTGGGGCATCTTTGGAGGCACAGATCTTCCCTGCTAAATGGCTTTGGTTGTCTGGGACTGTGACAGAAGCCCAAAACATAATGTACAACAGTTCTAGCCTACTTTAGTTTAACTTTCCTTGTCCTTTAAACAGATGTCAGATATACAGGCCCAGATTTGTGGAAAGGCCACCTAGGCCCGGGCCTAGGGCAGCAGGATTTTAGGGGGGCGGCATGCTGCCCAACCACACCCACATTGGTTCAAAAACACTGGGGATGCGTAGGAGATACTATCTCCATGAATATTTGCACGAATAAAGGGGAGGGGACAGGGGCGAGGAACGGCAGTGGGCCTACGGGCGCCTGCTATGTAAATCCGGCCCTGCAGATATATTATATTTATTCCCTGTTTGCTATAACTGCAGTAAAGCACTGCGTATCTTGACAGTGCTATATAAATAAATGACGATGATGATGATGATGATATTGGCCTTTTTTCTGCACCCTGTAAAGTCATCCCTTTACTCCTAATCTCAAGCAATAATTAGAAAGAAATTAAGAAATCTATTAAATGACTAAACAATTGAAATTAGCAGGATTATAACAATTTAAACCAATTTTAATATCATAACTGACTGCACTACAAAGTTATTTGCATATATAAATAGCAATAACAAAATCAAAAGCCTTATTGTAAATACAGCAAATAACCACTTCCAGGGGCCTGGAGCCTGCTCTACTACGTACAGAGGAACATTTAAAAAAACACACAGGACACAGGTTTTCTCCTAATTCCATCCATGTTATTACTGAAGAAGGTATTTTAACAAAACAAACATTTATAGGTTATCATTTTGGAATACAGGTATGGGACATGCTATCCAAAATATTTGGGACCTGGAGCTTTCTGGTTAAGAGATATTTCTGTAATTTGGATCACCATACTTTAAGTCCACTAAAAATCATTCAAATATTAATTAAACTGAATAGGATTGTTTTGCCTCTAGTAAGGTTTCATTGGGAGGCACATTTATCAAGGTTCGAATTTTGAATTCATGTGAGTTTTTTTTTAACTCACGTGAATTTGATTTTACTCGAAATTTGATTGGGGGGTTATTTATTAAAAATTCGAATATCCAAAACTCGACCCAAAAACATTAACTGTATTAAAATTCGACCGAGCTCAATTCGAGTTTTTTCTCCGTAAAAAACTCAAATGTCAGGAAGACAACACACATCTCCAAATTGGTCACTGAACCTCTCCCATTGACTTATACATCAATTCGGCAGGTTTTAGGTGCGAATAGCCAAATTCTAATTCTTAAAGGGCCAGGGTATGATAAATCTTGAAAATTTAATTTGAATTTTTTGGAGTTTGGATAATTCCCTAGACGAATTTGACAGTTTTGACCATAAAAAAAAACTTGAAAATTCGAATTCTCAATTTGACCCTTAAAGGGCATGTAAAGGCAAAAAAATAAAATCCCATTTTTACTTTCTTTAATGAAAAATAAACTCTCCAATCTCCAATATACTTTAATTAAAAAAGTGTGTACCGTTTTTATAAGAAACCTGACTGTATGCAGTAAAATTCTCAATTCATTTACTGCTGTGGATAGGAATTGACAGATGGTCCTTAACTGCTGAGCAGGGAAACACTCATACTTATGAACAGCAGGGGGAGCCCCCCTTACTTCCCAGCCATGCAGAACTCAAACAGCTTTGTTTATGATGATCTCTATGCAGCCCAGACAACACTGAGCATGTGCACAGTCTTAGTCTTGCAAAGACTACAAAGTTACAAGATGGTGACCCCCTGTAGCCAACTTTGAAACCATAAATTATTTGTTTGATAACGCTTGTAGTACAGTAAGTACGTGTTTATATTTTGTATACATTAATACAGCATTTCTAGTCTTATTCTATTTTTCTATTCTGACCCTAAATGTTAGTTGGGATCATATACAAGGTACTGTTTTATTACCGAGAAAAAGGGAACCATTTTTTAAAAAAATGTGAATTATTTGATTAAAATGGAGTCTATGGGAGATGGCCTTCCCGTAATTTGGTTGTTTTTAATACGATTATCACAATTTTTCAGTGCATATCAAACAGGGGCTAATTACTGGCTGTGGCACACCACCAATAATACTGCAGATGGCACCACCAATAATGATCTGAACACCATAACGCTCTCCCCTCACATGAGTATGTGCCCTTTGTGGCATTTAAATATGCATCAGTATTAGTTGTTCTCTGTTATTTTGGTGGATGATGTATGTCTAGTCATGTTCTGTACATTCTGTGCCCCACAACTCCAAACAAAAACTAATGATCTGAACAAAAATTACAGCAGATGAAAACACACACAATGGCCAGTGCATATTACCTGACCACATGTATTATCAGTAACATTATGCAAATTATTGCCTAAAATATATCCCTGCAAAGTTAATTTTCATTACTACTCAAAGGTGCTCCTATGAACTAAAATGTAAAAAGCACAGATTATTATTCTGTATATAAGCAGCAGCAAAATGTTCCACAGTGCTTTTTCAGAGATTGTATATCATCATATATTGTACTAATTTTGAGTCAATCTCCATGAGATTACATATGTCCTTCAGGAGTAAACTGTACCAGTAAATTCGATGACACGATTTGTGCAATGTATTGTAAACTGTTTTTTAACTTGAATATTTTCCATGCCTTATTTTATTGATAATGCTTTTCATTTCTACATTTCCCATTAAAAAATGGCATGTTGTAAGTGAGAAACCTAATCTGATTTAACACTCAAAATTGAGCTGGTGTGATAAATGCATGAAAGAGAGAAATTAATTGTGATCAAGCAGCACTGCCACCTAATGGCTATTTATGGAAAGTGATATTATGAAACGCTAAATTGAAGGGAAAACTAAATGCAATTCATACATTTTCAGAACTCAAAACACACATCAGTTACTTTCATTTTATGCCTGCAGTATGAGAAGCGAGAAGTTTTTTCCCACAAAATTTTTTTTCAGCCTGATAGAGCACTATTATATGAAATATAGAGCAAATGCCTAGGCAGTGGCCCAAAACACCACAGTGAGGTTGAAGCATAACGTACGCACATTGTACATTTCAAGTTATGCATGAGTCCATTTTAACCCCTTCCTGCCTTCTGGGTCAACTGCCATGACCCTGCTCCTCTGCCTAGCTCTATTCAGCACACAGCCTAGGGATAAAAGTTACCAGTGCAAAAGTACATTATAATCACTTCAGATAAGAAAGCTGCCCTGTATGAACTAAGAAGGTAAGTAGGTTTTGAACTGGTGGATGTAACTTAAGATGCAAAGCGTTATGGCAGAACACCACTGTCATATTACATGCAAATCAAGAGCAAATTTAGTAGAGACAAAAATCAAAAACCAGTTCAGGCTATTTACATTTATTAATAATAATGTAAAGATAGAAGTGTAAAATATGAAGTTTTATCTCTAATATTTCCAATGTAGTTAAACGATCAAATCCATTGTGTAAACATCAAATTTTGATTATGATAGTCCAGAGCGACTGTATAGAAAGCTCCACACAAACTACAAGTCAGTGGTCTAACCAGGAATAATTGTTTAAGGTGGTACTTAAAGGAAAACTACCCCCCCCGAACAATGTTGGTCTCTATAAAAATATATTGCATAAAACAACTCATAAGTAAAATCCTGCTTCATGTAAATAAACCATTTTCACACCTATATATAATCCTCAAAAGATATTTCTCATTTTAAAAAACTAAGGGCCACAACGGTGCACAAAAACGAACCAAACAAACCATACAAGTTACATGAGCCAATTAATGGACAAAATTCTGTCCTTCGCTACCACATTTTTTCCTGTTAGTTAGAAATCCAGTATTTCTTTTTTTTTTTTTTAACATAATTTTTTTTATTGGGAAACAGAGTACAAGCATAACTACTGTCACAAGAGCAATCTTTGAAGACCAGTATTTGCAAGTTAAATCACATACAACGGCTCTTAATGATTCTTAGTTTTGTATTACATATCCTGTAAATCTGTACTTCTAGTTTTCTTATTTTAATACTGTTAACATTGGACCTGCAGCATTTCTGATCAGGTGATCTCAGGCAGCACACAAACCATCATGAAACGAGAGCTCAAAGTAAGAGATGTAAAAGGGCAATGCTTACTTAAATATATATATTCAACTTTGCTAAAATTGGTAAGATACCACTTAATATGACATAAACTGTTGCTTACAAAAGTAAAATGAGTGTTTAAAGGGGCAGTATATCCTTCATTCAATATGACTGCAGTTAATAAGGCTGACCATACATACTTTTTGCCTGTGTAGTTTAAACACAAAATAAGATGTTTTTTCTTGAGTTAAACTGGGCAAACAGTGACACTGAAGCTGTTCCATGTGTGGTCCTTGCAAAAGCAAAATACCAATATACAACCCATCTCCATTCCCCCTTTGTTGTCACTGTTTTGGTTGCAGAAGTCCATAATGCAGGGGATTATCTGTGAACTGGTAATCTAATTATTTGCATGGCAAGGATCAAACATGGAGTCAGTGTTTTGGCAACTGATTTGATTGATTTATTTGTGATTAAAACAATCACTCATTTAGCTAAAAATCTTAAAAATCAGCCAGAAGCATCCCAGCAATCAGAAACAAACAAGGACCTACAGAATACACAACAAACAAAATCATGACCACCTTTCACCAATACTATCAATCGCTGTACAATCTAAACAACACAAACAAAGTTTCACAGGGGAACAGAACCCTTATTGACGCCCTGAAGCAGAAATTGATCACTTGGTTACCACCAGACACCCTTCCGACCCGAACAACCCTTTAACTTTACGCCCTTAACAAGGAAATAACTGATCTGGCCATACAATGGACACTGAAAAAAGCCCCAGGCCCTGATGGCTTTACATACTGCTATTATAAAATCTTCAACAACCTATTAACTCCACACTTGGTAAAAATATTCAATTACTTTTTGAAGGGAGAACCTATGCCTAGATGCATGAACACCTCCCATATAACAGTCATCCCAAAACCAGGAAGTATCCCCTCGAGTGTGCCAATTAAAGGCCAATATCATTGATTAACTCCGATCTAAAAATCTTCAGCAAGATACTGGCTTACAGGTTATCAGCTATTATTTCATTCCTTAAAGACAATGACAAAGTTGGTCTCGTAAAGCTAGACAAGCGGGTGACAACACGAGGAGAGCAGTGGACCTGATAGACCTTATCAATGCTAAGAAGACACCTGCACTGATTTTGAGTCAGGACGCAGAAAAGGCCTTTGACCGCCTGGACTGGAGCATTTTTAGAGCTAATGGGATTCCGAGGCCAGTTTCTACAGGCGGTCAGGGTCCTATATGCCTCTCCTACAGCAGCAGTTCATCTCAATGGTGCTCTGTCAGTTGTAGGTAAAACTGTCATACAGGCACCGTCAAAGATGCCCACTTTCCCCTCTACTCTGCATATTGTGCATTGAACCACTGGCCATTGCCATCCACAAAATGTAGATATAACCAGAGTCAAATATAGCCAAACTGAATTCAAAATCTCACTTTTTTGAGACAACGTGTTAAAAAAGGATACATAATCCTCTATGAACATAACTACCCGAACATAATAAAAAAATAAAAAAACTGAGATGGAAAAATGGAACCAAGGCATCCTGGCATGGTTTGGCAGAATAAATGCAGTAAAAATGAACATCCTCCTACGACTACTGTATTTATTCGAAATACTTCCCACTCATCCAAACTCATCCAGTTCATCTGGGCAAACAGCAAACCACGCATAGCAACAGGAATACTGATGAGAAAAATGATGCAGGGGGGGCCTATAAGTACCAGACATCAAGAAATATTATTTAGCAGCCCACCTATGGCACATCACACATTGGACTACATGTAATCCATATAGCAAATGGGCACTGCTCGAAGCTCAAACACACTTGAAAAATGTGATATGGGGACAGAATTACTATCCTTCTGTCTCAGAAGGATGCCTCCTCCATTCGCTTAAGTTCACTATGTCACTCTGGAAAAGAGCCACCAAACAATATTTCCTTCTATCCAGACCAAGCCTACTACAATCCATCACTGGCAACCCATGATTCCCACCAGGAAAATCCATGTCCCTCCAATGCACATGGCAAGAAAAGATAGAAACTAAAACAATACCATATTACCAATAAGTTCAAATCTCAAACTACATCAGAAGGACAACTAATGGATGGACTTAACTGATACTCAACTCCTTTGAAAAAATTGCCAAAGTGGGCCCCACACAAAGAAAACTGATAACCAACATTTACATGTACTGTTTACTCTACCCACAGACACCTTCCCGAAGCATCCATATATGCAATACTGGGAAGAGAATTTCTCAGCTACTCTATCCTATGAAGAATGGAAAGAAGTCTGGGAGAATGTCGTCCACATGCGTGAGCTATAAGAAAAATGTGTAAAGATCCTACTTAACTGGTACAACACCCCAGATATATTCCATGCAATATTTCCAAGCACGACAAACAGATGTTGGAGATGATGTAGACAGCGAGGCACACTGGCACATTTCATGTGGTACTGCCCAATAATCACCCCATACTGGGAGAGCATATAAACACTTCTGAGTAAAGTACTCTTCTGCGACATACCGTCGGACCACCCTAGTAACACTAAAGCAGACGAAAGATTAATGAATCATATATTTGCAGTAGCAAGGAGACTCATATGTTCAAAATGGAAGCAGAGAGGGATCCCTACGATGAATGAAGTGCAAGACAAAGTAGAAGAGGTGTGGTGAATGGAATACATGTCAGCAATACACAACAATAAAATGCCCAAATATGATAAAATATAGATTAATTGGGTGTACCACTTCCCTAACACCCCAACATCAGCTGAATGAAATGAAGATTCAACACTCTTGAACTATCCTCAATATTTAGCTCCAGAGAGGGAAAAAAAGAGGACTAAGCACCATATTTTCTGATTAAAATCCACACTTACCCAGGCCCAAAATAAGTTAAACTGATAAAACATAACCGGCAATGCCACCTTGTAACCCCATTCCACAATGCAAAGTTTTGTACTACTGCACCTTGTGAAATTCTATTTTACTATACTTGGATAACCTGTTCCACGCGTATCAATGTATATGTGATTGAAGGTTCATTTATGTTGAGCAAAACTACAGCACTAAATGGTGCTAATTTGCACTTGTTATGGCTCACAGACTTACTGCCTGCCCAATGATTATTCTTAATTCTGGTGCACTCTGACAAGACTTATGTGCAAAGCTACCTAGCATCTTGTGTCCCCTGGCACTCCTTTCTTATTTATTATCATTGAAGCCCAAGCTAGGGTCATGCCGGGGGATGTCATTGTGCCAGCCACTTTTACTTATCAGACTCCAAAATGGCAGACTGTCTAATTTATCTTTCACCTTCAGACGCGTCTCTTCCTTGTATGCACGATCTTCTGCATCTGCTAGTTTGGTCTGCATTGCTGCGTGGCTCAGAGACAACTGAGAGAGATCTCGAGTCACTTGTAATGTTTGTTCTTCATCTGCAAGGAGATTTTTTTGCATACGTAGAATATCTGCTTCGTGGTTGGCTCTTGCTTTGGAGCTGTTTAATACAAGTCAAACAGAAAATTACATTTTTGCTTTTTTGTGAAACTATGCTCCACTAGTCTTCTGTTGCAGGAATGATTTCATTCAATAAATGCAAATGTAATTTAGTTCATAGTGCTTCTAAAGAAATAATAAACACAAAACATTGGCTTAACTAGTCTCATGCACAAATATCAAACATATGAAAACAGTGATTCACTTATCAATGTGTGTGAGAAATTTGTTTATGAAGGCTACCAATAGGTTTTCCAACAGTTCTGAAACACCATATTTGTTATGTTGCATATTATGTTTAACATATTCCACATATTCCACGTAATGTTGCACACACGTTACTAAGCAAGCAGGATCCTTTAAGATGCATTTGATAGGAGGACTGTACCCATGCAATTTAAATTCACTTAGAGGCAGATTTATCAAAATGTGAGATTAGAGCTCACCACAGAAAAATTCACCCACTTTCTATTCATTCCTATGGAAAGTCTAACTTTCACCCATTGATAAGTACGAGTCTAAAAATCCCATAGGAATGAATAGAAAGTGGGTGATATTTTCTGATTGTAAATTCTGAAGAACATCTGCATATACAGTAGTAGTACAGTAAATGCCTATACATAAAGACAATGTCCATGTTTGTGTAAGCACTATTTAATATAGAGGATTCTTCTTTATACAAGGTCACTTTAAGGGCATTGTCATACAGAACTGTTTCAGGGCCCTGAGAGATGGGGAGCTTTGTTGTCCACTGGAAACCTCCACTCCTTCACTAGAAACATCCACTCCTTTATGTGGCAATCCTAGGTAATGGCATGACAATGCTTTCGGCAGCACTCATAACAGTGCAGTATACCACTGCCCTATAGGAACATGCCTCCAAAAAAGCATAACTTCATATCTTTACAGTAAGAGCTTTACCTTCCACATCCCATCTTTGCAGTATGATTGCTTGACTTCCAAGCCAACAACAACAAGAGCCTATGTGGACATTAGCTGTCAACTTGGTCACTTTACTAACATTGGAGATAAATATCTCTGGAGATCTCTGGAGATATTGCCCATAGCAACTAATCAGATCTTTGCATTTGTTTTCTAACTTGTAGGTGACTGTTTAAATCTAATTGCCACAGCTTACCATGGCTTAGTGTGTTTGAAATTCCATCAGGTAAGGACAACTTTGGGCTATTTGTGTTTTCGAAGTGATATCATTCAGAAGAAAAGATACAAATGAGAGTCCATGAAGCATATGCAAAAAAAAGTATCCACCACATCTCCGATGCAAAGCACAGCTTCTAGTTGAGCGTACAAGTATAAATAACCCCTCTATGTGCATATTTGCCAGGGTGAGAAAATACAGTTGTTGATGCTGCATGTACTCAGTATGAAGGTACTGCATTTTATATATACCTGTTATGATTACTTAGCTATTTCCTTATAGCCTAGCTCCCTTATTCAAAAAGGATCATAAACAAAGTATCTAAAACCATATCACAGATTGCTTTTTGGCTTTAACATAATAAACAACAATACAAAGAAAAACAAAGTCAACTTCTTGTATATAACCTGTTTTTTATTTTCGCTGATAGGTCTTCATTTTCCAGCATAAGGGTCCTATTTAGATACTGTAGATCTCTCAGAGCATGCAGCTTGCTATGAAGGTTATTTTCCAGATGCGATAGTTGATCATTAATATCAGATTTCTAAAATTAAATGCATAATACAGTTATAGGTGAGCTTATCATTATATGACATGAACATCAGTCTTCAACCCAAGCATCTCTCTAAACTCAGTACTAAAATGACTACCTTTGGGAGAATTAAAAAAAATCAAGATTTGAAAAGGACAGAGATCCAATGTCCTGTGCTATACAGCACTAGTGGTTATTGGGGATCCAGTGTCCTTGAGTGTACTAGTGGCTAATAGGGATCCAGTGCCCTTGAGTGTACTAGTGGCTAATAGGGATCCAGTGCCCTTGAGTGTACTAGTGGCTAATAGGGTTCCAGTGCCCTGTGTTATACAGCACTAGCGGCTAATGTCAAGTTATACAGTACAGTGCAGTTATAGGTGAGCTTATCATTATATGACTTGAATATCAGTCTTCTACCCAAGCATCTCCCTAAACTCAGTACAGGCATGAGATCCATTATCCGGAAACCCATTATACAGAAATCTCCAAATTACGGAAAGGCCATCTTCCATAAACTCCATTTCATCCAAATAATTCAAATTTTTAAGAATCAATACCCTTTTCTTTATAATAATAAAATAGTACCTTGTACTTGATCCAAATTAAGATATAATGAATCCTTATTGGAAGCAAACCAACCTTTTGGGTTAATTTGATGTTTATATGATTTTTTTTTATTAGACTTAAGGTATGAAAATCCAAATTACGGAAAGATCGGTTTTCTGGAAAATCCCAGGTCCGGAGCATTGTGGATAACAGGTCCCATACCTGTACTATAATTCCCTACCTTTGAAAGAACATGGAAACATGAAAAGAATAGAAATAAAATGCCCTGTTGTATACATCACTAGTGGTTAATGCCATGGAAACTAATGCCCTTGAGTATATCAGTGGCTAATGGTGGTCCAATGCCCTGTGTTATACCACTCCAGTGGCTATTGCCTTGTGGTATACAGCACTAGTGGTAAATGGGGGTCCAATGTTCTTGAGCATACAAGTGACTAATGAGGATCCAGTGCACTGTGTTATATAGCACTAGTGGCTATTTTCAATATGATAGCCTGTATTACAGAGCCAGAGGCTAATAAAGGCAATAAGAATATATAGACTATGAAGATTTTCATTCATCCCGGTCATAGTATATCTAGTATAGGTCAATCTAAAAACAACTGGACTTGCTGAGTAATCAATGAAGACGTTTCACTACTCATCCGAGCAGCTTCTTCAGTTCAACTGACTGGTGTGGGAAGTTCTCGGCATATAAACTCTTCCACTAATCCATTTACAATGGCACATTGTAACTCTTCAAAGAGGTGACATCTGAAGAAACTCACAGAGGTGTTGATTCTGTGTAGTTGTGATAGGATTATCCAATGTGTCATGCAACTCCTAGATACAGGTGTTACTTGTGAGAGTTGCATGAATGGATGTGTGAAGTGTTCTGAATCCGCCGGGGTACAGATGTTAGAACAGCATTGTATGTAGCAGACAGGTGGTGTCGAAGGCCCCCACCTCTGTTCAGAGATGGTCTCTCCACCTTGACATGAATCGCCTCTTTCACGCCTCGTTCAAACCAGCGGTCTTCTTTATCCAAGATTTGGACCTTGCTGTCTTCAAAGGAGTGTCCCTTGTCTTTTAAGTGTAGAAAGACAGCTGAGTTTTGCCATGTAGAGTTCTCCCTCCTGCGCTGAGCCATTCGCTTGGAGAGCAGTTGTTTTGTCTCCCCGATGTATAGATCTGTGCACTCCTCGCTACACTGGACTCCGTATACCACATTGCTTTGTTTTTCTTTTGGTGTTTGATCCTTTGGGTGCACCAGTTTTTGTCTCAGTGTGTTGCTAGGTTTGAAAAACACAGGGACCTGGTGTTTGTTGAAAATACTCCTGAGTTTCTCTGACACTCCAGCTACATATGGGATGACTATGTTTCGCCTACTATGTGTCTCCGGGCGGTTATTTCTATTGGTGTTCCTGTTGGGCTTGGTTGCTGCTGTTTTGACAAAGGCCCAGTCTGGGTAGCCACACGCTTTCAAAGCTCCTCTGAGATGTTTTTGCTCTTTGTCTTTGGACTCTGTATCAGTTGCCACACATTCCGCCCGGTGGTGCAGGGTTCGAATGACACCCAGTTTGTGTTCCAGTGGATGGTGGGAATCAAACAACAGATATTGATCCGTATGAGTGGGTTTCCTGTATACTTCCGTCTTCAAGCTACCCCCCTCTTGGATACATATCAAACAGTCCAAAAAAGCAAGTTTGTTCTCATGGACATCTTCCCTTGTGAACTTGATGTTATTGTCCACTGAGTTAATGTGTTCTGTGAAGGCCGCCACTTCATTGGATCTGATTTTAACCCAAGTATCATCCACATACCTGAACCAGTGAGTCGGTGTAGTTCCCTGGAAAGTAAGTAAGGCCCTCCTTTCCACTTCCTCCATGTACAAGTTTGCTACAATGGGAGAGACTGGAGAACCCATTGCACAGCCATGTTTCTGTCTATAAAAAAGGTTCTTGTACTTGAAGTATGTGGTGTTAAGGCACAAATCTAGCAACAAACAAACTTGGTTGGGACTGAGCTTCGTTCTGCTGCTGAGGGTGTTATCATGTTGCAGTCGATTTCTTACAGTCTCAATCGCCTCTGTAGTAGGTATACATGTGAACAAAGAAGTGACATCATATGATACCATTGTTTCTTCTGCCTCTAGTGTAACGCCGTGAATCTTGATTACAAACTCTTTGGCATTCTGGATATGATGCACTGTATTGCCTACCAACGGGGCTAAGATGTTAGCCAGGAATTTTGCAATGCTGTATGTCACTGAATTTATGCTGCTGACAATGGGTCTTAGTGGGGCTCCTTCCTTGTGTATCTTGGGGAGTCCGTATAAGCATGGTGTGGCTTCCCTGGGATACAGACGGTGGTATAAAATTCGAGCTGGAGTGTCAGAGAAACTCAGGAGTATTTTCAACAAACACCAGGTCCCTGTGTTTTTCAAACCTAGCAACACACTGAGACAAAAACTGGTACACCCAAAGGATCAAACACCAAAAGAAAAACAAAGCAATGTGGTATACGGAGTCCAGTGTAGCGAGGAGTGCACAGATCTATACATCGGGGAGACAAAACAACTGCTCTCCAAGCGAATGGCTCAGCACAGGAGGGAGAACTCTACAGGGCAAAACTCAGCTGTCTTTCTACACTTAAAAGACAAGGGACACTCCTTTGAAGACAGCAAGGTCCAAATCTTGGATAAAGAAGACCGCTGGTTTGAACGAGGCGTGAAAGAGGCGATTCATGTCAAGGTGGAGAGACCATCTCTGAACAGAGGTGGGGGCCTTCGACACCACCTGTCTGCTACATACAATGCTGTTCTAACATCTGTACCCCGGCGGATTCAGAACACTTCACACATTCATTCATGCAACTCTCACAAGTAACACCTGTATCTAGGAGTTGCATGACACATTGGATAATCCTATCACAACTACACAGAATCAACACCTCTGTGAGTTTCTTCAGATGTCACCTCTTTGAAGAGTTACAATGTGCCATTGTAAATGGATTAGTGGAAGAGTTTATATGCCGAGAACTTCCCACACCAGTCAGTTGAACTGAAGAAGCTGCTCGGATGAGTAGTGAAACGTCTTCATTGATTACTCAGCAAGTCCAGTTGTTTTTAGATTGACCTATACTAGATAAGAATATATAGAACACTGTTGCCAGTAATGCTGTTTCCATCAGGATAAATACTTCCCTGCCCAAAAAAAAACTTACTGTGAGCTCAGCTTCTTGTGACAGCTTTGAACACTCCGTTCCAAGATCCTTGTTTTTCATTTCTTGTTCTTCTAACTCATATTTCAGATCCCTTACCTAAACAAAAGAGGGGAAAATATGATAGGTGTTACACATATGCTTTACAACTGCATACTCCAAGAGTGTACATCACATTTCCACTGCACAGTTGTCTTTGTTTTTTTTTTTTTCATCTGGTATTTCAATTTTGGAAACAAGCTAAGTTTTTTTTAAAAAGTTAGAAACAAGTATTTATCAAGACGTATAAAATGTATTACACCTTTCCCCCCCCCACAAAAAAAGATGTAAAAAGTAGTATGAAAAAGTATTTATCAAGCTGTATTATTCCATCAAGAATTTAAAGGGGTGGTTTACATTTAAGCTACCGTTTAATATGCTATAGAATGGCCAATTCTAAGCAACTTTTCAATAAGTCTTCAATATTTATTTTTTTATAGTTTTTTTAATTATTTGCTGTTTTCTTCGTCTCCTTTCAGCTTTCAAATGGGGGTCAATTATCCTATCTAAAAACAAATGCTCTGTAAAACTACATATTAGTTATTGCTATTTTTTTATTACTCATCTTTCTATTTGGGTCCTGTCCTATTCATATCACAGTCTCTTTTTCAAATCAATGCATAGTTGATAGGGTAATTGGACCCTTGTGACATGGCTGCTGAAATTGCAAATAGGAGAGCTGCTGAACAGGGATAGGCGAATTTGACCCGTTTCGTTTCGCCAAAAATTCGCTGCCATTAAAGTCTATGGGCGTCAAAAAAAATTTGTCGCGCAGCAAAATTATTTTGTCGCGCGTCTTTTTTTTTGACGCACGTCTCCATACAAGTCTATGTGCGTCATTTTTTCGGCGAAACGAGGTCGAAAAAATTCGCCCATACCTACTGCTGAATAAAAAGCTAAAAAACTCAAAAACCACAAATAATAAAAAATTTGATTGGAAAATTGTCTCAAAATCTCACTCCCTACATCATACTAAAAGTTAACTCAAGGGGGAACAACCTCTGAATGCCAATAAACTTGGGTACAGCCAAATCAGATAACATTTATATTACCATGTGAAGGAATGAATAAAAATGGACCACACAGAAAATGCATGGCTGCAACAAATAAACCACTTCAAAAAACAGGATTAATTAGTAATCAACCTATGAATCCAAATCTCATTCATTTTACTGCTTCAAATGCATATTCTAAAAGATAAAGATCAGTATTTTCATCTTTACATGTATAAAATAAACATTCGGTAAGGTATTCTTGCACCAGTTATATACTCCGTATTATGTATATTTATAGCAGAAGCAAGCAGAGATGCTAGAGTAACTACTAATGAAAGGGATTATCTTCAAATCTGTCACTGCTAACCGTTTTTAGAAAGATTATTTTTTGGATGGGTGCTTAGCAGGACAAAACAGCTGGCAGCTAAATGTATAAAGGGTTACTGTAATGATAATAACAGAGGCCACTGAATTCATGTGGAAATAAAAAGAATGACAACAACAATCTATCAACTGAGCAAACTTTTCCTAGATGAGTATGTACACATGGACTGTTTAATTCTGTATGAAGGGCAGATTAAAACGGTGACTGCGGTTGTACTCCAGTGGAGCCGTAACAGGTAATATCAGCATAGATACAAAGACAGAAATATCCACTCTAATAGAAAAGTAACAAAAACTGATAATACTTTGGTTTTAGAATATTTTAAATGAAAAGTGGAAGGTTAGCAAAACCCATTTGTAAAAAACCTAGTACCCCCCACCCCAGCTAGAACTCCCTCCTCCCTCCAGGCTAACTGCCCCCCCCCCGAGTAAATGGCCAATACTTTATACTTGGCACATATTCTGCCAGCGGAGTTCCACGCATCCATCTTTCGTGTCCTCGGTAAGCTGACTGGGAGATCGGTATTTTAGCGCATGTGCTGTTGAAGCAGTTTGCCAGTTTGCGACAACTGCCCAGGCAAGGAATTACACAGAAATTGTTGATCTCCCAGTCAGCGTACCGAAGAACCGGAAGATGGATGCGTAGAACTCCGATTGCAGAATGTGCGCAGAGGGGTGAGTATATGGGGCACTTCCCGGGGGGGGGGGGTGGCGGTAGTTAGCCTGGGGCTAACAGGATTTCAGTCCCAGCTAAAGGATATCTTTAGAAAGGTCCTCTTGCTAGGACTGAAACATTGATAACGACCAACTTATTGCTCCAATTGCTCCAATTTTTTTTTATTTTTACATACAGGTATGAGACCTGTTATCCATAATCATCGGGACCTGTGGTTTACCGGGTCGTGTAAACATTAAATAAACCCAATAGGCTGGTTTTGATTCTGATAAGGATTAATTATATCTTAATTTGGCTCAAGTACAGAGAGAGATTTGCAATTGGTTATTTAGTTTATTTGTCTCATAGTTTTTCTATTCCTACATACACTTAAAGGAGAAGGAAAGGTGTCGTACACTTGGGGGTGCCAAATTTTAGGCACCCCCAAGTAATTGTACATACTTACCTGAAACCCTGGGCTGGTGCTTCTATTAGCAGAAAACTGCACCGGCCAGGGGTTATAACAGTGAGCACCATGGAGCAATCCTCTTCCGTCCTCCTCTTTCCTTCAACTTAAAAGTTGGCTATTTCGTTCAACTGCGAATGCGTTTGCCCTGGGAAATTTGAAGAAAGAAGACGCCAGAAGAGGATCGCTCCATGGTGTTTACTGGAATAACCCCAGGCCGATGCAGTTTTCTGCTGATAGGAGCACCAGCCTGGGGTTTCAGGTAAGTAAATACAATCACTTGGTGGTGCCTAACATTTGGCACCCCCAAGTGTACAAAGCTTTTCCTTCTCCTTTAACACAAAGGTACTGTAAAACCTAAGAAGGAAATTACATTTCTTACACTGCTGTTTATTTGAAAAAAAAAAACAGTTTTGTGTATCAGAAGAAAAAAAAAACAAATTTTCCAAGTATTCAAAAGGTCCACCGTGAAGTGGAAATGATTGCTTACTGGACTTAATGCCTGTTGTTCTGTACCTAATTTAAATTGGTTCTCAGTCACGGAAGATGCTGTTAGCTGCTTTTTATCCTTCACAGCCAAATTATATAAAGAGTAACTCAATCAGTTGTAACTTCAATCTCCCCTTATTAAGGCATTATACACGTCTTGGGCTGCTGAAGTTGCTTTCAACCTTAAGCCCCAGATGTATTGCAAGGTAGACATTAAACAGGAATTTCAGTTTGTTATATGCTAGTGTAAGCAGACTTGGACTTAGTAAAACAAATTAAAAAATACAAAAGAAAAAGTGCACCGTTACAGTATATCGACCATTTGTTAACCAGAATGTACTTTATCCACTAATGATTTTAGTGAGTTCATAAACATCACTTAGGGGCCGATTCACTAACTTCGAGTGAAGGATTCGATGTAAAAAGACTTTGAATTTTTGTGCTCCTCGACTATCGAATTGGCGTAAATTCGCCTGAGTAGAATTATTCGAATAGATCGAGCGCAGAAACACTGCGACTATTTGCCATTCGATAGTCGAAGTACTGGAAGTACTGGATCAATACTTCGACTGCCTACTTCGCCACCTAAAACCTACCGAATTGCTTTAAAAGCCTATGGGAAAGTCCCATAGGCTTGTTTTCCAGGTTTTTGATCAATAAAAAGGCATTAGATCGAATGAAAATCCTTCGAGCGAATATTCGATCGAGCGCCTATTCGCCTGGCGAATAGTCACCAATTAGACTATTCGCCAGCGCATAAATTCGCCCAAATTGCCTATTCGATTCAATTTGGTTCTATTCCCCAGTCGAATTTCGAGGGATTTAACCCCTCGAAATTCGACCCTTGATGAATTTGCCCCTTAGTATATGCATAACAATAAAATATACATATATACCTGCTGCCTAAAACGAATTTCCCCTCCCAGCTTCTTTTAGAACTGTGTTCCTGACTGCAATGTTACTGTAATTATGACAAATAGCTAAGGGGTTAAATATTCAATGCAGCAGCTTTCTTTCAGGCAGAGACCAGCCTATTGTAGTTTTGTACAAGTGACTTCTAACCCTTTTCAATGTCTTCTATAGTAAAGGCCTTTCACAGGAGAATTCACATCCCTGTAGGCTCTCGTACCACTGCATTGTTCCTTAATTAGGCCAAGTTCCACTTCTCTCAAGGACAAATGAATCTTTCCAACTCTGCTTCAGATAACCTCTCACCCATGAATCTTAAATGCTAGTTATGCATCCCAGTAGCCTCTTTAAATCCATCCCAAAAGCAAAATAAAATTAACAGAAACTCTTTACAAAACAGGTTTTATTCTACCACAAATATGATATGCAATTAATTAATTGCAATGAAAAAGCAAAGTAAAATTAAAAATTTAACTTTGAAAGGAAATCAGGATTTTCGCTCATTGGCATGAACACATTGCATTAAGAAATTTAAACATAACTTAAATTGTTATTAGAAAATATAACCTCTCTTTTTTGTCTCAGCAAAAATTAATGCATTCCCCAGAATCCAATGCAAATGTCACTAGACCTCAGAGAGTAGCATTTAACTTATAGTTTTATTAGTTTATGACTCCATGAATTAAAGGATGTAGTCAGGCTCAACCTCTCATATCCAGTCAGGCCTCCATGCAAATCTATGCTGCATCTGTATTATTAGATATGGTCAGCTAATCGCCTCAAAATTTACCTACTGTATATACTCGTGTATAAGCCGACCCGTGTATAAGACGAGGTACCTAATTTTAACTACAAAAACTGGGAAAACTTATTGACTCGCGTATAAGCCTAGACACAACTAAGACCGTTAGACAAGCAAAACGGTACCTTCAGCACTAGGCTGCCAGTTGGTGCCTGAGGCTCAACAAAGACTGACAGGCAGGCATTTTACTTATTTACAAAGGCTTTATATTACAGGTTATGATGCAGAATCAACCAAACCTATCCCTTTGTAATAGGATTGTAGGTCAAGTACACACCTATCATGATCCAGTAGCTTCTTTCTCATCATGACCTGAGAAATCCCAAAACAGGAGCTAGTTCAACTATAACTCATATATAGCATGGCAGCCGAGTTGCAGATCAACAATAGCTGGAGAAGCATTCCGATCTCCCCAGTAATAGGGCACCGTATAGGGTACAGTGCTCCCAATTTTGAAGTTATACACGGCCCCCTGTCTCCCAGCAGCACATTCTGCCAAAGCAAATGGTGACAGAGACTTGCCAAATGGAACGCGTTACCATGTGCATTGTCCGACTGCCATGTGCTCCAGCGCGATTATACCCCAGCCATCAACTACATCCATGCAAACGTCTGACAAGAAAATGCAAATCAATCAGGCCGACTTTGCACAGGTCCAATAAAGTCGGCTCTTCAATTTGCCACGGCTTAAGTGTTAACAAAGTGCTGAGCGTTATGCTGCAACCCCATTCCCTCAGACAATTGTAATAGCGGCGCTAGCAGCAGACACTGTCCCGCTCTATGCACAAGCCATTACCGTATGTTCTCACAGTTACCTTCCATGGTGTCAGAGCAGCAGGAGGCCTCCTGGGCGGGCCATTCATTCCTTCTCTCTTTTTCACAGCGCACTTGCCAAATGGGTTGCCCTTGACAACCAGAGCCAGCTCTGATGTCAGCAGCCCTGTGCACAAGCTGTCAGTGAAGGCTAGCACAGGGAGAGAGTATATCCGCGTGCGTGTCTGAGGCAGACTGTTATGTTAGCACACGGCACTGCTAGGTTATGAAAGAGTAATCCCGGCTTGCTGCTGCTGCACGGCGAATCACTGGGAGTTCATAGAGAGAGCCACGAGAATTATGCTAACATTCGGTAGCAGAAGGGGATGCACAGGGCCTTTATTTATGCTTGCGCATGTTCCTTATTCTGATTACGGTAACCAATATAATAATTAGTTCTGCTAAATAGTCGCTCGATAACTTTGTTTATACAGTATGTAATTTCCTGGACTTGGTTCTCCTGGAGGAACAGCGCTGGGGTGCAGGGGCGCGGGACTCCTGTCAGTAGCCCAGCCACTCGTATACTGACTCGAGTATAAGCCGAGGTAGACTTTTTCAGCACATTTTGGATGCTGAAAAACTCGGCTTATACTCGAGTATATACGGTACATATTTATATACCAAGGGTATCTAAGACACTACCTATAAGCTCTTATAAAAAAACTGCAGAATAATTATTATATGAGAAAAAGACCATAGCCACATAGGGTGATTCTTAGTGCTTCTACATTTACTCCATTTACAGGGAATAAATTGAGAACAATAACGATTTAATATCATTTTAAATGACAACCATTTCTGTTCTGTGTTTTTAGCTGAAAACATAATGCCCCAATCAATGTTCTGAAGGGCAGCCCTCAAGGCACTAGAATTAGCTTTTCTGAAATTCATGTTTTTTGTTGCCCCAGTGTATATTTGTTTTTTGCACCAGACATTAAATTATATAACATTATGGTCACTATTACCCAGGGGTTCAATGACTTGCACATTTGCTATAAGTTCTGGGTCATTTGAGTTCACTTGATCCAGAAAAGCATTTTTTCTGGTTGGCTCCTCAACAGCCTATGCCATAAAATTGTCATGCAACAAGTTTATAAACTTGTTCCCATTAACTGATCTGGCAGTACTGTTGCTCCAGTCAATATCTGGGTAATTAAAATCTCTCATTATCATTAATTTACCCAAACTAGCAGCCTTTTCTATTTGCATCAGGAGATTAGCCTACTCCTCATTTACATTAGGGGGTCTATAGCATACCCCTACAATTAATTTGCTGAACTCTTTACAATTGGTGAACTCCACCCATAAGACTTCTGCCCCCTCATTTTCTAACATTACCTCTTCCTTTATATACTTTTTTAAATTCTGCCAAACAAACAGGCATACCCCTCCTCCTTTTCAATTGCCTCTGTCCCTCCGAAACATAGGATTTTTATAGCAGATTAGGGTGACTGTAGATAATTGACTCCTGAAAGAGCTGGGTGGTGACAGGGGTATAGCTGTATAAAGATGAAATAAAACATATTTCAGTAAACTGGTTATTCTCATCAAGTATCTTGAAACATGTCTTTGTGGCCATAGTTAAGACACCCACAACTGCAGTGTGCCACTTGTCCTTTTATCTGGAATGAGGTACACTTACACCCACTTGTACTTGTGTCAAAATGCGCTCTTTGCACTTCTGTATAGTTGTGGTTGGTGCAACACAGTGCTTACTGCCTTCTGTTCCAAATCAGGTGCTGCGGCGCCTATTGACAAAGGAGAACCCTGGAGCTATTGTCACCTCCTGACTGTAGGCTGTAGCTCCAGGGTTCCCTTTACGCCCTGCGTCAATAGCCACAGAACATGTGTGCCTAATGTGTGCAGGCATCACTTACACAGAGAACACTGGAATTGGTACCAGGCAGAAAATTGCTCCTAATTTGCAACAAAGCTCACATGCAGAAAGTCGCAGCACAGTTGTGTCAAGCAAATTGGGCAGTTGCTCCAGCAATGACGCTAGAGTTCTGCGAAAAAAGAATATTGGGACCCCAAGGGGTCCTGGGCTAAGCGCTGCAGGTCCACATTTTAAGACCAAGCAATACCCTTATTCAAGCAATCCATGATGGAGTATTGGTTCATCATTAATGGACTGCCAATTAAGGTAACGTTATTAAAATAAAATAACACTTGGGAAAATGAGTCTATAGCTAGCACATTGTTACAGAATAGGATTCTACTCTCTCCTCTTTATTACTGGCTCAAAAATAATAGGATATACAACATAATTTATACTGGAAGCACAAGAAAAATACCAGTGGAAGCATATATGTAATATACCGTTTCATTAACATGATTTAATTTATCCAGGCTTTGTTAATAATTTTTTGATTCTAAAAGCATTGAATACTGTTTTAAAAAGCCTATAAAAAACATGACTGTTGAATTATACACTGAACTGGCTTCTGATCATAGGTTCTGTATCCCTATAACAGTACCAATTCATAACTTTTAATTTTGGCCACAGCAATTCCCCATCTTTTGATCTTTTTTAGGCCATCTTTTGTGTATTCAGTGTGCTGTGGGATGTGCTAAGCTTAGGGGTTGTTATAAATCAAATCTGAAAGACTAGCAAAAGTTAGGCTATATCTATCATAGAACAGAATACAGGGCTGATTATTACTTAGTCTATGATGAAGTAGGCATGTAGGCATAAAATGCATGTGGACATGCTACTTGAATAAAGTGTTTTAGTTTATTAGTTACAGTATCCCAGATCACATGCTATAAATCAGAAGAAAATGCAGAGCTACTGGGGTCATTTGAATGCATAGATATTCACAGGTAAAGGGTTGTGGCAGCCTTGGGCTACACAACAAATATAAGTTGTGAAATTTCTAGCCAAATTTTTTTACTTTTGTTCCATTAAAATAAATATCTGCCATGATTTCTGCAGTTCTTACCTAAAGCAAGGATTTAGCCATGGCTCATCAATTATTGTGCCTTACAAATTTTATATTTTGCAATAGAATATAGAGCTAAGAATTACCTTGTTCGAAAATTGTACAAAAAACAAGACACATTATTAAAAATGGTTTGGTTTACAATCATACGAATTTTCTTCTTCTGGAAAACTGGCATTCGATGGAAGGACAGACTAAATTAACCATGCGTCATTCGCATTTTAAAGTTAATATGTTATTTCAATAAGTCTGTAGAAATGCCGAATATGATTTATATTTATTTCTGGCTAATATGAAATTATCAATCCAAAACTCAAATTTAATGCTTGAAAGGAAGTTAATTCCGTTGAGCTATGCACTTAAATCAGTGCTCTGCAGTCATTTTGTTTTCCTCTTTTTCACACCAGTTGGCATTCAGCATTTAATTTTTCGACAGTACCACTGAGAATTTCATGTTAGTAAATCAGACAGATATTAAACCAATGTATCAATAACAAGCTGTGAATATGCTGAACTTTGTTTTGGGTCAGATCCTTTGTTTTTTCTCCCATTGATTAATAGATCTTATGGGACTGTTCTGTATATTAAATTTTTACATACAAGAACGCCGCAGGTTAGACAGATGTCAAAACTGTTGACTCCTCCCATGTTTCATTTTTATCTTTATGCTTGTGAAATGCTTGACTACACACACAAAGCTAGACTCCACTGATGCAGTCAAAATATTCAAATTAATTACAGTCTAATGTAATTGAAGACATTTCTTTAAAGTTATACATATTCTCATATACTTTTATAGAGAAGTGACATATCTGAGACATAATAATTGACAGGGGCCATGGCTGATGGGAAGATTTGGCGACAAATGTCCTGAAATTGCGTCTCCATTGTAAATAACTGAAATCGCTGGCAGTTTAACCAACATATCACAAAGTCGCCAGAAGTTTCCTCCAAAGGCAACTACTGAAAGGAAGAATGGCCAGAGTCCACCACCTCCCACTATAACTTGATTGAACCTCAATAAAAATCTATATTTCCATAGGAGTAACTGATACATCACAGTACAATAGTTGTAATGATATCACTGTGTTGAATTCACCCAGAGACTTCAGTACCTAGAGACATTTGTTGATCTAATCCCCTCCATATTACTTACTTGCTGGTTCGATGATGTTTCGGCTCCTTTTAAAATCTGCTTTTCATTCATCAGATCAGTTAGGAGATTTTTACTTTTAGAAATCTTTTCCTCAGTAAATGAAATCTTCAAATTATATTCATCCCATGTGTTCTTGAAACACATTAAGGTATCCCTGTTTGAAGAAGGTTGTTGATTAAAAAATATAAAAATACAAATGTGTTCGGCATCTGTTTACAGGTACGGGATCTGTTATCCGGAAACCCTTTACCCAGAAGGCATCAAATTACAGGTAGTTTTTTTTAATTGATTTCCTTTTTCTCTGTAATAATAAAACAGTACCTTGTACATGATCCCAAATAAGATATAAGTAACCCTTGTTGGAGGCAAAAGAATCCTATTAGTTATATTTAGGGGCAGATTTATCAAAATGTGAGTTTAGAGCTTTATAAATAAAAACTCATCATGTTCTATTCATTCCTATGCGATTTTAGAATGGTATTTATCAATGGGTGAATATTAGAACTCACCATTTGATTAATATGGTTCTAAAAATCCCATAGGAATGAATAGAATGTGGGTTTTTATTTATTAAACTCACATTTTGATAAATCTGCCCCTTAATGTTCAAATGATTTTTTAGTAGACTTAGGGGGTTATTTATTAAGGTTCGAGTTGTGTTTTCCACAAAAAACTTTAAGGTTTTTTTTTGTCAAAACTCAAATTTCTGAGTTAAATTTTTTTTTAAATGTTTCAAGATTTATTATACCCTGATCCTGGAAATAGCTTGAATCTGAAAATACAACATGTAAAACCTGTCGAGGTCATGTAGGAGTCAATGGCAGAGGTCACTTGAACCATTTGAAGATGTTAATAGCATGCATGATGTTCAAGTTTTTTTTGAGTGTTTTGCCCGAAAACTCGATGAATTTGGCCAATTGTTCTTTTTTGCTTAGAAGAAAACTCGATTAATTAGAGTTTTCGGGTTTCGCAACCCGAACTTGCTGAATCAAGGTTTTTCCATTTGAGATTTTTTTTAAAGAAGAACCCATGCGAATTGTGCGTTCATTCAAGTTCATTCGAGGTATAAAAACTCTAACATTCGACCTTTGATAAATAACCCCCTCACAGATCCCCTAGACAGAAAGATCCCTTATCCGAGAAAGCTGAGATACCGAACATTCTGGATAACAGGTCCCATCCCTGTACCATACACCTTTTTAAACATGAGCATAATTAATAGAACTAATGCTGAAACTTCAATCTTCAAATTATTGTACTTGGATCATTCTTTTTGCCTTCCCATTTACTAGTTTAAGCTTAATTGGCTGAGCTAGTTTAACTAGCAATACTGACTTCTGAATAAACCCACTCCCTTTATACCGGATGGTTTTGGTTTACAGATAAGAAGTCCATTATGTTTTACCTGTGCACTGGTCAAGAACCAAACTTGGAGTACCTTCAATTTCCCCACTTGCTCTGTTTAGCTCAAGAAATAACAAAACCATAGATATTTCCTGACTTAAACAACAGGCATAAAGTACACAAGCATTTTGCTATTGTTTAAGCCAGCCTTATTCATTCTTGCTGAAGAATAGTGTATAATGCCCCTTTAAATACAGTGTATGCAATATAGAATTATAGGTCATGTCAAAAATGCTGAAGAGTAAATTCTCTGCACTTGTGCCAATATTTATTATTACATCCCTACTTGCATGACTGCAGATCTCTCTCCAGTTTATCAAGTTCAGCTCTCATTTTTGTTCTTTCTTTTTTGGCTTCTGAAGTAGCTTGGTCAAAGCTCATCAGAGCAGATGCATGTTTGCCTTCTGCTTCAGATAGCAGCACTGTTGCCTTAAAGAAATTAGAGATACATTATTTTTATTACAGTACAAATAGATAATCTGAGTTTTCTTTTGCATGAAAATCATTAGAGACAATACAAAATGTTGTCCTTTATAACAGTGCTGACAATGTGCTTCCAAGTAGAGCTGATCATCTGATATCACCAAATAGTTGGTGACAATGATGTTAAATTAAAAGAAAACAAAAAGCATAAAAAACTCTTGGGAAAACTGAAGCTGATAAACAGTCCTTAAAGGGCCACATCCAGCCCCAGGGCTCCAACTCAATAGCATGCATTGCATTATAAGACTATGCATTATAAGACTTGAATTTTTTTTTAACTGAACTCTTACAGCACAGTGGTTATCTGACAGTAGAATTCAGTGATAATTGGGATGTAAAAAAAAGTGTGACAAGCTAATTAGCCAACTCTTTGAAATGGAGAATAACTACATGCATGTTACAGTGTGTGGTTTTAGAAACAGAAATATAAGCATTAAAAGCTCAACAGTCCCATGCAGTTTGCCTAATTACATCTCTGGGTAAAAAAACAAAACTTGCAGTATTACTTATTACCAGCCCATACCCTATGTTTATGTAAAAGGGTCTGTTCACCTTTGAGTTGAGGGAGTGATATCACTTTTGTTTTTCATTTTTTGTAATTAGTGGGTTTTTTCACACAACTCTTCAGTTTGCAATTTCAGCAACCTGGTTGCTAGGGACCTAATTAATCTAACAATGATGGACTGATTTGAATAAGAGAATGGAATATGAATAAGAGAGGCCTGAATAGAAAGATGAGTCATAAAAAGTAGCAATAAAAATAAATGTATAGCTTTATGTAACATTTGTTTTTAGATTGGGTCAGTGATCCCCATTTGAAATCTGGAAATATTCAGGAGAAGAAGGTAAATAATTCAAAACTATACAAATTAAGTAATGAAAACCAATTTAAAAGTTTAGAATTAGCTTAGAATGGCGTGCCAAGGAGTGATCCGTCACCATGACGGATGACACGCATGCGACGTGTTGAATGTCCAGAAGATAAAGGAAGTAAATGAGAAATCACAGGTAAAAACTACATATATCCGACTGTCGGATGAAAACGCTGCATCTTCATCTGACCAGGGCCGGGCCACACAGGCCGGATGACTTAGGCAACCCGGCCGGCCGCGTCGCCCCCTCCACAGCACGTAAACGTGTATGACAGTGTGCGTGCATTCTCGTCACCGTGCATGCCCCCTCCACTCACTTATGCATGCGCGCAGGACACTTTAGACCAGACTGAAGTAGGCAGCAGTTCAGGTACGTGCTTATCCCTAGTTCCGTCCCTGCATCCAACATTCTCATATATGTAGTTTTTACCTTCGATTTCTCATTCACTTCCTTTATCTTCTATACATCCGACACGCATGGCGACGGATCGCATCTTGGCGCGCCGTGGAGTTCAGAGCTTAGCCATTTTACAACTTACTAAAAGTTAACCTAAATGTGAACCACCCCTTTAATGTCTCATATATTGTTTTACTCTCTACCTCTGCCATAAGTAAAGAATAAAGAAGTTTCAGTCATAAAATAGTTTATTCAAGAATCAGAATAGCAAATGTCTTCAACACACATGGCAGCCTTGAGAGCAATAAAGTACAGGTATGGGAAATTGGTCTTTCTGTTATGTCAATCACTATTTGTCTATAAAGAGGACATTATAGACAAATAGCAGGGGACCTTTTTACCCATAAAGTGGATCACCGTACCAGAGGCCTCCCCTTTAGACTAGAAGAAAAGAACTTTAATTTGAAGCAACGTAGGAGGTTCGTCACAATCAGGACAGTGAGGTTGTGGAATGCACTGCCGGGTGATGTTGTGATGGCTGATTCAGTTAATGCCTTTAAAGGACCAGTAACATCAAAAAAATTAATTGTTTTAAAGTAATAAAAATATAATGCAGTGTTGCCCTGCACGAGTAAAACTGCTGTGTTTGCTTCAGAAACACTACTATTGTTTATATAAATAAGCTGCTGTGTAGCCATGGGGGCAGCCATTCAAAGGAGAAAAGGCTCAAGTTACACAGCAGACAGCAGATAAGCTCTGTCTGTCTAATGGTGTTATCTGTTATCCATTATCTATCCTGTGCCATTTAGCCGTTTTTCAATTTCCGCCATTGCTACACAGCAGCTTGTTTATATGAACTATATTAGTGTTTCTGAAGCAAACACATCCGTTTTACCAGTGCAGGGCAACACTACATGATATTTTCATTACTTTAAAACATTTTCAGTTTTTGGTGTTACTGTTCCTTTAAGAATGGCTTGGATGATTTTTTGGACAGACATAATATCAAAGGCTATTGTGATACTAAGCTCTATAGTTAGTATAGGTATGGGTATATAGAATTTAATTAAAAGTAGGGAGGGTTGTGTGTATGGATGCTGGGTTTTCATTTGGAGGGGTTGAACTTGATGGACTTTGTCTTTTTTCAACCCAATTTAACTATGTAACTAACTATGTAACTAACTATGTAACTATGTAACTATTTCTTATGGCTACCTATTAAAAACACAATAGGAATATTTTGCAATCAGCAATGCTATGCTACTTACAGTCATGTTTACTTTCTTTACAGGAAAAAAAGAATTAATCAGTCAAAAATGTAGCCGCTATGGGAGATGGCAATGTTTAGCTGAAGTTTTTGCATAATGGATTTCATGATAAAAATGTTCCCTACTTATATTGTGCAGATACATACTTTAAAAAAAATGACATGCATAGCCTACATCAGGGATCCCCAACCTTATGAACCCGAGTGCAACATTCAGAAGAAAAAGGAGTTGGGGAGCAACACAAGCATAAAAAATGTTCTTGGGGTGCCAAATAAGTGCTGTGATTGGCCATTTGCTAGCCCCTATGTGGATTGTCAACCTACATTGTGACTCTGTTTGGCAGAACACCTGGTTTTTATACAATCAAAATTTGTCTCTAAGACAGGGATTCAAAAATAAGCACCTGCTTTAAGGCCACTGGGAGCAGCAGTCAAGGGGTTGGAGATCAACATGTTGCTCATGAGCTACTGGTTGGGGATCACTGGCCTAAATAAAGTTATGCATTAGTGTGATGAGGACACATAGGGGGGTATTAACTAAAACTCGACTTTATCTCATTTTTTATTAAAACAAGTTCCCATCCACGAATTTAACTCATTTATCAAATAATCAGCTTGAAAAAGTCGGTGCGGGAAAAGTCTTGACAATCGTGCGAAAATTCGAATTGTATGACTTTTTCAAATTTTCATTGAATTACTCAATTCCTCAATAGCAAGCACAAAAGCACAACAAATTATACAAACAAAACTACAAAAAATGTATACAACATACTAGTTGAGAATTCTGTGAGACAGTTATATTGATGTTGTGATTTGTTATTCCATCTAGCATCAAAAGACTTAAGGTACATACAGTATATGTTTTAAAAAAATCACTCACATTCTATTCATTCCAATTTGATTTTTAGAACTGCATTTATCAAATTGTGAACTCTAACTTTCCCCCATTGATAAACATGATTCTAAAACGCCCATAGGAATGAATAGAAAGTGGGTGAGTTTTTTTTTGTGGTGAGCTCTAATCTCACATTTTGATAAATCTGTGAAGACAACAGTATAATACAATGATAGAGTATTGAAAAATCATATACAGTATCTTGTATTATAGGCCCTCCTTACAATGGTCTGGAACAATTTGATTTTTGGATGAAAATGTATATAAATGTAAAAGAAAGTTACTATATACTAAACCTACCTCTTCTTGTGCTTGCCTTATTTTATTCATAGTTTCAGTCTCGAGCTTTAGCTTGTCTTCCAGCAGAGGGCTGTGTTTCTTAATAAAGTCGATTTCCTCTTGCAGTCTTGCATTGACTGCCTCTGTCTTGGCGGCTTTGCTCTGTGAATTTTCTAGATCTTGCTGTTTACATGAGATGTGCCACTGTAGTTCAGAGATATCCTGAGCACAGGCTTCATACTCTGAAAAGAAATACATTTGGGTCAATAGGGAAGAATAGTGAGATTTGTATGGGAAATAAAGACATAGGAAAGATGATATACTATCCAGTACATCATGCATATGAACAGAGCAGAAATAGCAGGCAGAATTGGATACTTTCTAAATCAAAAGCATCATTCCTCACATCTCTAACAGATGCTTTATACTTCTCATGAATGATATGACTTGTAAATAGAGTTCTAAGTTCTGACAACTAGCAAATTTACAGTATAATTTGTTAATACAGGTACACAATCTGTTATCCAGAAACCCATTATCCAGAAACCTCCGATTTACAGGAAGGATGTATCCCATAGGCTCCATTTTATCCAAGTAACTCACATTTTTATGATTTTTTTTTTTCCTTTGTCTCTGTAATACTAAAAATAACACAGTACATTGTACATGATCCCAGCTAAGATATAATTAATCCTCATTGGAGGCAAAAAAAAGCCTATTGGGTTTATTTAACGTTTAAATGATTTTTTAGTGTACTTAAGGTAGGGAGATCCAAATAATGGAAAGATCTGTTATCTGGAAAACATCAGGTCCTGAGCATTCTGTATAATATGTCCCATACCTGTATTATTATTATTGTTATTAATAATAAAAACAACAATAATAATAATAACGTATTTATAAAGTGCCAATATATTCAGCAGGGCTGTACACAAACAACAAATTTGTCAAGGTCTAGGCACAAGTGCAGAAGCACTAAGGGTAACAAATTGCAGCCCCTACATTCTCATACATTGTGCAATATGTGATTCAGCCCCTGCGCAGGACTGTAAGGTATTGACAAGACAAAGCACAGCCCTGTACATAATGCCCATGTTACAAAATAAAATGTTAAACTTGATGAGCATGTATCTCTTTTCAACACTTTCTATGAACTATATTATATCTCAGCATCAGGGTTATCAAAAAGATGAGCAATTATGTAATTATAAAAACAAGTACTGAGCACTCTAAATTTACATGTCTTGCCACACATTTCTTTACACACAAGAGATTGACAGCAGCCTCCATTTTTCTGTTCACTTAGTTGGCTTTTACTCAAAGATTGTAACTAAGTATTTTCTATAGAAGCACAGAATACAACATTTCCATACATATACATTCTTACTCTGGTCTAGATCATGTGCAGGTTGTTTAGCAATGTCCAGCTACCCCAACATGTGTGCGAGCCTTGAACAGTACTTTGATGCAATCAAATCACAAAAAATACATTTATCAAAAATATTTAAAATATCTCCACATAAAATATACATGGTGTCCTGTATGGTTTTAAAAGAGATTAGTGGATATAATCTGAGCTTTGAGTTGACATTGCTTTATGTTGTTTAATTATTTAGAATTTGTTTTTATAGTTAATATTTTAATATTAAGTAAGTGCAGGAAAATGGTAAGACAGAGCAGATGTCATATCTGCAATAAAGACTTTTGATTTTATAAACCTGACTTCTGGGGGATTCATTTATTATAGTGTTGCCTTTACTACACATTTCGATTTAGTGATCCAAATTCAGTGGATTTCACTCTAAAACTCGAATTAATTCGAACTATTCGAGATTTTTTCCGTGGAAAACTTGGGTTATTAATCCCGAATTCACTGATTCGAGTTTTTTCCATTCAAGTTTTTTATTAAATACGAAACCATTCGAGTTGTGCTTTCATTCAAGTTCATTGAATTGAATTAGTGTACAAATGTCAGACTTATTCTTGCTTTATATGTGGTTAATATGATATTAGCCTTAATGTGTCCATTCCAACAAAAAAACAGATTTTTACCCCTCTGAACAGCTTCAGGAAGATGACTGGATTTCCACAAAGATAGTCCATCAATTTTTTTAGTAAGAGCTGCCTGTCTCTTATTTTCAAGCTTCAACAATGCTTCTGCTTCTTGACGGTCTGCTTCTAAGCGCCAAATCAGTTCTGCAACTTCTGAAATTACACTTTCAGCGTCTCTCCTAAGAACTACATTTCCGTCTTGTTGGCAATCTGAAATGGTAGATTTGAAAGAATCTTTAAATGCTTTCCCCTTTAAAACTATTTCAAATACTTTTTGGACCCAACATGCAGGACAAGTGGTTATCTGCACAGAGAGAGAGAGAGAGAGAGAGAGAGAGAGAGAGAGAGAGAGAGAAAAAAAAGAGAGAGAGAGAAAAAAAAGAGAGAGAGAGAAAAAGAGAGAGAGAAAAAGAGAGAGAGAGAGAGAGATAAGGTGCACACCATAGACAGATGTTTAACCTGGGTGCCTGAGCTAAGAAACAACACAAGCAATGCAGAAGAACTACACTGACAGGACTTGCTGAATCAATCTTCCAAAGGTTTATTTTGCTCAACGTTTCAGTCTCTCCCTGGTCCTCTCATACGAATACCTGGCGGCACCCGAGTAGCGGAGGGCTCCTCCTGAAGCCAGGTGGTTGCTAAAGGCAGAAGAGTGAGCCGGGACCTTGGGGTTTTCTCTGGGTTTGGGACTCCGTTCCTAACAGTTTGTTGAGCTAGAACATGGACGCTGCTGGAGCAGCTACTTCCCCCGCTACCACTGAAGCAATTCTGGTGAGTCTCCTACAGTGCCTCAGAGAACAGGAGGCCAAACAGGACCAGATTGTCCAATGCCTTCATGGACTCTCTGCCAGGCTGGATATTGTCCAGCAGCAACCTGCTGATGCTTCTGTCACAGCTCCTGCACAGGTAAGCAGATCATTACCCTCCCCTACAAGTAGTTCCTTAGTGGAGCCCAGGATACCTTTTCCGGAGAAATTCTCAGGGGTTCGCAGCAGATTTTTTGCATTCCAGGAGGCTTGTATACTTCATTTTGGCTTCCTACCCTACAAAGGAGTCTAGGGTAAATTTTGTGATAACTCTGCTGCAAGGGGATCCACAGCTATGGGCATTTAGCTTGTCTCATTGTGATCCAGCCGTCTCTCCTTAGAAGCTTTCTTTAAGGTCATGGCGGTAAACTACAATCATCCTGACTGCACCGCCACTGCCGATACAGCCATTTGTAATCTCAGAATCTTGTTCAGAACTCCGCCACTGGGCAGTTGAGACAGGCTGGAATGATGCTGTTCTGAGAAGCCAATTCAGGGTGGGTTTGTAGCTTTATAAATTTCCCTATGCAGCCTTCCCTTGATGCTCTCATGCATCTGTCTATACAGGTTGATAGAAAGCATAGGGAGGGATGCAAAGAGGTTTTGTCCTTTGCCTCTGTTCCATCCATAGTATTGGTCTAGTAGGCGGGCAAATGGGTTATGTTTATATTGTGGGGACAAAGGGCATTTTCGCGATTCCTTTCCCAAGAGGCTAGGAAATGGCAGAGCCTAAACTGGTCTGGGGAGTCCTGTCTGGGTTATGCCATTTCCACTCAACAATCATCATTTTCCTTACAAATAATGATAATTGTGATAGGGGCCAATACAGGGATCTGCTATCTTGGATTCTGGGGCTGCAGGGAATTTTTTGGATTTTGGGTTTGTAAGTAAACACTTCATACCCTTTGAACCCCAGAACTCTCTCATCTCTTAGGCTGTCTGTTATAGATGGCAGTTCTGTTCGGGGGTTGTGCCTTCTAAATCCATAGTTCTCCATATGTCTGTGGGTAATCATGCTGAACTCCTTTTCTTTTACATGAGATTGTCCACAATCCCCGGGTAGATTGGCCCTCTGGTGAAATATTATAGTGGAGCCCAGGTTGTCAATCTTCTTGTTTTAAAATGGCCCAGACCCTAGCCGCAACTACTCTGGAAGGCTTACCCCCTTGTTACACTCCTTTTTCTGATGTCTTCTGTAAAAAGGCAGCTAAAACCCTACCCCCTCACAGGTCCCATGACTGCGTTATTAAATTACTTCCAGGCTACTCACTAGGGATGCACCGAATCCACTTTTTTGGATTCGGCCGAACCCCCGAATACTTCACGAAGGATTCGGCCGAATACCGAACCGAATCCTAATTTGCATATGCAAATTGGGGTGGGAAGGGGAAAACATTTTTTACTTCCTTGTTTTCTGACAAAAAGTCACGCAATTTCCCTCCCTGCCCCTAATTTGCATATGCAAATTAGGATTCGGATTTGGTTTGGCCGGGCAGAAGGATTCGGCCGAATCCTGCTGAAAAAGGCCGAATCCTGGCCGAATCCCGAACCGAATCCTGGATTCGGTGCATCCCTACTACTCACCTCCTAAGGGTAGAATTTATCTGCTTTCTCTTCCAGAATCACTAGCCATGGAAGAGTATATCAAGCAATTTTCTTCTCCTGCAGGTGCTGGTTTCTTTTTTGTTGAAAAGAAAGATAGAAGTCCTAAAGGGATGGGCATTATGAGTACTCAGTAATGCTCTTCAGTTTAAGTAATGCCCCAGCTTTCTTCCAAAAGTTTGTTAACAATATCTTTCATGATCTTTTGGGTCCTTATGTTGTGGCTTATTTAGACAACATTTTAATTTACTCTCCCAACATGCCTGGGAAGTGTTATCCAGATTGAGGCAAAACCACCTGTATGCCAAACTAAAAAAATCTCTGTTTGAGGATTCCACAGCACCGTTCCTAGGATATATTATTTCTCATGAAGGCCTAGAAATGGAACCAACAAAGGTTCAGGCTATTCAAGATTGGGCACAACCCCTTTCAATATGGGCTATTCAAAGGTTTTTTGGGTTTGCCAATTATTATTGACAGTTTATTCAACATTTTTGTACTCTGGTGGCCCCAATTACTGCCCTGACTAAAAAAGGGGTAGATCCTAGTGTTTGGTCTGCTGAGGCTGTAGAGCCTTTTTGTTCTTGCAAGAAAGAATTTATTTCAGCTCCTGTGCTCCAGCATCCTGATTCCTCTCTGCCCTTTATAATCGAACTCGATGCCTCTGAGATTGGTGCTGGAGCAGTGTTGTCTCAGCAACACCCAGTTACCAGTAAGATTCATCCATGTGCTTTTTTTTCCCAAGAAATTTTCCTCTGCAGAAATCAATTATATCGGTAATAGGGATTTGTTAGCCATCAAATGGGCATTCGAGGAGTGGAGACATCTTCTAGAGTGTGCTAAGCATTTGGTTACTCTCTTCACAGTTCATAAGAACCTGTTGTATATTGAATCTGTCAAGCATCTAAATCCCAGGCAGGCAAGATGAGCTTTGTTTTCTACCCTCTGTAACTTTATCATTACTTACAGACCTGGGGAAAAGAAAGCAAAGGCAGACACTTTCTCTAGAAGTTTTGTCTCCAGCCTTAGGGAGTATTCTGAACCTGCTCCTATTGTTCCCAGGAAGGTGATTGTAGCAGAACATTTTAATATGACTGTGTTTCAGTGTCTCAAGGTTTGCAAAGGAAAGGTATTTTGAACATTTTGTAACCCGAGCGGGAATGCAATTTTGTGCAAGCGACAAAACATCCTGTGTGACATCACCCTAAAGCAATTAAGTAAAATATGTGTTTCAAAAACAGACTACTTTACATAACATTTCACATTGTTTTTAGGCAGACATTTACATTTGGCAGTGTGATGATAGTGTCCCTTTATCCACATGGGTTTTATGGGCAAATAGTTGCACACAAGCCAAAGATTACCGTGTCAAATTCCAGTGTGCTCAGGAGCAATGAAGAACATTTTATGGAATGGTAACGAGGCAGGCTTACCTTTATCAGTAAGTCCAAATCCTCTAACGTGTAAGTTTGGAGCCTCTGGTGAAGCACTTCTGATATTATCTCCACTAGGCACATATGAAACACTGTGAAAATGATATCATTTAATAAAACCAGGTCTAACTAGAGTCAGTGAATGTTAGGGCTGAAACTAGGGGTATGCAAAAGAAGCACACGCCTAAGGTGCAATGGTGGGGCGTAATAAACACGTACCTCTTCTTTCAACCTATCCCTAAGTCCAGGACCTTTCCCTACCACCACCCTCATGCCATCGCCAAACCTGTGTGTGCTTCCCCTGGCCTATAGTGTCACCTTCATGCACCCATTTATGCTTGGGGGCCGAGTTGTCTGGCCGGCTTGGCACGGCACGGTACTGATGAATGTACAAATATGCATTTTAAGTGATATAACAATTTTTTTATTGATCTCAATGTTAAGGGACCAGTAAGTCATTAGTGTGCATTTTGATATAATATACTGTTACACAGCACTGGAAAAATCTTGTCTGTTTGATAAAGAAAAATAACTACAGTTTATATCAGTAAGCTTTAAAAAAATCGAATTTTTTTGATGCAACACAGAGCAAAATGCTATTTTTATATTATTTCCCCTAAAAATGTAAGTCTTGGTAAACAAATCCCCCTGTTATGCACTGACTAAAGATATAAAAAAAAATCCTGCCATTCATGTTCATGTCCTATAAGCAGTTGCACACTTTCCTTTGTGTGTTATCTGTGAACATGGGACCTCACCTTTATTAGTGAGACTTATTGAAAGAGAATAATGCAGACACTGCAGGGCAGCAATTATTAGCCAAATGAGTCCATATTTGACTGCCATTTGTTTTTAGATACACATAGCACCAGTTGTTTTTATTTGATAATATATTAACAGTTATCTTAGATTTCCCACATGCAATCATGAACGTGTTTTAGCTGCCTTTTAATAGTAAAGAGAGGAATTGCGCTCTCTGCATTCGTTTTCTGGCCCTCTCAACCCAATCCAAGTACTCGAGGTAAGTGAGTGCATGAGGGGAGTGACATCAAAGATACCTGTATGGTATCCATGTTCCTGAAGCTCAATAAAAAACATTACAAATTCTTACCATTTACTGTCGCTTCTCTGTACTCTGTAATCCTGCTGAAAGCAAATAATAAAATAATTAAAGATGATCATAGTATTCAATAAATGTAAAGATGTAAGCAGTAAAAATGAATGTATTTTTTTGTAAAAAAATTATTAAAACATTTTGGCAGCAATGTACACTAATATGCAGTCATGATAGTTTATCTTTACTAAAAGATATATGGGGAGGCAAACATATTTTGGCCTCTAACACTTTATTTTTATAATATTCCATCTTATATATTCCAAAGACAATACAAGCTCCTTGAACTTTGATTTGAGCTGAATGAAAAGCATAGGGAAATATATAATTACACACACTCATCATATTATTATACATGGTATTTCAGAAAGGTACACATTCTGTGCAAGATGTTATCAGTTTTTTATTACAATATAGTAACACTTTTTTTCCATCATGCTCTAAGAAATGATTCAGGAAATGATAAACAACTTATATAATTATAGATAATACCATAAAAGTTTAATTTACAAAAAATGTTTAATAAATTCTATTTAGATTTAGTTAAAAACAAATAAACAAAGAACTTCCTCCATAACTCCTTCCTTAACTCCAGCATGGCAATGGGTCTTACAGGTGTGATAATGAACAGGAACACACTCAATACACCAAAAGCCTTTATGAAATTATTATTTTGTACGAATGTACCAAAATTAGTTGTATTCTAATAAAACATTTTCATATTCACATTTGAGGACAATCAGAAAACTTTTATCATTAGTAAATGAAACATTTAGCATTTTTTCATTTAAATCACATAAATAAATGGTATGGCTTTATAATCTCACAATGTATGCTAGCTTGCAACTTTCCAAATGAATGAACATCATACAGAAATAATTTAACAGTATATACAATGTACCTGCAGGAAACACTCTTTCATTTTTTGTTCCAGCTGTTCAATGTGGGAAAGAGCCTTGGTCACACAGGGCAGTGGAGTGTTTACAAGCTCACAGCTATGCCTTTTCATAGGGCGTATTAAAACTTCATTTTCCCTTCTACTTGTGAGCAAAGCTAGAAATGAAACATGTAACGTTCAAAAGCCTTTGAATGCAGCAAAAGAGCATTTAAGATACAATCGAAGACAACTTTGAAATTAAATCAGATGAACGGTTAATTTACAAGAATACAATACAAAGAAACAAATGTAAATAAGCAACATACACTTTTAATATCATGGAAACTGGGTATTTGTCCCATTTTTTATAACCACATTATTAGAGGTGGGACCTAATGACTAATTCACTTTTCACATTTATCTTGTATCCTGACAATGGGAGGTTTAGTCATCATAAACTGAAGCACTGGTGGTGACAAAAAATTCTATATGCTTTCCGCCAGGCGGTGCCTAACATATTAGCACCCAGATTTATTCCAGGCTGCTATACTCAAATTTCCTAAGTACATCTAGCAGTCTTTTGGAACACCTTTTCTTTTCATCATGAGTGCTATCTTGGTTATGTAGCACCTGGGAGATTCGCGGCCAACAGATTTTTTCTTTTCCTGGTAATAGCTAAATTGTTGTCTTTGTTGAATGCACCAACTTAGTAAAATATATTCCAAAATCCATGACTACACACTTGCCACCTCCTTCAACAAGGGTCTGCTCTGTCATAAGATACAGTGATGGAGAAGTGCCTGCAGAGCAATGGAGAAAATACACAACAGTGTAGATAACATTTGAAATGCTTTTTCCTTTTAACTTTTACCTGAAAGTGACTGGTCAGTAGTAGAAAGCTTTAAATCTGACATTGCAGCACAAGGAACAGTCTTGTTTACCATCATCTTTTCCTCTGCTTTTGCCTCAAAGCTGAAACAAAATGAAAGCAATTAAAATCAGCAAGCACTACCTTACAATCCAGCTTTGCCATGTGTCCTTTCAAGCACATATCACGTATTGGTTACTGAAGACCAGACTACCCGAATAAAACACATGGTTCAGCTTAACCATTATGAACTAAAACCCCCAATATGGGAAATATTATAATATCTTATCAACATGGACACACCATGTTATGAAACATTTTACACAATTACAGTTGAGGAAAGAGAGGCCACCTGAGAAAAGGAGGAGGAGGTTATAAAGAAAGCTGGTCATACACTTTGAGATCTGCTCATTTGGTGGAGTAACTATCATGGATATCTGCCCAATTTTGTCCACCAGTGGACTGGGCCAAAGAGGGCTAACCAATCATGGGCCCCAGAAGCCAACATCTGGAACATTCTACAGGTCTGTGGAGAACCAGTGTGCAAAGATAGCATCAACGTGTGTAATTAGCATTTTCATTCATAAACCACAAGCAAATTCCTTTGCCATATTTTTAATTTGTCAATGTTTGTGATTTGCGATGATGGCATCACGTTTGGTGTGCCAATATGAGTGGAACCACAGACAGTGTTTCCATGTCATTCACTGAGTGCAAATCATTTGAATGTGTAAAGACACAATGTAGATAACACTTCAGTAACACTTTAAGGGCCCCTTGGTGTCTATGCTGGTGTACATGTGAAAGATCTGTTGCAGTGGTTCCCCACCAGAGGCTAACAAGCAATATGTTGCTCCCCAACCCCTTGGATGTTGCTTGCAATGGCCTAAAAAAGTGCTTACTTTTGAGTTCTAGTCTTCGAGGCAAATCTTAATTACATAAAAAACAGACATAAGATATTACTGGTCCCACGGCAAATCAAAATTCAAGCCCCCAAAATGTCTAGAGGTTGACCTGTCTTACCAATATTTATTGAAATTGTATATGAACTAGGACCTCATGGGGCCCCTATACCTCCTCCCCCCTCCTGCAGCCACAGGGTCTGCTTCCACTGTAGTTAGACCCCTGAAACCACGTATACTGCCAAGTAGAGCTTCTGTAGGCTGTCAGTCCAAATAGGGGCTACAAATCAGCATCAGACTGGGGGGCCCAGGGACCACAGCCTCAGGGGCCCCCTATACCATCCCCCAGCCGCAGCGTTTTCTCTGCACTCCCCTTCCCCGGAGCGTGTACCTTTTCTGTGCGTCAGCGTGACCGGGTGCAGAGAGGAGTTCAGGGAGCGGATCTGGGCCAGTACAGCGAGGCCCCATTCCATCCCCGGCCCCCATACCTTCCCCCGAGCCCCCGGCTGCAAAGTTCTGTCTGCAATCCCCCCTCCCTGCCCCAGAGCACACGCATATGTGTACCTTTTCTATGCGTCAGCGCAACCGGGTTCAGGGAGTAAGTGCAGAGAGAGGCGTTTTGGTTTTGCTGCATGGTTCTGAGATATTGGGATGACTGAATCCATGATAAGAGGATGTTTTTTTACATCTCTGCTTCATACCATGTTGGACACCTACGACCATGAGGTGTCTGATTTGTTAAATATATATATATATATATATATATACACATATATATATATATATATATTTGTTCTTGCACCAGGTTGGAGATCATTGCCAGGAAGGCAAAGTCCCTTTATTCTAAAGCCATGAGGTGTCTGATTTGTTAAATATATATATATATACATTTGTTCTTGCACCAGGCTGGAGCAGGGCCGGATTTGCCCTGAGGGTGCCCAGAGGCCAGCATCCTCCGTCGCCCCCTCTCACTCTCTAGATAACGCACATGTGCATCCACTAAGAGGCTGGCGTCCTCCGTCACCCCTTCCTTCTCTCAAGATAGCGCGCATGTGCATCCTCTTAGCTTGGTTTCGGAGCACTAGCCGATCAGCGCTCCGACAAAAAAAGGATTGTGCGGCTGGGCGGCATGTCGCCCCTTAATTGATGCCGCCCTAGGCCCGGGCCTATGCGGCTTTGCCGCAAATCCGGGCCTGGGTTGGAGATCAACGCCAGTAAGGCAATGTCCCTTTATTCTAAAGCCAGGGGAAGGGGCATTTTACAGGTTACTGCTTTTCATGCTTAAATCAAGACCCGGACTGGCAATCTGTGGGTTCTGGCAAAAGCCAGAGGGGGCTGCTATAAGGTCCCATAGAAAGTCAGTATTTAGTGGGCTGGTGGGGGCTGTTTGGGCCGCTATGTGGGTTGATTGGGCCTCTGTGTACCTGAAATGCCAAGGCCTATTTTAATTCTCAGTCCGGACCTGCTTAAATCTGACACAGAGAGCGATGCAATGGTCTAAAATCAGCTTGATTCATGACTGGGGTTCAGACAGCAATCAGATTAGCATAGTTTTCCCTGCCCCTAGTGTTGTGTACTGAAGCCTGTCTCTGAAAAGCTCAAGGCAATAGCACATCAAACTGCATGTTGGGTAACTAAGCACATGAAAACATTCCCTGACAGATATTCCTTACTTCAAGAAAGTGAACGCAAAAAAAATCCTTCCAAAAACATTATTTACAGTTAATTATAAAACAAATTTTTATAGCTCACTTAAAATGCCTAAACCTAAGGAGGCTAGCAGAAAGATAGGTACGAATAAAACGATATGCTGCTTCCTAAACCTAAGTCTCCAGCAATATTCAGGTCTATTCACTATTCCGTAACTTTACCTTGCTTGCATCTGAGCATATAAATGTACCGGACCCGAAAGCACTGCCCAGAGATTCGAGCGTACGTGTAACCATGACAACAGACACTCGGTTCTTTCCTTGCGTACAAACTCCCGATTGGGTAACGCAGACACAGATGAAACGTAACTAATGTATCAGCCAATCCAGGATGTCCTTTCCAGATATCCGCCTCACGTGATCAGCTTTCAACTTCATACTGGGGAGGCACAGGGAAATCAGGGGGATTTCTGATCTGTAGAAAGCCGACAAGATCTACTGATTGCGGTTAAATCAAAGACGATGTCCGCTTTGCGTGAAGCACATTTCCAATATATGTTCAGTGGTTTTAAAATTATTTGTATGTGGAATTGCTATTGAAAGACGTGTCTGTTCATTTTAGCACTGCTGGGTCTGTTTGTGGAAACAATGTAGGGTCAGAAGGCCCGGATTTGTGGAGAGGCCACCAAGGGCCGGGCCTAGGGCGGCAGGATTTGCGGGGGCAGCAACCACACCCACATTGGTTCAGAAACACTGGTGATGCGCAGGAGATTCAACAGTTTTTTAAATTTCCCCGTATGCCAATCCTCATTGTTCTGGTCCCGATGATGAAAATTTGAGCAAATAAAAGGGAGGGGACGGGCGACCAACGACATCTGGCCTAGGGGTGCCAGCTATGTAAATCTGGCCTTGAGGGGAAGCAGTGGCGTACCACAGGTAGGGTTGCCACCCGGCCGGTATTTTACCAGCCTAGCCGATAAAACACCTGCCAAGGCCGGGCCGATATTTTTATATTTACCGGCCATGTAGCTGCCGGTAAATTGTAATACCCTTCAAAAAGACCCCTCGCCTGCCCCCAATCCCCTGTGACTTAGCTTTTGTCCTCCATCTTCGGTTCTCTTTCGGCCCCTTTTTGCTTCACAGCCCGTCCCTTTTGGTGTCGTGGCCCGCCCCTTTTGTTCCCACCCCCACCAGCCAGTAACAAATAGAGGAAAAGGTGGCAACCCTAACCACAGGCCAGGTGCAAGAGCTGCACTTGCACCCCCCCCTAGTCTGCCCTACCTGCTGGTACATGCGCCCTGCACACAGTCACACTCTTTACTATGGGACAATTCTTGCTTGATGCCTGGGGGAACCTGGATGCAGTCACAACTGGTGTCATGGTCGGCCTGGGGGGTCGAGGGCTCACCGGGCTACTGTCGCAGGGCCCCCCTCTGGGTCCCCTGCTGAGCCGCCCCCTTGGTTGCAGGAGGTCCAGCCAGGGAGATTCCACAGGGAGCGGATCTGGGTCGCTCCGAGTTTTTTACCGGTGCCCTGCTGGCCCAGTTCAACGCCCCCCCCAGTCAGGGTCGGCCTGGGGGGCCACCCCCCCCCCTCTGGGTCACGGCAGGGAGATGCGACAGGGAGATTCCACAGGGAGCGGACCTGGGCTGGGGTTTTTCCCGGTGCCCCGCTGGCCCAGTCCAACCCTGTCCCCAGAAGCAGGCATGGACAGGGATTCACCAAGGCACTAACAGCCCCCAACTAGCCCACTAACTAGTCACTATAGTGTCTGTGGAATTTTACAGCAATCTTCTGGCATTTCCCAGAATCCACAGATTGCCAGTCTGGTCCTGCCTGTTAGTAACACCACTGAGCTGAAGTCAGGTCTCCTCCAGGTCTCTTAATCAGCTGGTTTCTGCTACATTGTTTCAAAACTCAGACAAACCAGTGTGGGTACTGCTTTCAATAGAGTCTTGGCTGGATGATTGATAGTTGATTACAGATACAAAGTTGCACTGGTATATGTAAAGGAAAGAAATACAAAAGGGAATATGAAAGTGGTTTCAGCTGCAATTACAATTATACTTAATTGTTTTTATCAAATGTATACACAAAAGGTACTTTGAATTAAAATTTCTTCAAATATGCAAAAAAACAGCCCCATTAAATGCAATCAGTTCAGCCCTCTTGGATGGACATTACAGAAGGATATGGTGACCCTAGCTTATTACATGACCTGCCAACCTAACAGTGAAAAGCTGCCTGGGGAACAAGATTGCTAGGAATGATGGCAGAGCTGTTGACCTGTACAGATTTGGTAGAGGTATGCACAGCACTTCTACCAAGCAGAGCTGGAGCTTTGCATAATTCATGTACTCATTCTAATTTCTACCCGGAAAGAAATGGCACATGGGCTAATTCCTCAAGCTCCTAAGTTTTTAAGTGGTAATCGTCTGAACCCCAAATGCACTTGAATTGTCCAAGCAATTACAATTTAGGACAATGAAGAGGCAACTGCAAGCATTTTGGAACAGTAGAAAATACTAAAGATTGCCTTATGCGCCATTGCCCTTAAAGAAGATATGAAGATATAATCACTGGGGTTGCAAAAATACTAAATCCATTTTGGTATGCAACTCCTGTGACTAAGACAGCTGAACTGTTTTGCTTTTAAAGGAGACATAGAGGATACATGACAACACCCTAATTTTGTGGACAATTATGAGTAATATATGGTGTTGCTAGAAATTAATATTATCTTTAAAATAGCCCCTTTATTAGAGCTCTCATAGATGTTGACTGGTCCCTGTCCATGTATCAAATGAGGGGCGGGCATGTCTTAATGGTCCCTGCCAGAAGCACAGTAGGATGGGGACAGCCAATCACAGCCCTGCAGTCACATAAGCAAAGACAGGCTTCAGTTCCCTATCAGGTCCTGCTAGCTGCTGATTGGTTCCTGTCCTATAGTGCAGTGAGCTGAGAGCCACCGGCTACCCTGCACAGCCTGGGAATTCAGGGAGCAGGAAGTGGAAGAGAAGGGAGGATTATTAGGGTTTTTATAGAAATATTCAATAAATCAGCCTGAAACACTACTTTTTTAAATCACATTTCTTCTATATCTAAATGAGTATAATGCACTGGTACGTTCTTATTTTTTACACAAAATGTCTGCATAAATATTCCCTAAAAATATTCTCTCATTCTCCCACTATTCTCTCATTTTCTTTGTGTCCTCTGCCACAGATATCTTTGTGTAAAGAAGACAATACTATAACCATGTTTTCTTCTGACACGGACATTTTATGTGAAGAAAGTCACAATCTTGCCACTGTAAACATTGTTAAACTTCAGAGAACTTTTGATTTTGAAGTAAAAAATCAAAGTTGTACTTGCCTATTTATGCAGCCAGGGGTCACTCTCTAACAAGAATTTGAGATGTTGCATGCCTTTACCTTCAAAGATAATAGGGCTAATTTACTAACAAATGTGCAATATGAAAAGTGAAAAATGGAAAACAAATCACCATGTTATTTACCCATAATGCAGTGTATCTATATCTCAAGTGTAATTTGGACAAGTAGCCTATCACACTGCATCATTTACCAACATTAATTTACTCCCACATTAGTAAATTGCACACTTATTGCATTCCTGTTTGTGTAAGTCATTTGAGCACACCAATATATGTTTTGCTGAAAATTGCATTTGTGTGAGGCAAAAATCTGTTGCATGTGTAGCAAATGGGTCCTTGGAAGCAACAGAAGGTGCTTATTGCAGGGCTTCCTTGCCAACAATACCAGTGTTTTGGTGTAAGGCATGGAAGGATAGCATAGCATAGCATGTATTGCCTTATATACCTCTGTGAAAAGCCTTTGGGTGGATGCAATTAAGCTTCCCTTTTTAAACTTGAATTGGACTTGGTTACCTGAGCCATAGTATTTATTATAAACAGCTTGGATTTCCTTTAGCTGCAATGGTGTTTATGTTATCATAAAAACACACAATTATAACTCTGCAGTCTGCACTTATGTCTGGTTTGTATGTAATGTATATTAGATCTTACCTTTGTGTAATAAAGTAGGGAACTGGTTCTCTTTTAACCACTGCAGGATCATTATATATTTTAATATATTTGTAATTTTGTGAGCTAAAAAGGACTTGACCATATGCTTAAAGTGAATATATTAAAAGCATCCTTCATTTCTGAATTATCTTTCAGCAATATTGAAGCAATGCAGTTGATAACTCCAGTTTGATAAGCCAGACTGCCCATATACTGACCCAAGAACATAAAATTTGGTCATCTGTGACAAAAACATCAGCATTTGTGTGGTTGGTCTAAGTAAGCCTACAGTCCATGGTGGATATGGTTTATATATCCAAAGCTAAGGGGCCTATTTATTAGGGATGCACCAAATCCACTATTTTGGATTCGGCCGACAGGTCCGGGCCATGCCGACAGGGCACCCTAGGCACCCGATTGGCTATCCCACGACCCTCCCCCGTGTGCGCATGCATGATTGCGCACATACCATAGGATTAAAGAAAAAGTATCAAGGGCAGAGGAGGAAGGTAGGGGGGAGTGACGGAGGGAGAGAAGAGGAGAGGGGAGAGGAGGGGGGAGAGCAGCAAGCAGGGGAGAAACCTGGACTAGGGGTAGGCAGAAAACTTCTGAATATGTACCTGCCCAGCGCCCCCACATCTTTGTGCCCTAGACAGGTGCCTCGTCTGCCTACCCCTAGTTCCGGCCTTGTCGGCCGAACTCCTGAATCCTTCGCAAAAGATTTGGCCGAATACCAAACCGAATCCGAATTTTTTACTGCCTTGTTTTATGACAAAAAGTCATGTAATTTCCCTTTCCTTTAATTTGCATATGCAAATTAGGATTCGGATTCGGTTCAGCCGGGCAAAAATCGAAAACCTCTAAAAGTCTGAATTGATTTAGTGCGGTCCAATAGGATTAGTGCAGCTCCCATTGACTTCTATTGGACCTCTACAACTTTTACCTTGTTTTGTATTAGAGGTTTTCGTGGTTTTTACACTTTTTAAACCTAGAAATTTTAGAGCTTTTTTGAAAAAAGTAGATAACCACAAATTTTTTGAGATGTGTGAAATTTTTTTTAAATTCAATTGTTAGTAAATGGGCCCCTAAGTCTTCAAAGCATTCTTGACAAAACTGTGAAAATATGTACACTTAGTACATTAAGTTTTGACCAGCATCTTTCCTAAATGTCAAATGCACGAGTCCACATGTTGTTACATTTATATTGCCTAAACTGTAGTCACTTTTGGACTACATGTATGTCAATCTGTGACTTCTGCTCCTACTCAGGTGCCAGTGAGCAGCGGGTTACCATGAGTGGCAATAAGCTGCCTCTAACGCTAAATGCCAAATTTTCCATTTTTACAAGAGTGCAATTGTGATGGTGAGGGGGTAGCATTGGGGCTGCTGACAGAAGCTTGATTACCCAGGCTATGTTCTGTTACAACCTTGACATGTTGCAGTCAATTTTAAGGGCCTGCAAAAAATAGGACATCCATGGTATGTGAAAAAAACTAACCCTCTCCCAAAAATAGTGTTATTTCTGAATGGCTTCATGCTTTTAACTATATACAGGGTTACACTTTATACAACTAAATAATTGCTACCAAAACAAAGCACCACACATTCATGTTATGCTACTGCCTGCATATTACTGGAACCATGTGCTTGCTGTTTAGCTGTGTTTTCTGCCATCTTGGACAACTGCTAGTGACTTCAGTGAGCTTCATCACTGGTTTTCTCTTTGGTCTTTTGTGTGTACACAGCTTGGACTTATTTTAACTATTAAAAAATACAGTTTGTCTCCTTTAGCAATAAGGATGAATTGCTCTCTTGCAGACCTGGGGAAATTCTTTTCTGACCTGGGCAATTAGTTTATATATATTTTTCCCAAGTTTGCATGTGTTTCTTCTTCTGCTCTACAAACATATACTCAGGGCTGGATTTACATAATGCACACCCCTAGGCCCACTGCCATTTGTCTCCTCCCTTTTATTCACGAAAATTTTCATCGGGACCGAAGCAATGGGGATTGGAATAGGAAATTTATAAAACTATTGTATCTCCTGCGTATCCCCAGTGTTTCTGAACAACTGTGGGTATGGTTTGGCAGCATGCCGCCCCCTAAAATCCTGGCCCTGCCAGTAAAAATGTTTCTTGATGCTACTGTTATTTATAGGGAAAAACCATAGAAATATTGGAAGGCTGGTATTTTTTTCCAGAAAATGTGGCAACCCTATCTGTAGGTTGACTCCTGATATATGTGCAAATGTAAAAAAAAGTTTCATGGATAAGTATGAAAAGGAAATTTTTTTATTATTGACAGGGACTCCTGGTGGCAAAGCATGAAGCCCTGGGCCCCTACCTGGGTGGCATTATGAAATCACAGCTCTCCCACTGGTATTCCCACTATATATAATACAGCTTTCGATGGGACGCTGCAATTTTTCGTAGTGCGGCAACAGCTAGAAGGCTGCAATTGCAATTCGGATACCCCTTCTGTACTGAATGAAAACACCACATAAATGTTTATTACACATTGGTCACGGGGCCGTGCATTATACCTTTACCAACCCCCCCACAATATGTCCTTTGTGTGTTGGCTCGTCACACGGAAGTGAAAGGAAACAGCAGCAGCGTGAAGCCGGCTGGAAAGGGGTGGGGGTTGGGTGGGATTTGCGCAAGGAAACCCCTGGCGCTGTCAGGATTTCCTAGCGCTGCTTTGGGAGAACTCGCGAGTTTTGGCCGCTGCATCCCTCGCGAGAGCAGCAAGTCGCCATTCTGCGTGACGTCACTGTGTATTGTTGTGAGGGGGGACGGGAGCATCCCAGAGCTGTCAGCTGCCGAGTATTGCCGCCGCAGTCGCCACCACCGTAGCTGTTCCCCCGCGCAGCCGCTTATCAAGGAGGGAGGCGCGTTATTGCACAGGGCGTCCCTGTATCACGCTCAGCCATTGTTTTCATTCGAAGCCCCCCGAGTGCCCGTGGAACGCCCACGTCGTAAGAACCATCAATGAGATGCAAACATGAAAGACAAGAGGAAGAAGAAGGACCGCACCTGGGCCGAGGCTGCCCGCCTGGTATGTACCTCAGCACCCGCACACAAGCAGCAAGGATCTCTCTTTGTTGACTTGTACTTGTGCAGGACTCACTCATGCTCTAGTGTTCATTGTAGCATTACCCAGAGTGCATTGCAAGGTAGACTTACACCAGCAACAGGGAATCTTTGGCTTTACATCTGTTGCACTTGGGGACATACTACAATCGGAATTCTGCAGCCCATTATTTGTGTATCCTCTGTGCAGCTAGATAAATACCATTACTTTCCCCCACACATCATATTATATAACTTATGTGAGACATACAACTTGTATTCTGTACTGAACATTTGCCATTAGTTCCTGCTAGTCAGTGTAATGCAGATGCACATGCACTGGAGGATTCCCATGCTGAATGCAGACCATTGCAGGCTCATTGCTGCCTCTCCATTGTTCTCATCATTCTTGCCAACAGTGCTAACAATCAGGACAGGTGAAAGGTTCAAACACGACAGACTGACAGATGGACCCTGGTACAAAGATACCAGTGGCCCAACATACACACAAAGAAAAGTGAACATACATTTTTGGGGATTAAATGGTGTGTGTATATTGGCCAGTTGATCCTGATCACTATCTGGATACCATGGTTTTTGGTTAGTTTGGTGATGGATGCATGAACGTTTCATTGGTGCAAGTAGGACCAGCTTTACTGGCAGCAATGAAGCAGTGATTTTTTTTTATATATATATATATATATATATATATATATATATATATATATATATATATATATATATATATATATATATATATACGAACAGGAAGATAGAAGCGCACTCCTGGGATTTCTTCAAAAGCAAATAATTTTATTAAGTTGTCATTACAGATTACTGCAATGAGAACTTAATAAAATTATTTGCTTTTGAAGAAATCCCAGGAGTGCGCTTCTATCTTCCTGTTCGAATCTACTATTTCCCAGTAGCAGCACCCGGGTATACGAGAGGATTGGCCAAGAGGAGTGCGGATCAGCGAGTTTGTATATACATATATATATATATATATATATATATATATATATATATATATATATATATATACACCGTGCATTGTAGTTTCCAGTTTCTTCACGATCCATGCAGTGACCTACAGGTTAATGTTACTGGAGTGTTTGCCCTTATTCCCAAAGCCTGATTCTAGGTACAATTGCCAGACTCTTTGGGGCTAAGGGCTATGGGTTTTTTCCTCGCTGCTGCCATCCAGCAGAAAACAGTGGCAGAAAAAGCATTGCTGTCCACCTGTCACCGCAATCAATAAAAATGAATGAAAAACATGGTATTGGCTGCACATGGAGCAGTGACAAATCTTTGTGCAAAAATGCTTGCTTGCATGCACTCCATGTGTGTTCAGCACGTCGCTTTTCATTCATTTCTGTTAGAAACTTTGCCAAATGGAGAAGGGCATTTTGACCACAGCTGTTCTTTTGCCAGAGGGCAGTGACAGTCAAAACACCCTAGCAATAGTGAGACCAGTAGCATCAAAAAATTTAATTGTTTTAAAGAAATAAAAATATAATGCAGTGTTGCCCTGCACTAGTAAAACTGCTGTGTATGCTTCAGAAATACTACTATTGTTTATATAAATAAACTGCTGTGTAGCAATGGGGGAAGCCATTCAAAGGAGAAAAGGCTCAGGTTACACAGCAGATAAGCTCTGTAGAACATAATGATGGTATCTGTTATCCACTATTTATCCTGTGCCATATAACCTTTTTTCAATAACCACCATTGCTACTCAGCTGCTTGTTAATATGAACTATAGTAGTGTTTCTGAAGTAAATCGATCCGTTTTACCAGTGCAGGGTAACCGTACATGATATATTCACTGCTTTAAAACACTTTCATTTTTTGGTGTTACTGTTCCTTTAATACCAAATGGATATGTATGCAGTATATCATGTTAATTTTATTTTCGTTTACTTATAAAGCCCCGACATGTTTATACAAAGCTTTTACAGGAGATCATTTAACCTTCCTCAATGGAGTTCACAATCTCAGCTGCACACTAGGGTCAATTTCATCGGAACCAATTAACTTATCTGATCGTTGAAGAACTCAAAGGAAACCCACACCGGTACAGAGAGACCTGCTTGCAGAAAGTGCTTTTGAGAGGAGGTCTGTGCCTCAAACATAGTGCTTCTCATTCAGTAGCATTAGCAGCTGTGGAAGGTGTACAGAGGAATTTTGACCTGATGTTTTCTGCTGGATGGAAGCACTATTCAAAACTCTCCTGATGCCATAGATATGCAGCAACGGTCTTATCAGGGAGTGAGGGTAACTAGGGAAGTGGCAGAGTTGCAGTAATATTAGGCTTTCAGGGCGTCAGGGCTTGATTTACATAGTGGGCACCACTATGCTTCCATTAGTCACCCCTGTCTCCTTGCCTTCACATGCACAAAGTTTTATCATCAGGTTGGGAGCACTGAGGATTGGAAGCCCCAGAACTTCCAAACCAATGTGAGGTGGCATGCCGCCACCTAAATTCCTGCTGCCCTGGGCCTGGGCCTTGGTGGCCTTTGCACAAATCTGGGCCTGCAGGGAGTAGTAGAACAACAGTGTCAGTTTTTTTTTTTTTTTTTAAATGGACTGGGTAGTAGAGGTTTTGTGAGTGCAGGGTGCTAGTGGTAAAAGGCATGGAAGACAAAAATGTGGCTTGTATGCATCTATGATGGAGCACATGTGATAAATGCCTTATAGGAAGGCAGGAGATCATTTTGGACATTAATACTACTACCACATACTAAGTTAATTCAAATGTGAACTTTTTTTGTTTTTTTAAAGAGTTTAGAATTATATGTAATAAAAGGCACTTCCCAGTAGCTGTAACCAATAGCAACCAATAAGATGTTTGCTTTTCAACAGGTGACCAGTAAATTCTACCCGCTGATTGGTTGCTATGGGTTACTGCTCCTGGGCAAGCTTAGTGTCTTATATTACATAACCCAGAGTTTTACCCTCTTGTGACATTTCAAAATTGACTGAATTTTAATTGAGCTGGTTCTCCTATTCCATTAGCTAAATAGAAGCGGCATTCACCCATCGCTACTATACAGTGCTACTGATGGTGTTGTAACAAGTTATAGCAAGCAACAACTTTTTGGACTGATGTGATCAGTGGAAGTGATCATGACGTGTATACTCAAATTTACTTGAATAAATATAAAAAATGATCTAGGGTCCTGTGATCCACTTCCTGTGTCGATGCCTAATATCCGCTCTTTTTTGGATGTAACGGTCAGGTAATGTAAATATCAATGGACCAGCGCTAAAAACAGCTTGAGGATAGACAAAAGGGACAATTGACTAATATAGTGTAGTATTTTTATTTATGGGTGGTCACACACTCTATAAAGGGGGCTCTCCTTCACCTTTAAAGTTACCACCACCTTTTATCGAACCAGTGAGATTTCTAGGTGGGTACTACAAACGTTTACGATTTTTATGGGCCTTCAGGTATAGTGCTGGTCTTCACAGACAGTCTGCTCTTTCCCCTCCAATAGCTCTATAAGAATAGTGTAAAATCCTCTTTAATAATAAAATATATATAAAAAGATTGCACTCACATTTCCACAATGTTTAAACGTATATATCAGAGTCCCCTTAATGCCACAGTCCGGACTTTTCACAATGTGGTCTGTTGTTTTTTTTGCAGGCGTCCTGTCGCATCGTGTAGTCCTTAGGCGCAGTGTGCCTAGAAATCACACTGGTTGGATAAAAGGTGATGGTAACAACTTTAAAGGTGAAGGAGAAGTAGTATCCCTCTTTATAGTGTGACCACTCATAAACAAAAAATACTACGATATATTAGTCAGTTATCCCTTTTGTCTATCCTCGAGCTGTTTTGAGCGCTGGTCCTTTGATATTTACATTACCTCAAATGTACTTGAGTCATGTTATTACATATGATTCCAGGTTAAAGGTACATCTTTTTGGCAGGATGTGACCAGTAACAGCTCAAAGTGCGAAAGAGGATTAAAATACGTGGGGTCATGTTTGAGGTGTAAAGCTGATTGGCCTGTTGGCCACATGGGTTGGATATTGTCTGATTTAGCAATCCACGTGGATTCCAAATTGGGCAATATCACATATAGATGGCAAAATCAAATTATACGCCTGATGTGCCCATGCACATAAAAAGTCCTAATAATACACGGACCAACTTTATGGATGTCCACCTTACATGGCTACAGTACTATCAGTTGTATGGTGTAATTTAGTTTTATTCTTATATGGCCTAAGAGGGGTTTAATGGTCTGTTTATCTTTAATGCGTCTGTCAGTGACTATTTCACATGTCATAAAGAAACACAGACAAATCAGATTTTCGGTCTAGAAAGAATGGCCTAACTGGTGACCAAACCTGGGCATGTACCTCTTTCACTGAATTCTGCAAATTCTCCCAGCCCTAAAGTGTTATTGGGCCCATTTGATCTTTGATAGGCCATGCATTTATCTCTCTAGTCAGAAAAAATGACTTGGCCTAGCATTGATTGTATATCAGACTTGTTCTAACTAGTTCTCCCATTTAAACAAGTCCTATATAGCCTAAAAAAACATAGGATAGAGGTGTAAGTTATCTACCCTTCACAAAGCATCCAAATGATCAAAAAACTAAGACCTCAAGGCCAAATTGAGTCCAGACTATGAGTCAGAAACATTCCCTTTGTTACCAAAGCCTATTCCCATGCCTCTTGTGTGGGGGTTGGTACATATACTGTGGGTATATATTTAAATGTTAAGACTGGACATTGTAATGTTTTGTAACCAAAAGCCTTTTAAAAAAAATGTTTGGCTTTGCTTTTTTTAACCTTTCAGTGTTTAAATCTTGGTGTGCTTGTGTGATGCTAAATGTTCCTTTAATTTTACTACAGTGCCACATAGACATTTGATTACGGTATGTAGATTACTGAGCTTACATTACATGCCAGTCTTGATTGTACAGGTATGGGATCAGTTATTCTGAATGATTGAGACCTGGGGCTCTTCGGTTAAGGGATATTTCTGTAATTGGTATCTCTACCGTAAGGTAAGTCTATTAAAAAAAAAAATAATTGAAATAAAACATTAAACCCAATAGGATTGTTTTGCCAACAATATGGATGTATGCAGTTCAGTGAGAATCAAGGACAAGGTACTGTTATGATTACAGAGAAAAAAATATTTTAATATTTAATTACAACAGACTCTATGGCCTGTCTGCAATTTTGAGCTTTCTGGATAACGGGTTTTCAGGTAATTGATCCCATAGCTACTAGCCTTTAGCTATAAAGTTACAGCTATAAATGCACACTTCTAAAACTTCCTATTACAAGGGACTCATTGGGCCAGAAATAGGAACAAAAAGGCATTAAAGGAGTCTCACTGGGACGGTGCAAAATGTTAGGCACGTCTCCGTCATTGAGACTTTCCTTCTTTAAAGGAAAACTATACCCCCAAAATGAATACTTAAGCAACAGATAGTTTATATCAAATTGAATGACATATTAAAGAATCTTAACAAACTGGAATATATATTTACATAAATATTGCCCTTTAACATCTCTTTCCTTGAACCACCATTTCGTGACTCTATCTGTGCTGCCTCAGAGATCACCTGACCAGAAATACTACAACACTAACTGTAACAGGAAGAAGTGAGGAAGCAAAAGACAGAACTCTGTCTGTTAATTGGCTCATGTGACCTTACATGTGGTTTGTATGTGTGCACAGTGAATCTTACGATCTCAGGGGGTGGCCCTTATTTTATAAAATGGCAATTTTCTATTTATGATTACCCAATGGCACATACTACTAAAAAAGTATATTATTATGATAATGGTTCATTTACATGAAGCAGGGTTTTACACATGAGCGGTTTTACTCAGTATCTTTTAATAGAGACCTACATTGTTTGGGGGGTATAGTTTTCCTTTAAGCATTTACTCCATTTATTGCCCCATATAATCCTATCATAATAAATATATGTAAGAAACACAAGTTCTTATGCAATTTTAATAACTGCCACATTTTTTCCATCCATCAACGTTTCAGTGAACTCTGTCAAGTACTTTGAAGTGTATAATTTTTAGGGATGCACCGAATCCAGGATTCGGTTCGGGATTCGGCCAGGATTCGGCCTTTTTCAGCAGGATTCGGATTCGGCCGAATCCTTCTGCCTGGCCGAACCGAATCCGAAACCTAATTTACATATGCAAATTAGGGGTGGGGAGGGAAATTGTGTGACGTTTTGTCACAAAACAAGGAAGTAAAAAATGTTTTCCCCTTCCCACCCCTAATTAACATATGCAAATTAGGGTTCGGATTCGGTTCGGTATTCGGCCGAATCTTTTGTGAAGGATTCGGGGGTTCGGCCGAATCCAAAATAGTGGATTCGGTGCATCCCTAATAATTTTGGTGTGCTTTCAGAATAACTCGAAGTCGAATGTGGTTCTCCAGAGTGAACTTTACTTTTACCTTTTAATTTTAAGTACATAATTCTAATCTTAACAAATCTTTTCCTTTTTCTCTGTAATAATAAAACAGAACCTTGTATTTGATTCTGCTTAATCTGCATGAATTCATATTCCAAAAACAATTCTATTCGGGTTATTTAACGATTGTTTTCATGATTTTTAGCAGACTTAAAGAATGGTAATCCAAATTTTGGAAAGATCACGTATCCAGAAAACCCCAGATCCCACTCATTCTGAATAATAAGTCTCGTCTCCCAAACTCCATTATGATCAAATAATTCAAATTTTTAAAAATAAAAAGCTTTTTCTCTGTAGTAATGAAACCGTTCCTAGTACTTGATCCCAACTAAGATATAATATATACTAATTGGATGCAAGACAATCCTATTGGGTTTAATTAATGATTAAGGGAGCAAAATGTATTTTTTTTAACACAATTGTAATGCAGCATTTCCCACCTCCAAAAAAAAACAGTAAGCTCAGTGCGCCAAGTAGACTATATGGAGTTGCAAAGAGCGCGTTTTGAGGCAATACCTTTAATTAATGGGGCTTTATATACAACTTACTGCAGTGGGAAGTGCAACAGCGCTTTTGAATTACCCCAATATGTTGATAGTTATATTAAATAATTTTGATCACGACATCTCTCTGTTGACTTTTTTTTTTCTGTTTTTTTTACACACGTATGTAAGTGAAGTCTTTGCACCTTTGAGCACTTGAAATACTTAATTTGCCCAGTAGACTTCCTAGGAATTTTGACCTGAGAAGACCAGTCAGCCCAATCAAGTTCATGAAGTTTTCATTGACTCAACATAGGGGCCCATTTACTTAGCTCGAGTGAAGGTATAGAATAAAAAAAAACGTTGCATTTCGAATGATTTTTTTGGCTACTTCAACTAAAGGTCCCCATAGGCTTTCTAATGTTTTTTAGGTTGAAGAAAAAACGTTCGTTCGATGGATTAAAATCCTTCGAATCAAATGATTCGAAGGATTTAATCGTTCGTTCGAATGATTTTTCGTTCGATATTCGAAGTCGAAAGATTTACATTCGGCAGTCGAATATCGAGGGTTAATTAACCCTCGATATTTGACCCTATGTAAATCTGCCCCATAGTGTTAATGCACAGAGAGAAACAGAATTATGTCTGTGTGAATTGTAGCACATTTGTTCTTCTTAACCTGAAATGTCTCTGTACCCATTACTAAAATTAATTGGTCTTTCTAGGCAAAGAGTTACATTGTTAAAATCCTTTGACCCCTCTGATTTTAAACACATTTAATTTCCGTACAGGATTAAACTCATTAATTCGATCTCCACTGAATTACTTAATAAACCAATGTTAACTTGATTCAGGAGTTTCTTTTTAATGTTTTATGAACTGTCTGAAATGTCATTGTCATGAAATTAGATTATGGAATTCCACCTTTTTTCAAATTAGACCATTGCGGTCCAGTTCTTTCAGTCCGCTATACCATCTACTGTAAATTGACGATGTCATTTAAAGGCATAGTAATACCAGAAAATGAAAGTGTTTTAAAGTAATGAAAATATCATGTGCTGTTACCATGCACTGATAAAACTGATATGTTTGCTTCAGAAACACTACTATAGTTCATATAAACAAGCTGCTTTGTAGCAATGGTGGAAATTGAAAACAAAGGCTATATTGCACAGGTAAAATAGTGGATAACGGATAACACCATTATATTCTACAGAGTTTATCTGCTATCTGCTGTGTAAATTGAGCCTTTTCTCCTTTAAATGGCTGCCCCCATTGCTACACAGCTGCTTATTTATATAAACAATTGTAGTGTTTCTGAAGCAAACACAGCAGTTTTACCAGTGCAGGGCAACGCTTTATTATATTTTTATTACTTTAAAACAATTTCATACTGTTCCTTCAAAGAAGTCGCAGAAATCATCAATGAGTTGGCGGACCACAATGCTGTAAATCTTTCTCTTTTACATTTACCTCGGATTTTCCCTATCACATTCACACACACGCGTATAAGGGGGATCTTTTTTTTCCCCGTGGGAGAAAACCCATGGGAGCAGACAAATTTCTTGCAATTCTGGATCAAGCTGGAATCAAACCCCAGTGCTGCAAGACAGAAGAACTAACCATTGAGCCACTGTGATGCTAATTCTAATTCTATTCAGCAGAGCCGTTCACTTTTATTTTGGAGGGGGGGCTGATTTATCTTTAAATTGTGTTTTAATCACATTTTAGTAAGCTTTAGGGGCGTATTGTTTTTAAATAATATTGTGAAACAATTTTACAGTTGGTCCTCTTATTTTTAAATTTTGTATTTACTTCTGCCTCTCAAAAGAATGGAATGTAAAATCATTTGTAGCAAATTACACACAAATTTCAAATAATCAATTGATTTTGTATCCATTCCATGTTACTTGCTGTGTCCCTTTTCTGACAAATACTCTTGCGTTTCTGAAAGCAGGCATTATATGTAAAACTCAAGTTAACATAATTGTCTAGGAACAGATTTAGGGTACCTTCCCCATAGGCTAACATTGATGCTCGGTAGGTTTTAGGTGGCGAAGTAGGAGGTCGAAGTTTTTTTTTTTAAAGAGACAGTACTTCGACTATCGAATAGTCAAATGATTTTGAGTTTGAATCGTTCGATTCAAAGTCGTAGTTCGAAAATCCAAAGTATTTTTTATTCTATTCCTTCACTCGAGCTAAGTAAATGTGCCCCTTAATGTTTCTACTGTTGTACAGGTTATCTCTACATTAATACCTCTTGGTATTAAAGCTTTCTAGCTTGGCCTTGGGCCTTCACTACACACTAATGCTGTGCTGATTCACTGAAAATGTTAATTATATTTCAGTCCTTCCACTGTTTTGCTGTATTTTTCATTCACATGTAGGTAGCATCTGCTGCCCTCTGGCTAAAGCAAAAATACAACTTGTGTTAGAATTAATTCCTGGCTTTTCTTTTCTTGCTAGCTCCAAGCAGAAAAATATCCTTTTTTTTTTCAAAAGGAAAATTGTGATTTTATTTGTATAATTGACAAGTGAAACAATATTGTCCACATTACAATTGTGTGTTTGTTCCACTGTATTAAACAATGACACTATTTATGATACTGTGTGAAACTCCTGAAAAAGGGTGTAAAGAACTGTGTAAAACATGCATGCAAAAACAATGTTCTGATGTAACAAAAGTTTTAATTTCTGGTGTTCGTATCTCTTAAAAAATATTTAATGTATAAGAATAATATGAAGTGAATGTAATGTAATTTTCTTTAATTATTCAAAAAATATATACCTAATTAACTGTCCACTTCAAATCCTGCCCCAACTTCACCCACCAAAATAGAACACTTTTTTACAGAAACAGTAGTACACAGTGCTTCTGCTAGTGAATCACATGGTGAATTTGCAGAGGTGCACACTTGTACTGTGGCTGCTTAATTCTAGTGGAAGCCAGATGGACATACTGGAAGAAGGAAATTTATGTTTTAACAAGTTTCTGCCTGTTCAGTGGGATAACATGTTCATCCAACAGTATACATGAAGCATACAGTCTCGTATGATAATATGAGATTACACTACCATATATAGTTACTTTGTAGCTAACATTAAAAATACACAAGCTTTACAAAAAGTCAATGGGTATAGTCTCTAACAGTTTTATTTAATTTCCCAGTTAGTTTAAATATTTAATTTTTTAGCGTCCATAAAATGAATGGTGCAATTCTAGCTGGCGTGCAACTTTTATTTCTGAGAAAAAACTTGTGCGATAATATTTTGTTACAACTAAATAAAAAAACACCAAGACATATTTAACTTTAAAATCGCGAAGTCTTAATTAAATAATAACCTTATTGAAACTCCGCTTGCGCTCCTCTTCAGAAAAGGAGACAGGGCGACGATCCATCGTGCAGTGCTCGATTTCTCCTCCATGGCTATCTCTTATAGAAGGCAGGGAGGAGAAATGAAGCGCCGCATGATGGATCGTCGCCCTGTAGCCTTTTCTGAAGAGGAGTGTAATCGGAGTTTCACTAAGTTATTTTTTTAATAAAGACTTTGCAATTTTAAAGTTCAATATGTCTTGGTGTTTTTTTATTTTGTTGCATACAAACCAATTTCTTTAAAAAAAATTGACGTTACTGGTCCTTGAACTGCTGCTTCTCTACACTATTCATTTCTCTCCCTCTCTGCCATGTTTATTTAATCCCCTCTCTGCAGTGTTTGTTTTTCTCCCTCTCTGCCCTGTTCATTTAACCCCTCTCTGTCCTGTTCTTTTTCCTCCCTTCACTGCTTGTTCCTTTCCCTTGTGTGAGCTCCGATGCGAACCGCATCATTTTTTGTTTTGTTCCTTTCCCTTGCCCTGCAATAATTGGGTGGTGGGGGGGGGGGGAAGAAAAGCAAACTTCTGTATAAATTAAAAATAAAATACTTTTAGTAGAAGATTAGGATTTTCTAGGGGCAATGCGTATCAGCAGTTTGTATAAATACCATAGTCATTTTCTACAAAGTATTATGTTGTATACAAAAGCAATCAACATCTTTTCGGTTTTCCTCTGTAACTCCTTGGATCTGTTATTATATGTTATACAATTCCAGAACATCAGCTGCATTTATTCCCCTGCAACTCCCTGCTCCTAAACATAAACTGTTCCAAAACAGCTGCATTTTACCTTGCAACTCCCTGCACTTGATTATAAATTGTTCCAGAACAGCTGCATGTATTCCCTTACAACTCCCTGTGCCTGACTAAAAATTGTTCCAGAACAGCTGCATTTTTCTCTTGCAACTCCTAGCACCTGGTCATAAATTGTCCCAGAACAGCTGCATTTATTCCCTTGCAACTCTGTGAAATTAACCATAAATTGTCTCAGAACTGCTGCATTTATTCCTTTGCAGCTCCCTGCACTCGATCATAAACTGTTCCACAACAGCTGCATTTCCCTTTGCAACTCCCTGCACCTGATCATAAATTGTTCCAAAACGGCTGCATTTTACCTTGCAACTCCCTGCACTTGATCATAAATTGTTCCAGAACAGCTGCATGTATTCCCTTGCAACTCCCTCTGCCTGACTATAAACTGTTCCACAGCAGCTGCATTTTCCCTTGCAACTCCAAGCTCTTGGTCATAAATTGTCCCAGAACAGCTGTATGTATTTCCTTGCAACTCCCTGCACCTGATCATCAATTGTTCCAGAATAACTGCATTTATTCCCTTGCAACTCCCTGCACCTGATCACATATCAATATGCAGAGAAACAAACTTACAGCTGCTGTTATGGAATATCATAACATTAAATGCACACTGTGTAACTTTTAAAATTTAATAGAGGCAGGGAGTTGCATAATGTATAACAATGCATTATGGACTAGAAATCATGGTAATTGTGTAACTAAAGCTTTTATCGTATTTGGTTAGATTGGCCCTAGAGGCCATGTTATTCATTTGAATATTTTTTATTTAAAATAAAAGTAGAGAATGTTAGGGTATTGTATTATTAAAAATATTTTACTAATACACATACCCTACTTTAGAGTTTCAACCTCTTAGAAAATAGCAGAAATTAAATATTTTGTGTGCGCTCTTGTTTACGTGAGTACACTAATGTGCAACGTTTCAGCACTTAATTGAATCAGATTTACAGTGCTTTGTATAACATGAGAATGTTGCATGTTGTAAACAAAACAGCAACTCACTCACTGGCATATAAACTGTAGGTCGCATATTTTAGAAATGGATAGTTTGGTTTGTTTTTGTTACAGTATCTCTGTGGATAGCTCAGATCAGTGATATGTCTTTAGGATATTGTCACTGGAGATATATCCTCTGATGTAAAAGGTAACGGCATTTATGTCCTGGCTTGTTAATTCTAGGGTGTACTGTAATAGTCATTCTACATAGTGTCTCATAGATGGGACATCTGACTCCTACTAAAGCATCTGAACTCAATCCCTTTTTATCTTGAAGCATAAATCAATATATATTTAAATAATTGAAAATAATGTTTTAAATAATGTGAGCTGAATGTTCTCATAATTCTGTATTTTAAACAGCAACAACATTGTTATCCGGAAACCAGTTATCCAGAAAGCTCCGAATTACGGAAAGGCCGTCTCCCATAGACTCCATTTTATCAAAATAAATAAAATTCTTTAGAAATTATTTCCTTTTTCTGTAATAATAAAATGGTACCTTGTAGTTGATTCCAACTAAGATAGAATCAATCATTATTAGAGGCAAAACCAGCCTATTGGGTTTATCTACTGTTTACATGATTTTCTAGTAGACTTAAGGTATGTAGATTCAAATTACTGAAAGATCTGTTCTACGGAAAACGCCAGGTCCCGAGCATTCTGGTTAACAGGTTCCATACCTGTATTGCTGTTTGTAGGGCTCTGGTTGTGATGGAATTTCAGTATTTTTCATCCCAATATATTTTATCTTTTAAATACATTAAATTAGTTTAGTACAGGGCATTTGTATAAGTATATGAGTTCATACAACGCAAGATAGCATGTTTTATGCTGTTCTGTTCCATCATCCTTCATTTTAAATATTATAGAGATAACCATGTTGGCACATCTAAAAAAATACTAATGTTTTAATATCTGGCCGTAGGGGTCACTGACCCTGGCAGCCAAGAAACAGATTGTCTGTGAGGCTTCAATTTTATCATTATGTTTATCATTATGCTTATCAGGCCCTTTCTTATTCATCTTTCAGACTGGCTGCCTTTCTGTGGACTGGTTACTTTGGTAATTAAAGGGCCATATGGCCCCCTTGAGTATACATACAGTATGAGTTCAGTGAATAGGACTTGTGCTGAAATTCCTTTTTTATTATTATTATTATTATTATAATCTCAAACAAAAATGGTAGATTTTTTTAATTTATTTTTTAATTCTTGAGGGAACTGAAGCTACTTTATGTTTGGTCCTTCTACATAATTAGATCGGTGTACATATAAGCAGAAGTGCTTTATACATAGTGGATTATAAATATTCAAAGGCATTTCAAGTTCTCGCAATCCATATGTTCTTATGCCCAGTCAGCCACGCATAACAAAATAGCTTAGCAATAGAGATAAAACTAAGTTCTAAATCTGTTCAATAAAAGCTAATTAATCTTGAATGTCCTACTACAAATTACAAATTGAAAGCAAATATCTAATTAGTTGCCATGGGTACCTGATGTTTTATTTAAGCAGCAATGTAAGAAAATTAGCCATGTTTGATGGGTTTCTTTTGCTCCCAGTGTAGTTTGTTTCTTGGCTGTAGAACAAGTAAGTTAAATGGTATCTTGGGGCATCTATGTTGGCAGTAAGATTCAGAGTGATTTGTACTTTTCTGTGTGAATTTCTTACTTTGAATATTGCCTGCGTTGTAATTTTCTTTATTTATTTTTTTTCTGTTTCTATCAGGCTTTAGAAAAACATCCCAATTCACCTATGACTGCAAAACAGATCTTGGAAGTCATTCAGAAAGAAGGTCTAAAAGAAACCAGGTGTGTATTGCATCCGTTACCAATGTGCTGTGCTGGAAAGAAGCAGCTTTTAATAGATTAACGAAAGGGAATTGCATTGTGAGGGACTGTATAATAAGCAAGCATTTTTTATAACCACTAGGGATGGGTGAATTTTTTTCGCCTTGTTTCGCCACGGAAATGCTGCCCATAGACTTGTCTGGCGGCGCATGTAAAAAAAAAAAAAAGACGCATGTCATAAAAAATTGCCGCATGTCAAAACATTTTTTTTGACACCCATAGACTTTAATGGCCAGCGGCGAATGTTTGGCTACGCGAAACGAGCCAAAGTCGCCCAAGCCTAATAACTACTTAATAGGGGGCTGCCTTAAAGGAGAAGGAAAGGTCCAATCTATGAGGGTGCCAAAAAATCTGAGCAATCAATCTACTTTCTCCATTTTTTTTATGGCGATGGTGCTCTTTTGCAGTAGAGTTAAAAGCTTGACTATAGCAAAAAAGGTGGCTTTTTAACCCTACTGCACTTGCTTTGACCGCTGGATTTTAAAGGCGGGAGAAAGAGGATTGCTCGCAAGTACCCCTGCCCGGTGCAGTTTTCTGCTCTGATCAGGGGTATCAGGTAAGTGATTACAATACTTGGGGTGCCGTAACATTACATCTAAGATTGGAACTTTCCTTCTCCTTAAAGGGTACCTGTCATCCAAAAAAAAATTTCAAATCCTATTTTATCACATTAGTCAAGCAAAATTAAATTTAAGTACACTATATAAATGATTTGAATTGTGTTTCCTTCATTCTGGGATGTCCTAATTATAGCAAGTAGGTAGTAGCCATTTTGTGACATGGTTATTAGGCAAGCCTTGTATCATCTCAGAATCTTGTTGTGCATCAGAATGGGAGACCTGATGTCCATCCCCATGCCCTGGCTACACAATTAAATGGTGAAGAGAACGGGGGAATGTGGGGAGAGCAGTGACAGGAAGTGCTGAATGGAAAGTGAAAGTAACTGCCTGCCCCGCCTAAGGCATAGAGCAGGGGCAGGTAATATTTGACAGTTGAGATTTTGACAGTTTACAACAGCTATGAATCCTAGAATGCTAGAATTTGGATTTCATGTTTATTTTGAAAAGGACTTTTATTATATAGTTTTTTGTGTCTTGGTGACAGGTCCACTTTAAAACGGACATCATAAAATGTAGAATGATACTCAGCACTTTATAGTCATCATTGTCATTTGTCCCTATTGCATCAGCAAGTTGTCATTTTGTTATTTAGCTTTTTATTTACCAGCTCTCCAGTTTGTGGTTTTTGCAATCTGGTTCCAAGGGTCCAAATTACCCTAGCAACCATTCACTGATTTGAACAAGAGACTGGAATATGAAGAGGGAAGGATCTGAATAGAGTAATACAAAGTAGAAGTAACAATACATTTGTAGCCTTACAGAGCATTTGTTATTAGTTGGGGTCAGTGATCCCCATTTGAAAGCCGAAAAGAGTCAGAAGAAAAAGGCAAATAATTATAAAAGAACTATAAAAAATAAATCATGAAGACCAACTGAAAAGTTGCTTTGATTTATCCATTCTATAACATACTAAAAATTACCTAAAAGGTTAATCACCCATTTAACCCTTTCCCTGCCAGCCGTTTTGTCCTAGATGCGAACATCTACTGCCAAGCAGTTTTTAGATATTTTGCACTCTTTCACTTTAAGGGCCTTTCCTGGGGTGGTCTTTTAGTTAACCCAGGAAAACAATATATTGTTTTTTTCAGGACAACCTGAACATTCACAATATGCAAGAATTTTGGTGTAATTCTACTTCTATAAAAAAATATTGGATTCTAAGTGTCAAATAAAATGAAAAAAATCATGTTGCACGAAGAACAATCACATATATCAGAAACATCATTCATTTTATGTACGAGAACACAGCCGATTTAGAAAGGTCTATGTCTCCTGAACGCGACAATACCAAATATATATCGTTTTATGGAGATTTCTCACTTGTATAGCTCAAAATCTACAAGCAGTACACAACCAAATTTCCAAAGCAACACTCCCCAAACGGCATACTTTTGATTTCAAGGCCAAACATTCCGCTAACAGTAGGTTTACCCTAGAAAACTACCCATTACTAGAAAGAACAGATTCTGGTGAATCAAAAATGGGTAGAAATATCTTTGTACTCCAAACCACTAAGTTGCAATTGTTTCCTAAAGTTATAATGTTTTATAGAAATTGGTGAATTTTTTGAAAAATGACCTCAAAGCTTCCACTCTACAGCAACATATCTCCCACACATCATTAGGTATCAATGTAAAACACCCCCAATATAAAATCCTGGGTCAAATGAACAGTTTGATGCCCAATATATTCGAATAGATGTACCCAAGCACGTGGCATAGGAGGCCCCAAAAGGAAGACCCCCCGTTTGTTCTGTCATTTCAGATACTGCAAAATCAACACATTTACATCGTTTTGGGGGGCGGCAAAGGTAGAAAAAAGTACGTTCACCCCAGAAAACCATATATTTTCGGAAAGTACACATTCCCCTGAATCCAATTTGGGTATGCATGTCTTTCTACACCAAAGTACCAAGCCGCAAATCATTCCTAAATTTGGTGATTTTGGTGACATTTCCAAAAATCACCTCAAAATATCTACCCTGCAGCATCGTATTACCCACATACTTTTAGGTATCAAGAGAAATCACCCCAAATATGAAAGCCTAGGGTCCTCTGAACAGTTTGATGCCCGATATGTATAGGTGTACCCAAGCACGTGGCATACAGGGGCCCCAAAAGGAAGACCCCCATATAGTCTGTCATTTCAGGTACTGCAAAATCAACACATTTACATTGTTTTGGGGGGGGGGGCAAAAGTAGAAAACAGTAAGTTCACCCCAGAAAACCATATATTTTCGGAAAGTACACATTCCAACGAATCCAAATTGGGTATGCATGTCTTTCTACGCCAAAGTACCAAGCCGCAAATCATTCCTAAATTTGGTGATTTAGGTGACATTTCCAAAAATCACCTCAAAATATCTACTCTGCAGCATCGTATTACCCACATACTTTTAGGTATCAAGACAAATCACCCCAAATATGAAAGCCTAGGGTCCTCTGAACAGTTTGATGCCCAATATGTATAGGTGTACCCAAGCATGTGGCATATAGAGGCCCTAAAAGGAAGACCCCCATATAGTCTGACATTTCAGGTACTGCAAAATCAACACATTTACATTGTTTTGGGGGGGCAAAAGTAGAAAACAGTAAGTTCACCCCAGAAAACCATATATTTTCGGAAAGTACACATTCCCACGAATTCAAATTGGGTATGCATGTCTTTCTACGCCAAAGTACCAAGCCGCAAATCATTCCTAAATTTGGTGATTTAGGTGAATTTTCCAAAAATCACCTCAAAATATCTACCCTGCAGCATCATTTACCCACATACTTTTAGGTATCAAGAGAAATCACCCCAAATATGAAAGCCTAGGGTCCTCTGAACAGTTTGATGCCCAATATGTATAGGTGTACCCAAGCACGTGGCATACAGGGGCCCCAAAAGGAAGACCCCCATATAGTCTGTCATTTCAGGTACTGCAAAATCAACACATTTACATCGTTTTGGGGGGGGCAAAAGTAGAAAACAGTAAGTTCACCCCAGAAAACCATATATTTTCGGAAAGTACACATTCCAACGAATCCAAATTGGGTATGCATGTCTTTCTACGCCAAAGTACCAAGCCGCAAATCATTCCTAAATTTGGTGATTTAGGTGACATTTCCAAAAATCACCTCAAAATATCTACTCTGCAGCATCGTATTACCCACATACTTTTAGGTATCAAGACAAATCACCCCAAATATGAAAGCCTAGGGTCCTCTGAACAGTTTGATGCCCAATATGTATAGGTGTACCCAAGCATGTGGCATATAGAGGCCCTAAAAGGAAGACCCCCATATAGTCTGACATTTCAGGTACTGCAAAATCAACACATTTACATTGTTTTGGGGGGGCAAAAGTAGAAAACAGTAAGTTCACCCCAGAAAACCATATATTTTCGGAAAGTACACATTCCAACGAATCCAAATTGGGTATGCATGTCTTTCTACGCCAAAGTACCAAGCCGCAAATCATTCCTAAATTTGGTGCTTTAGGTGATATTTCCAAAAATCACCTCAAAATATCTACCCTGCAGCATCGTATTACACACATACTTTTAGGTATCAAGACAAATCACCCCAAATATGAAAGCCTAGGGTCCTCTGAACAGTTTGATGCCCAATATGTATAGGTGTACCCAAGCATGTGGCATATAGAGGCCCTAAAAGGAAGACCCCCATATAGTCTGACATTTCAGGTACTGCAAAATCAACACATTTACATTGTTTTGGGGGGGCAAAAGTAGAAAACAGTAAGTTCACCCCAGAAAACCATATATTTTCGGAAAGTACACATTCCAACGAATCCAAATTGGGTATGCATGTCTTTCTACGCCAAAGTACCAAGCCGCAAATCATTCCTAAATTTGGTGCTTTAGGTGATATTTCCAAAAATCACCTCAAAATATCTACCCTGCAGCATCGTATTACACACATACTTTTAGGTATCAAGACAAATCACCCCAAATATGAAAGCCTAGGGTCCTCTGAACAGTTTGATGCCCAATATGTATAGGTGTACCCAAGCATGTGGCATATAGAGGCCCTAAAAGGAAGACCCCCATATAGTCTGACATTTCAGGTACTGCAAAATCAACACATTTACATTGTTTTGGGGGGGCAAAAGTAGAAAACAGTAAGTTCACCCCAGAAAACCATATATTTTCGGAAAGTACACATTCCAACGAATCCAAATTGGGTATGCATGTCTTTCTACGCCAAAGTACCAAGCCGCAAATCATTCCTAAATTTGGTGCTTTAGGTGATATTTCCAAAAATCACCTCAAAATATCTACCCTGCAGCATCGTATTACACACATACTTTTAGGTATCAAGACAAATCACCCCAAATATGAAAGCCTAGGGTCCTCTGAACAGTTTGATGCCCAATATGTATAGGTGTACCCAAGCATGTGGCATATAGAGGCCCTAAAAGGAAGACCCCCATATAGTCTGACATTTCAGGTACTGCAAAATCAACACATTTACATTGTTTTGGGGGGGCAAAAGTAGAAAACAGTAAGTTCACCCCAGAAAACCATATATTTTCGGAAAGTACACATTCCAACGAATCCAAATTGGGTATGCATGTCTTTCTACGCCAAAGTACCAAGCCGCAAATCATTCCTAAATTTGGTGCTTTAGGTGATATTTCCAAAAATCACCTCAAAATATCTACCCTGCAGCATCGTATTACACACATACTTTTAGGTATCAAGACAAATCACCCCAAATATGAAAGCCTGGGGTCCTCTGAACAGTTTGATGCCCAATATGTATAGGTGTACCCAAGCACGTGGCGTATAGGGGCCCCAAAACGAAGACCCCCATATGGTCTGTCATTTCAGGTACTGCAAAATCAACACATTTACATTGTTTTGAGGGGGGCAAATGTAGAAAAAAAGTAAGTTCACCCCAGAAAACCATATATTTTCGGAAAGTACACATTCCCACGGATCTAAATTGGGTATGCATGTCTTTGTACTCCAAAGAACCAAGCCGCAAACCATTCCTAAATTTGGGGATTTTGGGGACATTTCCAAAAATGACTTCAAAATATCTACCCTGCAGCATCGTATTACCCACATACTTTTAGGTATCAAGAGAAATCACCCCAAATATGAAAGCCTAGGGTCCCCTGAACAGTTTGATGCCCAATATGTATAGGTGTACCCAAGCACGTGGCATACAGGGGCCCCAAAAGAAAGACCCCCATATGGTCTGTCATTTCAGGTACTGCAAAATCAACACATTTACATTGTTTTGGGGGGGCAAAAGTAGAAAACAGTAAGTTCACCCCAGAAAACCATATATTTTCGGAAAGTACACATTCCAACGAATCCAAATTGGGTATGCATGTCTTTCTACGCCAAAGTACCAAGCCGCAAATCATTCCTAAATTTGGTGCTTTAGGTGATATTTCCAAAAATCACCTCAAAATATCTACCCTGCAGCATCGTATTACACACATACTTTTAGGTATCAAGACAAATCACCCCAAATATGAAAGCCTGGGGTCCTCTGAACAGTTTGATGCCCAATATGTATAGGTGTACCCAAGCACGTGGCGTATAGGGGACCCAAAACGAAGACCCCCATATGGTCTGTCATTTCAGGTACTGCAAAATCAACACATTTACATTGTTTTGAGGGGGGCAAATGTAGAAAAAAGTAAGTTCACCCCAGAAAACCATATATTTTCGGAAAGTACACATTCCCACGGATCTAAATTGGGTATGCATGTCTTTGTACTCCAAAGAACCAAGCCGCAAACCATTCCTAAATTTGGGGATTTTGGGGACATTTCCAAAAATGACTTCAAAATATCTACCCTGCAGCATCGTATTACCCACATACTTTTAGGTATCAAGAGAAATCACCCCAAATATGAAAGCCTGGGGTCCTCTGAACAGTTTGATGCCCAATATGTATAGGTGTACCCAAGCACGTGGCATATAGGGCCCCAAAACAAAGACCCTCAAATGGTCTGTCATTTCAGGTACTGCAAAATCAACACATTTACATTGTTTTGGGGGGGGCAAAGGTAGAAAAAAGTGCGTTCACCCCATAAAACCATATATTTTTGGAAAGTACACATTCCTGCGAATCCAAATTGGGTATGCATGTCTTTGTACTCCAAAGTACCAAGTCGCAAGCCTTTCCTAAATTTGGCGATAAAAGCAACTGTTTTTACATTTCTGAAAATCGCCTAAAAATATTGCAATTGGCCGCATTTATCTCACCCAATTTCTTACATACAATTGTAAAACACCATAAATATTGATGCCAAGGGTCTACTGAACAGTTTGATGCCCAATATGCATAGATATACCAAGGCAGCTGGCATGTGCGGACCCCAAATAAAAATAGTGAATATGAGTTTTCTCCGCTGCCGATTCGCCTTCTGTGAACATAGACCCTTGACTTCATATTATTTGCCTCAAGACCCTCCTAACAGCAATGACCCCCCAAAACCATACATTTTTGGAAAGTACACATTCTGCCGATTCCAACAAAGATAACGACGTCTTTCTACACGAAACTACCAAACTGCAAAGCTTTTCTAAACATATAGGTTTTTACAACATTTCTGAAAATCGCCTAAAAATGTTGCAGTTTGCCGCATTTATCACACACAATGTTTTACGTACAAAGAAAAATCTCTCTAAATATGGACGTCAGAGGTCTAATAAATAGTTTGATGCCCAATATGTATAGATTTACCAAAGTATGTGTTGTGTATGGACCCCAAATGAAAAACGTGCCTATGAATTTTCACGCTAGCCAACTAAGCTGCAGAAAAGAGAACCCTAACTGTACGTTATGTGCCGTAAGACCCCCAAACTGTAAAAATACCCCCAGAAACCCATATATTTTTGGAAAGCACATATTTTGGCGGATCAAACTAAGTAAAATCTATCTTTCTATACCAAAGCACCAAACAGCAAAACGATACTAAAGATACATAAGGAACAATAATGCAGGGATAAAATTGCAATAAAACCACAAAAATAGCGTAAATCAATGAAATAACAAAATAATTGTTCTGACAGCGTAATTAGTGGCCGAAATCGATTATCCAATAGTCACGCTGCCAAAATAACACGTTTTTAGGCAAAAAAACCAAAAGATAACAGTATAATGAATTCGTAAAAAAAAAAAAAACACCTGTTTTTGTATACATATTTGTGCACTAATAAAAGTTATCTGAGTGTGCAAATACATGTAAATAAGTGTAAATAAGTGTAAATAACTGTACAAAAGGGACCAAGTGTGCTAAAATTAAAAAAAAAAATTTTTAAAAAATTCCAATCTTTACTAAAATGCATAAATGTACTGTAAGTATGTGTAGGTGCAGGTAAGTGTGTAAAAAAAACGTGCACTTACCGTTTTTGGAGCAGGAGAATCGCTGTCTTCTTTGGAGGAGTCCTGGCAGCGTGTCTGCAGAGTTGCTGCGCAGCAGGAAGTGCGTGGGCGGCTCTGCAGGCAGGAAGAAGGGTGAGTGTAGTAGCAGACGCTCCATGCGATGCGTCTGCTACTTTGAAGTCGGATCTGCGACAATCGAGTCGCAGATCCGACTTGACAGCCCCCCAGCCACGTTGCCTAGGGGGCTGTCTTCTGTCCCCACTCTCTGCGGAGGCGGCAAAAGCCGCCGAAGCAGAGAGAGAGCTCAGCTGCCAAAGAACGTACAATGTACGTTCTTGGCAGCCTGAGCATTGGCCTGCCAGCACGTACGCCGTACGTGCTTGGCAGGCAAAGGGTTAAAGGCCATTATAGTATTTCCTTTGTCGGGTTCTGCAGTGATCCAACGATTGCTGTATGGCCGATGGCTCGGGTATTCATCCTTAATGCAGGAGACTCGCAAAGGCAATATTTTTTATTGCTGCTGAAGTTTTTAAGTTATTGATAACTGCTCGCTTGTAATATATTTTCATACTTTATAATATGCTCTATAATAGGAAAGCCATAAACAAATATGTGTGTTTTCAGTTTTGCTCTATTTCTTTTATTCTTTCATTGCATAAATTCCCTTTCTTTGCTTCACTAGCTCCAAGCAATTGCTGCCAGGTCTATGTTATTGTAATTGTTGTTGTGATAAGAGACATTGGATGAGGCGGCCTGTGTGATCTTGTTTGTTTTAGAACCAGAAGTGTGGATGCTGTTATCAGAGTGTCTAAAATCTGTGGTTTTCTGGATAAGGTGTCTTTCTTTTATAAGGAGCACCATAATGAAAACATTTAAAAATGTTAAAATGATATACTCCTGGGGCTGTACTGCAATCAACATGTATGTGCAGAAGGGAATTCAGTATACTCCATTGTACAAGGGATAGGGCCGGAACTAGGGGTAGGCAGAGTAGGCACGTGCCTAGGGCGCAAAGCTGGGGGGACGCCAGGCACCCACCTCCTCTGTCGGCTACCCCAAGTCCGGTTCCCAACTGTCTGGCTGTTATCGCGTCTTTTTTCACTTCTGTGTATGCGCGAAAACTCCATTTCGCGCATGCGCACGCGAGCGTAGATTCGCACAGGCGCCGCTACTGCCCGGCTTGCCTGGCCAGTGTGGCCCGCCTTTGACAAGGGATAGGGGTTGAGCAAACTTTTTACCTATTGCTTTAATTAGGAAATATGTTGGGGTTTCTGCACACAACAGGGTCAAATCTGAAATTGAAGTAAAGTCACATTCTACTACCTGTTATTTCAAGTACAATGCAAACAAGTCAGCAGTACACTGTGATGCCCTTTGTATAAGAAGCAGCTCCTTATTTCACGACCTAACAAATGAAACCAGCACTTTGTTTTGATTGTGCTCATAAGAAACTGACTGATGCAGCAGTATACCCCCTTCTTCAAGTATAGGGTCCAAGTCTTGTTTTCTTTCTGGCGATAATGGAATAGTTTATCTAGTTTATGAAGGCTGTTTTAACATGCAAATTTGTACTTGCATTAGAAAACACGGCTTTAAATGTTATTCTGCACAATGAGCCTTATCTGCATATACTGTATCCAGCTCTAGATTTATATTTGGTGTGCCCAACGTGTGACCACCACCTGCCCCTTTCCCCGATTGGAACATGGTCAGAACAGTTTTGTTCCACCCCTTCCCAGTGAATGGCAGTTGCCATACTATTCGTTCTAAAGGGTGTACAATCGCAACTGTCAACTAACCAAAGACAGTTCTCTAGACAGCAGTAGGAAGCAAGTGTGGTGTATTATGTCTTTGTTCTACTCGTATGCTTGTGCAGATATAAGACATGTTATCCAGAATGCTTGGGACCTGGGGTTTTCCGGATAATGGATCTTTACATAATTTGGATCTTCATACCTGAAGTCTACTAGAATATCATGTAAACATTAAAAAACTCAGTAGGCTGGTGTTGCTTCCAATAAAGATGAATTAAATCTTAGTTTGGTTTAAGTACAAGGTACTGATTTATTATTACACAGCAAAAGCAAATTATTTTTTAAGAATTGAGTCTATGGGAGAAGGTTTTTTAATCCAACTAATTTGGTGTTGCCAGTGATCAGTATTGAGCAGTAACATGCATTCAAATGAGCAAAATTACAAAGGTTCCCAAATTTTTGCACAGCCAGTTTTTCACGTTTGATTTAATTCCATACAACTGAATACTGCTTCACTAAAAATCTTTGTTCAGAAATCACCCCAGTACTCAGATGTTCCTGGGAAATGAAAGACATACCACTGTTCTCCACATACAAATATATACACCCGCACATTGATTGAGGGCAGGTGTGTGTTGATTCTGCTCAGGCTTTTCTGCAAATTGCCCATGCACATAAGGACTGTGTGTAATCATGCAGGTTTGCATTTGGTTCCTGAGGGTCTATCATGTGCGAGGACAAGAGAAGACATGCAGGCAGACCCTTTCATGTAGTTACCAGGCAACCAGATTGCTATGTAACTTGGCTATGACATTGACTAGCTATACTGCTACAGAATTACTTATGCCTTATAATAAACACTGACTTTATCCCAGCAACACAGACCTCTATCTGCAGCCCTAGTTCTGTATGAGTCATTTTGTCCTAGCTAAGCCTAGAGAAGCCAACAGACTCCTTACTTGTGACCCATATTTTTTTTTTTTTATTGCAAAATCAGATTATTTATTTATTTATTTATGTATTTATTTATTTTACAAAACATCAGTCATCAGTACAGGTATAGAATCTCTTAGCCAGGAAGCTCTGGATTACAGACCATCTTCCATCAAGTTCATTTTAAAGGGGACATTCACCATTAATATGTTCAAGAATGGCTAATTCTAAACAAGTTTTCAAATATATATATATATATATATATATATATATTTATTCATTTTTAAATTATTTACCTTCTACTTCTGACTCTTTCCAGCTTTCAAATGGGGGTCACTGACCCCATCTCAAAAACAAATTGTCTGTAATGCTACAAATGTATTGTTATTTCTACTTTTTATTACTCATCTTTCTATTCAAATGATCTAGTATTCATATTTAAATCAATGCATGGTTGCTAGTGTAATTTGGACTCTAGCAACCAGATTGCTTGAATTGCAAACTGGAAAGCTGTCAAATAAAAGCCCAATAACACAAAAACCACAGATTATAAAACATGAAAACCAATTGTAAATTATGTCTGAATATCTCTCTTTACATCTTTAATGATTTCCTTTATAATAGTAAAATAACACATTGTATTTAATGGTAACTAAGCCTTGTAAATCCGTATTGTTGGCAAAATCAGTGCTACGCAATATGTTGGCGCTATATAAATACATGATAATAATAATAAAAACAGTCCTTTTGGGTTTAGTTCATGTTTGTGTTCTTGTAGCCTAAGTTGTGGATATCTAAATTAAATAATAACTCCTTGTTTGGAAAACTCAAGCATCCAAGATAATAGATACCATATTGTATTTTGTCTCAATTAGAAAATTAAGGGGAAGATCAAAATCTGAGTTTTGTTGCATTTTATTATAATCTAACATTCGAGAAAAAAAAGTAGCATGAGTTTTGTCTGCATTTTCTTCCTCATCCGTGTTTTTTTTTATATATTTCCACACACACTTTTTTCGGAAAAAAATTGCATGCCAGCGAGAATCTCATTCATTTTCAATGAGAATAAAAAACTTGAATGTTTTAATAAACTGGGGAAATAAATACATTTGTCAGAGAAAATTGCCATTGACTTCTATACAACCTCGTCTGGTTTTACTTGCGTCTTCTGGCGACTTTGTGGTGTTATTCTTTTATACATGGCGACTATTCAAGGTTACAAAGAATATTCTCGTATATACATACCTGCGTTTTTTTCACTGCTTTTTCCCCCAAATTATGGAGAAAAAAAACTTGTAACACATTATTACAACAAAGGGAGTAGCTTTAAAAGTCCAATTACCTCTGACTCTGACCTGCTGCAGCAAGAACTAGAATAATGGGTGACGTTCTCTTACATTGGCCCAGATACTCCAAACATGATAGATTAGAAAACCATATTTTTCCATATCCATCATAGTAAGCGAATCAGGTCAACATCAAACCACACATATAACAAAGGTTGCAGACCTTGTGAGATAATAGAGAATGGCACTAGTATTTCTGCTCTTGTTTATCTATATGGGTTTAAGTGGAAATCAAATCAAACCGATTTACATGTGACCAGTTGGGGTGGCTGTAGCTTTTCATTGTTTAGTCTCTTGAAGGATTATATGTGTGTGTGTGTGTGTGTGTATATATATATATATATATATATCTATATATATCTATATATATCTATATATATCTATACATATATATATATATATATATATATATATATATATATATATATATATATATATATAATCTATCATACAGTGATGTGCAAAACTATTTGCCCCCTTCCTGATTTCTTATTCTTTTGCATGTTTGTCACACTTAAATGTTTCTGCTCATCAAAAACCGTTAACTATTAGTCAAAGATAACATAATTGAACACAAAATGCAGTTTTTAAATGAAGGTTTACGTTATTAAGGGAGAAAAAAAACTCCAAATCTACATGGGCCTGTGTGAAAAAGTGATTGCCCCCCTTGTTAAAAAATAACTTAACTGTGGTTTATCACACCTGAGTTCAATTTCAAAGGTTATAAAGCCATTTCTAAAGCTTTGGGACTCCAGCGAACCACAGTGAGAGCCATTATCCACAAATGGCAAAAACATGTAACAGTGGTGAACCTTCCCAGGAGTGGCCGGCCGACCAAAATTACCCCAAGAGCGCAGAGACAACTCATCCGAGAGGCCACAAAAGACCCCAGGACAACATCTAAAGAACTGCAGGCCTCACTTGCCTCAATTAAAGGAACAATAACACCAAAAAATGTAAGTGTTTTAAAGTAATGAAAATATAATGTAGTGTTGCCCTGCACTGGTAAAACTGATGTGTTTGCTTCAGAAACACTACTATAGTTCATATATACAAGCTGCTGTGTAGCAATGGCGGAAATTGAAAAACGGCTAAATGGCACAGGTTAACGAATGGATAACAGATAACACCATTAGACAGACAGAGCTTATCTGCTATCTGCTGTGTAACTTGAGCTTTTTCTCCTTTGAATGGCTGCCCCCATTGCTACACAGCAGCTTATTTATATAAACAATAGTAGTGTTTCTGAAGCAAACACAACAGTGTTACCAGTGCAGGGCAACACTGCATTATATTTTCATTACTTTAAAACACTTTTATTTTTTGACGTTACTGTTCCTTTAAGGTCAGTGTTCACGACTCCACCATAAGAAAGAGACTGGGCAAAAACGGCCTGCATGGCAGATTTCCAAGGCGCAAACCACTTTTAAGCAAAAAGAACATTAAGGCTCGTCTTAATTTTGCTAAAAAACATCTCAATGATTGCCAAGACTTTTGGGAAAATACCTTGTGGACCGACGAGACAAAAGTTGAACTTTTTGGAAGGTGCGCGTCCCGTTACATCTGGCGTAAAAGTAACATGGCATTTCAGAAAAAGAACATCTTAAAAAGGCGGTTCATGCTAGAAAACCCTCAAATAAAGCTGAATTACAACAATTCTGCAAAGATGAGTGGGCCAAATTTCCTCCAGAGCGATGTAAAAGACTCGTTGCAAGTTATCGCAAACGCTTGATTGCAGTTATTGCTGCTAAGGGTGGCCCAACCAGTTATTAGGTTCAGGGGGCAATTACTTTTTCACACATGAAAATGTAGATTTGGATTTCTTTTCTCCCTAAATAATAAAAACCCTCATTTAAAAACTGCATTTTGTGTTTACTTGTGTTATCTTTGACTAATAGTTAAATGTGTTTGATGATCAGAAACATTTTGTGTGACAAACATGCAAAAGAATAAGAAATCAGGAAGGGGGCAAATAGTTTTGCACACCACTGTATATATATAGATAGAGAGATAGATAGATATATCATATATAATCAAACATGGAATTAATGTTAATTTGTACTTTAGGATTTCTTTGGGTATTTGAATGTATTTGTGCTTTAGCGCCACCTATATTAGCTATATAATATTACAGGTTAGACATGTGTGTTTGTCTGAGAGTGCTTTTATTCACATTTTATTATGAACTTCACACTTATAGGATTCTTATGTTTTAGTGGCCGTATGTACCGGCTTATTATCTTCTGCTCAAATTGTAATGGAGTATGCTATCCAGAAATATCCAAATGACAGAAAGGCCATCTCCCATACACTCCATTTTATATAAATAATCCACATTTTTAAAAAATATTCTTTTTTTTCTGTAATAATAAAACTTTACCTTGTACTTGATCCTAACTAAGATATAATTAATCTTTATTGGAAGCAAAACCAGCTTATTGGTTTATTTAATGTATACAAGATTTTCTATACTTAAGGTATGAAGATGCATTACGTAAGATCCATTGTTCAGGAAAACCCAGGTCCCGAGCATTCTGTGTAACATACCTGTACCATAGCTCCCCTATGATTGGATTCCTGACTAGCTGGCAGAGTTCCTTCCTTTTATATAATATAATAAATGTTTTTTTATTTAATATGTAACCATTTTATATGAACTAATGTTGCAATCTTTTCTTCCCCCCCCCTCCCCCATTTCGCTTGGATTGTGAACGTTTTACCTTTCCAGAAAGTAAGTTATTTCCATTGCTGTAATTATCTAAGATAATGATTATATAAATTGATTTTACATTGCCAACAGGATTGTCATTATTTGTACCGTGAAAACATGTAATTAAGAAAACAGACCTAGTGATAAAATTCATAGCTGCAAATAAAACATACATTTTTCAATCTAAATTATCAGTAAAGTTTTTCTGCTCTTATGTTTATTCATTTGAACCAACACCATCCACACCCTGGAGCGATGTTGTGTACACATATGTTTAACCTTGCTGTTTCAGATGAGCTCATCTACTGTACTGTTCTGCGCCTGCTGTTTATTTGATTGGGCAAATACCAATATGTCCTGTTTACATATGAACGGTATCCCTTTTATTATTATATTTGGTTTAGAAAATAAAATGTGCTGAAAGGGTTTAGAAAATAAAAAGTAATGGTAGGAGTTCCTTAATCCATGTATATAACTTTTTTTTATTGTGCATAATTTTTTTTTTATATATAATTGTACCTGAAAGGGAAACTTAGTATTTTATAGAATAGATAATTCTAAGCAACTTTTTTTTTTTATAGTTTTTTTTAATTTCCCTTTTTCTTCTGACTGTTTTCAGCTTTCAAATGGGGGTCACCATCTTTAAGGATAGAAAATAATTGTTATTGCTACTTTTTATTACTCATTTTTCCATTCAGGCCTCTCCTATTCATATTCCAGTCTCTTATTAAAATCAGTACATGGTTGTTAAGGTAATTTGGACCTAAGCAACCGAATTGCTGAAACAGAAAATGGGAGAGCTGCTGATTAAAAAAACGAAATAGCTCAAAAACTACAAATAATAAAAAATGAAAACCAATTACAAATTCTCTCAGAATATCACTCTCTACATCTTATTAAAAGTCAACTCAAAGATGAACAACCCCTGTAATACCTGTGAAAATGAATTCCAGTTATCGAAAACACTAGTTTTATATTATTGTCATTGTCTCATTAGAAAATAAGTGTCATGGTATATTTGAGTGTATTCAACAGTTTCTGAAGTTCTAATTGCTCATTCACCACTTTTCTAAAAATACATTTTCATTTGACTATTTAATCAAAATAATGTTGCTTTGGTGAAGCTCTATGGCACTTATTCTCTTCTTTGCTATTCTTTAGCCATCTGTTTCATTTTTCCCTCCTCGTCTTTTTTCTCTTTGATCTACTCTCAAACTCTTTTTCTAAAACATGTTATGTTTTTAGCTGCACATCCAGTCTTGTTCCCTAATTTAGTATCTATTTAGTGGTATTCTGCTTGAACAGCTGGCAGTGTTTAACATGGCAGCAGGACATTAAACAGCAGCAAAGATAGGAACAAATACAACAGAATTGATTTTAGTCAAATCACTACAAGGAATGTAATAATGATACAGTTACTAAGGTGGCATCTATATAGATATATCTTTGCTGTGCTCTCAGATCTCTCTGGACTTTCTTACATTACCTTTTCTAAAATCCTGAAAAAGTGAACTTTTTTTTTTTTTTTTTTTATATTTTTTTCAAGCACCCTGACTTTTTTTTACTTATTTATGTGTGTTTATTTTGTGCAAATGTACAGGTAGGGCAATAAGTACCATCAATGTGGAGGACAAAAGGGAAAAATGCAGAATTACTGCTAAAGTTTATTGCAAACCACACAACATGTTTCGGGCAGCACAGGCCCTTTACCACACTTTTGATAAAGGGCCTGTGATGCCCAAAACATGCCAAGAAATATTGTACTGACCCGAGAAATTATATATATATATATATAATTTCTCAGTATATATAAACAGTCTCTGTGATCTGCACTCCTATCGGCAATCACTCTTGCACATACCTTCTCCTGGGAAGTAATAGATACAGAAAATGTGGTAGCGCACTCCCGGGGTTTCTTCAATAAAAAATAGTTTATTTTGACATGTTGCAGTAATCAACGTTTCGGCTCATGTCCAGAGCCTTTATCAGGATTACATATCCATACAAAAGTACTGATTAAATACATATAGCCCCAAAGGGCGTGGCAAGTGTCACACACTAACCACCAATCACTAACTACCATTGGACATCATCACTAGGGGGTTACCGTATATACTCGAGTATAAACCGACCCGATTATAAGCCGAGGTACCTAATTTTACATACGAAAACTGGGAAAACTTATTGACTCTAGTATAAGCCTATTCTATCCTATAAGCACATTCTGCCGAAGCGACCCCCCCCCAGCATTCAACCGGACTTCTTTGCATAGTTGATGGTGACAGAGAATTGCCAAACGGATTACTGTGTGCATTGTCCCACTGTCCCACTACCATGTGCAGAGGGTGCTGTTTGATATTGTCATCACTGTTAATCTTTCGTATAACCAACAGAGGGTGCTGTGTGATATTGCAGTCACTGTTATTCTTTAATACAACCAACAGATGGCGCTGTGTGATATTGCAGTCACTGTTATTCTTTCATATAACCAACAGAGGGCATTGTGGTATATTGCAGTCTCTCCCCAAGTGTGCTGTTGGTATAGGAATGATTAAAAGTGATTGCAATCTCAGCTCCTCGGGTTGGGTACCGCTGACCCTAGTATAAGCCGAGGTAGACTTTTTCAGCACATTTTGGATGCTGAAAAACTCGGCTTGTACTTGGGTATATACGGTATGTAGTGATGATGTTCAACGGTAGTTAGTGATTGGTGGCTAATATATATATTAGTGATGATAAATCTGAAGCAACTTTAAACTTAAAAACATTTTACCACTCAGCTTTTTTTAGTTGGGTTTATATTATAGCACTGGTTGTCAGCTATTACATATGCATGAAAAATAGCCCTTACAGGAATATACAAGGGAACTATAGTGTGTGGGATATCTGGGAATGATATTGAAAAGGAGGAAAATCGTGGCGGCTGTTGAAATGGCATGTCCACCAAAATAACCTGAGGCCAGGGTCAAGTTGTATTTTCTTCTTTTATTTTTTATTTCTGTCCACTCTGTATCTGTCTTTTCCTGATCATGTGATTTTATTCTCTGTTTTCTGCTCACTTTTCAGTCTGTTTTCTCCCTTCTTTTTATTTACTGCTTTAATTCACATTTTATCTTTGTCTTCTAGTTCCCTTCATTTCCTCTCGCTAAAGTAGAAGACAAAATGGTTGGGATTACAGGAGGGTGTCCAAGTTGGTCAGTAGTACAATGGTGATGGCAGTAACACTGGAGCACTGTTATCATGCAACATTTATTATTTTCCCACAGTATTAAAACTTTGGCTAGCAGCCATGGCCAGGATTCTTGACCTACTGTATGTTGGGTAGTGCCCGGCCTTTGAATCTTCTTGTTTCTACTCTGTTCCATTGGGTCTTCCAGAAAAATATTGCTGTCTTGATCGGCTTAAGAACCCCATGTCCCACAAATCATTGAGGTCAAACAGTAAGAAAAGAGAATGTCTGGGCCCCATAATTTTTAATCCCCAAGTCCTCAAAGATTTAAAAATTATATAAAATAATATTCAGCAATATGCAGAAAAAAACCTAAAGGATAAATTCTGTTATCATTATTACTTTGCTTTAGTAGCTTTACATCAAGCACCCATTTATGCCATCCAATGGCATTTTCTCGGTCATCTCAGGGACACAGGGAATGATGGGGTTAAGCTCCACCCTCCAGGAGGCAGGACTCTTGAAGTAATTAAAGGGGGTGTGCCGGTTCAGGCTTAACCCCACACACTGTACACTCATATTCAGTTTTTCAAGTGTCCCGCTACGGGAAGAATGAACACCAGTCTATGAGACCGTTTTCTGCGTTCAGCCAGTGGCTGACACAAGGGGTGACACCAAAAAGCAGGACTACCTGTTTTTTATTGTGGTTAGCCCCCAACGAGGCAAATCCAACAGGGTCACTTTCTAGCCTAGGGGCTATACCGACCACCCAGACGCCTACCTGTACTAGTGGCTAGTGCAGAAGGTCTGGCTGGTGCGTGGGGGGTAAGTGGCATTATTATTATTATATTGTACTCTCAGTACCACTTATATCACTGCAGCCACCTCTCCCCCCCCCCCCCCCCACAACCTCTGCTTTAACTTTCCTCATGCGGCTGAAATCCCCACCGAGACCTTCCACTCCCAGGCGCCCGTGCTGAAGGAGCAAACAATACTCACTTTCACGGGTGACTGTATGGGAGGAGGCCAGAGTGAGAGTTGATTTGCCGTCAGGTCCAGAGAGAGAAGGGAACACACTATGCATTCCACTGCCCCATTGCCTCTATCTGGCGAGTTTTTCTCTGGACGTGTCTTCTGTGTGTGTGCCGGGTCGAACGCAAGTGCATTTCAGAGGCCATTTAGGCATTCTCCTGCGGTCACCAACACAGCATCTGGTTGCTAAAATTCTACCCGTCTGCAGGCGGCATACAGGCTCTGGCTTACCCCACATTACTCCACAAGCAGGATGGCAGAAGGTAGGCCAGTGGGAAAGGCGCCCACAGCACAGGTGAAATATTTGGCGTGCACCTAGTGCCAGCACAAATTCCAGAGGACCCAGTGAGAGCCACTGTGCAGATCCTGCACCATGGGACAGGGGGCAGTGCATGTCTCTGGGGACCACCCAGAAACTCAGGCTGAGAACACAATGCAAGCCACCTCTCAAGACCTCACTCCGGGGCCATTAGCAGAGCCACCCCTCCTCTCTGGGCACTTCAGCTCTCACAATCACTGACCTCTCTACAGGGTCTACCGGCTATCGCAGATAACTTAGGAAAGGCATTAGCTAAGTTTCACCACAGGTCAAGTCGTAAGCGTAAACGCCTAGAAGATGAAAAAGGTGACCCTGTCGCACACACTTATTCTGAGGAGTCAGCTTCTGAACAAGTCTCGTCTCACTCAGAAGGTGAAATTCCCTCATCTGACGCTCATCCGCAGATGAGGAAGAAGAACAGAGTAAGGGAAGGGACAAGGACAGCATTAAAGGGGTTATTGATTTCCTTGTACCCCCACGGAGATCCCCCTCCCCCCATGCTAACTGCCCCCCCTGGGGAAATGCCCCATATTTTATACTTATCCCTTGTCGCAAATTCTGGCAGCGAACTTCATGGCATCCATCTTCCGGGTCCTCGGTAAGCTGACTGGGAGATTGGTATGTTGGCGCATCCGCAGTTGGAGCAATTTGCCGGTTTTCCCCAACTGCACCTGAGGAAGGATCAGTTAGATCAGAAACATGTAGTGCAACTAAATAAAAAATCACTTGTTTGATGTCTATGGGTCTCCAAGGTGATTTATCCTAATTTGTGAAGACAATGAAGTTTTGGCAGGTCCTTACTCTGTTTGATGAACCTGATATAGGGAGAACGCAATAAAGTTTTTACCTACGTCTCACTAACTAACCTTACTAACTGCTCATGTGCCGAAATTGACTAAGATAACCGATCTCCCAGTCAGCTTACCGAGGACTTGGAAGATGGATGCTGTGAAGTCCGCTGTCAAAATCTGTGATGAGGGGTAAGTATAAAGTATGGGGCATTTCCCTGGGGGGGGGGCAGTAAGCCTGGGGGGAGGAGGGAGGACGTCTATGTGAGGTGGGGGGTACAGTTTTTTTTCTACAGTGATTCCTTCTCCTTTAATGTTTCACAAAAACCAAATATGCAAGGGGAAGCGCAAATTCTCTTCAAGAGGCAGCACAAAGCTACAATCTGTTTTCCAGAACAGAAGTTTCAAGTGTCTAAGAAATTCTCCAAGTCTTATCCCTTCCCTAAAGAGCTGATTGATAAATGGATAGACCGTCTGGGATGCCCCGGTGTTGAGACTATCTAAGTCTACCACGAAATTTTCGATAAACAAATCGGAAAGATCGTGACTTCCGGTGCATGCGTAGTATCTCCTCAACAGAAGGTTCCTCCAACTGCGCATGTGCCAGAAAATGCCGATCACTGCAGGAAGAAGACTGAAGGAGACAAGATGGCTGTTGTGAACTCCACTGGGCAGGACCTGCAAGGATGGGTAAGTAGAAAGTTAGGGGCATTTGCCCAGGGTGCCAGGCAGTCTCTAGAGCCATTCAAGCATGGTCCCAATCACTCATTAGGGACATCCAGGAGGGTGTCCCTCGAACACAAGCAATAGCAGAGGCATCAAGCTATTTCTGCGCCACCACCTTAGACACCTCACAGCTTACCTCACAAACTTCTGCACTGTCTATAGCAGGCCGCAAAATTGGTCAGCGGATCTTGGCTCTAATAAATCTTTAACCTCTCCCATTCAAGGGTCAACAGTTATTTGGAAAGGAACTGGAGAAAATTTTCCCAAGCAACAGGAGCTAAAAGCACTTTTCTCCCACAGGCCAGAAGTAGAGCCTCTTCAGCCAACAGATGAGGGAAATGTTTTTGTGGCCAGAGTGGCTGATTTACGCGGCGGGACAGCCCTCCACAAATATCTCACTTTCGCTCCAAGACTAATGACAAGACCCGTCCCCCGTGGAAAAGCAATAGGCCCCACAACAAATCATCAGTGGACAAGCCCGCATCTGCCTGACGGGTCACTCCCTCCGGAATTGTTGCAACGAATCAGAGGAAAATTGCAACTATTTTGCGAAAAAATTGATCCAACCCACTTCAGATGCCTTGGTCAAAGAAATAGTTTCGGGAGGATACCACCTGTACTTGGCCGCAAAACCGCCAAGGAGGTTTATCATGTCCATGGTGCCTTCCAATCCCACAAAAGAAAAACTCTTTCTGGAATGCATAGAAAGGATGAAGAAATCTGGAGTGATTACATCAGTACCACGGCCAGAGAGATTGTCTGGTTTTTACTCAAACCTGTTTACTGTCCCAAAGAAGGATGGCTCTGTCAGACAAATACATTCGACCAGTCCGATTCAAGATGGAGACCTTGCAGTCAGTGATACGTGGTATGGAGCTGGGTCAGTTAATGATGTCCCTAGACATCAAGGATGCTATTGGAACATCTCCATGTTCCAATATGGCTGCCTCACTATCGTTACCTGCACTTTACCTTCACGAACAAGCATTAACATTTTGTGGCACTCCCGTTCATGCTCTCATCGGCTCCCAGGGTATTTACCAAACTAATGGCGGTAACATTGGTGACCTTGAGATTGCAAGGAATATCTGTGACTCCTTACCTGGATAACCTCCTTCTGAAGGCCGGATCAGAAGAGAAAGCCAGGGAGGATCTTCACAAGGCAGTTTTACTCCTCCAGAACTTTGGGTGGACCATCAACTGGTCAAAATCCAACCTGATTCCAAACAATCAAGTGACATTTCTAGGTCTGGAATTCAACATGCTCACACAGACTGTAAGCCTTCCTTGGGACAAGCAGACCAGAATCCGGGACCAAGTTCAGTTTCTGCTGTCCAGTCCAGCACAGAGCAACGCAGGTACTGGGAACAATGGTATCTGCCATTGAGGCAGTCCCATTCGCACAGATCCATCTTCGTCCCCTTCAAGCCAGTATCCTGTCCACATGGAAAGGGAATCACTGAATCAAACTCTTTGTTTGACACCAGCAACAAGGGAGGCACTCATGTGGTGGTTGAACACAATCAACTTAGTTGTCGGCCAGTCACGGGCAACACCGGAGTGGAGAGTGATAGCCACGGACGCCAGCATCCAGGGCTGGGGGGGGCAACATGGAAAAACCAGGTTGTTGGTCGCCTGTCACCCCAGGTTGTTGGTCGCCTGCGAATCTAGACTATCTATCAACATTCTTGAGCTAAGAACAGCCTGTGCGCATCCAGAGCGAAAATGTCACCACAGTAGCATACGTAAACGCCAGGGAGGTACGCAACGTCAAAAAGTACTGGCAGAGGCCAGGCCGAAACAGATTTAGCGGTGAGTTAAATCACAGATTCTACATTTCAAGGTTTCTATTTAATCTATGGCAAGGTCAAATCTGGCTGACAAAAGGCTTAATACAATTACATTTTCACTTGATTCATAAAAATGAGACTTAATGATATATCATATGGTTATGGGATCCAGTTTCTGGAATCCCATTATCCAGAAAGCTCTGAATTAAGTTCAAACTCATAATTGCTTTTTATAAATGATTCACATTTTTAAAAGTGAATAAATTTTTCTTCGTAGTAATAACATGGTACCTTGTACTTGATCCCAACTAAGCAATAATTAATCTTATTTCAGGCAAAACAATCCTATTGGGTTTAATTTGTGTTTATATATATATATATATATATATATATATATATATATATATATGTATATATATATATATATATATATATATATATATATAATTTTTTTTTTTTAAGTAGACTTCGGGGTTATTTGTCAAAGGTCGAGTTTTAGAGGTTTTGTGAATGAAATCACAATATATAAAGTGTTTATATACAAAAAAGGGTCTTCCACTTTATTCGCAAAAGTTTTTGTATTGAGGTGGAAAATAGTTTTTTTGTAAATGCAATAGCAGCATTTTAAAGAGCCTATGACTAAATGTGTGTAACACGAAATGCGCAAGGCTATACATGTGACATAATAAATCATTTTACCTATATCTACTGCCTGGTGGAAGATTGCCTTTATTTGAGTGCCTGCTCTACAAAATTTTTGATTGAAGTCTGCCAGGATCACATCTGCCTCTAGGGTTACCACCTTTTCCTATCCCCCTTTCCGGATGGGGGGCAGAAGCTGATGTCACAGGTGGCATGGCTGTGACATCGCAGGACGGGTTGATGACATCAAGGGAGGCCAATGGCATTGTGGGGGGGGGGGGTGGAGGCTCGATGACATGGCAATTGGCTGCTCACCCTGTCAATCTAGAGGAATCCTGCCCCGGTAGGCAGTCTAGAACCAGGCAGCCCTTCTGAAAACTGTGCTTTCCGGGTCAGAATGGACAGGACGGCAACCCTACCTGCCTCCCCTCCCAGGATACTGGATGCATTTACTGTATAAAATATTTTATCAAAACATTTTATGTATGTGTCATCATAATTACATAATTACAATTCTACTTGGTTTGCATGGGGAATTTAAACTATACTATACTGCCAAGTAACACTAGTAGTAGTATCTTGGCAGGCAGGCTTGGGTGGCAATTGTATAACAGCTTACAAATAACTATTTAGCTATTGTCTAATAAGCTTGTCATACATAACATTAAAATGCCTAGTGACAAGTAATATTTGTTTAAAATTAGACAATTGTGCAATGTATCAGTTAACTGCAATAGTTTTATTGCCTGGCTTTGTTTAGTGCTTCAGTTTTGCAGGTATCTGGCCCAGAAGTTCACAGTACTGTATCTCAGGAATTTATTTTATTTAAATTTAAAAGCAGCATATGTACAATATTTCAAATCACATTGGGGCAAATTCACTAAGCGCCGAACGCTAGCGTTACTTCACTAGCGTTTGGCATTTTCGTTACTGCGCAAATTCACTAACGAACGCTGGCGTAGATTCGCTAGTGTTACTTCGCACCTTTATGCCAGCGAATTTTCGCTACGGATGTAACTACGCAAATTCACTAATGCGCGCAGTGTACTGAACGCTACCTTTTACGCTAGACTTCCTTCGCCACCTCACACCAGGCGAAGCGCAATAGAGTAGATAGGGATTGCTTCAAAAAAAGTCAAATTTTTTTCTAAGTCCCAAAAAACGCTGGCGTGTTTTCTACATTATGGGTGATAGGCTGAAAATGATCGAAAATTTTTATGGGGCTCCCCTCCTTCCCCCCTACATTTCCTGACTCATGGCAACTTAACTATACAGTGGGCACATGTGTAGGGCAAAATAAAATTTTTATTTGATGTTTTGAAGGTTTCCCAGGCATTTGTAGTGATTCTACGTATTCCTCCATTGAAATTTGAATTTGGCGCCGTATGCAAATTAACCATCGCTAGCGTAACTTTGCTTCGCTTAGCAAATCAACGCTAGCGCAACTTCGCAACCTTGCGCTACCCCTGAGCGCAACTTCGGATTTTAGTGAATTTGCGAAGCACTGGCGAAACTACGCGTGGCCAAGTGCGGCAGAGTTACGCCTGGCGCAATTACGAATCTTAGTGAATTTGCCCCAAAGTGTTTTAATGAATATTTTTTCCCTCTCCTCGTTTTTTCCACAAAATTCTTTTTGTTTTAGCTTTTATTAATGAATTGGATAACTGCACTCCTGGTGCTGTATACAGAGCATTGTGTGTTGACGTCCCTTTGGCTAACAGTGCATTTAGAATAAAAGTCCAAAGACAAGTCACAAACACTACAGTTACCGAACCAAACTTGTTAATGCCTAGTTTTATCATTGCAGGAAATAGGGGGTAATTTAATTAGACCCTGTACAGAAGTGCAAGAGCTCCAAGGGGCACAAAAGTTGTGCCTTGCTCTGCATCAAAAAATTGGTGCAGAGAGAAGGAAGGGAAGGCAAGTAAATAAGGTGAAAAGAAGAGCAGGGAAAGAATTGGCAGGTGCAAAAGAGGACACAGAAATGAGGAAAGGAGATGGAAGTGGAACAGGAAATTTGGATTGTACCACTTTTAATGAACTCATTGTTTTATTCATGTAATTATGTGCATTATTAAAGGGGGGGGGTTCACCTTGAGTTGACTTTTAGTCTGATGAGTGATATTTGTTTTTCATGTTTTATTATTTGTGGTTTTTGAGTTATTTAGCCTTTTATTCTGCAGCTCTCCTGTTTGCAATTTCAGCAATCTGGTTTCTATAGTCCAAATTATCCTAGCAACCATGCATTGGTTTGAATAATAAGAGACTGGAATATGAATAGGAGAAGGCGTGAGTAGAAAGATGAGTAATACAATTTGCAATAACAATAATAATAATTTGCAGCTTTACAGAGCATTTGTTTTTAAAATGAGGTCAGTGAACCCACTTTGAAACCTGGAAACTGTCAGAGGAAGGCGACAATTGAAAACAATAAAAAGAAAAAATCAAGGCCAATTGAAAAGCTGCCTTGAATTTGAATATTCTATAAAGTACCAAATATATACTTAATGGAATTGTTCAGTATAAAAATAAAAACTGGGTAAATAGGCTGTGCAAAATAAACATGTTTTCAATGTAGTTATTTAGCCAAAACCGTAATGTATAAAGGCTGGAGTGACTGGATGTCTAACATAACAGATCAGAACATTCCTGCTTTTCAGCTGTCTTGGTTTTCCAGATTGGTTACTATTTAGTAATCTATCAGAGACTTGGGGGGGGGGCACATGGGTCATAAGTGTTTGCAATTGATCCTCAGCATTCAGCTCAGATTCAAAAGCAAACTCACTGAACAGGTATGTCCCATGTGGCCCCCTTATATTTACTGACTAACTCAAGAGTTAGAGAGCTGCAAAGCAGGAAGTAGTGTTCTGTTATGTCACTCCAGGTTTTATACATTACATTTTTGCCTAACTAACTTTATTAGAAACATTTTTTATTTTGTACAGCCTATCTATTTAACCAGTTTATATTTTTACATTGAACTGTTCCTTTAAAGGTGAACCACCTCTTTAAAATATATATTAAAAATATATAAATTAAACATTTATAGCGTTGAGTAGTCTACATATGTAAGAATCTTTGATTATAAAATACCAAAGAACATGTAAATAGGTGAAATTGTGCTGCTTTCCTCATCGCCATATGTTAAAATCCATCGGCAGATTCTGCTTCACAGCAAAGCATTTTTTTCCTGTGAAACATTAGCATATTTATTTGTGACATCTTTTTATAATCCATGACAAAATCTATTATTAATTGCTATTTGCAAATTATTATCGGAAACCATTAGCATATTGATTACAGTAACGTTACATAAAGCAATTCTATTGTTAAATAGAGGAGTAAATGGTTTTATATAACCAAGATTCAAGTTGCAGATTTCTTTTCCTCCCAGATGTTTTATTGTATTGCAGCCATACTAGTGAAAGTATTTATTTGTGTGCTTAATCGTAAGGAGGCATCTCTACCTTGCAAACAATATCAGTCAGCCCAGATTGTTGCAATGTCTGGGCTGCTCACTTTCCAATAAATCTACAATTTGTGGTGGTAATTCTTTACTTGGTTTCCTCATTAGCCATGTCACATGCAAAGAATTAAGCAGAGTAACGGCAGTTTACATTTCATTGCAACAGCAGTTCCTTAGTATTTCAGTAAAGAGATGATATTGCTTTCCTTTAACCTCTTGTTACCTTGGATATAAAATAGTTGACTCTTAGTTGGCCAGGTTTTTGCCTCCAACTTTAAACTTTCTGCTTGTGACAGTAACTTAATTCTGGACCTGAAAGAAAATTCCTCCTCCCCCCAAGCCTGAAACATAACCACTTGTAACTTAAATCTCTTCTTCCGGGGCCTTTTCTTGCTATTCTTTTGTGCCCTTTATCCCACTGGATACAGCTGCCCTTGAACTTCGCTTTTTCCTTCTGATCATTCATGTGCATCCGTCACATTGTCTGCCGCATTTTATAACCGCAGCTTTCCTGTGCTGTTTATTGAATGATTTTACTTAAATATTTGGATTCAGATTTTTATTTCTGAAGCAGAGATTTCTGGGGGTTTTTTGTGTTTGGTTTTGTTTTTGTATGAGAAAGCATAATTATAATGCCCAGACTTTCCCCCTGAAGCCTATGGAGCAGATGCATTTGATTAGGTTTGCCAAAGCTTCTCTTTATTGTAATGTAGATGCTTTCAGACTCAGAAGAATTTGTGTAAAGAAAAGCATGATGAAAAAAGGGCAAGAAGGCTACAGCATTATAAGTCGTACTCGAGCTCTAACATGGTTTACAGTCATTTCATGTACTTTATTTTGTAATTATCTTGCATTTTAGTGGTACCTCTCCATTGGCTTGTCTCAATGCAATGCTTCATACTAACACTCGTGTGGGAGATGGAACCTTCTTCAAAATCCCTGGGAAGGCAGGACTTTATGCTCTTAAAGTAAGTTGCATTTTTATTAGTCAACGAATGATAGCATCATGTATAGTTTGTTTTGTGAGTTCTGAGGGAAAAGAAAAAGTATCTAAGAGAGAAATGGTTTACTGGCTCATACATACAAATGACAGCACACTCTTTATTGGGCAGATGTATTTGTACAGATTTATTTTTTTAATTAGATTTCTGAATATTTTGACATAAAAATATTATTCAGTTTTTGTATGACGCAGACTTGTCTAAAATGATGATAATTTAGTTTCTTTCTTTTTTTGTATACTTGTTCAGTATAGATGTAGCATACATTTTAATTAAAGATCAAATTTTTTTTAAAACAATGCAGCATGCCAAACATACAATTTGTCTTCCCTACCCCAGTTCTAAATATGTATAGCAGTATGAATGATACTCTTTACATTTGTATGGATAGGACCTGGGGTTTTCTGAATAAGGTTTTTTTTAATGTAATTTGGATCACCCGTGCCTTAAGCATGCTACAAAATGTTTTAAATATTACTGTTTTGTCACTAATATGGATTTAGACACTTTAGTTACAATCAAATACAAAGTACTGTTTTATATGTACAGAGAAAAAAGGAAACTGGTTACAATTGAGTCTATGGGAGATGTTCTTCCTGTAATTCAGAGCTTTCTGATAGAGATGCACCGAATCCAGGATATGGTTCGGCATTTGGCCAGGATTCTGCCTTTTTCTGCAGGATTCGGATTCAGCAGAATCCTTCTGCCTGGCAGAACTGAATTTGAATCCTATTTTGCATATGCAAAGTAGGGGTGGGATATCGCATGGCTTTTTTCACAAAACAAGGAAGTAAAAAATGCTTTCCCCTTCCCACCTTCCCACTGAATTTGAATCCTATTTTGCAATTGCAAAGTAGGGGTGGGATATCGCGTGGCTTTTTTCACAAAACAAGGAAGTAAAAAATGCTTTCCCCTTCCCACCTCTAATTTGCATATGCAAATTAGGATTCGGTATTCAGGCAAATCTTTTGCGAAGGATTTGGGGGTTCGGCCGAATCAAAAATAGTGGATTCGGTGCATCCCTACTTTCTGGATAACGATTCTGGATAAGGATTTCTATTTGATTCAAATATCCATGTAACCTAAGCAAGGTGCATACAATTAGTAGCAGCCAAATTGTGGCCCGCATTGGAGAGGTGTCCACATTTGCTTTATCTTAACATATTTACCCACACCAATATGGGACTTAACCTCTAAATGCGAATGAACAATATTAGATAGCCAGGGCCTTGCGGTTTATGTTAAAAAGCAATATTTATTATCACCATGCCAAAATTCCTAAAACCATTTAAAGGAATTGTTCAGTGTAAAAATACAAACTGGGTAAATAGATAGGCTGTGCAAAATAAAAAATGTTTCTAATATAGTTAGTTAGCCAAAAATGTAATGTATAAAGGCTGAAGTGATTTGACGTATAACAAGTCAGTCAGGACACTACTTCCTGATTTTCAGCTCTCTTGGTTTACACTGACTGGTTACCCTGGCTACCAGGCAGTAACCAATCAGAGACTTGAAGGGGGGCCACATGGGTCATATCTGTTGCTTTTGAATCTGAGCTGAATGCTGAGGATCAATTACAAACTCACTGAACAGAAATGTACCATGTGGCCCCCCTTCAAGTCGCTGACTAACTCAGAGTTATAGAGCTGAAAAGCAGGAAGTTGTATTCTGGCTGTTTTATTAGACATCTGTTCACTCCAGTCTTTATACATTACATTTTTGGCTAACTAACTATATTAGAAACATTTTTTATTTTGCACAGCCTATCTATTTATCCAGTTTTTATTTTCACACTGAACTATTCCTTTAAAATAAGCGTAAAATAATGTATGAGGCTGCGTACGCAGCCTCATACATTATATCGGACTGTGTATAATACGTGTTAATTAGGAGCAATGGGATCCCCACCCCCCAAGCAGCGCTGCTTATTTTAAATGGTTTTAGGAATTTTGGCATGGTGATAATAAATATTGCTTTTTAACATAAACCGCATGGCCCTGGCTATCTAATATTGTTCATTCGCATTTAGAGGTTAAGTCCCATATTGGTGTGGGTAAATAGATTTCTATTTCATTAATACATGTCCCAATTCTAGTATGGCAATCCTAGTATGGTGATTGCCATACTAGGCTACTACATGTCCTTTCCCCACCTCTCATGCAGAAGTCACCTACCAGGAAAATCTGCAGTTGAAGTCAGGACCAGATCTGTTTTATGCTTTTGGCCAGCAGAAAGCTAGGGACACAATATCATGGTTCCCAATATAGTCACTGCTACTCTTCTTTTTATTATGGCCAGTATTGAGGATTGCAGATCAGTAGGGTGCCTCTGGGGGTGGGCAAATGATGTGTAAAAAGCTTCACACAGTTGCAGATTGAATTGTATATAGACAGTTAGTACGAGTAATGATTCTATTTACTGCTTAACACAGATTTTGCTAATATTTTTGCTTTCTCTGTTAGAAAGAAGAATCTGTAAATCCCACAGATGGAACATTGGAAATAGGGTGTGAGTCGGAGTTAGAGAGTACAGAAATGGCAGAGGCTAGCAGCAATGGAGAAGAAAATGAAGGTAGGTTTTTCCGCATTTGCATCAGACTTATTCTGGCGAAAATGCCATGCCATGTGGACATAGCTATAACAACTATGTGTGGCCTGTGTTTCAGAAAGATTTATTTGCATGATCAGTGGATTAAAATAATTGCAATTGTGTGGTGGTAATACAGTTCAGTGTAACTTTTTTTTTTATTATCTTCTGTCAGGAGCAAAATAGCAGGTAACAGAGTTTTTGTTTACCTGTATTAAAATGTGTCTATACATAAAATATGCATACTGGTATAAATTTATTGCACCGAGAAATGTTGTACTGTACTGACTAATTCTAATTTACTGCAGTTCTCTGTTGATTGGTAAACTGCTCCGGAGACATTCTCAGTCACCATTGCTACAATCCATTATTAATGCGAATACTGATCTTAAGGTTGAAATCTCTTCACAACTCCCATTGTATTTTTTAAAAAAACAACTCAAAGTATTCATCAACCCACTCACTGCAGTGATACTTACAGGCCCAGCTGTAAGAAAGTTACCTGTGCGGCGGGGACGCCCGCCGCATGGTTCTTCGCCGCGTGGTTCTTCCTCTCCGGCGCCATCTTGATCCTTAGGGCGTGCCTCTTAAAGGTACAGGCGTGCTGGCGTGATCACGCCAGCGCGCATTTGCGCACGTTTTGGCGCGAAATTTGACTGTGTTTAAGGCCCATTCTGATCCCCAGCCAGTGCCTGTGATAGAACTTGTTTCTAGTGGTTTCCTGAGCCTTGTGCATCTGATCTGAATCTCGTCTGTCTGATTATCCGTGTTTGACCTTGCCTGTATCCTGACTATTCTGAAATCTGTATCCTGACCCTTGCCTGCCTACGACAACTCTTCCTGCTTAACCCCTTGATTGACAACCCGGTTTGACCCTTGCCTGCCTGACGATTCTGATATCCGCCTGCCTCGACTCTGCTTGTCTGACGATTCTCTTGCCTGCTCCATTTGTACCGTGACCTTCGGCTCAAAAGACTCTGCTAACTGCCGTGCCCCTTCGCCAGCCAGAACATCTTGCCTTGCACCCCTCGTTAAGTCCAGGTGGCACCCAAGTAAGCTGAGGGCTCTTCCCGAAGCCCAACAGTGGTCACACTACTGGTGAAGCCGAGCCAAGACCAGGGTGCTTGGCATTTGTTCTGGTATCGGGTGCCGGTCGTGACACCAGCACTCTAAAATGGCTGAACTAACCTGGGCTGCAATGATATCTATCTTCTGTAGCTTTATGTACTCTTATTAAAAACAATAGCATGCCTCAGCTTATATATTTCTGTATCACTTTAAATGTATGTAAGTATAGGACTGACCATAATAGATTAGTTTAGAGCTCTAATTATATAAAAGCCAGTGCCAATACTGTGCCTGTCAGTGCAAAGACACAAGGGGTATATTTATCAAAGAGTGAATGGATGAAAGTTCATCCTTTGATAAATACTCCTTTCAAAATCCCATAGAAATTAATGGAGAGTGGCGGAATTTCACAAATTATTGGGCTGTAAAATAAACAAGTAATGAAACCATTGGAATGGAATTCTGGTAAATTAAATAAGGTCGGAGTGGGCATCCTGTAGTCTACCGGAGACTCTACATTTATTATCTACTTTCACAGCAGTTAGATACATATAATGCTAGATACTGTATTACATATTTTATATATTATTTTTTCCACAGAGATCATTCACATCACATTCACATATTGCGCACAGTAGAGACAATTAGGAGCCAGTTAACCTGCCTGTTTGTTTTTGGGGTGTGAGAGTACCCAGATGAAATACACAGACATGTGGAGAAGATACAAACTCCTTGCAGACAGTGCCCTGCCTGGGATCAGGTTCAGGACCCCAGCGCTGCAGGCCTGTCCTGGAAACAAGTATTTTTTAATGGTAATGCAGTGTATGTGGCCCATTTAGAGGTTTTCTCGCAGGCCAATCAGACTCTAAAATAAATAAAAGTAGTTCACAGTACAGTGCACAGTAAATTACCTGTGAAATAATGCAAGGTTGATCAATACAAGGTGTGGACAAATAATAGCTCACTGAATTTTTTTTGTCTTACTACAGTAAAACAACATCTTCCATTTTCCATTTTTTTCTACATGGAGCTAGAATCTATTTATTGATCTGGCAATTTTGTTGCTTCTATAAATGAGACAAATCTGACTTGTCTTAATATCAAAGAAGATAGATCCACCTAGCAGGGGCATTTGTGCGAATGGCTCATTTGTTTCCGTTCTCAGTGCTTAGAACTGTCATAGAAAACCTGAAGTTAATTGAAAGTGACCAATGATCATTCAAAAAAGTTATGTAAAAAAAAAAAAGAAATGTAAAATTACTCTTTAAAAAAAATTAGATGAGAACAGCTGCTAGTGCCCAATCACATATAATAGATAGGAATGGGCGAATTTGACCCGTTTCTTTTCGCCAACAATTCGCCACCGGCAAAATGTCGCCAACGCCCATTAAAGTGTATGGGTGTCAAAACAGTTTTGTCACGCGGCAAAAAAAATTTTTTTTGACGCACAACGCCATACAAGTCTATGGGCGTCATTTTTTCGCCGAAACAAGGCGAAAAAAATTCACCCATCGATAATAATAGATAAGAAAAATTTGTAAAAACCATACTGTAATTGTCAAGGCATTTGACACTCAATGCTTACAACCATTTTCAGATACCGTATATACTCGAGTATAAGCCGACCCGAGTATAAGCCGAGGTACCTAATTTTACCTACGAAAACTGGGAAAACGTATTGACTCTAGTATAAGCCTAGACACAACTACAGCCCTGTCTCCCAGCAGCGCACATTCTGCCAAAGCGACCCCCCAGCGATCAACCGGACTTCTTTGCAAAGTTGATGGTGACAGAGAATTGCCAAAGGATTACTGTGTGCATTGTCCCACTGTCTCACTACCATGTGCAGAGGGTGCTGTTTGATATTGCCATCACTGTTAATCTTTCATATAACCAACAGAGGGCGCTGTGTGATATTGCAGTCACTGTTATTCTTCCATATAACCAACAGAGGGTGCTGTGTGATATTGCAGTCACTGTTAATCTTTCATATAACAAACAGAGGGCGCACTGTTATTCTTTCATACAACCAGCAGATGGCGCTGTGTGATATTGCAGTCACTGTTATTCTTTCATATAACCAGCAGATGGCGCTGTGTGATATTGCAGTCACTGTTATTCTTTCATATAACCAACAGATGGCGCTGTGTGATATTGCAGTCACTGTTATTCTTTCATATAACCAACAGAGGGCGCACTGTTATTCTTTCATACAACCAACAGATGGCGCTGTGTGATATTGCAGTCACTGTTAATCTTTCATATAACCAACAGAGGGCGCACTGTTATTCTTTCATACAACCAGCAGATGGCGCTGTGTGATATTGCAGTCACTGTTATTCTTTCATATAACCAGCAGATGGCGCTGTGTGATATTGCAGTCACTGTTATTCTTTCATATAACCAACAGATGGCGCTGTGTGATATTGCAGTCACTGTTATTCTTTCATATAACCAACAGAGGGCGCACTGTTATTCTTTCATATAACCAACAGAGGGCATTTTGGGATATTGCAGTTTCTCCCCAAGTGTACTGTTGGTATAGGAATGATTAAAAGTGACTGAAAATCTCAGGTACTCGGGTCGGGTACCGCTGATCCGAGTATAAGCCGAGGTAGACTTTTTCAGCACATTTTGGATGCTGAAAACCTCGGCTTATACCCGGGTATATACGGTAACATCAGATAAGCTAACCTTTGCACATTTCCTACCGTTTTAGATTGTCAGATGATGCCATTTTCCTCTGAAAAGCCGAGATTGGCCATTCTGTCTACTACTGAGTTTAGGGGAAAACCACTTGTCACCACTGGTACACGCGTCTTTCATTCCAAAAATTAAAATTTTTGGGTCAAAATCCACTTATACCTGCATTTTTAGAATGTAGCATGGGTAGTCATGGATGATCTGTTTCATGGATTATTAAGGAAACCTGAATCATAAGTGCCAGGAACCAACAGTTACAAGTGGAAGAGGATCAAACCATTGAAAGATATAATATTATTCCTAAGGACCTGTTATCACTGTATTTTTACAGGTTTTTAGTAGGAATTAAACAACAGATTTCTCTGTTATTTTCATATTTTTTGTTGTTGTTATGTGTGATACTGCATTTTATAAGATTAATTTTTTAGATTATAATTTTATATTGGCACTTTTTTGAGAGCTGCACATGTGGGTCCATATTTAAGTTTCTAAAGACATTGTAAAACATTTCTGCATACAGTTGTTTCTTTTCTAAACCACTAGCTTCTGTAAAGGAAACAGTAAAATAAACAATTCCAGTCCAGCAGAGAATCTCACACTATTGTGTTTTTGACTCTTATTTGCCTACTTTATCTAGGCCTAATCTATTGAATTGTCAATTATTCTCTTGCTGTGTCAAGATTCCTGCGCTTTCCTATTCATAGTATAAAAGTGCCACATAATCTCATTAATACAAGTTATAATTCTACATCTTTGACTTCCTAGGTGTTCAGTCTTTGGTACTGAGCCAATATGGCTGTTCTGAATGAAAGTGTAGTACCTACTATTCCTATTCCTACTATTAATAACTATTAAAAATATCCCCCATTTGTTAATGTTCTCCATTAGCTCCTTGCTATCTCCTTAAGGCATCTGTACATTGGCTAAACTTCATAGTATCCAAATGACCAGCTGTGGGCCAAAGAGATAAGATCAAGAGACTGGCCATACCTGTTAATGACCTCATTATTTTGTTAAATTTGTTGAGGCTAACCTCTGAAATTTTAGGAACTGGGGTAGTTGGAGAGGTGCAGGTCTTTAAATCCTTATCTGCCGATGCACCCGCAGACAAGGTACATTATCAGATTAAAGGGCACCCATCACCTAAAAAAAATATTCAAAATCTTATTTTACCACATTAGTCAAGCAAAATGAACTTTAATTACACAATATAAATTATTTGAATCTTATTTCCTTCAGTCTGGGAATTCATAATTATAGCAAGCAGACAGTAGCCATTTTGTGGACACTGTTATTAAGCAAGCCTTGCATCATGATGACTAAGGGAATGCTTTCCTGAAATGCATAAGGCAATGATGTTATCCACCATGATATAATAAAGACACCTCTTTATACTTATCCGGAGTGCCGCCTGGAACGTTTTTCTTTTTGGACTTATCGCAGTTGGAGTGCTAGTGGCTGAGCACCCGGAGCTCATAGAGCTGATAGGGGAGACTGATACAGTGGGGTGAGTCTTGAGCGGTCACAATCTTACTGAAGCCTTGCATCATCCCAAATTCTTGTTTGTGTACCAGATTGGGGGACCCGATGTCCATCCCCATGCCCTGGCTACACAATTAAACGGTGAAGAGAACGGGGGGAATGTGTGGAGAGCAGTGACATCTAGGAAGTGCTGAATGGAAAGTGAAAGTAATTGATTGACAGCTGATATTTTTAAATGAGCTTACAACAGCTATGAGTTTAGTTTGAAAAGGACTTTTATTATACAGATTTTTGTGTCTGGGTGACAGGTCCACTTTAAGGGGCAGATTTATTAAGGTTCGAGTTGTTTTTTACCAAAAATTCAAATCCTCAAGGTTGTTTTGTTTTTGTCAAAAATTAATTATTCAAGTTATTTTTTTTTTTTAAACTTTAAACAAATTGTTCGAGATTTGTTATACCCTAACCCTGGAAATGACTTGAATCTGAAAATACACCATCTAAAACCCGTCGAGGTCATGTAGAAGTCAGTGGCAGAAGTTCCTTGAACCATTTGAAGAATTGTTCAGTGTAAAAATAAAAGCTAGGTAAATAGGCTGTGCAATTTTAAAAAATGTTTCTAATGTAGTTGGTCAAACTTGTAACCTATAAAGGCTGCAGTGACTGGATAAGGCAGGGCAGGCACTTACTTTCACTTACCATTCTGCAATTCCTAGATGTCACTGCACTGTTACATTTTCCCTCCATCCCCATCATTTACATTTCAAGCCAGTGCAGGGGCATGGGCATTAGGTTCTCCATTTTAGTGCATAAACAAGATTTTGGCATTATTTGGCAAGAGTTTGAGTGTCCACAAAATGGCTGCTGCCTGCTTGATGTGATTGTGATTTACAAGACTAAAAGAAAGAATATTGAAACATGTATATAGGGTAAGTAAACTTTATTTTGCTTGACTAACATCATCAAAACAGGATTTTGAATTGTTTTTTTACAGTGACATGTCCCCTTTAAAGTCGCTCACTAACTCAGAATTAGACAGCTGAAAAGCAGGAAGTTATGTTCTGTTAGCCGTCCAGTCACTCTAGCCTTTATACATTACATTTTTGGCTAACTAACTATATTAGAATTTTTTTTTATTATTTTGCACAGCCTATCTTTTCCCAGTTTTTATTTTTACACTGAACTGTAGCCTTCATGATGTTCATTTTTTTCAGTGGGTTCGTTTAAACCTCCCTCAAGTTTTTTTTTTGCTGAAAACTCAATTAATTTGAGTTTTTGGGTTGTTAAAGGGGACCTGTCATCCAAAAAAATTATTCAAAATCCTATTTTATCACAATAGTCAAGCAAAATGAACTTTAATTACACTGTATAAATGATTTGAATCTTGTTTCCTTCCATTTGGGGATTCAAAATGATAGCAAGCAGGCAGGAGCCATTTTGTGGGCACTGTTTTTAAGGAAAGCCTGATGTCCATCCCCATGCCCTGGCTACACAATTAAATGGTGAAGAGAACGGGGGAATGTGTGGAGAGCAGTGACATCTAGAAAGTGCTGAATGGAAAGTGAAAGTATTTGTCTGCCCCGTCTCTATGCCCATGGCATAGAGGAGGGGAAGACAATATTTGATTGACAGCTGAGATGTTTAAATGAGCTTACAACAGCTATAAATGCTTCAATAAAAAATAGAAATTGGATTTCATGTTTAATTTGAAAAGGACTTTTATTATACAGATTTTTGAGTCTGAGTGACAGGTCCACTTTAACACCTAACTCGCTGCTTCGAGTTTTTTTTCCATTTGAGTTTTTTCTTGATTAAGAAACCATTCTAGTTGTGAGTTCATTCGAGGTTTTAAAAAGCTTACAGAACTCTAAAATTCGACCTTTGATAAATAACCCCCTTAATGTTGGTTTTGGACAGACCAACTGCAATAATACAACAATAATTGTAATCCATGTTAATTAAAGGACATGGAAATTCCTATTCACTGTGAATGTATTCTCCATCATTGGAACCTGGACAAGTGCTCTTTGTTAAAATACTTGCTGGCCATGGTTACCTTCTATGGGAGACAAGTACCATCATTTAGGAACTATTTCTCAATAGTTCCTTACTTAATGATTCCTGTGTATACTATTTGGTATTCTGTGACTGGTGCATGTGCAGTATAATACAATGGAAGACTTCAAATAAAACTCTGCATGCTGTAGTCCTGGAGCCATTGGGAAATTAATCAAATATATGACATTGTGGCAGTACCATAGAAGGTCACCCATACCAATGTGCTTTTATAGCACCTACTACGTGTCTTGGGTTAGCCAAACAAATTGTCTTTTTGTCCTTTAATTTTCCACTATTATGAATGAGAGTTCATTCTCCCTTACTATATATTATTATATGATTATTATTTATTCATGCTAATTGGCTCCCTTTTTGATTGGTCCTGTAAAACATACCAGTAAATACAGTCCAGTTGTAACTGGAAAAGTGTCTCAGAGAATCACTTAACATGGAAGCCTTACTGAAAGGATTTATGCATAAATATTGTATAGTGAGAAGATTCAGTGGGCATGGAGCACATCCCAGAACACCCTATATAAAGCAAATCACATTGGAAGGAATCAAGAGATACTTGATAATGAGAGATGACGCAACTAACGTCACTAGATGTGAAGGGCAGCGAGGCGAGACAGCCAGCTGTGTCTTTTATATGTAGAAAGGACAAGCCCTTAGGCTTTTCCTCTTTAAACACTGTATCCACAGACGGTGACAAACTCATGTTGGCCATCACCTTTCTGTGCAACTCATCTTTCATCATCTAAGCAAAATCAGCTTAGCCTAGAAAGAACGGGTGTGTTATGCATTTATATATATATTTTTTTCATAAATGCACTCTGCTTGCTGTTTCTACCTCTGCAAACATAAAAAAAGACTTAAAGGAGAAGGAAAGCTACCGAAGCAGTTTATAGATTAGCAATAGATTAGCCACAATCGTACAAGCAATAACACTATATTTATTCTGCAGAATGCTTTACGATACCTGAGTAAACTGCTCTAGAAGCTCTCTCTGTTTGTTTAGGATAGCAGCTGCCATATTAGTTTGTTGTGACACTTCCTGCCTGAGTCTCTCCCTGCTCACTCATAGCTCTGGGCTCAGATTACAGCAGAGAGGGGGAGAGGAGCAAACTGAGCATGCTCAAGCCCTAGCCATGGAGGTTTATGCTGAAAACAGGAAGTCTGATACAGAAGCCCATGTGTACACAATAGAAGGAAAGAAAAGCTGTGTTTCTTTTGACAGAGGACTCCAAGCAGCATTTACTGTTGTATTAATATAGACTTTTCTGATGAAGCTGACTTAATTGTAGCCTTTCCTTCTAAAAATATGGATTGTATAATATCATAAACAAGACTTATTCTACCTCTGCACAGAGCATCATTATGTTCATAATCATGTTCAGAACATTTTCAACTGCATAAATAAATTGGCTGCAGATTGGATAATTTGATGATTGGCCTGAATCATGTTATATCTCAATCCTTGTATTTCTTCCACTGTCTACAACTAAAAGGACAATCAATGGATGACTTAAAATATGTAGCATTTGTGATTGTGGCTGTTTCTCACAGACCCTCAGAGCTATGTTTGCATACAGGTTTGATACAAGCATTTGCAACTAATTGCTGTGTGCACAAAACTATTATATATGCACACATAGATAATTTTGGTCCCATACCTGTATCACTAGAAAAAAAGTAAAAAAAATCTAAATAGTAAAAAAATTAAGCAGGAAGGGGTGGGACCCTACATATCAGAGGGGGGTCAGCTTGTTGATGAGAACAAAAAAAACTGAGATTCTGAACTCCTATTTTTTGTCTGTCTACACAAATGAGGGGTTAATGAAGGTTTCCTTCTTATTAGTGCAAATTCTAGTAATACAATTAATGATGCATGGTTCACACATGAGGAAATTCAAAAGAGACTAGAACATGTTAAGATAAACAAAGGTCCGGTGCTGAATGGTATTCATCCCAGGGTACTTAGGGAGCTTAGCTCTGTGATTGTCAAATCTCTTTACTTAATTGTTCAGGATTCATTGAGGTCTGGCATGGTGCTGAGAGAATGGAGTATTGCTATGTGGTACTGCTATTCAAAAAGGGATCTCATTCTCAGCCTCAAAACTATATTCCAGTTAGTCTGTGGTAGGAAAGCTTTTTGAAGGGTTAACAACGGATAAGATACAGGACTTCATAGCAAATCATAATACTATGAGTCTGTGCCAGCATAATTTTATTTGTAATAGATCTTGCCAGACTAACCTAATTTATTTTTGTGAGAAGGTGAGCAGAGACCTCAATTCTGGGATGGCAGTGGATGTGATATACTTAGACTTTGCTAAAGCATTCGATACAGTGCCACACAGAAGGTTACTGGTTAAATTAAGGAATGTTGGCCTGGAACATAGTATTTATACCTGGATAGAGAATTGGCTAAGATACATTACAAAGAGTGGTAGTAAACGGAACATTTTCTAATTGTACTAGTGTTGTTAGTGGAGTACCACAGGGCTCTGTACTAAGTCCTTTGCTTTTCATCTTGTTTATTAATGACCTGGAGGTGGGCATTGAAAGTACTGTTTCTATTTTTTGCAAATTATACTAATTTGTGCAGAACTCTAGGTTCCTTGCAGGATGCTGCCACTTTGCAGAGCGATTTGACTAAGCTGGAAATCTGGCCAGCAAACTGGAAAATGAAGTTCAATGTTGATAAATGCAAGGTTATGCACTTTGGCAAAAATAATTAAAAATGGCAGTGTGTTGGGCGTTTCCTTAACTGAGAAGGATCTTGGAGTTTTTGTAGATAACAAGTTGTCTAATTCTGGGCAGTGTCATTCTGTGGCCACTAAAGCAAATAAAGTTCTGTAAATGAGCTGGAGAGAGTGCAAAGACTTGCAACTAAACTGGTTAGGGGGATGGAAAATGATGAGGGTAGACTGTGAAGGTTGGAGTTGTTTTCACTGGAAAAAAAGCGCTTGCAAAGGGACATGATTACACTTTACAAGTACATTAGAGGACATTATAGACAAATAGCAGGGAACCTTTTTACCCATAAAGAGAATCACTGCACCAGAGGCCACCCCTTCAGACTAGAAGAAAAGAACTTTCATTTGAAGCAATGTAGGTGGTTCTTCACAGTCAGGACAGTGAGGTTGTGGAATGCACTGCTAGGTGATGTTGTGATGGCTGATTCTGGTAATGCTTTTAAAAATGGCTTGGATGATTTCTTGGACAAGCATACTATCAAAGGCTATTGTGATACTAAACTCTATAGTTAGTATAGATATGGGCATATTTAATTTATGTGAAGTTATGGAGGGGTGTGTATGGATGCTGGGTTTTCATTTGGAGGAGTTGAATTTGATGAACGTTGTCTTTTACAACCCGATTTAACTATGTAACTATGTTTAATGTAATTCTGTCACCAGTTTTGAGAGGTTTTTTGTTTTTTTTTCTTTTTTTAAATAATGGAGCAGAGCCATCAGCAGGACATGATATCCTGGAGATGGCTCTTTTAAGAGAAAAAAAACCACAAATGCCTACATTATCTGGGATAAAACAACTAGAAAATGTAGGCTGCAGGCAGCCTGTGGCACCTAAAGAGCATTGTATGTCTGGTGGAAACATTATGGAAGCATGCAGATCCAGCTTGGCTTACTTTAGCTGCAATGGTATGGATAGGAGCATGCATTTTAACTACTCCGGCTCCGTATCAGAACAGCTGTGTGCAGTAATTTTATTCTAACCTTCTGTTTTAATGTTTTCTCTTGCAGTTTGCCAAAAGCAGGTATCAGAAGAAGCCTCTTCCAACCGAGACTCAAGCATTAATAATTCCACAGTGCAGAGCAAGCTAGCATCTTCCTTCCAACAGCACACCAAAAAGGCTTTAAAGCAGGTAGGGGTTATTAACCAACTCTAATTTTACGTCATCAGTGGTAACCGTTTTATGTGGAATGTGTTGATCAACATCTCTGACTGGTTAGAGGTTGGCATAACTTGCTTTGACAGTAAGGAAGATTCCTTCATGACCCATGTTTATGTATCATACCTTCCAATTGTAGAGTTTTTCACAAGAACAGTCCGACTTTGACAGCTCAACCCATAGTATCGGATTGTTACTGAAGTGTCCCGACTTTCTCTGATCTCCAACACTGAACAGCCAGAAAAAGATTGAAGGAATTTACTATACTAATTTACTAAAAATTATCTTTTGGGTGAAAAACGCTTTAATTCTGACTTTACACCGCAAAATATATCCAATTTGGTAGTGTGAAAGGGATCTACAGACAGCTTTGCCTCCGAAGCTTTATTGGTACTGCTCAGTTGCTGGACTTTGACACACAGTGTAGTAAGAAAGGAAAAATCTGTAGTAATGCTTGATGGTACATTTTATTGCAGTCAACCTGTCGACCATACATTCTTCCACCCTGGGCTACAGCATAGAGCCTATTTATCATGCTGTGTATAAAGTTGAAGCATTACTGGTGATGTTGCCCACATCAGCCAATCAGCAATTACATTTCATCTGTTAGAAAACAAAAGCAAACATCTGATTGGTTGCAATGAGCAACATCACCATTAATGTTTCATTCTACTTTTTCCACAGCAGTAGTTTGGTACACTACTCGTTTACTAGGGGAACCTCGACCTAAGACATGGCTTTGCTCTGTGCAACCAGTATAATATACAATGAATTATCATGAAATGCTCAAAATGTTATAGTTCGTCACATGCATTGTTAGTTTAAATGTTTTAAAGTATTAATGCCAGCCTGCGGGTGCTACAACAGATTTAGCATAATGATAAATTGCCAACAAAAGATGATTTTTTTTTTCATGTTTTAGCTTTTATCATATTTGAATGTGAGTTAATAACTGCAAACAAAATGTTTTGTTCATTGCTGTGAAATGCCTGCAACATAATGTAACAGATGGATGAGCAGAGATGCAGAACTCATTTCTCTGGAAAATTGTTTGATCTACTACCAAATAGAAACAGTTTGTGTTATATAGTGATTGTGTGTACACTTAATTTGGCGCATTTAATTTGGATGATTAAGTTACATATCTCCATGAGAAGAATTGCTGGCAGCATTTGCTTGCAACTTATAAAGGATTATACCTTTTTAGCATTGAACATGCAATATCCAATATTAGAAAGTAGAAGGGCAATTTATCCCCAGCCCAGGAGTGGCTGTGAATTCGAAGTGAATATTTGGATTGAAAAACTTCGAATTCCAAAGTAATTTTTGGGTACTTCGACCATCGAGTAGGCCAAATTCGACTTCGATTCAAAGTGATTATGCTTCGAATATTTGACCATTCGATAATCGTAGTACTGTCTCTTTAAAAAACTTCGACACTTCACCACCTTAAACCTGCCGAATTGCTATGTTAGCCTATGGGGACCTCCTAGAACTTATAGCCAACATTTGGCTACGTTTTTAGAAGTCGAAGTGAAATTGTATGATCGTACGATTAAATCGTCGATTCGAAGTATTATCGTAGTATGATCGTACGATCATAAAAATCCTTCGAATTTGACTTTGAATGTCGGACTAGCCTATTCGATGGTCGAATTTCGAATGTTTTTTGAACTTCGAAATTCGACCCTTGATAAATCTGCCCCTAGTGTGAATGAGTGTTTTGTAGCAAGAAACATACAGATATTAAGAAATCTAAAAAAACAAATCTGGGTAAAGAAAATAGTAAATAAAGAAACTCGGTTTTATCCAAATAAGCTAGATTTTTAAAAATGAATAACTTTTTTCTCTGTAATAACAGTAGCTTGTACTTGATCCAAACTATGATATAGTTAATTCTTATTGGAAGCAAAACCAGCCTATTGGGTTTATTTAATGTTTAGATGATTTTCTAGTAGACTTAAAGGAATTGTTCAGTGTAACATAAAAACTGGGTAAATAAATTAGACATCTGTTCACTCCAGCCTTTATACATTACATTTTTGGCTAACTAACTATATTAGAAACATTTTTTATTTTGCACAGCTTATCTATTTACACAGTTTTTATTTTCACACTGAACTATTCCTTTAAGGTTTGATCCAAATTACAGAAAGATTTGTTATCTGTAAAATCCCAAGTCCCGAGCATTCTGGATAAAAGGTCCCGTAAACAATATGTAGCAGTTCCACACAGAAAACATTTATATGGTGCATATAAAGAAAACCAATTACAGCACTATACTATACCAAACAAAAGAGGTGCATCCATGCTGCATGATCTTTTAGCTGAACTAAGACTGATGCAAAAGCTGACCTATAAGCTACTCATATGGCTTGTCAGCTTTTACAAAGCTCTCTTTGCAAATATATAATTTTATCACTGTTGCCAACTGAAAACAATAAAATGTTCTAATAACTGAAATCATCCTGTACATAAAAATAGACCCCCCTTTCACTTGTACAGATGGCATTCAACACACAAGGGACCTACGCTATATGCCTGATGCAATACATCAATGTCCACCTTTATATAGCAATGGCTATAATCTTAACAGCTTGCAAATTGAATGGACCCTGAGAAAAAACAATTATGTACTAGACAAAAAGCAAGTAAATCAAAATGTTAAAAGATGTGTCTCGTATTCTTTATTTATAATGGGAATAGCGATTATTCGCAATCAAGTAATGAGCGCATTCTTAAAATTGCATTGGTGGCAGCACAAACAATAGTTTTTATTTATTTTTTGCCATATTGTTCATTAAACATAATGATAGAGAGGTGTATATTAATATAGAGAGAGATTGCTGCATGGAATATGTCAGCACTGTAAATGAAAGATAATTAACACTACAGACGGGATGAAACTTAAAGGGGAACTCCACACAAACAAGCTTTTTGAAAAGTAAACTTAATTTTAAGCAACTTTGCAATATACATCAATTGAAAAATATGCAGACTGGTCATGATTTTTAATCACGTGGAACAGTTCCCTAAGCTTCGCCCCCTGCTCTTCTGCTGATCTGTCTGACTACTTTGCTGTAATACAAAATATTTATAAATTACTTACCTCTGAAATAAGAAATATTGTATTTGCAAATTCTACGGCCACGCAGGGCTAATTCTCGGCCTGCGGATAAGCGTGGACATTACCCTCTGACTGTACCTGGAGCATTGCTTGTGCCAGCCTCTTTTGAAGTCTCCTTCTGCTGATCTATGTAACTACTTTGCTGAGCTGGCTGACTACTGTTACTTTGTATCAACAGTCAGCCTGCATCCTCCAAACCCCATCCCTGCAAACGTGATCTCAAAAAGGAACAGAACATCATAGTGCAATGCATTATGGGTTATGTAGCTCATACATGATGTTTGTAAGCTGTGGAGAAGTTGTTACAATTTGTAACATCAGTATTTAGTCCCTCCTTCCCTGCCAGGATTTCAAATGATGCAGAAATGGAACTACTGTTAATGTATTCCAGCTTCGAAAAATTGCATTCACTCTTGCATTACTCTACCGTTTGAAGAAGCCGGTAACTGTGATGGGTATATAGCAGTCGGGCCAACGCACTGGCTCCAGCTACTGTCAATGGATGATGTCCGCGTTTATCGGCAGGCCACGAATCAGCCCTGTGTGGCTGTAGAATTTGCAAATACAATATTTCTTATTTCAGGGGTAAATATTTTCAGATTTCATATAAGGAAGAGCTAATGGAATGCCTTTGACCATCGCCAGTTGGATGTTACAAAGCCTGTAAAGGTTACATGGTTTCACAAGCTTTTTTATAACCTATAATATGTAACATAAACTGAATTTGATAGAACTGCTGCAATTATGCAGCAGCTAAAAGTTAAATAAAAGTTTTTGCACCAGTGTTATTTTATAGGCAAATAATACTCACTAGCTATGCATAGCCATGCATTTTGGCACGTTTACTCCTATATTGCATATTTTCTTGTAGGAAATGCCTACCAGCCCTATTCTTTAGCTAGCAACAGACTTATATAACAACATATAATTATTAGATTTTAGTCCTATGGAACATGGACATATTTCTGGTGTTTTGACTCCCAACATTGCTACCTTCAGGTGATAGCTCCAAGCACCCACATTGCCAGTTAACACAACAAACAAAAAATAAAAGTGTATGGGATCTTTATACTGGATAGGTGATGCCCCTCCAGTTACTGAAAATATATTTATCTACATCGCAAGGACTAAACATGGAGTCACATCTGTTTGACCTGTTAGCTCAAGAAAAGCAATAGCTTTTTTATGAATAAAACAACAGTCAAATAGTATCTTCAGCCCAAGCCCTATTTATTAAATTCATTTTGAACAAGAGTATACAACGTCACTTTAACTGCAGAACTTACTTGCTATTTATTGATTGTAAATAGAGAAAACAAATGCTTTCACTTGCCTGGAAGTATCTGATGGCCAGTTGGATCATTACAATTTAGCCATCTGAGTGTTCCTAATCTTTAGCTTTCGTGAGCTGTGAAATGTGCCGTAGGCTTTTTTAACTCGAGACCCAACAGGATATTTTCTAGACGTCTGTCTTTTTTTTATTATCCTGTAGAAAGAAGTCCACTATTTACTTGAATGAATAGAATTGCCATATCTGTGTTTCTGCTTTATGGTGATAATGATTAATATTATGTGTTGTCTAAAATGGCATGTGCTTTTAGCAGTGCTATTATTCTGCGTAGTGAAATGATGATTACATCTGTAATTTACTGTTTGTTCTATGCATCTTTGTAATTGGTTTGATGTTATAAAATGTTGGTTTGGTGTTATAAAATGTGCAATAAAATTGGAGCTGTTGCAATACAAATAATAATAGAAACATGATTGAAGTCAAAGCCATGGTGAATTCATTCTCTTTTTATGATCCTACAAAATGAATGAATGTGCCGTGTTCTTCTTTTCTACTGATTTACTTTCAAAGTACATCACTCTGTGTTTCTGTTATTTATTTAACATCGAATGAAATTCCTCCGTTAGTTTGAGCGCTTATTCACTTGGCTGGGTAGATTGAGTTCCTACTGCTTTATTATGACTTTTTGTCTTTGATCAGTATTGTATTACAGGTTACATGTTACATGTTGGGGTTTTCAGGATATTAAATCAACATTTTCTGAAAGCTGGTGTAAAATGAGAGTTTAACACGGCAACATTCTTTAAAATGGTATCTTCAAGCTGTTAACTATGTATAAGCCTATCATGAAAGGCCTATGATTAATAAGGGCTGGACATATTTATTTTTGTACTACTGTATATATATTCTTTTTTTTTTTTTTTTTTTTGCAAAACTGTTGTGTTATCCGTGCTTATCACGCATTTGTGGTTTCAAATGTAAGAAAAAAGATCTACAACGTAATAACCAAGCTATCAAGTATAGTCTTGGGACTATCATGGTTTTCTAATTAAGTTATTCTGTAAATAATGTTTTTTCAAGTTAGCAGTTACTCTCTGTAGCTTACAAAATATGTCTTTTTTATTTATCTGTGTGAATTTTAATATGTTTTGTTTTATTATGTCACATTGTTCCTCGGTTACAGTGATTCTGACAAATATATAGTTACTGCTTATGTTTCAGCTCTAATTATCCCTTGGCTTGAAGGATAAAGCACATTTGTTCTATTTATTTAGAACTAGATAATGCCCTTGGAAGATAAAGCAGAAAAACACGGAGAATTGTTGCCCATCACTTTATTATTATTTGCTATTTATAAAGCATTTACACATTTATTGAGCACTTGGCAGATATTGTTCATCATTCACAACAGTCTGTGCCCCAGTCCACAACCTTACTGCTGGCAAATATGGAATCCTGGAGTCACTGGGCAGAATATTTGAGGTCCAGTAAATCTGATATAGTTGCTTGCTTTGCAGGGTCCAAAATATATGAAACCCACAATAAAAGTTTGAAGGTTTACCGATGTGGAAATCCTAAAGTTGTTGGCGCGTTCCTCTTAGTTTTTTTTACTTCAGGCTTGTAGAGGACCCATTTAATTAAGGGAATTCTTTATTAGTTCCTGACCTATAGGTTAAAGGGATTCTGTCATGATTTTTATAGTGTCCTTTTTATTTCTAAATTACACTGTTACACTGTAAATAATTCACTCTACAGTATAAAATTTCATTCCTGAACCAGCAAGTGTATTTTTTTTAGTTGTAATAGTGGTGTGTAGGCAGCCATCTCAGGTCATTTTGCCTGGTCATGTGCTTTTAGAAAGAGCCAATGCTGCACTATGGAACTGCTTTCTTGCAGGCTGTTGTTTCTCCTACTCAATGTAACTGACTGTGTCTCTGTGGGACCTGGATTTTACCATTAAATGCTCTTCTGAGATCTGCCAGGGAGCTGTTATCTGGTTACCTTCCCATTGTTCTGCTGATGGGCTCCTGGGGGGTTGATATCACTCAAACTCAAAGAGTGACTGGTTTATCAGAGCACAAGTCACATGACTGGGGGCAGCTAGGTAACAAACAATATGTCTAGCCCCATTTTAGATTTCAAAATTAAATATAAAAAAATCTGTTTGCTCTTTCGAGTAATGGATTTCAGTGCAGAAGACTGCTGGAGAAGCACTATTAACTGATGCATTGACCGTATCCCTTTAAGAATGTTTGTTGAAGGTATGTAAGGGTAACTTTTGAAATGCATATGTTGAGCTCATAAGGATGAGGATTACATACCTTCATTAATTTAAAGGATTTTGAGGACCTTGAAAGTATTGAAATATTGTTTTTGTCCAAGAGTGTAGATTTCTCTAGGGCATATACATAATGAACCATTACTTATATTTTGGTTTTTTTTAAAGGTTTTTATTTAGGTTTTTTAACAAACAAACAATAAAACATTCATGGTTCCATAATTAGCATATAGGTCTCAATGCAGCATGTACATTTGAATTATATTTTGGATTTTTGGTTGGTGGGTGGCTATAGTGCTTCAGAGCAGCCTTAACATATTAAGGGACCCTGAACTGATTGCAAAAGTCAGTTGTAATATATATCTTGTTTATAATAGTTTGCCTTCTCTCTGTTAAGGGCTGTAATTTAATGTCCAAAAAGGTAACTTAGAAAATATGTTTAGAATTGTATTTCCTTAGGGTGGGGGCTTATGAAAAACACATGGCAGCAAACTGGCAACATTTGTCTCAGTGGCTTTAGCGGAGTACGTGTTTTTCTGCATGTTTGAGCAACTGTCATAGAACATTTGTTTTTAAAAGATAGTTAGTTAGGTTGACAGATAAACAGACAATACTTACGGGGGTATAAATAGTGTAAAGCTTATGGAGCACTGTCCTTTTTTTAGGGGACCTTAATATAGTCTGAAATTAGTTTAGCTCTACAATTAATTATCTTTCTCATTTAATTACTATAGTGTATTGAATGAAAAGGCTTCACATTATTATTGGGATTATGGGAACCAAAAAGATTAATCTTTTTGATGTACTACTGTACTATAAGACGGAGGTATTCCTAACAAAGAATTGATTATACCATTTTTTTTAGGGTGTTGTGTAATAAAAGGCACCAAGTCTTCCCAGGAGCAGTAACCCATAGTAAACAATCAAAAGGTAGAATTTACAGGTCATCTGTTTAAAAACAAACATCCTATTGGTTGCGATGGGTTACTGCTTCTGGGCAAATCTAGTGCCTTTTATTACATATAGGGGCTAGAGAGATCATGGGTAGCTCTTTCTGGCTCCTGACCTCTAGCATAACAATCCCTGTCATAGGGTCAAGGTAATCAAGTTTTCTCTCCCAAGTTCATCCTAATGGTCTTTTATACTGGATTCCCTCTTTCAGTACCTTGGGCCCTCACTGTTGGTAACCTATGCTACTGTAGAACGTGGTGTACATCTTTATACATACATGGATTTTAAAAAGAATAAGTATTCCTAGGTAAGATCCAGTTTGTGTTCATGTGCCATTTTTGGGGTCCACAAGTTAACTCCTACTGCATTAAAAGAACGTGTCAGGGGTTCTTCTTTTTTCAGAAAGAACTGGGTCAAATGTTCACCATAGCCAGGACTTAATATTTAAGTTCTCTTGGGCTAGTGGTTTTTGCTGTGGTATTTAATCACTCTGATCTGTAAGCGTTTTGTAACTGCAGTTTCATTGCTTCTACTAGCAGCTACAATTGTCTTGGGCATAGAAAAAGCCATAGAGATACAGGTATGGAATCAGTTATCCAGAAACCCGCTATCCAGAAAGCTACAAATTACTGAAAGGCCATCTCCCATAAACTCCATTTTATCCAAATAATCCAAAATTGTAATAATAAAACAGTACCTTGTATTGGTCCAAACAAAGATATAATTAATCCTTATTCGAGGCAAAACCTGCCTATTGGGTTTATTTAATGTTTACATGATTTTCTAGTAGACTTAAGTTATGAAGATCCACATTGCGGTAAGATCTGTTATCCAGAAACCCCCAGGTCCCGGGCATTCTGGATAAATGGTCCCACACTTGTACCAGTAACATTACAAGTGATTGTGGCACATAGAAGTTGCTGCATTCTGCTACTCCGTCCAATCGTAAAAAGGAATCATGTCAATATCAACACCACTAATGGGAACATCTCGTTTGACTTTTTTTTTTGACTTCTGTGCCTTGTAGTTATTTAACCAGAATCACTAAAGATGCCTTAACATGACACAATGTCCCATTATTTAATGCCCTCTAGTCTAAGAGAAACTTGCATGTTGCAATCCGTGTTCTTGGACATTACCAACAATAATTTCAATGGGTTTATAATTATTATGATGGGAAATTCACGAGACCTGACATTAAACTTGTCGCTGAAAATGCAAAAGAAGGCTTGTATTTTATTTTCGGCTGGTTAATAATTGGTAAAAAGCAACATTATCCTTTTAAAGACAAAGGAAAGACAGAAAAGGACTCCACCTTTTTCTGTAAGGAATATTTTTTTTTTCCACCCCCCTTCTTGGGATTATCGTGCAGCCTTCCTGCTGGTGCCTCGAAGGTTAATCTCTGGAGTCAAAACAGACAGAAGCCCAAGCGCTTGCGAGTATTCTTGCGATTAGAACCGATCCTTCTTCTTCTTCATAGCAATAAACGATTCCTGCCATGTTCAGTGATTTTTGTGCAGCACTCCACACGGCTGAGCGAGTGCATCAATACTGTAGTCCTTACATGCTGTACATACTGATGACACTCTGTTTAACTTGATTGACTGAGCAGGCTACCGGAGCAGATGCACCTGCAAGAGATGTGCACACACACACACACACACACATATATATATATATATTTACAGCCTGCTTTCCAGCGCTCGTCGCTTTCTATTTGACTTGGAAATCATGGTGTGAAGTCCTTGATGTGGTGAATCTAAGGTAGTACAATCGGCTACAGATGCCTTTGTTGTCATAGGCTGTGATGCAAATGCAGTAATGTGCTGTCTTGTTTGCCTTTTGAACTACAAGTTTTAATTGTGCTTTTCTAAGAATGCTCAGTGCGTAATTTATGAGGTCTGGCAGCTGCGAGGTAGATACAAACGATGTGTTGTGAAGATATTTCATGTATTGCTTACACAGTGCTTGTGGTAATGTATCGCCGGCTGATGTTACTGGTTAACCTTACACTGTATTCTGTCTCTTTGTTTAGGCTTTGAGGCAGCAGCAGAGGAAGAGAAATGGGGTCTCTATGATGGTAAACAAGACTGTGCCTCGTGTCGTCCTGACACCGCTAAAGGTGTCTGACGAGCAGTCGGATTCACCTTCAGGTAAAGAGAGAGAGGACTGAGCAATTTAAGAGATACCGTTGCCCAGGCATTGTTAGGGAACAGCACAGTGATGAAGGGAAGGCTGCAGAACCACAGGCTATTTCAGCTTTCCTCTTGCCATTGAGCATTGATAAAACACATGCATATAAGCTATCAATATTTCCATCTGCCTCTTTCCAAGCATAGATAAAAATAGGTGTTTGAATGCAGAATGTATTGCAGAATGCTCAGACTACTGCAAATAGATCTGGAAACCCTGGCTCTTAAAATTTAATGGGAGCCCACATGCTGGCCAAATGTCTGCAAATATGACTGGTACACAGTATTATTTAGTCTTTAGTTTCACTTCAGATACATCTCTGTGTATCCGTAAAATAGCAATATGCACATTTTATATGTCTTTACAGTCAGACAGTTGTTTGTTTGGCCTCTGACTATTTTAAAGCTTAGTTGATTTTGTTCTCTTGAATGTTTTAGTCCTTCGGTCTGTGTTGCCAACCTTTTAAGCTTTCTAGGCTTATGGGAGTTGTAGTTTAACTGCAGTTTGTGGGCTGCAAATTCAGCATCCATGCTTTAAATCTTAAAGGTATATTCATTATTACTGACTGAACTATCCTTCTGTTCTTTGTATTGTCACTTTATTTATATAGTGAATAAAGTACCCCCTCTTGAAAAATATAAGGCTATTATAAGTTGCCTGAAGAGTTCCATGGCCATATAAAAACACAAGGCCGAAGGACGTTTCTCTATATACAGATCATGGAACTCCAAAGTGACTTATAATATCCTCATATTTTGCAATCGGGAGTACTTTATTTATTATAATACACAAGTTTCAGTGTGTCATGTGACCGAAATGACATTACTTAGTTGCAGTTATAACCGATGACATCACTAAGCACTGTATAGAAGGATATAATTTACAGGATTTTCTTGGCTCTTGTGTATTACAGTATAATGATATTAATGATGGTTACTTTTCCAAGATCTGTGAATGAGCATGGGGGGGGGGGGTTTGTTTACAGATTGCAACAGCATGGGAAAAAAATCACTGTTTGAATTGCAAAAAAAAAAAAAAACAAAAAAACAAAACCTTTTCATATAATTTGACACTTAAGTTAAGTAAAGCTGTAATGTAACATCACAAGCAGAGATTATAGAGCCCTTACTGGGTTAATGTTGATGATTCCAAATAATTTCAAAAGCAGGGTACATCCTCTTTGGGGTTTCTTTTCAAAGCTCTACATTAGCTGAATGCTATCTCTCTTATCTATTGTAATGCTCAGCAAGTTATTGATTGCATTCGTATCTGCTTTCTGCTCTCTCTTTTTCTTATGTGTTGAATGGGGGTTTGCTGAAAATTAAAGAAAAAAAAAACATTGAGCTTTCTAATAAAGGAAATCGATGTGTTCTGTTATAAAAGTGTGATAATGATACAATATATATATATATATATATATATATATATATATATATATATATATATATATATATATATATATATATATATATATATATATATATATACGTGTGTGTGTCTGTATATGTATCTATAATATTCTTCTCCATAAGGCTCTGAGTCTAAAAACGGTGAAGCAGACGGTTCTGATAAAGAAACTAAGCAAGGGCAAAAATCACCTCCTGGTAAACAAACAAGTCAGCACTTAAAGCGGCTGAAAAAATCAGGCTTAGGTAGGTAAAAGTGTTGTATTGTATATGTGTGTTCATTTATACAATGAAACTTCAATTTTATATACCCTTTCTATTTACCAGATTTTACACCATTTTTTTTCTGGTCTCTAGTGTGTGTGTGTGGGGGGGGTGTGTATAAAATCCAAAAAGATAAGGTGCACACTGGGATCCTTTGTAGCTTTTAAAAAGTGAATTTTATTAAATACATATTAAAAGGAGATCAACGTTTCGGTCTGTTCCTAAGACCTTTATCAAGACCAATGGTATCTATATATATATAGATATATATATATATAATCTTGTTATTAAATTTTAGCATTTTTAAACTGCCAACATACACATTCAGCTTGAGTGAAATAAATGCTGTTAAAGATGTCTTCTGTTTATACTTTAAACTAAAATGTTTTTTGTTTGTTTTTTTCATTATAAAATACTAATAAATTATTGTTGTGTTTTACCCTCACTGCCTCCAGATAAAGGTGATTCGGCTTAGAAGCTCCACCTGCCATTTCACGGTTGTTTTTGAAAAACCAAGCAGTTGAATTCAAAGGAGAACTAAACCCCCTCTAATGTGAAAGGCCCTATCCACTACCCTCCATATTGCCCTTCCCTGTTTTCTCCCCACATAGTTAGTTAGTGAAAAATTTGCCCCTAACTGTGAATTTCACGTGTCTATGCAGAGTAGCGCAGTGGAGCTAAAGGATGCTATCTTCCACATCATCGGTTTTCTTCAGGAAGGGACTACCGACACTGAGATATGTGGCACAGTTAGAGCCAGTCCGATCTTCGCACCAACTGTGTATGCGCCAGAAACTCCGTTAATGGCCGAGGGAAATGAAGAAGATAAGAAGAAAACTGAAGATGGTGCCCTTGAGCTCCGCTGCACTATTCTGCACAGATATGTGAGATTCATAATTAGGGCCACATTTTTCACTAATGCACTGTGCATGGAGGGGGCACTAGGGAGGGCAGTGGATGGGGCTTTTCACATTGGGGGGGCGGGGTTGAGTTCTCCTTTTAGCCAGCCATACACAAGCTAATAGGGTATACTTTCTTTTTCATTGGCCCATGTGCTGAATGGACTGAGAGTTGTGTGAGGGTCCAAACACGTTATGCCTACCTTCCTCTTGTTTCGATTGTTTCTGTAAATCACACAAATGATCGAAAAAGCAGGAAGTGAAGAGGACTGTGGTGATTACTGATCCAACATAAATGGGCATATTTATCAAGGGTCGATTTTCTAATTGAAAAAACTTCGAAACTCAAATTCAAAAAGACCAACCGAATTGGGGTTGAAGTGGACCTACTTCGAATCGTATAATCGAAGGAATAGCACCTTTGATTCAAAGTTTTAGAACTTCGTCCTTCAATCTCCTAAACTCCCCCACTTGCCTCCATACAGGTTCTAGGAGGTCCCCCATAGGCTAAAACAGCACTTCGGCAGCCTTTATGTGGCGAATGGTCGAAGTTTTAAAGAGACGGTACATGATAAATTTCGATATTCGAAGTACCCAAAAATTACTTCGAAATTCGAAGTTTTTAACTTCGAACCTTCACTTTGAACTTTGATAAATCTGCCACAAAGTGTGCACCATGGTGCCTTGCAGATGAAATTTCAAGCCTGCCTGATCTTCAAACTGAAATCTTTAGTACATAGATAGCTGTCGGGATTGGTGGACTGCCATACATGTACCAATAGTGAAATGAAACAATGTTAATGGTGTGTGCACTAAATCTTAAAAAAAACATAAGTTTAAGTAGTTTCAGTTACAAATCTACATTTCTTGGTGAAAAAAAGACAATTTTGTAATAAAGCAAAATAAGTTTTCAAGTGAAGTGACAGTGTATACCCCCTTTTTACAATGCTGGTGCAATGAATAGGGTTTGTGCCTATTAATTTGTCTAGGGAATATGTATGTTGGTTTATGCTCTAAGGGCAGTGGCACACCTGAGTTTGGGTGACCAAACTTCTCAAAAATGCCTCACCGCTCACTAGCCTTGTAATCACCGCAAGTAAATTACATTACTTGCGCAATTAAAAAGTTAGTGAACAGCAAGGCATTTTTGGGGAATTTGTTGCCACGAGTATTACACTGAAGCCACATTCTACTTTTTGAGAAAAATCAAGCAAACCAGCTGTTCACTAAAAAATACATCTATAAAATATAACGGGCTATAGGTGGGGGAAGTAATAGGTTTATTTATCCAGAGGACTTCCCAGCAGGCTGCTTGTTTGTTTCACTTTGCTTCTTGGGATCAGGAAGGAGAATGTGATTTTTAGTTTCATTTTCAAACTTTGCCCTGTTTAAAGAAAGATATTTCCTAGTTAAAAGAACTGGAAAAAAGTATATTCTGCACAAGCTCTATTTATGGAACCAATGTTGAAAAATGAGGTATTTATCCTTCCTTGTTTTGTATATTAATTAATACAAATCTAAACTTTTCTCTCTTTATAGTAGGGCATTTGAAATGGACCAAAGCAGAAGACATTGACATAGAAACTCCGGGATCAATTTTAGTAAACACTAATCTGAGGGCTTTAATAAACAAGCATACATTTGCTTCTTTACCACAGCATTTTCAGCAGTACCTTTTGCTTCTACTTCCTGAAGTGGACAGGCAGGTGGGAATGTTTAATATCTTGTTTAAAATTATGAATGATTTCCTACTACTTGTATGGGATCAGTTATCCAGAAAGTTCCAATTTATGGGAAGGCCATCTCTTGTATTTTATCCCAATAATTTAAAATGTTTTAATCATTTCCATTTTCTCTGTAATAATAAAACAGTATCTTGTACTTATCCAAACTAAGATATAATGAATGCTTATTGGAGGCAAAACAAGCCTGTTAGGTTTATTTGTTTAATGTTGACATGATTTTTTAGTAGACTTGAAGTATGGAGATCCAAATCACAGAAAGATCAGTTATCCGGAAAACCAGGTCCCAGGCATTCTGGATAAAAGGTCCCATACCTGGATAAATGTGCCAGTTCCATCATACATGTTACAGATGCAAAGCAAAATAATATTTGCTCTATCTGAGCGAGGCTTATATGTAACATAAGAGCATTATATCTGTATGTGGCAAATCCTAATCTGTCCTTTTACAAAAACAAACAAGGGAAAGTTGTGCTCACCACTAATTTTTAAAACCATTAGGGGGGGTGCAATGAGGCTGTGACCACAAAATACATATAGACAAATACAAGAGTCCTCTGCACTCAACCCATTATCAATATATTTAAGACAGAGACATTTTGTGCATACTGCTACTGAAAAATGCCTTATCCTTTAAGCAAAACAGGGATTGTTTGTCATCCCATATCTGGCCAGTCCTACGTTTAATTTGCATGAAAATTAAGCGTAGGACTGGCCAGATATGGGATGACGTTGACGTAGTTGGCCAGCTTAATATATTGCAATATATGGACAAACAATCCCTGTTTTGCTTAAAGGATAAGGCATTTTTCAGTAGCAGTATGCACAAAATGTCTCTGTCTTAAATGTATTGATATTGGGTTGAGTGCAGAGGACCTGTTGTATTTGTCTTTTACAAAAACAACATGGGTACAGTACACTAGCCTATCAATTTGTGTAATGCAAACAACCCTATCTGTCATGTGCAGGCATACAAATATGCTGGGTTTAAAACCTTATGTGCCCCCAGCCCCAGGAATTTGTTTTCATGGCATCATACATAAAGTTACGACGTACTCAATGATGACGCTAATTACATTGCATAAAACATTGCATGCAATCTGTTAGATCAGTGATCTGTGACATCATATAGAATCCTACATTTACATAAAAAGCTGTAACTGCAAACACTAAAACAACATATCCTAAACAACATATCATAAACAACTCATAAATTATTCACTCACTTTGCAACTGCTACACTGAAATGTTTATTTGAAAGCCCTAAGACTCGTCATTTTTTTAACGTTATTAAAAAGCTGAAATATCCTGCAAAACATGGGGACTATTTAATCCCTACACTATAATATTTTGAAAAAACATGTTTTGCAGAAATGAAAGCATTAAGTCTTCTAGGCTAAGTATGTACCAGATTGGCACAGAAGTCAATAGTAATTATGGCCCATTCTTTAAGGCAGGTTTAGTCAGTGCACATCAGATTTCAAATACTACCACTGATTTTCAGTGGTTTGAGGGCCATTGTAGTACATTCACCTTTTCTTTGCATTTGCTTAGTAAATGAGCCCTAATATATTTTTGAGTTTAAGTGCTTTAAAAATAAACTTAGAAAAATAAAAAATAAAGTCTCATTATTAAGTAAACAGGAGAATAATATATAGTATTTTACTATAAAAGGAATACTCTGAAATGCCATGGCCTGCTAGAAATTCAAGAATGATTTCATGCCTTGTGGGTACTTAAACAAAAAAAGTGGCAATGTCAAAAAATAGTATATCAGTATGTGGTCTACCAGTTCACATATCACATCACATTTTTATGTTATCATTACAAGGACATTAACTGTGATAATTGGCTCACGTAATGAGAGAACTGAGGAAATAACTCTTATTGTTTTATTTCTTACTTTAATTAGGATAATGGTAATTCCAAGCTTGACAACTGAAACACAAAAAACTGTGAACAAAAAAAAAACATAAAAATTGACCAATTGGAAACATTTTTCTAAATTGCATTAATTGTTCCATCATAAACATGTACTGTTACTTTTTGTCATGGATCTCTCATTTTCACATACAACTTAGCATTTCTCTATTTAGTGTAAAAATGACAAACACTGATGATTGTTTAGCATTTTCCCAAATCTTTGACCATTGCTTGTAACTCAGTTACTTGTAACTCAATATTTTATTGATACAATATTTGTGGTTTATCACAGTTGTTGTCTTGCTCACTACACAGGCTACAACTATCTTTTGATCCTTTTAAAAAAACAAATTCTTTCAACGTTTTTCCATCAGATGCCAATATCACTTTGAACCACACATGCCTTTGAATGCAATGTAATGATAACCGTCTGTCACTGTAAATAGCTCAAATCTGCAAAAAAAAAAAAAAAACATGAAATATTATACAAATTTTGTAGGTTTCCAAAACATAACATTTCCAAAAGGCATATTTTGCCAGACCTGTACAGATCAGATTTTAGCTTAGTAATCCATTATTTACATAGTAATTTCTTCTTCTGCTCTTTTATCACTGATGTTGGAATCAAAGTATACAGACCATGACTTTTTCCCTGATGCTGTAAATAAAGCTGTAAATATCTCACATTGTGTTTAACATGTGACTCAGGACACAAAAATACTGTTGTTTAAAGTAGGTCTTTATGTTCTGTTTTTATTTGGCAGCATTTATTAAACTGTACTAATTAAAAAATAATATTTCTAAATCTGGTAAAATCTGACCAGACTAAATACCGTATATACTCGAGTATAAGCCGTCCCGAATATAAGCCGAGGTACCTCATTTTACCTCCAAAAACTGGGAAAGCTTATTGACTCGAGTATAAGCCGAGTATAAGCCTAGGGTAAGAAATGCAGCAGCTTCTGGTAAGTTTCAATCAAAAAATTGAGGGTTTCTGCTCCCATTGGAGGTGCGGGCGTCTCGTTTTTGGACGCCGACGACCATTCTTGGACGCCGGCGACTATTCTTTTCTTTTTCTTTTTGCGATTGGCCCGAGTATAAGCCGAGGTAGAGTTTTTCAGCATATTTTGGGGGCTGACAAACTCGGCTTATACTCGAGTATATATGGTAGTTGAAAAAAATTCTGGTGTTGGATTGAGCAAATATAGTATGGGCTGCAGAAGCTTAAGCTCCCCATAGACGCGACGATTCTTCTTGCCGAACGACTAATTTTAGGGAAGCCCGACCAATCCTTCGAAATTATCATGCAGTTAGTGGTATTCGAACGATCGTACATCTTACGATTTTTCGGCCGACATCTGTCAGGACATTGATCAGCCAGGTCAAAAAATCTTTGTCGGTCCCAGTGCAATCTATCTATGTTTGCAGGGCCAAGCAGGCAGCTCCCCTTTCCTGGCAAATTGGTCTTTTTAGTCAATTTGTACGATCGTTCAGAGAAGATCATGATCAGGATCTGATCTTTTAAAAATCTCAACATCTATGGCCAGCTTTAAACACATTTTCTTTATTCACGTTTTCCAATTCTGAGCAAAATAAATAATATTAACAATACAATATGCATTATTATTTCACCTCTTGATATTTCTTTTAACTGGTACAAAATAAAATAATAGTACAGTCCAGTCACCCTTTAATTGGAAGTAAATTAGGTATTAGAAAAACTGTATATTGACATTTTAATAATGTTGAAGTATATGTTTAAATTTCTATTGCAGCCAATGATATACTAGCTCTTAATTTAATTAAAAGTTGAAATTAATGAACAGCTAAAGTTGTTATTTTGCTCTTTCAAATTTCAAAAAATGTTTGTAGTTATTTTGCTTTATACAATTTCTATTTTTTGTTAATTAATTTCATATTATCTTCCAGATGGGAAGCGATGGGGCTTTACGCCTTAATAATTCTGCTCTGAACAATGAGTTCTTCGCATATGCAGCACAAGGTTGGAAGCAGAGATTATCAGAAGGTAAAAAAAAAAGTTTAAAAATATAAATTTGAATTGGACTTAAATTCTGAATTCCAATTGATATTGTCATTCCAGGAAATACTGACAGTAATTATCCATGGTATAGGAAAATATACTATTATGATATAAAAAATACTAATATTATGACATAAAAATAACATTACCCTGATTTTCCTATAAATTCAAAAAAGTTTTGAACTATTATATATGCAGCTCCACTTTTTCTCCAGTGTAAGGTGTTGGATAATTTGTGGGGTGCAATTGAAAATCACCATATTCCGACTGCATCTAGGTTTCTAGGTTCGAAACGGATAACATTATAAAATAGTTACAAACTCCTTGTTTAAACCAGCTTTAAGAGCTGTGCAACTTTTTTTTTTTTTTTTTTTGTTAAGATGCTTAAAAGACCAGGAAACCTTTCATCACAAGGCTGAAGCATAATATTCATTGCCCCCTGCCATACTAGATCGCTAACTTTTTATTAGCGGTCGCGTCTAATATCTTTACTCTAGAGACAACCTCCATGGTGGGCGACATTTTCGCTTCCATTACATTATTAACATGGATGTTGCAGCTCTAACACACATGCTCAAAATTTGCTCCGAATAGTTACCATGTAGACATGAGCCCAAGGGAGGGCTGGCTTTCTGAGAGTCAATCTATGGCTGCACTGCTATTCATGTCAAGACAATCGCTAGCTCCTGGTCGTGGGTAATGCACATGCGCCAGTTACTTATAAGAGTTACTGCACAAGAGTCTGGGTCTTGGTGCAGGAGAGATGCACTGTGGGTACTTTTTCTTTTAATCAAGTCACTGTTTTTTTCAACAGCTGAAAGGTTACAGATAAAAGATTGTACAGTGCTGCAGAGCACACTACGAATATTCCTGTAGAATGAGTTAAAATCAATGGTAGAGTTTCCTTGTCCTTTAAGTAGTAAAAGGTAGTTTTGAAGGGACCAAAAATATAGCTAGGGCTTATTTTTAAATGATGTAGCATTTAAGTTGTAACTCATAAACGGTGTACCATTAGCAAGTAATATATAGAAAGAGTTACCTCATGGTACAGGTATGGAAAACTCTGGAAATTATGGGAAGACCCTCTCCCATAGACACTATTTTATACAAATCAACAGTACCCTTTATTTGATGGTAACTGAGCTGCATGATTACATATTAGGTATATTAAATATTTAATTATTAGTTGACTTAAGTTATGGTGAAACAAATTATGTAGGTTTTACCACTGGCGATTTAAATTATTGTACAAACAGTTATGCATTTTTAGAGCAGACGACAAATCTACCTGTCAGCCATTACCCTAAATGTGTATGGTTGCTATTAAAGGAAAACTATTCCCCCCCAAACAACGTAGGTCTCTATAAAAAGATATTGCATAAAACAGCTCATGTAAACCCCTGCTTCATGTAAACAAACCATTTTCATAATAATTTACTTTTTTAGTAGTATGTGCCATTGGTTAATTCTAAATAGAAAATTGCCATTTAAAAAAATAATTGCCACCCCCTGGGATCATAGGATTCACGGCGCACATAAACAAACCAAACAAACCATACACGTTAGGTCACATGAGCCAATTAACAGACACAGTTCTGTCTTTTGCTCCCACACTTCTTCCTGTTACAGTTAGAGCTGTATTATTTCTAGTCAGGTGATCTCTGAGGCAGCACACAGACCATCACAAAATGGTGGTTCAAGGAAAGAGATGTAAAATGGCAATATTTACTTGACTATATATACCAGTTTATTAAGATTCTTAAATATGCCACTTAATATGATGTAAACTATCTGTTGCTTAAGTATTCATTTTGGGGGTAATGTTTTCCTTTAGTTTTGACAGAATATACATGACTTAAAGTTCAATACCTGCTTTTAGGGATGGGCGAATTTGACCCGTTTCGTTTCGCCAAAAATTAAAGTCTATGGGCGTCAAAAAAAATTTGTCGTGCGGCGAAATTATTTTGTCGCACATCTTTTTTTTTTGACGCACGTCTCCATACAAGTCTATGGGCGTCATTTTTTCGGCGAAATGAGGCGAAAAAATTCACCCATCCCTACCTGCTTTAACTTGAGCTATATTAAAGCTGATACTAAATAATATACCAGTATAAATTCAGATTTCACAAATTTATAAAGTTTAAAAATTTTAATATTAAAGGTGTTTTTACCTTGACAGTTCAATGCTGTATTTTCTATATATGCACCCAAACACAGTGAGCAGTTCCAGCTTAAGGTGCCTACATGTTTAAAAATAAAATGTGTTTGTTGCTGCACACGTGACTATATACAGAAATAGTGTTGTATGGGGAGACCCAATGTGCATGTGCAAATACTGTCCTTCATATATGCCATTCGGGGAGGGTTGAAGATGGAAGGCTTGAGCCTAGGGTAACTTGGGTGCTGTATATAACTGCAGTAAAGCAGGCATAAAGGAATAGTCCCAGGAATTTCAGGCTCAGCAAAGCTTAAAACAAAACTTTTTCAGATGATTCTAATCTTTTTGTTTTTATTTTGCTTAAAACTAAATATGCAAATTACAATTTTGCTGATTTTAGTCTAAATCTTAGCTGGGGAATCAGTATTGATCCTAATCAAAAAATAATTTATTCAGTTCATCAAATGAGTAAAAAATAAAAATAACATTTTTTAGAAGTAAAATTAAAAAAGTTACCGTGTAGTACTGTACAGTACATTACATATTGCTCTTAGTGCAACACTCTTTTTATTTTACAGCCCTATATCTAATGTGTTCTTTTTGGGGTTTTTTTTCAACAGGGGAATTCACACCAGAAATGCAAATGCGCATCAGACAAGAAATTGAGAAAGAAAAGAAAACTGAATTGTGGAAAGAAAAGTTTTTTGAAAGGTTTTATGGAGAAAAGTAAGAAAAAACATTGCAAAAATAGAAAGTTTTTGGTAGTAAAGGATACCAATTAGGAAATATTTTAAGGGATCTTAAAGTTTTTGAGTAACATCATAAACTTTAGTGCCAAGTCTGTAAAAATCTTATATCATTGTTGTCTTGTGACCAGACTTCTCCAACCCTCATTTGTAAAATTGTTATTACTGCGTGTAAAGAAAAACAAACCTCTGATTTAACACATGTACATACAGTCGCACCTTACTCTAAATGCAGTGCTGTTTACAATTGCGGCATTCAGAGGGGGTGGTAGACAGGATGGGCAACATGTGGTAGTCCTGTTTAATGCCTGGGGTGTGATTTAGACATTAAAGGATGAATACATTTAAAAAATGCACAGCTTGCATAAATAACTTTTGTTAGGCCCAGAGTTAACATGATGACATTTCTGTCTTTCTTCATATATAGAGTATATTTTGCGTTAGAATGTTGTGCTACAGTTATTTTATGTATTATTTTTGTCAGGTCTGGGATGTCTAAAGAAGAATCCATAGAACTGGCATCTGGGCAAAACAGTAGTGAAGATGAAATCAGTTCACTAGAAACATCTCTAAGCTTTTCTGATCCATCTATCCAATGTAATGACAAAAATGCGAAAATCAACAATGAAACACCAGTTTTAATGGAAAAGGATGTGCTAGAGGTCTCCACTGGAACACTGAAGGGTGTTCCTACCAAGAGGCTTGTGAGTGAAACAGAACTGGAAGATATTGGAATACCTGAAGAATCTGTTATCCAGGAGGAAATTGCTGAGGAAGTAGAGACTACCATTTGTGATCAGGAAGAGGAAGAGAGGACTGACGCTGAATTGTCAGAGGAGCTGGGAAATCAGGACACTAAAGAGGAAGAAAAAGGAATGCTTGAAAATGTAGAGTCATGTGTTGTTATGGAAGATGATATATTGCCTAATTCAGATATTAAAGTGAAAGGGGAAGACAAATCTGAAGATCTTGAAAGTGATATGTTGGAAGAAGCCAATCAGATTTCTGAGTGCACACCCTCTTCTCCAACTCTTTCTTTTCACAGCTCTCCCAGTGAATCAGTTGAAAAGGATTTTCAACTTTTGCCAGAATTAAATGTATCTGCAGAGAATGATAGCTCGTCTGTAATAGTTGATGCTGAGTGTTCTGAAGAGGCTACTGCTGTAGAGATGGAACTAATCAGTGAACCAGATGAACAGTTCTCAGAAACAGCATGTGTATCGGAAACATCCTTTTCCTCCGAGAGCCCAGAAGAAGCAAGCCATAGCATTCCATCCCCATGTGCTGACACTCAGTCTGCATCTGAAGATCCTTACACACCTGCATCTGTTGAGGCTGCTTTTCTGTCAGAAGTTTCAAGCTTCGAAAATGTTGAATCAGAAAGTCAGCAAAAGCACATAGATGAAAGTCCCCCAACATCACTGACTTTAGACATTTCTCCAGTCTCATCTTCACCTTTAAGGTCAGAAGCATCCCCTTCTTCAAACCACCCACTCACATCAGAAGCATCCCCAGCATCTAATTTACCAATATCCTCTGAAGCATCTCCAGTGTCCGATATACCCTTCACCTCAGAAACCTCTTCAGTTTCATCTGTAGCTTTAGCATCAGAAACTGGCCTTCCTACTATTGTACCCCCACCTTCTGAAGCATCTTCTGTTTATAGTCCCCCTACAAATGAGCATCTCATGCTTCAGCAAGAGGTTTCACCAACATCGTCCGATGAATCACAGTCTCCCTTAAAGGATGAAACGGATGATTTCTCAGAGGCATCACAAGTAGATACTACTAGTGAACAAGAAAATCCTGAAAATCTAAATTATAATTCAGAATCCCTTAATGAAGGAATTATAAATCATAGACATTGCCCATCTGAGGTAGAGAATGATAAACCCTATACTGCAGCTGCATCAGAAAAATGTCCACCAGAAATTATAACAATAAAAAATGATTCAACCCATTATCGCATAGTTGAGAAAAAATATTTGCCTCCTCACAATGACTCTCAAGGATATTTTTGTAAAAAAACAGACTCTGTTCAGTTTAGATCCCATGAAAAACTGCATACTACAACTGCAGAAATGACTGGATATGTTGAAACAAGCAGAAGTAAGTCCCATAAACAAGGAAGTTCTCAGATCTCTCATACAAAGTCATCTGAACACAACAAACAGGTAGAGCCAATAAGGACTGAAAGCCGGGAGCCTGAACTTTCAAAGCGAAAGACACTGGAATTGCATAATTTTAGTATATTAAAGGAGAAACGACCACGAATAGATGATGATTATCATATCAGAACATCATCTGTTTCAAGTCAGGCAGAGCGAGAACCACCGCCACCTAGGGAAGAGCCCAAAGTTCCACCCCTCAAGGTACGATGACAATTATTTGCTAAAGACAAATTTATGTAAAATGGTTATAGAAAATATAGATCCTTTTCTACATTCCACTGCTCCCTCTGCCTTTTTTTTCCTTTCTTCCTGATTTCAAGTCATGTCTTCAGTTCCTCTTTTTTCTTACTCTATTTTCCATTGTCCCTCTTGTGAAATATCTACATGATTCTGCTTGCTTGTGGAGAATCAATATAAACTTAAAATGTCCTTTCTAATGTTCAGAATTATTTTATCCTGCTATTGAAACAGTATTTTATAGCAGTGTCTAGAATCCTATTTTGTAGGGGAACCGAATTAGCCTGAGAAACGGCTTCACAACTCAAAAATAGGTTTTGAACCAGTTTTGCACCTTGCTTAACTTGCTGTTTTATATTGTAGGAGACTACTCCAGTGAATTCAATGGGATCATGTAGACCCACCCTGAACAACACAGGGACCCATTTTAGGGTCCCACCCATAGGTTAAGAAACTCTGTTTTATGGAACTTAGCATCAGGGTTGACTGCTGCTGGAGTAAAACTGCCACCTCAGAACCTCAGAAGTTGTTTATTAAAGCCTCTTGCTGCAACATTTTTTGAATGCTACACATTACATTCTGCTTTGTTTTGAATCTCAAGACAGATGAGGTGCAAGGTTAGATGGCTGGATGTAGTGAATTCATGGGATATCCGTAATTGTGCAAATCATCGTATGAGGTGCATGATTTCACATTACACTCACATTTCACATTACAACTCAAATTTAGTTGTAGATGCAGACATCTACTTTTTAATACGCACTGTAAGTAAATAAATTCAGTCACATCATTGTATTTTGCAGGCCCTCAAAAAAATTTTTCCATGATCCTTCTAAAAGAATTCTTCCCAAGAGTATTGCTTTGTAGTTTCTGCTTTTTGTATATACAGTACAATCTTGTAGGAAACAAATACATTTGTGTACATGTATGCAACATATAAATACCTCAATGCAGACATCCCACCATGACTAAAAAAGGGATACTGTCATGAAAAATGCTATCAGTAGAATTCGAATGCAGGACAAATCCACAGCAGTATTCTTAACTGCAAAACCTTTTATTGGGAATGTACAACACACAACATGTTTCGGGCTAGGCCCTTTATCAAGTGCACAGGAACATATAAGGTGTGGGTATTTAAGCATAATATGACCTTTCACCTCATGTGATGCATTATGGGTATATCAAAATTGGTCTTAATTAAAACCATTTAAAACAGTTAAAACAATTAATATGCATAACATCAACAATTTTTCAGTGTCCATGAAATTCAGTCGAAATCCACCGATCTGTGAAATATTCGTATTGTGAAAATACCAAAACCTTTCAAATTTAACCCTATTTGAGACAAAAATAAGAATAAAAATAAAAGAGTCCATTTCTCCATTTCCACTTGTCGCCAGGCCAATACTTCAATAGTCTAGCCTATACGTAAAGGAAACTGCCGTTAGGCCTATCCAGGCACTAGCTATAGAAGATGTTGCTACTCACGCATTATTGTTACATTAATAGTGGTTTATAACATTGTTGCTTTCCAAGTTAATAAATACTTTTTGTATAATGTTGTTACTTTGTCAACATTGTTATATTTACTTATAATCGCATTATAATGTAGCCAGCAAGTAATTTTGGTCTCCTGTATCAAACTCACCATTACTTGATACAGCAGGAGATCCGTAAAGACTAGCTGACTGTCAGTATCTCCTGTAGAAGAAATAAGTAGTTAATACTCTAAAACTTCATATTTACAAGAAGCATGCTAGATTTAGTTGTTCATTCATCCCTTTAGGGAAAACACAGTCCAGGCGCCTAATCCATCGTGCTTCTCTTTGCAATAACATAATATTCCTATCGCCCCCTTTAGGTGGTTTTGGCACGACCTCTAATACCTTCCATTTTAATTGGCAGACATTATGTTTTGCAGTGGCAAAGTGTCTAGATACTGGAGTGTCATTATAGGTATCTGCTTTAAAATTTCTGATGTTATTTTTATGTTCCTTAATTCTGGTGTTGACAGAGCGAATTGTTTTGCCCACGTAAAGTAACCCACATGGACATTTTAGTACATAAACCACAAAGTTAGTGGTACAGGTGGCAAAGGGCATTAGTTTTATTTCTTTACCTGTTATAGGGTGGTTTATATTAGCTCCTTTTATGATTGAGTTGCAGCAGTTGCCTGAAGTGGGACATAATATATCACGCAAGGTTTTACCCCTTTTGTAAGCAAAGCGTGGCGGGTTCGAAAAGATTGCTCCATACTTGGGATCAAGTTGCAGTAATGGCCAATATTTTTTGATTACATTTTCAATCTTTTTGCTCCGTCTATCATATTTACTGATAACGGTTAATCTGTCAGTATCTCTTAATTTCTGTTTACTGCTCAACAGGTCCTGGCGGGATAATTTTTGAACTTCATTATTAACCTGGGACAATTTGTCCTTAGGATATCCTCTTTCTAGAAACCTTTTAGTTAACTCATTTGCTGCCTCTTTATAGGCCGTGTCTGTGGATGCTATTTTCCGCGCCCTCATATATTGGCCCTTGGGAATAGCATTCAATGTTTGGGGGTTATGAAAGCTCTTTTTATGTAAAAGGTTATTCCTATCCATCGTTTTCCTGTACAAATTTGTACTTAGTACATTGTTTGTTAGTTTTATACTAATATCCAGGAAGTTGATTTCACAATCAGAAATCTCCATTGTAAATTTGACCGTATGGTGTGCTTCATTAGCCATTCTCACCATCTCCTCAAATTTATCCACGGTTCCTTCCCAAAATATTAGTATATCATCCACATACCTATGATATTGTTTTATGTACTGCAAATATGGATCTCTAAGAAACAGCTTTTTTTCAAGTTCATAAAAAAAAGGTTGGCAAAAGAAGGAGCGACCGCTGAACCCATTGAGGTACCTTGCTTCTGCCAGTAAAAAGAATCCATATGTTTGAAGTAATTCTTTTTGAGTACAATCTCAAGGCAATCCAAAATGAAGTAAATTTGTGCATGAGGTATAGTGGTTTCAAGCAAAGCCACTATACCTCATGCACAAATTTACTTCATTTTGGATTGCCTTGACTAGTCTTTACGGATCTCCTGCTGTATCAAGTAATGGTGAGTTTGATACAGGAGACCAAAATTACTTGCTGGCTACATTATAATGCGATTATAAGTAAATATAACAATGTTGACAAAGTAACAACATTATACAAAAAGTATTTATTAACTTGGAAAGCAACAATGTTATAAACCACTATTAATGTAACAATAATGCGTGAGTAGCAACATCTTCTATAGCTAGTGCCTGGATAGGCCTAACGGCAGTTTCCTTTACGTATAGGCTAGACTATTGAAGTATTGGCCTGGCGACAAGTGGAAATGGAGAAATGGACTCTTTTATTTTTATTCTTATTTTTGTCTCAAATAGGGTTAAATTTGAAAGGTTTTGGTATTTTCACAATACGAATATTTCACAGATCGGTGGATTTCGACTGAATTTCATGGACACTGAAAAATTGTTGATGTTATGCATATTAATTGTTTTAACTGTTTTAAATGGTTTTAATTAAGACCAATTTTGATATACCCATAATGCATCACATGAGGTGAAAGGTCATATTATGCTTAAATACCCACACCTTGTATGTTCCTGTGCACTTGATAAAGGGCCTAGCCCGAAACATGTTGTGTGTTGTACATTCCCAATAAAAGGTTTTGCAGTTAAGAATACTGCTGTGGATTTGTCCTGCATTCGAATTCTACTGATTGACTCTATTGGGGGATCAACACAGGATACCCCGCAGGATAACCTATCAAGCAAACAAACGGTGAGCTGCAGTCCATTCCTTTATATAATAGAATGAAAAATGCTATCTCGTTACCTTACCATTGTTCTGTTGTAAGGCTGCTGGGGGGGGTTGATATCACTCCAACTTGCAGTAAAGAGTGATTGAAGTTTATCAGAGCACAAATCACATGACTGGAGGCAGCTGGGAAATTGACAATATGTCTATCACCATGTCAGATTTCAAAACTGAATATAACTTGTTTGCTCTTTTGAAAAATGGATTTCAGTGCAGAATTCTGCTGTAGCAGCACTATTAACTGACCAGTTTTGAAAAAAACATGTTTTCCCATGACAGTATCCCTTTAAAAATTTATTTAGAGACTTGTATTTATGTTCCTTTTTGGACCATGATTTATTAATATTGTTCTTTTTCATTTGTCCCAGATTCAGCTTTCGAAAATTGGACCCCCATTCATTATTAAAAGCCAGCCTGCTCCAAAACTTGAGTCAAAAATTTCTTCAAGTGCATCTACTAGTGGAGGGAGGAACACTGGTGCAAGAACTCTTGCTGATATTAAAGCAAGAGCACAACAAGCCAGGGCACAAAGAGAAGCAGCTGCTGCAGCCGCAGTTGCAGCTGCTGCAAGTATTGTTTCTGGTGGTGTTGGAAGTCCATGTGAAAGTAGCAAGACAAGGACACTTGGCCATATTAAAGAACAAACAAAGGCCAAAATTTTTACAAAGCATCAGGCTAAAGTCAATGTACAGCAGTCAAGTAAAGATGGAAAAATAAAAGACAGCCATCCAGTCACAGACGTGCCATTGTCTTCTGATGGAAAGATTGAAAGCTCCACTGGGGTTATCATCATTAATCCAAACTGCAAATCTCCCAACAGTAAGACCACCTTACATCGAGAGATGCCCTCTACATTACAGAAATCGCTTAGTAATGCATCTTTATCTGAAACAGATTCTGATGCTTCTTTTCACAGTTCCAATGAAAACATCCATGTGCCACATTCCAGTGACAAAACAATCACATCTACCTCCAATGATAATTGTTGTGTCTCAAAGCATTTTAGTAAAAACATAGGTCCTGTCTCTGTCTGCAGCTCTGTTGACTCTTCTATTTCAAATACACTTGAGAAATCGCCAGCTCTGATGTCCGTTGATAATGATAACACTATAACTGTACGCTGTGTTCTAAACTCTACTCCGCAAACTAAGATTCCTAGTATGGGTGTTGTACCAGGATGCTCCAATAACACTAGCAGCATAGCCTTGGCTATAAATTCCACTACATCTAAATCTGAGGATGACACAAGAGTGTCCCTATCAATCAGTAATGTTAATCATTACACCTCTGTGCCAGTTACATCCATTGGAAATAGTATGCTAAATCCTTCGCTTTGTAGCTCTTTGCTTGATTCCCTAAACTCTACAATAAGCACGGGCAGCAGGCATCCTGAGAAATTGGATCTATCAGGTTGTGAAAAAGAAATTGACATACAAGTCTGCAGTTCAATGAAGAGATTGTCAAGCCAACATGATACTATCTTCAATTCACTAGATAGGTCTCAGGTTCCTTTATTTGCCAACAACAGTAGAACTTTAAGCTCTGATTCCAACCAAATTAACACTGACAATTTAGATAAAACTTTGTGTAGTATTGTATCAAACTTCCACAACAAAGCTCTGCCTGCCACTTTATCGCAAGCTTCAACAAATCGCTCTATACCATGCAAAGTGATTGTTGATCATTGTACAACTCCAAATTCATCTTTCCCTTTCACTGCCGAAAATTCAGACAACTGCACTGATCCACAGAACAGTCATGGAAGAGCAGAACTTTCAATGCAAAATAAAGCATGCCCCCAAATATCTGTTATAAGCAGACAAGAATGCCTTCCTTCTGAGTCTTCTGAGCACAGTTCTTTCACAAATATTTCTTCTAAGCTAGCAAGAGATGAAAGGAACGCCTCTTGCACAAGCCATTTGAAAAACAGTTATTCACAAGAGGAATCTGGTGCCTGTCGGGAAAATTTTAATGAGCAGTTGAAGTGTCCTCCTACTTTCAAGGGTGATGCAGATAATATCCCTAACTCGGAGTATATATCTAACAACAGAATATGCTGGAATGAAAAAGGTAAATCTGTTGGCAACCTTTTAAATATGGTTAAGAACATTGGGTACTCAGGAGAAAACATTCTAGGCAGTGTCAAAAGTGAGCCTGACCGTTATCAAATGGCAAAGGTCACCACTCTGAGTCCAGTACCAAGAATCTCTGTATCAATAAAATCAGAAGCAAGCGAATCAACAAAGTGCTTTGGAAATGATGGATATGTAGGTCAAAACACTCTTTCTCAAACTGCTGACTTAGACATGGGTGCACAGTCCTCAGATATACTTGTCACTGTTTCCAGAGAAGAACCTTTATCTCTGACAACAGAAAACTTGAAAAGGGTAACAAATGCAGGAAGTTCCAGTTGTCGTCTTTCATCTGTTGAAGCAAATAACCCATTAGTAACACAATTGCTGCAAGGCAACTTACCCCTAGAAAAAGTTTTGCCACAGCCACGGTTGGGAACAAAACTAGAAATTAGTAGGCTGCCTCTGCAAGCTACCTCTCTGTATAAGGCTTCTGAGAACCCATGCTCTCCAACACCAGACGGTAAGGGTTACCCTTTAACTCCTCTGCAAATGAGGAAACGTGAAAACCATCCTAAAAAGAGGATGGGAAGAACTGTAGGAGAACGTGCTCAAATTAAATGCGAGTCTGGAAAGTTTTCAGTGGATGCTGATCCGGCCTTGTCTTCTTGTATGATGGGTTCTAATATGAATTCGCTAGTACATGGTCAGGGTTTTAAACAGGAGTGGATGAATAAGCACTTGGTTCAAACCAGGATTGTTCACAGCCCAGAGATTAAACAGCAGAAGAGGCCACTGCCTTCGTGTAGCTTTCAGCAAAACTTATATAATGTTGAAAAAAATGGCAGCTATCAACCAGAAGCTTGTACCTCACATAGACAGCAATTTTACCAAATGTCAGTGGCTCAGAGAGGGTCAGCCCCTTCAATGTATTTACCACAAGGTTCTGTAAAAGCTCAGCCCACTGGCAATGCTTTTGCTTTTAGTAGGCATCCCGAACAGAAGGCTTTGGCAGAAGTCAATGTGCAACCTCTTCCTCTCGGAATTAGCAATGCTTATTCACCAAATCTTCACATTAAAGAAGCTGATGACATTGGCAACCCTTTACAAACATTACAACATAAATTCTTAGTACATACTCATTTACCTAATACAGAAGTCCCCTCTGATCATAAACAACCAGCAGTTGCTTTGGAAAACACTAAAAGACTTAGTTGGTCTCAACCTACAAGCAATATAAAGTCTGAGCCCAACTCTTATGAGGAAGGCCTAAATAACAGCTGTGAACTGACCATGAAACAAGCTTCCTATGAACAGAATGAAGTCAAAGAACAGTTAAAAGTGTTTGCCTTGAAAAATGCTGACTTTTCTTCCTATTTACTTTCTGAGCCACAAAAGCCTTTTTCTCAGTTAGCGGCACAGAAAATACAAACACAGCAGCTGCCACAGCAGCAGCAGGGTGGGAGTTATCCAGCAATTCACTTTGGTAGCACAAGCTTCAAAAGGGCAGCATCTGCTATTGAAAAATCTATAGGAATTTTAGGGAGCAATGCTAAATCTGCCTCTGGACTGAGCAGCCAGAACACTTCAATCCCTGTACAGAATTTTGCTGACAGCAGCAGTGCAGATGAACTGGAACTCAAATGCTCCTGCAGGCTGAAAGCCATGATTGTGTGCAAAGGCTGTGGGGCCTTTTGCCATGATGACTGCATAGGACCTTCAAAATTGTGTGTAGCTTGTTTAGTTGTACGATAGGAAAAGAATTACAGATGGAGCATCCCTTAAGTTTTACCGCCAAAATGGCTGCGCCAAAAGCAGTAACATTATATCCCATGTTGTTTTATGTAAGTTAATTTTGTTGCATCCAGATATTTTCAGTGTTAATTTGTCTGTTTTTTTTAGGGGAGAAAAAAAAAGTTTGAGGAGTGTTTTTCTCTTTGTGTTGCCCCACTTATTTATTCATAAAATTGTAACTGTATTAACTCAATTTCTGAAAGCACTACATTATGCATTATGTGTATACAGTGTGCAGGTGGAACTGTTCTAAAACAATTTGCTATACCTTTGTGAAGCTGGACTGCAGTGCACAAGCATTCTACAGTATACATGTGAACTGGCATGTAATTCCTTTTGTAATGATCCCTCTTGCCTATCTTAGCTTTTCTTTCCTTTCACTTAACTTTACATATTTAGTATGTTGATTGCCCAGCTCATAAATACGGTTTTAGATATGCTTGAGCAGCAAGATTTCTGCTTACGCAAACTTAATGCTTACAGGAAATCTCCACATGAAGATTTTGTTTTGTTGGATGTCTGGGAACTTAATATGCCAATTAGTAAGTAGCCACAGTATCAATGGGGGGATTGAACAAATGCAAAAAGAAGATGTCCTGATGATTTCATTTTCAAGTGATTGTTGAAACATTACATTTTCCATGTTTTATTTATAGCTGCTATAAAAGACATTTCAAGACCTCATAGGATGGATTAGTGTAACCAGTGATCAGCGCACTGTGCTTCCTATTTTTCAACAGTTCTGGCAATATTTTGGTTAAAAAAATAGAACCTAGTCATTTATTTGTTTATTTTGTGCAGCTGAGATTGAGAATAGAAAAAAATATGTAGTGCCAAATTCTCAGTTGCTGGTAAATATTGTAAAATATTGAATATGGTAAATATTCAAGTGAATGAAGAACTGCAAAGTGCACTTCAAAATATTATGACTCCAGACCTGCTTGAGGCAGCAGTCCCTGGCAGTTCCAAATCATTGTCGTGGAAGTGAAGATTGCTAAACCAATAGCTAACAGGGAAAGTTATTTTTAGGGGCAACATTTGCATTTCAAGAGTGTTCTTGGTTGAGGGTAAGAGAAAGACTCACATCTCTAATACTAAGGATATTTAAAAATATACCAAAACATAGTAATTTGCTTTTAAACTAGCAGTTCTTTTAATGCCATTTTTTCCTCAAGATACTTTTGCATTCGTTGAAGTGCTTTCATTTGCTTACCATAGTAGAGTTGGAGACTCTAATAGACTTTACACTGTGGGGCTTGATACATTTTTATTCTGCCTTTTACTTGTCATGCATATTACAAATTTTTCATTGCAGACAAGAATTCGTTAGCATTTAAAATTGATAAGCTATTGATTGCTAACATTTTAAGCCTTCTCTATGGGATCCACTTAATTTACATATTTAACATTACTAGGGACCCCTATTTTGCTTACGAAAATAAGATTTGCTGCTATAGATGTTTGTTACTGACAGAATCAGGAAGAAATGCATGTCGTTGTGTTTAATTTTTTGTTTGTTAGATGTTTCTTAATAAAAAAACAGCATTGACGTTTTATCACTTTGCACCAAAATATGGTGAAAATAGGCCATATTTTCCATTTCGGTGAGCAACAAACCATAAATGTGTCAGGTGTAAAGCTTATTTCTAATTTTTTTTTTTTTTAATTTAAATTTTGTTTCAATTTGTTTTATTTAAAACTGACGCAAAATAGTTTACATCTTAATATTTATATAGTCAATTTCAACTAATTTTAAAGACGCTTGAAAAAAGCTCAACACAATTGCACACCTCACACAAATAACTGCTGCAGTATGTTTCAGCAGCATGAGCACACTTTGACCTTTTCCATAGTGACCTGGAGTCTGTGCATCTGATGGCAACATAGTTTAGGGGCTTATAAGCATATTTGAAGGGGTATATATAAAATGTACCACTTCTGAACCTTTTAGCGCTAAATGATGTCCTATGCATGGTGAGCACCAAGCCCTTATTTATATGTGTTTTGACTACATTATGTGGTTTGTTAAAATAGACGTTTTGTCATTTTATTAGGAAAGACAGGCAGCTAATTTAAAAAAAAAAAAAAAAGGAGTCCAGCATTGGTTCAGGAATGGGAAGGACGCTAAAGCAGTGCACAATGAAAACACCTAGTATTCCATAGCCTTTTAATTTAAGTGCCATTTCTGATAATTGTGACTTGTGCACCTTTAATCCAGCTTTCTGTGTGGTGAGCTGCTTTCTCATAAAACGGGCCCATTAGTTACTTTAAAGCGTGTTTCAGGGCCATATTTCACACAAATAAATCTGAGGACTTCTTTAGCTATAAAACCTCGCTTGTAGGGCCGCATCCATCAGTGCAGTGTCCAGCTGGACAGTCCTACTCTTATCCATTGGTTCTCAGTCCTATCCACAACAAGAGGCATATTTATTATGCTGTGGAACACAAAATTCCCCCTGAATAAACGTTGTAAAAGCGGAGTAAAATAAATCAGACATAAGATTGAATGTAATGTGTATTGAAGTCACTATATTAAGAAAACATAGGTGATGTTTTTAGAGTACAGATGTGCCATAGAATATAATGTGACAAGATCGCAGTAATCAGTGTGCCATTGGTTAATTCTTCCACTAGACTCAATCTCTCTCAAGCTCTAGGAGATTACAGTATGTGGTATGATTTAGTATATGTTTTGGATGCTGGGAGTCAAAGTACAGCATAACGATTATATATTCTTGTTTCCACCAAATAAAGTATTTTACTAACTATATAGAAGTTTTCCAACGCAAGTGCTCAGGTTTGTCCCTCCTGCTACATATAAACATTCCACGAGGAAAGCCTCTAGGGTACTGTCACACTGGGCTATACTCCGGTCCCTCTGCTCAAATCCATACTTTTTTGTGTCTGCAAACGGAGCAGATTTCAGAGCCTATGCAATTTCATATGAAATCCACTCCTTGTGTCTTCATCCGTTTGTATTGGCACATGGTTTTATGTCACAATCATTTTATTCTAATCAAGACCACAAGCTACACTACAAGAAAATTAAATAATATGCCACTGGCTTTTTATGGGTAATAGAAAATACCTATTAAATAAGGTCGCTATCTATAATCAAGCATTTGCTGTGACAGAAAAAGGATTCCTACATTTGTTTTTATGTAGAGCTTTCACTATACCTTCTGGCTATTGTCTTGACACGTTTGTATATGACTTTCAAATATGTTTTATATTCCTTCGGTAGTATGTAAGCTGAAAACAGAATAGGAAGAATACCAGGGAAAGCTTGCCCTCTGCAAATGCTGTTATGCTTATTTTTAAACTGAGAATGTTTGTGCCGCTTTCAATGTTTAGAAGTTTAGGGCATCATGTAATAAAAGAAGTGAACAGAATAAATACTCATAAGAATTAATAACATTTCACAATGTAATGTTGTCCATTAGACATTTGGAAGACCAGCTTGAAGGTTGTGTAAAATGTCAGCAAAATAATAAGATATACTGCGTACTAACGCAATCTGTTTTTCTGTTTGTGGTTGTATTTAATTTTTCTGTTTACGCCATTTATTACATTCCCGCTCTCTCTGGAGGTGGCTAAGGGGCTATGATTTTTTACTTTTGAGTGCTTCTCTTTAGCTTATATGACCACCATTATTGTTTCTTCTATTATGGACTGTAGAGAGACAAACGTATAGCAACATCTGAATAGTTTTTTAAAAATGAATCATTTTTTTCTTGCATACATGAAGCTGCTATAATTTTTTCATGTATATTTTATAGCTAATGTTTATTCCCACAAGTCCACCAGTCCAAGTGAATATGGCCAGTGCACATGAATTAAGTTTAGATCAGACTAAAAGGATTGGTACATGAGGATTATATAGCCATCAACTTGGAGGTAGTAAATTTAGGATCCAGTGTCAGGGAAGTGCAAAGCAATTACAGAAACATCGGTTTTCCCATCTGTTAGTTTAATGGGAACACTAAGGGAATAGTGTATATTCAAATTAAAGGATAAGCAAGCCTTTATTTTAAAATCACTAAAACAACTTTAAACAGCCCCAAAATGGCTTACTTGTCCCCCAACATTTAGTATGATGTTCTTTCTAAGATAGAAGATGAATCCTGGTATGTAAATCAGTAACTGCCTTATCTAGCATGAAACTCCGCCTCCTCTAGTATATTAAACCTATCTTCTCCTTGGAAGATGAAATTGGCCAGGAAGCTGTATACTGTGCATGCCTGATTAGTTTTTTTAGGATTGTAAAATAAAAGGTGTACCCTGATGTACAAAAACTGCCTCTATGCTTGTTAACTATATGCTTGATAATTGCTCCTAAAAAATAGCTTGTGAGCAGCTGACTGTGTTGGTAGCTAGGGGGTGGATCCTGCAAAAACATACATCTTCCACAGAGTTTATATGGAAGCTGTGCTGAGCCATGGGTGTCAGACTTATACCTGTATTGTTTTATAGCCATTAGGAAGGATGGAAGGTTTGCTAGATAGCAATAAGGCCTGGTAAAGTTGTTGATAAAATCTCTTGAAGTGTGATGTGAGGAAGGAAAATGCACACCCACAAGTACCATGGAAAATACCACCTTGGCTGCTTGGTAAAATTTGCCTTGTTAAGGTGGCTTTACATGGACCAATAAGGAAAAGGTATCGAGGTGCAAAGTCAGCTACTTATTGGCCAGGCGAGCCAATAACATTGTTGTGTGTTCTAATTTTGTTTTTGCCGAGTTTAAACACTTTCTTCAGTACTGTCTTATTAAACATCTGTAAATGTTTTGGTTGCAAATTTATATTGGTTGTCACTTGTTTTTTAGTACTGTAGAGCTTGTTTCGTATGCAGGAAATGGTCAGTATGTTAATTGTTATGCACTGGGCACTCTTAGGTCCATTTCTTTGTTAAAATCACAGTTTGGGATGGTTAGAAGTTTTATAAAAGGTATGTAGGGATCTCTAGTTCTCTGATCAGAAGAGACCGTAAGGCAACTGGGCCCTTCTGTTTCAGAAGACAAGGCAGCATGTCGAAAGCAAGCCTATTCTAGCCAAACCTGTTTGGAGATAGTGCCATAACTGTTCTAAACAAAGAGGCACATTTATCAATGTCCACATTTGAGGTTTCCAGTTTTTTTCAGATTTAAAAATCAAATTCTGTTTTTACTACTGAATTTTTAGAAGTGTATTTATCGATGGGTGAGAGTTCACAATTTAATACATACATTTCTAAATATCTTGTATTCTTCGAAAAATCGACTTTGCAAGCTCAAAAAAACTCGGTGAATAAATATTTTAAATTTTGTCTAGGACAACTCCCATTTACTTCTACTTAACCTTGCAAGCTTTTAAATAACGATGTTTTGCATTCAAGTTTTTTTAGCTAAATAAATAGTTTATTTGAAGTCATAATTCGAGTTTGTAAATTTAAAAAAAAAATAAAAGTGGTAAAAAGGCAAATTTGAACATTGAAAAATCAGCCCCTAAGTGTCAGTGGAATGATTAGTGCTTTATGCATTTGTAGTACAATGCTGACATCGTGTGGTGGTGCCAAGATGTATTCTACAATTCAAGGCAATTAGTACATTTATCTCTTTCTTTCCAATATTAAAATTGTAGCCTATGAAAATCCTTCATTTACAAGAGTTTTATGTTTAATAATACTAAATCCGTACGATTCGACCTGTGTTTTCTAACATTGCCCATCTTTACAACTGAGTCATGAGGAGTAATTGCATGTTATTTACTATCTAGTATGATTGCATTATTCATGACATCTTCAGGGCAAATATTTAATTTCAAGATCATTTTTATTTCTTTTTATCTAACTGGGCAAACTGTGCACTGCCATCAGTCAGACCTCACAATGCTTTCTTAACATAATGCCAATGTCCTTGGGTATAGAAGCAGAAATTCCTAACTTAGACAATGCACACTTCTAAGTTTGCCCAGGAGCAGTAACCTATAGCAACCAATAAGATGTTTTCTTTTAAACAGATGACCAGTAAATGCTACCTGCTGATTGGCTGCTATGGGTTACTGCTCTGGGGCAAACAAAGTGCTTCTTATTACATAACCCTCATTATATTTTAAATGCAATGCTGCCAAATCCTGCAGATTTCCCTTTCATATGTTGGTACTTTCTGTACTCTCTGGTGATATTCCACCTCCCTCCAGTTATTTTCCTGTTTGCTTTTACAGTCACTGTAATACCTTTATGTTGCACAAAGTGTTAATGTTATGTGTTTATCCATTGTCTTGATTTACATGATCTGTTCTCTCAATATTTATTGACCAATAGAATGATATGGAACATATGTCATTTAATAACGTGATCATTCAGCCAAAGGGAAACTTATTTATAAGTGATCTAACACTGAAAGCCCCATTTTGGAAGATTTGTTACTTTGCATTCGGGTCCAAGTATATACCTGGTATGTTTGCTGAAGAGCAATTACGTGCCTAATTTGTCTTTCTTCCTTCTCAGAAGAGTGACAAAATGTCAGCAGTTGTGTCAAATCACTGGTCATTATTGATAATTCAAATATTTGTGCTTATACCACACATATCAACTATCTCAGCATCCCACATTTTAGCGTATCATAAGAGTACCAAATCCCTTTGATACAGTTTGTGAGAATGAAAAAAATCGTTATCTGAGTAATTTTCCAAAAAATCCACAACATGAGGCATATATACTGTAGGTAATTAGAAATGGTTATGCTAGGGATTTTTCTTTTAAAAACATAAATGAATTTTGAATAATGGTTATGTTCCATTTTTTTCTCCTTAAATTAACAATAAGATGGGAAGTCACTGTTAAAATGACGTTAAGATTTCACAATGCAAAACCAACAACCATTCACATGTTTAAAAAAAAAAAAAAAAAGCTGCTTTCGTCTGGCTGTGTATTATATTAATATTAAGGGGGTTATTTATTAAAGGTCAAGCTGTTTTCTCTGAAAAATTCCAATTTTTCGAGGTTAGTTAGTAAAAACTGAACTGTTCGGGATAAAAATTAAAATTTTGAAAATGTATTATTTCCCAAATCTGCAAAAAGCTTGAATCCAAAAAAGACACCAGCTAAAACCTGTTGAGGTCATGTAGAAGTGAATGGCAGAGCTGCTTGGAACCATTTGAATATGTTTTTAGCCTTCGTGATTTTTGGAGGTTTTGGGTGGTTTGTGCTCGAAAACATGACCAATTCGAGCTGTTTGAGCTTTTATTTTTTTTACTGATCACTCGATCAGTTTGACTTTTTCCCTTAAATGCATTCATTCGAGTTTTTCATAAATAAGCAAACATTCGACTTGTTAGTTTATTCAAGGAAAAAACTTCACAAACTCAACCTTTGAAAAATAACCCCCTATGTGTATAATTTAGTTGAAAAAATGATTCATGATATGTTCAGAAAATACTTCACTTTGTTGCCATCTTTGTACCAATGTTACATATTCCATTTTGCAAAAACTAACTTTCTTTCAGCACAGGGTTTTAAAATGTTGGGGTTTTTTTTATTGCAGTATTTTTGAATGTTTACAAATTAGCTATAATTGCGTCATTACAAGTATTTTGCAGCTGTACATTTTATTAGTGATGGGCTATAAGTTTCTGCAAGAATATGCTGGTGCTTTGTAGCAAAAATGTGTTTTATCTTTAGGAATCAGCAAAATAAACTTTCCTAACAAATCTGGCTCATCTGAAGGGCTACCGTTGGTGATTGTGAGTAAGGTGCCCGACATCTGGTAAGCCTTATTTTAGAACCATTTAAACATTAAGGGTGTTAAGCAGTGATGCCATGCAAATATGGAAGCAGCAAATGTGCCCCTTTGTTTTTCTACCAAAGAACTAGTTCTCACACTACAAATTTATTATTGCTAAAATTTGGTCAGTCATTCACTTATTTTACTTGTTTTTCAAAGCTTCTTTGTTCACATCCATTGTTACCTGACTAAAATGTGACTAAGTATCGCATTCATGATATTACCTTAACAAACAGAAAACGTGACAGTATTTTATTTAGATATCAGGGATCATGCTTTTCCAATGGTGCTTTTTTTATTTTGTTCTGTTACTAGTTCTCAAACATGATGCCGAAAAATCAACAACTTTTCATAATGCATATGACTTCTATACAAGTCTCTCATGTTATCTCCTCTTTCCTCGTTTTCCATCAAGAAAAAAAATGGGCTTCTGTATAAAATATTCAGAAGAAAATAAAGAAATGAAAATATGAAACATTGTCTCTGTTTTTGTTAATTTTAAATGACCAGATGTTTCTTTGCGGTAAATGGATAATTAAAATTATAGATGTAAATTGTAGATTATTTTTTTGTATAAGTAACACATATTCATTTTAGCATGTTGCAGTTGACAGACAGCTTTGGTATTTGTTTGCAATTTTATTTTAAAGCCACATATATCTGTTTCCCATTAAAAATATAATGAAAAAACACAATGAAAAGTGTAGTGATAGGCCTCAAGGTGGGGGGGGGGGGCAGAATATTTCTCCTTTTATTTACAGAAGGGCATTGTAGACTTGAACTGCTAAAAGGCTTATACAGTATTTCCATCTACAATGAGGCATGTTGGCAAAATAAAAAAAAAATTGTGTAGATTTAGGCACGTTTATGAGAAATTATCTGAAAACTCATTATCCAGAAAGCTCCGAATGGTAATTAATAGATTCCATTTTACTCCATTCAGATTTTTAAAAAATATTTCCTTTTTCTCTGTAGTAATAAAACTACCTTGTAATTGATCCCAACTAAGATATAATTAATACTTACTGGGGTTAAAACAATCCATAGGGTTTACTTAATGTTTAAATATTTCTTTTAGTGAAAGGTATGGAGATCCAAATTATAGAAAAAACTCCCCAGGTCAAAAGCATTCTGGATATCCGGTCCCTAGTGATGTGAAGGCTGACCCATAGGTCAGGCGGGTTTGGGTCAACTTCCGCACAAAGTTTACAGTGTGCGGGCTGAACTTTAGCCCACCCTGTCTGCTTCCTCCTAGTGCCCCCTTTCCAGCAGACGCACTCCTTTTATATACTCGAGCACTGGTCTACCCTCTTCCAGGATATCATGTTCTTTACACTCACCGAACCCTAAATATTTCAGCTGTATCAAAATCCAGCAAGAATGTTTTGGATTCATCCAAGTACTGGATTCAGTATATTTCTATTTTAAATAATAATAGTTGCCAGCTGATCCATGTTTGAGACCAATAAAAAGCAAAAGCTCAGAAATATGATCTGACTGCAGCAGCCTTAAGGTGGCCATAGACGCAAAGATCCTATCGTACGAATCGAGGATTTGTATGATTTTCGGACCGTGTGTTGAGAGTCCCGACATTTTTTGTCCAGCGGAGATCGGTCGTTTGGTCGATCGGACAGGTTTGATTTTGTCCCACCGATCCCACCAGAGCCCATTGCGCTCTCATCGTAATCTGATCGTTCGACCATAGGGCCGAACGTTCAGATTACCCCCGATATAGCCATAGCCGTGGCATATCAGGGAAAGATCGGCTCGTTTGGCGATGTCGCCAAACAAGTGGATCTTTTGGTCTATGGCACCTTTAGTCTTTCTGGCCAAGTAATTCCACACCTGCCTGGTTTGTTGCTATGGTTCTGTGACAGCTTGTACAGTATATGATCCTTGACCAACATGGCTATTGTTTGCCCCTTCACCATCATGCAAATGGTGCGACTGTTAAATACCTCATATTTATCAAGCTGGTCCAGTCATGCCATACGTTAATATAAATCTTTTTAAGGATTTGTCTTTAGTCTGTACAAACTAATACTGAAACCCTTTGCTGCCAATCTTTAAAGAGAGCTGATGTGCATTCTTGCACATTATACATTGTTTCATATGAAAACATGAGTGATTTTGAAAGCCTCAATACACCAGTACCAAATTTATACACTTAAATTGATGTTCCTGATAAAAAAAGACACCTAAGTAAAAATGAGGTGTTTTAGAGCTCTTTATCAAAAATGAGCTTTCTTTAATGCCAAAACGCTACTGGGGTAAAGTCTAAATGTTTTACAAGCCCCTCACATAGTTATCATTTCTACTGAATTTCGCTTTCGTTCAAAATATTGATTTTGTGTGTTTTCCAGCCATGTTAATATTAATGGCGTATCTGTTAGTAACGCTCCTACACACTGGGGAGTGGTCTAACCACGGGCGTTTAGCTTTGTTAGAGGCTACTAGGGAATTATTGTTTTCGAAGCAGATAGGGTTGAATTTATTGTGTGTTTTGAGTTGATTAGAAATGAAGCCTTTGGTTGCAGGTTTTAATTCTCTGTAGACATCAGTCAAAGCTAGCTCTGGAATGCATTGTGCAAGTGAGTTTAATGGGGTTGGGGATTGAACAATGATCTCACAAGGTACAAAATGCAAAATCAACTGCTTGTGTTATTGGAACTTGCTTATGTGTTTTGAGAAGTGTCAGATGTAGACTGAAGTGGCTTTTGGTTTCTATTCATTGAAGTAATGATGGCCATTAAAGATACCTCTGCAACATTCTCTATAAGGGCAGAGGCACACGGGCAGATCCAGAGAGATTTAGTAGCCTGGCGACTAATCGCCTCTTCTGCGGGGCGACAAACTCCCCGAACTGCCTTCCGCCTGCTATAATGAGAAAATGCCAGCACAATATCACTCGCGGCGCTTCGATTTCCGAAGTTGCACAAGGAAACTTTGGGCGACTGCATTGGCGCAGGCTTTTTCTCATTATAGCAGGGGGAAGGCAGTTCGGGGAGATTGTCGCCCCGCAGAAAAGGTGATTAGTTGCCAGGTGGCTAAATCTCCCCGAATCTGCCAGTGTTTCCCTGCCTTAAGGTTAGAAACAAAATCTATCAGGTGGGCATCTGGAACTGCTTCCAAAATAATCCATACAATGGTTAGAGCTTAAGGATCCTCACATGGTTAAGTGAGAGGCACTAGATGACAGATTGCCTTTTTGTTTAGTTATCCCTCCTCCTTTGTCCACTTTTCTTTCAGCATGTTGTTGTACAAGGCTAAATTTACAACTACAGTGCTGAACATTTATTTCTGCTTTAGCCCTTTCTTCTCATCTTTCCATTTGAATCCGTATTTCTTAGGGCCCATTTAATGAAGTTCGGTTTTTTCCCCACTAATCTATACAAATTTGCAGTTGTTCTTTTTTTTTTTTTTTTAATTTATTTTTTTAATAAAAAAAAAAAAAAGCTCTAAAAAGTTAAGATTCATCAATGGTTGATTTTCGAATTAATTCGAATGTACTTAAAACTCGAATGTTATCTTAAAGGGGATTGTTACCTTTGAGTTAACTTTTAGTATGATGTGATGAGAGTTACAATGTGATGAGATAATTTGCAATTGGTTTTCAATTTTTATTACCTGTGGTTTTTGAGTTATTTACAGTAGCTTTTTACCCGGCAGCTCTCCAGTATGCAATGTCTGCAATTTGGTTGCTAGGGTCCAAATTACCCTAGCAACCATGCATTCATTTGAATAAGAGACTAGAATATGAATAGGAGAAGACCTTATTAGAAAGATGAGAAATATAAATTAGCAATAACAATAAATGTGTAGCCTTACAGAGCATTTGCTTTTGAAAGCTGGAAAGAGGCAGAAGAAAAAGGCAAATAATTAAAAAATTTAATTAATAAGTAAGTAATGAAAACTAATGGAAGTGTTGCCTAGAACTGACCATTCTATTACATACTTAAAGGTGAACCACCCCTTTAAGAAAAACTCTGTCTAAAATTCAAACTAATGTTACTGACCCAAACACTCGAAACAAATTCGAATGAAACTCGATTTGAGTTTTTCCTCCGAAAACAGCTAGAATGTTAGCAAGGCTATTAACCTCTTCAAATTGGTCAACGGACCTCTGTCAATCAGTTGTAAATTAATTTTGCAGGTTTTAGGTGGCAAATATTTGAATTAGAGGTTGAGGTGTGATAAATCTCACATTCTAATTTACATTCCGGTTGGGGCTTTCAAATTAGAATTTGTGAGTTTTATCGATAAATTCTAACATAAAAAAATTCAAATTGTTCAAAAGTGTTGAAAACCATGAAAACCTCTAATACATAACTTTGCCAAGTAAAAGTTGTCAAGGTCTCATAGAAGTCAAAGCGCTGATCCTATTGGACCATTGTCAATTTGGACTCTTAGAGATTTTCTGATTTTTTCCGGCTAGGAATTGTCCGAAATGCTAGAATTTTTAGAGGTTTCGTATTTTTTTGCGAATTGTTCAGTGTTTTGTTTTGTTTTTTACGTTCGTACCTTTTTAATTCAGATCTTTTAACCTATGTCATGACATTCGTGGTTTTAGAGAAAGTAAGTTTAGTCGTGGTTTCAAAAACCTCCACTAAAAGCTGACCTTTGATAAACAGGCCTCTAAATGTAACTAGACTTTGTTTCCTACAAACTTACTTAATACTGGAACCCTGCTGCCTTTATGGTTGCTACCAAATTGTAACTTTTTTAAAGACTGCGCCTTGTTCTGAATATGAGCATTTATTTAATGCTTTAAGGCTTGCAAAGTATCGATAAGATTCTATTTGACAATTAAAATACAACTTTCAAGTCAATTTATTTCATTAATATTTTACTTGTGGGAAAGCTTAAAAGCATTCAGTTTCATTAAGATGTATTCTCATGCCCTAGATTGATTGGAAAGCCCCCAGGAGAGAACACATGAAAGACAAATCTATGCAACAAGCTATTATTTAATGGATATGTTATTTTTGAAAGGTAAGTTCTGTTTCTTTCAGTTCTCCTTCTGTCATATGCCACTTGATCAAGACAAAGGATCATATGTGTTTATTTAGCAACGTTAGCAGCTGCTCTTTCAAGGTAATTAAACCTTGTGTTGTTCAGCAGTAGGTTGCCAGGTGTGGCCCAATACAGAAAGCACCTGTCACCTCCTGTTCTAACAGCCTGTTATCAGCCTTCTGAAGAAGCACCAGCAAACACAACTTTGTTATAAGTGTTCCTTGTATGTTAAAGTGTTTGTAATGCATATTAAGAGGCAGATTTATCAAAGGTCCAGGTGAATTTTCGAATGAAAAAAATTCGAATTTCGAGCTATTTTTTGTGTACTTCGACTAGGGTATAGTCCAAATTCAATTCGAATTTGAATATTGGAATTGTACTGTCTCTTTAAAAATTCGACTTCGACCATTCGCATATATCCTATGGGGGACCTCCTAGAACCTATTTGGAGTCAATTGGTGGAAAAATCTAAGTTTCTTTTGGGATCGAATGCGCTATTCATTCGATTCGTACAATTCGAAGTCGGCCGATTACAGACCTACTCAACCAAAAAAAAACCTTCAATTTATATTGGTTGGTCTTTTTCAATTCGAAATTTGACTCTTGATAAATATGCCCCTTACTGTCGGAAAAACTTATTTATTAAAATTTGTGTTAGTGTAATTTTTGTGGGGTTTTTTTCTTATAGGACTAAAGTCACTTTTTTAAAAAAAGCACAAATGCCTCCCGGTTTATTAAAAAATACCATTATAAAAGCACAAATGAAAAGAATTGTGGAACAGATACTGCACAATAGTCGTGTACACAAGATTTTATTTTGTACAATTACAAAACAACTCTAAAACCGCACCATATATCTATCAAAGTGATAAAGGCTAGAGTAGTAGCCAAAATGTCCGTTCATTTTAATAAATAACTTTTTCACTCTTTAAGACCTGAGAGTGCGGACATTGTTGCTCGATTAATTTATATTGTATGACTGCACCCAGGGATTTTGATTTTTTTGGAACGTGAGTGCAGGCTAATTTTGATTGCGATACATATATATAAATGAACATATGGACAGCACCACCTTCCATTACGCTGCCCCTGTGCACGGAGAAAACACCAGCACCAGGGGTCTTTTTGCATCAAATAAGTCAGTTTTACATGCAACACATTATACTGCTTATTTGATGCAAAAAGACCCCTGGTGCTGGTGTTTTATATTTATATATACTTTTATTTTATATATATATATATATATATATATATATATATATATATATATATATATATATATATATATGTGTGTGTGTGTATTGGTCCGTTATCCAGGAAGCTCTGAATTATAGAAAGGCCATTTCCCATAGACTCCATTTTGTCCAAGTAATTTTTAAAAGTGATAACTTTTTCTATGTAATAAAACAGTACCTTGTACTTGATCCAAACTAAGATGTCATTAATCTTTATTGGAGACAAAACAATCATAGTGGCTCTATTTAATGTTTAAATTATTTTTTTAAGTAGACTTAAGGTACAGTGATCCACATTACAGGAAGATCTGTTCTCCGCAAAACCCCAGGTCCCAAAAATTCGGGATAAAAGGTCCCAAAAATTCTGTATAACAGGTCCCATTCCTGTAGTATAATTAAGTAAATGATATACTTAATTATTTTTTGTTTTAACCTCATTATATAAATATATGATTTGTTGGCTTACAAAATGCATAAACAATGCAAACAATAAAATGTCCCCTTATTCTAAAACAGTTTTATAAGACCAGAAAATTCTTTACATGTATAAATTTTATATTACTGCATTCAGTTGACTCTATTGCGACAACTATATCCTAATGATTTTGCTGTACAAAAGAAATGCCTTTTTAAATATGATTATTATGACAACATATTCCATAATGCTGTACATTACATGGCTGTACACATCAGGCATACAAATTGCATAGCATTACTGGCTGTAAAGAGAGGTAAAAACAGCTCTGAATACAAATAATTGTGTCCAGAGAATCATTTGTGCCCTGACCATGCAGTTGCCAGGGACCCACAAGTCGGTGCTCAGCTTTATTCAGTTTCTTCATAGTAACATTGTAAGTTAGGTTGAAAAAAAAACACATGTCCATCAAGTTCAACCTTTTAACTCTAATTTACCGTGCCTAACTGCCAGTTGATCCAGAGGAAGGCAAAAACCCCATCTGAAGCCTCTCCAATTTGCCTCAGAGGGGGGAAAAATTCCTTCCTGACTCCAAAATGGCAATCAGACTAGTCCCTGGATCAACTTGTACTATGAGCTATTTCCCATAACCCTGTATTCCCTCACTTGCTAAAAAGCCATCCAACCCCTTCTTAAAGTTATCTAATGTATCAGCCTGTACAACTGATTCAGGGAGAGAATTCCACATCTTCACAGCTCTCACTGTAAAAAACCCCTTCCGAATATTTAGGCGGAACCTCTTTTCTTCTAATCGGAATGGGTGACCTTGTGTCAGCTGGAAAGACCTACTGATAAATATGATCCCCTTATATATTTATACATAGTTATATCACACCTTAAACACCTCTTCTCCAGCGTGAACATCCCCAACTTGGCCAGTCTTTCCTCATAACTAAGATATTCCATATCATTTACCAGCTTAGTTGCCCTTCTCTGTACCATCTCTAAGTTTAGTAGGCCACATTGGTTTGTCCCTCAGCATAAGCTATAATGTTCCCTATATGGGACAGAGAGTGTTAACAGTTCTAGGGAGCTGGAAGTGATTCCTGTTGCCTTGTTTAGAGTAGCAGCAATTTGGCAAAGAGGCCCTAAAGGATTTGTCTTCCTAATAATAGCTTTACAATATATAAATACAGAATATATAGCTATATTTTATTTGTAGTGGCCCCTCGCATACCCCCTACTCCCCCCCCCCAAAAGCACTAATTGAAATCTATGAACAGATGTTGCAGTGAGGGATACATAGAATTGCTCTGTGCATTCAAATTGCATTCAAATTGCTTCATACTCAACTGGGATAAAAAAAGATATATGTGAGCTACTTTTTGATCAAAAAGGCCCAAGATAAAATCTAGGGAATATTTGAAAGTATTATGTTGTAGAATGGATTGATATCTGATAAAATATTTTGTGTTTAACTAGTAGAACAGTGGTTTTGAGCACAGCTCGAATAGACGGATGTTATGTAAGTTATAGTTTGATTCCCCATTGTTTTGTTAGTTATTGCTTTTAATATTTTTACAGAGTTACCAGTGTTATAGTGCAAAGCTTCTTAATAAAGCACTGAAATGCATTATTTACAATATTTCCATCAAAGGAATAAACAGAAACTTGCTTACAAACCTTATCTTCTGACCTGAGTAGTAAAGGTGTACCGCTGAAACCTTTTCTCTATACTATAATTCACCTTTCATCCCTTTCTTTCCTTTCTGCATGTCAAGTGGGAGTTCATATCCACTGGCTGCGCTCCTTCAGCCTGACAATGTATTTGCTATGACATACTCATGAGCAGAGGATCCTTTTCATAGTAAAGTGTTCCAAATATTTAATTAGCCTTTACTGCAGAAAATCTCAGCTAATTAATCTTTATTTTTTTTTTAAACCTATATCACATGGAGCAAATGGCATTAAAGTGAATGCGTGAGGGCAAAGTTTGGGGGGAGGGGTAGGGATTTTATATAATGGTCTCATTTAATGCCACTTCTAGTGATATGGTGACAAATACTGAATGCCTTTTTCATATTATGGTATAATGAATGAACTTTTTCCGTAGCTTTAAGGAAGAGTGGGAGAGACCAGGGCAGCTAAAACAGCATCTGCTTTAAAAGAGAATATGAAAGACGTCAGTTAGTGATGGGCTTCACTTTGTCTGGTTATTTTTGAGTTGCCAGCCTTGTTGTTATGGACAATACAGACCAGGAACCACCAGTAATAGTCGGGTGTATAAAAGGCAACAACAGGGGCAGTTTTGGGTACTACTTAGACAGCTATGATGGCAGAGAAAACACCTTGTGGGCCTTCAGCCTTAGAATTGTGACATAGGTTCCACTTGTTGGACTAGTTGTCTCTTTATTGGGGTGTCTTCTTTTCCCATTGCATTTGCACTGGCAATTGAGTCATTGGCACAAAACATACAGAAAGACAGAAGCACTGCTGGGTTTTGTCTTCAGTCATTGCAGGTAAAAAATGCCATTTATGCAGGTGACATTTTGTTAATCCTAGAGGACCTAAACTAATCAGACCGATCATAGAATTCATAGACGCAATAATTGCTGGTGGTTAAACATATGCGTCGCTTCGTTTTTTTGAAAGTTGCCTCTAAAGGAAATTCTGGCAACTTTGGAAAAATTAAGTGCCACAGGAGGGAAAGTATTTGGAGGAGATTAGTTGTGTGCGGTTAATCTCCTCGCATTGCCCTACAGGTTTGCACTGTCATTGCTAGTCATACCGAACACCATGCTGGCTCAAGTACAGTGGCAATTTGTATTGAAAGCATGTTTAGGGCAGCTATTTTTTTTTCATTACCTGTGTTAAAAGTTAGAGGTCACTAAAGGCCTTTATATTCTGCGTTGGACATGTTCCTTCATTCCTCTCCAATGAATAAGGTTATTGGCAGGACTATAAACGTGCAACCCAAGTGTAAGTATCTTGTGTTTGCTCCTGCTATGTGGAAGCAGCTGCTTTGGTCCAATAAAAGAGAATTTTAAAAAGCTCTAAAAGGACGAATGTAATAAGTTTTGTTGGTGCAACAAAAGTTTGCAAAGGCTATTGTTAGTTGAATGTTAGCGACCATGTTTGCACCCTTTTTGACAGATTACAGACCTCAATGACTTTCTTGCAAATACCAAAACCTCCACAGGATTCGGATGAATACTGAACCAAACTGATTAAATGGCTTTTGCAAACATTTGCATGTTATGTAATCAAATTTCGCAATCGCAAAGCGTATTTTCCTATGAAACATTTTTAAAATCTCATATTTAAAATCTCTAAGGGGGAAGTGACTTTTTGTATAAAGCTAAACTTCGCCCTTAATCTGCCCATTGGTTCTTTTTGAATAAACTGACATTTTAATTACACTGTTAGTCTATCTTATATTAGTTAGCCGCGAAGGTCTCTTGTGCCCTAATCTGCAGCTTTTATTAAACACCTGTTTGTTGATTCTTTTTCTTCTATACATTTTTTCATTATCACTATATTGGTGTGTTAATATATTTGTCCTAGTGGGACTCCTCAAGGTGAATCATTTGAAGCCATCAAGTGGAGGCAATGCACATTTATAAGTCACTGGTTTTCCTTTCTCTTCCCACTAATATGGCTGAGGATTCCTATGTTTACTCTTTTGCCAGCAGATAAACATCCTTTGTGTGTTAGTGTGGAGTCCTGCTTTTGACAACAGTGATACATATGTCTATTTAACAGAAGAAAAAACAGGATTATATCATATAAGTATATTGAAAACTAGTTTTCATTAAAAACTTCTAGTTTTGTTTCACAAGTGTACATAACGTTTCAGGATATTTTCCCTATAATGCTTATCGATGCAACTTGCAGTTCTCGTTTTTTACCACAGGGTGGTGCAAATAAATTCTAGATTCCATCATTCGGAATATTAATTTCCAATGAATTCCGTTACATTTACTTTTCAACACACAGGACATATGAATTAAATACAAGCAATTATTTTTACAATTATTTTATAATCTCCAAATGTCCATCCTTTGGCCCTTTTGCTTTTCATAAACTGCAGCTTCCTAAATCAAAGACAACTGAGACTGAGAAGGTGACCAGATTTTCAGAGTAAAATCAGGGAACAGGGAGGAAATTTAAGGCTAAGGCCACACTAGGCGATAGCGCCGCGATTTGACTCGCGGCGACTTTTCGCCGCGACTTTTAAGCCGCAATCGCTGGGGAAACTTTTGCGCTGGCGTCTATGGGGAATCGCGAAAAATCGCCAGCGTAAAAACACACGCGGCGATCTTTTTTCTACTGTCGCTCGAAATTGCCTCGCTAGGCGATTTCGAGCGACAATAGAAATAAGATCGCCGCGAACTTTAATACATTTTTGGCACACAGGATATGATGTAAGTGACAGAAGATTGAGGAGGATCTTGCTTCTTTTAAACACTTCGCCTGGTCTGAGGTGGCGAAGTAAAATCTGGCAAAAGAGTAACGAACAAAAGTCGTGGGTGTGAATGAACGCTTGCATGGATCCCACTTATTTTGGTAAATCTATGCATTTTTGGACCTCAAACTGTTTAGTAGACCCCAGGCGTTCATATTTTGGATGTTTTTTATTGGTACGTTACAAACTGGGAAGCATATAATGGAGTAAAAAGTAAGCTTTGTGCCGATTTTCAGGAATTTCATAAAAAACACTAGATTCTGCATAACTTTCGAACTACAGTTCGGATATGTCACTTATAGACATGAACCCATTGCTGGATCTGGTTCCCAAGAGTATGTGCAACTTAGTTATTTCTATAAGGGAAATGTATGCAATATAGCAAAACTGAGGGAAAGCCCCTTCCTGCAGTGAGAAGGATTTTGTTGGAGGAAGACTGTTGAAGGCTGAAGCTGTGTTGTCAGCATGTAAGGGGAAATTCTCAACACTGACCCCCAACATAAGAAAGTCGAACACACCAGCTCTTAAAAAAATATAACTTTGTTTATTTTCTTACACAATCCTGTCAGGCAGACACATTACTTAGCAGATTTTCCAATAGTCACTTCCACTTAAGTTTCACAAACGTTTTCTTTCATAGTAGTCTGTGAATTACTACTCAGCAGTTAGAATAGGGTTTTTACTCACAACATGCTGATCCTCATTGGCCTGGCACCAGTGCCCCTTGAGCACTCTGGCGGGTACCAGCCACCTAGACTTGAAGTCTTCTACTTCCACCCTCTCTTGTCTAACAACCTCACCACTGTCACCCTATCTTGAGAATTATTCCCCGGATCCTAATCCGACTACGCTCCATGTTGGAGCAAAAGACTACCGTTTCTTTCTCCCTACCTCTAACACCTAGTGCCAGCTGTTACTGAAACTTCCTATCTAATTAACTACCTGATTCCGGGCCGGTGTTCTTCTTCTCAGTGAAGCTCTTGCATGACCTCACCTCCTCCCATAAAAAGTCCTTAACTATGGGTGTGGCTGCCCTTTTATACCTATTTGGGGAAACGCCCTCTAGTGGTATAAAAACAACATTACTTCTAACTATAATACTCTACTGCCACCTAGTGGCCTTTTTCAAATAACCATTAACACAGTTTTACATACAAACTCTCATTAACATCACATCATTCACAAACAACATTTTAACTCTTTCACCCATCCACAAAACAATTCACTCTCTTACAAGCATACTGATCATGGAGTGTACGTGAGAGGTGTTCCCCGTATCACTTTCCAGTGTAACAAAGCTGCTCGCATATCATTGTTGGCTCCTTGAGGGCTTGTGGCATTTCATATGGTGACAACACAAACACTCTGCCTGTCCAAGGCCAAATCCTCTATCTGCTCTGCTCTCGGTGTTTGACTCCATATTTCATCTTTTAGAAAATCAATGTTTAAAATAACCAGAGAAATTTCTCCTTCAGGAACAATTTCCTCGTATAACGGCAGTGAAATTTTGGGATAAAAGTGGATAAAGGCGATGCTTTTATTGGGTTTTAATTCCTTTTTGAAGCTGATTATAATGCTGTGATGTTCTCTGATAAATATACAACAGTTAGGTCATGGATCAGTTGACCAGCAAAAAGGAATATCCATCTGTGTGTGAGGAGTTAACAAAGTCATATACAAGGGGACTTGCAAGGGACAGCCAGATAAGATACAAGATAATGTGGATCAAAGTGGCTGAATATAAATATAAATTAGAGTTAAATCAGTGAAGCATGGATTAAAATAAGTTCCATATGAGCAATTAGTCCAGTGTCTCAACACATGTCTGTGTTACTGATTTGTACAGGCAGTTCTTAATCCTTTAAATGCCAAAGATCTTAGAATCCACAATCTGTGGATAAAAGGACAGAAGTGCCACAGATCACAGAGTGTATGATTTGCAGTACTTCCGGGTGTATAAACAGAGGAGTGGCTTTTAACAAGTGGCCCCTGGGGCACAATCACCCAGGGCACCCAAGGCAGCAGCAGGCATGTGCAAACTACATGTCCTGTACTGCACACGCTTCCAGGCCCTCCAGCACAGCGCTCCCACGGGGAAGAGTGCCTTTCCTGGTTCCTGCACTGTCTCCTCAATCTGCTACCTAAGTTAATGTCTAGTGATGGGCGAATTTATTTGCCAGGCGCAAATTCGCAGCCAATTTACGCGATGCGCTACCAGCCAATAAATTTGCGAAACGCACGCGAAAATTCGCGACAAAAATTCGCCGCGTCAAAATGTTTTTTTCCGAAAATTTTCGTGAATTTTTCGCCGTTACGTGAATTTCGCGGCGAAGCAGAACGGCACAAATTCGTCCATCACTATTAATGTCATATACACATAAACACACACTTTTTACACTGATACACACTTGCATTTCCAATTACATACACATATATACATTTTGGAGGATCTCTCGGGTTTAACACACTTAGGGGCAAATTCACTAAGATTCGTAGTTGCGCCAGTGTCCGCTTCACTGCACTTCACCAGGCGTATTTTCACCAGCACTACGCAAATTCACTAAAATCCAAAGTTGCGCTCAGGGGAAGCGTAAGGTTGAGAAGTTACGCTAGCGATGCTTAATTTGCATACAGCGCCAAATTGAAGTTACAATAGAGGTATATGTAGCAGCACTACACAAGCCTGGGAAACCTTCAAAAAAGCAAATAATTTTTTTATTTTGCCCTACACATGTGCCCACTGTATAGTTAAGTTGCCATGAGTTAGGAAATGTCTATCACCCATAAAAAAGCATTTTTTTTGGGACTTAGAAAAATTTGTAACTTTTTTTGAAGCAATCCCTATCTACTGTATTGCACTTCGCCTGTTCTGAGGTGGCAAAGGCGTAAAAGGTAGCTTTCAGAAAAATGCGAGCGTCAGTGAATTTGCGTAGTTACGTCCGTTGTGCAAATTCGCCAGGCGTAAGGGTGCGAAGTAACACTAGCGAATTTACGCCAGCGTCCGTTAATGAATCTGCGAATTAATGAAAATGCGCTACGCTAGCGAATTAACGCTAGCGTTAGGCGCTTCGTTCTTTAGTGAATTTGCCCCTTAGAGGGCTTACAGATACTCACACACAAACACAACACGCATTTTGCCAAGTGTACACAAGCGCGCACACATATGATTTTGTGGATTATTTACTGCATTGTATGTTTTTTTTTTTTTTGGCTGAAAAATGTTTTATTGTGAATAGCGTATTTGCTAACTGCACTGTGTTTCTACTGCAAAAAATGCAGTAAATGTGTTGATTATTCAGTAGCTGAAAGGACAAGTTGTATGCGTTAACTTAATTTTGGGGTCTCTAAACGCAGGTACGGAATCCTATGCACAATGATAATCAGACTGTTCATTGGACACTTGGCATTTACAGTTAGGATGTTTTTTCTTGGTACCTAATGCTATATGGGAGGTACACACTTGCAAACTGAAAGTTTTGGTGTTTTCAGAATTTTCATAGATTTTTATAGAAGCTGATAAGATCATGCACTGGCCATGTGACCACACACACACTTATATTTGTTTACAGAGTTAGTCTTATTTGTTGTTGTTTGTTGTCTGAATTTATTGTTGGTTTGGCCATAAATTGTTCTTTGAAGTCACTGGCAACCCCTTGAAGAATCCATTTATAAGAAGTAACCAGCTCAAAATAAATGGTAGGTAAAATTGCAAAAAAAAAAGCATTTATTTTTTTAGTTCTACAGATTTTCAGTTTTTTTTTTTTTTAACTGCTACGAGAATGAATTTGAAACAAGAGAGCAACCTGCTGTTGATTTCTCCACTAAGAAAAGAGATATTTTTCTTCTTAGAACTTATCAGGGAAATCAAGGGATCAGATTAGTCTTCTCTGGTAACTGCTGAAGTTTATTTTAAAAGCAGAGCAACATCACCCAACTGTGGCCCATGGATCAAAATAAACAACAGATGGTGCTATTGATTAAAATACAGGTATAGGATTCTTTATCCAGAAACCCATTATCCAGAAGGCTCCCAATTATGGAAGGCCATCTTCCATAGAGTCCATTTTAGTAAAATAATTACTTTTTTTTTTTTTTAAATAATTTAGTTTTCCCTGTAATAATAACAATGCCTTGTACTAGATCCCAACTAAGAGTTAAATAATACCTATTGGAGGCAAGTAATCATGTTGGCTTTACTTAATGTTTTAATGATTTTTCAATATACTTAGGGTTATTGGGTTGAGTTGTGTTTTCCTGAAAAATTCAAGGTTTTCAAGTTTTCGGGATAAAAAAAAAAAACTTGTATTTTTTGAGATTTATTATGCCCCGAAGCTGCTAAATGCCCAAATCCGAATTTACTCCAGCTAAAAACTGTAGAAGTCATGTAGAAGTCAATGGCTGATTCCCCTTGAACCATTTGAAGATGTTTTTTTGCCTTCATGATTTTTTTTTTTTACAGTGGTTTGTGCTCGAAAACTCAATAAATTCATGGGGTTTTTTTTGCCTATAACTCAATCAATTTTAGGTATTTCGGTTTTTTCTTCCGATTGCATTCATTCGAGTTTTTTTACGTTCAAGTTTTTTCATAATTAAGAAAACATTTGAGTTGTGAGTTTGTTCAAGGTAAAAAAAAAACCTCACAAACTCAACCTTTGGTTGTTTAGTAGATTTAAAGTATGATTATCCAAATTATGGAAAGATCCATTATCCAGAAAAACCTAGGTCCCGAGCATTCTGGATAATAACCATATCTGTACACTGTATTAGCAGTGTTAAAAATGACAATAACTTGAAAACCAGAGAAAAAGTGAAGGTGTCCTTAGAAGAGCTCTCTGAGCAAGTTTGGATTCATTTGCTTGGAAGGTTTACATTTCTTTTAAAAGGAATTTCTTTCATATCATCAAAAGTAATAAAGCTTTAAATATAATGTAAATATGTATATCACTGGATGTTTGGAGAGCATGCACTAATCATGGGTTACCTGTCTTCGGATGTTGAATTATGCTATCAAATGTAGCAAAGATAAAGGATATGCAGGTATAGAATCAATTATCCGGAAACCCGTTATCTGGAAAGCTCCAAATTATGGAAAGGCTATTTCCCATAGACTCCATTTTATCTAAATAATCCAAAATCTTTAAATTATTTCTTTGTTCTCTGCAAAAACAGTACCTTGTACTTGATCCCAACTAATATGTAAGTAATCCTTATTGGAAGCAAAACCAGACTTTTGGGTGTATTTAATTTTTACATGATTTTCTAGTAGACTTAAGGCATGAAAATCCAAATTACAGAAAGATCTGTTATCTGGAAAACCCCCAGGTCCCAATAACATGTCGAATACCTGTATAATAAACCAGGTTAGGAGGGAAAGAGTGCATTTTCAGTTCCTGGACCGATGATAGGGATCCCAATGGCATCATTAACTGTGGATAAGTGCTTGCTAAAAGCCTTTTTTACCATAATTATATTTATTTGTGCTGTCGTCTGAGTTGTAGCAGGGGAGAAAGCAACTTATGTCTACTCAATGTTGGATAAATTGATTCACTCTGTTCTTAGGTTCTGTTCTTCTCTGTACACTGGAGAGCAACGCATATAGGGAAACACCTTATGTACAGGAGCTCTCATGCACATCATTAAAAAAAGGCCATTTTTATAATGTAAAGAATTAGAGTTTAGTAACCAGTGACAAGGCATTTTATTAGTCTTTTATGCACAAGACCTATTACTATTAACTATTGCCAGATGATTAGTTGCTAATAGTAAATTAGCTAACATAATTACATCATCAGGTGTCCACAGCACTTCTCCGGGGGGGGGGTCAATAGCCAAAAGAATTATGTAAAAAAATAATCCTGTAGGCAATTAGTGCAAAACCATTGCACTTATCCCTGTAAGACTGGAGGAACAACCAGCAGGAGATTCTTATCTGAGCATTCAAAGGGGCTGGTAGTCGCACTGTATGTCTGAATGTGCTGGACTCGCCTGAAAAGAGCTCTAAATCATCTGAAGAGCAATTGGAGTGAGTATCCTGTTTAAACGGACAGTACCCTAAAGAAGCGCTTGAAGATACATAGACTGGGGAAAGGACATTAAAGGACTTTGCCTTCTTTAGTTAGCTAGACAGATTGCAAAAGCAAATTCGTTAGTGAGGCCCTATTTAGGGTTGCCGGTACAAACGATGGTTGATCCCAATATTATTAATAGGGAAAAAAGATAAATATAGAGGAAGGCTGGTATTTTTTTCCAGAAAAGGTGGCAACCCTAGCCCTATTGCCACCGGTTAGGAGTGCTGCATGTATTAGGTGCCCATTAATTTTAAATAAACCGTTATTCAGTTTAACCAATACTGTGTGTGTTATTACTGTATTCCTAGTGGGGCCACCCGTTGGTGCTAGTAAGTACCAGGTATCCAGTCTCTCCCAATACCACTGTGGAATGGCTCAGGTTTGTCCCGTGCCATCAGGCTATAACATTCGACAAAGGGATGTCAAAAGGGTTACACTCCTTTCCTGGACTAAGACTGTATATGATAACTAGTTACCCAATTCTTTCTAGGAAATGCATTTCTTAGCCAAACCCAGCAAGCTGCCCACCATTTTTTTAACTGTGGTGACCTTAAAGTGTATAGTATTATATGTTATTTATGGTGATTCAATACCTGTATCAGGTCATTGGCAGCTCATCTAATGTTGCTGTACTTATGGCAACATACTTATGGGCTAATGTAATAAAGAATTGCTCCATAAGCCATAGCTTAGATGTTTACATCCAGTAAATCCCGCCTGCTGAATGGTTACATAGTTGAGTTGTGTTGACTAGTCTCCTATCAAAAGACTTTTTATGCTATATAAAAATGAATTTGGATGGTTTGGATGACTATTTACCATGTGAAAGATACAAGGCTGTCTACAATAATATTCTTAGCTTGATGTTGATCTTGGGACCTTATCAGGCAAACTGGAGGCAGCTACAGATGGGGTAGGATGTACTTATTCTGGATTTCCTATAAGTTAGTACTGTACTTGGCAACATAACTGACCTTCGAGGACCTGTGACTTGTAATATAACCTGTACAACTGTTGATAAGCATTAACTGTATACAAATCCCAAGGCAGGAAGTAACCAGATTATTTTACTAAAGTAAAAGGACAGTGATAATTACACCTCTTTTTCTGTAGCCTCTGCGTTCTCTTCCTCCTCAACTTTACAACACATGCAAGATTTGTAAAGGTTTTACTTTCTTCTACAAAAAAAAAAGTCAAATTTTTGGTATAGAGTTTTTTTTTTTTACTCCTAAATGGTCTCTATGGAATATTGTTAGGCCATCTCATTTGGTCAAAGTCAAATATCCCTGGTAGACATTTACCAGAATTGTATTTTATTGTATTCATCCCATCAATTTAGTATGAGCTTCTGTAACTTGTTTGCAAGTTACTATACTTGTTGCAATTCAAACCTATATCAATGTGGTTTAGGTACTCATTTAACTCTCGTTTAGCCGTCCAAATCATAATAAGGACATCAATATTGCAAGTATATAGCATAGGGCAATAGTTATTTTAAAATGATGAATGTAGAATAGTAATGAGCTGTTTGTGAGGCTAATAAAGGTGGAAAGGAGTCTGTATATAAGCTCATCTATTTTTTTCTGTGCTTATTATGCAGTAAATAAACTGTATGATGGGTGAAGAAATGACGCTTTTCACATAACTTGTCAGCTGTCAACTCTGCAGTTGTTATAAGTATCATATTTCTGTATATGAATATATATATATAATACGTGAGTGTGTATATACAGACAGGACAGGCTTTCAGCTCAGCGCAGTGCAACATGATACGCCCATTATTTATTGTAGTGGGTGATTATCTTCCAGAACGTGTTCTGTATATTGCACCATTCTTCCAAATGGCTCTTATATTGTTTCTCATTACTTTCTTGTTGTAGTGTGCTGGAAGTGTATCATTATGTTTCTATTACTCCAGTGTCATTAGTCAGAGAAATTGAACATTTATGATCAAAAACCTAATTTAAAGTATTGAAACAAATATCCATATCATATGTCAGGATTTCACTTGCTCCATCAGCAGCCACTGGACCTGCTATATATTTTATTTTTATTTCCTGGTATTTAGACACACTAATTATTCCATATAATAAACTTAATTTAAAACAAACTAGTGCACATCAGGATAAAGTAAGTGAATGTTTTCTGTAGCTGTTGTGCACAAAAACAAACCTGCTGTTGGACTGGGCATAAGGGTCAAAGGGAAAAAACCCAATTGGCTGCCCACTGTTAAAAAGAAGGAATGAGATCAGGGGTATTGTATGTGTGTATTGGATATCAGGAAGATGAGCCCTGTTGGCTACAAGGTGGGCCCTTCGTATCACATCCCCGCTGGGCCCCTGTTCACCGCCCACGGAGACAATGAAGGATTTGGTTGCTTGTATGTACAATATATATATATATATAGTCAAATACAAGAGTCCTCTGCACTCAACCCATTATCAATATATTTAAGACAGCAACATTTTGTGCATACTGCTACTAAAAAATGCCTTACCCTTTAAACAAAACAGGGATTGTTTGTCCATATATTGCAATATATTTAAGCTGGCCAACTATGTCAAAGTCATCCCAAATCTGGCCAGTCCTACGCTTAATTTTATCTGATTCATTAAGAATTCTATTGCTTCATTATACATTTTACAAAGGGGCTAGGTTTTACCTGCAACTTACTTGCTGCTTTCGAAGTAAAACTCCCAAACTTGGCTGCCCTTTTATTAGACACCAGTGGGATCACCTGACTATATCTGGGAAGGGTGGGAGCTACAACATGGAGCTGGTCACCGCCTAATGTTTTTAAAAACTAGTGGTGAGCACAACTTTCCCTTGTTTGTTATAGTTTATACAGGAGCAGTGACCAGCTCCATGTTGTAGCTCCCACCCTTCTCAAAAGTTTTTTCTGCCCGCATATGTCCATTTTCGATCCAATAGGTCCGTATTCGGCCGAATTCGAATGGTACGAATCGAAGTAATAGCGCATTTGATCGAATTCGAATCAAAGTTTTCCCAAATAAACCTTTGCTTTTTTTAAAGTCCACCAATTGACTCCAAATAGTTTCTAGGAGGTCCCCCACAGGCTAACAAAGTCACATTTTTAAAGAGACAGTACATGATAAATTTCGATATTCGAGTTTTCAATTTTTTTTCAACATTCTATTTGAATTTGGACTATTCCCTAGTCATGGTGCACAAAAATAGCTTGAAATTCGAATTTTTTTAATTTGAAAATTCACCTCGACCTTTGATAATGTACATGGCAAGCCCCCCCCAAAGTTATTTTTGCAGAGGGCAGCCCATTCTATTTATACCACTGCTTGTGCATTCAGTGGTATATCTACCATACATCAGTCATGGGGGGGGGCAGGAGACAGCAGAGCTCAGATCATAGGGTCACTATATGGTAATCCTCCCTCTCCCCTTCAGAAGTTTAAAATTCACCACCTGTTGCATATGGACTTGTGGGACAGCCTGTCTTCTCTAAAGTTGTTCTAAATACACAGTGAGTGAAACATTCACTTTAAACGGGCCAGTGTTTCCCTTGTTCAGCAGCATTAGTGCAACGAAGAGGGCTTGTGCTGAACACACTTTTTTGCTTGTTGTTTTTAATAACAAAACCAAATCTATGTTTTTTGTTATTTCTTGAGCTAAACAGGGCAAACAGGGAAATGTCATATTTTGTATTTTGGGTGTACTTTGCCCAAGGGTTAGGCATTTTGCAACAAATGTTATTGTGTATCTCTATTAAGATTCTCCATGAATCTTCTGTAATTGTCTATTAGTAATCCTCCTCAGGCATTCTGTAACACCAAGGGGGTCTATTTACGAAAGATGAATCAAGAGTGAAATTAATTAACAGAAGTGCTTCAGCCACTAACTTTCCTTACATTTCATTATGTGTTTAGGCTTCTCAAACAAGAAGCGTTATTCTGTAGTTGGACATGAAATAATATCACATATTTTACTTAAAACGTGCCTTATAATCACAGATTGAAAAACCTTGCATTCTTTCAAAAATCTGTCTAGCCCTAGAATTACAATAAAAAAGGCTGTATACTTGTTGTGATAATATATAGGTATGGGATCAGTTATCTGGCAACTTGTTATCTACAAAGCTCTGAATTACGGGAAGGCTACCTCCCATAGATTCCATTTTGAACAAATAATTCACATTTTTAAAAAAAATGTGAAAAATTATTTCCTTTTTTTTTTTTTAATAATAAAACATTACCTTGTACTTGATCCCACCTAAGATATAATTAATCCTTATTGGAGGCAAAACAATCCTATTGGGTTTATTCACATTTATCAAAGGTCAAATTTCAAAATTCATGTGAGTTTTTAAAAACCCAACTAAACTCCCATAAATTCGAAATGTATTAAAAAAATCTAATTTCTCAAACTGGGATGAATTCATTTGACCCAAAAACTCTAATTGAATTCAAATTGAAATCAATTCAAATTGAAATCAATTCAAATTTAAAAAACTCGATTCAAGTTTGACAATAAAAAAAAACTTGAATGTCAGGAAGGCTGCAAACAACTCCAAATTAATCCCTGGACATCTCCCATGAACTTAGGGTAGGACTTCACGGACGTTTTCGTTACGATCGGATGCGCTACGACAAAATGCTGGCGTCAGATCGCATGTGGCGGAAATAAGGTAAGAGATAGAAATGTGGATGAAGCCGCAGCGTTGATCGGGATGCAGACTGTCGGATGCAGACGTGTTGCGTCGGATCAATGCTGCAACTTCATCCGACAATGCATTCACTTACCTTATTTCTTTTGCATGCGATTTGACGCCAGTGTTTTGTCGCATCACGCCCAAAACGTCCGTGTAGTCCCGCGTCCAGAATTTTGTTGAAACACCGAAATTTGCCGAAAATTCGTGCCAGGCGACTTTATTTGCCCATCACTAGTGGTGATCCAAATTACAGAAAGATCTCTAATCCAGAAAAGCCAAGGTACTACGTATTCTGGATAACAGGTCTCATACCTGCACTTTACCTTAATTCAAAGGAATTATCATATTGTTTTCTCTCAAAAAACTTTTTCTCAAAACTTTTTTTTTTTTTTTTTACACATAAATCAATTTATTTATCCAAACAAACCAGGGGAAATGTCAGCCCTCAATCTTTGATTTTCATTTAGATTTGTGAACATTGGTCCACAACGTAAAGATGTTTTGTGTAATAATGTACAATATATTAAAAATATTCATAATTCAATAGCTTTTTCACATAATATTTCACAAACAGTATCACAAAAGTTTCTTTTTTTGTTTTTTTTTTTTTTGTTTTAGTAAGCAACAATAACCCTAGAAACACTCAAAGGAAAAGCATAGCAATGCCCACAGTTACAGTAAAAAGTGCACATTACCTAGTCACAATCACAGTCCGTCTATAGAAAACAGGTATATTTATGTACAAAATATCACTAATGCCTTAAACTCATTGTCAAAAACCCAATAACATTTTTACATGAAATAAGGCAAATTCAGGAATGCACAAGGGACATGATATTCAACAAAAGCTAAACAACTAAACATATTATACTTGTGCCATGAACAAAAAAGTACTTTTCTACTGCAAAAGTGATCATGATCAGTGCACAAAAGAAACAACATTATTATGTGAAGTTACCAATGGAAATAAAGAGCGGTTGGAGTTTGTGATCAATATACAGTTTTTTTTGTACAACTTTCTGGTGGGCGTGTCCAGTTCAGACAGATTTTGTGGAATTTGCTTTCTACATGCAGCACAGGCAGTGAAGGGGTTGGCTGCCGATCTGATGGAGAAAGGGTTAATCACCCCTTGGCACCCCAAGAGGTAAAAGCCACAGTAGTAAAATAATAAATAAATAAATAAATAAAGTTACACCAGAGTGCAAATTATTAGATTGTCACTTGCAACCTCTTAAATATTATCAGTCTCCAACCACACAGAGAAGGATTTGCATGGAACAGCAGCAGTGGAATGATAGAGCTTAGCTAAACCATAGATACCCATCTGGGTTCTGTCATAGAGAGGAGAATGAGCTACAGGTGAAACCCACGATTGGCCAATGTAATACAATGAAGGGCAATTCCTGCCTATGGCAGCAGCTCTATGATGCTGGAAGAAATACATGGCCTTAACTTTTATGGCTTCCATTAACTGATATGGTATTGTGGTATGTTGGTTTTAGGGTTAGGCAGAGAATGCATTTGAACTTGACCTTTATCCCTACTTGGTCAGAAAATGTTTAAATGATATTGTGCAATTATTATTGTATTTGGGTGTCCACTCCATGACCAACTCTCAATGCTCACCAACATCCTTCAGGTGTTGAGGTTGTGCAGGAAGTGGTAGATCAACCACAACGTTTCTTTGCAAAAATTGTGATATCTCAGGCCACATCGCAATCTACCCAGTAGTGTTCACCATAACTCGCCTTTGCTAGGTGTCTTGTCCTTTTTCATTGTTATGATTTAGGACTGCCTGGTGAATGTGGGACAGTTGGGAGGTATAGATTTACAAGCTGAAGGGATGCAGGTTTGTTTCCCTCAATCTCAGGAGCAAAGTCTTCCTGAAGATGGAGTACACATTATTTTTTCACCTTTCATTTCAGTAGGAATAAGGGGGCAGCAGTGTGTGCAGCAGGTCTAAGCAAAAGGAATTCTAGCCGCTCATTGCCTGGGAGCCTCCTCTTTAGAACTGGCCCAGGGCCGGTCTGCTGCATAACCTTACTAGCAGCACTAACAAATATTTAGATATATATTATGTGGTGCACTGGACATAATAAACTAAACTACAAAATAAACGCCTCTTGGCATTAGATCCTGCAAGCAGAAGTGCTTTGCACAATCGCCAGGATATTTTCAGTACATTATTACATATGTGAGGTTAGAATCACAGCACAAACCACTTGCCTACTATCCGACACAACTAACGGTATAACTGCACTACAAGACATTGGCAAGTGTGTTTCACTGTTGTTGGACAGCCAAACTCTCCCATTTCTGATCCCATTATATATATATATATATATATATATATATATGGTGGTTACCCAGTTATGTCCAACACATAAACTAATGCCTACGGGCCTACTCCCAGCACAGAAAGGACAAAGGAACAATTAGAAACAAACGTCCATACAGCTTGCCTGGAGCTTTCCTAACACTAAGGATCTAATTAAATAAGCCTGCAACTAAAACAGTAGTTAACAATTTGCCTGGGGTTCAGGAAAAGGGGATTCAAAAATATTTCTTCAGCGACCTTTAGAGAATGTGGAAAGATCATCGAAATATAAATAAAATGTCTGCATGAAAAAAGTACCATATAAAAAATCCTATTATTTAAAAAATATGCAATCCTTCATTGAATTTTCTAGCATGAGTGTATCTTGGCATTGTCCTGCCGTACCATGGAGCTTTCGTTGCAGAGAGTCAATGGCACATTCCACTAATATTGCACTTGGAAATTGAACTAAATGACCATCTCAGTGTTCTCCATTTGCTTCATTGGTTTGCATGACTTAATGAGCAACAGCCACATATGCAATATTTAAATTGACACACTGAGAACAAAAAGCTGGACACATCAAAGACCCCCATAACATCAAAGGTCTTAAGTGCAGCCGCGGCACCTTTACATCACTTCATGGATCAAAAACAGTGTGGCATTATGGTAATTAACTCCTCTACACATCAGTGATGTAACAAGATGGGCCCACTCTGGCACATGAGAATGTCATTTTTGGATTCCCAGGGCTACACCAGACCAGGGAAGAGGTTGTATGACTCAATTCTGCTGTAAAATGAGGTTTTCCAGTTCATCTGCTGAACGCAACAAAAATGCTGCAGATTCTCGATAACCTGCCACCAGCTGTTTCACTGCATTAATTTCAGTAGGGTTTAGCTGGGTTCGGGAGCTTGTGTTGGTAGGACTTGTAGAGCTGGTTGCTAATGGCCTCTTCATGCTCAGATCAGTTGGACCTGTAAAACACAAACAAAGAATCAGCATTTAATCATGCTTAATTCACAAGCTCCACTTTTATGCAGACAACAAATCATATACTGTATATAATAATATATAATAATAGCACCATCATTTAATACATAGATGGTGCATGGCTATATATTGATTGAGCTGAATGGAAAACTGTTGGGCAAGGACTGCATTGGGCCATGAGAAATTGTCTTCTTCAAAAGTCTTCAATGGCTCTATAGGAAGAAGGAGTGGCCCTGAACCACAGCCCGGATGATATACTTTTAGGGCCCAAGCAAATGGACACAATAAATGTGTTTTTTTTTGTATGTTGGTTTGATATGCACAGACAGAGCACTAGTAAAAATAGCAGGAAGTAGAAAAGTGTTTATTAGCAATATGCAATGCATCTATGATAAGATCTACAGCAATGGAAGCTTTATAGGATAAATTGTTCCATAATTACTGCTGATTATAATGGGCAAGGTGGTACCGTTGGGTAAGGGAAATCCCCAGGGAGAAATTATATAAGGGAGAAATTTGGGCATCACTTTTTCTTTCGCTGAAGGAAAGAACAAGTGATGCCAGAGAGCCTAAGGCTCCTCACCTCAGAAAGGTACCAAGCAGAACAGTAAGATGGTGCTTACATTTGTGGAGCTCGCTGTAGGTGGTAGTTAGTGTTAGGTTAGTGAGACAAACAACAGCTGAGGCTCCACCAAGGACAGAGGGAATGACCAGTGTCCTGGCAGTACCTCACCCAGATAGGGACCCAGTGAAAGATGGACTGGGTTAAGTAGGACCTAGTGTGCCTCAAATACAAGGCTGACCCCTGTGTGAAAGTCTGTAAGAAGGTACACTGTCCCTGACAGAGGCAAAGGGAAGTAGACCTCATGCTGGGGCCCAGTGGCCTGGCCTGTGTGGCAACAAGTCTTTTGGAACTGTGCTGGTGTCTGTAAATAAAGTGTTTCTGACTTTATTTGCAGCATCAAGTGAACCTTCACTTTAATCAACACTATGGCATACTACAAGTTCCCAGTGTGTTCCCATGCGACATTTTGTAAATATTTGCCATATCTGCATCTAAGCAAAAGAAATACGCTGTTTGCTTATCGTATGTTCTTTCTGGGCATGTTTGTATAATTAACGAAAAAAGAAAAGAATGTACCTAATTAAACTTGTTCATAAAGCTTTGTGGCAGTGCTTAATCATTCCACACTATCCTTCTACACTATACAAGCCTCTTCTAGTTTGATTCCACCTCAAATTATATTAGAAACATCTTCCAGCGGGAATAAGAGCTGTGATTATGACAACTCCCTCGAATGAGTCACAGAGACCTTACTTTTAATCCTCAAACAATAAATCATCATTTTACTGTAATTTGGGAGTGGATTAGTCTTTGTTGTAGCTTTAAGCACCTCTTGAAGCAAAGTTCTTTTCTCTGTGTATATAATAAAGCACAGCTTTCCTGGAACAGCATGTGAGTTTGCTTCTCTAACACAACACTGGGCCTACAAGCTGGAGAGATCAGTGTAAAAATCTTCATGTATATTCTTTAAACAGATGGAAACTGTTTGCCATCAGATGATGAGAATTATTGGTGTATTGTTCTCTTATTTGCTGGGGGTGTAACAATTGTGCATTTCATCCCATGATGTCTGGAGTTATTAACCTTAGTTGGTTCTGTATAAATAATATTGTCGATCCTTACAAATTCTTGATTTTTTCATCTTTTCATTGTTTTTATGCCAGTTGCTTTAAAGGGGTTGATCATCTTTGTATTAACTTTTAGGGGGTTATTTATTAAAGTCTGAATGTCAAAAACTCAAACAGTTCGAGTTTTGTTTTACTATAAAATCAAAAATTTTAGTGAAATAAAAAAACCTCTAATTTTTCGGGATTTATTATACCCCGAGGATGGGAAAAACTCTGAATCCAAAAATCCGCCATCTCAGACCTGCTGAGGTTGTATATAAGTCAATGGGAGAAGTCCCGAACGGGTTGAAAATCCAAAAAATTTGTAACGATTTTCACGATTTTTCAAGTTTTTTTCCCAAACTGGAATTTTTCAAGAAATTAAATTGATAAATAAGAGGAAATAACCCTTGTGCGGATTTGGTCGGAGTATATTTCAGAAAATAATGGGATAAATTCAGATTTTGATAAATAACCCCCTTAGTATGATGTAGTGAGTGATATTTTGAGACGATTTGCAATTGGTTGTCATTTTTTATTATTTGTGGTTTTTGAATTATTTAGCTTTTTATTCAGCAGCTCTCCAGTGTGCAATTTCAGCAATCTGGTTGTCAGGGTCCAAATTACCATAGTAACCATGCATTGATTTGAACAAGAGACGGTAATAGGAATAGGAAAGGGCCTAAATAAAAAGATCAGCAATAAAAAGTAGCAATAACAATACATTTGTAGCTTTACAGAGCATTTGCTTTTTAGATGTGGTCCATGAACCAAATTGGAAAGAGTCGGAAGAAGAAGGCAGATAATTAAACTATAAAAAATAAATGAAGGCCACTTGAAAAGTCGCTCAGAATTAACCATTCTATAACAAACTAAAAATGAATTTAAAGGTGAACCACTAAGATAACTGGCACTACATGCAAAATCCCCTGTTCTGCCATACAGAAGGGGGTAAGTACAAAGCTCTGTTGTGACCTTCTCCAGTTTATGCTTCTTAATTTGCTGCCGGACACTGGCACCACTGTTAGGGGGGCACATGGGTCTTTGCACTCCAATTAGGAATTCAGAAAACTGCAGTGCAGAGTGCAGTTGTGCTAAAAACATGGCAGATTGTGCACATTTTTTGCACTCTGCACATATGCAGAAACTTTGTATTAAACTGCTTTCCTTGCAATGGCTCTCAAAGGCCTCTGTATGTTTGTTAATGGATCAAACACAATGAGTATTCAGTATATTTTACTGTTGCATGTCAATGTTCTTTTTAAAGCCTGGGGGGGGCTCATTTACTTTAGGTGTGAAAACTCCAAAAAAGAATTTGCCATGTGTTTTAAACCTAACACGATTCTTTCCCAGGATTCCAGAGTAACTGTCCCTGCCACAATAAACCTATTGCGTTTATTTCATGTTTACAGGATTTTTAGCAGATTTAAGGTATGGTGATCCAATCCAAAAAGATCTATTATCCGGAAAACCCCAGGTCCCAAGCAATCAATTGTACAATGTACAATTAGAATGACAGGTATCTGCTCAGTAGCTGTTCACACAGGCTTCATCAACCAGAGTGGGTTTTATCTGCAACTCACAATAATGTTTTAACATAAACATTTTTCCTTTATCAGTCCAAGAATATTTAGGTAGGACATCAAACAGGTGTTCATCCAAAATCTTGCACTAAGTGGCCTTCAAGATTGACTTCCAGTAGCCTCTGTTACAAGAAATAGCTATTTTCACCCAAATATTTCCTAACTGGATTTCAAGTTGGGCTCGCAGCCACAGCTCTAAGCCTTAAAGGGACAGTAACACCAAAACATTAAAGTGAAGAAAATATCATGTACTGTTACCCTGCACTGATAAAACTGATCTGTTTGCTTCAGAAACACTACTATAGTTTATATAAACAAGCTGCTGAGTAGCAATGGCTGAAATTGAAAAAAAGGCTATATGGCACAGCTACAGAGCTTATCTGCTATCTGCTGTGTAACTTAAGGTGGCCATAGACGTAACAATTACAATCTTTCTTGGAAAAGATCTTTCAAAGAAAGATTGTTCGTTTCAATACACGTGTGTAGAGCTGAATTATCAGATATACAAGTAGAAATGGTAGAATTCTACCTGTATCTGACGATTCAGCACTAACAATAGCCGATGTTTAAGTGCCTTCAAAGGCACCCGATCAAAATTTTCCGTCCAGCCCAATTGACGAGCCGACTGATATCCAAGTCTTCTGCTGAAATCGGTCGGCTCTTTTCCCACCATACATGCACTGAATGCCGTACGGAAGTTTGTTTTGTACCATATTATCTGTGCTTCTATGGCCACCTTTAAGCCTTTGAATGGCTGCCCCCATTACTACACAGCAGCTTATTTATATAAACAAAAGTAGTGTTTTTTGAAGCAAACATAGCAGTTTTACCAGTGCAGGGCAACACTGCATTATAATTTTATTACTTTAAAAACTTTTATTTATTAAGTTAAAGTTAGATTAATTTCTTGAACCCAAAGGTCTTCTTTTAGCCCCAAATTAAAAGCAAACAAGTCACAGTCACAAAGACACAAGCCATATGAAACTCACCACTGTTAGACGTATCAGAGAGATTTAGAAGTCCTCCCCCTAGCCCTCTGTAAGTATGGTAACTATAGGTTCCATTTCCATTGATGTACAACACGTCTTGTGTGCTGGAAAGAGCAGGCGTTGAATAAGTGACCGCTGCTGTATCTGGTTTATTTGATTTGTCGGCTGGAGGAGTTTCATCCTGCCAAAAGAAAAACGCATTATTACCATAGGGTAGTGCAATTAAAGACAAAGTATCACTGGGTCTATTAACCCACATTAACCAATCAGATGTTTGTCCAATAAATGCTACTTACTAATTGGCCTGTTTGGGCCTGCTTGGGTTTCTAGACCAGTAGTAAGATGCATAATAAAATGTTTGAGCTTTCACAAATTCAGTGAAAAACCACACCAAAATATATACTGGATTTTGAACACTAAACTTGCCCTTTGCCAAAATGGAAGTTATTAGGTGCTACATATGAGCCATGGCCTGTGTTTTATGCCAGGGGGTTAATCCTGGTGTTTTTAAATATATAGAAAATAAGGGAAAATAATAAGAATACAGAGAATGTTTAAAAAATAAAAAAGTACAGTTGTGATTTGTCTTCCTTAATCTCTGTGTACTTTAGGATTCCCTTTTTTAGCAACAGTTCAGTAACCATAATACCTGCCTTGATTTATAGCCCCGAAAGGCAATGAAAAAAGAGACAGGACCTGTTTACAGAATGCTTGTCCAGATATCTGTGAAGCAACACTTACTACAGATCCTGGGAGGCCAAGCCTGACTTACTGAGCTATAAATCAAGGAGCTCCAAGACCCGTCAGGATGTTGCTGAGAAGGGAACTTAGATGCAAGCTCACTCTTTTGCTTAATAATAGAATTTGCAAATACATTTTTCCTTCTCCATGCCCTTATTGGAGAAGCCATTGTTTTTATTCAGATAAGATCCGGAATATAATCCAGCATTAGAATTCAGTCATGTTGAATGGCGCATAGCTTCCCCTATATGCCTCAGCATCAATCCATAGCAATGCTGTGCAGTAAGGAGCCACATACAAACACACTAAAGGCATGAAAGGGTGCTTAACTCATTTATTAAGAACCATGCACTCAAGATCAAGGTTTCAGGGGACAAACCACCAAACAGGTATGTGAACTATTGTTTTAAAAGCCTATTATCCAGAGAAAGAATGCCATCTCTCATCTCTCTTGGAGTCCATTTTAAATAGAGAATGCTTGTTTTTTTATTATTTCCTTTTTTTTTTCTCCGTAATAATAGTTTTCACTTATTTTTAGTAGACTTAAAGGGGATGTAAAGGCAAAAAAAAATCCCATTTTTACTTTCTTTAATGAAAAATAAATCTATCTCCAATATTCTTTAATTAAAAAATGTGAACTGTTTTTATAATAAACCTGACTGTATGCAGTGAAATTCCCCCTTCGCTTTACTTGCTCTGACTGCTGCTATGGATAGGGTACATTCAGGCGGTCCCTAACTGAAAAACAATCATAATTTCAAATGGCATGGGGAGCCCCCCACCTTACTTCCCAGACCTTGAGCATCTTTGTTTGTTTCACTATAAAGCAGCCGGCGACTGTGTAGAGATTTGTATCCGCAGACCCAGCGACTCTGCATTTTCTGATTATTAATCAGTCTTGCTGTATCGGCTTCTACGGCAGATATTATTTGACTTGTGCTGTTTTGATAATTTATGGCGATCCCTAAGCAGCCCAGACCACACTGAGCATGTGCATGGTCTTGGTCTTGCAAAGATGTTTAACAAAGTTACAAGATGACAGCCCCTTGTGGCCAACTTTGAAAACATAAATCATTTCTTTAATTAGGCGTCTGGTGCAGTAAATTCATGTTTATGTTTAGTATACAAAATACAGCATTTCTATCATTATTCTATTTTAGACTTTAGTTCCCCTTTAAGAGGGATCCAATTTATAGGAACACCCCAAGTGGCAAACGGTAACAACTCAAGTGTTTATCTGGAGAGAGAATGCCATCTCTCAGGGAGTCCATTTTAAATAGAGAATTCTTGTTTTTTTATTATTTCCTTTTTCTTCTCTGTAATAATAATTTTTAAATATTTTTAGTAGACTTAAGAGGGATCCAATTTATAGAAGCACCCCAAGTGGCAAAGGGTATCAACTCAAGTACTCAAGTGTTTTTGCTTGTGATGTTAACTGTGAGACTATTGAAGGGTCTTGACCTGCCCCTGGTATGTTTTTCTTGTACTGTATGTTCTACCCAACTATTAATAATCCCATTGGGCAATAAAAAAAGTCTACTAAATTAAAAGTCACCTTCATATAACTTCATGCCTGCCAGTTAGTATATTTTATAAGCACATTTTCCTCTTTCCAGGCTCATTCTGGATAGTTATAATACAGGACCTTTTAATGGCCCAGGGATAAGATCATTGACTAATGCCATTTGTGACCACTCATCATATGCTCATGATCTTTTACATACCCAGATACGGTACTTGATGATGATATGCTTGTTCCCTAGTTACACCAGCTGCCACATTGCTCATTGGCTGGCTGTTTGCAGCGCTCAGGGTTTAAACAGCTGGACCTCTCATTTGTTAACAAAATTGTGTTTTCCTGGGCAGCATCCTCTTGTTACCAGGTAACCAAGCAAGTAAACAGTGCTCCCGTCTCGCCTCGGGTAAATCATTAACGTAACCTTACAAAACTACATTAATTTGCTGTATTTTTCAAATTATATCCGAATGCCATAACAGGGATTTCTATTAGGCAGCAGCAGCGTGTAGGCACTTTATTAGCATTACAATGTGTTACATTAGGACCGTCGTTTTATTTGTAACCAGTGTAAATCTGTGCATGAAACTGTTCTGTGCAAATGGCTGCTATGACAACTGTCCGGAGGCAAATGTCAGGTCAGCTTGCAGCGTATGCATCTAGGCAATAATTGCTTTGTCAGATACCTAATGGCTGTCTTCTTCTTCCCCTAGAGTCCTACAGAGCTAAAAGCAATACTTCTTGCAGTTCTTAATGATGAGAGTTATTTACTCCACTTGTTTAGAACTGTATTTTTTTCTTTGCATGTATTTTTAGAATTTCTTTCAACATTCGTTTTATTCTTAGTTCATTTTTATTGGAGATGTTGCCCTTTTATATAGATCGGGTAGATCTGTAACTTATTATATACCACTAATAACTATAGTAGAAACCTTTTTTTATTGCATCTTTCTTATTAAGTAGCTATGCCTTGAATTGAGCTACTTCCTTCCTTAGGTGTAAAATAAAAGTCATCAAGGTAAATCTTCAGTATGTACTAAAAAAATGTGCATTTTTTCCTATGGGACATTTCTTATTCTGGATTAATTCCAATGTTATTCCTAAAGCTATGTTTAAAGACAATTTTCTCTTGAAAATATAAAGTTTTACTATTATGTTATTATTGTACATGTATGGGACCTGTTATTCAGAATGCTTGGGATTTTCCAGATAAGGGATAATTAGGATCTCCATACCTTAAGTCTACTAAACAACTGTTTAGGGGCAGATTTATCAAGGGTCGAAGTGAAAATTCAAAGTAAAAAAATTTGAATTTCGAGCTATTTTTGTGTACTTAGACTAGGGAATAATCCAAATTCGATTTGAATTTTAAAAGAATTAATAAATTCAAATATCTAAATTCATCATGTACTGTTTCGGCCATTCGCCATCTAAAACCTGCCGAATTGCTGTTTAAGCCTATGGGGCCTATAACCTCCTAGAACCTATTGGAGTCAATTGGAGGACTTTGAAAAATCAAAGTTTTTTTTTTTTTTTTGAAAATACTTTGAATTGAATTTGATTGAATTCGATCTTTTTTTGCTTCGAATGATTGAATAAAGCCTATTCACCCACAAAAAAAAAACTTTGATTTTTTTTTCAAAATTTCTGTTGGTCTTTTTTTATTCGAATTTCGAGGTTATGGGAGTTCAAAAAAACTCCCATTACTTTGAAATTCGACCCTTGATAAATCTGCCCCTAAATAAACCCAAAAAGGATTGTTTTGCATCCTATAAGGATTAATTATATCTTAGTTGGCATCAAGTACAAGGCACTGTTTTATTATTACAGAGAAAAAGGAAATCATTTTTTAAAAATGTGAATTGTTTAATTAAAACGGAGTCTATGGGAGATGGCTATTCTGTAATTCAGAACTTTTTGGATAATGGGTTCTGAATAACGGATCCCATAACTGTATTACTAAAACAGTATTTGGTTCCCTAGCTCATCAACCACATTAATATGATCAATAATCACTCATGGGTAAGGGAAATTCAATGGGCATCTGAAAACCATCTTTTAGGAGGTAGATCTTCTGAAACTGAGACTTTGTCATCAAAAATCCTTTTTTTGCCTTCTCTGAACTATAAACATTGAATGTATAAAGGGTCTTTATCATCAAGCCATTTTTTCAACTAGGGTTAACTATATTAACCACCAAGCGATTATAGGAAACTCAAAAGAACATTGATGATCTTAATGATTTTAGGCTCATTCCAATGGACCGAATGTAGACTCCTAAAATCCTGTTGACTTTAAAAGCCTATTTTCTAGTCATTAAACTAGGAATTCGACTCATCTAGTGCAGAGAGTGCAATTGTGCTTTCTTCACTAGAGATATGGACTTCACTGGAAAGGTGAGCAGGCAGCAGCACGGTGGTAAGAATCACCCCTGATTTCAATCCAGTCTGATCCAATAGGATGTTCAAATGAAATGCAACATAGTCCTACTCCAAGGTGTAAGAGATGCACCAAGCAGTTGTATATACTAATTCATCATATAAGTTGGATGGTGTATACCAGTGCTGTATTTAGATCCAGTGCCACCAAAGGCACAGGACCTAACCATGCCCCCATGTGTGGGAGTGACATCACATGTACGACTGCATGTGATGCCACTTCCACTAAGTGTGTAAGAAATCACTGGCACTCAAAGGGCAGGTGCAAGCAGGGACAAGCCCTTGCGTTTATTCACAGAAAAAGCTTTTTCTGTGAATAAACGCAAGGGCTTCTCCCTGCTTGCACCTGCCCTTTGAGTGCCAGTGATTTCTTACCCATTTGATGTTGGAGGGTGCCGACCCCCCGTCACCGTGCACCGGGCAATCAACATGAAGGCCAGGGAGTGCGAGAAGAGTGCTTCATTTGACTTCCACTAAGTGTGACATCACTGCTGCTACAAGTGACATCATGCTGCTACAAGTGACCCCTTCACCCTCCAGCTCGTCTCCTGATTTATGCAGAAACTCTCTTTTAGCCACTTGGAGGGGGGGTTTATTTTTCTAAAAGTAAAAATTAGCAAATATATAGGCATCAGCTGGCCTCCCCCTTAAAGCTGCCGGCTTTATATATACTGGGTGGTCCTCTATGGCAAGCACTGTGTACATAGTGTATATTTTAAGATTAATATCTCTTTAACATTCCTGGACATTTTTTCTAATGTGAGAACTGCCTGCCAACTGACAGTTGTGTACACTGAAAGTACAAATATAAATTCTTTCCCAATAAATTCCGAAGGGAAGGGTATACATTTACCTGTCTATCCAGTCTCATCCTCTTGGCAGCATTCCTGGTCTCACTCTCACAGGCTGAGGCCAAGATAGTTTCTGCTACAGCTGAAGTAAGGTGTGAGGGGATAGGTCGTGACTAGAAAAGAAATATACACCATCATATATGCCATCATTAATTGATTGATAAAAAAGAAATTGTGTATTTTGGATTAGTGAGGAATGACATGATCACACACTGACATTCCATGTCAAATGCATAGATACACATAAACCAAAAAAAGGCAAATGGATATTGCAAGGATGATAAAAGGGGACTAGTAAAGATTAATCGCCCAGCAGATGCATGAACAGCATTTTCTCGCTCTTCTGCTGTACTATAATGAATAATAATGTGTATATTGTGATGGTTTAGACATTTGTGGTTACTGAGATCTTAGCTAGAAGTTAAGATCCCAAGATACGAAGCACCAATTTCACCAACTAAAATACCCTACTCTTGTGACTAATTGAGTCATTCCTATCTCTCTAACAAACCCAAGAGTTCATTTGTAACAGACCCTACAGTAGAGAGAAGGCGGTTGGCCCAGAGCTATCAGTTCATTCCTAAAATGACATTGAAGCAGCTAGTAAATGGAGACATATACACATCTATGTTCTTTCAAATGCTGAAAATCAGTTTATATATAAATAGTGAATAAAGTACTTCCTCTTGTAAAATATAAGGATATTATAAGTTACAGAGGAAGAGGAATTCTATGACCATATAAAAACACAAGGCCAAACGCCTTTTTGCAACAGGGGGTACTTTATTTATTATAATACACAAGTTTCAGTGAGTCATGTGACGTGAAGCGACATCACTAAGCTCCGATTATAACCGATGACATTACTGAGCACCGTTTATAAGGATATTTATGGCTCTTGTGTATTATATATATATATATATATATATATATATATACGAACAAGTGAAAATCTTTCCTCAACAGGGAAGCATATCTAATGAATTAGAAATGTATATCTGTGGGATTCCCTGCTCATTTTCTCTGTCCCATCTTTGCATAAAATCTAGGCATCAACCTGAAACTGTGACATTTTAGAATGAAGTATATGTTACATGTTATGGCTACTGGCAAATAAAAATCTATATAATAAGCACAAAACTATTCAAAGGAAGTTGCAATTTTCCAAGGACAGGAAGGAGAAAGAGAAAGTATCCAGCAGCAGTTCTTTGCTTAGTGGCACATGGAAGAGGAATCACCATATTGTCAAACAGCAGCAAAGACGCACGTTACTAATTTACTTTGCGACTCTTTAGTGTTACAGATGAAGTAGCCGGCATCTCTATGAGTCACTGATGGTGAGGTGCAGAACACCCAGGAAGTCACTATATTATGCTAACTGGAGGGGATTGGAAAAGAATTATGTCTTCAACTCTTAGATTGGTTTAAAATTCTTATGACCTCAACAATTTTTGTTCTCTTGAAATGACTTATTGATGATTCATGGAATGTGTGCCTCCCTAAACTCAGAGTCTCATTTGCCATTTTCCTTTAGTTGAAACATTTTTTTTTGGCTTCTTTACAGGCAAGTTACATAGCTTGCAGTGATCTTCCCTCTGCCCATTATTTTCTTTTACGTTTCCTTCCAGAACCTTTCACTCTTTTAAATGAGTCCGAGTCAACGGCTTTTCATCTGCTCTCCACTTCATGTCTCACCAATTGTTCCATTGTACTAATTCCCTATCACTCCATTAACTCTGCCCTTGCTCCGATCCACATTTGAGAGCTTCCCTCTGCCCTCCCAGCTTTCATCACATTTTAACGAGAGCTATCATTATACAGAAGGATATTATCTAAGGTTACTAACAAAAGCATATCAGAAGGCAAATCTGACATGCAGGCAGCCATGCATTAAGCACTGATGTTGGCATATCTAAAGAGTGGTCTGGTAAAGTTGTTGTGTTTTATCAGGATGAGCAACCAATCTATTTATGTATTTGATTGTTGTGTTCATAACTACATCCACTATTCTGCTGAGCAATACAAAGGGGTATAATCAGCAAAGGGTGAAGTGAAACTGCTAACTCTGATGTGAAAATGCATTCCCAGCTTTTAGGGTAAGTCCACACTGGGCATTTAAGGGAGATTTGGTTGCCTGGCGACTAATGGCCTCGTTTTTGCTGCGACCAATCTCCCCAAACGCCTTCCCTCACTCTGCACCGGCTATAATAAAAAAATGTGAAGCAACTTCGGCCGACTTCGGAAAATGAATCGCCGTGTGTGATTATTGACCAGCGTTTTTTCATTGTTGCTGGCACAGAGTGAGGGAAGGCGTTTGGGGATATCGGTCGCAGCAAAGACAAGCTCATTAGTCGCCAGGTGACCAAATCTCCCCAAAACGCCCAGTGTGACCTTACCATTAAGGAGAGATGAGCCATAATCTTTAACCAGGGCCGGATTTACATAGGGGGCGTCCCTAGGCCAACTCCTGTTCGTTGCCCCTGTCCCCTCCCTTTTATTTGTGCAAATTTTCATCATCGGGACCAGAGCAGTGGGGAGTGGTGCATGGGAAATGTAAAAAAATATTTTATCTCCTGCGCATTCCCAGTATTTTTTTGAACCAATGTGAGGTTGGGCAGCATACACCCAGAAAAATCCTGCCATCCTAGGCCCAGGCTTTGGTGGCCTTTCCACAAATCCGGGTCTGTTTTTAACAGACCCGGATGGCTGTTAGTGTCCAAATTAGCCTAGCAACCATGCATTGATTTGAATAAGAGACTGAAATATGAATAGGAGAGGGTCTGAATAGAACGATAGCAATAACAATGTGTAATAAATGTCTAGCATCACAGAGCATTTGCGTTTTAGATGGGGTCAGTGACCTCCATTTGAAAGCTGGAAAGAGTCAGAAGAAAAACGCAAATCATTCAAAACTATAAAAAAAAAAATGAAGGCCAACTGAAATGTTGCTTAGAATTAGCCATTCTATAGTTAACTTAAAGATGAATCACTCCTTTAACTTCCATATCGAGTCCACCCAGTGCTCAACATAGGTCTGTACAGGTATCAACTATGCAAATATCTATATAAAATTAGCCCTCTAATTAGTAAATGTGTGAGCAGTATTTTTTCGCTGAAAATTTGCACATTTTTCGGTGAAGCAGAAGGGGAGAAAATAGCCCATCACTAATTATATACCTCTATACTTCATGGCTATAAAAAGTGATTTGGCCAAGTCAGTAGTGATGTGCAGGTCGACAAACTCTTGACCCACACCCGACCTGAACTTTAAAACCATCGGGCGACCCGGCCCACAGTCCTACATTTACTTATATACCTGCACCCGTCCACGCCTCTGATGTCACGAAGGGGGGTGGGCAGCAAGCATCTATAAATAGGTGTAACTAGACACAAGTCAGGAACTGTTAGGCCCAAACTCACCTAACCCATGGGTCTCGCGGGCTTCAGGCCAGCACTCACATCACTACTAGTCAGCCTACAACTGGACTACAAACATCAAGGGGCAGATTTATCAAGGGTCAAATTTTGAGGTTTTTTTAAACTCCCATCACCTCGAAATTCGAATAAAAAAAGACCAACCGAAATTTATTAAATAAATCACATTTTTTAACTTCGGATGAATAGGCTGTATTCAATCATTCGATTCAAATTTCAATCTTATTTGATGGAATTCGATTCAAAGTATTTTCCAAAAAAACCTTTGATTTTTCAAATGACTGCAAGTAGGTTCTACGAGGTCCCCCATACGCTAAAACAGCAATTCAGCAGATTTTAGATGGCAAATAGTCATAGTAAAATTTTTAAAGAGAGAGTACATGTTAAATTTCGATATTCAAATTTTCAATGTTTTTTTCAAATTTGATTCGAATTTGGGCTATTCCCTAGTCGAAATACACTAAGGGGCACATTTAGCAAGGGTCAAATTTCGAATTGAAAAAACTTTGAAATTCAAAAAGACCAACCGAAATTAAGTCAAAGTTTTTTGGGTCGAATAGGTCAGTTTATGATCGAATAGGTCCGTATTCGGCCAAATTCGAATCATGCGAATTGAAGAAATATCGAGTTCGATTCTAAGTTTTTCCCCCCAAAAAACTTCAAGTCCACCAATTGACTCCAAGTAGGTTCTAGGAGGTCCCCCATAGGCTAAAACAGCAATTTGGCAGGTTTTAGATGGCGAATGGTTGAAGTCAAATTTTTAAAGAGACAGTACATGATACATTTCAATATTAGAATTTTTTAATTTTTTTAAAATTTGAATCAAATTTGGAATATTCCCTAGTCAAAGTACACAAAAAATAGCTCGAAAATTCACCTCGACCCTTGATAAATCTGCCCCTAAGTCAGTGTAAAGCAGTTATATTGATTATATAAAATACAGAAATATGGATTGGTTGACAAACAGTTGTATTGCAGGCCTAAAGTAAGAAATAAATAGCTACAGCTGTGAATCAAAATTGTATTCAAACCCAGATTTTAAATATATGATTACAGGTGATGTTGCCTAGTCAGTCCATGATTAGATTCCAGCCTTTGTATACCTATATGTTTTGAACACATAAATATGCACATGAAGTCCGTTGCTTCCATCCAGACTTCATTATATTAGTTATGAATGGTAAAATAACAGAAAGGCAATGCTATGACCAAGATCCCTGATAAAGAAACATACTAATAATAAATACCTAATATAATACTTAATATAATAAGAATACTTAACTAAATAATGAATTTTGTGACATGTAAATTCATTATTTCATTTGTTACTTCCTCTCATTTACATTATGTTGTTTATTGTTTATATGTATTAAAAGCCTCAGGTGCAGTAACCCATAGCTACCAATCAGCAGGTAGAAATTATGGGTCACCTGTATAAAACCAAATATCTTATTGCTTGCTATGGTTTACTGCTACTGGGCAAACTTAGTTAGTTTTTACATATGGGGGTTAGCATGTAAGTTACTATTACCTATAAAGTCAAAATGTATTCTTGCTACTGATGCAAAATATTATAAGGGGCTGATTGATTAATTTAGTACCCTCACTCACTTTTTGTGTCTTGCTCACTTTCTTCCCTGCAATTATATATATATTTTTTTCCACAAAAAATAATAAGCTTACCAGATTCACAAAAAAGCAAACAAGTCGTAAATTGTACGATATTTGATGCGTGTATGGTAGGAAAAGAGCCGACCAATATCGGCAGAAGACTTGGATATCGGTCGACTCGTCGATCGGGCTGGACGGAAAATTTTGATCGGGTGCCTTTGAAAGCAACTAAACATCGGCCATTGTTAGTGCTGAATCGTCAGATAAAGGTAGAATTCTATCATTTCTACCTGTATATCCAGGGTCGGATTGGCCCGGTGGGCCCCCAGCTCTTGTGTGCCCCGCTGGGCCCAGGTCCGCACCCACACGTGGCTCAATGCAGCGACCCCCTTTGTCGGAGGTCAAGGGAAAAGTATTTTGTATGCATGCATGCACACAACCACGGTGCCGCACGCATGGGCGCAGACGCGACACGCTGGCCGGCAATGCAGGTTTCGGCGGGGGGCTCAGGTTCAGCAGCCCCGATGGGCCCCGGGCCCCCCTGTCAGACCCTGTGTATATCTGACGATTCAGTGTGTATTGAAACAAACAATCTTTCTTGGAAAGATATTTTCCAAGAAAGATTGTAATTGTTAAGTCTATGGCCACCTTAACATAATCACTCATGTCATTAGATACGTTTTAGATACTTTAAGAAGACATTGGACTTTGCATTCTGCTGACATTATAGAACACATGACTCTTCTTGCTAAAAACAGGTAAAGCGATATCAAACTTCCTCCAAAGATTGTGAACCAGTTTCCCCACATCAGCAGACTGCTGAAGATACAGATTCCTGTTTTCTGGATTATGGAACAATAATCTGTGCTGAGGCCTTTTTTCTGTTAGCAATACCCAGTTTGCTACTACATATAATAACCTACTAACAAAAACCTCTTACTCTTTTTCTGCTGAGAAATCAGTAGGGGAATTTGAGGGATGATGAGAGGATAAAAAAATGTTTTGACCTGACACCACTCGAAAATTAAAAAAAAACAAAAAAAAAACACTAAGATGAAAACAAAATAGTGCCATAAAGTTACACATAGGGGTTTTGATGGGCTTGGTTTTTAGTTAAAACTCACCATCTCAAAACCACTTCTTTTCATCCGCCTGCAGGACTTGAGGTAAGTGCGTATACGTTTTCTGGCACGTTCTTGATATTCAGGGAATTGACGCCTGCATGAGTCAATGATAGCCTGGATCTTTTCTTTGGGCTGCTTAGAAATAGGGACCATTCGGTCCAAGTTTTCATCTACAAACAGCCTGACAAACATCTGTTGGTAAGAGGGAGACAGAGGAGAAGGGATTGGAGGGCTGCTCTCTTTCTAACCTGGATTACTGATGGGAAAAGCACTTTTCCTTGGAAGAAGGTTACATGGGTTGCAGATAAAGGCATGTTCCTCTTGTAGAGAAATTTCCTGCTCAGGGTTATTTGATAGGACATACCAGAAGGTAGAAGCAAATGGTTTGTGTTGTGTTAATTCTAGTGACATCTACCAGAATGGATTTATTATAACAGAAATAAATCCAGTCCTTCTGCTTAGCAAAATCAAAGAATTGTTTGCTTAACATGCACATAAACAAAAAACAAATATATTGTATACACAGCGGCCACCATAAACAATTAAACAGCACAATTCTTCATATAGGCTGAGTGTTCTTAGCCATGACTAGTTCTTTGAAAATACACACTTATATACGTATACAGTATATGGAATGGAATCATAAAAGAACATTGTTCTGGGATCATTTTCCATTAACTGGGAGATGATTCTGAAGGCCTAAAGCAATTGCAGTGTCTGGTCATGCTTTGTGTGTTTCTCAGCCTATCATTAAAAATGGACATGTGGTTAAAATGACCCTGTTCTGAATGTTTTACAGTTGTAAGTTGCCATGTATAACTGCCAATAGCCAATAGTGACTAAATAGGAAATAAGAAATACGCAGTAACAAAAAAAAAAAAAAATAACAAAAATATCAGTTGTGTGAATTTTTCATTTGCAGGTTGACATAGCTTATTTAGCTTTTCAAAAGTCTGTTTAATTATTAGAAACTTGGTATGAATCAATTTAAATAGAACACAATTAATACATGAATAGTACCCAAAAAAAGGTAAAACAAGACATGCTATGAACCCAACCTAAACATGCTCTACATGGCAAACCATGTTATGAAATAAAAATGCCATATGATCTTTGGAAACTTCAGATAATCCTGTTCTCTAGATGCAAACCAATGCACAAAATAAAGAAAATCCAACAGCAACAATATCCTTTCACAGCACGCGGGCATAATTTAATAACACCAGTGCTAAACTGCACATGTGCAGTTCAAATATAAACCAATAAGCAACTAGCATTGATCAGTCTTCTGGAAATCTAAAGAAATGATTACATAGATCTAATGGTTGATATGGGTAATTGTACTACTGCAATTTATGCTACTAAATTAATGCCACTATTTTTTATTTCTATATAAAGGGGAAACTAAAAAAGAAAAAGAAAACCCTACAAATAGCTAGTAATTGTTTTGTATTGGTTTACAGTGGATCAGTAGTATTTTATTATATACATGGACAAAATAAAGAACTTACATTAAAAGCTTTAAGGCGTTCTGCTTCTACTCCATCTGTTTCAGCTGCCTTCTCAGCATCTTCATGGTCATCGTGGTCATCTTCATCTTCATCTCCCCGGGTCATGGAAAGATCTTCCCCACAGCCCCCTACACTTTCGTTCTTCCCAGAATCATAGCTGGAGTAGCTGTGTGCTGGAGACTGGGAAGAAAACAGTTTGGTTTGATTAGCTTGGCTCTTATTTAAGTACCCACATTTTTCATAAGTTTGACCACTTAGGTTTGGGGAAATCCATAAATTGCATCATCTTGCCTGTAAAGGATAATAAGCTAGTGCATCATTCAGGTATAAATCTTCAAGAAAAACAGATCATCGTATTGCATTATATAGGCCAAATAGAGTGTATAAGTTTTGACCTTCTATCAAGAATAACCAGCTGCGAGTAGATGGGCTGGACTCTATGGGCTGGATAATGTTTGAAACTGGGGCCATAAGCAGTCTCCTGAAGCGGTAAGTAATAGTAGCTACTCATGGTAGTGAATAGAGATTGAAGCAGGGTCCAGAGGTCAGAACCAAGACATCCACAGGAATTGGGTTAAGGGCTGGGAATGGAGGACAGGAACAAGGTAGGGAGGGACTCAGAAACAAAGCAGGAACCAGGCAGGGCAGGAGCCACACTGGGACTTGGGAACAAGGCAGACACTCGGGAACAAGGCAAGAACCGGGCAGAAACAAAATTCTGAATAAGTTAGGTCCCACCTTATTTAATTTGGTCCTTGCTCAGTAAATCTACACAAACAAATTCTCTATTTATGGCAGTTAACATTAAAATAACTATCCTTAAGGGAATGTGCTTTATACCATTTCTTGGTCATGACTGATATAAGGATCTTTATTTTGAAATAGCAATCAAGTACAAATTACACATAATAATCCCATGAGATGAATAAAAGAAGATTAAGAAAACACAAACATCCATTTCTACAGTCTCATTTCTTTAACACATTATAAAGAAATAATGAAATGCAGTGATAGCTGGATAACATCAAAATATGGCTCGGGACTGACAGAATCATTTGGCCAGAGGCATGGCTGGCTTCACTTCAAAGGGTCCAGTCAGGGATGTCTATGGAGACTATACACCAGTCATGAGAAGAACTATATTAGCAGGGCCTCCCGGTGTCTCAGTAGAGTCACAGATCCTCTTTAAGTCGTTCTTGATACTTTGAAGAGCAAGCATTTCATATTTGTCAGCTGTTTGCAGTACAGTAATGGTACCTATGGGAATATAATAATCTGTAGTATACAGGTGGAATATTAACCAAGGTCCAGGGAATTCCAGAAAGGCACTCACAGCAATTGTCCCTACCATCCAATGTTTAACATTTGGGACAGGCTTTACAAGCACATGGATGTTGGCACTATCTAAAGAATAATAACAACACAAGATTATTTAACGTCTACAGGGATTTTGAGGATGGAATCAATAGATACGTCAGTGCAGTCCCTTGCGCAAAGAGCACCATGGTTTATAAAACAGATGCCATGCAGCAAAAGCTGAAAATCAATACCAAATGGAAGAACAAGACACATTTTTAGTTTATCCGGTGTAGTATATTCCAGAATAAAAGAAAAAAGATCACACTGCTTTTTGTAGAAAAAAATGGTGCGTATTCTACAGTTATTCTACATTCACTATAACGTTGCTATTAAAGTGCATCATATTTCAAGTGCAGAAGAGGAAAAAATGATTCCGTCTGAATCAGTGCTAGGCATACTCCTTGCAAGAGATTTGTTCAAAAATAACACACCCCACAGCCAACTCGACACTAAGCTAAACAGGTTTCTTGCTCAATTAACTTACATAATAATAAATATCACAGCAAGAACTCTATTTATAATTTTCATATTGAATAGCTAAGCTTTTTAGCCTCCCATAAGGCCTGATATGCCTCCAAATGTACCTTGTGCCAGTCGCACAGTATAAGTCAGGTTGTGCTGGTCATGAGCGCTGGGATGGAACAGTTTATTATATGCAATTGATTTCTTTGCATCAATGTTCTCTTGTGGCCAGAATATAAAACTTGGTACTTCAATTTGTTATGTAGAAAGGAGAGTTTAAGTATAGACCATTTATCTCCACTACTTTTAAATCCTTTCATACTGCCAGCGCTCTGTTAATGCCATCGTATGTTCCGAAACCTATTCCCCCGACAGCCAGGAACCAAACACAGCACAGCTGATTTACTACCATTGAGCCAATTTGTTCCTGTGCAGTAACTCATAGCAACCAATCAGCAATAAGCTTTCATCAGCCTGTTCATTTAAAGCTGTAAAAGTAAATATCTGTTGATGTAGATTATATGACGGGAACACAATTTCTTGACTTTCAGGCTTTAAGCACATTTACAATTTAAATGCTTAGAGAGTGGATACAAAAATGGAGCAAGCAAAGTCAGGCCTGCAATACACACACAAAAGTACAACATAAACAACAGAATATTGCTGTTACTATTCTGTCACACATTTCTCTTTACAAAGACCCAAACAGGAGACATGGTATGGACCAAGTGACCCAACTAAGAAGTTCAGGCCAACCCACCTACAACACAGAAATAGCTGAAACCACCCTAAGTAACTTTTATTATATGTCAAGAGAAGTCTGCCCTCTATGGTACCCATGTGCCCATTTACACTGTTATAATTTTTACCCAATGCAAGTCAACAGATATTATATCTGGGCCCATTTATATACAGTACAATTAGATTCTGTATGCAACAGCTGCCTCACCTGACTGTATGAAATTTCTATGCATCCCATAGACGACCAGGGATCACTGCTATATAAAACTGATGCCACTCATGAGTATAAAGCAGCACATACAAATCAAAGTGCAAATGTATAAAAACATATTTATATTGCTAAATGCTAGCCATCGTAATTGAAATTGGAAGAGCACATACCAGGGCTAACATATGTAGTACTGATGACTGATATTGTAACTTTCTACTTTGCTTATGATGAAATATAAATATATTTTAGTCTCTTGGAATATAACAGTGATACTAACAACAACTAAGATAAACTCCTCCATAGCCAAAAATATGTTTTATTATTTTATTACTGGGCTTTTGTGCCTCTATTGAAACTCTACTGAGTTTTCAAATGATATTGGTTGCTAGGGTCAGTGATGCTGTTGACCAGATATTAGACTGACTGCGAGGCTAACAGCACAGATGGAAGTTTTTAACCAAATGAAATAAGCTAAATCACCTGCTGGGTGACAATTATCCTACCGTATATACTCGAGTATAAGCCGTCCCGAGTGTAAGCCGAGGTACCTAATTTTACCTCCAAAAACTGGAAAAGCTTATTGACTCGAGTATAAGCCGAGGGTGAGAAATGCAGCAGTTTCAATCAAAAAATTGAGGGTTTCTGCTCCCATTGGAGGTGCCGGCGTCTCGGTTTTTGGATGCCGGCGACCATTCTTGGACGCCGGTGTATATTCTTGGAGACTATTCTTGGATGCTGGTGACTATTCTTAGACGCCGGCGACCGTTTTTGCGCTTGACCCGAGTATAAGCCGAGGTAGCGTTTTTCAGCATATTTTAGGGGCTAAAAAACTCGGCTTATACTCGAGCATATACGGTAAATGGTAATGCCTTATAATGGTAATGCCTTTATAATAGTGGTGCTTTTCTTCCTGAAAAATGGTCCTTTGTGGTTGACAACAATGGCTGTCATTTTCAGTGGAAGATTGCACTTTACAACCACTTTCAGTTGATGATTAAAAAAAAGAGCAAGGGCATACATTTTTAGGCACAGAGATGGTTCCTGGAATTTAGCAATATTTTGGAACTATGGTTTTGCCTTTTTAATAGTATTGGGTGGGATGCTGGGAGTTTTATATCAGGCAGATCTGGAGGTTGGCATGCTGCCCAAGTCTGCCATATTTAATTTGGGATACCCTTTGCCTTTACAATGGTCCATGTACAATGTGCTTTTGTTCTATATAGAACCTTACCAACCCATATTGTTATGAAGCCGTCAAAGTAGCAACGAGTCACCAATCCAGTGGTACACAATAGAGTTACGTCTCGTCCAGACAGTTAATAATCGCCTTTTAATAACATCAGTAAAATCACAGTACTGAACAGAACAACAACACAGCTACAAATATGTTATTAGTAGAAACCCCTCAATCCATTAAACTGGAAAATCATTTTTATTTTTGATTCTGGGAAGTAAAGTGCCTTCTTATCAAGCAGCTTTTTAGGCAATTAATCAGGTTAGTGAAATCTTCTGGAGCCGGAGGGGGCACGTTCAAGCTGCGGGGATTATAATGATGTTTGTGCAATCTTAACTCTCTGAATGGGTACTTGAATTTATGGACATCTTAAATGAGCTAATGAGATATATTTATATGAGCTGTCGGAGGAGATATATCAGCACGCTGTGAAATGTTATTGAGGACACAGGACTATCTGTGATGCTTATTTTCCATTCATTGGGTCACTTTATTCTTACCTTTTCATTAGAGTTCTCATTGGTTTTATTGTTTTACACTAATAGATCGGGGCTCTGATTTATCACACTGCAAGGATCATCTTTTTCTATTCCCAGAATAATTAAAGGAGCTTTCACTCCCGCTACAAATGGTTGTGTTATACAGCAGCCGCCTAAACACTTGGTATTAATTCTAAAAGTTTTATAATTGATTATGCTATAATGTATATTAGGAACTATTAATTATACACAATTACAGCTTGAAATGCATGCATTTACATGATTTTGTGAATGCACAACTGTTTTTTTCCTTTCACCCCTTTATTAGATTTATTCAGTACACATAACATGTCTGTTAGTTAAACACAGCTGTTCATAATAAAAAAAAATAATATTTTGGATAATGGCCCCCCTGCTATAAATGAAAAGGATATTAGAAGTCACTCGGGTGTTCTGCCTCAAGAGCCACAAGACTGAAAATTTCAAGGTGACTCTGACCATACCTACAATTTCCATGTTGGTTAATTATATATTATCATATGCAGTTAAAGTTATGGGCATAGCTATTAGTCAACACAGTGTCTTGGCTGTAGGTCAATGATGGAAAATGTAGGTAACAACTGCAGGGCAAATGATTGTGTTTCTTTGTTACACACAGTGCTTTCATAGCCAAACTACAATGCATAGTTTGTACATCACCCTCTAGACCAGGGATCCCCAACCTTTTTTACCTGTGAGTCACATTCAAATGTAAAAGAAGTTTGAGAGTAATACAAGCATGCAAAAATTCTTAGGGGTGCCAAATATGAGCTGTGATTGGTTATTTGGTAGCCCCTATGTGGACTGGCAGCCTACAAGTGGATCTGTTTGGCAGTTGGTTTTTATGCAACCAAATCTTGCCTCCAATAGTGAAGGGCAAATTTATTTACCAGCCATGGTTTCACAGTGAATTTCTGCATTTCGCCACTTGTGAATTGTTTTGTGAAACTGCTACGAAAATTCGCCGCAATCAAATTTGCTGCAAAAAAATGTTGCTCTTGTAAAAATTGTTGTGTGTCAAATAATTTTGGCGCCCATTGATTTCAATGGATTTTTTGCAGTTTCTCTAATTTTTTCGGAGTTTTGATAATTTTTCAGCAAAGCAAAATGGAACAGATTCACTTATCACCAGCCTCCAAGCCAGGAATTGAAAAATAAACACCTGCTTTGAGGCCACTGGGAGCAAAATCCTAGGGGTTGGTCTGCAATGTTTTGCTCACAAGCCACTGGTTGGCAACCTCTCTATCTCTACCATCCATATGCTGCATACTGTCCTTCTGTATCTGTACCATGCATGTTTTGCCTGTTAGCCCATGTCTCATGCATTTGAATCATTGATGTGCTGCCTGCTGGCCCATACTCCTGAATCTGTATTAAGTTTATGCTCCTCATGCCAGAAAAAGCCACTGATATATCACCCAATTCCTAAATAAGGCAGTCATATTCTGTGTCAACCATAATTCTATTTTTTATGCAATCAATCACGTCCCTCTGGACCACTCATGCTGACAGTGCTGTCTGGCTGGTTGCTTGACAAGCCAATCAATGAAATGTCTGTATAGCCTAACTTTATATTATATATACACACACACACACACACACACACATATATATATATATACAAATATATATATGATCCTTTCTTTAGTCTTCAGAAAGTGTTTTGATGATTGCAATGATTATGTAGCTTGGCCATCTAGTCTATTCAAGGCTGACATACTTGGAAAGGTCTGCAAGTGTGATTAAGCCTTGATGCTTTCAATATATGTGCACTGGAGTACTGTCAGAAGCAAATATCTACCACAATGTCCAATTTAGATCAATCACTGTTGGTTTGGATTCTTAGAACGAAGCAAAACATTATTGATTGTAATGGAAAGTATTATCCCGGCTGTGCAAACACTTATGGAGTGTTTATCTATATATAGAAAAATTTGTCTTTTCCAGTTTGTCTTGCCTTTCTGTGTAAAAGAACATATACAAGACAATTTATAGCCACAATCCAGAGGAAATTTCTTCCAACTTGTGCTAAATCCCAGAAATTGCTGTCAATGTATTAGCTGTAAATGAAAGGGTACATCAGTGATCAATAAAAGAAAAACTTCCAATGTCAAATCCCATTTGGATTCGTGTCTTGCAGGTGGCATTTGTTATACAATACCTTTTAGGAAAAGGAAAACCAGACCTATCCATTCTGATATTTCAGAATAGCTCTCCAAAGTTCTGAAGGTAGCATATCTCTTTGTGTTGGTTTTGCTGGGTGCCTAGATATTTGTTCTGTGGCTTCTGTTCTCAGAAGGAAGACCTTATGTATCTAAAGGCCATCAGCTCAAGACCTGCTAGTATTTTATGTTCTAAATTTTGTGCACTTGTTCAATATGATACACCATAGAAATTTCCTATTTCTCTGTACAACAGGGAAATAACATGTACAGCTTTGATACAAAAATGACAATTGTTTTAATACAATTCCCAGCAGCATTCCTGGAGGTGGAAAGGGAAATAACCTTGCCCTTGGCATACAGTATCATTATGTGTGTCGACTCTGCTATGTAGCATCTCATCATATACCAGTTGTGGGTCATATCATAAAATCTTTCATTGTTGTTTCTGTGGATTAGAATATTACTATTATACATACTGCTTAAATACTTATGCTTAAATACTTATGCCTAGATTGTCTTTACCCTTGACTGCCATTATCAAGACAGACAGATTAAAGGGAAGGCTAAAAAATAATATTGTGGAAGCCAGAACTAATTACTCTACTGGTTACAATCTAGCTTTAATGTTGTGTTTTAGCCATAAGATCTCAAATGTGCAAAATTTGCTTGCACCTTACCTTGTTTCCGTTTTCCCTTGCTTCTCTTTCCATTTTGAGGTCTCCTAAGAGGAGATTTTTGTATGTGTTCTTCCCATTGCTACTATGATCATCTAATTGGTAATCAGAATTTAGTTGGCTTGGGACAGGACAGTCACTTAGATTCAGGGGCTGCTCCTCCTGTTCAGAAATGGCATTGCCATTGGTTATGGTCGCCTCCATCGTGTCCCGGTTGTGAGCTCCTCCTGTAGAGTTGGACGTGTGTCCCACTGCTTCATTGCAGGTGTAGCTCTCAGCAGCTGAATCGTCTGCAAATATATATATACATATTAATGCTAGTTTCTGATATTAAAGTCAATTACAAGTAAATGTTTAATCATTGACACTCATTGACTCTCACAGTCCGTGGAAACTTGATGTTTTTGGAAATTTGGATCTCCATAGGTTATGTCTACTAAAGATAATTTAAACATTCATTAAACCCAACAGGGTTGTTCTGCCTCCAATAAGAATTATTATATTTTAGTTTGGATCAAGTACAAAGTATATTCAAAGTATATTCATTTAGTTTTCAAAATAAACAAAAATAAACAAGGGGGACACAGAAAACAAGAGGGGAGGGGTACTAATAGTATTCTATACTGTGTATAATGCCATAGAAATATACAAGTCATGACAAATTTTTAACTACTCATTATACCACCAAATTCCTAGAACTAGGTTTTAATACTTATTCAAAGTATAACATTGTGTGGGCTTGAGCCTATAATACCAAGCTAAAGTCTATGTGACAAGGCTTTCTCGTAATTCTGAGCTTTCTGGATAACAGGATTCCGGATAACTGATCCCATCTGTACCTACATGACTCGCAGTTCAAATTCCCATAAGATTGTCATCATATGTTTGCTTCCAATGATCCTTCATGAGCCCCACTGCTATTTAAATTAAGAAATTAAAATTATATCAAAACCAAATACATAGTGCCTCTGTGAATGCATATAAATATTTGAGAGTTTTTGGAAAAACTAATATAATCGCATTAATATTCTATGTTCTTGCATGTGAGAGAAGGCATCCTGATCAAAGCAAAATAACAATTGCACTTGCTTTCCTGCCGAGCAATGAGGACTGGACATGGCATAAATGAAAGCAAGAGAACACACTTAATAAAAAATTGTTTATCCAGGGGGATAAAATATGAAAGTAGGAATTGCACACATGAGGCATGGGGGGGGGCACAAAGGTGCAAAGTCACTAATGGAGATTGGAACCCTTGCTTAATATACATTACAGAGGCTGGCTTATTGGGTGCAATGTACAGGCTAATGACTAAAAGCAATTTTGTCTCAAATGTAATAGTTTTCTCACATTGTTTTACTTTGGTTATAGTCTTGGTACTTTCCTGACATTTACACTTTCTACAGTTTACAGTAATTACCCCCCTCGTTCTCTGACAGTATAAAATAGATATCTTATGGTAATTTATAATAATAAACTGCAACAATTTAGGTTTCCCTTACTGTTTAGCCCCTTAAAAACCTCACAATCCCAAAACACACGTAATTATGATCTCATTACCAGATGGCACATTTAGTTATGCTATACACTGCTATGGAAACTAAAATTCTTTCTCAGACTACAAAACGAAAGCCCTAGCATAAAAAATGTAATACAAATTAATATTCTAATAGTATGTCTACTGTATTTCATCTACAGTCTTTAAATTAGAGGCATCTGCACTAATGCAAATCCACATAGAACACAATAAAGTTGTTTAATATGTATTTAATATTTAATATCTGGTTAGTTTCTTTCAGTCTTCCACTACAGCTTTATACTTTAGGGGACATTAACTTATTTAATAGCTGTAAATGAGTATTCCCTATAAAGTACTGGGTATAAACACTGTGTGTGTGTGTGTGTGTGTATGTGTACAATTCCTATTGTTTCCTTTCTGCATGGAGCATTGGTATTTGGACTAATGGCAAAACTTTCATTCCAACATATGACAAAGTTCTTTATAAATGGAAGATGTAAGAAGAACTGGTTTAAATCGGTAGGAATGTGTAGGTAAAAAAAGATTTGCAAAGGAAATCTGAAATCAATTTTCCTAGGTTTCCTAATTTCAATTACAGGTCTAGCAATACAATAAAAAGTCATATTTATGTGCGTGTTTGTGTTAGGGTGCACCAAATCCAGGAATTGGTTTGGGATACAGCCAATATTCGGCCTTTTTCAGCATTCGGATTCGTCAGAATCCAAGTGGGACATTCACTAAGATTCGTAGTTGCGTCAGGCGTAACTTCGCCGCACTTCGAATTTGCCCCTAAGTGACTGGTCTAACTAAATCTGAATCCAAAAAAATCATATGACTTTTCGTCACACAAACAAGGAAGTAGAAAAAAAAGTTCCCTTTTCCCCCTAATTTACAGATGCAAATTAGGATTAAAATTTGGTTCGGTATTCGGCCAAATCTTTACAAAGGATTTATGATTAGACCAAATCCTAAAATAGTGAAATTGGTGCATTCCTAGTTTGTGTCTGTCAGAGCTGGAGCTCGAGGCAGAGGCACCTGTCTAGGGTGCAACCAAATTGGAAAAGAGCACATGATTTAAGAGACTCATCCTTATACTCAACTTCTTCTTGTCACAATGGTGTGCTGGGACTATAGAGGAGGGAAAATTGCTTCTCTTGCCTTGAGTGCTAAAGCTCCTTAGAATATTGATAGCAGTGGTTCCCAAACTGTGGGACCTGAAGCAGTAGCAGTGGGAGTTAAGGAAAGATCATAGATAGAATTAAAAGTCTAGCTTGAATGTTAATTTGTGAGCTTTGTGTAGAGCACTTTATGGAACATTTCTTTTATTAATATGGCTATTCATAGACCTATTGTTGAATGGTTATTACACTATATGAATTGGCTATTTTTCCTATACCTATATAAACTAAGGGGGCCCCATCCAAAGGCTGAACGTCCAAGGGAGGCTTAAAGCTTAGTCAAACAACAATTGATGCAGAGAAAGAGGAAAAGACACAGAAAGATGGGAGAAAGCCTGCAAACCTGCTGCTGCTGCTGTGATAGATAGCTTGGCTATCCAAGACCTTCTCTTTCCTGTGTCTTCCAGCCGAGACTGATTTGACAAATAGTTATTGCGAGCAGTTGAAGAGCAGGGGGTTTAACTAAATCAGATCACAGTTGTTTGGCTTTGATAGATTAGGTAAGCTTGACAGAGATAAGATAATGTGAAATAACCAGGCCTTGAGGCCATTTTGAGGGAGTCTAATAAATCCCAAACCTGTATAATGGTTTCTAATGTAAAAAGATTCTTCATGGAAAATATAGATTAATAAATACACATTAAAACATGGCAAAAAAAGTATTGTTCATTGTGTTATTGGTACAAGATAATCCTTAACAGGTCACTACTCTTAATAAGGGGTTATCAGTATAGGACAGGAGAGATACCAAAATTATATTTGGCAGGGGCGTCACTACAGATGAAGCAGACCCTGTGGTTGCAGGGGGAGGTCCTAATTAATAACAATATATCTTGGTAAAAAAGGATCAGCTCACCAATATCTTAGAGCTCTATCTGGGGCCCAGTAACATCTAGTTACACCACTGCTATCTGGTCATTGCTTTGCTCTTAAACCCACCACTCACTTTCTTGTCTTTTCTTTCTCGCTATCCCCCTATTTCTATTGACGCTAATGCCAGAATGTATTACTGTATTTCATCTTATTATTTTGAAATGCCATTTCTTACTATAAACCTGAATGAGGGACCAGAAACTCTGTCTTGTCCTGAAAGCCAAAGTCTTCTCTGTATGCTAATGTTGCCTGGTACAACTGAAGAAAGTGTTTGTTTAAATGTGCCATTTTTAAAAAATGTATATACAGTTATAGGATCTCTTATCTGGAAACCCGATATCCAGAAAGCTCCTAAACAAGCAGTCGATCTCCCATAGACTTCATTTTAAGCAAATAATTCTAGTTTTCTTACAATTGTTGGCCCTTTCCTGTAATAATAAAACATTACCTTGTACTTGATGGTAACTATAATGCACGCAAATCCATAACAATATGTCATATATTCACACTGTAAACTAATAGTTACCAACATCTGAAAATGATTTTCACAGCCAAGTTTGGAACTGGACCAATGTGTCAGAGACCTTGCTATGAAAAAAGTGCAACACACCACTCAAACATGGCACGTCCCATGAGCAGGAAGGATTGTTGTCCTTATTGAGATGGAGGTACGTGTTTCTGGTAACTATTGGTTAATGCAACAACCCCATGGCCATGTTTTCCACAGGTGCGGGGGGAGGGGTCCTAGGGATGCCTCAGAAAGTCACACCTCTGACAGCTATGGTTTTTGGTCTGCTCAATGTTAAATGCACTGGATTGCCTGCATCATAGGCAGTGAAACGCATAAGGCACTATTTCTCCATCTTTGTTTTTCCTGTGCCAGCAGCACATATAATGCATTTGATACTCTGTGTACTTTTACACTTAGCAGACCTAACAGGTGATGTTCCCTGGTGTACATGGGGATTCAGCCTTATGCATGGGAATAGGAATTCAATGCTTATAGTTTTGTCATTTGGAGCAACCTGGAGCATTTTATGGGGGACAAATTCCTGGAACTGTGGCTCGAATATTAGAAAATCGGGGACTGTTGTCAGGTATCTGAACTACCTCTCCTAGCACATGTTGACAGCCTTCAGTTGTTGATTGATACTGGGAGCTATAGTTTTACGGCCGGGGAGCCATGGGCTGTAAATCCCTGGATAAATGAGTTTGCCCTTTTTTGTGGGCAGGATTCAGGTCCCACTGATGTATCGACCGGCAATGAATTCTCGAATTCACAGAAAGAGCATAATCCAAAGAAATGAAGGCAGTCGCCAGTGCTGGTGCTGCTACTAATGATTTATATAGAAGATCAGCTCAGCAAAGAAGAAAGCAGGCCAAAGCCAGCAGCGGATTAGCACTGGTTTACAGCTAAAAATAGAAGAGCAAATGCCTCGCCATCAGCTCCCGAGTCTGCACTTCTAGGAAGCTGCCTCATTAGATACTGTCGAAGGCATTTTCCAGGGAGCTACAGTACCGACACAGAAATGGCTCCTGCCGTATTAAGATATAACAAGCAACAGTAAGAGAGACAGAAAGATACATTTCTGACAACTCCAAATATCTGCCGTATCCACTAAACGTGCTATCAATGCATGACAAACAGTGCTGAAGTGCTGCTAGTGCTGATGGTGTGAATCTCAGGCATCAGCATACAATAAATTAGAAGATATGTACAAGGCAAAGCTGGGGCTCCCTAAGTAAATTGTACCAGGACAGCAGTTACTACTCAACACTGCACAGTAGGGGGCACTGCAGCCTTCAAACTGCAAATGTCTGCAGGGATCCCAGTTGTTTGCAGGGAGTGGGACAAGCCTCCTCTCTTCCCTATCTCTCTCATTGATTCTCTTTTGTGAGCCTGTAATCATTTCTACTGTTATATTTATTTCTGCTGCTGAAATGTTGCACTGCGATACAACTTCTCCTTCACTTCCCCCTGCATATGAAGAACAGCATCTTCTTCTTCTTCTTCACCCAAACTAAAGGAGAAATTACCTTGCCAGTTCTGATCCAATGAAATCCCATTATGTTTTATGGAAGGATGAAGCATTAATACTTTGCTATTGGGAGAGGCTACAGTATGTCTGAATTTGTTGAATTGCCTTTGATTTAATGAGATTTCAGTTATATTTTACTAGTAGGGCCACAATTCCAGTATTACAACTTCGCCCCAACATCTTTTAAAGTGTCAGAGTAGCAATAATACCATTAGAACACCTTATAAATAAAGTTGGGAAGTGTCTGACTGGCTATTTTAGGGCCCACTTTCAGTAGAGTTAGTGATGGATAGTGCTAAATGTTATACGAGTTATATTGGCCTGTGATGGAATTAAGGGGCTGATAGAAACTGTTGTAGACTGTGCCCCTCTAGGCCAGTTAGGTTACTATTTCATTTTGCTTATGGTACATGGGGCATATTCTCTGATGGTATTTTTCAGCCAGCAAAGAAGCACCTGTAACCACTGACTGTCAATTTGTGGATTCTGGCAACTGCTAGAGGGGCTGCTGGAAATTGCCATAGACAGTCACTATTTATTGGGCTGGTGGGGGGCTGCTTGAGCCTCTGTATATTTGATATGCCACAGCCCAGGCCTTCCACTGACCACAAGCAGTTTCAATTAAAAGTAATTTCAGGCTCCTCCATAGGATACTCAGCCACGGAATACTCCTCTTTCACCATGAACCTAAGGCTTTGTGCATAAAGATTTCTATGACAGGCTCTAATTTTGCGCCATAAAATTTTAGATATTTTATCTTTTACCTCTGATGGCCAAAGGTGCTGTGAGATGTAGCTGGAGGGCTGAATGATGGATAAATGTCTTTATGAGGTTACACTCAAGCCTTCCTGTGTGGCTCAAGGACTGCAGCCCTGCCGGCTCCCATGAACACCCCACATTCCCATGAATACCTCACAGCTTTCTCCTCAGCGATGTGTCAGTGTTTAGGGTTCTTCCATGCATATATTCCTATTTGATGACATAGTTGGAGAGTGTGCCTGTTGGCCTGAGACACAGAGAATAGCTTGTACTGTAGCTGAACTGTAAGTGACACTCTGAATTCCACCCTGGGACCTAACTAACACTGACCATGCGTGACCAGTTCTGTCAGTGCAGATGTGCCATCCCTCGGGCAAGAGCCAACCTTTCTCTCTCAGTGCACCCAGGGATTAGCCTGACTTCCTGAAATCCTTTCCTCTGCACAGTAAGAGCTAATCTTTCGTGTATGAAGCAGGGGAGGGTGTTGCTATGGCAACCCAGCACATTCTAGCAAAGGGGGTTTCTTCCATGAGCCAAAGAAGCACAAACTCATCTTTCCGTTCAGAGCTGCAGGCTCCTTCCTTCAGGATTCCTATTCTCCTGCCCTGTCCCAGATGCACGGCAAGGTTCACAGTACATGGATCTTTCTACGGGTTCAGCATTACTTTTCGGCTCTTGGAAGGGATGAAAAAATCATTTATCTGATGAAAGGTTTCAGCTGGGATGCCACTCTTTATTCTCCTCTTTCCTGACCAAAATAAAAGCAGTCCATGAGAGAGACCCTGTGTATCCCCTGAAGGTGCATTCGGAGCAGCACTCTAAAGCTCCTTGTCAGCCCCCGAGGGTGGGGGGTGGAATGATACTGACAAGCACAAATCTCAGCAGACACATTTATTTTCTGCTGCACTGAAATTAGAGAGGAACCACAAAGAGATGAGGAAAATACTGAGCATGTCAAGTGAGATTTACAACACGGCCCATGCAAGTGTCTTCTCTACCCATCTGCCTGTAATGCTGAATATGATTCTCCTTTATTTACCCTTTATTTAGCCAACCCATCCCAGAGAAAATCTATGCAAATAGAATCAGTACAGACCTCACCAGCACAGGGTTCTTTTGGGGAGGTTAAAACAGGGCTGTCATATAGGATTTTGGGATACCATAAGCAATACATCTTCATTCATCAATAAAGGAATTTGCATTTTATTGTATAAGTATAAACAGGGAATTCAGTAGCCCCATTGACTGTAACTGCCCTTTAATACCCAATGAGAACCCTAGGTCGGAGCTGTTCTAATTTGCATTCCAAGGGCTGATTAATCAATATACCCAATGTTTGCAGCCAGATAATTTGAATGTGATGGTATACATACAGGTCTGTGGTGCTTTTGGCCATGCTGGAATAATCAATATTTCCTGGAGGGTCACATGCAGCCTGCTTGCCTGTAGTTAGAAAGCTTTAAGAACCTATACAAGAGATCCGTTATCTGAAAACCTGTTATCGAGAAAGCTCTGAATTATGCAAAGGCCATCTCCCATAGATTCTATTTTATCCAAATAATATCTAAATTGTTATACTTGATCCAAACTAACATATAATTAGCCCTTATTGGAAGCAACACCAGCCTATTGGCTTTATTTAATGTTTACAGGATTTCTAGCAGACTTAAGGTATGAGGATCCAAATGACAGAAAGATCCGTTATCTGGAAAACCCCAGGTCCTGAAAACTCTGAATAACAGGCCCCATACCTGTACCACTTACAGTATGTGCTGTGCTATTATGCTAACTGTATAGATGGAGTACTACATTGAGCTAAAACATTATGGTAACCCCTGTGGCTCGTATTGGGCCTACAATTCACATATTTTAAAAACAAACATTTTGGCTGTTAATGTGATACGATCATTAGAATAACATGCGCCCCTCAAAACATTCAGTAATACTGCATTTGTTTCTTCTGAAACATTTCTAGCCACTTTATGCACTTGCATGAAGAAGATTATGTTCCGGTTTTCACTTTACAACAAACACAGCTTTACTGCGGGGATACAAAATATACCCAGTATCAGAGCAAGACACATGGCAGGATCCATTATCCATTATCTGGAAACCTCGTTTACATTTACAGCACTGTTGACTGGAGATGTCTGTGACTGATTTATCTGCTGCAGAGCGCGACGGCAATTTTATATATATATATATCATATAATTTGTTGATTTCCACTATGCTTCTGTATTGATTTACATTCTATAACCAGCAGATAGTAGAACTGAGATCAGTGCATGGCTTCTTCTTTAGGTACTAAATTCAGACAGATCCCACTGCACCCTGAGTTGTGGGGGCAATGCTAAAATGGACCATGGCAAGTTAAAACCAGTGCATTTGCTGGTAGAAACATTTCCTAATGTTTTTAAACTCTGCCCTCTACTGGTCAGGAACAAGATTAACAGCTATAGCTAAAGCTGTATTTACAAGATGGATCTTAGCATTATGTCAGCAAGTACAAGTTAAAGGGTAACAGCACAGGGTGCAAGACTCCCTTTCTCAGACTACATGCTACAAAAACACATTACCATTTATGTATCTAGTGCAGAATTTGTAATTGAATAAACATAATGGGTTGGGTGCTGGTTACATGCGCCTAGAACCAGTGGCGTAACTACCGGGGGAGCAGGGGGTGCCATTGGGCCAGGGCCCCCCGGCAGCTCACGCACCACTGGATGCCGCCCAGAAAACAGCATGTGGGGGGCCCCGGCTGCATGTCCCGCACCAGGACCCGCCCCCCTCTAGTTACGTTACTGCCTAGAGCTGCCTTCTTCATAGGGACTGTATGGGGAAGATAATTGCACAGCCTGTTATAGGCTACATACTTTCTAGCATTCTTAGATGGACATTTAGAAATTCAGAATATTTAAAGCAATATTCAATCATCCCTAGGTTTGCCTCAAACTATCCAATACTAGGTTCATTTTAGGTAGGGCCCACCCCTTTGCAGGCCTACAGATTTATTCTGTCCTGCCTAACCTAAACTTACACAGAACCATCCCAGTGGTCACATTTTCTGCAGACAGTAGCAAATTGCAGTGGGACAGAGTTTGGGGCTGATTGGGGGAGTTTCATAGTTCGCTGGATCTGGGTGACCAGAATTAGCCTAATGTACAATTTGAAAACATGACTACCAAAGAGATTTTCTTCCTAGAAGGTTTGATGTATGGGGACATTTTTTGTGGTGCAAAAAAAACATGTATGTATAAGCATCAAATGTCGCAAGTGGATCAACTCACCAAATTGAATAGGTGGTCAAGGTGCTCCTGCCCCAGGCCATCAGCTCAAGGGACAAACAGTTTATAAGGAAACAAAATGTTGGAGCAAGGCACTCGAATAGGTCACCCATGGATCAGATAAATGTTGAGTAAAAAAGAAAATTTTATTTGTATAAACAACTCATGCCTGACGCGTTTTGTGTCTAAGACACTTAGTCATAGCATAGCCTATAACAAAGTGTCTTAGTCAGAAAACATGTCAGGCATGAATTGTTTCTACAAATAAAATTTTCTTTTTTACTCAACATTTATCAGATCCATGGGAGACCTATTTGAGTGCCTTGCTCCGAAATTTTCTGTGGTTCCATCTCCAACAATGCAGGTTCCATGATGATTTGTCATCATCACCATGGGCAGTAGAAGGGATATATGTCTACATGCTTATCAATAACGTTCAGTTGTGCAGATGCAAACGTATTTCTCTGGTCAATGGCAGGTATAAAATACAGGGGTTGCCTTAAGCCTTATTCATATTAATATGTGCCGGGGGTGCATACTCACTGGGTACAAACACTTTGTGTAAGCATTTTGCACAAGGACAATGAGTATATATTTTTGCCCTAGTGTTGAGCAACTACATGATACCCTAAGCCTCTGTTTAAAATTGCAGGAAAAGCCCTAATGCAAAATTCCATTTGATTTTTTTGTGTATATCAAGGCTGAGACAGTAAGCATGAAAATAGCATTCCGGCATGTCAAGTTTATAATACATTACTTGGTCTCTGCTTGTAATGTAAACGTACAGCGTGTAAAATCGCCCGCTTTTATAAAGCTGTGTAATGATTTTATGTATAGCGTAAAAACATTTGCTGGCTTGTAAAAAGCCCCGTAAATAAACAGTGCTTAATGCTGACACTTTTTACACCTTGTTTCACACCACAACTGAATTTGTTCATTTGATATCGATGGGCTATACCCAATTCTGAGATGAAAAATGAAACACTGATGGTGTAAACTACAGTATTCAGCTGCTGTGAAAAAATATACACCTTTACAAATGGCCTGATAAGTTCTTTGTAATGGAGTTTATCTGTGATCCAATGCATGGTATTAATGCACCAACTTTTTTTTTTTAGAGTTAAATGGTTTACACATCATTATACAGTTAGGTCCATAAATATTTGGACGGACATCTTTGTTTTTTAATTTTGGTTCTGTACATTACCACAATGAATTTTAAATGAAACTCAGATGCAGTTGAACTGCAGACTTTCAGCTTTAATTCAGTGGGTTGAACAAAAAGATTGCATAACAATTTCATTTCATGGGCTCAAAAGTTGGGGGGTGCTTGTATGTGGAAGATTTTGCTGTGAACAGACAACATGCGGTCAAAGGAGCTCTCCATGCAGGTGAAACCTGGGCGTTTTGCAGAGATTTGGTTGCCTGGCGACTAATCGCCTCATCTTTGTGGCGACCAATCTCCCCAAATGCCTTCCCTCACTCTGTGCCGGCTAAAATGAAAAAACGCCAGCGCTAATCACACCCGGCGGTTTGTTTTCCGAAGTTGCCTCATGAGCAACTGATAAAAACAGAAATCTGAGAAATTGCTACAATATTAGGAGTGGCAAGATCTACAGTTTGGACATCCTGAGAAAGAAAGCACTGTTGAGCTCAGCAATGCAAAAGGACCTGGACGTCCACGGAAGACCACATTGGTGGATGATCGCAGAATCATTTCCATGGTGAAAAGAAACTGCTTCACAACAGCCAAACAAATGAACACCACTCTCTAGGAGGTAGGTATTTCCATATCCAAGTCTACCATAAAGAGAAGACTGCATGAAAGTAAATATAGAGGGTGTACTGCAAAGTGCAAGCCACTCATAAGCATCAAGAATAGAAAGGCTAGATTGGACTTTGCTAAAAAACATCTAAAAAAGTCAGCACAATTCTGGAAAAACATTCTTTGGACAGATAAATCCGAGATCAACCTCTACCAGAATGGTGGCAAGAAAAAAGTATGGAGAAGGCGTGGAACAGCTCATGATCCAAAGCATACCACATCTCTATAAAACATGGCGGAGGCAGTGTGATGGCTTGGGTGTACATGACTGCCAGTGGCACTGGGACACTAGTGTTTATTCATGATGTGACACAGGACAGAAGCAGCCGAATTAATTCTGAGGTGTTCAGAGACACTGTCTGCTCAAATCCAGCTAAATGCAGTCAAATTGATTGGGAGACGTTTCATAATGACCCAATACATACAGCCAAAGCAACCCAGGAGTTTATTAAAGCAAAGAAGTGGAATATTCTTGAATGACCAAGTCAGTCACCTGATCTGAACCCAATTGAGCTGCATTTCACTTGTTGAAGACTAAACCTCGGACAGAAAGTCCCACAAACAAAAAGTAACTGAAAGCCGCTGCAGTAAAGGCCTGGCAGAGCATTAAAAAGGAGGAAACCCAGAATCTGGTGATGTTCACGAGTTCAAGACTTCAGGCTGTCATTGCCAGCAAAGGGTTTTCAACCAAATATTAGAAATGAACATTTCATTTTCAGTTTTCTAACGTTTGAGCCCCTGAAATAAATTGATTGTGTTAAAAAAAGACTTTAGTTCCTCACATTGTTATGCAATTTTTTTGTTCAACCCACTGAATTAAAGCTGAAAGTCTGCAGTTCAACTGCTTCTGAGTTGTTTCCATTTAAAATTCATTGTGGTAATGTACAGAACCAAAATTAGAAAAATAAAAGTTGTCTGTCTAAATATTTATGGACCTAACTGTAAATATGCTTCTGTGCATACAGCTTACCTTCGCTGCACAAACTCTGGCAATAGTAATAGTACCAGGGTAGGTTCTAGTATTCATGTGCCATTCTGAAAATGAAAGTGAATGGCATAAGAGTTACAGAAACAGGACCACAAGCGGCCACTGCAGAAGGAACTATTATATGAGTAAGACCAATAAAAGATGCATTGGTGTCGCACCTCTATATCATTGGTCTTAATGTCACTTTGTACTTTTGTGTTTCTCTTATTTGATCCTTTTATGTGTAAGTGCCCCACCCCATCACAGTTTAGGCTGCTGCAGAATGGAAGTGGCCATGTGTAAGGTTCAATCATAATACTGAGCATGCACCCCTGATATTAGAGATTGAAGGTAAGATAGAACTTGTATGAAAGCCAACTTGGTGATCTTTATAGGGCTGTTATATCTGCAAGTTGGTTCTGTTGCATTTATAACAGAGAATGAATTAGGAATAGAGATGGCGCGAACTGTTCGCCGGCGAACTTGTTCGCGCGAACATCGGGTGTTCGCGCTCGCCGGAAGTTCGCGAACGTCGCGCGACGTTCGCCATTTTGGGTTCGCCATTGTTGGCGCTTTTTTTTGCCCTCTCACCCCAGACCAGCAGGTACATGGCAGCCAATCAGGAAGCTCTCCCCTGGACCACTCCCCTTCCCTATAAAAACCGAAGCCCTGCAGCGTTTTTTTCACTCTGCCTGTGTGTGCTGAAGAGATAGTGTAGGGAGAGAGCTGCTGCCTGTTAGTGATTTCAGGGACAGTTGAAAGTTTGCTGGCTAGTAATCGTTTTGATACTGCTCTGTTATTGGAGGGACAGAAGTCTGCAGGGGTTTGAGGGACATTTAAGCTTAGGTAGCTTTGCTGGCTAGTAATCTACCTTCTACTGCAGTGCTCTGTATGTAGCTGCAGTGGGCAGCTGTCCTGCTTCTGATCTCATCTGCTGACTGCTGCAATAACAGTAGTCCTTGTAAGGACTGCTTTTATTTATTTTTTTGTTGTTTTACTACTACTACTACTACTACTACTACTACTACTATAAGAGCCCAGTGCTATTAGTCTAGCAGTGTTGGGGAGTGGGACTGGTGTGCTAATCTGCTGCTCCTAGTAGTTCAGCAGCACCAACTGTAATTTTTTTTTTTAATATTCATTTTTTTTTTATTTTACTTTTTTTTATTTTACTACCGCTGTAGTAGTGTATAAGTTGACCTTTTAGGCATTATTTGCCCTGTAGGCATTTTTTGCCCAGTGTGTTATTCAACCAACAGCCATCTAGCTGTGTGACCTTGTTCACATTCTGTCTAAATATCCAAAATATTACCGTCTCCAGAAAAAACACCGGAGTGACTTTTTTCAAGCAGCCATAATAAATTTTACGTAATCCGTATCCATCGCTGTAGTAGTGTATAAGTTGACCTTTTAGGCATTATTTGCCCTGTAGGCATTTTTTGCCCAGTGTGTTATTCAACCAACAGCCATCTAGCTGTGTGACCTTGTTCACATTCTGTCTAAATATCCATAATATTACCGTCTCCAGAAAAAACACCGGAGTGACTTTTTTCAAGCAGCCATAATAAATTTTACGTAATCCGTATCCATCGCTGTAGTAGTGTATAAGTTGACCTTTTAGGCATTATTTGCCCTGTAGGCATTTTTTGCCCAGTGTGTTATTCAACCAACAGCCATCTAGCTGTGTGACCTTGTTCACATTCTGTCTAAATATCCATAACATTACCGTCTCCAGAAAAAACACCGGAGTGACTTTTTTCAAGCAGCCATAATAAATTTTACGTAATCCGTATCCATCGCTGTAGTAGTGTATAAGTTGACCTTTTAGGCATTATTTGCCCTGTAGGCATTTTTTGCCCAGTGTGTTATTCAACCAACAGCCATCTAGCTGTGTGACCTTGTTCACATTCTGTCTAAATATCCATAATATTACCGTCTCCAGAAAAAACACCGGAGTGACTTTTTTCAAGCAGCCATAATATATTTTACGTAATCCGTATCCAGGGCAGCCATCAGGGGGGGACAGGGGGGAGAGTTGTAGGGGGCCCCGAGGGTAAGGGGGGCCCTGCCACGCCACACTTACTTGATTATCCGGGCCCCCCATCTTTCTGAGAGCTGCTGACTTCGGCAAGGCATGGACGTTTAAGGGGCCCTGCCCACCAATCTTCTTATAATATGGGGGGGGGCCTGGCCACCAATTTTTTTTTCTCATGTGGGGTCCTAGCCACCAATATTTTTTAATGGGGGGGGGCCTTGGCCACAAATGTTTTTTATGGGGGGCCCCGACCACCAATATCTTTTTATTTTTTTTTAACATGTGGGAACCCTAGCCACCAATATTTTTTTTGTTTTTTTACTGTGTGGTGGGGGGTGGACCTGTGGGGTGGGCAAGGCGGACCTGTAGGTGGGGCTTGCGGTGGGCGCAGCTCAGGGGGCCCAGGAAATTTTGTCGTATGGGGCCCTGTGAATTCTGATGGCTGTCCTGTCCGTATCCACCGCTGTAGTAGTGTATACGTTGATCTTGTGGGCATTATTTGCACAGTGTTTTCTTCAAACCGCCATCTAGCTGTGTGAGCTTGTTCACATTTTGTCTAAATATTGATAATATTATCGTCTCTAGAAAAACCACTTGAGTTACTTTTTTTCAAGCAGCATTCTTATATTTTACGTAATCCGTATCCACCGCTGTGTATACGTTGACCTTGTAGGCATTATTTGCACAGTGTTTTCTTCAAACCGCCATCTAGCTGTGTGAGCTTGTTCACATTTTGTCTAAATATTGATAATATTATCGTCTCTAGAAAAACCACTTGAGTTACTTTTTTTCAAGCAGCATTCTTATATTTTACGTAATCCGTATCCACCGCTGTGTATACGTTGACCTTGTAGGCATTATTTGCACAGTGTTTTCTTCAAACCGCCATCTAGCTGTGTGTATTATCGTTTCCAGAAAAACCAACTGAGTTTTTGTTGTTTTTTTAAAAATAATGCCAGGCAAAGGCAGGCCGCCACGCAGAGGCCGTGCTAGGGGCCGTGCTGCTATGCAATCCTGTGGCCCTAGCAAATTGCCCAGTTTTAAAAAGCCAATGACCCTGAACTCCCAAAATGCTGAAGAGGTAGTTGACTGGCTTACACAGCACACCCCATCCTCTACCGTTTCTAACTTTACCACAACATCCTCCTCATCCTCCACTGCTATGGCCACCCCACGTAACACTTCCTCCACCACCGGTGCCCCTTCTTCACTGGAGTCAGAGGAGTTATTTTCCCATGAGTTTCTTGAACTGAGTAATGCGCAACCATTATTGGCAGAAGAAGATGAAGGAGATGAGGACGTTACACCAGATTTAATTCTGGCAGAGAACACGACAGAGATGGACATAATGATGAGTGATGAGGAGGAGGTCCCCGCTGCTGCTTCCTTCTGTGATGTGTCAGAAGAAATTGATGCATCTGAGGAGAATGATGATGAGGAGATTGATGTTTTGTGGGTGCCTAGTAGAAGAGAGCAAGAGGAGGGTAGTTCAGATGGAGAGACGGAGAGTCAGAGAGGCAGTAGGAGAATAAGACTTAGAAGAAGCAGGGAGGACAGCCCGCAGGGATCAGTAGGGCAACAACATGTATCGGCACCTGTGTTCAGCCAGCCAACGCACCCGCCATTGCCGCCAATGCCGCCAACTTCTACTGTTACCGCCAGATCGCACACTTCCAAAAAGTCAGCATTGTGGGATTTTTTTAATGTGTGTGCCTCTGACAAAAGCATTGTAATTTGCAATGAGTGCAGTCAGAAACTGAGCCTTGGTAAGCCCAACAGCCACATAGGTACAACTTCTATGCGAAGGCACATGAGCGGCAAGCACAAAGCACTTTGGGAGCAACACCTCAAAGGCAACAGGCAAACTAAAAGCCACACTCCTTCTGGTCCAGCATCTTACTGCTCTACCTCTGCTCTCCTTGACCCATCTGAACCACCCTCCACTCCGCCTTCCACCTTGACCACCTGTTCCCATTCCCAGTCATCTGCCACCAGCCAAGTTTCTGTGAAGGCCATGTTTGAGCGTAAGAAGCCAATGTCTGACTGTCACCCCCTTGCCCGGCGTCTGACAGCTGGCTTGTCTGCACTCTTAGCCCGCCAGCTTTTACCATACCAGCTGGTGGACTCTGAGGCCTTCCGCAAATTTGTAGCAATTGGGACACCGCAGTGGAAGGTACCCAGCCGCAATTTTTTTTCTAAAAAGGGAATACCACACCTGTACCAACATGTGCAGAGCCAAGTTACCGCATCTCTGTCACTTAGTGTTGGGCCAAAGGTCCATATGACTACTGACGCATGGTCCTCCAAGCATGGTCAGGGCAGGTATGTCACCTACACTGCCCACTGGGTGAACTTGGTAATGGCTGGGAATGGGAAGCAGGGAATGGGTAGCTCAACAACAACAACAACAGTGGAGTTGGTGTCACCGCCACGGATTGCACGCGGTTCTGCCACCACCTCTACTCCTCCATCGCTCTCTACCTCGTCTTCTTCCTCTTCTTCTTCTTACTCTGCTGCTGGGTCCTCCTTCTCCTCCTCCACACCTGTGCACCCCCAGCTCCCCCTAGGCTATTCGACGTGCCAGGTACGCCGTTGTCACGCTGTCTTGGGGATGACGTGCCTGGAAAGCAAAAACCATACCGGATCTGTACTCCTGTCATCTCTGCAGTCACAGGCCGATCGGTGGCTGACCCCACACCAACTGCAGATCGGAAAAGTGGTGTGTGACAATGGAAGCAATCTGTTGGCAGCGTTGAGACTGGGAAATTTAACACATGTGCCCTGCATGGCACATGTGTTAAATTTAATAGTCCAACGTTTTGTCTCCAAGTACCCAGGATTCCAGGACGTTCTCACCCAGTCCAGAAAGGTGTCGGCCCATTTCAGACGTTCCTACACAGCCATGGCACGCCTTGCTGACATTCAGCAGCGCTACAACATGCCAGTCAGGCGTTTGATTTCTGACAGCCAGACTCGCTGGAATTCAACGCTCCTTATGTTGGAACGTCTGCTGCAACAACAAAGGGCCGTCAACGAGTACCTTTTTGAACTGGGTGGTAGGACTGGATCTGCAGAGCTGGGGATTTTTTTCCCCCGTTACTGGGTGCTTATGCGCGATGCCTGCAGGCTCATGCGACCTTTTGAAGAGGTGACAAATATGGTCAGTCGCACCGAAGGCACCATCAGCGACCTAATACCCTTCGCTTTCTTCCTGGAGCGTGCCGTGCGACGAGTGACAGATGAGGCTGTAGACCAGCGTGACGAGGAGCTGGAAGCGCACGATTTATGGTCGGAATCACCAGAACGAACCCAGGCACCTGCTGCAACGCAGGGAGAGGTGCCAGAAGTGGAGTCAGAGGAGGAAGGTGGCTTTGTGGAGGAGGAGGAGGAGGACCAACAGGAGCAGGCTTCCCAGGGGGCTAGTGGTGACCTTTTGGGGACCCCTGGTCTTGTACGTGGCTGGGGGGAGGAGACCGTGGATGATGCAGTCCTTGATAATGAGGAAGCGGAGATGGATAGCTCTGCATCCAACCTTGTGAGAATGGGGTCTTTCATGCTGTCATGCCTGTTGAAGGACCCCCGTATCAAGAGGCTTAAGGAGAAGGACCTGTACTGGGTCGCAACGCTACTAGACCCTCGGTACAAGCATAAAGTGGCAGAAATGTTACCAACATACCACAAGTCCGAAAAGATGCGGCATTTACAAACCAGCCTGCAAAACATGTTGTACAATGCTTTTAAGGGTGATGTCACTTCAGGAACTCATCAACATTCCAGGGGCAGAGGTGCCAGTAATCCTGCCACGAGCACACCTGCAAGGACAAAGCCCTTTGGCCGGTCTGTAACATCAGACATGCAAATGTTTTTCTGTCCAAGGCAGCGCCACAACCCTTCTGGATCCACCCTCAAAGAACGCCTCGACCGGCAGGTAGCGGACTACCTGGCATTAACTGCAGATATCGACACTCTGAGGAGCGATGAACCCCTGGACTACTGGGTGCGCAGGCTTGATCTGTGGCCAGAGCTGTCACAATTTGCCATGAACCTCTTGTCTTGCCCAGCCTCAAGTGTGCTCTCAGAAAGGACCTTCAGTGCAGCAGGAGGGATTGTAACTGAGAAGAGAACTCGCCTAGGTCACAAAAGTGTCGATTACCTGACCTTTATTAAAATGAATGAGGGGTGGATCTCGGAGGGTTACTGCACGCCGGAAGACTTGTTCTGACTTCTATGCAGCTGTCCTTCTCTTCAAGCCTCATGACTCCACACACAGCTGTCCTTTAGCGTCCTCCTCCCTCCGTCACCGTTACAAACTAGGGTGCAAACCCTACTGGTTTAATTTTTTCTGGCCTCTGTGCTTCAGTGGCTGCAACCAAAAAAACTGGGCAAACAATGTCTACAAGGTCAACGTATGGCGAAAAATGACTATTTTCAGCATTTATATGGCATATTTTTTCTGGCAACTGTGCTTCAGTGGCTGCGTCCAAAAAAATGCATATTTTCTGCATTTATATGGCATAATTTTTCTGGCCTCTGTGCTTCAGTGGCTGCAACCAAAAAAATGCATATTTTCTGCATTTATATGGCATAATTTTTCTGTCAACTGTGCTTCAGTGGCTGCGACCAAAAAAATGCATATTTTCTGCATTTATATGGCATAATTTTTCTGGCCTCTGTGCTTCAGTGGCTGCAACCAAAAAAATTTATATTTTCAGCATTTATATGGCATAATTTTTCTGTCAACTGTGCTTCAGTGGCTGCGACCAAAAAAATGCATATTTTCTGCATTTATATGGCATAATTTTTCTGGCCTCTGTGCTTCAGTGGCTGCAACCAAAAAAATTTATATTTTCAGCATTTATATGGCATAATTTTTCTGGCAACTGTGCTTCAGTGGCTGCGACCAAAAAAATGACTATTTTCAGCATTTATATGGCATATTTTTTCTGGCCTCTGTGCTTCAGTGGCTGCGGCCAAAAAAACTGGGCAAACAATGCCTACAAGGTCAACGTATGGCAGTTGTTTAAAGAGAACAGTAGATTACTAGCCAGCAAAGCTACCTAAGCTAAAATGTCCCTCAAATCCCTGCAGACTTCTGTCCCTCCAATACAGAGCAGTATCAAGCAGATTACTAGCCAGCAAACTTACTATCATCTGTCCCTGAAATCACTAACAGCTCTCCCCCTACACTATCTCTTCCAAGCACACACAGGCAGATTTTTCAGATACATTTTTGCCCTTGATCCCCCTCTGGCATGCCACTGTCCAGGTCGTTGCACCCTTTAAACAACTTTAAAATCATTTTTCTGGCCAGAAATGTCTTTTTTAGATGTTAAAGTTCGCCTTCCCATTGAAGTCTATGGGGTTCACGAACCGTTCGCGAACCGCTCGCATTTTTGCGCAAGTTCGCGAATATGTTCGCGAACTTTTTTTCCGACGTTCGCTACATCCCTAATTAGGAAGCATCTTTATTGTGGGTTTCTGATATCTTGTAAGTATTACAAAGATCTCTCTGATGTCAGGCCCGGATTTGTGGAAAGGCCACCTAGGCCCGGGCCAAGGGCGGCAGGATTTTAGGTGGGCTGCATGCTGCCCAGCAACACCCACATCAGTTCAAAAACACTGGGGATGTGCTGGAGATACAATAATTTTTTACATTTCCAGGGTTGCGTTTCTGGACAGCTCCATGGCACAAGCAGACAAAATAAAAAGGGGCAAGAAAGGTGGTCTAGAAAAGTCATTTCAACTTACTCCTAGTAAAAATCAAGAAACAAGGCCTAAATATATATATATTGACCTGTTCTATGTTCAACTATAAAAGAGTGTAGTGTCAATTTATTGGAGCTTAGCCAAACAAATACAATAGGTCCTCTGCACTCAACCCTATATGTCATATTGTCTTAAATATATATATGAAACGGGTCAAATTCGCCCATCCCTATTGATAATGGGTTGAGTGCAGAGGGCCTATTGTATTTGTTTGGCTAAGCTCCTATAAATTGACACTACACTCTTTTATAGTTCATCAAACGGGTTGTTCACCTTCAAATTAACTAATTTAGTATGATGTAGAGCGTGATATCCTAAGACAATTTTCAATTGGTTTTCATGTTTTATTATTTGTGGTTTTTAAGTTATTTAGATTTTTATTCAGCAGCTCTCCAGTTTGCAGTTTCAGCAATCGGATTGCTAGGGTCCAAATTAGCCTAGCAACCATGGTCTGATTTGAATAAGAGACTGGAATATAAACAGGAGAGGACCTTACTAGAAAGATGAGTAATAAAAAGTAGCAATAACAATAAACGTGTAGCCTTACAGAGCATTTGTTGTTAGATGGGGTCAGTGACCCCCATTTGAAAGCTGAGAAGAATCCAAAGAAAAAGGCAAATAACTCAAAAACTATAAAAAAATAAATAATGAAGGCCAATTACAAAGTTGCTTAGAATTGGGCATCCTATGGGGCAAATTTACTAACTTCTGAAAATTTGCCAACGACGGCTTTGCTCACAGCACAAAACTTCACCAGGCGTAGATTCGCCAGGACAACGCTAATTCACTAAAATCCGAAGTTGCGTCCAGGGCACTGAACGCTGGCAAAGTTGCGCTACCGTTACTGCACCAAGTGAAACGAAGTTGCGCTAGCATTGGCTAATTTGCATACAGCGGGAAGTTAAAGTTGAATGGACGTACAGATGCAGCCACTTTGGTTTGTCTGTTTGACACAGAATAACTAAACACAGATATCCCATTTATCTCATTTAACACAGAAAACTGCGTCACAACATCCCATCTAATTAAAGCATTCACCATTGTGAACAATGGAGCTTTGGTATGCTAATGAAAAGGTTAAATGCATTAAATGAGTTAAGATGACTTAAGATAACACAGTTTCTTCAATTACCCCTGAGTCATGACGCATTTAACTCACAAATCCAAGTAGCTTCATCTGTATATGTTGCATCAAATACATTACATTCCAAAGTACATTTATTAAGCAATTGTTATTGAAAACAGCATTTGCTTAACTCCTGGTTGTTATTTTTTAAACAATGTTGCAAAATTCTTAGTTCCCCAGTAAAGACAAGTCTGTTAATCAGCTGCTTTGTCTTACATTGTATCAACAGTCTGAGCACCAGGGCAGAGAATAGGCAAACCCTACTTTCAATAGCAATACATATACAAATAACTTAAAAACCATGTCAAGTTGTTTAGAATTATGTTTTCTATAATTAGGTAAATATTTTTCAGGTTGACATTCCCTTTAAATAATTGCAATTATTTCTTAAGGTAACAGGTCCCCTTTAATATAAACTTCAATCATTAGCACTGGGAATATTATTGGCATCATACATCATTTACTATTCATCGCATCTTCTTACCAACTAAATGTACTGAAGATTTCTCTCCTGTCATTAAACCCAACTACTTTATTGCTAATTAAGATCAATGTAGGAGGCATTGACATGCCATTATATGTAAGAAGTTATGTCTGAACTTAACAAAAACATAATTTCTAATTATCTGCTTGTTTTCTCTTATTTACAAGGTGCCTGAGAGTTCGCAGTATCACTGCAGAATTAATTACTGAATGCTCAGCAGTGGAAACGAGGGATGGAATCTTCATAGGCTGATGCTAAACCCTTATGTGGCGGCTTTGTAATAGATGTTTCCTCTGCCTTTTGTGGAATAATAAACAGTTTGCATGACTTGCTTTTTTTCTCTTTTTTTCTTCTTTCCAAAAAAATATGTCTCTCTTTTACATTCAGATTCTTTTACACTCCCACACACACAGGCAAATTCTATCCTCCCTGTCAAATGGACAAAACTATTTTGATGTGATAGCTGCCCTTTTAATTACTTTTGCTTTCAGTTTGGATTGTTATTTGGCCTACATAATCAAAGGGACAATATATTTCAAAATTGTTTCCAAAAATATTTCTGGGTGATTTTTATGCACTTCTAATTAGCGCTAAGCATTTTCTACTACAATTTTAATGACATAGCTTATTATAAAAATGCTGTGGAGTTGTTTCCTTTGCCTTGTCTCAATGAATTTGCCTATGGCTTTAAATCCTGCTCTTATCTGAACAGACAGATCTCTAATCGTTTGTGGTCTGAACTGACTTTTCTGAAAGCAGCTAGAGCGGTACCACTGATTATTGAGCTTGAGCAAGGAGAACTTTAACCGTAACCATAAGGGTGAGGGCATGCGCTAAGATTCGGGGAGATTTAGTCACCCGGCAACTTCTTATGGCTACTAATCTCCCTGGTAAGCCTTCCAGCCGGCTTGAGTCTAAATCACTGTCGGGATGGCATTCGGATCTCTTTGTTAGTCATAGGCGAATTCATTCTGCAGGCGCGAATTCGCTGCGAACTTGCACGATTCGCAGCTGGCAAATAAATTAGCGAAACGGCCGCAAAAATTCGCCGCCATCGTAATAAAAAAATTGGCACCAGCATTCAAAAAAAACCAAACGAGACGACGGTGCAGTTTCGCGGGAAATTCGTGAATTTTTCAGCGAAGCGAAACAGTGCAAATTCGCCCATCACTACTCTTTGTTTTCAGAAGTTGCCTCACGAGGAAACTTTGGGCAACTTCGGAAAACGAAGTGCTCCGAGTGCCATCCCGCTGGCGATTTAGATTCTAGCCGGCAGGAAGGCTTTTCGGGGAGATTAGTCGCCCGAAGAACAGGCGATTTGTCGCCGTCGACTATATCTCTCCGAATCTTCCCGTGTATCTCTGCCCTAAGCAAGTGCAAAAGGCACTGTAAGTTTACAAAATGTTAGTTTGAACATATATACTTGTATGGGACCTGTTATCCAGAATGCTCTGTACCTGGCATTTTCTGGATAACAGATATTGGATCATACATACCTTAAGTCTACTAGATAATAGTGTTAACATTAAATAACCCCAATAAGGATTAATTATATCTTAATTTGGATCAAGAACAAGGTACTGTTTTATTATTACAGAGAAAAAGGATTTTTTTTAAAAAAAAATTTGGATAGTTTTGATGAAATGGAGTCTATGGGAGAAGGCCTTTCTGTAATTCTGAGCTTTTTGGATAAAAATCATCCACTCTGAAATAAAAATCTATATTTAAAATAGAATCTAATACAAATACATTTATCATGTCACTCCATAACAAATCCAACAATTCTCAGTTTTATTATTTTTCATTAAAGAAAAATCAGTTTTGTGTTTCGATGCTTTGAAATAAAGGTAAAGAACCAAATGTCACAGAAGGATTTCATATTCAGTAAAATTAAAGGGTAAAAAAAATTCAAGGGTCTGAATACTTTTGTTAGGCACCTCCAAAATCTCATCTGCCATGATTACACCCAGTTTTGCCTCTGATCTGCCCCAACTCATCACCCACTTTCAAGTAAGCTCATCCCTTTTGTGGTCCACAGTTTGGGATGGTCCTGAGTTAAATTGGGACAAATTGGGGGTCAGAACAGAATAATATTTTTCAAGAGTAAAGGACAACCAAAGTTTACAACGACGCACAGACACATACACACACACAATAAGACAAGACAAGCAAACTGAACATAAAGATCCTCTTTTTTGCTTATCAAGAATTTTTAACCAAATGTCACCTGCTGTTCAGCCTTCTCTGTATGTAGCTAATAAAGTTGCCCTGATGCACTGATTGGCTGATGTACTATTTGGCTAAATTATTAACTAATCAGGATGAAATTGCCCTGATAGTACAAGGAATTAGGTTTGTATTTTTTTCTATTTTTCACAAAATACAAAGATATAGGCTCGATTATGTGGAGCGCTCACCTCCCCAAATCACACTTTTGTAGTGCCAGGTGCAGTACTGTGAGACCCACTCCTGTCACCGGGTCAAAACAATATCCAGAAAAATGCCAGCAGCACACGAGTCTCGTTGTAGTTGTGTTCAAAGATGAAAATTTATTAAGCCCATATGCAAGAAGGCAACGTTTCGAGCCTACCAGGCCCTTTATCAAGCCCTTGAGCCCTTGAGGGCTTGATAAAGGGCCTGGTAGGCTCGAAACGTTGCCTTCTTGCATATGGGCTTAATAAATTTTCATCTTTGAACACAACTACAACCAGACTCTGTGTGCTGCTGGCAAAATACAAAGATATGTCTTATAGGGAAATTACAGGAGCGTAACTACCAGGGGAGCAGGGGGTGCAAATGGGCCAGGGCCCGCACCCCCGCAGGACCCCCCCGGAAGATCGTGCGCGCTGCAGCGGCACAGAAAAATAGGCACATGAGGGTGGGGGCGGGCCCGTCTGCACAGCTCACACCAGGGCCCGCCCCCACCAAGTTACGTTACTGGGAAATTACATGGTTTTAAATGTGTCATTTTCAAAGATGTGCTACATTTTCTCTCGGGCCTACATAATGCTGTTGCCTGTGATGGTTTGGAAAAATGGGTGCTCTTTTTTTAGAAAATGGCTAATTTCTATAATGTAATATACTGTAATGGTCATGCTTCCCATGCAACGTCTATCAGGCTCACTCTATTATCAGTAGAAATATTTGTCTGTGGAATATGGGATCTAACCCCTTCCAACAACTGGTGCCGGTCAAATATTAATAGAGTGTTCACATCCAGAAATGTATGAAATAAAATTGCAAATAAAACTGCAAATGTGTGGTACCCAGCAAAACACCAAAGCCGGAAAAAATACTGTGACATCTTAGTCTTAGAGTAGACTACCATCACTGCAGGGCTCATTTACTATGTGCAGGGTAGGGTGATTTAGACAAATAATCCACCATGGTTTTTGTACTTTGTGCCCTTGCAATGGTATCAGTGGGAAATAAATGTCCATATTTCTCTGGAATACTGATTCAAAAATGATGGATTCTTTAAATCTTAGTAGCACAGTCCAGAAGGAATACATGATACCTTTTCAGTTCCCACACAACATTTCTTTGGCTAATATTTTATTCTGTTGAATTGAGTTTCTGTAAATAGTGCAGGGGACCTGTTAGATATCGGCTAAGGGAGTGCTTGTGATAAAGATCTCTCCATTACTTGTTATTCTTCAGCCACAAACATATCTGACATGACCCTACAGACCCAGTACTTATGTCCCTGCCAACTTGTATTTTTATTTTATTGCTCCTTTTATAAACACTATGAGCTCTCTTCTATTATAATGTGCTTGTAAGTAATAAACCCCAAATTCTCTGGGTTATGGAACTTATATACTATTCTAGTACATCAAACCACTAATTTCCATTAGCATATTTACACTTATCCAATTCATATTTTATTTTTATTGTGCTACTTCCTTTCTGCTGTGTCTCAACACATGGCACTTATTATATGTAACTGTGCTCATAATCCAGTCTGTAATTTTATTGTATTGTACAATGGATAGCAGTGCTTCAAATAGCGCTATATATAAAAAAGACATACTCACATACATATATTATGAGAAAAATGACAACTCAACATTACGTTTGCTGCTGGGTTTAGTGCGGAAGTTGTACAGGACTCTAAGGGACAAATTCACTAACCTCTGGAAATTCGCCAGCGACATCTTCGCTCACACTTCACCAGGCGAAAATTCGCAAGGACAACGCTAATTCATTAAAATGTGAAGTTGCGTCCAGGGCACTGAACGATGGCGAAGTTTCGCTAGCATTAATTCCGCAAGCAAAGCGAAGTTGCGTTAGCATTGGCTTATTTGCATACGGCGGGAAGTTAAATTTCAATAGACGTATATATTGCAGCAAATACATTACACTACACAAGCCCAGGGTACCTTAATAAAAGAAAATAGTGTTTTTTTATTGCCCTACACATGAGCCCAGTGTATAGTTTATGTGCCATATGTTAGGAAATGTGGGGGGAAGACGGGTACCCACAAAAAATTTACGATCTTTTGCATCCTATCACCCTGAAAAACGGAATAGTCGCTAGCGTTTTTTGGGGCTTAGAAAAATTTCACATTTCTTTTGAGGAACTCTATCTACTCTATTGCACTTTGCCTGGTCTGAAGTGGCGAAGGCAAGTCCGGTGCAAGAGGTAACGTTCATTAAAATCCACATCTTAGGGAATTGGCGTAGTTACGTCCATTCACCAGAGCGAAAATTCGCCTGGCATTACAGTGCCTTCACTAGCGAATTTACACCATGTGTAAATGTTAGTAAATCCGTGAAGTCCAAAAATGACGTCTTGCTGGTGAATTTTCGCCAGCGTTAGTCACTTCACCTTTAGTAAATTTGCCTCTAAATATGTTTTCTTCTAGAAAGAGCTGAATTTGTAATTAGGGATGCACCGAATCCACTATTTTGGATTCGACCGAACCCCCGAATCCTTTGTGAAAGATTCGGCCGAATACCGAACCTAATTTGAACCGTAATATGCAAATTAAGATTCGGATTCAGTTTGGCCTGGTCGAATCCATAACCGAATCCTGGATTCTCCATTTATAAATCAGGCTCGTCGTCTATTGGTTTTCATTAAAACAGTCGGGAATAGCTTATTACATGCACAGAGATGCCTTCCCTGGGTATTTGTGTTCATATAGTAGGAACTACTATGTGTCTTTTTCAAATGAAAGTGATTGAATACTTGTACACAGAGACAGAGTCCTAGGAGAAGCAGGGGGTGCAATCAAGGGAATTCATAGCAAAACTAGGGTTAGGAAGAAGAGACACAAGTGAAGAATGCAAAGTTGTTTGGGGCACTAGGCACATACTGGCACTCCTGTTTGTCCACTCCAAGTCTCCCAGCAAGAGCAAGCAGGGGTAATTTAGTGCCTGGATTGGGGATGACAAGAGGAGGGGCTTTGCCTTGAGCGTATTTATGTTGTACTGGTGCAGGGGTGTATGGGTGCATTACCATGGGTGTAATGAGCATGATTGGGAGTTGGTCAGGCTGTGGCCAAGAGACACATTCAGATCATAAAAATTGTTTTGTCTATAGTGTAAAATAAAACCTCTGGTTTAAAAATATACGAGTGGCGTGGTGAAACCACTTACAACAATGCTGCAAAGATCCAGATGCATTAATGCTAAATGTGTGTATCTGTGGGAATCAACAATTTACTGAAGCTTAAAAAATCCTTTCTTGGCAGTAATTAGTGATAGACATTCATTTCCAGTCTGAGCCTGTATTTATGCAAGACAGATATGAAGGCTCTTAAAATTAATTTCTCTCTGATAACACATTATTCACATCAAATCATTATTATGCCTATAATGCGATTCATTCTCTTATTTTTAGTTTTGATTTTAAACAATACACAGATTCAAGCAACCCTACAGGATACATAAATGAATAGTAAAATTGCATTTGTAAATCAAGCATATAATTAATTCGGCTTGAAAACTGTTTAGTATTTTGTCAATGATTGATATGTTTCCTTTTACATGAAACAGTAAAAATGCCCATTTAGCTTTGGGTGTTTTGTTACAGATTTTATTTCCAGATAATATGATTACAAGGCACTTACTAGTATTGCATGCTTCCTAAACTTGAGATAATTGACATTTATTGCAATAAAAGTTGTTTTTTTTTTTTAAATTTTTTAAAGAAATGGGAAATTATCAGTTGATGGAGTATAAATAAAGGCAGGCAAAAATATGGGCCCAGCTGTATTGGCAGTGAATTACATTGTGCATTGCTTGTGCAGCCCAGGAGGAGAGATGGACATGAAGTTATGATTGGTTGGCCCTTTGCTCTCAATGTAGGTGAAAAAAGTTATGAAAAGGTTACTTTAAAACTGAATATTGTCTATATCTTTCACAATTGTGTCCAATGTGTCAAAATAAATACTGTTGCCCAGTTTATTCTGTGACTATACTCAGAGGACTCCCTCCCCCTTTGTGTTGTAAAAAATACTACAGGTATGGGACCTGTTATCCGGAATGTTCAGGACCTGGAGTTTTGCAGATGAGGGGTCTTTCCATAATTTGGATCTTCATACCTTAAGTCTGCTAAAACATCATTTAAATATTAATTCATTTATAAATGAATGTTTTGCCTCCATTAATTCTATCTTAGTTGGGATCAAGTACAAGGTATTGGTTTATTATTACAGAGAAAAGGGTAATCATTTTTAAAAATTTAAATTATTTGATGTGGAGCCTATGGGACATCACCTTTCCGTAATTCAGAGCTTTAGGGATTATTGATCCCATACCTGTATACTGCAAATATATATATCAGGGTAAAGACTAATAAAGAGGGATCTTGAATGTGGCAAGTGTAATATGGCCCCCATCATAAGGAACTATATGCAACTAAAACATTAGGGTCATGGAAATTCTTTTCAGTAATTTAGATTTTGACCACATATGACAATCTGAGAGCAGCTAACCATGCATTATCTAATTGAGATTGAGAAGATTTATCGCTGCAAAAAGCCAGCACATTTTCTGACCAGTGATTATGTCTCATTAACATATTGCGTTTATCTCAGAGCCAAAACACTGTATTGAAGTGTTTGATTTGTCACAACAGGAAGTTCTTCTCTGCAAACTTCCACATTTATATCCAACTGAATATTATTTCTAAAAATAGGTTTGTTTCATCTCTTGAATATAAATATTTGTTACGGGCTGTATTTGTGCTTTCCAATGTTTTCATCCATTTTTTCCCACTTACTTTATCCCATCAATGGACATAGGGAAATGAGTATACAGTATATCATATAGTCATTGGCCTGTACCTTGGCTAATCCAAATTATGATATAGAAATTGAAATATATGGATATTCAAATTTGAAACAATTCACCTAAATTATAAAAAAAAATTGGCCAAATGCTTCGAATTGAGTCAAATCAAATGAAATGTACACATAGATCTTTCCTTTCCTAAGAACAGTATAGCAGTATGCTTTATATCTGATTTTATGAATTAAAGGAAAGGCAATGAAATGAAATAAATAAATGTAACCTTCAGTTTAAAAGAGAAAATGCATGCTGCTTATTATAGAGGGCGGATTTACTTTAATTATTCGGCTTTGAGCCGCCTTAAAATTTGCAGAAGTGCAAACCATGTTTGATGATTAGCATGAAATTAAAATGCCTCTAGCACTGAGCACATGGTGTAGGCTGTTCCATGCCCGCTTTGACTTCAGAGACATTGTGACAAGCAACATTTGGTGGGCAGGAGGTTGTGTTTGCTGATGGTACTATATTTTCCCATAACTAAGAATCTTTACATTTTAATGGAGTTTAAAATAAAGGTATTGGATCTGTTAAAAACCATTATCCGGAAATGCCATCTCCCATAGACTCCATTTTATCCAAATAATCCAAATTTGTAAAAATGATTTCCTATTTCTCTGTAATCACAAAACAGAGATCCAAACTAAGATATAATTCATCCTTATTGGAAGCAAACCCAGCCTACTGGGGTTATTTAATGTTTACATGATTTTCTAGTAGACCTAAGGTATGAAGATCAAAATTACAGAAAGATCCACTATCCGGGAAACCCCAGGTTACGATCATTCTGGATAACATACCAGTATATATATAAAACACTTAAGGGATTCCTTATCCAGTAACCCATTTTCCAGGAAGCTCTGAACTATGGGCCGTCTCCAATAGAACCCATTATAAGCAAATAATTACAATTTTTAAACAGGATTTTCTTTTTTCTCTGTAATAATAAAGAAGCACCTTGTATCTGATGGTAACTAAGCTGCATGCATTTATAGTGCTGGCAAAACAATCCTGTTAGTTAGTGTACATTTTGTTTGGCAGACTAAAGGTAAGGTGGTCCAAGTTACAGAAAGATCCCTTATTTAGAAAAATCCAGGGCAGGGGTTTCTGGATCTTATACCTGTAACAATATGTGTAACAATAAATGCGGATTTTTTTAACCAGAGACAAAAGATAATGAAATGCAGCGAAGCATCACATCAGTATAGAAATGTGTATAAAGTACTTGCCATCTTGCTGGCCTTGGAGATTCTGAGGGCTTTGCATTCTTTCCTCCAGGTTGGAACTGAGGTCGGAGTTCACAGCTGACATCCTTGTAGAGTCACTCATATCAAATTCATCACTTTCTATAGAGCTTTCATCCTGCATACAAAGATCACAAGCTGATATACTAGTGCACATAAATAGGAGACTTTGGCATTAAAATCTAAAGATGGCCATGCATTCTCCAGAGAACATGAGATTGAAACAGAGCCTGACTAGGCAACATTATTAAAGCTTTTGTTTTCACTTCACTCATACTGTATCCATTTTACTGAAAAACATAATTACCCTGATTTTTTTTCAGCTAGTGAGAAGAAACAGTCTACCATATCCATATCCAAGATTATTATTTATTGTATTAAGGCTTATTGTAGACTCCTTCAATAGTCCGTCTGTCTTTTTATTTGTCTTTGTTATTTCATTTGTTGACTTTTGTAGTTATTATGTTATTGTTTTATTGTGTGGCTGCTAGATGGCACCTTTTTGGAAGCTTCTTTAATTTGAAAATCTCAGTTTTGAATCTGAAGATGGTGACTTTAGACACTATAATGTCTGTCGTGCATTAGAAACTCCATTCTGAAATAGCAGGCTCATCATAGCATAGTCTGCATTATACATAAGGCTCATTTAAATTGGATTCTATTTGTACAGGAACTTATTAAAATGTACCAACACTTTGGCGTCATTTATAAAGACAGGGCAAATTTGCACCTGGACAGTAACTGATGGCAACCAATCAGATGCATGCTTTCATTGCTCTACCTTCAGCTGGCTGAGAAACTCTAATTTCTGATTGGTTGATATCAGATACTGCCAAGGTCAAATTGACCCAATGTTTATAAATGAGCCCCTAGTGTGTCTAGCTATATGTGGCCATTAAATACCGGTAGTAAATATGGGAGGATCTTTACTGCTACTGTACACTACCTCCTCAACACTAATAGCAAATACTTTCAATGATCTGAGCAGTTCATTTACTTAGGGGCTGATTTACTAAAATGCTACTTTTTCGGGTCTGCCTTTTTGTCTCCAGAAACCCATAAAAGTTGCAAAAAAAAAGCACAACTTATCCGTAATTTGTTATACAACAAAACTGCAACAATTCCAAATCTGAAAATACTTCAGCTAAAGTCTAAATCATGTAGAAGTCAGTGGCAGATGTCCCTTTTACAACAGGAAGATCTTTCTTTGCTTTGTGGTGTTTGGGTGTTACTGATGCTGGCTTTTGCCAATACGAAAAGCTTGTAGTTATCGTGCAACAAGTCAAAAACGTAGTGTTTTTTGCCACTTTTCTGCAACTCCTGTAGCTTCTTTAGTTCGGATCTTTTGATAAATTACTGATATTCATCGAAATGAGTGGTCTCAAAAAACTCTTATACCACTAAAACGCAACCGTCAATAAATGGGCATCCACATGTAGTCAGAATCCAGCTAATATTGTACTTACTTGGTGAGATTTAAAATACAATTCATACAGCAGAATAGTCTGAATACAGCCTATTTGGCTCAGAAAAGAATGAAGGATTTCATATAATTCATTTTGAAACATATTAGATATTGTATACATTCGCCATGTGAAATCCTAAAGATTTCATTGTGTATAACGCATTTAAAAATGTTTTATTTTGTTCATAACTGTCAAAGTTCCAGTTATTATGTAGTTGACACAGATACCTGCCTCCTTTATTATAAGAGATTACAGCAGGTACAGAGTCAGGCTTTCAAGTTTTCCATTTCTCGTGGTCTGAAGGGGAATTGTCAGTGTATGTATTACAATTAAAAAACACTCGCTTGGCAGATTTATTCCCAATGGTAAATTAAACTGTTTACATTTTTTTAAAAATGAGTTTCAAAACACAGTTTCAATATTCATATGCTAAATCATCTGTTAAGTCAATGTTGCACTCGTATTTAACATACATGGTAATTAACAAAATCTCTGTTAAGCATGTTAAAACATAAAGCAGCCGTGCTTTAATCTAAATATCTTTAAAGGAGAACTAAACCCTAAAAATGAATATGGCTAAAAATGCCATATTTTATATACTGAACTTATTGCACCATAGTAAAGTTTCAGCTTGTCAATAGCAACAATCATCCAGGACTTCAAACTTGTCACAGGGGGTCACCATCTTGGAAAGTGTCTGTGACACTCACATGCTCAGTGAGCTCTGAGCAGCTGTTGAGAAGCTAAGCTTAGGGCTCGTCACTAATTATTAAATTATTAAATTCTGATGCTAATTACACTGGTGGCTGTCATGCAGTAATTATCTGTATTAATTACTAATCAGATTATTTCAAATCTGTGTGTACTGTATATTGTGAGTGGATCCCTAAACTCCGTAAGTGACAGCAGCACAGAGCATGTGCAGTGAATCAGCAGAAAATAAGATGGGGAGCTACTGGGGCATCTTTGGAGACACATGGGGGTCATTTATCAACACTAGGCAATTTTGCCCATGGGCAGTAACCCATGGCAACCAATCAGAATGCTGCTTACTTGCACCTATCAGCTAATCACTGATTGGTTGCTATAGGTAACTGCCCATGGGCAAATTTGCCAAATGTTAATAAATGAGCCTCACAGATCTTTACTGCTAAAGGAATGTGGATGCCTTGGGCTGGTACAAAAGCACAACACATAATGTACAACATTTCTAGCTACTTCTTTAGTTAAGCTTTAGTTCTCCTTTAAGGGAATGAATCTAGAAATCCTTCAGCCTGTGTACAATAAGATAGGCACAAACAAGAGAGTCGGGCCGGCTAATGATCTGCAAGAGATGGCTTCTCTGTAGTGATTCGGCACTGGCACATTTATTGTTATTAGTTCTGATAGATGACTTGTGTTGAGCACAAGGAAACTCTTTGTCATGCTGATACACACTGGCATCTTGACATCCCAGACATCATGGTGTGATTCCTTTTCATTCATTGCTTCACTAGATGAACTCGCAGTCAATACAGCAGGTACACTGTCTTTTATGCTCTGAGAGGGATCAAGGAAAATGCCTGTCTGAACGTATTCTCCAATTCCAAGCGACTGAATCATTCTGTGGACTTGCAATGAAGCCACAGCCATATTTCCCATTGTCATATATAAACAGTTTTGCCATAAAGTCTGGAAATATCGCATTTCTCCACAACACTTATTCAATATCAGATGTTGTCATTATGTGACAAGGCAGTGTAAATTGTTATTAGGGTCAGGGCACTCAGGTAGATTCGGGGAAATTAGTCGCCTGGCAACAAATCTCTTCTTCGGGGGCAACTAATCTCCCCGAACTGCCTCCCTTCCGGCTAACATGTAATGGGGATGGCACTCGGAGCGATTCGTTTTCCGAAGTCGCCCGAAGTTTCCTCGTCAGGCAACTTCGGTCGGAAAATGAATCACTCCGAGTGCAATCCCGCTGGCAATTTACAATTTAACAGGCAGGGGAGGCAGTTTGGGGAGATTTGTCGCCCTGAAGAAGAGGAGTTTTGTCGCCGAGCGACTAATCTCCCCGAATCTGCCCGTGTGCCCTGTCCCTTAGGGTTGTTAATCTTTTCTTTCTACAAATTTGCTAACAGTAGTCAGTTGGGTTTAAAAACAATTGAAAAGAATTTTGTAGTATTGAGCAGAGGTGACCAAACGTGTTCAAAATGATATTGTCATATTTGTACTTTTCACTACCAGATACAATTTACAGTGTGTTTATTAGGCCTGGCACTAGTGTCAGACTGGCCCACTGGGATACCAGGAAAACTCCCGGTGGGTCCAGGTGTCAGTGGGACCTCTTGCTTCTAACAATTTAGCCAATTTCATGGTCATTCCCTATTTCTTTATGGGAAAAATTCTTAATAATGGACGAATATAGTAAGTAGATATAAAAGACTAGGAGAATAAAGAGTTTGAGTGAGGAAAGGAGAAATAATAGTTTTGAAAAAGGGCCCATGGTCCAAGGTATTCTGGTGGGCCCCTGGCATCCCAGTTCGACACTGCCTGGGACTATGCTAAAATTAGTGGTTTACCTTTAAGTTAACTTTTAGTATAATGTAGAGAGTGAAACGCTGAGACCATCAGGGTGGCACAGACACAGTCGTCCTGGGTCCTGCAGGTTTCTGTTTCTTAGGGGGGCCTGGCCATGCTTCACTTACTAGATTAGCCAGGCCCCCCTGCTGTCAGCGTGCTGCAAGCTTCAGAAAAGAGCACAGGAGCTCCGGAGTATGCATGATTTGTCTCCTATTCAGATCTCTGAGTTCTCTGTACCCTCATTGGTCATTTAAGTATAAGTCCTGGTAAAGCTGTACAGGGATTGTATAGGTGAAGTAGTATCTTCCCCTCCAGCCTATCCAATCCCAATGCACCTTTACCGGGACTTAAACTTAAGCCACCAATGAGGGTACATTGAATAGGAGAAAAATAATGCACATATGGGAGCTCTAGTCCTCTCTTCTGAAGCTTGCAGCACCGGATTTCCCCTAGGCTCCCCTAGACTGCGTGGTCCTGGCGCCCACCCGCACTACCTCACGCAGGCGCAAGAGCGCAAAGGGGGCCCAAAAAGTTTTGCTGTACAGGGCCCGTGATTTCTAAAGGCAGCCCTGTCTGAGACAATTAGCAATTGGGTTTCATTTTTTTTATTATTCAGTTTTTTAATTATTTACCTTTTAATTACTAGGGTCCAAATTACCAGCAACAATGCCTTGATTTAAGTAAGAGACTGGAATATGAATAGGAGAGGGCCTGAATAGAAACACGAGTAATTACTTAGCAACAACAATAAATGTGTAGCCTTATAGAACATTTGTTTTTTAGATAGGGACAGTGACCCCCATTCGAAAGCTAGAAAGAGGCAAAAGAGCAAAGCCAATAACTCAAAAACTATGAAATATAAATAAGGAAGACCAACTGCAAAGTTGCTAGGAAGGCATTCTATAACATACTAAAAGTTAACTTAAAGGTGAACAGTCCCTTCAATTTCATTAAGCCTAATTGTGTCTGCTTGCCTCTCTGCACTTACAATGATGTGGTCTCAAGAACTACATGCCTACATTTTACATTTATAATATGTGAAAAGCTGCAATTGTATCCCTAAAAGGCAGAAGGGTGCAGTACCAGGGTTGGCTGCAGTTCAGTTGACTTCAGTGTAAGCCATCTAAATTAAACAATCAATCCATTAAATATTTGGTTGTGGTTTTAATTTGGGCTATCACAATCTCACGTGCATTCATTAATTCATAATTGCATTACCTCGTCTTGCTGAGAATTCAAAAGCTGGAGTTTCATGTGCTTCATATAGGCCATAGTGATTGGCATGTTATAGTCTATCATACTTGTCACCAATGTAGGGGGTTTTCCATTGTCTGTGGGGGGAAAATACAAACTGATTAGATGGTAAAACATAAAATTTCTGTTTTATTGTTTCTTGATGTTGCTTCCAATTTTTTTTTCTATTTATTCTGATTTGCAGCATTTTCGTGTGTCACAGATATTGCATTCTTTAAACAATAATAAATAGGAAAGCAGAATGTATAAACCACTGTGCATGCCAAATATGCTGTAGCCTATTAGTTTCAATGTCTGTTTTTATTGTACAGTAGGTCTGGGTCACTGGCACTGGTTTGAATCCAAGTATATGTATGGGACCTGTTATCCAGAATGCTCAGGACCTGGGGTTTTCCAGATAATGGATCTTTCCGTAATTTCGATCTTCGTACCTTAAGTCTACTAGAAAATCATGTAAATATTAAATAATCCCAATAGGCTGGTTTTGCTTCCAATAAGGATTAATTATATCTTAGTTTAGATCAAGTACAAGCTACTGTTTTATTATTACAGAGAAAAAAGGAATCATTTTAAAAAATCTGTGTTATTCATATAAAATGGAGTCTATGGGAGACAACGTTTCCATAATTCTGAGCTTTCTGGATAACGGGTTTCCGGGTAACATATCCCATACCTTTACTTTAGAATAATTTATTGTATTGCAGTATTGCACATTCAGATAAGTCCGTGCACAGAAAAATGTGTATTAATGAACATTTCCTGTGCACAATAATAATGAACATGCTCCAGATAGCTGCACCTTCTTTATATACAAACCCCTCTGGTTTCCCCTGACTACAGTTAACCCCATGCTGTTCCCCTGTAGGCAAATAATTAAAAAATGCAAGATTTGAAATACATATGCTCCCCTAAAGCTAGTTTAACCAGATTTGCTTTTTATTATAGTTAGTGTGTAGTGATGTGTAAATTTATTCGCCAGGCGCAAATTTGCGACGAATTTCCACGTTTTGCAGACGGCGAATAAATTCGCAAAATTGCCACAAAAATTCAGCCATTGACTTTAATGCACGCATCAATTTTGATGCTGCGAATTGACGCCGACGTCAAATTTCTCGTTTTGCCCATGGCACATGCATTTAGAGCAGGGGTATAACTACAGAGGAAACAGACCCTGCAGCTACAGGGGGGCCCAGGAGGTATAGGGGCCCCTTGAGGCCCTAAATCATAAACAATTTTGATAAATATTGGCAAATATTTATTTACCTTTTGTACGTGTCTACTTTTAATAATAAGGAATAATTTTGGATTGTATTCATGTGGCAGTGCTGTCACTAGCTTCTATAAAGTGGTATCTAAATCTACTTGCAGATTCTTCCTATAATAAAGATATTGTTCCTTGCTTCGTTCCCTAATCCCACCCCAAACTCTACGTGGTCATACATGGGCAGATTAAGCTGCTGATTCCGTCCATTAAGACTGAGTTGACATCTTATCTGCCTATGTATAGGGCCCTCAGATAGACCTGCATCTCTGATATCTGGTCAGATGTCGCTCGGCTGGTTTAAAAATCCTGTTGGGTCAAGGATTGTATCGGCGGGTCAAAATGGTCCTCTACCTAACGGCCTGTGTCCACATCCTTATGATTTAACCATTACGCCCTAGGGATAAACAATCAGATCAGACTGATATCTCCCACCTCAAGGCGAAAATCGCTAAACAAGTGGATCTTTCCATGTATGTTCAGCTTAAATCTTGTGTATAATAATATTTGTAACTCTATCATAAGGTTAAAAAGTATTGTTAAATATTATAATATTTCCCTTACAGGACAGTGCTAGTTGCTGCATTTATCACTACAGAACTTTTGAATAAATCAATATAAATAAATAAAGATGCTTAATATAGATGCTCAAAGCTTCAGGATGCCTTACTAATGTAATGTACTCCCACTATGGTATAATCACTTATGAACTCCGCCCAGCTCAGTGAAAAGGAATATGATATTTTGCGGATAATGTAAGGTTGAGTGTCCTGGACACTGCACTCACCTTTCTGCTCGCCACCATCGGGGTTTAAATGCATTCTTTTCTGACACTCTGAGCAGCTCATTAGAAACCTTGTCACTGCTTCCCTGGGTAGGAAGGCATATGTTTCTGAAATCTAAAACAAATAAGAGTAAGCAGACAGTGTGAGTTTGACATCCAGAGCAGAAACATTATTCTTTGCGTGAAAGCGACACAATCTACCACAATCTTTCAAAGATATATAAGCTTGAGCATCTCAGCTAAATGCCGCCATTTCATTGTAAACTGCAAGTCAGTAGATTTGAGGGAGCAGCTGGGAACTTACATAAATTTGCATGCTAAGTTTCTAGAAGTCTTCCAAACCTACAGTCAAGGCCAGGACTGAGATCTTCACAGAATATTTGCTAGCGACAAATCAGTCCCATGATGCTTTATGGGAAGTGGAGCCATAAGCAGACCCTGAATATTGTGTAATCCTGCAGCCCAGTGGCTGTATGTAGGAAGATAGGCTATGTTTTAAGAATTTTGATCTTAGTGCCCACCCAAACCATACCTACCTTCTAATGTCACATACAATAGTAACTTTGTGTCATATGTAATACAATACAATTATAATTGCCATTGCGTTACCCTTTTGTGTGCCATAGCTCCATTATTTCCATTTTGTAACACGTTAATATAGATATGGGGCTACAACACAATGTTTGCCCTTGTCTAGTATCCAATAGCAACCAATCAGATATGAAATGATATCTGCTGATTGCTATAGACCTGCAGCAAACGTTGCACCTTACAATAAATTGTCCCATGTTTGAATTATCACACACAAGATATAGTGAAAGAAACCCCCTTTAAACTATTTATACTTAAATATAGGCTTGTTCCGATATTCAAACTGCCTGTACCCCTCTTGGGAGTTGTAGAATATCTGGAGAATGGAGCTGTGTGTGTTTGGAGTGCCTTAGTACTTAATTTGAGGGAATTGTGACATTTCAATACATGTCCTTATTCCAGTAATTATTAATTATCAGTACAAAGTCGAGCATAAAACAAATATAAAGAAGACAATAACGGCTGTTAGAGCTGTGGCTTACATGCCATGGTTCACTAATGAAAGGCATTTGAATAAAAAGCTTTCAGCACACGTGACACCTTCTCAACCTTCTGCATAACCAGAGTAATGGGAACAGCCTGTACTCACACTATAATGCAAAATTCCAGTGAATGTGCTGAATGTCAGAACAGCAGTTTATCGGCAGACACCACTCTCATTGTTCAACCACAAGCTTCTTGTCCTATCAGCTTTACTTTGAGCTTGGTTCTGCTCTTACCGACCAGCATATTAACAGGTTTTAACATCATGTAACCCTTGCTAATAACTAGGGATGCACCGAATCCAGGATTCAGTTCGGGATTCGGCCAGGATTCGGCCTTTTTCAGCAGGATTCGGATTCGGCCGAATCCTTCTGCCTGGCCGAACCGAATCTGAATCCTAATTTACATATGCAAGTTAGGGTGGGGAGGGAATTTGCATGTCTTTTTGTCCCAAAACAAGGAAGTAAAAAAAATTTTGCGTTCCCACCCCTATTTTGCATATGCAAATTAGGCTTCGGTTTGGTATTCGGCCGAATCGTTCACAAAGGATTTGGGGGTTTGGTCGAATCCAAAATAGTGGATTCGGTGCATCCCTACTAATAACCTATATCTCATATGCAGAACTCCATTTAAAGTGAAGAGAAAATGTAATTTGCCCAGGACCAATATCAGAGAGGCTGTTTTGCAGAATGTCCTTGATAAAGGTTAAAATTACTTATTATAATATTTCTTAGACACCATTAGCAGTGATGTGCATCCTGTGATCATGTGTTGCTAAAGGGGGGGGGGCTAGGAGAAGTACTACAAGGCAGCTGGAAGGCCTCAAGAGTTGATCAGATGATCAGCTGTGATATGTATAGCATGCTTATATGGCATAAAACTCATTGCATTGGGGAAAGGTTGTGGCTGTATGTGAAATACACAAATATGAACTCAGAACACCTGTCTGTACAACTTAAAATGTTAGATGTAGAAGAAGCTGCCTGCTAATATTCATTCAATAGACTACAGGTGTCTTGTATACCTTTAGCTGCTGTTCAATTACAACTATCTTTTAACAATCTTCTGATGAAACTAGTGCTATGCACATACAGTAATTGCTCTTTGGCTTTAAATCCCTTTCCCAGTGGAGTGGTGAAAAGTAAATTGCCCATGCATGCACATATCAGTTACTTGCCCTTTAGGGATTTCATCTTATAACTCATAATATGTGACTGGGGTAGTGATTATTTGTGTTGCCTTGCTAACAGATTTATATGTAAACAGAAGAGTGTACTGTGTTATCTGTGAGCAATAATGGCAGGCACGTTTTGGTCCAAAGGAGAGGAGGTATGATCAGAATATATTAATAGCTTTCCCACTGGATCTGATCATAAGGGCAAAAGCCTTACAGCAAACTCTGAATATGCCAGAACAGATACAGTATATGTTTAATTGCCCCATTGTACTATATCAGCTTCTCAGTCTGCCTCTTAATCTCTAGTCTCTTCACCAAAGTAAGAAGACACTCCAAATGTGATTTATACTGCATACCCCCCCCCGACTTGCGACAGACCATTACTAGCACACAATGCTCACTTTACAATAACATATTAAGATACCTTTCCCTAATCTTGAGTAACAATTCAACAGCCATTGAATAAGAAACAGAAGAACGCATTGTGCCTCCCAGTGTCCTGATATCTGCTGCTTCTTGTTATTACACTTACCAAATGGGAACTTTGTGAATGAAAGGGGTTATGGGAGTCCTGATATTATTATGTACATAAATATACATTTTTGACAGCTGCCTCATTCATACTACTATTTTTAACAAATATTTCTGTCTCTCACCTACTGCTTTATATAAAACGAAATAGTGTAACATTCTAGCCCATTTAGTTAGTAAATTAGACATGGGTGCCAAATGTGTCCCTGCCGGGGTGCAACTACAGGGGAAGCAGACCCTGTGGTTGCAGGGGGTCCAGGAGTGTAGGGGCCAATTGAGGTCATAATTAATGAGCACATTTTAATATATCTTGGTAGAATAGGCCAACGTATAAATATTTGGGGCTCTAAATTAATTTTTTTGCAGGACCCACAAGCATTCCCTTGGCTTTTCTGAAAGACACAATCTTTGTAACAAGCTATAGCCCACAAACATTTGAGTATAACAAATACTTGGCCTGCTGTAGTTGAGAAGTGCAGGGGATCTCTTATATTTGTCCATAGTTGAGAAGTAGGACAGCTCTGGATTATGGCACATATCCAGAGCTGTTTTAATAGGGCCCCAGCAGGGTCAACATTCGTAGGCCCTGCAGAACAGCATTTGAATAGGTTATGTGAAATGGATAATAGTACAGGGAGACAACAGGTGTGGGTGGGTTTATGTTAGCATTACACACATAAACTGGCACACAATAAGTGATATACTTCAATAAGGGTAAGTTCTAATAAAAGGAAAAAACAGCAATATTGCAAGTTTAGAAAGGGAATAGTAAAATCCTTCGTACTGTATACCAAATGTCATGTTCAAACTTCTCTTTCCAACCGCTACTAAACCTCTTCATTCTGTGAAATGGGATTCATGCTGTGATAAAGGTAATGCATCTCTGCAAATGCAAATGAGTGTTGATAGCCAATTTGTTTAATTTTAGGCTGCTCTTCGGTGGCGGCGTCCCCGATACCAAGCATTAGCAATTGTATACTTGACAACAAATGAGGAAATATGGTAATACTATTCACCCTCCACCTAACAGATGAATATTTTGAATATTTAAGGCTTTGAAATCACAGAACTGAGACCCAAGTTGCCAGTAATGACAGAGGCGAAGCTCCGATGCTTTCATTGTTGATGGTGTTTGAAACTGAGAAGAGTACAATGGAATCACATCGGCAGTGCCCTAAAAATGTGTATATAAATATAAAATATCTTTGTTGTCCTGAGCTATTGATTACTATTTAAATACTATTAAATACTATTTTTATTAGATTCAGCTAGAATACTTTACGCACAGCCTTGATTCTTTTACTCACATTCTGGTTTAATGTAATGTTAGACTACACTGCTAATTATCCAATATCCCCAAATTCTGTGAACTACACATCTCAGAATTCCCCAACAACAGTTTTTCCTTCTAAAAGTCCTTAATCCTGTATATTGGAATTACATAGTAAGACAGCAATAATACTCTTTTCCAGTTCTAAATATTATGCAACTCTTTTCAATTTCTCTATACTTTGAATAAGGAGAATATTATTATTATTAGTAACACTCAAACGGAAGGCTTGTAAGCATCTGTACACTTATTTTCCAGCATTTAGTCTGTATTATAGCTTATGTTAAGCAGTAGCACTGACAAATGACCCACAGTGCCTGTGTGCGACATTGCATTATACGTTGAACTGCTATATCAATTAGAGAGACATGAGCCTTGCTCTTTGTTAGGAGCAGAAGGCCACCATGTCTCCATGACAATATTCAGCCAATCATAGCAGGCCATCACTGTACAATCTGAGTATCTAACAGAGGAGGAAGAGAAGTGAGCTGGCTTGCATGGGGAATGCAATCATATTCTTTTCCTATGGAATCAGCTGGATATTCTGAAGTACTGCAGGACCTTGGACAGCAGCAAATACCTTGGTAACAAGTTCCTGATTGATCACCGGCTCCAGGATGAGTTAGTGCATAAAGAGCTGAATATTTCTCTGAAAGGCCTAATTATTATCCTGTTACACCAGAAGCAGTGATTTTATACTCATTCCCTAGTTTTAGAGTATCTGATATGATACTTATGTATTAGCTTTTTCACGTAGTGTTGAGGAGTATTCAGATATTGTTTTATTATTATTATTATTGTGCACTGCTATATATGCAAAGTATATTGTCTATATACTGTCGTTGGCACAAATAAAATTGTGAGCCAGTATGTGTAGAGGAAATATGGACTTTATATGTACAGTGAGTAAATATTTAAGTACATGAAGCGTGGTGAATGCTTGGTGATACTGCTTGTCTCCATAGTTACTAGCTGAGTGTCATGGCGTTTCTGTATCCGGTTGAGTGGCAATGCAGAGAAAGCCACTGGATTTTGAATATGGCTCTAAATGTAATACTTCTGGTCAGAACCCCCTATTGCTGTATGAGGATATATTGCTAAGTCACTGACACAGAGATGAGTTACAGTGTGAACTGAAGCACAAATACAATCTGGAGGTTCTTCAGATGCTAAACTGCAACCCCCCCCCATTCCACATAGAGATGTATGAAATGTTCTGCTTAAAGCATAATATCTCATCAATATTTCCTGAGTTCATGCATCTCTGTGTGACTCAAGAGTTAACGTTACATTGGTTGTTACCTCTTTATGATGGAATATTATTTGAGTCTTAGCCCCCAGGATGGGAAGAATTGTTTTCACCAAGCGCTAGCACTTGGGAGCCAGGGAGAAATGGATCAGCCCGAAAGAACATTCAGAGTGTTCTGTGCTGGAGGCAGTTATCTGACTGGAATAAAGGTACAGACAATCAATAGCAATGATATTCTATAGAGTATAATTTTGAAAGTGAAAAAGCTTCAGCTACTGCTATCAATAAGCCCTATGCACTGCTCTTCAACCTACTGAGATGAATGCAACAAAGGTATTTCCTTGTATGATCTCAGTTTCTTGAAACATCATTTCAGAGATAAATATGAAATGTTATACATCTCACATACAAAACAATGTTGTTTTCAATGTTCCCATATACATATATATATATGTATAACAGGGGTGTCCAAACTTTTTGCAACGAGGGCCAGATTTGGTGAGGTTAAAATGTGCGAGGGCCGATCATTTAGCTTGACATCCATTCCCTGGTAGCTAGCTTGTGATCAGGATCATTCACTCCTGGAGATGGATGGCTACACGATTCCTGATTGCTGGTGGGCCACATTATTATTAATTTCATGATGGAGGCCCACGGGCTGGATTTTGGACATGCCTGCCTTATGTGGGGAAATATTTCTCTTAGCGCATATATCCCTTCCTTGCTAAAATATGGCAGCCAAATTTAAACTCATGGCTAAGGTTGGATTGACAGTAGAGTAGAAAGGACATCAGCCCAAAATCATATCACCAACTGAATGTGCTGGAAGTTGCAATCAGCTGCAAGCTGGACATCCAAAATTTGTGTAATTTCCAATCCTCCTCAGAATTCCGTGCCCTAGCTTTCCCGTTTGACCGGGACAGACCTCTTCCTCAGTCCGGCCTGTAATCAATGACCAACCAATGTCTAAGCCTTATAGTCCTGAATACTTACAATACCTTAAAGGAATAGTTCAGCGTAAAAATAAAAACTGTGCAAAATAAAAAATGTTTTAATATAGTTAGTTAGGCAAATATGTGATGTATAAAGGCTGGAGTGACTCGATGTCTAACATAATAGCCAGAACGCTACTTCCTGCTTTTCAACTCTCTAACTCTGAGTTAGTCAGCGACTTGAATGGGGGCCTCATGGTACATATCTGTTCAGTGAGTTTGCAATTGATCTTCAGCATTCAGCTCAGATTCAAAAGCAACAGATATGACCCATGTGGCCCCTCTTCAAGTGTCTGATTGGTTACTGCCTGGTAACCAGGGTAACCAGTCATTGGAAACCAAGAGAGTTGAAAATCAGGAAGTTGGGCTATGTTCTGTTATGTTAGACATCCAGTCACTCCAGTCTTTATACATTACATATTTAGCTAACTAACTATATTCAACATTTTTTATTTTGCACAGCCTATCTATTTAATCAGTTTTTATTTTTACACTGAACAATTCCTTTAAACCCGATTCTGCCCCATTATTCATCATTTGATTGAATTAGAAATGGCCATACCAAGCTAAATGTAGGAAATACTTTCCCCAAATCCCACATATCCCCTTAACTAAATCTAGTGCCATAACAATTCTCAGTTGTATTCATTCTGTGAATACATTCCAAGGGTCAATATTTTGGGATTTTAGAAACATGCAAAATAGTTTAATCATTTCTGCCTCATTCCTTAGCAACAAGTGCTAAGTGCAGAGGAGATGCAGTTCTTATCACTTTCTCATCTGCAAAAGATATGCCAAGAAAATTAATTGTGAGCACAATGTGTAAGGCAACAGGGAGCAATTGATGCATCACAGAGATGTTTCCTTGGCATGTGCCAAATGCTTAAGGCACCAGACCACCTGAATGTGCTAGAACCCTGTATGTAATGTCTAAATTATTTGAGAAAAGTGATGATATTTCTGTGTATTTCTCTGCCTACCTGCATCATTTGGTGCCTAACATACAACATATTAGGGGATACTGGCATGCAGTGTCTTTGCAAGCTGCTTTAATATCCCGGATTTCTATTTTTAATCCTAGTTATTATAGCCTAACATTGTAAGCCTAATAATTAAATCTAGTTTAGTTACAGTTCCAGATTCATTTTTTCGCATCTTGCTGCCATGCTAACACCAGACATATTTACATACGCTGAAGGAGAATAAAAATAAATAGACTCATCCTTCTGTAGAAGTGCTATCTATGTTCTAGCATGCTAAACCAGATAATTACTTTCCCTTAGTATGTATGTAAATTACAGAACAGACATTCCTGCAAACTGAGTTATATTCATAAGAAATAGAAAGTATCTCACATTTGCATTTCATAGATTGTTCCAATTATAATTTCACATTAGGCTAGTTTATTATTTCTGCATGAAACATTTTATACTGGACGATGAAGAAAAGAAAGTACAAGGAACAACTGGAGACTTTAATTATAACCTACAGTATACATACAGACTAGTGTTTCTATGGAATCAAAGTTTAAAGGAATTAGCCAGAGATGCAGTAATGTTGAGGTCTTATTAGTGCTTTTGGATAATGCATGGAATACCTGTGAGCTGGACTCCAGTGGGATATTCTGGGAATTTTATCGCGTTTTTCTTGAGAAGATTATAACCCCACAGGCACAGGTTGTTTAAACAATGTAAGTCATTGCTAGATCTCCTCTCCTTTTATTGAGAGTGGCTTAGTGTTTTCCATGTTAGCTAGCAATGAGCACACCATTTCTGTTGGTAATCTAAGGGACAGATTTACTAAGCTCAAGTGAAGAATTCGAATGGAAAAAAATTTGAATTTCAAAGTATTTTTTTGGGTACTTCGACCATCGAATTGGTCAAATTCGATCGAATTCAATAGAAACGAAGGTTCGAACAATTCGAAGTAAAAATCGTTCGACTATTCGACCATTCGATAATCAAAGTACTGTCTCATTAAAAAAAACTTTGTCTTCATACTTCGCCACTTTAAACCTACCGAGGTGCAATGTTAGCCTATGGGGACCATCCCCAGCACTTTTCTAAGTTTTTTTTATAGAATAAAAATCCTTCGATCGATTAAAATCGTTCAATCAAAGCTTTTGCGCTAAATCCTTCGAATTCGATATTCAAATTCGAAATATTTTTACTTCGAGGGTTTTACCCTCAAAATTCTACCCTTGATAAATCTGCCCCTTTATCTCTTTTTATCATTTGTGCATACATTTTATAGCAGTGTTTCTAAAACTATTAATATGGCCAGTCTAGGTCATATTTTGAATGCATATTTTTTTGAATGCATATTTTGTCTCCTGAAAGCTTATTTGGAAGGTCAATTTGGCAATGAATACTTATAAGACTCGGTTGGCATTATTGGAATCATTCTTGGAACCTAAATAGTGGAAACAGCTATCTTTTCATACATTTATAACATTGGCATAAGATAAAGGGGTGCAACACCAAATTTTGGACCTCAAAAGGGGGCATGAGCAAAAAGTATTGCATTATAGCATAAGAATGTGGGTGTGGCCATTGCCGATTCATAGAAAATGTACTCTGACCATCACACTTTAAAGTTGAACTACTTATTTGTTCCTGGAAATTTCATGCATCAACAATTTTCATGCCACAAACACATTAAAGTTGGCCAAACATACCAACAGTTGGTCACCAAGTTAGGTCAATTTCAAACATACTGCCAGGCCTGTATTTTGGTCCAGTGCTGCCCTAGGCTACACCTCCTTTCACTGACTAATGCTTGTGCAAGATACTCTGCCCTGATAGGGGCTAAGAGGTTTACTTACCCTGCCCCTAAACTCCATCATTAGATTTAGTTACAAGTACCCAGCAGCAGGCTGCCTGGAGTGATTATTTTTAAGTGTTTTTTTATTCAATATGGTAAATATGGCCCTGAACACTTTCCTAAGTAATGAACTAATGAACTGTGTGTGTGTGTGTAGATAAGCAAACCATCCTGTTGCATTGCAGGTGACTTGTTAAGTCAGAAAAGTCTGCCAGTGCATCATGTCAAGGAGTGAATAGTGATAGATAAATAAAATAGAAAATAAAATTGTTCAGGCTGTCGGCTTCCCACATGGTACATCTGATTCAATAACATTTACCATGATGATGGGTAGGAGGGGTATGACACCCTGTAAGGATTTTCAGCAGCAGAAACAAATACAACAATGGAATTGAAAAATATAGGGTCCTACATGTAGCATAAGATCAAGAAAAAACTGTTACAGTCTCTCCAAACATATAGCAAGATAATGAACCAATGCTATGTGGGACTTAAAAAAAGCTGAGTGACAGGCGTCTGTAGTAATGCAGAATTTGTATTGTAGAAAATATTCTTCACATGATTAGAAACAACAATTTAGCTGTTACATCAAAAGTGAATAATCCCCCACAAATAAGCATATAACCTGATATACACATTTTTACTACACATAATTCAATGTTACAGAATGCTGACTAGCAACACGGAAATGTTATTTTTCATATTAAAATCCCATTAAATCATACTCGGTGTCCACCTGTAGACTTTGAAGTGCCTGTTTACCTTCTCTCTGAACCATTAATTATTGAAACTGGTTTTCTCCTCCCTCCCTCCCGCACACATAACATGAGAACAAGTACTAGACGTGAGCCGAGGAAATCCCCTGGTTCAGGTAGTGTTTCACTGGGTTGCTCAGTGCTACTGGCAGATGTCCAAGCCCATTGTAATTATTTCCACTGAGAATTTGCCTGGCTAAAATAATAGCACTTTCTTTATAAGCAACAGGTTTACCAACAAACTAAAATTGTCTATACTGATCTTTCAAAGCTACAGGGGAGCACAGCCATAAATTACCAGGATATATTTGGTTCAGGGTCTTGGAATGTTTTCAAGGGATGTTTTCATGGAGTTTTACCTGATTACAATCCCTACTGAGGACTGAATTATACAGGGATACATACTGTACATTAGTTTATCACATGTCACTATCTGGTTGCTCCTTGCTAGTCAAAACATAAAATGAGGAATTAATTAATTAATTAATTAATTAATTAATTAATTAATTAATTAATTAACTCAACTGTAAGGCTGATTGCAGATGTGGCACATTTGAGAGCCGGAAATGGCCTCCTGTGACTTCATTTGAATTGAAACCTCTAGTATATACATATATTTCAGCACCAAAACACTCATAAGAGCAATCTCATGGCCATTCAGTCATTGTTCTAAAAATATTTAGGGTAGCAAATTAGTGTGTATCGGAAATCTTACTGTTACTGACCTTCAGAAAATTAAAAATGCATTCAGCCCATACTGTAACCTAACTGGCTTTTAGTCTGTGCTTCCAGCCCCGTCTCGAGGTGCCAGCCCCACATTTCTAGTCTAAAGGTACCCACGTGGAGCAAAATCTATTAAACTTCTGATAGATATGTGATCATGCTTCATTTAAATATTAATAAGACAAGATGTAAAATCCCATTGCCCAAGCATGAATCCCACTTTGCCAGGTGATCTAATTTCTGGTGAATGCTTAGCCACGTGATCTAGTTTTCCTGGGAATGGGTAGCTTGATAGTGTTTATGTTTTTCATTAGTGATGTCTGCAGAGCCACAAAACTAAGTTGTTGCAGTATTTTATGTAATAGCAGGGCCAAATATTAACCTCAAAACTAACAGGCAGATTTCATGTAGTTCTAGGTTTCACTATTACATTAAAGCTAAATACTATAAATACTCTTAATAATTGTTTCAGTTACAGCAGACAGTCTAGAGAGCAACATAAGCACACAAAAAGTTTCCAGTGTGCCAACTATGGGCTGTTATTGGCTATTGATAGCCCCTATGTGGACTGGTAGCCTACAGGGGGCTCTGTTTGGCAGAACACACAGTTTTTATGCAACAAAACTTTGCTTAAGCCTGGATTTCAAAAATAAGCACCTGCTTTGAGGCAACTGGGAGCAATATCCAAGGGGTCGGAGGGCAAAATGTTGCTCACGAGCCACTGGTTGGTGATCATTGATCTAAAGTGTAGGGAGATTAACCGACTTGCTCAAGGTCACAAGGACTTGGCTCAGGAATCAAACCCAGGCCCCCCTCAGTCCATTGACATAACCAATGCATCACTACTGTTTAGTAGTTTATGGAGCAACCACTTTGAAATATGCATTAAGATTTTCACTCAAAGACTTTCTATAAAGGCAAAGATCTTAAGCTAAGTAAATTGGAATCATTTAATTCAATCTTTTTTCAAACATGCGCAGCTCTTTTTAGGTGTTATCATCATAGCAACCAATCACAACATAGCATTTACTGGTCCGCTGTACAGAAGCAAACATCTGTTTTGCCACTATGTGTTACTTAAGCTGGACCAAACCTGAAGTTATATTACACCCCCCCCCCCTCATTGTCTGATCTCTATTAGCATTATATTTTCTGGAAGGAAATAAAGAAATTGAGGTCAGCTAAGCTTGCACACGAACTGAAACTATTAATATGTGCTATGAATGCACAAACTGATGATATCTATGTACTCACAGCCTTATAAGTCCTCTTTTGGCCGGCATGTTTTCTGATCTGTTCCCCGTTAGGCCCTGTTTCCACATGCATGGAGTAGATAATGTCAAAGAAGTCTTCTACCACTGCCACTCTTCTTAAAGACAGCTTCTCTTCAATGCCAACTCCATCCTAAGGCAAAAAAAGATAAGAAGTGCTTGGTAAGCAGATATATTCTGATATCCTAACACCTTCACACAAATCTGATTACACTCGAAAAATATTGTTGACATTTGAATGCTGGCACCAAAGGGCTTCGTACTGCTGCAAGTGAAGCCTGAGAGAAGAAATATTCATGTATTTTCAATATGCAAACCGATGAGTAATGTGAGTCTTCTCTTACTGTTTTTATGTTAGTGATGTGTTATAATGTGAGTTTATGCATGCATTTATAATATTTTGCTTTTTGTGCAATTTTATGTCTTTCAGTCTGTCAGCACTTTAGCAACAGAAACAGCTGAATTTGCTGCACGTCAACTGCTTGTACCTGGAAATACAGTATATATGGGCCAAGAGGGGATAATATAATCTAGGTACTGCTGCTCGCTCTTAGAGGCACTACACTGGCTGCTAAAGTATTATTTGTTAACAAAACACTGACAAAAACATGAGTGGAACTAATTTGAACATATAAAAGCTCATGGACTAAGCAGTGCAATATGCTAAGTGTCACTTTTGGTTGCAAGTTGCCATGTTTTCTTCCCCATAATGCAGCATTGTTTCCTAACTTGCATCAATGCAGACATTTTGGAAAATAGTATGCAAATTGTTGCACATGTTTCTTGTAGATGGATGGTGTCATTTCTGGTGCATGTCAATAATGCCATTAGTATCTGATTCACTTGCTGCAAGTCAGTTACATTTATGGACCCAAGCTGCTAAACAACACTCTAAATTTACTGGCATGTCCAGGCACTTGGTTTTTCCAGGGTTCCCTTGCATGCATGTATTGAACTCATCACAGCCGGCTGAGCAGGCAAATTAAACTCAACCCAAAATGATTGCACCCATCATTGTGAGCTTGCATTTATAAATGAGCATAATAATAATAATGTACATTCATTTGCATGAATCTGGAGTAGGAAATATTACAATGGTCAAACATATATCATTCTACACATCTGTCATTAGATAATGCAACTTGAACATCAGACATTGGATTAGGTCAGCGCTGCTATTGGCGCTGCTCTTAAAGTTTCACCATAGCAGTCTCTGTCAATGCTTCCATTTCATAAGTTATAAATGGTGGGTTCTGAGCATGCCATTTATAGTGATTTAATACACAAGAGCCATGAAAAGCCTGTAAAATATATAGTAAATAAAGTACCCCCTCTTGTAAAATATATGGATATTATAAGTTACCGAGGAGTCCAATGACCATATAAAACACGAGGCCGAAGGCCATGAAACTCCAAGTTGACCTAATATTTTGAATCATGGGGTACTTTATTTATTATAATACACAAGTTTCAGTGAGTCTTGTGACAGAAATGACAGATTATAACCAATGACATCACTGAAGCACTGTTTATAAGGATTTAATTTACAGGATATTCATGGCTCTTCTATATTATAGATACAAAAGAAACGAAGGGCACCGCTCAAAGACTCACGCTCCCGTGGCTGCTCCCCCACAAAGGTGCTCTGTCCACAGCGTCCCCACTGTCCACACAAAGTCCACAACCAAAAAAGGTCGGTGCTCCAGGAAAAAAGCACGTTTATTGCAGGGTCCTGTGGATAACAATCACCTTTCGTGTTTCGGGAATAGATCCCTTAATCATAGGCTACAGCCGTCCTTTTTTGGTTGTGGACTTTGTGTGGACAGTGGGGATGCTGTGGACATATATACTTATAAGTGGTACTTTGCCATCTGTTATGATCGTTCGTAGTTGTGTAAATTGTGCCACTTGATTTGCTGAAACTTGTGCACTAGAAAAAATATTATAAAAATGAATATATTGGAAATAGAGCTGCTTCTGCTCTCCCAGAGTAGGATCTGCGAAGACCAGTAGGTAATAAATAGATAAAGCTGGACAATCTTTTGAGAAGTGAGATCTTTAAAACAGGGTAATTCTATTTATGACCCCTTCAGTTGCTGAGCTTGAACTTCCAGAATCCCTTGTTATCCCTCTCATGTGATTTGCATTTTAAGGATAATATCACACAGGGCTCAATTTTGGCCTGCTGAAAAGCACAGGCCGAGAATCAGCCCCCTACGCTGGAAGCAGCTCCTTATCTTTCCTGAAGCCAGATCCATTGCATCGGCTCAGGTGCAGGCACACGTGGTGGATTACAACACTGAAATGCAAACCCTTAAATTTTGGGACTGAAATCCGATCCATGTGCCTGCACCCGGGTTTACACATTGGATCTGGCTACTGACAAGGAGGAAGGCTGATGTGAGAATAAGGGCTAGGGTTGCCACCCATCCAGTTTTGACCTGAACAGACTGATTTTCAGAATGGCTGCATACCCAGTTTTCCAAATTAGTAGAACCAAGCAGGATTCCCCTAGATTTCAACCAGCTGATCGCCACACCCCATCTTGTAATGTCATTGGCCACCCCCTCAATGACATCAACCCGCACTATGACATCAAAGTCACTCCCCTTGTGACATCAGATCCCGCCCCCCATCTGGAAAAGGGATGGGAAAAGGTGGAAACCCTAATAAGGGCTGATTTTGGCCTGTGTTTTTCAGCAGGCTGCATTTCAGCCCCGTGTGGCTTCTGTCTTAAGGCACATAGCTGAGGAAACTAACTTTTCCTGCCCCACCACCCACTCTCTTCTCACATCCCTTGCTGTAACAAAAGCAGGAACATTTTGGGACCACAGGAAAAATGCTTTCAATTACAACTGTCAATAGAAACCAAGAAAGTTGGGGGTTTAACCAATAATCTATGGTTAGGACTGGAGCAAATTTAATTTTGGTTAATGAAATCCAACCTCTTGCTGATTGTGATTTTGCTTCATCACCTACCTGCTTTTAATACATGTTATAGTTGCAATACTTCCTGGAAGGTTAAATTACGTTAACATAAACATCTGTGATGGAAAACTGTATATAATCTATTTAACAATTATGATTTTTCCCACAGCGTTTGTTATATCATTTCCCTTCATTTTCTTGGAGTCTAGATTTTATTATATTTAGTACATGTATGACCCTTTAATTGTAGTTTGATCTGGATATACAGACAGAATAAAAAGAAAATAATTGCAGAACGTATATATTTAGTCACATTTTAGTTGTTGCAATTAAAAAGGAGCACAATAAATCCTTAAAAGAGTTATGTTCTCCACCAGCTCAACAAATAGGGCTTGTATTTAATTATTAGCAAATTTAAAACGTGTCCTGTCTATATTTTTTTCTCTTGTTATTTAAAGTGCTCCTACTAATATCTTGTATTATTTTATGTAGTATAGAGGGTATCTTTTGGTTTGCGTAAATCTGGCTGCAGTTAGTAGACTACTTTTCATTGCATTTGCGGGAACTGATAGAAACAAGAGCATGTAATATTAAATGAGGCTCCCAGTCCAGTAGACTTTCTTTGTCGTGGGATCGATAAAATAAATATGCACATTGAGAAGAGATCATTCTCCATTCAGTGGGCTGCAAATGCCTTTTTTGTGTCAGGCCAATTGAGGATTATAGAGGGCCAATACTGATAGTGTATAGTGTCATTCCTGTACTATGAATTCCTACAGGTATCAAGTGTAAAACATTTAGTACAAGATCTGTACCCAGAGGGTGACCCACAGGAGTGAGCAGAAAAATGTGTCTTAGTCCAAAAAGTTGAGCCTATGTAGAATGTTTTGAGTGCTTTGCCATTCCTAGCTGGTGATCGTATACATGCCTCATTTTCATAGATCGTCTATTGCCTTTAGCAATGGAAATAGATTTGCACCATAAAGTGAGCTGTTTAATGAGTATAATTCACACCTGAGATTTATTGGAAAGTTGACTTTTAAGAGCTCAAATTAGTCTGGAGGGATGTTCAAAGGAACTCTGACGTTGATCCTATATACTGCCTTTCTTCCATACTTTTCCAATATTAATGGAGGTTTGGGAGAGAAGAAACTCGTAAGCATGTGAATAAGGAGGATTTTATTGTACACTGAAAATGTGCACAGAATGAAAACAGACAATGTTATGTGACAAGTGTAGAACCTCATTATTAGTTTTGGATCTTTGTCCATCCAGTGAGGATCAGGCAACTTTCATTTTTCCCAAGTTTCTCCCAAAGTTTGCTGAAGTCAACTTTAAAATTATGATTAAAAAGAAAGTTTTAGAAAATTGCTTTCCTTTATTCACTGTTTTAGTACAAGTTATTGAATCCATTATCCAGAAACCTGCTATCCAGAAAGCTCAGAATTACAGGAAGGCCATCTCCTGTAGACTCCACTGTTATCCAAATAATACAAATTTTTAGAAATTATTTTCTTTTTCTCTGTAACAATAAAATAGTACCTTGTACTTGATACAAACTAATATATAATTTATAATTATTGGAGGCAAAACCAGCCTATTGGGTTTATTTAATGTTTAAATAATTTTTTAGTAGACTTAAGGTGTGAAGATCCAAATTACAGAAAGATACGTGATGTGGAAAATCCGAGGTCCCGAGTATTCTCAATAACACATCCCATAATCTGTAACCTGGACTAAACTAAATTTTTCTAAAAAAAATGTACTACCTTTTGCACTGATGTATGCAACTGATTTTTTTTTTGCATTAAACATAATTTTAGGTTATCACTGGAAACGGCTAAATAATTTCTGTTTCAGATTTCTTGAGTCCCCTGATTGCAACCTCTGAGTAAATTCCAGAAGCCCCATGTGTAAAGAAGAACCTCTCTATAAACAATGTGCTTTGTGGCCTAATGCAGCCGCTTGAGCTAAAATTTAGAGCGTCAGTCCAGTCGGGCAAGAGTCACGCATATAATCAGTGCCGGCTTATTGGTTACTTTCCCTCTCAGCATGTGGCTCTGAAAGCTCTCACTCTGCATGCAGGTCCTTCCATAGCACACTGAAAATTATGTGCAACTATAAGTCGTTTTTATTCTGTCATCCCTTTCCTTTATTGGTCCCGCGGGTCAAAGTGAACCTGCTGTGATTGGTTTTCAAATAAATACAACTTGATACTGAGGAAGTAAAGGACTGAGTGTGCATTATGATTCCCCAGTCACATTTCTTACTGTGCAAGAAAGGCCCGGGAATAAGGTTTCTCATTTACCATTCCCTGTACTCATTTGTGAGCATTTAATGGGAAAGATCACTTTATTCATCACTTGTTTTAGAGCAAGAGCGTCTGTAGCCTTCAGTTCTCCGCAGTCATCTTTGCTGTTATCTGTAGTTTGCAGTAGTATAGACTGACAGTCCTGTAGAGAGCTACATTTAATATTTGAAATGCATTATCTTATTCATGTGATTTAATGGAATGGGGACAAAATCTAAGAAGTATGTGGGCAAAGTGCAAATGGTTACAGGTAGGTAGTATAACAATGGCTAGCCTTATTCACAGCATATTCCACAATGTGACTGTGGCTAGGCATGAGATTAAATAGAATGTTTAATCAATATTCGGTTACAGGAAAACTATACCCCCCAAACAATGTAGGTCTCTATAAAAATATAATGCATAAAGCAGCTCATATGTAAAACCCTACTTCATGTAAATAAACCATGTTCATAATAATATACTTTTCTAGCAGTATGTGCCATTAGGTAATCATAAATAGAAAATTGGCATTTTAAAAAATAAGGGCCATCCCCTGGGATCGTTCAATTCACTGTGCACACAAACATAACGCAACAAACCATACATGTTAGGTCACATGAGCCAATTAATAGACAGAGTTCTGTCTTTTGCTTCCTCACCCCTTCCTGTTACAGTTGGAGTTGTAGTATTTCTGGTCAGGTGATCTCTGAGGCAGCACAGAGACCATCACAAAATAGTGGCTCAAGGCAAGAGATGTAAAAGGGCAATATTTACTTAAATATATAAACCAGTTTGGTAAGATTCTTTAATATGTCACTTAATATGATATAAAATACCTGTTGATTAAATATTCACTTTGCGGGTATAGTTTTCCTTTAAGATGCAAAAACATGGCAGCTTAGGATACAAACACAAGGAAGCTAAGCACTGCATTTTTTTACATTCTACTGCATAGCAATGGAAGTATTAGCTAATCTCAGCCTGACCTGTGGGTCTGCACCCAAGGAAGCAGATTTCTATTACGAACACACAAAACATCGGACGAAATCATTTTTTCTTCTGCATTTGGCATTGACTAGTGGTGGACGAATCTGTGGTGTTTCGCTTTGCTGAATAATTGGTGAATTTCCCATGAAATTTGCGAAATGGTGAAAAATTTGCAAAAAGGCGCCAGTGTCTAGTTTTTGACGGTGGCGTCCGTTTTTTTTTTACGGACAGAAATGGACGCAGGCTAATTTTTGCGCCGGTTTCACTAATGTATTCTCCGGTGGTGAATCGCGGGAATTCGTCGCGTCTGGCGAATACATTCACCCATCACTAGCATCGACGTCTTTTTTCTACAGTCCCACAAGGTACAATGAAATCTTGTGGTGGAATGCATAAAGATCCACTGCCTGAAAATGATCATATTTACCTACCTGATACCAGGGCAGGCTAGAACAGACTGTTTGATGCGTTTCAATGCCATTTTATTTACACATCTTTACAGAGATGCCCCTGATACATGACATACTAACAACAGATAACATAGGATAGCAATGATTTTTCAACTTCTGTCTAAATTTTTTCTCTTTGAGTTGAATGGAATATGTCATGTCAGAAGTGATGTAAAATACTACACTATACTTTTTTATGAGAACAGCACATTTCTTGAGGGAACTCTTATCCCTTGTTCTACTTACTTGTACCACTTCTGGGGATTATAAAAAAAATCCCTTTGAAGGAGTGTCATCCAGTCGAACAGCCTGGTACACACAGTACTATCTCTAAGTCATTCAAAAAGAATATCCAAACACCACTTTAGTTATTCAATATTTTTCATTTGGTACAACTAAGAAGCATAGTTACATAGTTACATAGTTACATAGTTAAATTGGGTTGAAAAAAGACAAAGTCCATCAAGTTCAACCCCTCCAAATGAAAACCCAGCATCCATACATACACCCCTCTACTTTTAATTAAATTCTATATACCCATACGAACTATAGAGCTTAGTATCACAATAGCCTTTGATATTATGTCTGTCCAAAAAATCATCCAAGCCATTCTTAAAGGCATTAACTGAATCAGCCATCACAACATCAACCGGCAGTGCATTCCACAACCTCACTGTCCTGACTGTGAAGAACCCCCTACGTTGCTTCAAATGAAAGTTCTTTTCTTCTAGTCTAAACGGGTGGCCTCTGGTACGGTGATACACTTTATGGGTAAAAAGGTCCCCTGCTATTTGTCTATAATGTCCTCTAATGTACTTGTAAAGTGTAATCATGTCCCCTCGCAAGCGCCTTTTTTCCAGAGAAAACAACCCCAACCTTGACAGTCTACCCTCATAATTTAAGTCTTCCATCCCTCTAACCAATTTAGTTGCACTTAGTCTCTGCACTCTCTCCAGCTCATTTATATCCCTCTTAAGGACTGGAGTCCAAAACTGCACTGCATACTCCAGATGAGGCCTTACCAGGGACCTATAAAGAGGCATAATTATGTTTTCATCCCTTGAGTTAATGCCCTTTTTTATGCAAGACAGAACTTTATTTGCTTTAGTAGCCACAGAATGACACTGCCCAGAATTAGACAACGTGTTATCTACAAAGACCCCTAGATCCTTCTCATTTAAGGAAACTCCCAACACACTGCCATTTAGTGTATAACTTGCATTTATATTATTTTTTGCCAAAGTGCATAACCTTGCATTTATCAACATTGAACCTCATTTTCCAGTTTTCTGCCCAGTTTTCCAGTTTAGACAGATCACTTTGCAAAGTGGCAGCATCCTGCATGGAACCTATAGTTCTGCACAATTTAGTATCATCTGCAAAAATAGAAACAGTACTTTCAATGCCCACCTCCAGGTCATTAATAAACAAGTTGAAAAGCAAGGGACCTAGTACAGAGCCCTGAGGTACTCCACTAACAACATTGGTCCAATTAGAAAATGTTCCATTTACCACCACTCTTTGTAGTCTGCAAAAATTGGAATACTAAGAACTGTTGAATAAATGATCCCTGCAACATGTCCTATTTTAATACAGGTATGGGACCTGTTATGTAAAATACTCAGGGCCTGAGGTTTTCCGAATAAGAGGTCTTTCTGTAATTTGGGTCTCCATACCTTAGATCTACTAAAAAATCATGTAAACATCAACTAAACCCAATAGACTGGTTTTGTCTCCAATAAGGATTAATTACATTTTAGTTGGGATCAAGTACAAGGTACTGTTTTATTATTACAGCGAAAAAGGACATAATTTTAACAAATTAAAATTTTTAATTAAAATGTAATCTATATGAGATGAGCTACCTGTAAGTAAGCTAACTGGATAATGGGTTTCTGGATAACGGATCCCATGCCTGTACAGCAAACTGTAAAATGAAAGATTACTCTCTACCCCTATATTTTAACCAGTCAAATTTTCACATCAAACCCCCTTTAGCTATATCAATTGTAAGAATGGTTTACATTCATAGCTAATCAATAGAAAGAAAATCTATTTTACTGACTATTATGCTGCAGGTATAAAACTGTGCTAAATGCAAGGCTAGTGTGTTCGTTGAAAGTAGAAGTGTGTAATCACAGAGGTCAGTGTGAGAAACATGCAAGGAATGGAATGAAAATTAAAAGCTCACTGGGGCTGGATGTGGGGGAAGAATTTCAAGTGGAAGATGGCTGAAAAGGTTCATACTGAAACATGTAAGAAATGTACAGAACTAAATTTAGGATTCCTTCATTGTTCAATACTTTTTACATTTAGTAAAAAGCAGCAGCATGATGGGCAAGTGATTAATGGAAATGATAATGTACAGTACACACTTAGAATGCATCAAGGTGGAGAAGCCGCTAATGAACTCAATCAAACCCTAAAACTAGTGGATTAATTGCCACTGAAATACCTTACAGACTACCCTCATAAGGGCACTATAAAGCCAAATACATGATGTTTCAAATTAGTGCTGACTTATTGAATGTGATGAGCCTAATTATTCAAAATTGCTTGCTTTTCAGGTTGAAATTATACAAAAATAGATCTTAAAAAAGTGCCTTCAGAGCTTCAGAATCAAACTGGGGGTGAAATACAGATCACTTGGAAGGTTGAGTTTGACAACCCATCCCATCTCCAATTGAAATCCCTGCAGTAAATGAGTTCAAGGGGCTGATATTTAAGATTTTTCTATTTTTTCCGTAGCAAAAATGTTGCATCAATCAAAAGGAGTTGATAAACCAAAAAGCATTTGACTTGCAACCAAATACAATGGGGGTGTTATATGGCATAGCATAATGGGCAGGTGAGGCAGAGAAGTATTAGTATTATAGAAGTAAAAAATATTTTATTTATATAAATATCTTATTATTATTATTATTATTATAGGATTAACCATGGTGCTTCAGTATACAGAGACTCTGTGTATACCTTAGTCTAAAAACGACCAATAAACATGGAACATGGTCAGGATTTTGGTCTCAAAAAACAGCACTTTCCTGTGAGTTTCTCCTCTGAGTCTTCAGTAGTTTTGCTACTCAATGACACTTATCCTTCAGGTGTGGCCTGGACTGCAGCAAGTACTAACAAAGCAGTCTCCCATAAATGTTCAATGGACATCCAATGCCATTTATCTAAAGTAATCCCAGGAGATCTGGGACTGAGAAGATATTTTAAATAATATATCCATCAATCAATTCAATTAATTTCTATTAAATAGGGGTATACCTTGAAATATACAGCAGAGATGAAAAAATCCTCCTGTTTTTTAGGCCACACTTCTGAAACAGCCAGAAACGACTATTAAAATAAACTGTTCCAATTTCTCTGCATACCAAAAAAAAAGACAGGTCTCAATGAAAAGCCATTAGGAGGCAGATTAGAAGACAAAGCACTTCTTGCTCCAAATCATCATACCTGGACCCATCCAACTACATGAATTCAGCCCCAATAAATTAGGAGGAAACAGAATAGCTGGTAAAATGGAACGTGAACCACTGCTTCTAACCCGAAATACCTGTAAGCTGTGAGCACAAGAGAAGCACACACACAACAGCCAAAACATACATTTAGGTACACAAGGGATTAAATTCTTCTTTTTTTATCTAGATGTTCTCTTAACTTCGAGTCCTAGGGGATTACACACTGCATTATGTGTGTGAAGCTTCTTTCCTACATTAACATATTAAACAGAAATAACAGTTCCTTAACAAATAATTTCCGTTGTTTGCATTACTGTAACATACAAATATTTGCACTGTGCCATGAAAAGCTAGCCTGAATATTGTGACTGCTGCCTTTCTTGAAACAGCTGGAATGACTGGTTAAAACTGCCTGCAAAAAAATGGATGTGTAAATAATAATGATAACAGCATTGGTAATTACAGCTGTAATGATCGCAATAAATTATGAGCACTTCATAACTTGTCAAACTGCAATGAATCAAAAGAACCAAGCCGGATGACTCTGAAGCCTACAGATGGTGGAGCCCATAAAATGAAAAAATATATTACCCAATTCCCACGGGTTATCAAGGAGTTTGGGTTTAAAGGAAAAATGTCAATACTTATGCCTGTAAATCTTGAGTCCTTTGCAAAGTATTGTGAACATTTCTTTAAAAGAAGTGCTGGAAGTATGTTGTTTTTATTTTGCCACTTTTTTGCATTCTTGTAGATGTACAATTTTATTCATTCATGTTATTTAAATATGCTGAACAATAAAACAGCCTGATAATGCCAAAACTCCTGAGCCTCACTATCAGTGCCTCTCTATGGAAAATACAAAGCCAGCCAGTTGTTGATATACTACTATACTGTCCCAGGAGAAGCATTTCGTTTAGAAAAAATGAAACCCAAATTAATCAAAAATAATTTCCAAAAGTAATACAAATCGAATACAGCAGTATGGTGGTTAGATAAATCTGAGTTAAATATACTTCTCCAGCAGATGCTTAAGCAAAGGGATTTCTCAAACAGCGTTCACAAAACAGAGCATAGGAGAACATTTAGAATTAAATATACAGAACGCTGTCTTTAGGGATTGATAAAGGAATTCAGTTAATAGATAAAGCTTAAGGGGTGATATGATAACTATGTATAAATATATAAGGGGATCATATAATAATCTTTCTAATGCTTTATTTACCAGTAGGTCTTTCCAGCTGACACAAAGTCACCCATTCCGATTAGAAGAAAAGAGGTTCTGCCTAAATATTCGGAAGGGGTTTTTTTTTTCAACCTAACTTACTATGCTAATACGTTATTATGTTACTATGATAAAATAATGAATTATAATCCAGTGATATCACAGAATTATCATATACAGGAATGGAATCCGTTATGCAGTAACCTGGCACAGGTATGGGATCCATTATCTGGAAACCCGTTATACAGAAATCTCAGAATTACGTTATAGCTGTCTACCATAGACTCCATTTTAATCAAATAATGTAATAATTTGATTAATTTGACAATAATAAAACAGTCCCTTGCATTTTATCCCAACTAAGATATTATTAATCTTTATTAAAGCAAAACCAGCCTATTGGTGTATTCATTGTTTAAAATATTTTTTAGTAGATTTAAGGTATGGAGACCCAAAATATGGAAAGACCCCTTATCCAGAAAACCTCAGGTCCCAAGCATTCTGGTCCCATATCTGTACAGTATCCAGAAAAATTAAATTCAAAAGTCAAAGTTCATTTTAAGCAAATAATTCTAATTTAAAAAGTAGTACATTTTCCTGGGTAATAATAGAATAGTTCCTTGTACTTCATGGTAACTAAGCTGCATGAATCTATAATGGTGGCAAAACAATCCCGCTTGGGTTTATTTAATGTTTTAATAATTCTTAGAAGACTCAAGGTATGGAGATCCAAATTACAGAAAGATCACTTAACCAGAAAAACCCAGGTCCCATGAATTCCAAATAATAGATCCCATACCTGTACTGTAACCTAGCCAGAGTGCTTCCATGACACATATAAGTAAATACAGTGCAAATAAACTGACCCATGGGGTTAAAGATTTGAGCTATTTCAGTTAATAAATAAATAACTGCACATGTGTATTGTGAGGAATATTTGATGTTAGGCCTGTTGAAGCTATGTGTATAGGTTTTATCAAAATAATCTGAAACAATACAGACCCATGTGTGGTTGCATTGATATATGGGTTCATGTACTTTAGCAAATAGATATATAAACTAGCACACTAGTATTCAAAATTACGATAGGAACCTGGTGATGGCATCCAATATGTGCATGTCATGCAAAAACAGGCCAGATATCTTATAGGCAGACTTGAACACCCCGTCAAGCAAGGGCCACATCAATATAATTATTCAGTCCTCTCCTAATGGGTGTGTCTATGAGCCCCTTATTATAATCTGATTGGCCTGAGGGTTAAATGTACAGATTAGCATGTAATTGGCCTAAAGTTAATCTCTGCTTGATTGGTCACCTGGTGTATAACCCATTTATGGCAGGACTGCATGGGCAGAAAATGACAGATTAATGCAAAAAAAACTCTACAGAGCAAATATAACTCCAAGTCCAGTTTGTATATTTTTGAAGTATTATTATTAATATTTAGAACTTGCTGTAAGGATGTATATCACATGTTCCTCAGCTTTAATGCATTCCATTCTATTCCATTAGTGCTTTGCCAAATTAATACTATAGAGATAAGCCTAGTAACACATACCATTGATTCCCCTATTAGCCTTTTTAGACACCTGTAACTTTACTGAATAATGTAAGGCCAGGGAATGGCAAACACCTGCTTCTTTCAGTCCTGGTTCTATAAAAACAATTCATTATTTAATGATAACACCCAAACCACCCATAGTCCCATAATAACCAATGCAGTTATGGGACCTGTTATCCAGAATGCTCGGGACCTGGCTTTGCATGATAAGGGATCTTTCTGTAATTTGGATCTCAGTACTTTAAGTTTCCTAAAAATATTGTATTAAACTTTAATTATACGCAAAAGAACTGTTTGTATCATATAAGAATGATATATATCTTAATTGCATCACATAGAAAGTACTGTTTTATTATTACAGAGTATATAATTTTTAAAAATGTAAATTTAAAAATTTCAAATTTAATTTCAAATTAAAATGGAGTCAGTGAGAAATGGTATTTCTGTATAAAGGGGTTCTGTACCATACCTGCACTGTACAATGATAGCAGGTGAGAGTAAAGAGTATTTTTAGTAAAACAACCAGTTACTAAAACACAATAAACACTAGAGGTTTATCTATGTATCTACAAGCCTAAAGTGCTATGAAGGTACCCGACCTACAATCAGAAATACAATTAAATCTGCAATACATTTTCCTACGGTGGAGTATATAATCAATAGTTTTACTCTATTACCAAGGAGACAAATGTTTGTCATAAACAGCAGTTTATTGTTCCAAAATGAAATTGCTCTATCCCAAAACTCTTAAAAAAAGAAACACAATTTAAAAGGTTCTGAATGAGCAGAGGATTTCAAATAAAAGGACTTTAAAAAACGATCTTCATGAAATGTGCAAGGCTTTACTTGGTGAAGAACCATAAGGTCAATATATTGCAAGGATCAACTGGCATGTTGCAATAAGGCACCTTTTTTTCTCTCTCTAATAAATGCTTATCCTATACTTATTCACCAGTAGAATCTACCCCTCAATTTTTTCAGTATAGAGTTTCTATATATATGGATTAGAGAAAGGTTCAAATTGAATTGACAGTGGCAAAAATCAAGCAGGCCTTTGTGTCTGCCATGCAGAATGTTATATTGCAAGTCCCTATTTTACTGCAAAGCACTTTGCTTTGTTACTTTTCTTTGTCCTGGTAAATCTCTCAATTTTCCTTGCCACAGTAAAGATAAAACTTCCAGCTTGTAACTGTTCAGCAGCTGCTGATATAAATCAGTGCGTTTCATGGTGGTGCAAGTCACAGTCAGATCAGGGACAGGACAATATACTAGGATCCGGGGGGGGTGCCTTATATTTCCTTGCCCATGGGACAGTTCCAAAGTGAAAAGGGAAACACCTCCAATTTTTTCTGAAATTCTCTGGTCTGGCCCCTCACCAGAATGTATCTAACTTAAATGGGCTGTTCACTTTCCAATACTTTTTCAGTTGTTTTCAGATAGTTCACCAAAATAAAGACTTTTGTCAGTTACTTTCTATGTTCTATGTCTGTTTTTCTATTATTGACGTGTAAAGTTAATTTTTCACCTTCTTATGTCTTTCTAATGCAGCTCTGAGGGGGGGTACCGATTTTGTAAACTGATGTATCTCAATTGATAAATAAATTGATACATTCTTATCTTTGACCTTGCTAAGCCGAATCAAGGCAGCTATTATCATTGATAAAATAGTTGCTAATATTCCACAGATACTGCTGAGAAATGTACCAACTAATGTAGCAAATTGTATAAGAACACAGATCAATGGAGGGCACTCCAAATGCAGTAACAAAGAACAAAAATCTTTTGCCTAAAAAGTTTTTTTTAGAAGTCAACCTTACAATGAGGATATAATAATAATCACAATATATAATAAATCACAATAGCGGGGCACTGCTCTGCTCTGTATTTTGCCCATGTATGTGTACAGCTCAGTATGGCTTAAATAGTATCCATTAATTTGTTAGGCATCTAGAGTTGATGTAATAGTGCCTAATTATGTATTTAGTAGGGATGCACCGAATCCACTTTTTTGGATTCGGCCGAACCCCCAAATCCTTTGTGAAAGATTCGGCCGAATACCGAACCGAATCCGAACCCTAATTTGCATATGCAAATTAGGGGCGGGAAGGGGAAAACATTTTTTACTTCCTTGTTCTCTGACAAAAAGTCACGCAATTTCCCTCCCCGCTGCTTATTTGCATATGCAAATTAGGATTCGGATTCGGTTCGGCCAGGTAGAAGGATTCGGCCGAATCCGAATCCTGCTGAAAAAGGCCGAATCCTGGCCGAATCCCGAACCGAATCCTGGATTCGGTGCATCCCTAGTATTTAGCAGATGCATGTTCTTTATTTATTCAGCCAGGCTATACAAATATTTCATATAGGGATTATCCCCCCTCCCCCAATAAAAGTTTCAATGATCTAACCATTTACAAAGAAAATAGGAATATATTACATTTTGCATTTTCTTGATGGGTAATACTCCACAATTTAGTCAACCAAAAGCAACATTTATTTAAACTTATGTCTATACGTCTTTTTTTTTTCTAGATATACTTTTAGTCAGCACTTAGGGGCAGATTTACTAAGTTTGAGTGAATTTTCGAAGTAGAAAAAGTTTGAATTTCGAAGTAATTTTTTGGATACTTCGACCATCGAATAGGATACTGCGACTTCGAATTTACATCGCCTTCGATTGAAAGTAAAAACCGTTTGAATATTCGACCATTCGATAGTCAAAGTACTGTCTCTTTAAAAAAAACTTTGTCTTCAATACTTCGCCAACTTAAACCTGCCGTACGTTTCGAAGTACGATCGTTCGATGCTAAAAATCCTACAAATTCGAATTTCGTAGGATTCAATTCGATGGTCGAATTTCGAAGTATTTTACACTTCGAAATTCGACCCTTCATAAACCTGCCCCTAAATATTGATACCAGACATCTCCACTAGATGGGTTTCTCCTAAATGTAGATATATGAACCTCTTGTGAATGAGAGACATTGTAGGTCTCAAGATTTAACAACTACTGTGCCTAGAGAGAAAAAACAAATTCATAATCTTGTCTGGTACCTTAAACTCCCTGATCTGGAAGAATGGCAGCGAGAAGTGCAGAGACTGTTTTCTCTTCCTTTTGGACAAATGAAATACATGATTTCTCTTTTAAAGAGTAACATTCACTAACAGAACTGAAGCAGGTACTGTATTAGGTACTTTATATTTCATGCAAACACCCTTGTTCTAGTGTTCATAACGGGTATGGATTTTTTGAATACAAAAAGAATTTGGGTTTGGGTTTCATGCTTAGTTTGAAAGCTACTTTTATTATACAGCTTTTTATGTCTGGGTGATAGGTTCCTTTAAGGTATGAAGATACAAATTATGGAAACAGCTGTGATCTGGAAAACCCCAAGTCCTGAGCATTCTGGATAACAGGTCCCATGCCTGTACTTTATTATTCAATAATCATAATAATAATAAAAGTCATTTTTAGATTAATTATTCTTTAATGGAGGGCCAACCCCATTAAGCAGAGATTTCCAAAACGTCCTTTATCATCCTGCTTCCCTTCGGCACCCAGGCAAATGCAGCTGGGAAGGTAGTGTGCTGTGAGTTATAATGACAAATGTTAGGAACTCTTCTGACACATTTCAAAATAAATGATTGCAGTACAAAGCAAGAGTACTATACAGTACAAAGAAAGCAGCAGAGTGATGTGATGATAATTAGAATCTTCCTTTAAATATGGACTCTATTCTGGGTCCAAATGTATCAGTCACCTTGTCAGTCATGCCTGTTACACGCTACACTAGACTGAACAATTTAAGGTTTGGTGTCACACACTGAGACATTCTTTTTCTGGCAACCAGCAGGTCAAATGAAAATTAGTATAATGCCACATCAACAAGAGGGAATGTCGTATACTCCAATCAGTCAAGGGAAAGGGGCCACAGAAAAGGAAGACAAATAATGCCTCATATTTCAACCAATCAGGGGAAAGTGGGATAAAAATGTACAAAAGCAGAGCTGATGTATAAATAATTGATTATATTCTAACTATTCTAAGAACGGCAAGTAAATATGGATTTAGTATGAATTAAGTATATATGATTATATGTGCAGTCTTGCATGTGAGCATATTCAAAATATGCAAATAACCCACATATACAGTATTATTATTATTATTATTATCAGAAGTAGCTTTGGACACGACAAAAAGATAATTTGCCTTGGGCCTCTAGGAAATGGCAAAAGTAGTAATTATAGTCCTGAATTTGAGACCTGAAAATCTAGCTATGAATGGCTTATTTGTCAGGCACCTTGCAGTGATTATGTCAATATGTGTGTGTGTTTGTGTGTATATATATACATATATATATATATATATATATTCACACATACTTTCCCAAGTGAAATAAAGAGATGTTTTTGTTTTTAATCCAATGCAAGAGGGTACTGATCCTTACCAAATATATATAAAATATATATACAGGAGTAGGATCTATTATACCAAATGCATGGGACTTAGAGTTTTCCATATAAGGGATCTTTCTGTAATATGGATCTGCATACCGTAAGTCCTCTAAAAATCATTTAAAACATTAAGAAAGCCCGTTCGAGTTTTGACATTGTTATGGATGGATGCAGCTTTCTGGTGACCATCAAGTACAAGGTAGTGTTTTATTATTATAGAGAAAGAGGAAATTAGAACCATTTGCCTGCAATGGAAAATGTATATGTTCTGAATAACGGGTTTGCAGATAATGTGTATATATTTCTAAAAAGTTTCCATATACCTACTGAGCATGTGCCAGGGAGAATAATGTGAATGCAGTGAATTCTTGCACCCCTGATGAATAGCCGCTCCCCGCACTGGGTGCAGAGGTTTATTTTGCAGTGTTGGATCCCAGCGCCCACAAATCTCTGTTCTTTGTGTTTCCCTCTGTACTTTCTTTTCCGCACCATCTTATTGATCTTCCAGTAGCAGCAGCTGTTATCTGCCTCAGCAGCAGTTTTCTATATGAGGCGTTGCAATAGCAATTATGAACAGCACCATCAATAGCGACTAGAAAATAATATGTGCCTGTAAAAGCTCTGTCTATGAGCTCCCGGATAAATAAAAACAATATATTACAAATATTGGAATACGTGCTATGCTGAGTGCTTTTTGTCTATGAAAGAATTCTATATTCCCAGGGTGCCAGTGAGATTAGAAAATGGCAAACTAATAAAAGTCATTCAGCTGAATTCCCACTTTATAAGTCCATAGCTATCATTTGTTCATAGTCAACCACGTTGCCATATGCTTTTAAATGCTGCATTTCAGGTAACATAATAGGTTAGTGAGAAAAATTACAGGCAGTGTGAACTGTAAAAAATATCATGCGGTGCCCACCCAGCAGATTCAGTATAATCTAATATCTAGAAATTCAATATTCTGTAATAAGGGAAACAAATATTTGATTCCACTGAACATTTTGTTGCACTGAGAGTTTCTCTGGACTCCCAGGATACACTGCTCCAAGTCTAAGTTATAAGTCCCAGGGGAAGCCAATTTTTCAGACTTGTCTTAGAAAAAGATCTAAATTCCTAACGGGTTATTTGATTGTAATTAACAAGTCATTTGGGGGCTTGAAACATAATTGGAGGCCAAAGATGCTTATACTGTGCACTATTCCTTATCCAAGAGAAGATGTTTTGGTTTGTGATCAGAGCTCATGAGTGTCTGCACTAAGCCATAATACTACAAAATCAATCCCTTTCCCCAGCTTATTATTAAAGTTATATATGGAGTAAAGTGCATCTAGGGCAAACACAATTTTTTCAAATTGGAAGTTTCATAAATGTTTATATTTTCTGATCACTGGCAGAACTATACATTAATCCATACCCAAATCTTTGTATTTGTCCTCATCCAACATCACAATAATTGTCACATAGTGTCCCAGCATTGATCCGACGCAACACGACTGTCGGATGCAGACGCTGTGCGCTGTGTCTGCATCCAACAGTCGTGTCACAACGGATCAACACTGCGTCACCATGCGACAATTCTATCTCTTACCTTATTTTTCTTGCAGCGCGTTGGATCGCGACAAAATCGCTCGTGGAGTCCTACCCTAAGTCTCCTATACTCCAGGGCCAACAACCAGATGCTGATCGACTGTTCTCCCCAAGCTTTGCATGCTAACGGGTTTGCATAGAAAAACTGACCTTATAGCCCTATTCACTATTTACAAATATAATCTTGTATGTTTATGTGAGTTTGGGTGTGCATATATATGTGTGTATGGATGTAGGTGTATATGAATGAGTGTATGCATGAGTCTATGTCTATGACATACTGTATATAAAGAAAAATAACAACAGAGTTGCCTGAATCTTTGATCCCTTCTTGCAACTTGCAGTGGATATTAAGGATTCAGATAGGTTTTACATCTCAGCCCACTGAGCTCTAATTTCCCCTAGAATAGAATGGTATTGGTCTGCTCTAATCAGTAGAAACCATTCTGACAAGTTGGCATCTGGTTTGATACAGGCAGGGCTGGAATTGGTGGTAGGCAGAAGAGGCATGCACCTTGGGAGCAATGGGAATGGGACACAATTGGTAAGAGGACCAGACCGATTGGCTTGCACAGAGCATTAAATATAGGAAGGCTTGGATAGTATAAAGACGTAATAGGCAGAGTTTATAGCTTGTTGACGGGGAAGAGAATCTTGTCTTGGCTTTGGTGGCTTTCTGACTTGTGGGGGTATTTTGGGATTCTGGTGGTGTGTAAGCCGAGATGATTGGATTATTGGGGGGGTAAGCACCAATACTACTTAGCCTGATTTATTAAATACTTTCTTGACAGTAAAAAAGTGTTTAGTAACAGAAATAGCAATTGAACTAATGGGGATTCTTCTGGACTATCAAATTGGAATTTTGGATTTCAAGTTTTAGCACTACCAATGCACATGCAATACATAAGTGCACAAAGTATTTCAGGAGTGTTGTGTGTACTGTATGTGATTGATTGTGTGAGCTTGGGTGAAAATTTACATATGAAGGTATGAATGTGCTTGTTTGGCTGTGATTGTATTGTATTTGTATGTAGGTTCATGTGTATATTTACTGCCCATGTTTAAGAATAAAAACAGAATATAATTTATGGACAGGTTAGAATGTATATCCCTTTTTGAATCCAGGAGGTTTTTTAAAATGCGTGGAGCCAAAACTAAATGCCATTTGCTTATTCACCCTACTTAGAATGAAGATTTAAGAAACATGGTAAGTAAATATTATTTGTTGCACCATCTACTGAAATCTCTGTTTAATGCTTTTTACTCTGTTTTTTACCTGTGAGAATGGTAATTTGTCATATTGAGAATTTCAACTTCCCCATCCTATTCCGTGGCAATGAATGTCAAAAATAATTGCAAAAAAAACCCAGACAAAATAAAGGTGACAAGGCAGAAAAATTACAAATAAAAAGTATGTTTATATAAACACAATCAAAATACTAAAAAAAAGGTCAGGATCATTAAAGTCATTTCTGGTTGCCTTATTAGAATACAGACTTGGGGGGTAACAGAACAGAACAGGTTGGCTTGTTGGTAAAGATTGACCATGCTGCCAGTGATCAATTAGATCCTGATAACTCTGTAATTTTAGTCTTCCCCTTTAAATATATTTGACTTAATTTAATGCTACAATGTTACTAAAAGCAAACGTCCATCAGCCTTTATTACCATCACATACCTGTTACCTGTCTTAACAGCCAATACCTTGACATATGACATGGAAATAATAAAAATGAGAACGGTGTGATAATAAAATATTCTGATGTGTTTGTTCCTTGAATTTATAGCAAAATTTATTCCGTATGATAAATTGGCCATTTATCAAACCAATTACAAGTAAGGTTTCAGTGCTGTTTTAAGTGATTTAATGGCATCTCAATAGCCAGTCATATATATTGACACTAAGATGAAGCCCCCCTGGAGCATGACCAATGTGACTTGGCCTGTAAGAAGCCATATATAATAGCATAGCTCCAGAATCTTGTGAAAGATAACAATACAATGTGTTAGGAGTAGTTTATGAGAAAGGCAACTCTTCCTTTGCTTTGAAAGTCTGCAGCTCAACCATAGATATAGTGCTTAGAAGCTTTGTCCTAGCATTTGCTTCCTCAAATGCCATATCCCCTAATAAGGCAGCCAGGAAAGACTTGCTTACAGAACTTCCTATTTAAAGAAAAATTGTGGTGTAACACCAGAAACACAAATGCCGTCCAATTCTAATTAACGGGAAAGGAAAATAAGTCTGCTCTATCAAACAACATGTGTTCCATTACCCTTACACAAAAAGGCTTGTTTGTTCTGCTGTGACTGATAATAACAGGGCGGATGAGTCTCAGTCATTCAAGAGCAAATGGTAGTAGTAAATGGTAGTGAGCAATATAAAGAGAAATTTACTGTATGTTGCGACTGAAGACTCTATCTAGTTCTAAACTACATATTGAAGTCATTGATTTTCTCAAAAGAACCAGTGCCTAATGCTTTTTATTTACTGTATTTGCATTTATATGCCATATTCACTTAAAACATATTATTACTACTTTATCATTCTCATCTTTCTAAACAACATTTCTGATTTAAAGAATCTATCATGATATCATGTAGGCCTTACAGTAATGCAGGATCCATCCAAGCACTTATCTAAATTGTAATGCTTATTGGAATTCCTTTGACAGGTAGAGCTGAACGTTGCTTTTAATCATGACACGTGGTGAGCAATGTATTGCTGATTATTATTTAGAATGGACATAAAATGTGAATGTGAGAATTAAAGTGATGGGGTGTACTAATAATATTTTTTTAACATCTGCAAACAAATAACTTAGCTTCAATGTTATACAAAGCTCTTTGACATTATCTTGTAGAGTCATTACTCTACATTTGTATATAAACATTATGTTGTGGCTTTAGTATGAGCTCCCATGACAGCTGCTAAACTAGCTATACCATGCTAGATGTAGATTACATTTAGATTAGACATTGGGGTTTGCCATATGTCCCCATAAAAACAAAGACCATGACAACAACTGGGGGATGCAACATGATCTCGATAACTCAGTCTTAGATTGTTGAATAACTAGCATTACTCACTGCAGTAACCATATATTTTTGAGTATTACAAGGATCCCCCTAGAGATGCTCCATTGACTTGTCCTCAATGAGATGCATGGGAATTGTAGTGTAGCTAAGTGAGTCATATACACAGCCAACTGTGTAGGCAACTAAAGGTGGCAAGATCTGTTTGTTTGGAGAGGTTGACATGCCCACCTTGATGTGGAAAATATCAGGTTGATAGTGTTTGGCCCTAGTGCAATTGTTTGGCCCTAGGGCAAATCGGATCAAAATTTCTGCAATGTCAGTGGTCAGATCAAGGAGCGCAAGGAGGAGATGCGGACCTCAATTTAGCAGGAACATCACCACCTGCCCGAGGTACTGGTCAAATGTGTCCTATACACGGACGGATAATCTGCCAAAATTGGTCTGAATGGTTCGATTCAGCAGCTTTAATCGGCCTGTGCACGGCCACCTTAACCCAAAGAACTATTGGATTACATTCATGCAACATTCATGTTCTACAATAAGAGTTGCAGCTATTACTTCCATGGAAGTAGACTGAGCAGTGGGAATACTAACAAACTGCAAGACTCACATATGCCTCGGAGTCTACTGTAATTTTGGAGACAGCCGCAATTGTTTTTTCATTAATGTCTGTGGTTTGACTAGAAATGTATTGCTTTCCCAGCACCCATGCTGTTTGCAAACAAAAACATAGAAGGTCTCCTTGCTTCAAGTATGCTGCTCACGTGGAGCCACTTACCTGTCTCCCTATAGGTGGATCAGAAAACCCTGCAGTGCACTGAAAAGTGCCAGTAAGGGTGAAACAGATCATCTGCCCATAGTTTTATTTTTATTCTATTGCATTTCATTTCTTTGGTTGCAGGACGCACTGGTTAAGTCAACTGATTGTTTTTGTGGTACATTTTTGAGTTTAAAACTCATCTGGTAAGCTTCAGCCTATTCAGCTCTTACATATGGCCACTATTTTTTGCATTTATTTGGCATTTGAGACACAAGGCAGCACTGCTTTTCAGTGCTAGACTGGGGAACATTGTGTCCACCTCAAACCAGGGGCCCAACAAATATAAAAGAGGACTGCAGTTGTTGCACATCCCACTCTCACCAACATTGGGGCCGTTGGGACTTTCATGGTCCCCAGGTTAGTCTGACCTTGCAATATACAGTGCAGAAGGGAGTTCAAAGAAGCACCTGGAATGGAGCAGACTATGTAGAAAGTCCTTTTATAGGGCAACATAGTAGCAGTTTCATAAAATATGAAGATGACTTCTACTATGCTCATATTTTAGTAAAAAAAAAAAGTAAGGATTTTTTATGCTTGTATAAGTCTGTAAAATGATTAAAGCATGCAGCATTTGCCCATAAATCCAATATTTATTTAAAAAACGTAGCTTCCATAGAAATGTTTTATTTATCGTCTAACACACAAGTTTCAAAGTCATAAGTAACACAAGAGACATCATTAAGGATATATTATAGTTTTTTTGTGGACCTTGGTTTTCTTAAAAAAAACTACAACTATACCAAGAAATCCCTTTAAGTAATATAATACAGATGAAGCCACTTGGATTTGTGAGTTAAATGCGTCATGACTCAGGTGTAATTGAAGAAACTGTGTTATCTTAAGTCATCTTAACTCATTTAATGCATTTAACCTTTTCATTAGCATACCAAAGCTCCATTGTTCACAATGGTGAATGCTTTAATTAGATGGGATGTTGTGACGCAGTTTTCTGTGTTAAATGAGATAAATGGGATATCTGTGTTTAGTTATTCTGTGTCAAACAGACAAACCAAAGTGGCTGCATCTGTATATCACCAACATACCAGCCCTGGCTACATCATACTGAAATTTATATTTGGTGTGAACTTCTGCTTTAAATGTTAAGTTTCGATAAGATGAATTCACGGGTATTATGAAAAAGTGGATGCAGGAAAGAAACGAAAAAGAGATGCAACCTTAATTACACCACAATTTATAACTATGTGTTTGATGTGAGCGCATGATTGACCTGAATTGCAGAGGTTTCATGGGTAATAATCTAAAACTGCATGTTCAGCAGGAAGGAATCCCAAGCAGATTCTAGTGATTAAGAGAAATATTTTATTGGAGTTGATTATGTTTATGCGCTGCTACAAAAGTGTATGGAAATGTCTCTTTCATAGAGAGCAACGGTACAGTGTCTGATTTTCCTCTGCTTTTAATGGCCCAGGGGACGTAGGGAATGTCAGAGAGGGTAAAACAGCAATAGGTTTGCATATAGAAAGGGGTTTTCCCTTTACACAATGGAGCTGCAAGATAGTTAAAAGCCTCGTTTACATGAGAACAGCTTCCTACAGAGCCTATAAATATAGCCTGTATATATATATATTGTGTGGGGGAGATAGGGGGATGCAGGACCATTTCAAATAGGGAAAATGAAAATGTATATCTGTATATATGTATATGTGTATATATATATATATATATATATATATATATATATATATATATATATATACCCACATTTATATAATCGAAAACTGGTGTTTTCATAAAATTCCTTATGTCAGCAATGGGGGGCTATTCCTAACATTATGACACATGGATGTAGAATGAAAAAAAAATCACCACTTGTGCCTATGGACTAAACAGCAATGAATTTTAAATAATCGTCTGCACACATCAAAAACAGAATATTGGCAAATGCTATAAAACCCCGTAAACTAATTACATGTAAAAGTCTTTGGAAACTTGTACAGATGAGTCACATATTGAAATGTTCCCCTGCAGGCAAATCATGTCCTTGTCTCTGTCTCACCAAATATCCCACACACCTGAGAGGATGACAAAATACATGAATAAACCCCTAATGCCATGAGACTGTGGGTATCCTGCCATCTTCGGGAGTATTACAATATACAAGTTTCACACTGCCGGAAGTAAGTTCTAGAGGAGCGACCTGTCTTTGCTGTAATTGCATTAGAATGAATGTGACAGGAAAGGATCAGAATAATAAGTGAATGTAGTTTACATGCAGGTTTGTATTCCCCAATGCAGACCTGCTTGTATAACACAATACATCTGTTAGCCATCTGCAGCATATTGCCCTAGCCTCACCCTAATTTACTTCATCTGGAGAACAGCCAGCACGGTACATATGGGTACAAACCCTCCTGTGCTACTACACTGAGTTCACTTGTTCACTAGACAATAAAATGCCCTTTCTTCAGATCCTAAAGGAATACAAGATAGGTGTGCCCACATTTCCTCTTCCACTAAGGGCAGGCCAAAGCAGGAGACTTTGTTGGCTGTCCTCATATCGACAGATCTCATCCTGCATGTCAGATGTATAGTCGTGTATGTCTAAACATCATAATTGAACAACAACATAATAATTGAAACGTGGCTTAGACTAAATCCATCTATTACATACTAAAAGCTAACTTATAGGTTAACTTCCCCTTTACTGCAAGTCGTATAATAAAATCAAGTAACTCATGTTATTATGCATTTAACCTGTGTAATTTTATAACCCAGTCATTCTTTATATTCTAAAGCTAAAGAGAAAATATTTGCCAATGCATAACCCTGTGAGTCAAAATTCAGGGGATCATTTACAAACATAGGGGCTAATTTTCACCACTGTAGTTACCCATAGCAACCGAATTAGATATCCTCTTTCATTTTCCAACTTAAAGCAGACTGATCAAGTCTAATGGCTCATTGGTTGCTAATGGTAACAGCACTGGTACTATTTAGTATCTACATTAATAAATGAGACGTTTAATCTTTTTATTACACTTCCCTATGCAAGCACAGAAGTCACTTTAATTTCCCAAGATTTAAGCAATTAAGCTTTTATGAAAATTGGGTAGTGTTAATTCTTGCAGCTAAGCATTCAGTGCAGACGTTTTTGTTCAACAATGCAGGATGTCCTGTCCAACATACCTGCCACAAATACAAAACACCCTAGCATTGATGGTGGCCCCCAACTGGCATGGGAAAAATCCTGGTGACCCCAGTTCTGGCGGGCTCTTGAAATGGCACAGCACCTGTGTGCACCACCAGTCTGCTTTCCACCCAATCACTTGAAGATTTGCATACCTATCGGCCACCAATTTAAATTGCGTGCAACTCTCCTACTACTGTAGCTGGCTGCGCAACTCAACAAATCAGGCCTCTTCAGCCTAGTTAACCATGAGGTTACAAGGTAGCTGCGTCTTTCAAATGGTGGGAGATGGTGGCAGAATTAGCTAAGACTAACAGATTCTGGATTAAGTTAAAATTAATTTAAATAGTCCACTGAGGGCCTCTATGAGTAGCTGAGCCCCAGTGCACCTCCATCCGATGAAAGGTTTTCACCCAACTTGTTTTACAGGGAAAGCAACCCCTTACTATCACAAGAAATTGTAATTGTAAGAACCTGTCCAAAATACATTAATTGCACATGTTTAATTTGTTAACAGTTTTTTTGGAATATAACACTGAAAGCAGCGTAAATTCTGTTCTATTCTCTGCCCCAGTGGTTCTGAAACAATGAAGCAGGGGGCTCTAATGGATAGACCTCTGAGAAAGCAAACAAAGCTGCTACATTGGATCCAGAGACAAAACAAGAAGTTCAGAAAGGGGCAGAAAACAATGCTTCCCATTGTTATTACATTTAAAAATAACTCGAAACTGAAAGTATCATATGTGGGGAAGTCACATCATGTATTTTCAGGTTTACATTAAAAAGCCTTAAAGAATCTTTCCTTCATCTGTCTTCAAAAATAAACTGAAAGACAACCTCTTGGAGCACCTCCATAACATTTGACACTGTACGAGCATTTATAGTGCAATAACAACCACTGAAACCTTCAACACTTAATATCCTCCTATTTGTGTCTGTAAGTTACCCACACACATAGACTGTAAGCTCCACGGGGCAGGGATCTTCTTTCTCTTGTCTCATTAACACTTAAAGGGGTGGTTCACCTTCAAAAAACTAGTTGGTTTCAGATAGATCACCAGAAATAATGACTTCTTTTATGTCACCATTTTTCTAATATTGAAGTGTAAAGTGTCATTTTTCACCTTCTAAAGCAGATCTGGGAGGGGGGTCGTCGACCCTGTAAACTGTTCTAAATTGATACATTTAGTTGATACATTTCTTATCTTTGTCCCTGCTGAGCAGCATCTCTGGGTTACATTACAGGCAGCTGTTAGAATTGATACAATAGTTGCTAATACTCCAGAGATGCTGCTGAGAAATATATCAACTAAATGTTGCAAAATTTTAACAGATCAGAGTCTGCACCTGAATTACTGAGCTGCCAGACTCAAACACCAGAGATAGGGACATTTAACTTTAAACATAGATTTTGGAAAAAAGGTAAAAAATAAATAATGGAAAGTAATTGAAAAAATACATTATTTCTGGGGAACAATCTGAAAACAACTGAAAAAAGTGTTTGGAAGGTGAACAACCCCTTTTAAGTACTTAAGCTTAAATCTAACTGTATATTTTTTATTTTTTAATCCCTGTTGCATTATTATTGTATTGATCCCTGTCGGTTCTATTAAATGTGTTGTTGTTCTTCTGTACAGCATTGTATGTACAATTAGTGCTATAAAAATAAAATATTCATACATAAAAAATACATCAGTTTCAAAATGTGTTATAATGGCAAAGGTTATTCTCCTCTGAGCCTGACTGTGTCGTTTTTTACTTCTATTCCCCTTTTGTGCTTGACCGTGAGTTTGCCCCCTTATCAATTGGTAGTGTCCTGCTTGCTGCATATGAGGGAGTGCCAGTCCTTATACAAATACATATGAAAGCAGTGGAGGCTGGTATGGGAGCATGAGCTCAAAGAGCAAGTATGATGGCTGTTGGGGGTTGGGAATGATATCTGTATTGTCCCAGGGCTGTTGTACATCTAGTCTATGAAATTTACAATGAAGTATATGCTCAGAGTCTTTGTTGCCCTTTAACGATGCTATAACAAATCAAGAGCAAAGGTGTTTTGCAATTTATGGGTGCTTTAAAAATAGTTGTTAGTAAAATATCCCAATGAGATCCAGTGCTTTAGATTGCTCCCTTTATTACTGTAACTGAGATTTGTTAGTTTAGCAGATGCATGGACAAATCGACAGCAAAAAACCCTATATACGATTCTTGTCCCACACACAAGAAACCCTAGTCCAGCCAGTTCTGTCTCTATCCAAGCATGTTGTATTGACTCTGCCTCCATCTGTCACAGCCTAAGCCCTCACACAATGTGACTGGAAGCCACGTATAACAGGGCAGCTGGAAGCAGCTCACACAGGGTGCCACTCACCCAGTAGGGGTCATATAGTTCCGGCACAGGGAGAGTGCAGTGACTTATTCATTCATAACTATACCTCTGTGTCATTCTAGAGCCATGTCTTTATAGGAAGGGTGACATTACAGAGACAATCTTCACTGTAAATGGAATAAAATGTTCTCTTTATTAAATGGGCCGGCAGAATAATCAATAATGTTGCCAACCTAGAGAGTTTTCCTTATCAGAGCAGTACATACACATCTGTTAACCAGTTGCTTGCAATCATTTTTAAACTTCGTACAGGGCAGATTGGTTCACAGTGAATATATTTGCTTTGCGCATAGTTATATTTATAAAGCTGAATAAAAGGGTGCACACAGAATTGTGAATTTTATTTTTGCACTGCAAATGTCTATAAGAGCTTTTTAAATATGGCAAAACTCATAATTGTAATTGTGAATATTTATGTGCACACTCTGCGTAATTACCCCACAACTTTGGTGGCGGAGAAAATATTTGCAAAACACTTTTGCAAATTTACTGTCAACAGCCTCGCACAGTGGGCGCACTTATGCTTGATAAAGGGGTCTGACCCTGAAACGTTGCTTTTTCTGTGAATAAACGCAAGGGCTTGTCCCTGCTTGCAGCTGCCCTTTGAGTGCCAGTGATTTCTTACGCACTTACGTAAACACCCGTCTCATTTGCGAGCCATTTGCAAAAGTTTATTCACAATGTGAATTAGCAAGAAAACGGAAAGACAGGCACAGCAGTGCAATATTTTAGCATTCAGGAAAAAGCATGGCAATGCAACCATTTGTGAATAAATATGTGCTGCACAAACTTTAGAAATGACCCCATTGATGCAGGGCTGTTGTGTTCCTGCACCCATAATGGCACAGAACTACCAACTGCAAAATATGGTCGCACTGTGCAAATATCAATAAAAAAAAGGGACAATATACAATGAGGAATGATATTGAAAATAATTTTTTTTAGAGATTTTCCTTAATATGCTGAAACAAATATAATTGCCTATTTTTTGTTAGTATTTCTGATCGAATCATATTCAGTACAAAATATCCCACTGCACGCATGCAATATATGAAGAAAGCTGCCAGCTGAAAATGGTTTAAACAACAGTGTGTTTGCTCAAAACTGATGTTCTGATATTCATCCCAAGCAGAATAAAAAGCAATGCTTAAGATTTTATGTGGAAGCAGCAGAGGGCGCTGTTCACAAAATAAATCTAAAGAAGTGAGAGATTAAAAAGCAGCTTGCACGGACCAAGCACACTGTTGTGTCTCCCCAATTGTGCACGCTCACTACTCATGGATAGGAGTTTACTTGATGAAATATTTAAAATTGCCATTATATAATTGGCCAAGCAGATTGTACCGTAATGGTGCACACAACACACACATGTAAACTAAAAGTGCATTCTTTAAATGATAAAAAGTGTGTTTGTGAGATAATTTGTGTTGTACAAATACTAAACATAAGAGGATCACTTGGCCAGCTGCCAGCCCCATCATTTAGCAGATTGCATTATTTTGTCACCAACGACATGGCAATAGAGACAGTAGACCCAGGGCCTTCTAGTGGGCTCAGGAGTATAGAGGGCCATGTGGTTCAAATAATATATAATTTTTAATGTGTGTGTACAAATTTCCTCCCTTAGCATTAGGGGGTCCTAGTTATGCCAGTGATACACTGCACCTTATATGCTCCATAGCTACCATCAATTTCATAATTTATGTAAATCCAAGGGACATGATAAAGGGGATCTGCACCCAAAAACCCAATTGCACTTGGATTAATAATTATCTATCCCTTTCTGTTCTGGTGCTCTTGAAACTATGTAGCAGATGTCTTTTCTCTTCCAGCTGGCATCTGCTATTTTGTTTCAGGAGTCTGAACCAGTATTGCAGAGAACAGAAAGTTGAAGGCAAGTGCTGCTTTCAGTAGCAATTACACTTACAAACAGCATATCACGTTAACACAATTACTTTTTCTAACATTTTCTGTGGGTGAGATTTATTTCAGGGTTCAGGTTTATAAGACTGGCAGGTAGGGAGAGAAAGCAAATGGTGCAAGGGCCTAGACAGGCTCAATGTCTGTTAAAGGAGAAGTAAAGGTTAAAAGTAAGTAAGAAAGTCCTCTGTCAAAAGAAACACAGCATTTCTTTCCTTTTATTGTGTACACATGGGCTTCTGTATCAGACTTCCTGTTTTCAGCATTAACCTCCAGGGCAGGGCTTGAGCATGCTCAGTTTGTTCCTCTCCCCCTCCCTCCTCCCATCCCTGCTGTAATCTGAGCTCAGAGCTGTATGTGAGCAGGGAGAAACTCAGGCAGGAAGTGATGTCACACCAAGCTTAAATGGCAGCTTCTATCCTAAACAAACAGAGAAAGTGTCTAGAGCTGTTTACTCAGGTATGGTAAAGCATTCTGCAGAATACAAATAGTGTTCTAACTTGCACTGTTGTGGCTAATCTGTTGGCAATAAACTGTCTTGGACCTTTCCTTCTCCTTTAAAATTGTCTACAACTCTTTGGTAATATTAGCACAGCGTCCATGTTTAGTAAACTGATGCACTTAATTTGTATTGCAATAGTTGGCATTATTTGCGCATTCATAAGAGCTAAAGTCAGCATTAATTTAGTTTACACTTTATAATTTTAATCTTTTGTTAAAGCCTGCATACAGGATTTTTTAACATACATTCATCCTAGAGTATGTCAGCACAGCAAGGACACTCAAACAGACAATGAGCTCCGTATAGCAAATTCCTCCCTACCCTGTGTACAGGGAGAAATTATGACAATAAGCTTAATATACAGGGCAAAAACTGGGAGAGTAAATATGAGGAAATACTTCCCTTACAACAAATGATGCAGATAGATAGATAGATACATTTTATAGTAATGTTCATTATAACAAGCAAACATGTTTGGTCCTACAATTTAACCCCATCCTAAGAATCTGATAACATAGTGCCCTCTAGTGGTAATATTAACATAATTAAAAGCATGTATGTATTTAACTTTCAATAACTTTTATACACAGCATATACAATAGCCCCTTAATACTACAATTCATAAAACATAAAAAAGGATACAACAGAACCAGACCTCTTAACAGTTAGTTTCCATAACCTGAGAATTTGGAACATTTCCCACATATCTTACAAACTGCACTGGCAAGTAACCCATAGCAATCAATCAGCTGTTAGCTGTAAATGCTTTGATACAGTTATAAGCTGTAGGCAACATGGGCAGTCCATCTCAATGTGTGTTCTTTGCAGGGACATCTAGTAAATAATGAATGACAAAAATGGTGCAAAAGCAGTTTCTGGCTATTTATTCACAAAACCAACAGTAAACATTTGCAAAAACAATTTGCCTTAATTCTGTGTGCATTTCCTATTTCTTACAGCATTCCTTTAGGACAAAGCCACTAGGTATAAAGGGAAGGAAAGGGCTGTGAGCTGGTATATTAATAGAACCTAATTTATTATATAATGAATGTTTAAGAGGAAAACTCCCATTGCCATTTGTAACATATGATAGTGATATCTTGTAGGGTTACCACTAATTAGATTAATTAATAAGAAAAGTGTTCATTGATCGACACTGTTGGTTCCGCTGCTGCTCTTCCATATCACCTGACTTTGGAATTTGTCTCTACAAAATATAATTTGCTATTAATAATGATTTAATAGTCACAACGACAATTATTTAATAACTAGATACTATTTATTTAAATGCAGCTTCTTCTATTTAAAAAAAAACCTCCTGTGACATAACAAGACCCAAATAATGGTGAAAAAAAGCAAAGCGATGCTGAGCAGGGCACCAGATGTCAGATCACAAAGGGCTTCAGCTAAATTGTGTGCAGGGAAGGGGGGGGGGGTGCAGTGCACCTGCCACAAATCCCATTCTGAAATATGAATGTGGAATGTGTCCTTGTTAACCCATTTGGCCCAGTGAGACCTGTGACGCTTTACCAAGTCATAAACATCCTTATGTCAAGTTTTTCAGGGCCTGGGAAGTATAAATTGCCCTGATTTCAAAAAATCTTCACCATATATCTATGAATGAAACACAGAGCAGAGAACTGTAAGTTTGTTGTGGAGTGATAAACCTCAGCATTTTGTCATTGCGGAGTGCGTTATAGTTTTTGAGGCACTCTGTCCTTGTGGTACAGATATGAATGTGTAATTTAGCTCCAGCTAAAGAGAGACAGCAGTTCACCATCACTGTGCCAATTATATTAATATATGGATGAGGGTCTTTGTTGGAAAAGACCCTCATCCAGCAAAAAAATATGTAAATTATTTCTAGGGATGCACCGAATCCAGGATTCAGTTCGGGATTGGGCCTTTTTCATTAGCATTTGGATTCGGCTGAATCCTTCTGCCCTGCTGAATCCTGATTTGCATATGCAAATTAGGGCAGGGAGGGAAATCGCATGACTTTTTGTCACAAAACAAGGAAGTAAAAAATCGTTTCCCCTTCCCACCCCCAATTTGCATATGCAAATTAGGATTTGGTTCGGTATTAGGCTAAATCTTTCGCTAAGGATTCGGAGGTTCAGCCGAATCCAAAATAGTGGATTCGGTGCATCTCTAATTATTTCCTACATTTATTGAATCTATAATGCTTTCTGGATCATGTTGGATTAGGTCTTCAGTTATAGAACACTTGCAAGAGTCTTTTCTGATTTGTGTAGCTATAGGGAGGTAGTGAGGAAGAAAGAGTTGGGTGGTACAGACAAGGTGTAGGGGACAGTTTTCCATATACCCTCTTAGAAGCAATTTAGTTCAGATCTGAGGTATCTTAAGGAAGGGGACCTTGTTGATGCAATTCATTTTGGTTGGGATTGCCAAGTGCATGGTCTGTGGAGTGCAATGTGATATCTCAATGGCTACTCCAAGAGCATCATATAAGAAAAACATTGATAGTGAACTGCTGTTGGCTGGGGTAACCCAAATAGTCTGGTATAGAGACCCAGACTGGCAATCTGTGAGTTTTAGCAAACACCAGAGGGTCTGCTGTAGATTGACATAAACAGTCAATATTTAGTGGACTGGTGGGGAGCTATTTGGGCCTCTGTGTACTTGAAATGCTAGGGCCTATTTTGATTCTCAGTCCAGGCTTGCTGGTGTACTTGAAGCTCTCAGAACACTTGCTATTCCACACAGACCGGGCCGCCTGCCTAGACTATACACTATCTCTGCGATGTTGTTGTGTGTTACCAATGAAGCCAGTTGTTAACTATGTTCATATTTGAAAAGCACCACCACTAGGTAGTGTGAAGCCCTTCACTGCGTTTATCTGCAGTGTACAAAGCTGTAAGATAAAAATAAGGCAAAGTTTTCATTCTAATTGAGCTTATTTATCAGGCAGGATGCAGCAGCTGCCGTGGGCTGGGTTGTGTCACTTATTTTAGTCACCAAGTGAATAAGAGAGAGAGAGAGCAGTTCTCAGGTTGCCCGTACAGGTGCCGCACAGACAGGCCGTCTCCATGGGAACGCATGGGGCCTGAATGCACCAAGGACGGGAGTGTGGGAGGAGAACCTTGTATAGCCACCCTCATCCCTTTCCCCCCCCCCCTTGCTCACTGTGAGCATCCAACCCTAGAATCCACCAATCGATAGCAGCTCCTGGGGTGGGCCTGGGACATTAGGATTAAGCAGGCTTTTTATTTAAGCTACCAGCTGGGATGCAATGATAAAAGAAAACAGACCTACATAACTAGAGGTCTACTTCCTGTTAGTTAATGTCACTGTCCCTTTTTAGAAGATAAATATAAAATCTTTGTGGCCTAATGGGTATCATTAGGAATGCAGCAGGAAGCAGGCACGGGGAGTGTTTGCACTTGCTCTGGCCGCTTTCGTGCCGGCCTAGGAGTGGGGATTTTTTTTTTCTATTTTTTTCTCTCTCTCATCTCCCTGCTGACGCCTTCTCCTGTCCTGGAGGTATTTCAGTGTTGCCATAGAAACCTGGGCAGGCAGTGCTCCCTCCTTCTGCTCCCTCTCTAGTGCCCTGCGTGCCAGGCCGGGCCCAGAATCCGTGATTGCAGAGGACGTAAAGAAACCGTGACAGTCCTGCTGTCCTACATGAAGGCGAGTGTACACGAATCACATGTGAACAGAAGCCTGCAGATTAGAAAGAGCATAGTAACTTATGAAAGTGACCTGGGACGCAGAAGACAAAATAGACTTTTTCCTAAGGAAAGCCTTCTCGTCTCCATTTCGAAATGGTTGTGCAGTAGGAGACCCCAGTACAATGAACAAAAACAAAAGAAACAGACTGGATGCTGTGAAGCCAGTCAGCAGAAGTGTGCCATATAAAAATCCTCCCAGGCGCTTCAGCTCACAGATTGGAGAAGCCTAAAGGCGAATTAGACATGACAGGACTTTGCTGTCTGTTAGAAAATTCCTCTTCAGCACCCTTCTGCTCTTTGAGGGATAATTATAAGATAAAAAGCCCCTTTTTGACAGGGAACATGTTAAAAGAAGAAAGCTAGACAAAGGATGGCATTAAAGAAGAGGGCAATCCATTACATTTCAGTAAAGCTGGGGGGCCCCGTGTGACAGGAAATAGGAAAATAACATAAATCAGGGATGTCCAACACAACACCCAAGATACAGTAAATGTTTGCTGATATAGAGACCTCCCTTGCCCCCCCAAAAAAGATATATTTTAAATATAAGAGGATGTTGCCCATTTTTGCAGTCCCCTAAGAAATTGTACCATCTGTCTAAAAATGCCAAACAGAGCAAGAATGCAGTGTGGGCAGCAGAGGGAAGCAGCTCAGCAGATATATACAACAGAGCTGTGAAGCTCGAGGCCAGATCTGAGAGTAGTGCTGGACTCCCAGGCCCAGTAAATACAAAGGATTACTGCACTGCCATAACATTCTGTGCCATTCATTGATAAGTGCCTCCTAGGTAAATCAAATGAATGGTGTCTCACAAGATGACAAGATGAATGGGAAATATAAAACAGTCCAGGGCAATAAGGACATCAATGGGACCTTAGGCAAAAAATATGCGCAGGAAAGGTAAACCTGATTTTAATCTGCATAACTGTTCATTTTCCTTTACTATTTCTGTCTCATTTCCATCCGTCCAGCTTTTGTGGGACCACAACTTCCAGAACGCCAACTCGACAAATAACGGCCCAGTACTTCTTGCACTCCCCCTATGGGGCTCAATTTGTACCCACTGCAATACTTATAGTAAATGGTTTTAAAAATAGCATTGCAATTATAAATTGTGTTTGCTAACTACAAAATAAATTATGTGAGCCCATCACCCTATAGTTGCAAAGTACATCCTCTTAGCACAAAGGTTATTTTGCCGTACCACTATAAATCTTGTGAACACAATGTAAAGTTTATAATTGCAAAAATTGCAAAATGTATTTTATATACTGTATTGCAAAAGTTTTTTTGCTCAGGGAATTCAACAACTTTTTTTGTACATTTTGTAACTACAAATGTATTTTTGAACGTTTTCTTTATTTTAAACTTGAGTTGAGCACAATGAATATATAAATATATGTGAATATGCATTTTAGAAATGTAAATAAACCTAGAAAAAAACAAATCATTAAGGTGCTTTAATCTATACAGTAAGTATTTCTTTTAACTTGAATGAATCACCTACTTGACAGTTGTGCCTGCTTTGATGCATATTATGTTCCTTAGTTGCTTGTGGGGCTTGTGTGCCTGAACTGTTACTGGCAAGGACACATGGGAATTTACAAATATTGTTCTGTCTGGTAATTTTAGGGCAGTCTCCAAAAAACTGCAGCACATCAACATCTCCTAATCCCCGACCCCGACCCTCACCCATTGAGCCCAGCCTCAACTCTCCACCTGCAGCTTTGGGAGCTGGGTCAATAACCAGAAGAGTCTGACACTATTTCTGGATCCCTGTATGACTGTGTCCACCCCTGATGCTATGTAAAAGCTTTAGGGGCACGTGTGCTAGCAAATCTCTTTTTGAAAGTTGGCCCCCTATCAATGATGGTGCAACTTGTACCTGATTTATCAAATGTGTCAAGCTGAAGTTGCCTCGGGCATGAGTACAATGAAATGCTGGCTGAGAACATTGCAATGTGGGTAAAAACCATTGCGGAATGGGCTGATTGTTTGAACTTTTCACACAGCGCCAACTCAGTAAACTTTATCTATTTAAAGATGAAAAATAATTCCATGAATGCAAAATGTGTGATAAAATAAAGAATTTGGTAGTACAAAATGCATTCCTTGAATTCTTAATTTGTGACCATAATTTCTGTGCTGACAAAACGAGTTTTAAATGTATTTTGTAAGGACAAACAAAACAAAACAAAAACAAACAAAGGGATTCATTTGTTCAGAGAATTTATTTTGTGCAGACAATTCATCCGTTAACTACACTGCTTTGTGTCCTGGGGACAAAATTCATATTGAGATTGTGAAATGTATTTTGTGGCTCCAAAGATAACATTGTTAACGAAATTATTTTTCACAATCTAAAGGGATACTGTCATGGGAAAAAAATTTTTTTTCAAAATGAATCAGTCAATAGTGCTACTCCAGCAGAATTCTGCACTGAAATCCATTTCTCAAAAGAGCAAACAGATTTTTTTATATTCAATTTTGAAATCTGACATGGGGCTAGACATATTGTCAATTTCCCAGCTGCCCCATGTCATGTGACTTGTGCTCTGATAAACTTCAATCATTCTTTACTGCTGTACTGCAAGTTGGAGTGATATCACCCCTCTCCCTTTCCCCCCCCCCCCAGCAGCCAAACAAAAGAACAATTGGAAGGTAACCAGATAGCAGCTCCCTAACACAAGAAACAGCTGCCTGGTACATCTATAAACAGCACTCAATAGTAAAAACCCATGTCCCACTGAGACACATTAAGTTACATTGAGAAGGAAAAACAGCAGCCTGCCAGAAAGCATTTCTCTCCTAAAGTGCAGGCACAAGTCACATGACCAGGGACAGCTGGGAAATTGACAAAATGTCTAGCCCCATGTCAGATTTCAAAATTGAATATAAAAAAATCTGTTTGCTCTTTTGAGAAATGGATTTCAGTTCAGAGTTCTGCTGGAGCAGCTCTATTAACTGATTCATTTTGAAAAAAAAAAAAATTCCCATGACAGTATCCCTTTAATTCTGGGAGTTATTGTATAATATATATCTTTACTAGCTATTGCCCAGGAAATGTGATGTTAAATTTTAAAAAAAAAAACATTATTATTATTAAATATAAGAGAAGTTTTTTTAGGAGAAGCACTAATTGTTAACATTTTTTACAAACAATAGTTTTCGTTTTAAATCAGAGACAAAAATAAATAAATAATTTCCTGTTTCATCTTTTGAACTTGCCATGTAAAGGTTAATGTCAGCAACCATAAGAGACTACCCTTGAGCTTTGTAGGTGGACACTGCAAAGGCAAGTTACTCTGGAATTTGTGAATGTTTGAAATAAAAAGGCATATCCATTGGAATCATGGGTATTTGCTGTACAACTACCTCTTCTCCTTTGGCGCAGCCTGTCAAGAGTGTTGCATCAATAAAATGAGGTTAGGCTGGACTCTAGATATAATTTAATTGATACTGATGTTACTTAATACACATTAAAGCTGTGGTTCATGTTTTGTGGTTACCCAAAATGTGCTGCTGAGTAGTCTTCCAATAACAAGGAATGCTGCAATTGGTAAGATAGGTAGGTGGGCCTGTCACCATCATTTTGTCCTTTGCCACAATGTGCTACTGAATAGTTCTTAGTACAGGTATGGGACCTGTATTCCAGAATGCTCAGGACCTGGTGTTTTCCGGATAACGGACCTTTCTGTAATGTGGATCTTAATACCTTAAGTCTACTAGAAAATCATGTAAACATTGAATAAACCCAATAGATTGGTTCTGCCAATAAGGATTAATGATATCTTAGTTTGAAACAAGTACAAGTTACTGTTTTATTATTACAGAGAAAAAGGAAATCATTTTTAAAAAATTGGATTATTTGATTATAATGAAGTCTATCGGAGACGGCCTTTCCAGAATTCAGAGCTTTCTGGATAATGGGTTTCCGGATACCAGATCCCATACCTGTAGTATGGAATACCACAGTTGGTAAGAAAGATAAGCAGGTACTGCAGATAAGAGGAAAAACAATAAGAGAATGGTCCCTGAATTTTATTTTGTGCATTTGGTCCTACCCTATGGAATGGCAAGATCTTACCGGCACATTAGGTGGCCACTGTAGATGGGGGACCGAAGTTTTGTCAACAAAAAAAGTATGCTATCTGAAAAGTGTTGGTTGCAGAGTGTGGTCTTAATAAAATACAAAAGATAATAAGAGTATGGCCCTAGAGAAGTTTTGTGGCTTTCTGAACTGAGACTGAACTGAGTCTGAAAACATCGAGAACATTGAGAACAAAACCACAAACAAACAATAAAAAACCATTGTGGATTGGGCTGATATTTTGAACTTTGAACACACTGCCAGCTAAGTAAACTTTATTTATTTATTTAGAGATGAAAAATAACTCCAAGAATATATTTGTGATAACATAAAGATTTTGGTAGTACAAAATGCATTCCTTGAATACAAATAGTTGAATGTATAAATGCATCTGTGTCTACACTGAACATTCTGAGCAGTGAAATCTCTTCCATTTCAGAACTGGTAGAGATTTCTCTGCAGGAATTACACCATAGGGCTCTGTTGGAAAAACTGCCAGAGGGAGTACTGGCACTACATATATGATATTTACTCCATAGCGTCCTGCAATGTGCAGCTTTCATCTTTCCATGCTTAACATGTAACAGTACTTGCCGCAGTGTGTTCATCCAATTAAATTTAAGGATTTTCTTAGACACCGTGTGTGATGTACATACAGCATGCATTCATATTTACCAATACGATACTAAACTGAACACAACAAAAGGGTCTGTAAGCTTGCTGCACTTTTACCTTTTGCATAGACCCCATAAAGTCAAATCATATAGCACATGACTATTCAGATTAATACATCCAGCCACACAGATAGCTTTCAGAGTTATCAATAGCCAGTTCCTGGTGGCTGAGGCTTCCTAGCACCAGATGTCAGTTGTGAAGAAGGGAGGGGGAATTAGCGCAGGGTAGGGGGAAGGATGCAGAAGGCAGCACAAATAACTGGAATCTAATTTAACACATTCAGTATCAGTGAGACCAATGAACCCCTTGGGTTCTATGTTGGGGAAATCAGTTGTTTTATTCCTCTTGTTTACAGCACCCCCTTGGGGAGGATGTTATACCAGAGATGTTCTAAAGAGAAGAAATTCAGACAAAGAGTATATCCTATATTACTTACTAGCTGAGATCATTGCTGAACATATAACCTGTGGACAAAAGAAGGAATTGCTTATGGTCCCATCAAGCCACAGAGCATCTCAGTTAAAGTAGACCTGTCACCCAGACACAAAAAGTTGTATAATAAAAGTCCTTTTCAGATTAAACATGAAATCCAATTTCTTTTTTTTATTAAAGCATTCATAGCTGTTGTAAGCTCATTTAAAAATCTCAGCTGTCAATCAACTATTGTCTACCCCTTCTCTATGCCTTAGGCTTAGGGGCAGACAATTACTTTCACTTTCCATTCAGCACTTCCTAGTTGTCACTGCTCTCCAAACAACCCCTCCCCTGTTCTCTTCAACTTTTAATTGTGTAACCAGGTCATGGGGATGGACATCAGGTCCCCTGTTCTGGTGCACAAACAAGATTCTGAGATGATGCAGCCTTGTCTTAATAACAGTATCCACAAAATGACTCCTGCCTACTTGCTAGAATTATGACATCCCAGACTGATGGAAACAAGATTCAGATCATTTATATAGTGTAATTAAAGTTCATTTGGCTTGACTAACATGATAAAAAAGGATTCTGAATAATTGTTTTGGGTGACGGGTCCCGTTTAACTGGCAATATGGATCCCATCAGGGTATGTGCATTTCACATGAATATAAACATTGCATTACATCATATAGCTACAAAAGTATGGTAGATGTTGCTTTGCTTTGTAAAAATAAGCAGCCAAAGAAATCTATTAAATCCTCTCCATTCCTTACAATGGGGGTCTATTTTAGAGCTGTTTCACCCATCCCTAAGCAATATTCTCTGATGCCACAATTAGCCTTTTACTCCTCTTACTCCCAGGGCAAACTACTGTGTGTATAAAATAATTATGTGAGATTCTGGCATCTATGAATGTTTTATATAAGCAAGCCCAAATTAATAACACATCTGGCTGGACAGAATTTGTATTCTTGGATCATAAATAATCTTGGCTAGTGGTAAGTTATATCTACAATATATATGTTATACAAAAAGGCTAAGGTCTATATTTGGGAGTTTTCCAATTATTCCATAGAAGCACATACACTCCTGGTACCCTCCAAGCCAGGATTACAGCTTCATTTACTAGTCTCTCGCTAAAGGTTGCTAATCCCTGCTGAATTACTGCTGCTAGAGGACTGACATATTCTCCTCTGGAACACAACTGGCTTGAGGAGCTCCTTCCTCTTGCCCTACATTTTTAGGTTTGGTGATTCCTTATATAGGAATGCACTAACCCTGAAATTTGTATATTTTCCCCCAGGATCCTTGGATAGCATAGACAAGATCATTGGATAGCACAGATCTTGCCCCAGGTAACCAGGAGGAATTTTTGATTGACACATCTCAGAATTCTATGATGAGGATAGAACCCCTACAGAATTCAAAACTTATATATTAATATAGGACACTAGACCTATAGCATACATCATCACCTTTTTATTGTTGCCTCTCCTATGACTGCCTAAGGGATTTGCAACCTAATGATATTCGCTGTACTGCTGACACCTGCCTCTGGCAATACATGGGATGAGCAGTATAATTTGTGACACTAAAATACCGGGGTATCTTCAGCACCATATGTGTCGTGCATTAGCTTTTGTTTTGCCATTCTGGAAATAAAAGTTTTCTCAGCTGTTTGGATGAAACAAAACTGTTTTTCTTTGATTCTATGTCAAACAGCATTTTTCTAACTGAATGGCCCAGACATCATCACTTTAACCCTTTCACATCAGAGGTAATGTCAACATAAATGCTGGCAGCACCCAGACATTTACATTCATATAGTAATTTTATCAGATGCTTGCAAAAACACAATGGCTCATTTACATATAGTGCGGACGTGCTTAAATGTAAACAGTGTTGTAAATGTATTGATGTTATTCATTAAAAAGAATAAAAGTCATAATCAATGGGGTGCCAATTTGTTAGGCAGGGTAGAGCACTGTGAGCAACTGCACTGACGCTCGCCCACAATTGCACTGGAATTCTGGAAAAAACATGCATGCCGTTCATAAATGAGCCTTACAGTTTGTTGAAGTTAAGGGTCTAATTTAGTAAAACGGGCTAAACTATATAATTACTCATAGCAACCAGATTATTGCTATTAGGGATGCACCGAATCCACTATTTTGGATTCGGCCGAACTCCCGAATCCTTTGTGAAAGATTCGGCCGAATACCGAACCGAATCCGAACCCTAATTTGCATATGCAAATTAGGGGTGGGAAGGGGAAAACAATTTACTTCCTTGTTTTGTGACGAAAAGTCACGTGATTTCCCTCCCCATCCCTAATTTGCATATGCAAATTAGGATTCGGATTCGGTTCGGCCGGGCAGAAGGATTCGGCCGAATCCGAATCCTGCTGAAAAAGGCCGAATCTTGGCCGAATCCCGAACCGAATCCTGGATTCGGTGCATCCCTAATTGCTATACTATCTTGTAACCAGATGGTCAAAACCAATTGCTGATTAGCTGCTAATGCTAACTGCACTGGTGCAACCTAACGCTTGTGTTAGTAAATATACCATTATGTATCATGCCTTCAATAATTTTTTATATATTCATTCAATAGTGCTATATCGAGCAATTATTCATTACATTTATATTATAATCAATGTTTGTTATTTTGCTCCTTTTCTTTATTAATACTATGTGGTCTTTCTTTGGTAAATCTCTGGCTATTTATATTGGTCTGCCAACCAGATTGTTTTGCACCTCTTCTGAAGTCTTTCTCATCCCAACATTTCCAATGTTCTACAACATGTATATGATTCTAAACTTTTACAGCTGATGTGCATATTGCAGATAACAAGGTGAGACATGGGATTTGTAGCCCCAAACAATTGATTTGGCAGATCAGTCAATACAGCATTGCACTGGATTCCTTATCTGCCTAGTGATCTAACTGTTGGTAAAGCTGTCTGATTGGATATTCAGGAACATGAATACCTGTGTGGTTGCCACAAAAAACACCAGTTCAGGTAAAAAGCATAATAACTTTCTAAACTGACCTAGGATTCTGGCAAACAGAAAACAGAGGTGCTCCTGTACGATGCCATAGACAGTGGCTATTGGGCTGGTGGGATCTGCATAGGCCTCTGTGTACCTGCCATGTTCCTTTTTTTGATGGGTTCTTTCCAAGGGCAGGAACATAGGATCTTTAAAAATGATTCTACCAGCAATGTTCCCTTTAATTTCTTCTCCATTATGTGCACATATTTTAAACTTGTGTGCGCAGTTTTTAAGAACTGTGTGCTCAGGCTAGAATTAATACATCTTGCGTTTTCACACAAAATTCTTCATGAGCACCACAATTTGTTGTGTGTGCTGGTCTTAAAATTGTGTGCACACCTTAAAGGGAACATTGCCTGCCTGGCTCCTAAGGTGATCAGAATGAGAGCACTGTGTCTTTTTTACCACCTGAAGTCCCTTATGGTATTAATCTGACATTATCCACAATTGGGTGTTATCTTTGTTTTATCATATCTTAAAAAACATATTTAGAGCAAAAATGAATCATTCCTTATATGTGTGATACTTTTTTTTTATAATGATTTATTTTGTAATTACTGATGGCTCATTCTTTACTTCAGTCAGTAACTTCATATAAACTAAAATATGTTCCCAACTGACTTGACTTCTGTGCTCTGATCTCAGCATGTCCCCGTCACTGGGAATTCCCTCTTCGGAATTCCCTCTTCAACTGCACAATAGCCATGAATTTAACATCTCTCTGAAATAAATCAGTTTATTAGTATCCTTTACTTGTTATATAGCAGTGACAAGTTTTCCATTTTTTTTATTATTCAAAAACATCTTCTCAGGGGGAAGGGAATAATTAAAGGCTTGCATGGACTGACCAAGTATAGAATACAGATAATCCTCCTTATAGTTAGGTAATTTGAGAAATGAGCATCAGAGACCAAGACAGCAGGAGACCAGGAAATAAGAAGCAGTCAAATATACCATCTGTGCCAGCAGAATTTCATATTTTTCAGAAGGGGACACTTCCTAGATGGCGAATAGCTGCAGGCTGTTCATTTCTGCTTTCCTTATCATCAATCGTATAAACTCCTGGTTATTGCATTGGTAAATCATACGATATTGCAAAAGATAGATAAACAATGATTACATAAAGCTCTGTTCAAGCGCCCTGAGCCAGAGGAAAATGTTAGAAGGGCAGCATATAACCCCAGATTTACATTTTGCCCATCCCTGCTCTGTGCTGCATTACCTTCTTTATTATTGGTTGAGGAAAGCCTGGGAGAATAATTACACTAGAGGGGGATGCTTGAATGCCGTTGGGGACAGGATAACGAGGCCTAAGCACAAATGATAGAGGAAAAGGCCTGATAAATTATTCCAAACAAAAAAACTATTTAAAATGCTGTAATGTAAATAGATAATCCTTTACCCCACAACCCCCAGTCTGTTGGTAATGCCTCATTCTCTCCCTCAAGCCCATGGATATTTTACAATGGAAAAGACAAAACAGGACTGTGCTCTTAATAAAAATACAAGTAGTAGCATAAAAGAGCAACATTTAATCACCTAAATAAAGTGATAATTGTTATAGATAGTTCATATAATCAATGCAGGAGCAGGAATTTACCTACCACATCATCATTGTTTACATTTTGCACCTGCGGACATTAAATTATGGAAGAACTGCCACATATGGCACATACACTTGTAAAAGTATTGGAGCACTGAGACATAGGGCCTTTATAGATACAGGGCCAAATTTCTTGTTGGAGCGCCCTAAAGGCGGCATCATCCTGCACAAGCGCATCCATTGAAATTACAGAGGGTCAGGAAGCACAGAGGTTGTCTGTATTGTTAGACCCCAGAAAGTGCCACCAAGTTCAGGTGCGGCTGGGAGGCATGCCACCCCTTAATTTGTGCCACCCTAATCCCAGGCCTTTGTGGCCTTGCCAATGCATGGGGACATTTGCCCATATGGCAGTTACACACAGAATGGGGTGGTTACACTAGAGAATAAACATCTACAAACAGGCATGGATAGCAGCATTGGCACACATGGCACTAACTTAGATGGGATCAACCATGGTTTGGTGACAATACTAAGTGTTGAACATCATATTACACAAAAAAAAACTATGTCTGCCTTCTTGTACTGACCTGGACCCAAACTTCCATAATTTCAGAATCTTATTCATACCAAATAAACAAGACAAAATGTAGCCCCCTTGCCACTATTTCAGATTCAAGATTATATATGCTAATATTGCCAGGCCCGGATTTGTGGAAAGGCCACCTAGGCCCGGGCCTAGGGCGGCAGGATTTTAGGGGGGCGGCATGCTGCCCAACCACACCCACATTGGTTCAAAAACACTGAGGATGCGTTGGAGACAATATTTTTTTAAATTTCCCGTATGCCAATCCCCATTGCCCATGTCCCCCTGGAGGGGACAGGGGCGACGAACGGTAGTGGGCCTAGGGGCGCCCACTATGTAAATCCGGCCCTGAATATTGCAGTAGCATAAAAACTTGATGCTGATGAAGTCAATGATGCATCAATATGCATTAATAGTAACAGTGTATAATCTTTATTAATTATAAAGTGGAAATATTGGACTTACATCCCAGACTCTGGAAGATCTGGGAAGCAAGTCGTCTCACATTAGGCCACACTATTGGTATAGACGCCAGTGCTTTGTAATGTCCCAGAAAGTGACAGATGGGAAGAAGAAAACATCTCAGATAATCTGATAAATAGCCCTGAGGGACATAGAACACCTAGAATTCTACATCATCATGTGTTACCAAGTCATCAGGCTCAATCCCAACAAAATAACAACTGTGTAAATTATGATATTTTTTCCCACATTTTGAGACTTTTTTTATTTTACAGAGGGTTGAGGTTTTGTGTCAGTTTTAGTAACAAAGAATGCCCGTACCTGACAAATTCTACAGAAATCTTTGTTGTCCCACTTTTTCCTTTTAACCATAAACATAAACTCTTGGAAAGCCAAATATTCATTTAGTTCTTTCCAAATGCTAGACCAGTTCCTATATTGTTTAAAACAATGAAATTACCCATTTTTCTGATTCTAATATTGTCTATGAGGAGATCCAAATCTTAAATGATATTCATGTTTCAGGGTTTCCTGATATTTATAGGGGTGTCATAACTCTACCTGCAGGAGAATAGCCTAGCAGCCTAAAGGCCAGGGGCGTAACTATAGAGGAAGTAGACCCTGCGGTTGCAGGGGGGCCCAGGAGTGTAGGGGGCCCAGTGAGACCCTAATTAATTAGCAATTTTAATATAGCTTGGTAAAATAGGCCAACTTTTAAATATTTTGGGGCCCTAAATTGAATTTGCTATGGGGCCCAGTAACAACTAGTTACGCCACTGCTAAAGGCCTTGGCCTGGTGGAAGTGGGGATATGCTCATATGAATATGATAAAGAATAGACATAGGAGCAAAAAGAACACCCTCCTAAGTATGCTCATAGCTTATATCAAGAGACCATAAAACAAACTTTCATGCAATACCATTTGCGTGGACAGAGTTCAGGCCGCCAACCATCCATGACACACCAAAAAACCTGTTGTGCCAGCCCAAAACGAACTAACCGAAGCAACTTGCAACACACATGTGACCCAGCACACACACAAACCACCAAAACATCTATCTCCTCATTACTGCTGGGCTAGGGTAACTGATGGCTTCACCTCCATAATTCTGAATACATAGAAATTTATTATTATAGTCATTTGTAGCCTACTTTGTCAATGTTACTCTGTGGTCACATAAATATTACTCTTTGCCTTTAATTGTCCCATGCAGAACAGTTAATGAAATATAGGGTTTAGACTGAGATATGAAAAATCATGGAATAAATCGGAATCCTTCATTTTAATAGGATTAAGATTGAGATATGAAAAATCACAGCATACATCTAAAATACTGTATTATGTATACCCCAACCAAGATACTCTACCCAATACAGCCAGAAGTATTCTTCTTTTTCTGTTATAGCAGCCTCTGCTCGTCTGTGGTGGATTTCAACTACATTTTGAAACATACATTTAACATTGTTAATGAATTGTTGGTGAGAGGCCAATGTTGTTGAGGTTATTATATTATAAGTCTGTTCTGGTTGTAGATCAGTACCTTCTATTTATATTTTTCTAACTCTGCTTGAAGATCCTGACCTCCAATAATCAACCTTATCGCCTCTCATAGTCCATAGTCACATGGACTATATATGCACTAGTTCTATTCTCAGGTTCCTTATTACAACCTCCTGGCCTTTAAATGAACAATAAAAATGTAAACAGTTTCCCAAAGCAATACAATTAATACTGACGTTCTATCAACTTACTTTACAGTTTCTTGATACTTTTAGGTTCATGGCACAAGAGGCATTTTCTTCAGGGCTTTTTTCAACTGAGTTTTGCCCAAACCCAGCTGAGGGGCCTGTGATTTTGATGGGAACAACTAATAATAGGCTCCTTGGCAGTTAGAATGTCTTGTACACGATAATTTATGATCCAATAACTTTGAACTTACAATCATAGATTTTAACTATAATACACAAGAGTCCTAAATAACTTGTAAAATTTATCCATATAACTGGAGCTTAGTGATATAATCAGTTATAATTGGTACTTAGTGGTGAAACATGTTCCAGAAGAACCACTAATAAAATATTAGAAGCCACTGAGGCGTTCCAATCCAGTTCCAATCCATATTATCACCTTTTATTTATAAGGCCATGGGACTTTGCAGTGACTAATATCCTTATGTAGAGGGTATAATATTTCCTGCATGAATACTACAATATCCCTTTAATATTATTCATTTAGATTTGTCTATGCGATAGTATATCAAACATGCTATTGCCCTTGAAAAAAAAGATCAGTAAGTATTCAAAAGTAAGCATGCATAACATACACATTGAGAAAACTGTTTAAGATGAGAAAATCTAGTTCTCAAAGTTGCATGCATTCTCTTTTTGAGGAAAAAGTTATATTTTGTTTTGTAATAAATTCTACTCCAGATGGTTGTGGGTGAGTTGGGCCCAACTGGCCCTTTGTGTTCATTATAAATGTATGGTAGTCTGGACTTCTGTGACCATTTTCCAAATTTGGATTCATAATCAGAGACTGATAACTGACTGTCGCTACCGCTCCATCTGCTTTGTCAATACAATAACATACCTCCTCTAGAGTTAACCAGTGAAAAGACACCAGCACTGCGATAGCCTTTCAAATTTACATTATGATTAATATGATGAAATTTCAAGACAATTTGCATATGGGTTAGATGATTTATTTTTGATTGTGTGCGTGTTTTAATTTAACTTCTTTGTTCTGTAGGTTTTCAGTTGAATCTGCTGCCCTGTTGTGGCCTTGCCACAATTCCGGGCCTACCCACTATGGAAAGGAGAGGGATCTTAAGTTCCAGAATTTTATCACTTTACAATGGAACAAAGTGAGGGAGGGGTTGCATTACATACTTAGCACCACCAGTAGTATAACAGGGTGTCCCGTCAGCCTAGTCCAACTCTGCTAAGGATCACCTTCATTCAGTAACATTGGAATGTTAGTTGCTAAAAGACCAGAACAATCTACACTGGAGCATGTTACCATTTGAAATTTGTATGTGCCTTCGCAGAAATGTAAAATAATATACACTAAACCAGAAAGACATATTCAGAGACATGTACTGTAAATGCTACAACTTTGGGAATATTTTCACCTTGCCCCCTCCCCAGTAAATGAGCCTTATAAATTCCTTTTTACCGAGGGAGAGAAAAAAGTGAAGGGTAACCTAAAGCTATAACGTTATATAAGAAGATTTCTGTATAGTACCTGGGTGGATATAAATTTTCATTTTAGGGTAATGGTGCAGAAGCAGGCAGCAAGAAGGAACATTCTGACTTTTAGTAATGCCAGTTCATGCTTAACAGATTCATTATCCTATGATGTGTTTTTTTTTATGCCTGTGAACAGACAATGATTTGGCAGAGACGACCAGTGTGCAGCCTACAGACACTTGTAGGTCAGAAAAACAGACCCTGGCGACTATTAGGCTGCAGAAAGCAGTCCTCCACCAAATCCCTCTTGTATGGCCAGACATGTCAAGAATGAAACTGGAGACTGTATAAAGCACATTTACATAATAGAAAGCCAGACACTTTTTTTTCTTGCAGTAAAAAGCAAAAAGCTTTCTTTTTGGTAGATATTAAATTAATCAGAAAATATCTGTAAAGTGTTCACTGTAACCCTATAACTTCTATCACTTATTTAAGGATGTTGAATTAATTACATAGGTAACATAACTGGATTTGGTATGCCATAAATGTTTTCTGCTGATTAGGTGGATCAGGAAAAGCTGGTAAGCATACATTTATTGCCAAATATCAGTAAATTGTAATACTGACCCTAGGCTCAGATAATGTATTAGCGGCTAGGCCATCCTGATTTTATAGTGACTTTTCAGCACTCATAATGAATTGAAATGGAATTTTAATGGTTGTTTTCCTGCTAGCAGAAATTAGGTATACTTTATTACCATAAACAGTTTACAGGATGGTGATGATGGGGTGAAAATGAGCAAGAGAAATATATTTAAATCAACCGTATATCAGCCATACGTAGTGCTAAAGCAACAGCTTTATGTAGAGGAGAATTCACTGGTTCTATTCATTGTGGCTGATGAATGAACTTCTAATCCTTGTGAGAAGCAAAAATTAACTATGCTGTTCCCATTTTGGATGATATGACTCCTACCTTAAAGGTCCAAACTTTGACCAGGCCCACTTTTTAAGGTCTATGGGTGGGGATCCCGTAGATCATAAAATGAGTACAGACATGGTAAAATGTATCATTCAGTCATAGTTTTAAAATTATCTATAACAGTAACTACATATCCAACCAAAATCGCACCTTAAATTACTTTTGAGGTAGGTAGGGGATACCTAGGAGAGAAAATGTCCATTGTACCCAATTCTCACCAAAACTCCCCATCAGGCTGGGACTCCCCTTCCACTGGGGCAATCTGAGAAAACTTCAGAAAAACCCTGACTTGCTGAATTTGTATTACTATGAAAATGTCATAAATTATGAAAGAGTATTAATGCATATGAATTTAATCTAAGTGATAGTCACTTAGTCCTGCAGTTAATAAAATGCACGAGCATCAGAATCTGCCCAGCAGCAATCATAATAAATGTCCACAGAGGTAAAACACTGTACTCCTGAGGATTTGAATTCAAGGGGACATCCTCTAATTTACTATCTTCAGCCTAGCATTAATAACTGTTGTTGGGACATGAACGCCAGGATGGGTTCAGAGCTTTCCAAGGGATTCATCTGTGTAGAACATGTCCAAAGCAATGCAGTGCTCTTTTCTGCTAATTCTGTCACCGTAGCAACATAGAGCATGACAGGGGATAATTTAATTGCGTGCTTCTATGTGTCAGCTACATATGCTGTATAGTGCATAGACTGGATTTATACTTAATGAAGGCGGCTCACTTTAGCCAATGATGGCATTCTACTCAAGGACCTTTTCCTTCATAGCTATATCTGTTCTGCATCAGCTTCTCTTTATTACTAAGTTAGCTGGTTACTGTATATAAGTGCAAAGGAGTGCTCAAAGCTTTTCTTTTTTTTTATCTGATGTGAGACAAACCTGAATATATTGTCATCGCTACTTCTGCCCATTTTAGCCAACACCTACAGATGGAGTAACCTTTCTCTTGGTATTTTGTTTACCAAGTCCTGCCATATCACCCCATTTAAACAGATTGCCACACCTTTTACCATTAAAATGAATGCTGTCACTTCTGCCTGATGTTTTGAGAATAGCTACCTCCATCTGTAGCTTAATTTGTATTTTTGTCTGGACTGGGTAGGGTTACCACCTTTTCTGGAAAAAAGACACCGTCCTTCCTATATATTTTTTTTTCCCTATTAATAACATTGGAATCAACTGTCATTTTTATCGGCCAGGCTGATAAAATACCTGCCAGGTGGCAACCCTAGGACTGGGGCAGATATGACATCAGCAGAACCCTATGAGGATAAAAGGTAGAACTGTTGCGTAAAAACTGTTATTTTTACTTCATACTGTTTGTATTTCAAGCCTGAATTTACCATTGTCCCATTACCAATAAAAAACTGGTGAACTGCGGGTTTGGAGTTCCTGAATTACATATTCCCCAATGGAGAAAAGAATTACATTTTCCCCAAAGGAGACCACCTTACTGCCTTCTTTTATTGTCTTTACCTAAATTTAAAAAAACGCATGGCTCTAACATAACAATCCTAATAATAATAACATTGTTGAGTCATATCTGTTTGGATAATGAATGAACTTGTGACTTTAATGGGGACCTCAATATGACACCAAGTTGTAGAAGTAAATGTTTACTTGCATTTCAGTTATGTGACATGTTCAAGGGAATCTAGGTCACACTGAATCATGGCGAAGAAGCTAATGAGGGCAAAGAAGATCTACCGAAGATGTACTTTCAAACCTTCCTGAAGACTTCTGTAAATTAGGACAGTCTCCTGGATGAACGGATGTAATTCTCCAGTGGGGCCTGGGGCCAGCTTCCTTATTAGCTCATGTTACACACATCATAAATTAAACCCCACCACCTGCGTAGCATAGTTATAAAGAGCTCCTACTGGCACATCATTCTCAGCCTTAGCTTCCAAGTTGTCTGTTATCTCTTCCAGAATGCTGAAAGGAGCCAAACTCTCTATGTTCTTGCGTACTAGCAGGTGACTGACATTGGCTTTCTGTGTGCGGTGATGGTAGGGAGCGAGAGACTGAGATGGTGTTACTTTGATCTTCTGCCAGTCACATTAAAAAAAGCTTTATCCATTGCTAACACAGACATAGGGCAGGAATAGGCAACACTAGTACTTTAGCTTTTGTGGCAACAGATCCAGGCACACTTCCGACCAGCTGAGTTGGCCGAAGGGGTTGCTGAAACTTACAGTCCTACAACAGCTGGAGGGCAAAAACTGTCTATGGTTGGCCTAAGATGAAGGGATGAGATGGGGCAAGCCGTTCTTATGAACAATCTATAAAAAATCTTCTCCCAGGCTTCTCAAAAATGAAAAACTCATTTGCAACTACTCTTAAACAAAAGTACTTTGTCCATGCAGTTTCTAAATTCCATAAGTCTTTTATGCAGCCAACAATAGAGCCAAAATATCTGGGTTGAAAATAATTTCAATTCCCTGAGTTATTTCTAGTATTCAAACACCACATGTAAATAAAGCAATGGCACATTCGGATAAAAATGAACACTATCCGTTGCACAGCACCAAAGCCCTGCGTGACCCAGCTTGAAATTTTATGTCATTGAATTGAATACATGAATCATTCATGGAATAGATGTTTTAAAAAAGTTAATTGCAGTCATTTGCATAGTGTGATTGGCATTATTAGAATGAATGGTTTGTGAATCTTTACACAAATGTACTTCAGTGTCTGGTGATCTTGTTTTTGTCTGGCATGATATTAGATGTTATGCAAGTCATGGGCAAGAGCATCCATGCATGTTCAAACTAAGGGGAAACTGGATGCCACTATCTTGGGAGAGCACTGACCAAGGGAATCTCATCAGACAATAGCTTAAGGCCACAGGCATAAAATGTACTGTGTACATCTGCTGGGCCTGCTCTGAGTAGAAAGTGAATAGCAAGGGAATTGCAAAAGTACAGCCAAGTAGAGGTCAGAAGAAAGCTTACCATGATCATAATAGGCTGCGATGTGATTAACATTACCATAAACCAATGATTCATCAAGAAGTGTGACTGATATGCAAGCGCACTTCAGCTATGTGGCATTTAGTGAATGATATGTAGTAACTTGGAATAAGGCATGCTACAGAAAAAATCTTAAGCTTCTGAAGAAAAAACAAAGGAATACATTAAATATCTGAGAGGGTTCCAGCACACGCAGTAAGTGTATTCCTATAAAAGAGGGTAATTCATTTTAAGTCAATTACTATAAAATTGTGATTCAGCTATTTGTCAAACAACAAGGTTCATTTACTATTCAAGTGTAATTAGACTTAAGGTGGCCATAGACATGCTGATTTACCTTCATATGATTGTTTGGTGCCATCTCCCGACCTGCCACCAGGACCGCCATCAGAAATTGCAGGGCCCCATACGACAAAATTTCCTGGGCCCCCTGGGCTGCACCCACCGCAAGCCCCACCTACAGGTCCGCCCCCCCATCCCACAGGTCTGCCCCCCACCACACAGTAAAAAAACAAAAAAAATATTGGTGGCTAGGGTTCCCACATTTTAATAAAAAATAAAAAGATATTGGTGGTCAGGGCCTCCCTTAAAAAAACATTTGTGGCCAGGGCCCCCCCATTAAAAAATATTGGTGGCTAGGACCCCACATGAGAAAATAAATTGGTGGCCAGGGCCCCCTCCCCCACATTATGAGAAAATTGGTGGCCAGGGCCCCTTAAACATCCATGCCTTCCCGAAGTCAGCAGCTCTCAGAAAAATGGGGGGCTGGCTAATCAAGTAAGTGTGGTGTGGCCGGGCCCACCTTACCCTCTGGGCCCCCTACAACTCTCCCCCCTGTCCCCCCCGATGGCTGCCCTGCCTGCCACTAACCATTCATATCAAATAAAGTAGTAAAAGAACAGTTCAGAAGATGTTCTGCTCCTGACAGCAATCATATAAAAGTTATGTCCGACAAAAGCTGGTGACAGTCTCCCACTGAGACTGCAGAGATGCAGAGATATTATCGGTAGCCGACAGAAATTTTCTAACCTGTCCAATCAACTGAACGACCGATCGCCATCTCACGAAAAATGTCGGGACACTCCACATGTGGCCAGAAAATCCTATAAAATGGAGATTCGTAAGATCAAATCTCTACATCTATGGCCAGTTTTAAGCTGGCCATACACGGGCTGATAAAAGCTGCCAACAGAGACAGCAGCTTATTGGCCCATGTGTTGGGCCCTCCAACAGGCTTCCCCGATCAATATCTGGCCGAAAGTTGGCCAAATGTCAATCGAGCAGTGTTAAAAACCCTGTCGGATCACGGACGCATCCGTTCATGGATGCGGTCCCGCTATACGACCGCCTGTATTGCTTGCATTATGAGCTGATCGTTGGGCCTTAGAGCCCATGATCAGATCAACCTATCACCCACCTCAGTGTGGGCATATTGGGGAGACATCCGCTTGTTTGGCCAAATCGCCAAACGAGCAGATCTCTACGTGTATGGTCACCTTATATTGCACACAAGTTGCATCCACTGACCTTGTACTCTGCAGGCAACTTGCATTTTTGTACAAAAAAGAAAAGAGGGAAAAGTGTTGACTCAATAAACCTTTGGGTCTGCTCCTTCAGCTCTGTGAAATATTACAGTAAATCATTTTGGTAGAATGTTTGCTTCTGTGCTAGATGTCTGTTGAAAGAAAAAGAAAAATTTTCTGCGCCTTTTAAAAGTTATAACATATGGCGTAATTTAAAATGCTGATTTATTTTTGGAATAGTCATGTAGACTTTAGCATGATATTTATACTTATGAGATGACATAAATATTATCCACTTTTCCTTTCAAGCAATGTCAGTGTTAAATAGTGTGGTGACATCACAAAGGACAGTAATGGGCAGTGATAAAAAAAGGGCAATGACAACTGAAGAGCGATGGCTCTCCATTAGTGCTAAAGCCGACTGACCTTTTAAATGTCCATTGGTCTAAAACCAGTGGTCCAATGTACTGTAATAAGTTAATAACCACCTAGAATGTATAATAGTGATAATAATATATTCGTCTGCACAAGTATTGAAGTTAGTTGTGTCTTTCTTCTGGTTATAATAGAAATGTACAGAAGTCTATGTTGCAGGCTGAGAGAAGCAGATCTGCTCAGTTCCCTCATCTCCACTGATTTGAATCCAACCAGCCTGCGTTCACACACAGAGGAGCTGAAGCTGAGGTCAGTCCAAATACATGAAAGGAGGCATCTCTGGGCTGACCTCAGCTTCTGATGCTGCTCTCTGTTCATAGCCAGGCCCGGATTTGTGGAAAGGCCACAAAGGCCTAGGACGGCAAAATTTTAGGGGGGCAGCATGCCACCTGACCACAGCCGCATTGGTTTAGAAGCACTGGGAATTTGCGAGAGATACAATCGTTTTTAAAATGTCCTGTGCACCAATACCCAGTACTGTGGTCCCGATTCTGAAAATTTTTGCATTTGCAAAAAGGAAGGGGAGGGGACAGGGGCAAAGAACAGCAGCGGACATAGGGGCGCCTGCTATGTAAATCTGGCCCTGTTCATAGTGCCAGGTTTTTAATCTGTTTAGAGAGCAGAACCCTCTGGGTCACAAGTGCACTGTAACTGAGCACTAATGAGCATGGTCTTGCACCTCTTAGCACTCTTGCACTTGCACCCCCTGGGCCTGGCGTAGTGGAGAAAAGGCTGATTTGTTCCCATCTGCACCATCTTGAGTGCACACTGACAGACATGGCAATGGCCCATATGTGTGCACACAGGGCAGATTTCGATGGAACTATTTATATTCATTTTGATGTGTGGTGTTGGGTGTGTTTCCCGTTTGATACTATACCTGTCTGTATGCACACAAGGCAGGAAGATGGGTACAGATCAGGGTTTTTCTTCACTGCTGTATCTATGCCAGAGGAGAAAATGCTGTATGTGTCTCTGCCCTAAAAATTACTTCCTATGATGCTACATAATATTACAGTATTACAGTCTTATTCACTTTTATTTGTATGCTTGCAGCTCCTCTTCCCTGCAAGACCCTCACCATAGCTGATGTAGAAGTGTTAGGGGAATAAAGACCCATTTCTGGACAGTATAATGTACCTTTAGAATATACTGCCAATCAACCACTAATGTGTAGGGAAGGAGTCACAGGTAAATATGGCTTTTCCCAGGCCAGTTTATCAGTGCAGTTTATCTGCAGCTCTTTTTGTTTCGCCTGTACAATGTGTTACACAGACTGAAATAATTTCTATATCCATGAATCAATTTTACACTAAGATCCTGTTTCTGTGCAGCACGTGCAGCAACAGGCACTTCAGCCTGTACCACATCTCAACAGATACTGTACCTAACTTGCATGTCTATGGCAGGCAGTAAAGTCAGAGGTTTAGCCAGAGTGAGGTGCAGAGCACAGCAAGACCACGGATGCAAGTGCGTCTTGATCGATGTCACCGTAAATGACCTCTGTTTTCCCTTTCTTATAAAGCACCCTTTCTTTGCTTTTATACTTTTATTAGTCTATATTTCACAGTGGTCGAAATCATGTTCAAGTCTCATCAGTACATTTATGGGGATATTGGCCAACTTGGTACTGTATGGGCCTAGAGATAGCTAGTCACTATTCTGGCTGATCTACTATCCTGTGTTGGGCCAGATGCAGTAACTGGGTCTTTCATACCTATGTGATTTATTGTTATGGCATGGTGTGCCAATGGTGCACGGACTAACTGCTCCTTCTGTCGTAACTGTAAATACATGTATTCAACTGGTTCCATCATTCTTATAAGTCTCTTTACAAACACACCCCTTTGGAGCCATTTTTAAAGTGGTACAGACTTTAATAACATCCTGCCTGTATAGATGAAGTGAAAGATTCTCACGTCTCATCTGCTGTGCTTTTTAAGAGGCTGCTGCTATGAATATAAACGTAAGATGACTACCAGCAGTACAAGCATTATAAAATGACCAGTAAAAGCAAAGTCATTTGGACAGCTTTGGACTGTTTTGGACAAAGTAATTTACTGAAAACAATGTATGTGCAGTTTAGAACATACAGTGCAGAACTGATATGTTGTAGGCTTGGAAAGGTAGCAAAGCAGTGGTAGCACCATTCAGGCAAGGATAAAGTAGAGACAATATTTTGTCAGTAGGAGTGTTTTCCTATACCTACTCTCTGCCATCACTGGTTGCTTTGGTTCTTGACAGGTCGCTAATGATATCTGACCTTGTTCCAACCAATAGGTCATGCCTCCAGGTCTCCCTCTTGTATAGTAGTTATACTGTAGGAGTTTCCGATTTGTCAGGAGGGAGTGGGAAGAATATATGCTTTTTGTAGGAGAACTCAACAATGGTTTCATGAAGCGAGGAACCATCATGAAACAGAGTCTGGAAAACATCCAACGGGTTTAATTTCTATTAGATAAGGACAAAGACAATATACTTCAAAAAAAGGGGCAGTGTCTTTTTTCGGTTTCAAATAATAGCAAATAAGCACAAGGCATCCAGATGCCTATTTTGCATTCAGTAGTGCCTTGTTGCAGGCTGTACAAATGAATATCTGAGAGAACATTGTGTGCATTGCAGACATTATAAATACAAACACGTGCTGTCTGACGAGTGATTTTTGCCTTAGTGAAATATTTCCATTAGCTTTAGTTCCACACTGTGCTCACACTCGTCCATGACTGTTAGTGTTTGATCAAATATTCCTTTTGTTTTACTACAATCACAATTCATGCTGTTAAACTGCATATATTTTTTATGTGCACAAGTGTAAGAAATAAGGTAATAGGAGCAACAACTGGCTCATTTAAGAAGGGCTAGGCTCAAGTGTATTTTTTGCATCTTTCCCCTCTTTTGTAAATGAATGCACATACTGCTTCTTTTGGGAGAGGGTTTTGATCTTAATTGATTTTCAGGGATGATGTCAACTGATGTCATTGCAAATGTCACAAAGTCATGTGATGCCAAGGCCAACAGTCAAAATTCCTTGCACTGCTGCTTTTGAGATGCCCTTCTTCATTAATGTTGCCATAGGGGATAAAGTAAATAACAATGATCTAGGGGGTGTTGGAAAATGAATGAATTGAACATCTGAAGGGCTATAGAATTCTTGCCTGGATCTACTAAATAAATAGTAAATGCAGAACCTCTCTCAGCCTATCAGACCTTTGATGAGGTCTTCAAAGGAGAAGATCTTTGTCACGACTGTTACCCAATACCAGAACAAGTGCCAAGCACCCTGGTCTCGGCTCGGCTTCACCAGTAGTGTGACCACCGTTGGGCTTCGGGGGGAGCCCTCAGCTTACTTGGTTGCCACCTGGACTAAACGAGGGGTACAAGGCAAGATGTTCTGGCTGGCAAAGGGGCACGGCTGTTAGCAAAGTCTTTTGGGCCGAAGGTCACGGTACAAAGGATTAGGCAGAAGGATGGTCAGACAGGCTGGGTCGAGGCATTCGGACATCAGAATCGTCAGGCAGGCAAGGGTCAAACCGGGTTGTCAATCAAGGAGTTAAGCTGGAAGAGTTGTCGTAGGAAGGCGAGGGTCTGAATACAGAATTCAGAGTAGTCAAGAACAGGCTGGGTCAAACACGGGTAATCAAACAAACAGGATACAGATCAGATGCACAAGGCTCAGGAAACCACTAGAAACCAAGTTCTATCACGGGCACTGGCTGGGGGTCAGAATGGGCCTTAAATAGAGTCAAAGTTCACGCCAAAACGTACCTTTAAAAGGCCCTAAGAATCAATATGGCGCCTAGGGGAGTCCCCGCCGGTGGAGCGGCGGGCGACCCCGCCGTGCAGGTCATTTTATTACAATCTTTTACTAATACAGTATGCCCACCAATTTTGGGTCCAATCAATTTGGCAATCGGGCAAAACATGTGATCATTATTGTTGCTAGGCCAGCAGTCGGATATAGGCGATGATGAGGTCCTTGATCGGATGGGAAAAATCAAACCTGCCTGATCAAATCTAGGTGATTTTAGGCCACATATAGGTCAATGGGCCTGTCAGAGGGCCCCATACATGGGATTGGTCTGAGGGTCCAAATCGGCATCTTAAACCTGCCATGTATGACCACCTTTATTTAGCAAGATCCAATCTTTGGCCCCTGGACCAATGAATTTGTCTGGCCTAATCTTTTAGTGTATGACCAGCTTAGCTGGCTGAAAATTATACCTGTCAATATCACTAGAAGAACTGAAGCTGGATAAAGAGCATTCTGTGGATTGTTACAGATGTACTTTTAACCTTTGAGGGCTGCTGTAGATTTTGGAACTGCGTCTTAAAGCAGAGGTACATCATCTCAAGCCTAATCCAATGGCCAGCAATAGTTGACCTTTAGAAATGACAACAAATTCAATAATATGAATGAACAACAAGCCTCAGACCAATGTCAAATAAAATCGATTGATCCAAACTTATTGTCCTATATACAAAAAGGTGTGTACGGACACATCTTTTATTATTAATGCCTGCAATTCTCAAAGCAAAAGAAGCCCTGTAATTTATCTATTTAAGGCAAATTACAGGGCTTCCCTGCCCCAGGTCTCCCTTGCCCCAGACCTTGCACCTCAGGCACCAAACTAGTTGCAAATTTGTACATTATGCTACAACTGTTGAGCCTGCACACAAGTGCACTGTGTACAGTGTGCATCTACCATGGTTTGCTAGGGGGTGCAACTGCACCAGAGTCTTGGTGGAGCCCATCAGAAGGTCTGCAGCAGTGTAGAGGGGAGCCAACTAGAGACTTACAGTAAGTTTAGTGCATGGGACATCCAGTGCAATGGTAGTGCTCCAACACAAATTTTGCAACTGCCACATACTGATTGTATATGGCATTTTAATGGGAACAGTTTCTCTAGTGCTACATCTAATATTACCATACAGTTTCCCTAGTGCTACATCTAATATTACCATACATGGGAGCCAAACTCTCTAAAATTACCTTTGCTTACAGTAACAAATTGCAGCAATCCTGTTGCTAATGGTATGAAGAACTCTTTCTGATGCTGGAGGTGAAATCTTTTTTCCTCTAATCTTTATGGATGACCTTTTGTTCTCTGTATTTTCCCATGCACAAAGATTCCCAGGGACTACCTTGCACTGGCTTGAATATATTTGTACAGAGTTCTCATTCCCCCTTATAACTACCTCTTTTCCAATCAGAACAAACTCAGTTTTATTATACATTCTTCCCAAGTATAATTCTCTTGTGCAATGTCCTCTCTTTGCTGCTAAAACAGCCTTTCCCTCTTTTCACACCATCTTAAAACATTGTTGGTGGGATTTACTTCCATTCCACAAAAATATTGGGCACTGTTGTTGGGGATCCAGCCTGGCTTGTATTAGCATTAAAATACACAATAGCCATGAATATCCTGTAAATGATTTCCTTATAAACAGTGTTTAGTGATGTCGTTTGTTATAATCGGAGCATAGTGATGTAATTTTACATGACTTACTGTGTAAATAAATAAAGTACACTCTGTTGCAAAACATGAGGATATTAGAAGTCACTATGGAGCTCCAAAGCTACTAGTAGTTACTTGGCAACAAAATACTCTGCCATAGACAATACTGAGCATTGCCTCTGCTAAAACACATGTAGGCACAAATTTACTAACCTCCGAAAATTTGCCAGCAACGGCTTCACTCACAGTGCAACACTTCACCAGGCGTAGATTCACAGGACAACGCTAATTCACTAAAATCTGAAGTTGCGTCCAGGGCCCTGAACGCTGGCGAAATTGCGCTAGCATTAATGAGGCAAGCAAAGTGAAGTTGAGCTAGCGTTGCCTAATTTGCATAAGGCTAGAAGTTCAATGGACGTATATGTTGCAGCAAATACATTGCATTACACAAGTCCGGGAAACCTTAATAAAAGAAAATAGAGTTGTTATATTGCCCTACACATGAGCCCAGTGTATAGTTTATGTGCCATATGTTAGGAAATGTAGGGGGGTTACCACAAAAAAAATTTATGCTCTTTTGCAGCCCTGGAAAAAGGAAAAGACGCCAGCGTTTTTTGGGACTTAGAAAATTTTTCAACTAGATTTTGAGGAAGTCCTATCTAATCTATTGCACTTCATCTGGTCTGAGGTGGCGAAAGCAAGTCTGGCGCAAGAGGTAATGTTCAGTAATATCCGCATCTTAGTGAATTTGCATAGGTATGTCCATTCGCCAGAGTGAAAATTCGTCTGGCGTTATGGAGCGAAGTACCGCTAGAGTCTATCTCCTTCGCTAGCGAAGTTATGCCAGCGACCGTTAGTAAATCGGCGAAGTTCCGAAATGACGTCACCCTAGCGAATTTTCATCAGCATTAGTCACTTCGCCCTTTAATAAATTTGCCCCGTAGTACAAGTAGCTTCTACTAGTAGCTGTGTGTCTCCACCCTAAAGGGCTTTGCACAGGCCAGTCATTTCCACTCCACAAAGTAATACTATGTGGTCCTTGTTTTGTTCATAGGGCCAATATGGTGCTAAAACAGAAAACAACCTTTCCTTTCTTCATTTTCAAGAATGTCATTGTATTTTAAATTATGCAACGAAGGGTGTGATTGTAATAGCTAATTAATTAGAACGGGTGTCTGGATACCATTGTCCATATAGTGTATATCTAGAAACACAGCCCTTTATCAGAAAATACATATAATATTAACTGTTGATCTAATAAATCACTGCTATTAGGCAAAAAGAAGTTACAATTGTCCAGTTACACCTTTTATCTAAAATACCCTGTACATACTGCATTACTTTTAATAAATGTATGGCATCAGCAAGCACTGAAATAATAGTTTCAGTGACAACTTCAAGGTCATTAATGAACAAATGAAAAAGTGGTCCAAGGGCAGAACCTTGACATACTCCACTTACAGTGCTGGCCAAAGCAGAAAATGCCCCATTAATCATTAAATTATTTTCTTTTCATCCAGTTTTCTCTCCAAGTGCAAAGAATTGGCCCAAGACCACTGTTCTTCAATTTACGCAGAGGTCAACTGCATGTTGCAGGTAATAAATTTAGAACTGGTGCTGGGCCTCATTTATTAATGCAGGTGCTGCTGCCAGGTGTAAAAACACTAGTATTTTTGTACTATTATAATATCAAACACATAGTTTTTTGTCAAAATTCTAGTGTGCTGCTTGTGCCTATTAATGTACTGTATTCAAATTAAAAGTATACTAAGGGGCACATTTACTTAGCTCGAGTGAATGAATAGAATTAAAAATACTTCGAATTTTGAATGTTTTTTTTTTTTTGGCTACTTCGAACATCAAATTGGCTACTTCGACCTTCGACTACCACTTCGAATCGAACGTTTCGAACTAAAAATCGTTTGACTATTCGACCATTCGATAGTCGAAGTACTGTCTCTTTAAAAAAAAACTTCGGCCACCAACTTCACCAACTAAAACCTTTTCCTACGATCGTTCGAATGAACGAATTGCGGTAAATTATTTCGATATTCGAAGTCGAAGAATTTTACTTCGATGGTTGAATATCGAGGGTTAATTAACCCTCGATTTTCGACCATTAGTAAATGTGCCCCTTAATAGTAAATAAACTGAGTAATATCAGAAAAACTAGTAACACTGACTAATAAAGAAAAAATTATTGCAATTGAAATCAGTTTCAGCTATGGTTAATATACCCTGGAATTATGTTTGTAATAAAATCCACTCATTACATTTCATACGAAACACTTCTATTTCCTAGAATCTTTATCTTTACATTGTGACTGCCCCTAGTGTTTTTATATGATAACTGTTAGCACTATGAATATGGAGCAGGCATATGTTATAGAAAGAACTTTGAGCAGCAGATTTTTAATTGGATAGTCTTGGATCCACAACTGATTGCTGAATAGAGTGGTCATACATGTGACAATTATGATCTTTCCTGCGACCATGATCATTTGTTTTCACTACAAATGTTAGGAGCTGAATCAGTAGAAATACAGGTAAAACAATAGAATTCTACCTTTATCTAACGGTTCAGCATTATCCCCCTGCCAGAATCCCCCAATTTTCCATCCTTATCCAAAACTTTTGCTGATATTGGTCGCCTTGTCTCCCGCCATACACGCATCAACGTTTTGCATGATATTATCTATAATTGTATAGGGATCATTTATTGGCTGATATAAATTATAAGGATATTAGGCACCACCTCACAGGTCTCTCAGATAACAGCAAAGAGGTTGAATACTGAGTCACACACATACAAAGACTCAGATATAAATTCTAATAACCTTTATATTTTTTAATATGGGGGCATTCATGCGTTCAAGTGATACTTATAAAGAAAATGTATTTAATAGTACTTATTAGTAACATTAGTGATTTTGTGTTATTTTCTAACAATATATAAAAACAGATCTCTATGAACTCTAGAAGCCCCCCACTCACATACAATTTATGCTGGCTATCTGACTTTGACAAGACACTCTGAAATACATCAGGAAACAGTTTTTTTCCCCAAGGTATCTTTATGGGAATATCAGGTCAATGTTGGGTCATCATTAGGCCAATTTCTGAGCCCAGGAGGCTAATGGTGATCATAAAAAGCTGACCTCTAATCCTATTGTTTCATTCTTTAACCCTTATGCATTAATTTGTGAGACCCCTGTTTTGTTAAAATGTTCTAAAGTGTTCATTGTCAGACTGGGGGCTAGAAGTTGGCAAGAAAAAAACCATTCCTAATAATAACATGGACATGGCATAAGCATACACGGTCAAATGGTCGGGTGAGCAGGAGGGCCCACTGACATTAGTGTCCATCAGGAGATTTCCTAGCACCCTGATTGCCGTGAAAATGCTGTAAATAATTATGATGATGATGAACAGAAATTATAAGGAGCCATAGGAATGCTACACCTTCCCTTAACAGTCCAACAAAGCTAGCAGGTCAGCAGGAACCGCCAACAATAGCCGTTGCATGCATGAGTCTGATTGGAGAAGCCTCCTGCATAGGGAATTAACCCCCGGTGCAAATAGTCCCCAGATATGCCTGAAATCATCAGGGGATGATAGAGGGAAAAATAAAATAGATTTCCCTTTAAGCACTTTAATATTAAGAGGACTAAACGAATGTATATAATGTACAAGTATGTATATATAGTAACACAATAAAGTGTTTTAGCCTAAGTCCCTGCACCCACCTTCCTGACCAAAGCTAAAGGACAGTATTGGGGTAGTTTGTTTAGATTTGCTTCACATTAAAACTATATTTATATATTTATTTACCATGCCCTCTTGCCAGTGGCTGTTTGCAGATTCTGTGAGTGCTAGTTAAGGAAACTAGAGTGCCACAGCTTGGCAGTTACCGTGTATCACTGTTAAAATAGTAGCAGCGTTACTATTTAAAGCAATTTTCTATCGCTGGTACTGGAAAGCTCCAGTTAATGAACAGAAACATTATTCTGTACACAAACACACACACACAGCCTCATACTGTGAGGAAAGCTAATTAATTGCTTTGTACTGGATTCTGCATTTCTTTGAGCCTTGGTTATATACTGTCCTTCTCTTTCTAGGCATTTGGAGAGCAGCAATGCATTTGTTTGATTTTTCAGATGGTCAAACAGTGGAACATTCGACCCCTACAAATGGACAGGCATTGCTGCTGGTGCAAGTTCTTCATACAATAGGAGAGAAAGGAACAGAGAGCTGTGCCCTGCAGCTTGCAAGATATCTCTTCAATGAGGTTTGTGTTGTGCATCCTCCCTTGTTCCGGTGCTCTCCCCCAGTCGCTATCAACCTCTCTTTCTTTCATTAGAATCAAGTAGTTAATTAGCCCCAGCCTGTCCTCTTCCCCCTCTCTCTTTCCCTTGAACACAACAGTAATGATGTCTAATTACCAGAAGCAGTGGATTGCAGAACCATCAGGAAAATCTCTCCGGTTAAAAGCAAAACCCAGAAACCAGGCAAAGAATTAAATGTGCAATGTACTTGTTTGTAATGTTGTGGCATTGCCAAGACCTGAGGCACCAGCTGAACTTACCTCCCTTATCTTTTGATTTCACATTGCATTTTTATGTATTATTTTTTTTGCAAAGAAATCACAATGAATGATAAATACTGTACTCTGCAGAACTGTTCGATTAATATCATGATCTTTATAGTGTGGGAAATGGTTTTTAAGGACTGACATTTCTTTGCACTGCAATATGGCTGCTTTGTGGCTTTTGTTACTAAGTGATGCAGGGAAATGAGAAGATTGCAGATCATGGCTCTAACTGTACTGTACTGTAACTCACATTCCACTGAGGGTTTCCGTAAAGACAATAGCACAGGCTACTGCAGGGCTTCCTAGGTTGCTAAGTAACCACCATTCATGCCGATGCCTGACAGGCCTAAACCCTGAACGCTGTAACGGGTGAACCCCACTGTCTGTACACAATCGATAATATAATGCACCCTTCCAGAAGCAGAGGCCCTGTGAAACATCATGCTAAATGATCTAAGTGGTAACAAAAATCTGAATTCGTCCCTTCTGGGAATTTGTTATGTGAGAGGCAGGGGATGGACAAAAGCTTGATGAAGAAATGAAAGTGAAAAAAATAAAAGATAAGTTGGATATGCCTGAAATTGGAACTAAACACACCTAAACAAAATAATGACATATTGCTCAGAATGCGATTCCTGACGCTCCTCATTGAGGCAGAAAATGAACAGGGTAGCATCAAGAGAAGCTTCTTGCATCAGTAAGTTACCAGTGGAGTGGCAGGAAGAATAACCGGACAGCAACAGTGCTCCTGTTGCAAATTCAAGGTATTTAAGGTAGTCTCTTCTGCCAGTTTCATTTTCATTTCCTGTCCCATATGAGCAAGTGGCAGACAGCTGGGATGAAGGGGGGGGGGGGTGTGAGGAGAACTCCAGGCTCCTTAGTGTGTCTCTGGAACCCTCCCCACCATTAACATATTCAAGTCAGCAGCACTCATGCACATAGCTGGGGGGTTTATGAACAAGAGAGGGAATGGTTGGAAACATGGAGATCTGAATGAGGCAGAACAGCTACTGCACAGGATAGTTGTATACTGTACAATATACAGCAGCCTTACTGCAACCCCTCATTGCATAAGACTGACCTGCATGGAATGCTGCTTATTACATGCAACAAACACAGCAGCTCTATGACTCACAATTATCTGTTTTTTCCATCTTCACGAATCTAAACACAAATATTGGATCCAATGTGTTTTTTTTTTTATTTCCTCCACTAGAAGACCCAGGGGCGCAATTAACTGACTCATTCATGTTTTTCTGGAGGAAAATGAAAGTATCAGTTTGCAAATATTTCTCCCGGTGTTCTTTCTTAAAAATGATATCCCCTTCGCCCATGTCTCAAAAAAAATTTCTGGCTGTGACATTATTTGTGCTATCCACTTGCTGGGTTTGGGTGTAAAGACACAACAGTCTAAAGGAAATCTCCTGCCTAGACGCTTTTCTTTTGCACAATGTATGCTAACCATACACTATACACAGCAGGATCTGTTTTTTACTGAGGCCTCGAACCAACATCATAACAAGGGTCTATGTAGATCTGTTTAGAGAAGAACGCATCAACTTTCTAATGATGTCCTGGCCTGTGGGATTCCAAACCTACCCAATGGGAATCTGACTGATACCAACTGGGCATGCTCCAATTTTGCTCCATACGTAGCCCAATAAGCTGCTTTATTGGTCTGGGTTCAGTGGCTGATTCAATAGCTAATGGTAAAGTAAACGCAGATTATAACCTGGAGGTAATTTATGAATAAATGAAAACGCAATGGACCACTATGTAAAGTTAAACAATAGCTTGGGGTTCCAGCTTGTATATGTAAATACTGAAAAAAAATCTTACAAATGTTACAGTCTAAAATATGTCAAAGGGGGTCTCTCTGACTTACCATAAAACTAGCTGAGACCCCCAAAGCCTTCTCTATAACTATATACAGAGCACATTCCAGTACATGGCCTCAGTATAGAAACTCTGAAATAAGAGCTTGTGAGTCTCTACAGACCATTTTAATTACAATAAGAGGAACTGACAGGCTGTGATCTCTGTGTGTGGGATCAGAGTAATCAGTTCTTTCCTCTGATAACGAATGCTCCTGAGCCTGCAGAGACCACCTGTCTGTAAACTATCTGCTGATTTGATCCACTAACCAAATTTGGGAAATTAAACCCCTTATAATCCACTTCTATAAACCAAATGTGTGAATGCACAGGCCAGGAATTTAGGCTTTTCAGCCTTGCGCTGTAATCACAGCCTATCAGTTCCCTCAAAGTAATGCTCTGGGTTTTGTACACACCAGCTCCTGCACAGCAATTCAGCCACTCCTGCTGGCCAACTGACGACCCAAGTATTTGCACCTACATTAATGATTAAAAGTACCCCTCCAAATGATAATAAGGTACCCCTCCAAATGATAATGTTACTGTCTTGTCCCATGGTGAATGATGGGATGAAGCCAAAAAAATATTTTCAATTGGGAAAAGTCTTCAGTCAATATTTGGACATTTAGTTGGCATTTTTGTGGGCATTTTGCTAATGCTAATAGTGTATATAAACAAACCTACCGGTAATTCCAAACAACCACAGCAAACATATCACCAAACACCCACCTCTTCCGGATTTATTGTTTGCCACATGTAATTGTGTTATAGATTTCCTTTCTATTCAAAGTGTGTTATGTCAGTCAAATTGGCCTGCCATAGAACCAGAGGATCTCCTGGTGCACCAAGATCCTAGTGAGCCAATTGAGACAATTCCCATCAGCCTATTTTATTTCCACTATAAAACTATATAAGTTCTACATCATTTTATACTGTCTCCATATTTTTGCTGTGAGAGAGGACCCAGAAAGACAGATCTCTGATGGGCCCTAAAAGTTCTAGTTTGACAATGACAGGAACCCAGGGCTAGAGACTTTTAGGGGCCCACTGACTACTTAATATATACATATGGTGGAATTTATCTTACCTTACATTTTCCATTATCATATGTGCTAAACAAAATTACAGAAGGATACAGGGCCTGATTATACACCTAATGGTCCCCGGCCTGCAAAATATTAATGGTACTATATTAGTGGCAATTTTCTATTTATGATTACCCAATGGTACATACTACCGAAAAAGTATATTTTTATGAAATTGGTTTATTTACATAAAGCAGTGACCAGCTCCATGTTGTAGCTCCCACCCTTCCCAGCTACAGTCAGGTGATCCCACTGGTGTTTAATAAAAGGGCAGCCAAGTTTGGGAGTTTTACTTTGAAAGCAGCTAGTAAGTTGCAGGTAAAACGTAGTCCCTTTGTTAAATGTATAATGAAGCAATAGAATTCTTAATGAATCAGATGAAAATGAAGTGTAGGACTGGCCAGATATGGGATGACTTTGACTTAGTTGGCCAGCTTAAATATATTGCAATTTATGGACAAACAATCCCTGTTTTGTTTAAAGGGTAAGGCATTTTTTAGTAGCAGTATGCACAAAATGTCTCTGTCTTAAATATATTGATAATGGGTTGAGTGCAGAGGACTCTTGTATTTGACCATAAAGCAGGTTTTACATATGAGCTGATTTATATTTTTATAGAGATCTACATTCTTCTGGGTTTTTTTTATTTAAATTGTTATTCAACAGCTCTGCAATTTGCAATTTTATCAATCAGGTTACTAGGGTCTCAATTACCCTAGCAACCAAACCTTTAGTTAAACGAGACTGGAATATGAGAGGTACTAAATAGAAGGATAAGTAATAAAAATTAGCAATAACATTACATGAGTAGACTTACAGAGAATTTGTTTTTAGATGACCCCCATTTGAAAGCTGGAAAGAGTCAGAAAAAGAAGGCGAATAATTAAAAAAAATAAATATGAAGACCAACTGAAAGGTTGCTTAGAATTCTATAATTTACTTCACGTTAACCTAAAGATGAACCACACCTTTAATGTGGTTGCAGAGTGGTGTGGTGGGAACTTTCTCAATAGCAATTGGGGTGTGGGTTTACTTGTCAATTAAAAAAGACATCGATATACCTCCTGGCAGTGCTGGTTAAACAGTAGCCAGCCATATGTTTTATTGGTGTCCTAACTGAATGCATTATTGCATTGCAAGTAAAAACAACTCTTGCTTTCCTATGATTGCTATGCTGCTACACACACAAAATTTACTTTAGAATAGAAATACAATGTAGAAGTATGGTGGGAACAGAGCTTGTAAATAGCAGCTAAGGCCCTGTGGACTTGCTCCCCTCACACTCCACAAGAGGTTCAGCAAAAACTCCCCTGCCTTTCTGCCCATGGTTTACCTTTTCATGGCTGCGGTGGGCTATAAGTGGGTGTGGGCATGGGTGTACCCCCGTACTTATGCATACCTCCCAACTGTACTGTTTTTCACAGGACAGTCCCGATCTTGACAGCTCAACTTGCAGTCCCAGGTTTGTTACTGAGCCCAGAGAGGCCCTGAGGCCGAGAGACCAGAATATGTGCCAGGTGCATTTCTAGATACTTTTGTAACAATTTAAGATAAGCAAAGAAACAATTTAAGCAGATAAGCAGGTATTTTGGGGAAACTGTGATTTGCAGCTTAAAGGGCAATTCACCTTCATCAGCAAAACTGGAACAACACATAAAAACCACAGAAATGTGTTCAAACGTTCATAACCTACCAAATTTTGTAAAATTAACATGGTAATTAAGGGGTGTGGCCACCAAAATGGGTGTGGCCCACTCTCTGTACAGCAATTCTTTTTGTCCCTTTTCTATTTCCAAATTGTTGGGAGGTATTCTTATGCCACTACGGCCTCATTCTGCAGTTTTCAGTTGCGATAAAAGATGGAGAGGGGTCTACCTGATGACAGCAAAATTCCCGAAGTACCAAGGGTTTACTGATACCAACATAACAGCATTTCATAAACCTTGATATTTGTCCCAAAATTTGTCTCTGCCCCTGTGCAGCTTACAAGATTTGTCAGATAAATTCCTATCAGTGGCACACCAAATTAATAAAAAAAAATAAGTAAAAAGGATGTAAATCTTAGAACAAAAACATTGTGCCTACTACACAATTTAAAATTGTGATGCCCGCCCAACAGATGTTGCTCGATTCTAACGGGATCCCCAAATGTTAGGGAGACGTACAATGTAAAGAAAATCAAGGGTATCCCCATATCTAAAAGATAAAGAAAAATGTTTAACTAAGCCAGGAAAGCATATTACATACCTCCCAACATTTTGGAAATAGAAAGAGGGACAAAAATATTTGCCACGCTACAAAAAACTTGACATTTTTTGACCACGCTACTTTTTTTGGCTACCCCCTTATTACCATGTTTTAAAAAAATTGCCAAGTTATGAAAGTTTGAACACATTTCTGTGTTTTTTATGTGTTATTACAGTTTTGCTAATGAAGGTGATTTGTCCTTTAAGCTGCAAGTCACAGTTTCCCCAAGAGACCTGCTTATCTTAAATTGTTACAATTGTTTCTTTGCTTATCTTAAATTGTTACAAAAGTATCTATAAATGCACCTGGCACATATTCTGGGCTTTCTGCAAAAAGCCAATTATATTAGAAACGTTGAATCTTTTTCTGGCTCTTCAGGGCAGGAGATCAAAGAGAAAGTTGGGACATTTCAGTAACAAACCCCAGACTGCAGGTTGAGCTGTCAAAATCGGGGCTGTCCCATGAAAAACAGGACAGTTGGGAGGTACCCTATACCATTTGTTGTTTACTGTGTGCCACTATACGATTATGCACACTGGAGGGCACTAATGATAAACAGAGAGATTCTAAATTACAGTAAGTAGGAAAACGTATGTAGATATTTTAAATTGTACTTTGTATCTTTGGATTTAATATCAAGATTCAATACACACTGTAAAGCAAGATATTTACAAGATGGGGACTCGAGACACAGAAGGGTATCCCTGTGCCACTGGTTGTCACACACACACTCTGAATTGCAACTGTAACTGCTTGGATATCTCATCTGCTGTGAGACTCCCATGTGTTTAATCTGAAAATCTACATAATCTGCTTTGATACTGTGAGACCCTGAGTGATTTTGGACGGTTTTAAAAAGCTCTTTACAGAATTGGCAAGTGATCACAAATACACATGCTTCTTGGATATATAGACACATGGTTATTAGATTTGCATTTTCCTGGATTTCTTGCTTGACTATTTGGTCGGAAAGGTAAAATAATACATTTTATTATTCCATCAATATCATTATTACAGTTTACAGAGAAAAAACCCTTGCTATCCAGCAACAGGATGGCCCATGTAATCTAGTTTTTACCAACCCATCTGTCCATACACAAACCCCACACTCCAATCACCAAGCAATCCCTGCCAGTGCTTTTAGCAACCAGCAGCAAATGTAATGCTCAGGCAGTCTATTGGCTTGTCCAACTGTAGAGCTAGGGTGAATAAACTAGTCAGAGAGATACAAGCACTCCAAAACAGAGCACAGAGACCTGTGTTTGCCCTATGGATATGTCAGCAAAGTAAACGACCCCTATAGTGACTGTGAGGGTTAAAGGGACGGTTCACCTTTAAGTTAACTTTTTGTATATTATAGAATGTCTAATGCTAAGCAACTTTTCAACTGGCCTTCCTTTTTTGATAGTTTTTTAATTATTTGCCTTCTTCTGACTCAAGCTTTCAAATGGGGGTCGCTGACCCCATCCACTAAGCAAATGCTCTGTAAAGTTACAAATGTATTGTTATTGCTACTTTTTATTAGTCTTCTTTCTATTCAGGCCTCTACTATTCATATCCAAGGCTCCTATGCATGGTTGCTATGGCAATTTCAACCCTAGCAACCAGATTGCTGAAATTGCAAACCGGAGAGTTGTTGAATAAAAAGCTAAATAACTCAAAAACAAAATTAAAGCAGATTGCAAATTGTCTCAGAATATCACTCTCTCCATCAAACTAAAAGTTAATTTAAAAGTGAACAACCCTTTAAATGTTTTTTTTTTTCAGTCCTTCTCATATTAACCTTCCATTCTGATTTCAAAACTACTACCTAATTGCTAGGGCAATCAATTCTTAGATAGCAGTTAAAAATCCAAGTGCGACAGCCACAGAAGAAGTAAATAAGTAAAAAAAAAACTTTAACTGTTAAATTATACCTTTATAGTGTGCATGAGAGATAAAATGCTGGACAGTTCCCCTCCAAAATATGGAAACTAGTCCCCAGAGTTCTGCTTTTTAAAAGTTCTAAGAACTCAGTTCTAAGAAGCATATTTGCCTTCATATCTGCTGCTGGAAATTTCATTGGCTGGTACCATCCGATAAATACCCAGAATGAAGATTTTAAGCTTTTGTAAATGCTGCCAAAATAAAAGCTACGATACTGTTAGGAACTATGATCGTCCAATAGTAACCTGCCATGTCATGGCTCAGCTTGCTGATAGCAATGTGTTAGGCTCCAGCAAGGGGAGCACCACTAGCACAGGTGATGATAGATTATTAAATGAACTGCAAAATCAGTTATCACTCACCTGTAATCATCGCCCTACACCAATTCATTCATATTAATGAAAGGAACGACTAAATAATCTATCAGCCAGTAACTGGTAAAATAACAATTTCAAGTAAAATAAAGGTGGCTGTTCTAGGTGCAAATACACATTGTTATTGTGATGTTTTGCATACAACGAAAATGTCATTAAAGAGCAATTAAATATCCTTAACCCTTATATTTATGTTGTTTTATTCTATTGGAAGTAGCCTCTGTAAAGGCTAAATATTCAGTATAATTTTGCCAACTTCCTCCAAAAGATGGAAAATGATGAGAGAGAGCCATGATTGGGTTATTCCTTAGACAAGATATGTCTGTCACAACCTACTTACAGAGTTCCTCGGGATAAGAAAAGGCTCCCTGTGTGTCCCTTTGTGTTTAGAGCTATCTGTGCTATGCTAGGGTGCTGCCACTGGCAATGGTGCATTCACAGAAAAAGGCAGGGACATTTAGCAGGACCATATCAGTCTATAGAGTCCTCCATGTAAAACTTGTAGCTGTCCAGCATACAGTCAGCTGTAAATGATGGCAGGTGGAGGATACTGGGAAATGTAGTGCACAACAGCCCTGATCTGGAACAGCAAACAATAAATGTATGTCGTATTCTTAAAAGAGACTGGTGATTGCTGAATTCTAATGGGTGACGCTTATAGGGGGCCCCTTATATATATAAAGTAATTAATGAGCCTCCTTTTAGTGAAGGCAAATAGCTGCTGATTAGGTGACACATTGTAGACAAAGCAGATGTGAGATGGAGTGTCATGATAAAATGTATTTGCAGCCCCAGCTCAGCCTCCCACAGGAGATGGTCAGGTAGGCTGAGTAGCAGCAGAGTAGGCAGGTTCCCGCTACTAAGTAACAGCAGTGTTGCTCACAGTCCCATCACTAATGGGTCACCTCCCCACAGCACTTGCACATCCCCCCATTACACAGTCCTGGTCTGCATCAGTCCCACCACCACCCCCGCCTGCGCCTGCTCCCATCCTGGGGATAAACACCCCCCCCCCCAAAAAAAAAAGAAGAGAAAATACAGGGGATACAGCCTGTTACCAAGGAACAGGGACTGGGCTATAGGGATCAGGACAGGCAGAGAGGGATGGGAAGCAAATGGCAAATACCAAGACAGCAAACACATGTGTGACCTGCAGCTCAATCCTGTGGCTGATACCTATGCCTATTGGATCATGTAGCAGATGGTGCTGCTAAAATCATGAGTATCCCATGTAGCGTTGATCGCAGTGTGTCGCACAATGGGCAGCAGTAGCACAGGGCAGTGAGGGCTGAAAACAAAGAGAGGTGCAGTGTGTGTGGCACAAAGCTTGGGCCGGACTCCCGTGCCAGTCAGTCTGGGTGGGAATAGCAATGGGCACCACTAGGTCCCCTCTCTCCCTGTCACTTCTACACTGAGACAAATGAAAAGACACTGACCGTAGTCTTGACAGGGACGAAGAGCACTTGCTGCTCCCCGGCGTTCAGCTCGTCCGCGTCCCCCAACTGGAAGCCCTTCGATTTCACCCAGAATTTGAATTTAGCGTTATCCGTGGAGCTGGACTCGGAGCCATTGAGCAACTGCACGATCCGCTCATATTTCTTACGGGTCACTGTCTTGGTCTTGCCCGAATCCCCATAAGTCCTGAGGCACCAGTCCTGGAACTGACGGTACATGTCCCGATCGCTGTCCATGATCCCGACCCCCCCAAGCGCCCGTCTCGGCTCGTTCCCCTCGCGCACTCGGCACCTGTTCTCCCGGCTCTTACACTGTGCCCCCCCCCCGTCTGGCAGCAGGTGAGATGTCCCGGGCTGCAGGGTCTGATCCAGTCGATTCAGTGATATGTCCGTGTGCCCAACTGCAGGCTGCTGGGTGTGTGGGGGAGGGAGAGAGAAGTCTCAGATGTTTTTGTTCTCCCTCTACGTGCTCCGTCTCCCTTGTGCTGAGCGGCCAGGACTATCCCAGTGGCCCCGGGAGCAACTATCCCGGCACAGGGGCCCTTGAATGAGCAGCAGTCGCATATGCTACTTACACCCTACGTGTCCCTGTCTCTCTTGTCTTTATCCCGAATGGGACAGGTAGGAGGGAGGCGGCCGATCCCCGGGGCAGTAGCGGCAGCAGCAATAGTCTCTCTCCCTGGTGCTGAATGACAACACTACAGTAGCCTGCTCGTGTAGCCCCCGCGGTGCATACAGGTTGGCTGGAAACTTCCTATCGGCGGCGCTTGGATTTCCCAGGTTGGTAAGTTTCTCAGGGCAGTTCTGTCCCACGTATTCACTTCAGCCCCAGCCCCGCGCCTTGCTGGAGAATACTACGACTAATAAGGAAAGGTCTGGCTGTGACAATGGAGACAATGCGAGGCTGAACGCTTGGAGGATTAGGAACTGCTGCTAGGGGGCACATTGCCCACACAGGACACTGAGGAAATAGCACATCCCAATCCCACACCCTCCTCCCCTGAGACAAGTGCCGGGTGACGCCGCTACACGAGCCTCTGCCTCTCTCCTCTCAGGACATGAGACGTCTCTCCTGCCCCCTCCTATCCTGCTCTGAAAGTAGCTGCCCCCTCGCTTGCTTCTTCCAGATCCCCTCTTATAATAAGCAGTCGTCCGGTTGTACCCGCAGCTGTCACTCTAGTTGCACCCGGTCACAATCGTCCGGCTCAGCTGCCTCTGGGCGCAATTGGGCAAAGGACACGCTCACAATCGCCTCTTCTACCCTCCCCCTGCCGGGCTGCTCCTGTCTCCTGTCCCAGAGGCGAGAGAAGTAATTATCAGGCTGCTGTTTCCAGGCTCTGCGCGGTGCTTTATTGGTTGGTCTAGCGGCGACTGGAGCCGGCCCGGGACTGACAGCCCAGACTCCTTGTCTTCTTTAAATGGCTGCTTGCCTCTTTATAAGTTGTCTGCTGCCACCTACTGGCCACGCGTGTCGTAGCCGGCGAAAAACCAGCGTTCCATTCACTACAGAAACCTTTGTATTAAAAAGGAACCTTTCAGCATCCCGTCAGGTCTCTTTCCACTCCCAGCAGAGATAGTAGAGAAATTTCTATTTGGAGATTGCTTTGTAATATTATTATATAATACACAAAAGCCATGAATATCTTGTAAATTATATCCTTATAAACGGTGAGTACTGATGCCATCAGTTATAAACGGTGAGTTCTGATGTTATTTCTGTCACATGACTCACTGAAACTTGTGTATTATAATAAATAAAGTACCCCCCAGTTGCAAAATATGAGGATGTTAGAAGTTACCTCGGAGTTCCATGACCTGTATAAAAACTCTTGGCCTTCAGCCTCGTGTTTTTATATGGTCATGAAACTCCTCGGTAACTTATAATATCCTTATATTTTACAAGAGGGGGTACTTTATTCACTATATTCAGTACCATGGCATTTTTGGTAGATTTGATCCTTGGGTTATCTTCGGTATCCAGTTTTGGGGAAAGCACTGATATTTAATTCAGAGTCCTGTGCAGTCTGCAAAGTTTCACCGGTGTAAGAATAAATTTACTTTTGGGTGGATTAATAGGGTGGAGGCCACTGGGCTACACTTTCCACAGGCTTTCCACATTCATATTCAGAAATATACAACTAATCAGGGTCACTGGCAGGGCTGGATTTACATAGTGGGTGCCCCTAGGCCCACTGCCATTCGTCGCCCCTGTCCCCCTGTTACTTTATTCATGCAAATTTTCATCATTGGGACTGGAGCAATGGGGTTTGGTGCAAGGGAAATTAAAAAAATTATTTTATCTCCAGCGTATCCCCAGTGTTTTTGAACCAATGTGGGTGTGGTTGGGCAACATGCCACCCCCTAAAATTCTGCCACCCAAGGCCCACAAATCCAGGCCTGGTCACTAGTGCACCTGGAGACACAAGGAGAACATTATCTCTTTTTTTTTGATTATAATTTGTATTTTCTTTTATATTTATTTTTATCTGTGCTGCTGGACCTTGGCCCAGAAGTGTTGGGTTCTGCGCACAATAATGACACCACTAGCACGCAACAAACCCAATATGTCTTAGAGAGCTCAGCCGCATGCCACTCACATGCCTTGTCTTGTATAGTTACCTACCCTTCTCCCAGCAGGTACAATCACGACTGGACCACGGCACAACAGCACACATAAAAAGACATTTTTTTTTTGAAAAAGTTTGTTGGGACCCTAATTATTCTGAGTTCCTAGATTATAGCCTAGGGTAGCCTATTCATTAATCTGGTCCCCCTAAACTTTCTATGATGGCACATTCCTTTAAAGCGACCATAAGTAGTTTAAAGGAATTTCAGAGGTATAAGCATTTGAGTGCAGACAACTGGCAATAAAGCCAAATCACCAGGCCAATTGTACTGATTTGCAACAATCATCACAAATTAAAAGGCCAGAAAAAAGATAAAAACCAGATAGATAAGGATCCCTATGGCAGGCATCAACTTGAGCATAACAGTAATATACAAGGGAATTTGGCACCAGACATTCATTGTAGTCCCAGACAGGTAGACCAGCCACATCATTATATGTACCCCATGTCCTGCAAAAGTGCCCACAAGAGATTTCACGGGTAACAGGAAATCTGGAGTAAAAGAGTTTCACAATGCCAGGCCCATGAATGGCTTTTGAATTATCAACCCAATACAGTATATTTTTTCAGGACAGCCAGTCAGCAAGGCACAATAATAAGAGGAGGCATTTTGCATATAAGGTTTGAGAGAAAGAAACATAAAAGAAATCTGAAATGCGAAGGTTGAAAGGAAGAGCGAAATTAAAGGGACGATTCACCTTCATGTTAAATTTTAGTCTGTTATAGAATGCCCTATTCCTAGCAACTTTGCCATTTGTCTTCATGATTTATTGTTTATAGTTTCTGAATTATTTGCCTTCCTCTCATGCCTCTTTTCAGATTTCAAATGTGGGTCACTGACCCTGGCAGCCAAAAACTACCGTGAGGTTACAGTTTTATAGTTATTGTTACTTTGTATTATTTATCTTTCCATGTAGGCCCTCTCCTATTTATATTCCTGTCTTTCAGTCAAACCACTGCCTAGTTGCTAGGGTAAATAAAACCATAGCACACAGATAGTTGCTGAAATACCATACTGGAGAACTGCTGAACCAAAATCCTGGATTCAGTGAATCCTTAATGTTAATCTTAAAGGAATTACAAGATGGAGACCACAAGCACAAAAAGGAAAGATGTTCATGGCCTCATGTCCATGTTTCAGACAAATGCAGAATAGGGAAGGAGCTCAAAAGATGTTGAGATGTAATCCAAAGAAGACATTGCTGTGTAGGTGGTGGACATCTTTAACTAAAAACATTACTCAGAGGGGGACAAATGTGCTATTTTACATAATCAGTCAGCATCACAAGAATGATTGGCATGCCAGTGGCATGTGGCAGTGGGAAGATCAGCAATAAAACCCATAGAAAATATTAGTCAACAAGAACAGTAAATGACACTTAATGGTTGCTTTTAAGCCTTTGATGTAATAGTTGGCAAATGACAGGAAATTTGAAGTCTCGTAACCTGCTCTGCTCTAGAGCATTACTAAACTAGCTCTGGAAGATGCAAAAAAAGATAAGATATTATGGAGTATTATTACACCGAAATACACACTCCACTGTGTGACTCTCACAATAGGAATCTGAAAAGATTAATTAATTATAATTAATATACTTAAAAATAATTAAAATACTTCACCATAATCACTAAGGAGACACATCCACCAGTTAATATGCATTGAATTAATATGCATTGATTAATGACAGATCTATATTAAAATCAAACCATAAAGGTGCATTTTTTTACGTGTGCTCACAAACCAAAATACATTACTTTTACTTTGGCATTAGTATGGTTACAAATGCCTGCATCTAAAATATATACACCTAGGGACTGTTTTATTAAGCCGCGACTTTTTCGGATCTGGCTTTTTCACACCAAAAATCCTAAAAGCCATAAGGGAAAAAAGTGAGATTTTTCTGAATTTTTTAGGAGACAAAATTGCAACAGTTTCCGAATACGCCAACAGTTAAGACTATCCCCTGTCGAAAACATGTAGCAGTCAATACCAGATGTCACTTTAACAACAGGAAGATCTTTCTGTGATTCATAGTTTTTGACTCTGACTTTTGCAGTTTGCAGTTTTAGAGAAAGTGAGTTTATCCATGGTCTCAAAAATCTCTAAAATCATGAAAATTAGACTGTTGATAAATAGGCCTCCACATGTAAAATCATTATTTACGAACTGTGTTAAAATAGACCAGTCTTTTTGATTTATGGTTTGATATTTTAATAGGTAGATGCAATCTCCTTAACGATTATGGTGGGATCTTTTATCTATTGACACCTTTTTGGTTTCCGTTTTCTTCATATGAGGAGTGTCAAACAGTGGTATACATATTTGTGTATAATACGACACTAAAAAAAACCTTCTCTGTTTTTTGTTAACATGCTCTGGAGTTGGCTGAGGCTGTCTTAGAGTGGAGTTTATAGTGGGGAAAAAGATAAAGATGGCAGTAGGACATCTCTACCATCCTTTACCGTGGAGATTTGTCATCACTGTATGTCCTTTCTTGGTTACATGATCTCCTCTGTTGGCTGGCTGGCTTCAGTTGTTTAAAGGAACATAAACAGTAAACAATTTTAGCAAAAACAATACATTCTATACAAATACATACTACGACCCACGGAAGCCAGCCAGCCAACAGAGGAGATCATGCATCCAAGAAATACTTTGATGAATAGGAGCATGTTTTGGTGTTCACATATGGGTTCTCTCTCAAGCACTGAATGACATTTATTCTACTCTTCAAATGAAGAGTAAACCAAGATATCATCAATACTTTTACAAAACACAGGAAATAAATCCCAGAGGATATCATCATTTTGATTTTGAAAGACAGCAGGAGCATTGACGAGGTCAAAGTACATGACAGAACAGCATATGAGCATTGAAGGCAGTTTTTCATTCATCACTCTGACATACACTAATACATGGATACGGTTATATCCCAATTTATATTCAATTAGTAAACTTATAAAAGATCTTAGCCACTTAAAGTGTGATACAAGGGGAAGGGGTAAGCGTAAAATCATCTACTTATCGTTATACTGATGGGGTGGAAACGATCGTATTGTTGTAAAAAATATATCCCAACAGTTGACAGGTTTAAATATTTTCCTTGTGAAACTATGGAATTGGTCAGTGAATGGGACAGTCAGATAATCAATAAAGGGACAGACATTGATCAGTTAAGATATGCGAGATCTTACAGCCAATGCAAGATACAACCAAAGTCTCCTTAAATATGGTTTACCACAGATGGGTGAATCGTTCGTTCAATCGTTTGTAAAATCATTCACAGAGTGCCAACAAAATGTGCCCCTGTATGGCCAGCTTAAGTTAAAAATTGTGCATTACAGGATTCTGTTAAATTGCATAATTCAGTCCCTGAAGAGGCCGACTACTAAACAGGAAAATACAATTTTGTTGTTGTTAGAGTTAATGTCTTGAAGATTAGAAGTCAGCACTCACCCATAGGGTATATTGGACGCAGGTGCAGGTCTAAGGTGGCCACTTCCACCGGTTCTGTAAACACAATGTCGAAAAGCAGACAGCACCACACTTGAAGTAAATTCTTAAAATGCCTTTATTCCAAAAGGGCTTATTTCAGCATGGACAAAATAGCAGCGACGTTTCAGGCGTACAATCGCCTTTTATCAGCTTGATAAAAGGCGATTGTACGCCTGAAACGTCGCTGCTATTTTGTCCATGCTGAAATAAGCCCTTTTGGAATAAAGGCATTTTAAGAATTTACTTCAAGTGTGATGCTGTCTGCTTTTCGACATTGTGGTTAGAGTTAATGTTACAAACTGTTGATCCTATAATTTAGCTAGATTGCCATTTTGTAGACTGAAATTATTGTTTTAACAAAAAAAGTAAGGTGCATGCTGGTTTAGAGTGGGTTGTTCTGTTCTGGGGATTTATTTTGTCTTCCTTTGGAAGAATTTAGCAGATGTTTTGTTGAACCTTTCTGAATATCAGAATAAACTGACTAAAGTTTTAGTTATATACTGCTTTTTTTAATATCGATATTGCCATAATCTCACCTGCTGGGTCTCAACCAGAAAAAAAGAAGTCACAAAGAGCAATAATACACTGATACAAGATAAAAGTGCAATCGGGCCCATTGATAATCACATTCAATTAGTTCCCCTTAATGATTAGTGACTGGATAATCTACTATATATCATACAATGCTATATATTGCATGATATATAGTAGACTGCCCATTCACTTGTAATTGAGTGTACCTTTTGTATATGAGTATTAAAGGGTCCTAATGCACATTTATATTTCATTGTCATGTCATACTATCTATCCATATTTAAAAAATATGTTTCAGTGTAGTTGATTCTCAAATATTCAAACAATATATGCTTTGGATGCTGTTTTTAGTGAATGTTTTGGTTTGCAGAAGTTTAAAATGCAATTACTTGAGCTTAATAGTATTCTGGACTTTGTACTGGTTTGAATGTAGTCAGTAAAATGTTTTATTGTGTCAGCAGAGTATTCGGTTTTGAAAAAAAAAAAAATATATATATATATATATATATATATATATATATATATACTCAGTCCTGCACAATTACCACTTTAAACTGTAACATTGTTGCTGAATAGTTTTTTCAAGGATGCGTTAGTATTTTTCCTTTTTAAGCTTTATAGAAGGAGTAATTGGTAAATATTGTTTTTCATTTTGTAGCATCTGTAAAACAACTATTATGTATGCTATTGCATTATTCTAGGCCAGAGCTGCATAAAAAGTTTTTTTTAAACACATTCATGTTCATAAGGGCAATGGTGTTAGAGATGATAATGGTCACATTGTTTTATTTGTTTAACCTGCTAGTGTATTCCAAATAGTGGCAGATCTCTGCATGAAATGCTGCAGTCATTTGCTATTAGGTGGGCTCTTGGTACACAGGGAAATGAGAAAATGTTGAACAGGTGGGATGGGGCAAGCATATTGTATGAAAAGTTAGGCACAACATGAGGACAGCCAAAATCAGAAACAGCATGAGGACAGTCAAAGCTAGACTCCAGGATACATGGTCGACAGAGTCATAGTATCCTTGTCTGCAGGCCCAAATCCCATAATTGGTACAAAGCCCAGTGAACTGGAGAATAAAGTCCCAGAAGGCAGTGGATTGGAGGCAACAAACCCAGGGCTAGGGCATTGGAAACATGCCCAGAGGCGTGAGTCCCAGAGGCAACAGGTGCAGAGGGCAGAGCATTAGAAGCAACAGGCAGAGTCACCCATGTGGCTGTATAAACACATGTAGAGAAACCTGAGTAGCAAAATGGATAGAAAACTGAGAATCAGAGTTCATCACTCCACCACATGTAAATGGTTGGAGGATTTCCTCAATATCATTGTCCAATGAGCAGTCAAAAAGCTACACATTCCAACTCTTCAAACAGAAATTTAGACACACAAGGCAATACATCTTTATATTGCTTTTATTTCTGTGGCAGAATTGTTAGAATGATTTATTCTTAGCTATTTGCTTTACTGCTGATGTATAACTACATCTCTAACGTTTCACACTACACAGAATGTTTTGCAAATGGTGTGCACACCCGAAGGCCGGTATACACGGTCTGCCTGGGATTGATCGCAGGAGACCAACAGAAAAAGACGTCAAAGATGTCCCATTTAGGGATGTATGGTAGTGCAAATGAACTATTACCTCCCACCAGGAGAGCACAATAACCATACTCCCCCATGGGAATCCAGCAGAATGTGTGAGAGTAAAGGGAAGGCGCACATCCAGGTGGTTAGTTCAAGGAAGAGTTACCATGGCGACCCTTCAGGGTTGAACCAACAAAAAAAAAAGAGAAACCCTGCAGATCAGCTGACATCATTAGCTTAGGACCTAATTATTGCTTATTAGAGCAGCATATGAGACAAGGGGACAGCTGCTAGTGAGGACACAATTTTTTTGTGTGTGTCAGATCTGTTAGCATAGGACAGGCCAAACAAATCCCCACAGTGCTCAAATTATCTTACAGAATCTCAGCACGGTAACTGCCAGCTAACCACCACAGTGCTTCTGCAACCCTGTAGCATTTGGATCCTCTAAAACAAAACTGCCAGCCACTCTTGCCATATGATCTGACAAGAGGTGATCTCATCATGAAAAAGTCAATAAAGTTGCCATGATACCAAGATTACTTAGTCACAGCTCTCTTGATAAAGGCTGTGTATCTATATGATTTCCTGACACTTCAGCAAATCGCAGGCAGAATGAGATGGGAAGGCTGTCATGTGAAGATCAGGCTCAATTCACAACATTTGGATTTCCAAATACTTCTGGTTTAGTCAACAAGCTCATTCCCCCTGTACATTAAACACTTTATAAAAGGGAAACTGACACCATTTTAAAATTTATTAGATGCCAATCCAGGGGCCAATATCTGACTTTAAATGGGACCCTTGGCAAATACGTTAATCTTGGGATATTAAAGAAGGTCCTTAGAAAGGCACTTCATAAATCTCAAAATTATGCCAGTATCCCTTTATGAAATGTGTGATCTGCACAGAGGAATGTCTGACACTTCTACAGAGTAACATAGAGATGGTATTATGGACAACCTTATTCCAATCCGGTTATTCATTGCAGACAACCACTCAAAAACCATAAGATCATCTTTGATCACTAATTAAAATCTAATTTTGGAACATGGTGCACACCATACAGTGTGGTGTAGAATCACTAAAGTATAGTTTCTGTTACTTTTATGGTGTTGTGTAGCTATTACACTTCCTGCATGTATCAAAACATAGAGGCCGACCTTCTGGCAAATTTTAGGATTTAAGTATCGGTTCCCACTTTGCTTCTCTCCTATCCCTCAGAAGCCATGTTCCAATATCTTGCACTGATGAGATCTAACAAGAAGAGACTGCAAGTTTGGATATATGGCTCTGAACCAATAGGCTGTATCTGTGGTATGAACCAGAGGTTCTGGATGCATAGTTGGCCAAAGGGACATAAAGGAGTGATTCGCCCATGATGCCCTATGGGAGAACCAAAACTCTAATTTTTGGTATCTAGGCAGTGCTGTGTGTATGGCATGAGACAAGTAAATACCTTCTGCTTTACTTTGCAGTATAAACCACCGCCTTCTGCTCTTCGATGGCAAAGTGCAAATGGGATGCTTTGCTCCATTGTCCATGGTTCAGGTGTCAATTAGTTGCTGGAACTTTGCATATGTTCAGGCAGGACCGCCATCAGAAATCACAGGGCCCCATACGACAACATTTCCTGGGCCCCCTGGAAAATTCCAGGTCCGCCCTCCCCACCCCACAGATCCGCCCCTACCACCCAAAATATTGGGGGCTAGGGTTCCCACATGTTAATAAAAATTAAAAAGATATTGGTGGTCAGGGCCCCCCATAAAAAAAAAAAATTGTGGCCAGGACCTCCCCCCACATTATAAGAAAATTAGTGGCCAGGGCCCCTTAAACGTCCATGCCTTCTCGAAGTCAGCAGCTCCCAGAAATACGGGGGGCCCGGCTAATCGAATAAGGGTGGCGTGGCCGGGGCCCCCCTTACCCTCGGGGCCCCCTACAACTCTCCCCCCTGTCCCCCCCTGATGGCTGCCCTGTGTTCAGGTTTGTGCATCTGAAGCTCACCCAAAGAACTAGCAGCATGAATTAAGCTGAAACTGGATAGTCAGTTTGGTCCAAAAACAAATACACCACCCAATCAAAAACTGTTTGATGATCAAACCAATATCAAATGGACAAGTTTGGAAATATTATTGGCCAACGTTTCTGCCTAAACCCCCACTTTTCTGGTCTGTAAAGTGTCCATTGAAAAAGCAGGTGGGGCCTCTTGTAAAAAAAACTGTGACAAAATACGCCAGGCATCAATGTGTAAAAATGGTGTACTTATCAAGCTGCTTATTGATTTTCAGCGATTGCGTACCCCTGTGTAAAAATCTGGTGTAAATGGAAGCAGCCATTTGAAAATGCCATAAGAAACGATGGCATTCATCCATCCGTTTTTGTTTAAACTTTTTTTGTCGCAACTTACCTATCGCTTGAATATTTCCCATTGCACATGGTTTAAATATAATGATGTCATATTATCTGGTGTTCAGGTGGTGTAAAGTAAAACACACACCTTGATGAATTCGGCCTTTATTTTACAGAGCTTTTTACACCATTTTCTAGCGCTGCTTTACACAGTATGTATAATAATTCTAGATGCAGAGTTTTAGGACTTGAAGAGTATCAGTTTGTTGCTAGGTATACCATGGTAAAGTCATAGCCCTTGGGTTAACCAACAAATGCTGAATCCTCAGTGGTGCATCAGTGTAAGCTTTCTGGAGTAAAAACCTGTTTCCTAGAAATACTATATGACTAAACATTCAATTTTCATGCTAAATGTTATTGAAGTTTTCTTGATTTTTATTTAAGCATGCTAAATTTAAGCAGATAACTTTGTTTTTAATACTGAATCACAGAATGGTATCTGTTTCTCTGACCATTACATTCTGGGCCATGCTATAAACCAGGGCAGTTAAAGGTGCTTTAATACAATCTGCAGTTCTGCACTCATCCTTGAATACATTTCACTGCATGTGTTCTTTCTTTTAAAATGTAAAAGGGTAAGGGTTATGGTGAAGACTGCATTAGACCAGTACAGGTATATCTGTTATGCAGAATGCTCAAGATGATTTTCCAGATGAGTGGTCTTTACATAATTTGGATCTCCATATTTTAAGTCTGCTAAAAAACATTAACTAAACACAATAGGATTCATTTGCCTTCAATAAGGGTTAATTCTATTTTAGTAAGGATCAGGAACAAGCTACTGTTTTATTATGACAGAGGAAAAGGAAACTATTTTAAAAAATATGAATTATTGGATTAAAATCTACTCTATGGTAGATGGCCTTCCCATACCTGAGTCTGTGAGCTTTCTGGATAAAGGGCTTTCAGATAACAGATTCAATTTCTGTAATATAGACTTGGATTGCTGATACATTTTTTTTCATAATGTATATGGTAAGCTTATTATGAGCTTTGAACAAACGTTGGACCCCAAAGGAAGGCCTTAACCACTGGTTGTCATTATGGTGCTCACTGATTTTCAGTAAATGCAAGACTTCTGTAAATGCAAGACTTCTGGAGCAATGCTTCTTGCCTAGCAGGAAACTTTTGAAACACCTACCACAATAATTGATAACCACAATTTCCTCATACACCATGACACTGAATTGTATGGTAATAAATCTGTACTACACTTAGTTCTAGCTATTAACATTGGCAAGTTCCACAGGTTACAATTTATTACAGTTTCTTATTACCACATGGACCTTTGACTTTGATTGTAGTAAAGTTCTTTATGAAAATCCATTTTCCATGAAACGTGGCTACTTAGTCATTTGTTGGATTTGTTAGAACCTCCCTATTATTTGCTTCTTCAATAAAATGTTTATTTTTACATATTACCAACAAAGCACCAGTAATATGCCCATTTGCTAAACATTTAACTTTATTATTTATTGTAATATTCCAACATAGAAAATATACTACCTGCTATATTTTCTCTATCAGTTTGGCTCAATGTACAACATCATTACAATATATGTTCTCAACTTTTACATTGTATCCAAGTTTTTTTACATCTTTATATCGATAATTGCATTGACATGCAAAGCCTGCCAACCTACCTTGCAAATGGCAAAAGCAGAGGAAATAATATCTATGGTATTACAATTCTGTAATCAGAGAAAATGCATGTTTACATGGAATGAACAAAAATTGCAGCATGAATAAATACTTGGGAACCAGGCACCATTGGAGCTTTCTCTGGAGACCAAAAAGAGCATTATAATTAGTGGCTATTTCAGGGCAGGCAGAAACTACAGGGTTGTCTTCTGGAAGCTGTTGTGGACAAGTTATTAAAGCTGTTACAGGAATATTACTGATATATAAGAACAGATTTTAGCTCTACAATCCAGGGATTAAGGCCTTTCAAAATAAAGGGAGCAGAGTATTATTCAGGTTGCAGTGTAGCTGTGGCTCTTTCTGCGCAGGAATGAAGACAATACAAAATCACAAGAGGTAACCAATGTACCTATGATGTTCAAAGTAGCTGTTTTTTGTACGTAGTTAAAAAATGAAAGTAATGATTATGGTGATAAAAATCTAGACTACACTGAATCTATTGTTGGTTTAAAAAAATCCAGGTTGGAGACTAAAAGACAAACAGAGAAATAAATGATCAATTACAGACTTACTAGTACGTCTATTACATACTAATTGATACCTATGCTGAGAACCCAAGCATGCATCTTTGTTCTTAAATCTGGTTTCTTAATTTGAGATCCAGAGCAGAGTTTAGGCTATGGGCACAGTATTTTTGCAGGCTAAGAGAAGCAAATCTGCTCAGGACCCCTGCTCCATTGACTTGAATTCGATCAACCTGTGTTAGGTCACAGGCTGAGGTCAACCCAAATACTGACCTCAGCTTCAGCTCCGCCTTGTGTGGCCGCACAAATCAATGGAGCAGGGGCACTGAGCAGATCTGCTTCTCTGTGCCTGCAAAATACTCAGGCTGACAACAGCCGCTAACAACAGCCTGTCTGCCCATAGCCTTATAACTAAATGACAATAGCCATTTTAGGACAGTCATTCCCAAATTGTGTGGCTGGCTCCCCTGGCAGTTCATGGAACAACAGCTGGGGGGTTCAGCCATTAGAACATTAGGTGAGGGCAGGTCATATAATATTGAGTTTTTGACCTCTGGAGTTTTCTTCAATTGGACTCAGATGTTTATTTTTTAAGAAACATACCCTTTATACTAAAGGGTCTATTTGTAATGATTCAAAATGTTACATTTATTAATATACTTTACATTTTTCACAAATTGTGTCTCATTGTAGAATTTTACATTTAATAGCAATGTTTCATTCTTATTTTATACACAACACAAGTATGTTGACATCCTGTATATGCACAATGTTACTATGACTGTTTTTTCAGCTCAAGCCTTGTAAAAAAAACATATGCCTTGTAATTTGAAAAATGTAAGAATATATTTTATATTTTCTTAAATGCAAATTAAATAAACTACAAATATGGATTTATACAACTGAGTTACAATCAAGTATAAGGGACAATTTTGTTATACGGATAAAGGAAACATTTGGATTATTTGCTTAAAATATATTCTTTTTAAGATGTACTCCTATTCTGAGGACTTTTGACTGATCACTCTGATCCCTATGTGACACTACTAGTGTCTGCCATAGAGATTATATTCCACATTCATTTGAAAATGAAGCATCTGCAGGCAGATATGGGTATTTTTACCTTTTCACCTATTTTCACCTTGAGAGAAGTCTTTTCACCTTAAGTTAAGCTTATTCTTAAAGGACTAAAGTGCAACTAAAGAAGTAGCTAGAAATGTTGGACACTATGTTTTGGACTTCTGTACCAGCCCAAAGCCAACCACATCCCTTTAGCAGGGAAGATTTCTGCCTCTGAAGATGCTCCAGTAGCTCCCCATCTTCTTTTCTGCTTCACTGCACATGCTCTGTGCTGCTGTCACTTACTGAGCTTAGGCACCAACGTACAATATACAGTACACACAGAATAGAAAAGTCACAATATAAGATTGATTAGTACTTAATACAGATAAATACTACATGTCAACTCAGAAACCATTGAAATTAGCATGAAAATTTAATAATCAGCCCTGTAGCATCAGCTTATATGAAAGACAAACCTCATTTTCTGCTTGTAAATTTGTGACCCCTAAACTTAGCTTCTCAACAGCTGCTCAGAGCCCATTGATCATGTGAGTGTTGCAGACACTTTCCAAGATGGTGACCCCCTGTGACAAGTTTGAAATTCTGGATCATTGCTGCTATTGAGAAGTTGAAACTTCAGGCTGGTGCTATAAGTTCAGTATGTAAAATCTTGCATTTAAACCATATTCTTTTTTAGGGTTTAGTTCTCCTTTAAATTCTACTCTTCATCCATTACGTGAGACATTAACACAGGATCTCTGCCCACCACTATTTCTACCAGATGGGGATAATGGTGTGAGGAAAGATAGCCAGCCTTGCTTTGGGTGCTCAACTTTCTTGCTCTGGCTCTGGATGCTGCATAAAGATAGAATTCATTTGTAAACTATATGTGGAAAAGTAAAGGTAATGTTTGGGAAAGCTTGTTATAGTCTTGGACTGTGGGTGCAGTCAGTTTATAAAGCAACACACTAGAGAGAATTTCCTGAAGTTTATGTTTTTACAGCCTGCACAGCAGAGAGTTCACAGAGAGGAGTTTCTGGATTGCAGCAGCGCAGCAACTCTTTCAGGGTACTTTGGTTACCATGGAGACATTACTCATCCTGTGCACCTGAAGGACTGCATGAGTGAAATCAGCTTTCCTGTTTAACCCCTTTGCAGGCGCATCTATAGATACAATTTTCTTTTCATTAAATGAGCTACTGTACATAACGTGTGGTATTAATGAAGCAATGCATTCCCAGCATACAGTGCTGCAGCTATCTGCAAAGTGCAAAACACTGGTGCAAACTGCCATGGTTTTTGCACATTTGCACATGCATGGGACGCATGTGGTTTTTTGACCTAGTGCTTTTTGCCTTGGTCCGAATTGAGTATTCTATTGAAATTGTGTTAAATTAAGTTGGCGTCAACGCTGTATCAGAATGAAACTTTTCTGTTGAAGTTGTAAATAGGTCAAATTCCATAAATCCACAAAATATACAAAATGAACTAAAAAAATCAGCTCATCATAAAGAGAACCCCAAATCTCCTGGATGCCCTGACAAGAGTGGGAAATGTCAGCTTCTGTTGCCCCCACTGCTTTTTGGATGCTCTGCAGATGAACTCAATCAGCAATACAGTTGCTGTACTATGAAATGAGAAGATATCCCAGTGCAGGGGGCAGAAAATAATGGGTCCCTTAATCTTTTCTAGGACATTAGCCATTCATTATGAAGAGTCTTTGCAGCAACTCCCTTGCTCTAATTTTCCAGACACTTTTATAACCCTTGTCTGGTTAACTCCCAACTCTAATTTCATTCCTCAGTCTCTGCTTGATTATCTGTTTCATAACATTCAGGCTGAAAGGAACCCCTTTGAACAACAAAATCTAGAGCCAATTAGACACATCAGCATATGGATGCTTTGTCTCAACTGTTGGGTGAGGGTTACATCTGGTGAGGGTCAACATCCCTAGCACAACATACAGTATTCCAAGCTGATCTCTGTATCACCACCAGTGTTCCTGGGCTGCTGGCAATTTCATTCCATGGGCTGGACCGTGGACTATTAATCATTACTAGAAAAAACGTAGTACCCAGTTTGTTCTGTAGAAACAGCTTGTCATTTTAAAGGAGAGCTAACCCCCAATAAGAAAAGCCCCTACTTGCTACCATAGATAGTCCCCTTCCCCCGCTTTCCACCTGCATAGTTGATTACCTCTGAAAGTGACCCTACTACAGTACTCACGGATCGGTGCAGAGTAAGCTTTGGTATTCTTTGGGTCCTTTTCTTCCCTTCAGCAATTTCCAGCACTTTTGGTGCATGAGCAGTTGCTACAAACTGGAAAACTGCTCCAACTGTGCATGCACCAATACGGCGTTCACTTAAGGAAGAAGACTGAAGAGCTAGAAGATGGCACCCATGAGCACCACTGCGCTTACGCTGCACCCAATACGCAAGTATTGTGTTAGGGGCACTTTCAGGGGTAATTTACCATGCGGGGGGAGGGAAGCAGGGAGGGGGGACCATCTAGGGTTGTAGGTAGGGGCTTTTCTTATTGGTGGGTTTTAGTTCTCCCTTAAGCTTCCTCCCAATAGTCTCCAACAGACAGTGATAGATACTGTACTTACAATACATTTTATTTGGAATAATCAGCCATTCTAAGTATATATATCACACAAAGTATATGCTCTCCCACACAGGGCCGGAACTAGGGGTAGGCAGAAGAGGCACCTGCCTAGGGCTTGCGCCCAATGTGGGGGCGCTGGGCAGGTACCTGTTCAAAGGTCTTCTGCATACCCCTAATCCGGGTTCATAACCTGCTGCTCTCGCCTCCCTCCTCTCCCCTCCCCTCTATCAGTCTCCCCTCCCTCCTCTCCCCTCCCCTCTGTCACTTCCCCCTACCTCCGTCACTCCCCCCTACCTACCTACCTCCCCTGCCCTTCCCTTGACCGTTTGTTGGTCTCCCCTCCCTCCTCTTCTATTATGACATATGCGCACTTGCGCTCATGCACACATACAAGGGGGGTGGTATAGCAAACTGGGGTGCCTAGGGCACCCTGCCGGTTTGGCCCTGCTCCCGCTACAAAGAAGTGACCCATTCTAGCTATTCAGCCTGTCATTTATTTTAATGGAATCCAATGAACTAAATACCAGGCTAAATGGATATGAACAGGAGTGTCTTCATTGGCCGAAAAACACCAGTGCAGAATATGCAACCAAGGGCCAAAACTAGGTATAGGCAGAAGGGGCATGTGCCAAAGGCACACCAATGGGGGATGGGGCACTGGGGGCCCTAGGCAAATACCACTGCTCCCTGCCTTAAAGGAAAATATATTGCATAAAACAGCTCATATGTAAAACCCTACTTCATCTATATTAGCCACTTTTCATAAAAATATACTTTTCTAGTAGTATTTTATTGTCTTTTTAGTGACATTTGGTAATCCTAATTAGAAAATTGCCATTTTAAAGGCCTCCCTCCTGGGCTCATACGATGCACGGTGCACACAAACCAACTAAGGGCATGCATGCATATTAGGTCACATGAGCCAATTAACAGACAAAGTTATGTCTTTTGCTTTCACACTTCTTCCTGTTACAGTTAGAGATGGATTATTTCTGGTCAGGCAGGGTCGGACTGGGGGGCCCTAGGCCCAACGGGGCTGCTTTCCAGGGTCGCCCTCTGGATCCCTGGCTCCCACTGCTGCAGAGCCCATGTGCTGCCCCCCCGATGCGTCGCCGCTCCAATGAGCGTTGTGTGCTCTTCTGCACAGGCATGCATGCACACTATGTTCTACGCTGGTCACAGCAGGAAGGAGCGTGAAAAAGGCCCTCCAGGGCCCCCTGCATATACATGTGACTGATGTGAGAATGCCTACACACATTGCAAACTGTTTCTTTTGGGGGCCAGCAGATCGGGGGAGGGGGTCTGGCTCAGTGGGGGCCCATGAGGGCCGGGGCCCACCAGGTATTTTCCCAGTGTACCGCCGGCCCAGTCCGACACTGTGGTCAGGTGATCTCTGAGGGAACACACAAATAATCACAAAAAGGTGGCTCAGGGCAATAGATGTAAAAGGGCAATATTTACTGATATCCATATTCAGTTTGGTAAGACTCTTTAATAGGACATGTAATATAATATAAATCTGTTGGCTAAGTATTCTTTCTGGGGGTATAGTTTTCCTTTAACTCCGGACCTATGCTTCAGGATCAGCAGCAGTGAGTAAAGTCTGGGTCCGGTACCCATGGATACCTGCGGAATACCCGCACGGTTGTAGGGTTTTGGGCGGAGAGACCGATGTCCCGTGACAATGCGGGCTTGTCCGCGGGTACCCTGCCTGGGTACTCAGGCCGATTGCAGGCTGCACCCCCCCAACCTCCTGTTAGAGTCCTGCAGTCAAATGTAACTATTTCCCCCAAATTGGTTGATGTCACTTCCATCCTCCATTGATGTCTCTTCCGGTTTTCGTGGTCCCGGGTCTGGCATATAATTAGGGCACTGGGGGTAGGTTTCGGGATCAGGAAGAGGGAAGATTTATATAGGGCTCTTACCTAGCGGGTCCAGTTTGAGCAGTGGTCTGCCCAACTGGACGCACAGGATTCTAGCAGTGAGTGTCAGAAAGAGGAGTTGTCAAGCATACAATTTAGAGTTAGACTATATTCAATTCACATGAATGAAAAGCACCATAAAGCTTCCTGCATAGGCAATTAATATTCAAAATATGTGTTTTATTGCAAGATGCTGATTATGGGTACTTGTATACTACATATTCAGTTCTATAATTGTTGATCAAAATACTACATATTCGTACCATGGGTAGTTATATGCAGTTACATATTGTAAATAATTGGTTTCAGTAAGCATCTTGATCCACTCTATTCTGAATGATGTGCTATAAACATAGACATGACTGCTGTTTTGTGACCAAAAAGAAGACTTGATTTGATTTTAAGTCTGCAGGATCAAGACTGATTATAACATGTTCATAATATCAGTAAACATTGTTTAAAAAGCTATGCAGAAGTGTGAGATGTGTCTTTGGACACAAGCACCTTTAATGAATAGCGTCAATATGTGCACAACCTTGCATCCATTTTATAAAGCCCAAACTGGCACTTTCAGTTGTAAATGAGCCCTTTTATCCTTTGTTTATATAGATTCAGCATGTAATGCAACACTTTGCCAAGCTGAAAGCAAACTCGGGACCACAGAGCTGCATAACAGCAGTGCTAGCCTCTTTTTTATGATAATTACATTGTATTTGATGAAAAGCTCCTACTTGTCTTTCAGTTGGTCTGCAGTTTGATAATTATTTCCATGTGGCAGCTTTTCTATTTTTATTCCAAAACCTTTGGCAAAGTCATTGCTAGGTTTCCAGGTCAGCTTTAGTAGTTTTTGGCCTGTGTCTTGAATAATGCACAAACTAGTGTATTGAATTCCTTTTGGGTGTAATCTAACTACTGCTATGCTTTAATGGCCATCATGTGAGTCTCCTGCTGAGCATCTGTAATCCAACAAATATATATGTATAGGGATGGGACCTGTTATCCAAAATGCTCAGGACATGGGGTTTTTCAGATAACAGATCTTTCCGTAATTTGATCATCATACCTTAAGTCTAATGGAAAATCATCTAAATATTAAATAAACCTAATAGGCTGGTTTTGCTTCCAATAAGGATTAATTATATCTCAGTTGGGATCAAGTACAAGCTACTGTTTTATTATTAGAGAGAAAAAGAAAATATTTTTTAAAAAAATTGGATTATTTGGATTAAATGGAGTCTATGGAAGATGCCATTCCGTAATTCAGAGCTTTCTGGATAACGGGTTTCCAGGTAATGGATACCATAACATAGTATATATGTTATATGGTCATGAAACTGCTTATTGACTTCAACTATCCTTATAGTTTACAATAGGGTTATATTATTCCCTATGTATGTCTACAATATTGACAGTTTTTTATTCTGCCACAAGATTCATGTTCATGTTCTGAGCTAAAAATTCCCCACAGTGTCTTTTGGGCATGATGCATGTCTTGTGAATACAGATATTGGCAGTGCGTGAGTAAAAAAGATTTTTTCTACAAGTACTGTATATGTGAGGAGTATAAAGCTATTGCTCAGCAAGTCTTTTATAATATGTAGACCCTGCTGTCAGCAGAGTTTATGCCTAGGGTTGTTAGAATTGTTGGGGAAGTCTTTATTTCCTATCCAGGGTAAGTACATTAAAAAAATAAGAGAAAGGCAGTGTCTATGCCTAGGTAAATGCTACACTTTATAGCTATTTATGAATAATGGGTTATCTTTCATGGCTCGTGGTATGTTTTTAAAGTGGGAGGGGAGGAGAAGATTTTGTTCCTTTTATCAAATCACCCCATTAGACTGGAGCATAAGAACTATTTAGAACACCTGTTTTTTACTTTTTTAATTGAACTCCCTTTGAAGTCTAATATTTGCTAAAATGCCCCTTGGCTTATAACAAGGTTACAAATATATAAAACATTCAGCTTTATATTGGAGACTATATAGGATAGGACATAATACACAGTTACACATAATCAGATTTTAATTAGTTGTCAATGCTGTGCATACAAGAGTATGTAGGGTTACAAAAAGTAATTTACCCCAAATCTCACCTGACCAGGTCTTCACACTGAGCCTCCCTAGAGGGCAGCCCATTCAGGGCCATTGTAAACTTAGATGGGTCCTAGGTATAAATCCAATTGGTGGGCCCTCTCATCCTGCACAGAGAACCTGTCCACCATGCAATCACAACACACACAATTACACTTATAAACACTGTTTTTTTAAGAATGAGCAAAGGCTGTTGGGATACAGATAGTAGAGCAGGACATGGGCAGCCATCGGATAAGATTGATGGGTGGACGGCTTGCCATCATTCTGCTGTAATGTGGCAGCCTCTCTCTGTATAAGCACATATATAAATATAAAGAAAAATGCACTACTACATTGGCCTGCTCCAAACCTGAGAATACTCGAGAATGGCTGGTAGTTACTGTCAATCACATAGTGCAACCATGTTCAGTGAGCGTGGCGGACTACTATGTGTTGTATGCAGGGGAGGGTGTTCACTCGCAGTAGGAAGAGACACTGGAAAGTTAGTAAAAAAAAGACAGTAGCCCCCAAAATCAGTGAGCCCTAGCAGATGTCTATTTTGCCCTTTACTTAAAGCAGCCATGACCCCACTCTGACCTATAATATAGGACCCATATTTTGTTCCTTCATTCACAAGCTTACAAGCTGTAAATATTTCTAAATAGTAAAATAGCAAGTACATAGTAAGTATGGTTGAAAAAAGACACACGTCCATCAAGTTCAACCTTTTAGTTTTTTTTTTAGTTTTTTTTTATCTGCCTAAGTGCTAGTTGATCCAGAGGAAGGCAAAAAAAAAAACATCTGAAGCCTCTCCAAGTTGCCTCAGATGTTGATAGAACTAAATCTGTTTTAAATGAAGTGCAATGCTTTTTTCTGCTTTAGTTGAAAGCTACAGATACAGCCCAGAGACCTGAAATTATAGGGTCCCACAGCAGCTTGTGTTACTAGACTCAATGAACTTGTGCCTAAAGAATCAGGTACAGATGTCATTTTAATGCCAAGCAGAAGAAACTACAACATTGCATTGCATAATTTTTAGCACAATTGTGTCCAATTTGTGTGAAGTGTTAATGTGTCCCTTTAAGGCAGCTACATGGTTTTATGAAGATCTCATATTCAATATAGCTACAGTATGCAGTAATAACCATTACACCAATGCATGTATAGCTGCAAGGCTTATATGTATTTTCACTTCTGCTTTGCTTGCTAGGCTTTTGTAAACTCTCTGGCAGGGACCTTGACATGTGAAAATGTATAGCAGTATTACCTTAACATACTGAACGTGAGCACTCTCTGCTCCAGATAGCATTGCCCCATCTAGTGGTCAATGTGTATATGCAACTGCAGACCAACAAACATACAAGCACAGTCATTTTTAAATTATTATTTCAATGAATCAGTCATTTAACTATTTAAAAATTGCTGTAGATTAAGAGCAGATTATCCCCATCTCATGCCTAGGGGTCTTAAACATTAGCATCAGTACAGGTAATCCCGAAATCTTCTGTATCTTGTATCTTGAAAAACATCTGGCAGCCATGGAACCTCTGACAGGCTGCTTATATCTAGTTTTGTATCAGTATATGTGTTCTGGTGGTCTGTTTCTCTTACCCTTTGGATAACCACATCATGTTTTCTACAGCTTTACAGTATATATTTATACTATAAATATAATTATAATATAAAAAGTAAATTTTTAAAGCTCAAACATTATCACCATCCTTGCTTGAGAGTTAATCGTTTTTGGATTCTTTTTATCATTATTTATATCGTGCTGATTATTACACAATGCTTTAGCAAACACAAATACAGGTTTTACGCAACAAACATTTCACAGCATATTTGGTATTACAATTAATGCGTTACATTTTCAAGGCTTATACCACTCCACATGTGATACACCCTGAAGCTCCACACATAAAATCCTTTTACTCACAACCACTTCTTTCTACAGCATTCAGCAGAATACAATTTGGAGTGTTTCTATTGAAACATAAGTATAGAGAAGTAATAAAGAACATAAGTACAAAATAATTGCAGAGCAGAACGCAGAAGAATATTTGTTGTCAATATTAGTCGGAATTGTCCTTGAGGCCAGGTTATAAATGCAGTAAATGTACGATTCCTAAAATCTCTCCATTTCTAAATGAAAGATGAACTGAATAAAATAATCCTGCAATTATATAAATTTGGAATGTCCCAGCATGAGCATGTTTTTCATTGGGTGCCATTGTGGGGACTGTGTAGAAAAGGGATCCCCTACCTTTTGAACCTGTGAGCAACATTCAGAAGTAAAAGGAGTTGGGGAGCAACACTAGCATGAAAAATGTTCTTTGGGGTGCCAAATAAGTACTGTGATTGGCTACTCTACATTGAGGCTCTGTTTGGCAGTGTACCTGGTTTTTATACAGCTAAACTTGCCTCCAAGTCTGGAATTCAAAAATAAGCTCCTGCTTTGAGGCCACCGGGAGCAGCCTCCAGGGAGTTGGAGAGCAACATGTTGCTCACGAGCTACTGGTTGGGAATCACTGGTGTAGAATGATGATTTCCTGTCTTATGTTTATAAATTGATTTGTTTATATCTCCTCACAGAAGGTTTTCTTCAGTGGCCTAAGTATACATTAAACAGACCCCATGGTCAAGAGAGGGACCCTCTCTAGTCCCCTAAAAATATGTGAACTTTTCTGCAGGAAGCACATGTGTGAGCGGGCAGGGGTGGAGGGTGATGGGTAGGTAGGTGTACATGCTTCAAATTATTGTTTTTGCAGGGGGGGCCATCACAATGTCATTACACCACTGGTTTTCTTAAGATATAAAAAAAATATGAAGAATTCAATATAAATGCTGGTCATTCAGCTTCTTCCCCACCTCTTCTTTACTTTTTTCACTTTTCCCTTCATCCTTACCAGCAGACCCACCCGCACTGCAGGATCTGCTTCCTCAATAGCTAACAAGAAACCTCCCCTTCCCCAGCCACTCTCTTACCTGCGGCAGGGAAGCAGATCGCAAGTTGGCACGGGGCAGACAGTGGGCGGATCCGGTTAGAGAGTGGGTGGAGGAGGGAAATGGGTGCAGGGGTGAACAATTCGGACCCTGCACTAATCATCCTGCCGTGACCTCCCTTCTTTGGGCTAGTCGCAGCAAAAACTCCACGCTTGCATGTGCCATGTGGTATGGGGGGGAGAGGAACTAGAGTTGTGGCATAGGCCCCTCAGTCCGACACTGAGTGAGCGGGAGAATGGGGATCGGAGTGTACTGGGCCCCTCTGAAGATTTTTTGCAGGGGGGCCTGGTGCACTCTAGTTACGCCATCAATTACATTCCTATATTGTACATAGTGTAAATTTTAACTTGTTAACTATTAATTAATTAATATTAAATGTTAATGTTAATATGAATGTGAAATGTTAAATGATTTTTTCAGCCCATATAGTCACAAAGATTAGAGAAAATGCCCAAGGTGACAAAGTACTGCTTACAATCTAATCAGAGTTCCATTGCACTACGGTGGTATTTGGGTTTCCTCCCACAAAATGGTAGGTTAGGGATTTTAGAACCTTATTCTGGTTGCCTTTAGTTTTGAACTACATTTAGTATAAGTAAAAAGTATTAAAATGTTAAAAAGGTATTTATAATGATCACTTCATGCTGAGACGTTAACGAAAAAATGCAATGTCTAAAAAAAATCCAATAAATTGAAGAGACTGTTTTGAATAAATGTTATTCACAGGTATATTTCATCATTTATTTGTAAGTCCCTCAAACTAACTTTGTTTTTCTTCAGGCTGCAAACAACTCACTCGTACTTTGAGTCACTGTTGAATTTCCCCAGCTCTAGCTAAAAGATTCCAGCAAGGCCAAGATATTTGTAATAGCAAAGTAAATGTTAGGCAGAGAAATAAACCATTAACATCACAAAAAACTAGACAAGAAGCGTAATAGAAAATATTTACATGGAGATTTGGAGGTAATCTGCTTCAAAGCATTGTTATTTATCTCAAAAGAAATAGAAAGAATGATGAGCAGACACAGTTGGTCAGTTTGATAATTGAAACCTCTGCAGAAATGTCATTTTAAGGGACTTTAGTACAGGGGGTTTTTTTTACATTTATTGCTGATTGCTCCACCTAGTGGTATAACATGGAATCACCTGATACATGCTATTGTTTGCTAGTGTAAATAAACAAATGTACTATAGGATTAGTTGTGTATTTAGATCTGGTGCCTGCCTAGGCACTGGATCTATCTACGCACCTATAGCAGAAGTGACATAATATTGTAATTATATTGGGATCTATTTACTGAATTATGGGCCAGATTCAATCCAATGAGAAAAAACCATGGTTTATCTCATGAGAACTCAATAATCGATGGGGAAATCTAGAATTCAGTTTGGTGATACATTTTCTATTTTAAATAAGTCTGGCCCTATATAAGCTATCTCCTACTTTAACTTTTTAGCAGTGGAATCTTCATACCTTAAGTGTACTAGAAAATCATGTAAACTTTGAAAAAAAAAAAACTAAATATGCAGGTTTTGCTTCCAATAAGGATTAATTATATTTTAGTTTGGGTCAAGTACAAGGTACTGTTTTATTATTACAGAGAAAAGGGAAATCATTTTTAAAACTTTGGATTATTTGGATAAAATGGAGTCTATGGGAGATGGCCTTTCTGTAATACAGAGCTATCTGGATAATGGGTTTCCAGATAACGGATCCCACACCTGTAGCTGTGGTTGAAAAAAAAAATACATCCATCAAGTTCAACTGGGGACTTTCTGAGCAATATGTTAAGTTAATTCTCTGGATCTCTTACAATAGAATTTTGTTGGGGACCCAAAGTTTTAACTTCCCATATTAATAACTTATTATCAAACACTGCCATTTATGTTAATGAAAACTGATGTGGTTTGTAAGACAGCTATTAAATATACATTGTGAGGAGAAATGGGACACATAACTTCTATCGTTTATCAGCTTCATGGTGCATTTCAATGATATTTATAGATTGACCCCCAGGTTCCATTACCCAGTTCGTGAATTAATAACAGCAGTTTATAAATCTTGTATTCTGTGGTTATTTATGAATCATTCATATACATATCCAGAAACCTTGTTGTTTCTGTGTGTAAATGGCAGATAATGTTAAGCCTTGCATAACAAGGCTATTTTTTATTTCACTTTAGCTCCAATAACCTATGTAATTTATGTAAACGATATGGCTAACACATGATGCAACTATTCCAGCTCCAAATATTTATTTACTATTGCTTTTGTTTATGAGTATTTCTATACAAAATATAATTAAATAATATAATCATAAGAATCATATGTTTGTAGCCTTACAGAGGATTTGTTTTTAGATGGGGTCAGTGACCCCTATTTGAGAGCTGGAAAGAAGAAGAAGAAGAAGAAGAAGGAGGCATATACATTGAAAAAAACTATAAAAAAGTCAATTGAAAAGTTGCTTTAAACTGGCAATTCTATAGCATACGAAAATGTTAACTTAAATCCCTTTAACCAAAGTTTATCTGCTTTAGTAAGTTTCTGGAAGAACTACTAAAAACCTGGAGAAACATCTATATCTAAAAGGATGGTCTTCATTAAGGTGTTACTGGCTCTAAATATATTTTGTGGGGTATGTATAAGTTTTTGAGAAAATGAGCTATGCTATGCTGCTATGCAAATGAAGTTCTCTCTGAGCTGCATGCACTCTTGAAAAAAGTGTCCCCTTAAATTTTAATGAAAAAGATCTTCAAACTTTAATTGCTAAGGCAATTTATTTTTGATTTTTGTATAGTTCAGCTAAATAGCCCTTTCTAGTTACCTGCCAGAGAGATTGCCTTAGGGCAAATAGGGCCCTGTAAAGCAAAACTGGCTCCTTAGGGTTATATTTTATAAATGTAATTATATTTTATGTGTTTTGAATGTTTAAATTAAAGAATAATGGTCACCTGACATTTATGTGGTGCACTGTACAGCAGCATGGATCACACACTGGCGACAGAAGGTACTGGGATCTAATGATCTAATAATATTAAGCAGGGAAGTCAAAATACCTTTATTGGAGTATGAGGGGATTGACGGTGTATGTATGTATGTATAACTTTATTTATATAGTGCAACTAGAATACTCAGCCCTGTACAAATGTAAAGTATAGAAAAGTACAAACAGGGAGGCCAAACATAGCAATAAATAAATATGCAGCGATTAAGTGCCATGTGGTAAGAAAGATAAAAAGGAAGTCTCTGTCATGTAAATCTTACATTCAAATTAGATTATAAAGGAGTGTTATGGCATAACTTTTATCAAGAAGGTGGTCCAGGGTTTTGATTTGCTCACATGAAAGTAACATAGTAAGTTAGGTTGAAAAAAGACATATGTCTATCACATCAAACCTTTTAAGTCTATATAAAACCTGCCTAACTACTAGTTTATCCAGAGGAAGACAAAAAAAAAAACATTTTAAAGCCTCCCAATTTGCCTCAGAGGGAAAAAAATTCCTTCCTGACTCCAAAATGGCAATCAGACTCATCCCTGGATCAACTTGTACAATGATCTATCCTCCATAACCCTGTATTCCCTCACTTGCTAAAAAGCTATCCGACCCCTTCTTAAAGCTATCTAATGTATCAGCCAGTACAACTGATTCAGGGAGAGAATTCCACATCTTCACAGCTCTCACTGTAAAAAACCCCATTTTATAACCATTTTATACATGGTAGAATGACAGTGCCAGGCTTAAAGTATTGGCCTAGCATATTACAGCCATTTCATTTTCAGACACCTTTTAGATTGCAGGCTTTTACTGGCTGTAAAGTAATTTCACCATCATAATCTTAAAATAAATGTAACGGTAAAATGTTCCAAGTCCTCACGGTGGATTCTTTATTCTGTTGCAGAATAGAACATAAGTTTGTGGATTTTTTGCCTATCCAGATGAAATCATTCATCATATTCTATAATGTTGTTGATTGCTAGTGGATTCTCCCAAAGTAAAACCATTCTGGCATGTCTTTGATGACAAGTTTGATGGATGAGACACATAATATCTGTAAAAATGGATTGAAGAATAGTTGTGACTTTGCTTGCACATGCATTATGAGCTTGCACGAGTTCTACACGAGTTTGGAGACACAGCAGGTTTGATAGTTGGCACTAACAGATGACACCCTAATATTTAAGCAAGAATTATGGGGACATACTGTATTATGGGTAGTAGTGTGGTAAATTTGACCCATGTTGAATACAGCTTACCTTCTGGCATGCTAATAATAACAGGAAAAATACACTGAAAATGCTATGGACTTAGTATTGAGACTTCCTATGACTATAATGCTGAAACACTCAGCTTTGGATCATATTGGAAAAGGCCAAATATAATCATACACAGCCTAATGCTGTTAGCCATATATTTCATGACGTGCAGACCAACCTTGACAGCCAACTAAATAAAACTTTATTGATTGTTTTCACAAAATGGGTAATTCTTGGTAGATCTGTACCTGGGAAATGGAACAAGATGTGTCCTGATAATATTCTTAATACACACGTCTTTCCTTATAACAATTTTATTCCTATTCATTTTGAACACTAGTTGTTTCTCTGTGTCTGAGCTTGTAAGCAACATCTGTTCTTTTCTGATTTCTCTAATGGGTATAATTTTGACCACATACATAGAAAAGGAGCATTTCAAAAGGATCACTCATTATTTTTCCTTCCGTCAAAGACAGCCTTGAAAGATGCATTGAGTTTGAGCTAATTTTGCATAGGTTTCTAGGGTTTTGTTCTCTTTTGTATTCTGGCTTATTTTCATATTCTTGATTGTGTGCTGTTATTCCCCCTGGATTTCTCCATCTATATGAATAAAGTAGCTCAGAAAACACCCTATAAACAAGGCCATTAGATGATTAAACCTTAAAAATCATTTCGAGTTGGCTACATTTGTAAGCATTTCTCTCTTGGGTTTCAGCATTTACCAATAATCTAAGGGTCTACTTATCAAGAGCTATAATATTTATAGATAAGTAACCCTATGTTAATAATAACTGTATCATTAAATGACGATTGGTTGGTGATTAAAATGGGGTTTCCTGCCCAAGCAATAACACGCTTGACATTGCAGTCCATACCCTAGAATATTTATCTGAAAGGTCTGTTCTAAATTACTCCAATTCCCCAGCCATCAAATTAGGCTTAAGCAATTCATTTAAATAAAGTCTTTACCTATAAGAACATGTGTTTTTGACCATGGGATCCAGTTGTAACAGGGAGTCATGTTTCCCATCCCCCAAGAAATATCTGAAGCCCTCATGTACTAAATATCCAAATATCAATTCCAAATATCAAGAGAAAGGTTAAGAACTGCTGCCTCATTAGGTGCACAAACCCCCACCAGGCCGGTTTATGATACAAGTAATTATGACCATTCTCTAAAAGCCCTATAAAAAGAAAAGAAGGTACCTGCAAATAAAAATATTGTATTTTCCAATAATGGAGAAAAATGTTCAGAAGTGCAGACAAAATAAGCATTATTTGTAGCATATTCACTTCCTGTTGTTAATGGCCCCTTACATTTATATTGTCCATTTAAGCAAGATACAGTCAATTTAGATTTTGATCTGTGCAATTATTTGTTTTGGGCAATAATAATAAAATGCATGACTGCACTAAATAGAATTGAGATTTATAAAATATTGACATTTCTCTTTTTGCATCATTTTCTATTGAGAGAAATGTAGCATGCTAGAGTAATAATATATAAATATTTTCTTTGCATCTTAATTTAGAACATTTCTATATTATATAGTGGGAACGTAGACAGTTTCAGTGGAAGACACTGGGAAATCTGCCTTTCAGACATTCCTGTGTGCATGAATTAGCAGCATTGCACAGTGCTAGGTATCACCCAACACCACGTTCAACTGATGATGAATTATTTAATATAATGCCAAGGTGTCAATCAGGTCAGTGTCTTATGTGGTCTCTTAAATGCACAGTACTAGCGTTCCAAAGACTAATGACTGAACTGAGCAGGAAGCGCTGGCTGAATGGAATTACTACGCCGCTGCTTAGATCTTCATGCAGGAACTCTGCTCTTTTCTTGGGGACATTCATAAAACAATAACCACTTGGGGTAGTAACAATGCAGTGTAAAACTGATTGAAAACATAATCACATAAGATAACTGATGTAAATGAGTATAATAAAACATGCTAATACATACATTTCCACATGTAAGGGAGGCAACATTTAATTTGAGATGTCATAATGCGTTACTGTATTTATTTCAGTGGTATATGCTGTAGAATAAAGAAGCACCATCACTGAGTATTAAATGGCAACAACGGCTCTGTCCATGCCTCTGGCTGGATCTCTAGGTGCAACAATCATATTGCTACAGTGTCCTGACACATCACGCATAACTGTTAAAGGGGTTTTTCTATATTCTATTTTACAATGGCTAATTCTAAGCAACTTTTCAATTGGCCTTAGTTTTTTTCTTTTTTTTATATAGTTTTGAATGATTTGCTTTTTCCTTCTGACTCTTTTTCCATCGAAAAACAAATGGTCTGTATGGCTACAAATGTATTGTTGTTGCTACATTTCATTGTCCATCTTTCTATTCATTCCATCTTTTATCCATATTCCAGTCTTTAATTCAAATCAATGCATGGTTGCTAGGGTAATTAGGACCCCAGCAATCAGGTTGCTGAAATGGCAAACTGGAGAGCTGCTAAATAACTCTCAAATAAAAAATGAAAATCAACTGCAAATTATCTTAGTATATCCTCCTGAACTGTAATTGAACAAAGACAAACCAAAAACATCCCATAACCCATAGGCAGTATGTAGGTTACATTTACAGGGTGAGTGCCTTTACACAGCCCCCACAAAAGCAGATTCTTATTAATAGATAATTGGGCTGATTTATTATCTGGAGCCAAGCATTTATCCTGGTACAGTGATGTCAAAAAAAAGTCTTAGGCCTAAGATAACAGGTTGACATTAAAGGAGAACTAAAGCCTAACTAAAGTAGCTAGAAATGTTGTAAATTATGGTTTGTGCTTCTATACCAGCCCAAGGCAACCACATCCATTTAGCAATAAAGATCTGTGCCTCCAAAGATGCCCCAGTAGCTCCCCATCTTCTTTTCTGCTGATTCACTGCACATGCTCTGTGCTGCTGTCACTTACTGAGCTTAGGTACCCACTCACAATATACAGTACACGTAGAATAGAAATGACACAATATAAGGCTGATTAATAATTAATACAGATAATTACTATATGGCAGCACAGAAACCAGCGCAACTAGCATCAGAATTTAATAATCAGCCTTGTAGCATCAGCTTATATTACAGACCAACCTCATTTTCTGCTTAATAATTTGTGGCGACCCCTAAGCTTAGCTTCTCAACAGCTGCTCAGAGACCACTGAGATGGTGACCCCCTGTGACAAGTTTGAAGTCCAGGATCATTGCTGCTATTGACAAGCTGAAACTTTAGGCTGGTGCAATAAGTTCAGTATGTAAAATATGGCATTTTTAGCCACATTCATTTTTAGGGTTTAATAAGCTAAGTTAAGGAGAACACAGTATAGCTAAGTATGAATGAAAATTGATCAATTCAAGAATTGATAAAGATCCAATTATATCAAAGTGCAATTCCCATGCATAAAAGTATACAAATGATAGGTGAAAGCTCCTGGTTTACTGTTTATGTGATTATAATTAGTATATATAAATATTGCTCTGAAAGCACTAGTCAGACCTTCCACTGTCTTTCCGTGCTACAATTGTGCTGCATCTATGCGTATATATTTTCTATTCCTCAAGATATTTCTGTTGAATGGATGTAAGACCATGCAGATGTTTGGGCAGATTTCCAAACCACACATTCCGCTTGTTGGCATTGCATGCATGCTATTTCATAAAGGGCTCATAGTTTGCAAATCTATATTCAGTTGCAGCGCTGATGTGTTCATATTCACCAGGAAAATTAGAACAGTTCTTCATTTAAAATATACATACATAAAAACATACTTATTATTACTGTATGAATACATTTTAGCATAAATATATATTGCTTCTAGGATTAGTGGAACCCTATGCCAAGCTCTGACAGCCAAGTAATAAATACAGTGCACACAATTATTGCATCTAATGGATAACCATAACAAGTTACTATCATTTTTTATTGCCCTAGTTATAAACATTATTTTATAGGTACCCAAGTTTAACAAAACGTGGCATTGCTTTGGTTGTTGTACAGTGCTGAGCAGGCTCACATTCTGTAGATTGTGACATTACCAGTCCATGTCGCATTTACAGACCAGCAGGCAACTACAGCAGTATAAGTACATTTCGAATAGATTTGTTCTAGAGCAAGGTTGTTCAACTGGAGTCCCGCAGGCTGGATGTGGCCCTTCAACGTATTTCTATGCCCCCCACCTGCCTATACATACATACATATACTGCTCTTTGGGCCAATATCCGCTCCAAATACAAGGAGTCAAAATGCCAAAACCTCTTGCAATGGTTGCCAAGAACACAACTAACAAGAATAAACAGAATAAAAAAGTCAAATGTAATACTTTTGGGAAGATTAGCTTTCATAGCAAGTTTTTTATGCAGAGGAGACAAGGACACAAAAAAGGCAGAAATATAAGACTTTGATCTTAATTGTTCAAGGACAAAGACACACAAACAGGGTGTTTGTCTTCCTATGTGTGTGCTTCAGTCCGAGCCCTTTCCATTATATAACATTAGCGAGGTGTAGGGCTAGCCCTAACCCTAATACCCTAACCCTAATAACCCTAACTGAATTCTATTATTGATCTGGCCTTTAGACTGGGGAGGGTTTTCACTGTTCGGTTGTCCGAAACTTGTTGTACCGTCGACTGGCATGTTGGTCTGAGTACTTGTTAATTGTATTCCTTTTGTAGAGTTCAAATAAAACCATTATAAAACCCTAACCCTAATACACTAACCCTAACCCTAATACACTAACCCTAACCCTAACCTGGAGAGGGGTGCTGTTATCTGCTGGGTGCCAGTGGCTGACAGAATGCTCTCATGTGCCATAGCCCAGTTTTTTACCCACAATGCAACATTTTCACTATAATTCTGGATTTATTGCAGCCACTTGAGGATTTGCACACGCTGCACCTTTGTTCAAAAATTTCTTTAAAAATTGCACAATTGCACGTACTTTCTTGCAGAGAAAAGGCAGATACTCCCTTCTGTGTTATTTGTGCACTGACAGGCATGCAGTGTCGGACTGGGACACCAGGGGCCCACCCAAAAACCTTTGACCAGGGGCCCACTCGTAGTACTATTATTCTTCCTCTCCTCACTCAACCTCTATTCTCCTAGTCTTTTTTCTTTACAAACTATAATACTATAACCTGTTATTCCATCTATTTAGCCACTTTGTTCTCATAAAAATAGGGAATGACCATGAAATAGGACAAATATTTAGCAGCATGAGGGCCCACAGACACCTTGGCCCACCGGGACTTTTCCTGGTATCCTGGTGGACCAGTCCAACACTGCAGACATGGCATCAACTTTTCAGTTTTTATACACTATAGTCCTGATTTCAACATGAAAATACATACATGAGTGTTTCCATGCCAAAATCTGTCCCGTGTGTAATCTGATTTTGTCCACCTTGGCCATAGTCTTGCTTAAGCAGCCATTACATCACTGGCGGGCTGGCCAAAAGCTCCTTATCACCTCAAACTGGGTTTCTTTCTACTGTGGCTCAACTTCCACTTCAAAAAGCCAGTAGGAAACGTGCCCTAACAATACAGGGGGTGTGAACAAGTTCCACACAGTGTCAGAATGGACCAATGGGACACCGGGAAAAAGCTGGAGGGCCCTAGGCCCTCATGGGCTCCAGCCAACCCTTCTTCCCTGGCTGTGAACTGCAGACGCTGATCATGGTGCTCCACTGCATATCAGTGACCACTCCAACATTGGACTGGCAAGCTATAGATTCTGGCAAATACCAGAGGGGCTACTGTAAGATGCCAAAGACAGTCACCATTTATTGTGCCTCTGGGGGTGACTGTTCAGGCCTCTGTGTACTTGGAATGCCATCTTAATCTTAATCTGGACCTGCTTGTTACCTGGGGCCGGTACTCCTTTTCTTCAAAAAATACATTGGTCCTACAGAACAGGGGGCGCTGATTGAAGTCCTTGCCTAGGGTGCCAAACTACCTTGGCCTGCTCTGTTTTCAAACTTTCATAACCTGCCAAATTTTGTAAAATGAATATGGTAATTAGGGGGTGTGACCACAGAAAGGGGCGTGGTCAGAAAATGTCTCTGTTCTCCGTTACTTCCAAAACGTTGGGAGATATGCTGCAAGGCATCCTTGCCCACTGATATCCCTTGTCTTGCATTCCTCTGTGCCTGCTCGTTACATCGCTGGACGCTTCTGTGATTGGCCTGCAGGCGGCAGCGCATTGTGCGTAAGCAGCTTTGGTGAATAGCGAGGTGCGGCTAGCGCTAGCATGACGTACTCTGGCAGTTGGGCTGGGAGACGCAGAGACCGCAGCGGGGAGGGCGATACAAGAAGTAAAGTAAACAGAGAGCGGTGGCGGCGGCGCTGCCTGGCCCTGACCCCGCTCATGTTGGACTAGGAACACTGAAGCCTCCCTGTCCTGTTTGAGCCACCGGAGCAGCTCTGCGCAGCATGTGCCGGGACTATTCTCTGTGCCATCCCCAGAGCGGTAAGAGCGCATCGCAAGCTCAGCCTACGGTAGGATTTGTACATGACTAGCGCACAGGTGCTGCTGCTGCTGCTGAGACTGCTGAGTGGGCTAGAGAGGCTGGAATGGGGCTAGAGAGGCTGAGATAGGGCTATAGAGGCTGGAATGGGGCTAGAGAGGTTGAAATAGGGCTATAGAGGCTGGAATGGGGCTAGAGAGGCTGGAGTGCATTATTGGTGGTACCCTTGTGTGCTGCTGTGTGCGCCAGAGGATGCTCGGTCGGTCCTGTCCGCTCGGGGCCGCCTGGGAGGCTGGGGCTGGTAGAGCTGTGGCATTGCAGGACTGGGGCCTGGGGGTGCATGAGAATTGTGGCTGGGAATGAGCAGGAGGGGCACATAGTATGGCAGCTCTGTATGTGACAGGTAACCCTCAGGCAATTGCTCCAAAAAAAGGATCTGTGCGCTAAAATGCAAATAATAATCATATTAATAACCAGCAGCTGTGTGTATGGCTTCTGCCTCCATTCATTACATCTGCCTCTCCTTTTCTCCATTGATCAGATGATGTGATAACTGTACCAGTGAGTGATGGACAGAAATCAATTGGCAGCCATCAGGGTATTGCTGTACTACAAATCCCATCAGCCACAGACAGCTGCAAGCCATGGACATTTTGTAGTTCATCAGCTGGGAGGGGGCATACCTGCCCTGTTAACCTGTAAACATTCAGCAGCCTCCCTGATACAATGTGGCAGCCTAAGAATGATAAGGTGGCACTGAAAAAAAAAAAGAGCAGGAGGGCCAGCAATGTTGGTCAATGGAATGACAATATCAGCTGTTCCGTTAAGCAATGTGTGAATGGTGGTGCTGGTAAGAGCGCTCCTGTAGTGCTGATATGGGTGCCATTAGGTCGCAATGAGGTCACTGCACAGAGACGACTATGTGAGGACAGGGGAGGGGGGAGATCAGATCTGCCTTGACTAATGCTTTAGTGCTGGTTCTGTCAGTGTGTGCAATAGAAACCTAGTGTTAAACTCGTGCGTGACATACTTTATTATCCAGACCGTATATAGGCATTATTCCGCTCACAGCCCACCCTTTGCCTGTGCCCCCCCCTGCACTCAGAGTGAGCGGAACCGGAGCCAGTTCTAATGCTGCCTGTTATGAGTCACTAATATGTATGTTACGTGTGATGGATGTGTGTATTGTGCCAGACTTGCTTCTCACTCACCGTGACGGTTACATTGTGCAGCAGAGAAGGGAACCTCGGTGCTTGTCAGTTATTCCGACTGCCAGATGATTAGCAGGAGAAATCCTAGGAAGATGGTGTTTCTGTACATCTATTTGTGCATCTAAGATCAAGGGCCCCAGACATATTTACTGGCACTCATTCTGGGTTTCAGCCATTGATAACAATATTTTTTGTTTATAGAATACATATTCCACCTGCATTTGCTTCCACTGTTGCACTACAGCTCCCACAATATTTTGATATCTCAGGTTGGTGAGAGATTCGGTTCAGCAGCTGCTAGTGTTGCAGGCTGGACATCCCATCTCAACAACATCACGGAGATAAACTGGCGCCTGTTTATTTAAATATATTATGCATGCAGAAAGTAGGTTATTTCATCCATATTACCTAAATCACCCAGTTCCATTTATCAAGGGCTGTAACATTTAATTTTATATATAGATATATATCTATCTATCTATCTATCTATATATATATATATATATATATATATATATATATATTAGGGATGCACCGAATCCACTTTTTTGGATTCGGCCGAACCCCCGAATCCTTCGTGAAAGATTCGGCCGAATACCGAACCGAATCCGAACCCTAATTTGCATATGCAAATTAGGGGTGGGAAGGGGAAAACATTTTTTACTTCCTTGTTTTCTGACAAAAAGTCATGCAATTTCCCTCCTGCCCCTAATTTGCATATGCAAATTAGGATTTGGATTCGGTTCGGCTGGGCAGAAGGATTCGGCCGAATCCGAATCCTGCTGAAAAAGGCCGAATCCTGGCCGAATCCCGAACCGAATCCTGGATTCGGTGCATCCCTAATATATATACATAATGAGGAACAGGCACATATTTTGCTAGCTCTGCTTTTTTGGGTCAGAATGACAAAAGACTCACTTAATTTTCATAAATACAGGTATGAGATCCGTTATCTGGACCTCTGTTTTCCAGAAAGCTCCGAATTACAGAATGGCCGTCTCCCATAGACTCAATTTTATCCAAATAATCCACATGTTTAAAACTGATTCCCTGTAATAATAAAACAGTACTTTGTACCTGATCCAATTAATTAAATTACGGAATGGATGTCTCCCATAGACTCAATTTTATCAAAATAATCCACATTTTTAAAACTGATTTCTTTTTTCGCTGTAATAATAAAACAGTACCTTGTGCCTGAGCCAATTAATTCATTAATCCTTACTAGAAGCAAAGCCAACCTATTGAGTTTATTTAATGATTACATGATTTTCTAGTACATTGATGGTATAAAGATCCAAATTATCTGTTATCTGGAAAAACCCAGGGCCCGAGCATTCTGAATAACAGGTCTCATACCTGTAGTATATTTTTGTTTGCTCTAGTATTAAAGAACAAACTAAAAATTACTGGGGGTTCCAATTTTTTAGGCACCCCTAAGTGATTCTAATCACTAACCTGGGACCTTTACTTAAAAAATAATTACCCTTTTCTTAAAAAATAAATAAATACGGTAGCCAAGCTTATTATCTGCTGAGCTTGCAGCCACCCTTCCCAGGGACCTCCCAGGACCATCACTAGTGGGCACATGTAAGTAATGGTTCCCAGTCTACAATTAAAAGCACCCACAGAACAGAACTTCTTCAGCTGTTTCATTTACACATCTTCTATTGGCACAAGGCATCCCTAAGAAGAAATCATAAATGGCAGCTGAAAATTCTACTGATCGTACCCCTCATTTGGCACATTTGTTTACAAAGAGGAGGTACAAGCTGAAGTGTGTCAGCCTGGTGGTGGGGATGAACAAACTGACAACATTCCATGGTGAATTTGGGTTGTATTGTCCTTGAAAAAGTCTTTCTGGGCACCACTTGTAAGAAGTAGAACACCTTAGAAAATTGGAAGTTGGTGTTTTTTTTTTTGTCATAAACTTTGTTTTGTTCATGTTTATAGTATTACATTGCCAGAGTTAAAGTGGGGAAAACACTGCTGCTCGGCGACTGATTGATATTGAAATAAATCATATGGTCATAAGGTAGTGGAACAAATTTGAAGTTGGTGTTTGCGAAGTTGATCATCAATTGGATCAAGGCCAATTTTTTTTTTCAGCATTGGTATCTGCTCCCCTGGGTATAACCCACAGAGCAGAATTAAATTATGTAACCCTTGTGTTGCTGTGCGGCGCAATCCATAAAAGGGAACTGTGGGATAAACATGTTTCAATGCCGTGTCCCTAGTCAAGCAAATCTTTAAAAATGGACACTATCAGGGCGTGGTATGGGAGGTGGTGGGAAAAAGTGTACATAGGCAGATTCACTATGGGGGTCCTTTTGAACATATGGGGGCAAATTTACTAAAGGGCGAAGTGGCTAGCGAAAATTCACCAGTGTGACGTCTTTTTGACAATTTACTAATGGGTGCTGGCATAAATTCGTAGCGAAGTGGACCTACTCTAGCGCTACTTCTCACCCTTACGCCAGACAAAGTTGCGCTATGGCGAAGGGACGTAACTACGCTAATTCACTAACTTGCGGATTTTACTGAACGTTACCTCTTGCGCCAGACTTGCCTTCGCCACCTCAGACCAGACGAAGTGCATTAGAGTAGATCTCAAAGTCTGAAAAAACGCTGGAGTCTTTTATTTTTTTAAGGGTGATAGGCTGAAAAAGATTGTAAATTTTTTTGGGGGTACCCTCCTTTCCCCCTACATTTCCTAACATATGGCACCTACACTATACAGTGGGCACATGTAAAGGGCAAAATAACAACTCTATTTTATCTTATGAAGCTTTCCCAGGCTTGTGTAGTGTAATGTATTTGCTGCTACATATACGTCCATTGTGCTTTGCTTTACGAATTAATGCTAGCGCAACTTCTCTACCTTTTCGCCTCCCTGAGCACAACTTCGGATTTTAGTGAATTAGCGGCGCCCTGGCGAAACATCGCCTGACGAAGTGCAGCGAAGCCAACGCTGGCGCCACTCCGAAGGTAAGTAAATTTGCCACATGGTTTTTACATTTAAAGGGATATTGTCATTTTTATGGTATAGTTGTTATTACTAAATTACACTGTGTACATTGCAAGTAATTAATTCAATCGTTTAAAATGTTATTCTTGAACCAATAAATATTTTTTTTTAGCTTTTAGCTGTAATATTGGTATGCAGGCAGCCATTTCAGGTCATTTTGCCTGGTCATGTGCTTTCAAAAAGAGCCAGCACTTCACAATGGAACTGCTTTCAGATAATCTGTTCTTTCTTCTACTCAATGTATCTAAAGGAGTGCGACTTTTACTATTGTGTGCTGTTCTAATACTTACCACAGGAGCTGTTATCTGTTTACCTTCCCATTGTTCTGAGTATGGCCTTTTGGGGGAGGGGGGAATGGAGGTGGGTGATATCACTCCAATTTGCAGTGCAGAAGTAAAGAGTGACTGAACTTTATTTGAGCACAAGTCACATGGCCAAGGGTACATGGGAAACTGACAACATGTCTAAAAAAATCTGTTTGCTCTTTTGAAAAACAGATTTCAATGCAGGGTTCTGCTGGAGGATCACTATTTTCCTGTGACAGAATCCCTTTAATAACACCCTATAAGGTATTATACTTGATATACTTGATCGCTTGCAAATAACATTCAAATCAACGAGGACCAATTCCAAGCATTTTGCCACCGACCTTTGCAGCTATAATGGAGCATTCTACAAACTCCTGAAATTGCTACTTGTACCATTGCCCTTAGACTCACCCTATTGCAGCCTAACACAGCTTTAATTTATATGGATGTTTTTTCAATATCCAAAAACTCATTCACTATACAGAACTACTAAGGTGTGAAGCCTCTGTTTTTGTTTGGGGCAAGGAAATACAAACACTCATATGTATTCTGACAAAATGCTAGCTATTTCCAGTACATGGAATGCAGCCTGTATTTCCCTATAGTCCTGTTCAGTCTCCTTCAGTGTAGTTGTTGTGCATATATACAATGTACATGTAATATATTGAATTACAGCTATAACTGTTTATATTCTGCAGAGACAAACCAATGCAATACTTGGCTAAACTGGCCAATGTCTCTACCAAATAATAACCAAATATTTACTCCATTAAAAACTGTTTTTGTGAGCTTCCCCTTCATGTTTTAATGTGAAGAGGTTACACTGTAAATTGAAAGTCTTAGTTTACACAAGTGCCCTAATTAGTCATATTTTGTTGGACGTCAAATACATTCTGTTGGCTTTCGTCTAAAAGAGGTAAAATTGGAACTTGAGCTGATCCACCAAAACCAAAAGCTTCTCTGAATTCTTTTCTTCTGAAAAAACGTGTTGTCTGTTGTATGGACCATTTAAACAAACAACATTGTTACTTGTAATTCAGTTGGTGCTAGACTGCTGTATGCTTTTAATTAATGGGGTTATTCCCATCATTTTCTCATCTGTATGTTTTTAAGCTCAGAGGGCAGGTGTGTTGAAAAATGCTGGGGATTACCCTCCCTTATTTGTATTGGTATTGACTTTAACAATGACCCGTGTGTGCACTAGAAGGTGATCATCGTGATAGTCAGCGGTGGGGAATTATGAAAATGAGTGGAAACACTGTAAGAAACACTGCCATTGCTCTATAAATTATTTAAATGTGGATACCACAAAAAAATGGGCCAAAGATCTGTGTAGCACACATTTTTCAGTTAGCTTATTATATAAAAATGCCAGCTCACAGGCCCAGCATGTATATTTTAATATAAATTGTGTTTTGCTATATTGCCTTTTGCTTTTGTCCTTTTTTCCCCCCTTTCAAATTGTAGTAACCTTTGTGAACATAAATAGGAATTCTGTTGCTTTTGTATAGCCATCACTGAACCCTGTATAGGTGTGAACAGTAAGGGGTGATCTTTGACATTTAAAGTATGTGTGTTCATTAGCACCGAATGCACATGGAACCCTCTTGTTCTCTGCAGTCGATGTTTTTCTGCAATAAATGGGACATACAGGGGAAAAGGCAGAATATCCCATGAAATGTATATATATGTCTGTCCAGCTCTGGTATATAGGCATGCAAATGAAGCAAACATGGAAATGCCAGATAAATAATTTAGCTTGTGCGCGTTAGTGATGACAGGATGCCAATTAGTCGGCTAAAGTTCTAGAGCTAGAAATCTCTTTGATACATTAGTGATGTGAAATGCATTGTTGGAAACCACAGACCAAAACAAAATTGCCTTCTGGTTTATGTTGGGAGGGAAGGTACAAGCAGCTGTAGATTAAAGGTAGGTTCAGTTCTCTTCAGGAAAGGGTTAAGAACTGCAATCTCTTTCCATTGTAATGTACTAAAGCTGGCACAGCAACCAGCAGGGACATTGTCTTCTTAGCTTGGCAGAGAATATTACTGATAGTTCTTTTAGGCGGCAGAAAGCTCTGCACACCAAGGCAAATAAAGAGGGAAATCTCCTTTCATTTTCATCAGAACTCTAATGGGCACATTCTAGTCATTCTAGTCATTTTTATGGGATTTTTCAAAGTATATTAATCAAAATGGGGAACTCTAACTTTAACCCACTGATAAATACATTTTTAAAAATCCCATAGGATCACATAGAAAGTGGATGAATGATTCTGTGGTAAATGCTAATCTCAGATGTTGACCAATCTGCACCTAAGAGGGTTATTTATATCAAGATGGGCTGGCAAAAGCAAACCGTTGTCTCTAATTTCTGATTAGAAATGTATCCGTCTATATGTTCCATGTAGCATGCCATAATGATCAGTTTGATCAGACTCTGGTGTATTGATTGGGCAAAGCAGAAAATCTGGCTGCCTGACATTTCTCCACCTTATGTAAAATGTTTACCATAGAATCAAGTGGCACACTAACCCCAACTAAAGTGAGCCTTAGAACAAGCAAGGGAAATAACCAGTCATTTAATTATTTATAATCCATTAAATACATGTGTAAACAGCTATTAGATCTTTCTTTATTTTGTCTCTCTGTGTAAGCAACTGTGAACTGCATTAGAAGCTACCAGGATTTTCACTCTTCAGAAATGCAGGGGCCACTATAAAAGCTCTGTACATTTTTCAGGTTAAAGTAAAAGTAGGGGAATATTCATTCTGACTTAACTGTATGGCATCTATTTGTACAGACTATGAGCAAACATAGGGGTTGTTTCTGCTAACGCCTGGTATTGGCAGATCAGTGATGTCCTACTTAAGGCTGAAAATAGAAGCTGAGCCACCTTTATGGGTGCTGGATGGATATACAAGATACAAAGATACAAAAGGGTAATAATTAACCTGACTTTTAAGTTGACCATTTGACAAATAAATTGAAAATTATTACGATTGTACTGTGAGCTGCTACCTGCCAAAACCCCCCACAAAATCTGTGAAAAATGATTACTGTTCTGTAACCTGTCCTTCTCTCTTCCATCCAGATACGATTGTTTAGATCAGTGCTATTTGACTGCCCATTTAAATAGACAAATTACACAATAACTTGTCATTTGTTGACCCTGACCATGGAAACAAATTGAATCCAAAGATACACCATCTAAAACCTGTAGAAGTCAGTGGCAGAGGTCCCTTGAACCGCTTTCAGAAAGAGCCAGCACTTTAGGATGGAACTGCTTTCTGGCAGACTGTGGTTTCTCCTACACTGAATGTGTCTCAGTGGGACCTGGATTTTACTATTGAGTGCTGTTGTTAGATCTACAAAGTAGCTGTTATCTTGTGTTAGGGAGCTGCTATCTGGTTACCCTACCATTGTTCTGTTGTTAGACTGCTGGGCGGGAAAGGGAGGAGGTGATGGCACTCCAACTTGCAGTACAGCAGTAAAGAGTGACTTAAAGGAAAAATCAACCTGTGGGGGAAAAATCCCTACCCCCCACCCCAGGTAGCCTTCCCTGATGATGTTAAACCTGCACTGCTCCTGTCTTTTTAAGACCCACCTTAGGCTCATTACTATTACAGTACATTATACTTGCTCCCAACTAAGATATAATTAATCCTTATTTGAGGCAAATCAATCTGATTGGGTTGAATTAATATTTAGATAATTTTAGTAGACTTAGCATCTAGATCCAAATTATGGAAAGACTCCAAGTTCTGAGCATTCTGGATAACAGGTCCCATTTGATGAGCCTAGGGTTGTATAGAACTGATGCACTACTATAGCTGGGACTGGAAGCATCTTATCTGAATAGTTTTGTGAGACCACTTGGAAATCACTTATTAGTTGTGATGTTATTTGTCCAGTTCTGTAATATATCCAGAGCTCTAGTGCTTGCTTGTTTTTGCTATACAAAAGTCCCACGGTGAGTCAGTAAACCTCTATGCTTCACTGACATTTACTGAATTCTGCTGCCCTACTAACACAGGTGCAACTTTGATTCGTCTGTTTCATAATGCTTCATTGGTAAATGGCTCTTCTGACAGTTGCTGGTGGAATATGGAAAATGTAATATAACATCAGCTCAAGGGCTGCACGTTAGACTTCACACAAATGCAGCAACAACAAAAAAATGTTTCAAAGGGCAGTGGTTAGACTAGGGATGCCAACCAGTGGTCCACCAGCTTCTGCTGTGACAGTGAGAGGGCTACACATGTCATATTCCCGGGCTTAGATGATGATGAAAATTATGACCTTTTTCCCCATGTGGGACCGAAACGTTGGATAGAATGCTGTATTATATGAAATAAAAGGACACATACTTTCACTGCCAAAAGAGGGGCAGATTTACTAAATGGTGTAGTGGCAAACGCTGGCAACAATTTGCCAGCGTTACCTCTCACAGGGACATCGCCGATTTACTAATGGGCGCAGACGTCAATTCGCTAGCGAAAGTGATAGGCGCTAGCACTCATTCGCACTCTATCGCCAGGCGACAATTCGCTCTGGCGAATGGACGTTACTCTGCAAATTCTCTAAAATGCAGATTTTCCTGAGCGTAACCTCTTTTACCAGATTTGCCTTCGCCAGCTCAGAGCAGGTGAAGTGCACTGCAGTGCATAGATCTTCCTCAATCTTCTGTTACTTACGTCAGAATAAAAAAAAAAAGCATCAAAGTTCAAAAAACGCTGGCGTCTTTTCCGTTTTTCAGAGCAATAGCCTGCAAACGTCCTTAAAAATGGGTAACCGGTTTCCCCCATACATTTTCTAACACATGGAACATTAACTATACACTGGGCTCATGTGTAGGGCATTATATTAACTCTAATGTCTTTATTAAGGTTCCCTGAACATGTGTAATTAACAGTGGAAATGTAGTGTATTGTATTTGCTGCAACATATAAATAAAGATGTCCATTCAACTTTAAATGTCCCGCCATATGCAAATTAACCTGAGCGCAAGACCCTATCGAATGTGCACTAAGCAGAAAAGAACACTAGCGCATTAATGAAGTAACACTAGTGAAAAGTCGCCAGCGTTTGGCACCCATGACAAAACTCTGTATTTTAGTGAATTAGCATTGCTTAAGCTATATATATATATATATATATATATATATATATATATATATAATGTCAGAATGTTGTTCACATCTCTTCTCAACTTCGTTGCTGCCTTATGCAGAGTGCCACATTGGCTCACTTCAAAACTAGAAGCTGCAGCATGCTTGTGTGATTTCTAATTGGCAATTTTCTGAGAAGTGTAGAGGTATTCTCCATGGAGTGGCTTAGCCCCTATGGAAATAGGTCATGCCATTACTTAGTCATGCTTAAGTCACTGCTAATGCATGAAGGGAGAGTGCAGCAATTGGACTCTTTTAGAGCTCTTTGATATTATCAGTTAAGGATAGAAATGGTATATAGGGCCATAAGGAGCCATTTTGCCTACCAATGGTCTGTAGACTTTTAGAATTGTTCATATATTTCAAAAAATCAAAGAGAATATTTATAGCCATTAAGGCCATTTAATTTTTGTTGTTTTTTTTGCATTGCTGGTTCTGACTATTCAAATAATTTAGCAAAAGCCAGCTGCTTGACAGACCTGCTTATATTGCAGGAATTTATGTCGTGGCTGGAGAAGATCTGGCACCCACTACTTCATTGTGTCAGTGATGAGATCCTGCAGTGAGTGCAGAAAATAGCATGATATTGACATGATATTGGTTTAGGTTACAAATGCCATTAAAGACATTGAACTTTAAAAATTAAATGTACAGACATTTAGGGCTATTTCAGGTTACCCCATGCAACTGCTTACTGAGAACTAATATAATAATGATATTTTAACAAAACATATAAGGGCTCACTTGCAATATACCAGGCAGTGGGCAAAGTGCCATTTCAAAACACAGAGACCTGTGGCTCCCTTCACTAATACAGCATTTACTTTGTTACTCAGCATTGTATTGGCCTTTATCCCAGTAATAAAACAAACTTTTTTATTATCTTCAATTTATTCTTCCACACAAGTTAATCTATTTTTGGATATTGCACCAGCTGGTGGGCCATGCTCTCCATGCTGCTCGGCAAGGCACTTTGCTTAGCACTCACAATTTCTTTATTTCCAAAATACCCAGCTAAGTACATTAATTCTACAGAGCCTGTAACTGTTCTGTTCCCCTGGTTTCCGAAGTAGCAAGAATATATATTTGCTTTCACCCCCTGGAGCCAGAGTTGGCAGTAATGATACAGTAGTTATTATGATATAGATATCCATTATGAAAATGTTAGAAATTGCAATTGCAATAATAACACATACAATAAAGGTTAAAAAGGCATCAGTGTTATAGTATTAGCAAGCAGAATAAATTAACTCAGTATGCTGGCTAGTTACATAGTGATTTGTAAAAAGAAATAATTAAAGGGCAAATCTATGGATAGGTATGTATATTTGCTTTGCTGTATAAAATGCATTGGCATTGCGGTTATATTTCTTTCCTCATCTTTTGGCAACTGTGTGGTACTGGTGGAGCCAAGCTGATTCTAGGATTCAGGTTTGCTTGGCTTTTCAGAACTCATATAATCATCTTTAGCTTCAAACAGAACCAGTTTCTGAATTTTTCCATTTGCATTCTTATTTGGCAAATGAAGACACAGATATTGTATAGCTTGCTCTCATCTAAATGATATTTATTCTATTTAAATGGTGAATGGCCACTGAGAAAAGAAACCTAAAGTTGGCCATATATACATATACTAGATGACCATATACTGGATGCCCCCCCAGTTCTGACATATCTTTGGTAATGATGTATCAGCACAAGGACTTTTTCAGCTGGATGGATCATCTGCAATAATGAAGAGATACATTTTATTTGTGTTAATATGGATACATGATTCATTGTCAACAATTTTCATGAGGCTAGGCAAACCACATAAGCTTGTGCTGAAGCATAAGCCCATTTTTTTCCTTCTCTTCGCAGACTCTGTTGGTGGTTATAAATCATGCAAAGTGCTCAAGAATCTCTGAATCTCACAAGCCACGTAGCAGAAATGAAGAAAATAACAATGGGCACATAAATAGTGAAAATACTTTTTTCACCAAGATGTCAAAGATTGCCCGTAGCTAACACAAGCTGCCTTAAAAGAGGAGCGTGCCTCCCAACAGTTTGGCCTTTTGCCCAATCAGATCTGTTACACATACACACAGGGCCGCCATTAGAAATCACGGGGCCCCGTACAACAAAATTTTTGGGGCCCCCTGGGCCCCGCCCACACTGACGACCAAGCTCCACCCCATTTCCCGCCCACTCCACATCGCAGTTAAAAGACCACACAGACATCAGCGCTAAAAAAGTAACCCCCCCCACACAAGTTGTAAAAAGCTATTGATGGTCAGGGCCCCCTTATAAAAAATTGGGGCCCCAAAAAAAAAAATTAAAATTTTTTTTTTAAAAAAAAAACATTGGTGGCAGGGGCCCCCTTATAAGTTAAAAAAAACTTGGGGCCCCAACAAACAAAATGTAAAAAAAACTAAAAAATAAACAAACATTGGTGGCAGGGGCCCCCTTATAAGTTAAAAACAAATTGGGGCCCCAAAAAAAAATTAAAAAAAAAAAAAATTTTTTTTGAAAAAAAAAAAAAACATTGGCGTCAGGGGCCCCCTTATAAGTTAAAAACAAATTGGGGCCCCAAAAAAAATTTGAAAAAAAAAAAAAAAATTTTGAAAAAAAAAAAAACATTGGCGGCAGGGGCCCCCTTATAAGTTAAAAACAAATTGGGGCCCCAAAAAAAAATTTGAGATAAAAAAAAAATTTTTTTGAAAAAAAAAAAAAAACATTGGCGGCAGGGGCCCCCTTATAAGTTAAAAACAAATTGGGGCCCCAAAAAAAAATTTGAAAAAAAAAAAAAAATTTTTTTGAAAAAAAAAAAACATTGGCGGCAGGGGCCCCCTTACAAGTTAAAAACAAATTGTGTATCATACACATCCCATTCTGCCTTGGAAATAAAAGCTATTTTCCTCAAAGTCCTAGAGGCATATTTATTGTACATCCAACTGGGGAATCCACATTTGCAGCATTCAGTCTATTCAGTCACTTTCCTGACTGCTTTAATCAGTCCAATGACATTTTGTTTAACGGGGTGCTAATGTTCAGCTTTGCTCAAATGGGTGCTATCATTGCTTTCCATAAGCAACACTCAGGCCCTAGCCAGTATTATATATATATCATCAGTGCCATAACTACTGGAGATACTACCCCTTGGGACCCACCAGAGATGCAATGACGTCTCATTGTGAGCAAAACGCAAGAGATGTTTCCGCACATGCGTGTCCGGAGGAGACTTGGTTCGCTTCTGCAGGGAAGGGGGCCGGGTGCACATCCTGCATCTGGGCCCAGTCAACCCCACGTATGACTCTGTTTGGAATTGAGTTAGTCTGCGATGCTTTTAGGACTTTGTACATCATTCACACTAGTCTTACCCACATATGTAATAAAAACCACTAAGTTTGCCCTGGAGCAGTAACCCATAGCAACCAATAAGATATTTGCTTTTAAACAGGTGATTAGTAAATGCTTCCTGCACACAGATATTGTCCATCATTTATGTCAGTTCTCTGCCCCATCACTACTAAAAATTACCATTTTATTGACAGGTGTCTGCCGATTTACTGTTATATGCATTTTAGCATTGTAATGTAGCGTTTTATCCTAGAAATACTAAGGGGTAGATTTATCAAAGAGTGAAGTTAGAGCTCTCCACAGTCCGCAGTGTGAAATACCGCCTCTCTCCATTCATTTCTATGGGATTTTTAAAGGTGTATTTATCAAATGGTGACATTTCACTAACACCCTTTGATAATTAAGCCTTAAAAAAAACATTGAAATGAATGGAGAGAGGTGGTATTTCACTCTGCAGACTGTGAAGATCTATAACTTCACTCTTTGCTTAATCTACCCCCAAATGAGACCACCAACTCTAATATACTGTTGCCCATATCACCCATAATTCCAGATAGAAAAATTTTGATAATTTAGACCATGTCACAGATGTATGATGACCATGTCTACATATACCTAGATACTGTCACTGTCCACTAAATCCCTGACCACCATTAGATATCCTTTTTTAGCCTTCAGATTGTCAGTCTTGCTCATAAATAGAGGAAGTCTGGAGATATGCAAGCCATCTCAATGTGGTAGAAAGTAGACATTTACTAGGATGTGTGTAGAAGTACACAGAACATGGGTCCATTCAACCTCATTAGAATTGCAAGGATGCCTCACTGTTTGAGAAACACTGCTATTTGGTACTTCAGGGAGACAATCCTTTTCTGCTTCTAATACCATGGAGATTCTCCTACAAAGAAATGGTAATGCACCTGGCAGCCAGTTCTGCATTATAATGTTGACTTCACCCTTCTGGATAGCACAGTTTGAGACAATAGAGGAGAAATTCTGCAAAGGATCAATAAGGCAGCAATGTCGCACTTGTGCCTAATTTATAAGGCACTCATTTATTAGGCACTAATCTTTCTGCTCCTGCCGAAACCTCTCAAGAAGGAGAAATGTCATCCATATGCTTCCTTCAAAACATGCTTGAAAATCTGCTCTGATATCAGTGAGCTGCATCCAAAAAAGTGGTCCTAACAAGCACATAATTAAATGATCTCCCAGCTCCCTCCCTCAGTACCATTGATCTCCAGTGCACAGTTAATTGGAATCCTACAGTCAAAAGGTCCAGAGAGACACAAAGTTATATTGCAGCTGCTCTTTGTGTCCTTTCTGCCCTCCTACACAATTTTCTAAACATTTAACCTTTTGTTATTGAGCAAATAGATATTAGCTGAAAGGATATCTACGTATATATCTTGTTTTTTGTTACACTTTCCACAGTGCCGACAAGGTAATCTATAAATCCCAGCGCAGGCTATTGCTGTCAAAGCCTTTCAGTACTTGTAGATGGAGCACCTTGAGATTGATAGTCCCTGCTTAACGTTCCTGAACCTTTTTTATATGCCATGTACTCATTGCCTTTGGGCACTTCTACTATATATGGACAAATACTGCATCTCTAAATGTCTTTTTCTCCCCACTGGATTTATGTTACATAATCCTGCTTACTTCAGCACTTAACCTGCTAGTGCTACTTGCTGTATTAGTACAATGCACACCAGCTCTGTGCATTTACTATATTGTACAGAATAAAATAGTAGCCCTGCTGCCTGTTCACTGCCACCAAGCTACATGCTTTTCTGTGTGTTTTATGGATCATTAATATGTTAATCTGGACTGTTGGTAAGAAATAGAAGAGCCTATTAATTAAATTTAATCAATATGTTTGTCCTAGAATAGCACTATCCTTGTGGATATATATCCTTTCCTAAAGTGAATGTATACCTTCTTTTTCAACATTGGTTCCAGGAATAGGGCATGTGCTGAAAATCCTTTTTTTTTTCTTGCTCTAAACAGGAAAAACATTGAAAATGAAAACAAAACCACTTCCTGGACCAAAAGAGTAAAGTCTAACAAAGCAGCAAAATGAGAAGCCTCTGTATAATGAGCTGCTCGGTATCTAAGGCTGTAGTTGGGGGAGGGAGGGTTTTTCTTTATACAGAGGCGTCTTGGTAGACTGCTGTTTTGCTTGACTTTGCTCTTTGGGATCAGGAAGTAAAATACCCTATTCTTTGCACCAATGTTGAAACAGGGGGTATATTGTATTTCCAGCTGTTAATCCCAGTAGAGACTTGTACAGTTTCTACTGGGCAGAAACATGGATTATGTTTGCCAGTTTGGTTATTATACACTGAAACCTTGTAAACCTTAAAATGTATATTTTTCTGATGCACAGCAGCATTGTTTACATGTACTGTATTGAAAGGTTAGTGCTGCTCCTTTATATGCCTCAAAATAAACATGTAACGGAGGTCCTCAAATTATATTTTTTGTTTAGGTGTTAATATTGATCCAAAGTTTCTCAAAATCTGTAGGTCAGACAAAAATATTCTGTTGGTGGCTCACAGGGAGCTTTAACGTAAAAGCATTATAAAACATAGGTTTCTAAAGCAGTGCTAATAATGTTCTGCTTTACAAGATAAAAAATGTACTTTATATTTTAGTTGTTCTGTAATTCAACCTATTAAAGAGATACTGAAACCATTTCCCTTCCCACAGCCAAAAAAAACACACTTTTCAGAGGTGTAACCGCCCAATTCTTGGCCCAGCTAAGATGTCAGGATGCTGCACATTTGCATAGGGAAATGCACAGAGTAACCTTACTTTGAGAACATGGAAAAAGTGTCATCCCCAGAAAATTTGCTCCTAGGGATAACATACCAATAACAAGTGGTGCCCCTTTAAACAATAAAGCCATCTGAAATAGAGTATCATTAGTGATTTAGTGTAGGGCTGAGTAGTGAGGTGAGCAAACCCTCTGTATTGCAACAGAAGAATTTAGGAACAAATTGCTTGAATTAAAGAATAAGCTTTTCCAATACCAGAGGTGTTAAAACACTGCCCTCACCTTCATTGAGCTATTGATTTTCTAATGTATTATGTTTTTGCTTTCCATGGGATTACAAAGGCTGTCAGCAATAGTTAGAGAGCAGTGAGCGATCGTGCAGAATAGTGCCCTACACATTGTAGCTGCGCACTACCTCTGCTCTGTTATTTGTGTTTGTGGAAGGTTTCCAGGGCCAGCTTTTGGGTAGGGCAGAGAGGAGAGCACCAAAGGGACCTATAAGGATCACATCAGTTGTCAGGATTTTCTGTGACGCTCCTGCTCCCTGAATATCTGGCTAGGTATCACAGATATAACAGTAGCAGATACAGAAATGACATGCATGCTCATGGAATTGCATCATTTATTAAAGGGGTTGTTTACTTTTAAACTTTTAGTATGACATATAGAGAGAGATATTCTGAGACAATTTGCATTTGGTTTTCACTTTTTCATTTAATTTTTGATTTGAATGAGAGACTGGAATATGAATTGCAGAGAATCTGCATAGAAAGAGGAGTCATACAAAATAGTAATAACAATAAATGTGTAGCCTTACAGGGCATTTGTTTTTTAAATGGGGTCAGTGACCCCCCCACCATTTGAAAGCTGGAAATATTCAGAAGCAGGAGACAAATAAGTAAAAAACTATAAATAATGAAGACTAATTGAAAAGTTGATTAGAATTCTCCATTATATAAGATACTAGGGGGCAGATTAATTGAAATGAAAATTTGAATTGTGAATTTAAGTTTTTTTTATGGCCAAAACTGTTAAATTCGACTAGGGTATTGTTAAAATTAGATTCCAGTTTTTTAAAAATTCAAATTTGATTTTCAAGAGTTATCATACACTGGGCCTTTAAGAACTTGAATTTGACTATTTGCCACCAAAAACCTGCCGAATTGCTGTTTTAATCAATGAATGACGTCCTGGGATCAGTTTAGAGTTGTTTGCAGCCTTCCTGATATTCGAGTTTTTTAAATTCAAATTTGAATTTGATTCGAGTTTTCGCGTTGATGCTATTCATCGGAGTTTTTAAAAATTCACATGAACTCGAAATCCGACCTTTGAAAAATGTGCCTCTAAGGGTTGGGGCAGAGGTGCAGATTCGGGGAGTTTTAGTCGCCTGGCGACTAATCGGCTCTTCCAATCTCCCCGAACTTCCTTCCGTCTGCCTTCCATATGCTTGAACGAAGAATCGCCTGCACTAATGCACTCGCGGAGCTTCGATTTCTGAAGTCAACTTGAAGGCGAACATCCCATTTAAGCCATGAGCTGATTGAAAGACAATCAACATTTCAAAGGATAATCCTCCCTTTATCAGGCGTTCCTATTCAAATATCTGCTGCTGAGGGCTGAACACCATAGGGAAAAAATAATATATACTGTATTGAGAAAAACATAGGGAGAAAGGAATACTTATAAGATTAAATTGTGCCTTTATTCTTGTGTGCACCTCCACCTTGGGTGCAAATCAGGATTAAATATAGGTATATTACAAGAATTTTGGCACTCCACGACAGGTTATCTGCTAAATAGTGCTTTTATTGCCACACAAAGAGCTTGTCAGGCTCTTTGTCAAGTGGTCACTATTTAGCAGTTAATCTGTCGTGGAGTGCCAAATTCTTGTAATATACTTATATTGAACAAGGAAAAAGGAATATATTGTATAACCATATTAAGAGATGTCTTCGGTTAGAGTGCTGCAGCGGGTCGGGTAGCTGCGGGTTACCCACAGAAAAGTGGGACGGCGGTTCTGCGGGTTTGAGGGTAATGGGTTGCAGGTCTTCCCAATAGTGAGTTTTTGTATGTTTTAGAAACCTTTTTTCTGATCACGCCTACTTCTAATGATGCCACTTCCAGTTTCCAATGACAGCACTTTCTGTTTTTTTATGGTCAGCGGGTCGAGGATCGAGTTGCAGATAAGGCACTTGCTGGTCGGGGGTCCAATCGAGTAAGAATGCAGATGCGGGTTGCGGGTCGGGTTCAGGTTTCAAAAATTGGTACATGCATTCATTGTCAAATCTCCCCATTTGTCATGTCTTTACATTTCTACAGGACCCTGTAAATCTGCCTCCCCTGCTACCATTTATTAATACAATTACATTATTAAAACCTGGACTAATTTAAACGACCCGAAAACTCAAATCAAATTCGATTTGAATTAGATCAAACGCAATTCGAATTTGTTCCCTGAAAAAAATTAGAATGTCAGGAAGGCTGCAAACATCTCCAAATTGATCCGTGGGCCTCTCCCATTGACTTAAACAGTAATTCTGCACATTTTAGGTGGCGAATAGTCAAATTCTAATTCATAAAGGGCCAGAGTATGATAATTCTCAAAAATCTAATTACATTTTTTTTTTTAAAAAAACTCTTATCGAGTTTGGATAATTCCCTAGTACAATTTGATCATAAAAAAAATTCTAACATTCAAATTCGAATCTTCAATTTGACCCTTAATAATTTGTCTTACAATAACTTCCATTGTTTCCCAAGTATAGCAGTTAATATCGCATTAAAGGTTTGGGACCTGTAATCCAGAATGATCAGGACCTGCTGTTTTCTGGATAACAGATCTTTCTGTAACACTTTATCTACTATAAAATCGTAATACCTACTAGAAAAATCGTGTAAACATCGAATATACCCAATAGACTGGGTTTGCTTACAATAAGGAGTAATTATATCTTAGTTTGTAAGTCAAGTACAAGATACTGTTTTATTATTACAGAGAAAATGGAGCCTGTGGGAGCTTTCTGGATAATATTTCTGGATAAAGGATCCTATACTTGTATTTCTTATTAGTGCATAATTGTGCTACTGCAAATGATCATACCATTGAATAATTGGAAACCATGTTCTATTAAGCCAGTATTTCATGAACCATAGGTAGGGGTAGTGAGAGCGTAGACAAGTTAGCACTACTAGTGTTTTTAAAAATAATTTCGGATCCAAATTATGGAAAGATCCATTATCCAGAAAACCCCAGGTCCCAAACATTCTGGATAACAGGTTCCATACCTGTACCTCCATAGCTGCTTTGTTTGCCTTCCAGTATTTTAATGTTGCTTTGGAATTCTCATGCTCAGACTTAGATGCTTTGGCTATGCCCAGTTTTGGCATTTGAAACTGTCTTATACTGTGATTGCTGAATGGTTTTCTATCAGTCATTAGATAAGAGAACAAAGTTATGTTGTTTCTTTCCATTTTAAAGCAATGCTAAAGGGACATAATTACTCAGTTAATCTGTGCAAGCCTGGGATTTACTGCCTCTTATGTGAGCAAGTATGATATTTAATTTGCGTTAATTCTGTTTAGTCTGGTAAATATATAATCCTAAATGAAAGTTTAAGTAATGCCCTTAGTTATTGACAAATACAAATGATTGGTAAGAGGCATCTGGACTAAAACAGGTTGTTAATAACTAAATACAAGTGCAGGATGATTTCCTGGGAAAGTGATTGTGCCCCCCCCAAGCAGTGCGTGCAGTGGTATAGTTCAATCTTAAACATGCACTTACTATGAGAGTTTCTCTCATCACTTCCTCCTGAAGTCAATATTCCAAGGAAAATAGCCTGTTATTGACTGAGAGCAGTAAATACAATGGTCACTGTATGCATTCCTGGTCCATTCGATACAAAGATTTGTACTTGTGCCCATGCTGGTAACCAAAGCTCATTCATGCGTGAATTTGATTTGTGCCCAAGAGGCTTGGGCCCCTTTAAGTGAGTACAAGAGTCTTTCCAGTTTTGTACTTTCATTTAAAGGGGCAGTATAACCCCTTTTCAACATGAGTTATGTAGTTAATTTGAGCTGAAAAGGAAAAAAAGTTAAACAATTTCAGCCCCTCCAAATGAGCCCCAGAGCGCATGCATCATATCTATAAACAGATTTATCTATATACTCGCGTATATAAACAATATATACCTATACTAAAGTAACGGTAGATCTTAAAGGAGAAACAAACCCCTTATTAAAAGTAATAAAAATAATAGAAATTAAACAAGTTAAAAGCAAAAGGGCCCAAAACAGACCTTCTCAATACTCCACTAACAACACTGGTGCAACTAGAAAATGTTCCATTTACAATCACTCTTTGTAGTCTATCCTTCTGTCCAAGTACAAATATTATGTTCCAGGCCAACATTCCTTTATTGAATAAGTCTCCTTCTGTGTTGTACTGTATCAAATGCTTTAGAGAAATTTAAGTAGATCACATCTCCCGCCACCCTAGAGGCTAGATTCTGTTAAAGGAAAACTATACCCCCCAAACAATGTAGGTCTCTATTAAAAGATACTGAGTAAAACAGCTCATGTGTAAAACCCTGCTTCATGTAAATGAACCATTATCATAATAATAGACTTTTTTAGTAGTATGTGCCATTGGGTAATCATAAATAGAAAATTGCCATTTTAAAAAATAAGGGCCGCCCCCAGAGATCATACGATTCACTTTGCACACATACAAACCACATGTAAGGTCACATGAGCCAATTAACAGACAGAGTTCTGCCTTTTGCTTCCTCATTTCTTCCTGTTACAGTTAGTGTTGTAGTATTTCTGGTCAGGTGATCTCTGAGGCAGCACAGATAGAGTCACGAAATGGTGGTTCAAGGCAAGAGATGTAAAAGGGCAATATTTATGTAAATATATATTCCAGTTTGGTAAGATTCTTTAATATGTCATTCAATTTGATATAAACTATCTGTTTTCATTTTGGGGGTATAGTTTTCCTTTAAGCAGAATAAATATGCACTTATGCACAGCAGGAAATTGGTAGGTCGGGCATTTTGGCCATAACCCACTTTGATGTCTTCTTTCCTCTCCAAAGAAATATTAGACTTTTGGGGGGAACAGTTGCGACCCAGCCTGAAAGGAAGGAACCATACTCTTGTTTAGGGCTCTTACAGACGTGCGTTTTTACCTGCGCTCCCCTGCGTTCCGTTTTTCTGCGTTCAGCTGCAGGGGAGCGCAGGGATAGACGCATTACATTTTTTCCAATGGGGCTGTACTCACACTGGTGCGTATAGGCGCCGAATGCAGGAAAAATGCAGTATGTTGCGTCTCAACCTGCGTTCGGCACCTACAGGCGCCTGTGTGAGTACAGCCCCATTGGAAAAAATGTAATGCGTCTATCCCTGCGCTCCCCTGCGGCTGAATGCAGAAAAACGGAACGCAGGGGAGCGCAGGTAAAAACGCTTGTCTGTAAGAGCCCTTAGTGAGCTGTACAGTGACAGTTTGAAAGCTTGCATGCCTCTTTGGCCTATCGATGGTAGCATGTCTTTAACCGCACACATGATTACTTGTCTTGCTCCCACATATATTTACATTAGCATTTTGGAAGCCTTTCACTTCTGTTTAGAGACTAGATTTAAAAGACTGATTGGGAAGCACATTTGCTAATTAATTAATTGACATACAATTTGGCACATACAGAGAAAATAAGTGTCTATTTACAGCTCTGTGCTGCTATGCTTGTAATTCATAATAGGTAAATATTATCTTTTATGTTTTACCCTACCCAGGGGGGCTCAGGCAGTTGGTGAACTAATAACTGGAGCCATCTATTGGGAGGGGTCTGTTAGCTATGTGCATGGGGCTCCATGATTTCTAATGGTAGCCTTATAGGCACCCTCTAGTTATAGAATCCCTCACCTTTGACCTCAGAATGATGCTGAGGTAAATTAACCAGCCCAGGGTACAGATCTCTGTTATATTTTATGGCTGATTTATCCCTTGTGCTGATTAATGCTGGGGGCATCTCCCAAGAATACTGCATATGCACCCTGACCTGGGTCAAAACCATGTGCACATATTAAAAACTATACATGCAGAAAAGTGGGTAGGCCAGAATACAGTAGAAATCAATTTTACATTTGCAAGGGACCATGGCAGAATGGTGTACATCCCGGGAAGATTTAAACAAACAAAAAGCAAAGTTTGCCTGTGTGGGATGCAAATACCACAATTTGTTGTGTGTGCACTCCTGCCATTTTAAAGTACTTTTTCTACAGACTAGGCGTGTGGGGGATTGTAGGGTTTGTGACTGATTAACGTCCCTCAACTGAGTCAACTTCAAAACTGGATTGCAGAGATCCCTTGTTTATTTCTGCTGTGATGCTAGGCAGGTCCGGACTGAGAATTAAAATAGGCCCTGGCATTTCAGGTACATAGAGACCTAATCAGCCCACATAGAGGCCCAAACAGCTTCCACCAGCCCACTAAAGACTTTCTATGGGACCTTACAGCAGCCCCTCTGGCATTTGCCAGAACCCACCGATTGCCAGTCCGGGCCTGATGCTAGGAATAGGGCCTATTTTGACTCCCAGTCCAGGCCTGGATATGATTCTAGCATCTTAGGAGCCATGGGACTTTAGATTAACCATCACTAATTAAGAGTAGAATTTAACAACAATGCCCAGTAACTGGAATTTTTTAGTGCCTAATAGTAAGTCAATTTATTTATGTAGCTTTTGTTGGGAAACCCTGGAGAATTCTGAAATTTCTGTTTTTGGTTGGGCCCCTAAAAAATAATTTTTGCTCTGGGACCCTCCACTATGTGGGGCAAATTTGCTTACCTTCGAAGTTGCGCCAGCGTTGGCTTTGCCGCATTAAGCCAGGCGAAGTTTTGCCTGGGCGCCGCTAATTCACTAAAATCCGAAGTTGCGATCAGGGAGGTGAAAGGTAGCGACGTTGCACTACCGTTAATTCGTTAAGCAAAGCGAAGTTACGCTAGCGATGCCTAATTTGCATACGGCGCCAAGTTAAAGTACAATGGACGTATATGTAGCAGCAAATACATTACACTACACAAGCCTGGGAAAGCTTCATAAAATAAAATAGAGTTGTTATTTTGCCCTATCACCCGTAAAAAAGTAAAAGACGACAGCGTTTTATGGGACTTAGAAAAAATTTCAACTTTTTTTTTGAAGCAAGCCCTATCTACTCTATTGCACTTCGCCTAGTCTGAGGTGGCGAAGGCAAGTCTGGTAACGTTCTGAGGTAACGCTCAGCATAATGCGCAAGTTAGTGAATTAGCGTAGTTATGTCCTTTCGCCATAACGCAACTTTGCCTGGCGTAAGGGTACGAAGTAGCGCTAGTGTAGGTCCACTTCACTAGCGAATTTACATCAGCACCCGTTAAATCAGCGAAGTAACAAAATGGCGTCACGCTGGCGTATTTTCGCTAGTGTTAGCCACTTCGCCCTTTAGTAAATTTGCCCCTATGAGTCTACTGGGTATAATGCATTGCACTCAGGTTTAGCAGCTCTACTATGTATGTATGTACTTGTACGGCATTGACATATGTTGGATAGTTCTCGACTATCAACCCCAGTCTGTATAACTTGGTTTGCAGTTGCTTTGACTATCTCATTTCATGTCGAGATATATTGGATCTGACAAGTATATAATTTCCACTGTCTTTGAGGAATGCATGTTTTGTTCTCGTGTGTAATTTTCAGAAGAGCAAGTACGCCTACATAAAGTGATGTGTAAAGGCACAATATTTTGCATTTTGAAGCACAATCCTTAAGTTTCTATTGGGCAGAGTATCCAACCTGCACCCCTTGTTTTGTTGTTGAGCAACAGCTCTCAGCATTGTCCTGATCAGTTACTGAAGTTGTACTTCTAGGACATGTGTAGGACCATAGCTGGCCTATTACTGCAGTAGGCATTATGCAATGAAAGAAGAAATGTTTCTTGCTTTTATAGCAGGCTACTGCAGGCATTACAGACTCATGCCCTCCTTTATTGTTGTCCTGATAGGAGCACCCATTTAATGCTGAAGATTGAGGATCTCAACATGTCATGTACTCCTTTAGTTCTGATAGAGAATTGTACCTAGAGTAAGCTCAATAGTGAAGGAAAAGTGGGTGCTAAGGGTTTAACTAGGGGGATATGATGTTACCAGGGCCACATCAACCCATGAGGCTTGATGCATAGAATTAGATTATTCAGCTCCATAGAAAAAAAAAACAAGTTTATGCATCAATCACCAAATTCACATGCAGGGGTTGAGTTAAATTAGTAGATAGGAGTGGTGGTTGACAAGGGCAGGACTCTTTGGATCTCACAAGGGATGGGATTCTAGGCCAGATGTTTCTGCTGATAGTTATGCTGCTTCTGAGTGAAATTAAACAGATGTAAAGGAATGTCCCAATTTGCAGCCCTCAAGCTCTCAAGTTCGCAACCCGAACCGGAACCCGCATATTTACACACTTTGATCCGCTATCCGACCCGGTCCCGCAACTAACTTATCTGCAACCCGATGTTGCTGCAAACCAGAAGTGATGTCATCAAAAGTGGGCTGTTTTGCAACATTTGAAAAGGAGTAAAATATAGACAATATGACATAAGAAATTTAGATGAGACAACCCGCAGACCCGCATCTATACCCGTACATGAAAATCCTACCCTCATTCCGCAGGGTACCTGCTTGTTTTGCAGGAAACTGGCGGGTACCCGACCTGCTGCAGGACTCTAGCATGGAGTGCAGCAGTCAAACAATAGTTAGAGGGCCACAGGTTTGTAAACTTGTAGACCAGCTTACAGTTTTTATAGAGTGTAGATGTATGTGCTATGAGGAAAAATACTAAGTGAAGAAACTGAGAAAGGATTACATGTCTTGACAATAGGAAACATAGCTAATGATGAAATGTCAAATGGCTATTGATTAACTTGTTTTTGGACAGCAGTTGTAACAATGTCTATAAAAGCACAATCTTTCCAGTGTTAGCCTTTTGTTTTCTCTCTATAAATCAGTACAGAACTCAGCAGAGCTCTATTTAGCAGGGTGCACATAGGGATCCTGCTGAGCAACAATGCTAGGTTGAAGTGTGGGGCATGCCAAGTATGGAGAGTATCGTTTTATATTAATAATGAGGCACCGCATCAAAATGAAGTCTAGATTTTATAGTTAAAAACGTATTATTAAAACTTATTTATTGATATAAAAAATAAATAATGATAATCATGTTGCCCCGCTAAGCCTGTGTGTTGCTGTTCCCTGACCCCACTAAAGGCTTTCCTGGCATTCATGCAGAGCAGAACCAGTATATATGTTCATATTTATAGAATTTGCACAAACACTTCTTGTTGTACAACTATTTAATCATATGGAATAAATGTGGGTGGCACAAAACAAGTGTTGTTGATTTTTGATCATATCAAATACCTACTACCCATCACAGGTTATTTCCTATTGACATCAGTGAGAATTTCCACTGAAATGGAAAGCAACACAATTACTACTCACTTCTAAGTATTCCTAGCAGATAAAAGAAGTTAAAAAAAAGTTTAGTGGCCCCATTATTGACACTTCAGATAATCCATATCCATGAGCCCTTTTTACAGGGATGAAGTGTTATGTTATCTGAGTTATATTCAAGCTTTCCTGTTACTGAACCTATGGTTGATTTTCTTTCTGTGTAGATTTATAAATCTATCAGCTACGGGAAGTTAACTCTCTACTGTCCAATGGATTGTAAATCTGTTACACCAGTGGATTGTGAATATGTTACACCAGTGGGTTGTGAATGTGTTAAACACCACACACAGCTGTACCTGAAAAACAAATAGATCCTGGGGGTACATAAGTGAAGGTTCCTTTGTATCAAGGAAAAAAATGTAGGACCAGAATATAGTTTGAAACCGAAACACAAAAAACCATAGTGGGTAAATAAAGCAAAAATGAAAATGTAATGGGAATAAATCCTTCAAATATACTAATATACCAAAAATACTGTTCCGTTTCTAAAATAAATACATGCACTATCTGTCCCTGTTTGGAGTCTGTTTTATTTCTGGTCCTTGGTTTGATGCAGTGCAGAGCAATGATTTATTTGAAATGGTACAGAATTTAAGCTATGTAACCAGTGTTAGAATATGTTACAGAATCCAATGGTTTGGCAAGATAACGGAAAAGAAAATTGTTGTTAAATCAGCTGACTGTCAGAAAAGAATGTAAAACTGCTATTGTTGCCTGTAGCTGCTTTTGTAGAGACTGTAATGTGTCTGTAATGTGTAATGTGACTGTAATCTTGCTATCTGCCTTAGGGTCATTTTCTGGTAAAGGCATAACTGGGTATTGTCCCAGAGGGGAGGTAATGAATCATAGCTTGCAGCTGAATAACAGCGTATGTATTTTAGAATATCAGTAAAACTACTTGTTTGTGCATTATGCCTTTCCTTATAGGAGCAACTGTAGTTATATTTTAATTCCTATAAAATATTAAAGAAGTGCCACTATGACCTAGAGAGCACTCTCTTCGTTTGTACCTGTGTGCCAGTATAATTTTACACAAGATAATTAAAACATATTGATTTATTTATGAAAATGTTAGATTTTAATAAAGAAGCTCTGAAGCAAAAGGATTTCAAGCCTGAGTTATCCAAAGGTACAGAAAAAAAACCATGAGACCGCAGGTAATGCAGGAAGACATAGGTCTGCATGAAATAATTTCAGTAAATAGGGTCTGTCCCCCCTTATAGGTATGGCGCACTATTGCTTAAACAGCATTATCAGTAAAAGCATTGGGAAACCAAAGCCTGGCAAATTACACCTTTTTTTCAATGAGGCTTGTGGGACAATGTTTATACAGGTGTAGGATCTATTATCAGGAATACTTGGGACCTTCCCTAATTTGGATAACCATACCTTACATCACATAAAAATCATTTAAACAGTAAATGAACCCAATAGGATTGTTTTGCCACTAATATGGGACCATTCAGCTTAGTTACCATAAAGTACAAGGTAATGTTTTATTATTACAGAAAAAAAGGAAATCATTTTTAAAAATGATTTTCTTTTTTTCTGTAATAATAAAACATTACCTTGTACTTTATGGTAACTAAGCTGAATGGTCCCATATTGGTGGCAAAACAATTATTTGCTTAAAATGGATTCTATAGGAGATAGACTTTGCGAAATTCTGAGCTTTCTGGATAAGGGATCCCATGGCATGGAAAGTCCAGGAGGGAGTTCGAGCCACAACTGTTTTTTTATTATGAGGGACAGCTTGCTATTTAAGTACTGTGGACACAAGTGTACTTTACTCTATTTTTTTTCATCTTCCTGGCCTTAAACATTAAATATTTTCATCCTTGTTAGTTTTTGCATAACTTTACAGCTCTTATGTAACCTCTAAAACGAAAAAGGAATAAAAGTTGTTGCTTACTCACTGCATTGCAAGAGATCATCCTGTATTGCAGTTCAAGATTCCTCTTGATGTGTAGATTTGTCTGACTTGCCTTTTTATGGTTTGATATATTTTCTGTATAGTGAGCCTTGCCAGGTCTTATTAACCTGTCTTCCTAAAACATTAATGAGAGAGGAAAATCCAATGGAAGGCGGAATAAATTATTGATATCGTATATGTTCAGGCCTCCATTGTGTCAGGTTTATATTATATGGATATGATAGACACTTGGTAATCCATTCAGCACCCATGTCATTACAATTACATTTTCACTAGTAGATGGGAAAAAATTTCTTCATGTGAGGCATAAAATCACCCTTACTTTACATCCAGCATTTGCTTTGTACCGAGGATCCCATAGATCTCCAGGCACTAAAAGTTATGGATGCAATGGAGAAGCGCTGGAGTGAGCCTAATGAAACCAGGGCACAGATAAGGAGAAACGGTCAGGGAGACGCGTGTCATAGGGAAAAGCCAATTATGAGTAGGGCAGCGATAATCAAAATAAAGTGCCATCATCAATTTCTATTATCACTCAAACACTTTCAGTGCTGCCCTTTGCTCACCTTTTCAATTCCCTTAAAGACATTTTCAATACAACTAGGTACTATGTACATGTAACTTATAAATGTTATAAAAAGTATCTTCATTAAATCAGATCACTGGACATGTAGTCAAAGCATATTAAACTTCTAAATGTTGTTGTATGTATGAATATCTTTGTGTGTAGCATACAATCCCTGGAGGATATAAAAAGAGCTAATGTTCTAAGTGCAATATGTCCTATTTGGTGCATGACGAAGAATTAAAAAATCCTATTTTTTCCCCATGCATGAGACCTCTATTGGTTGTGACATATCTAATTTAGCCATTTTTTTGTGTCTCCTGAAGCTATCATTCCCACAATGCTGTGCAGATGGCAGGGGCGATCCTGGCCCCTCCGCCGTCTCCCCTCCCCCAGAAATTCGCTCTTAAAGTACCAGGAGAAGCATTTTTGCTTCCCCTGGTACCTAATGGGGCGCTGCCGCCTGAGGCGGCAGCCTCAACTCGCCTCATTGGCGAAGCACCCCTGGCAGATGGACTAAGTCTCCCATTCTTCACCATGGCTTTTTTTTCTCTCTATATTTTGCATTATTGTAAAAAGGTACAGAGAGGTGTATATACGAAGGTATATCAACCAATTTTTTATTCCTAGGAACACATTTGGGTGCCAGTAAATGCTTCCTTCCAGGAATAATGTGCATCAAATGTGAAGTGTACAGTATATTTATTTGTACAGATACAGTATGTGATCTATCAGGCGTCCTTGGCACCTATTTTTCTCTGGATAAGGTTCCTTTATGTATTATGAGGTATCATCCCTTAAGCCTAGGGTTGTTTTGCCATAAACATGATGGGAGGGAGGGAGAGAGAGAGAAGAATATATAGAATGTCAGTGGAAAGACAGAGCCTGAATAGCAATATAGTGATGTGATAAGTGATAATAGGAAAATATGCTGTTTAGTGATGTCTCAGCTGCCTTTCATTCCATGTCCCTGAGGCATTTTGTATTCAGTTGCAAGGGTTGTCTGTAGCTTAGCAACCATAAATAGCAATTTAGTATAGGGGGAGTGTAGGGGTCACAACAACGTAAATGGGAATTAGCTTTTCTCTCTGTACAATTTAAAATAGTCTTAGAGAACAATTATTTCTTTTAAGTGTACATCGGCTATAGCTGCTGTAATTTTTTATTAGTGTTTTGTTTGGTGAGGTACTGCGAGTAATGATCCCCTGATGAAGATGTGGTGCTCCTAAACTGTTCCTTTAATTGATAGGAATGTACTCATCACTATTAATGGAGGACAGTTTTTTAAACCCTCCTGTACCCACCCCCATCTCAATGTTCAAGGCGGAAAGGTTCAGGGAGCAGCACAGTCCTTCAGTAGGCTAGAGTTCTGTTTACATTTGTTCTCCAGCCTAAAGGAGAAGGAAAGGCTTGGTGCACTTGCGGGTGCCAAATGTTAAGCATCCCAAGTGATTGTAGTTATTTACCTGAAACCCCGGGCCGGTGCTCCGATCAGCAGAAAACTGCACCAGTTCAGAGTTATACCAGTGAGCACCACTGAGCGCTTCTCTTTCGGCTTCCTCTTACCTTCACGCGGCTGCGCATATGCAGAAAGACGAAATGACTAAAAATCCAGCTATTTAGTTTAACTGTGCATGCGCTTGCCTTGGGAAATTTGAAGAAAGAAGACGCCGGAAGAGGATCGATCCGTGGTGCTCACTGATATAACCTCAGCCCAGTGCAGTTTTCTACTGATAGGAGCACTGGCCCAGGATTTCAAGGACATCAAGCCTTTTCTTCTCCTTTAAAGAAGGATCAACAGGGCTGGAACTAGGGGTAGGCAGAGAAGGCACGTGCCTAGGGCGCAAAGCTGGGAGGGCGCCAGGCACGTACCTCCTCTGTCGCCTACCCCAAGTCCGGTTCTCTTCTCTGCCCGACTCTGCATTGTTTCCTCTCTTCTATGCTCTTCTGCGCATGCGCGCAAACTTAAATTCGCTCATGCGCACGCGAGCGAACTTAAATTTGTGCATGTGCACGTGAGCGCAAATTCGCGTATGCGCACGAAAATTCACGCAGGCGCCACGACTGCCGGGCCTGCCTAGGGCGCCTGCCCAGCGTGGCCCGGCACTGAGGATCAAGGTGCTCTCAGCCCAAAAGAACTGAGAAATAACCTCTCCCTGGTCAGCCATACTGCATTGGTCTCATAGAATCATCCTCCCATGATGTAGCTTTTATAGGGACCAGATCTCTAAGGCCAATAACCTTATTTTACTACTATTAAAGGGTCAGGTATAGGGGAACTGCAACTGATGTTTGGCCATTCTTCCTACTAAAAAAAAAAAAAGGGCAGATGTTATAAGAAATGGTAATATTGCTTTTTGAGGTTCACTTGGGAAATTCACAGAAGCAAAAATAATTTTATTTTGTAAAAACTGCATAAAGAAACTGCATGTTGTAATTAAGGAGCAGATTTATCAAGGGTCGAAGTGAATTAGAGGGAATTTTTACGACTTTGAATTTACTTTGACTGTCTCTGTAAAAATACTTTGACTAAATACTTCACCAACTTAAACCTTTATGGGGGACCTCCTGTGTGTTTTGCTAAGTTTTTTTAAGTCAAAGGATTTTTTGGGAAAATCGTACGATAAAATCGTTCCAATCGTTCGATTCGAAGTACGATTGGAGTACGACCATATGATTGTACTACGATCGGAATACGATCGCACGATGTATAAAATCCTCCGACTTTGAATTCGAATGTCGGAGGATTCTATTAGATGGTCGAATTTTGAAGTTTTTTCTACTTTGAAATTCGACCCTTGATAAATCTGCCCCAAAGTGTATACAAAATATTTTTTTTAAACAATTGAATGAATGATAGTATATTGCAGTGTTAAAAGTATACTTCTTAAATTTAGATCAAATAAAACAACTTGTAGACTGTTGAAAATTGCCGATTGGTTGCTATTGGCAACAGCACCTATAGCACCCGTGTTTGTAAATCAGCCCTATAGTGCACTAAAGCTAAATTACATTTAAGTTCTGCTTTCTTTGGTATGGTAGAAGGAAGAATAAAGCAGTTAAACCACAAATAGAACAGGAGAACTGGATGTATAATCTTGTAGAGTTATTAATATTCAGAAATCACATAAGCTGTTTGATATATTTTTATATTTACAAAAGTACCCTGGGGACATCAGCTTGTAAGAGAAAACAGAGATAGAAATGTTAGGGAAGAATCATAATGAATATTACCAGCATAAGTGAAATACAAATGTTGTTCAAAAGTGGTTTTAGTACTATTATTTAGAATAAATATTCATCAGTGTAGCTGCTTAAAAGTTCTATTTTCTGGTCTCTGCAGTTATCTGGTTTTGGTTTAGGCTCAAAACTGAGGCAATTAAATGGCAACATTTTCCTGTCTGATGTAGTTATCATTGGAAGACCTAGGTGTACAGCATGCCTGAAGGTGAGCACCCATGACATGGCCATTAATATTAAAGGAAAGGCAACAGCTGGTGCTAGACTAAAGACAATCCTGGCACTAATGAAAAGCAAGCTTTATGGGTAATGCAATCAGTTTTGCCTATGTCTAGTAACCCAAAGCTACTAATCAAATGTGTGTTTTCATACTGCTAAAAAGAAAATGCTACCTGCAGATTGGTTCATATGGGTCGCCTGAAAGCTTTAGATCATTTAATACATTACCTCCTAAGTTTTATTCATTTAGTCTTGCTTGTACTGCACCCAGAAGGCCAGTTGTAGTTGTGAGGTTGGCCGTGCTCTTTATCTTTAATTATTTCCCCAAATAACCATTTCTCTTTAAATACATTGCAATAAATATGTGGAATTTCTCTGGTCTTTGGTATGATTTACCTACTGCTGTTAATTTTACATGTGTAAAACTATAATGTTATGTCATTTGACAAAAAAAGCATTTGCAAACATTCAGTGAACATGTTGTGGGCTCATGTTGCTCTTACCCTCACATCCAATGAGATTCCTATCTAAACTTAGGTTTATATTTACAATACTCCTCTGTGTGTTTTTGACCTAGATACATTCTCCTGTTTTATTAGCATTCCTAAGTCTTCCCAATACTTAAGCCATTGTTTCTACAGAAACTTTGTTTACTGTTCTGTAAAAATATCCATCCTAAAACTTCCTACAAACATAGTTGTATTTCTTATTGGATCATTTTGTTAAGGATATCCCTGTGCTTCTCCAACTCTGACCCAATTCTATCAACTTGTTCAACCTTCTCTATGTTTATTATAGTCATGATCCTATAAGAGGACGATTCTCAACTGTATAGTTCCTATCATCCAATATCTCAGATGCTAAGATACTTGAAATGATATTGGCAAATAGACGGACCAGCGTGCTTTATGTCTGACATCAGAATATATGTTTAATATCACACATTCCGCTCAACCATGAACTGGCCAACATAATGCACTAGCAGGTGAGATTTTGAACCTGAGCCACGAACTGACTGATATGTGGTCAGAGTCATCTAGCCAACATACGTGTACAGAAATTGTATAAAACATTCTTAAAATAGCCACCTTATCACTTTTTGGGAAATTCTCTTGGTTAAAGGTAATTGCATCAAATCTTCATAGACATAGCTATCCTTTTGACTTCATATACCTTGGTGTTGATATTTCAGATAATCTTTGTTAATACGTCATTGTTGATTTGGGCTTTAAAACTATGCAAAGAAAGCCATGTGAAACAACGTATACTCCTTCAGTGCCTAGCCACACACTAAAATGTAGAAAATGCCTTCTACTAATATAATCCTAAATCCTTTCTTCTTATTCAAAAATGTATAAGGATGAGTTAGCAGGCTGAATATGGCACAAAAAAAAGGAGGATGGATACAGTGAACTAAATCTTGGGATGCTGTCCCCATTTAGTGCCCCTGTTTTAGACAGAAAGTGCTCTTGTAGAGAAACTGTAGGGATGTTCTAATGTGATTTCTGAGGTCTTTGCTGATAACTGTCCAATCACTGCAACTGATTTGTGCCATTTAACTGTGTCATGCATGTACTTCACCATGACAAGCAGTAGAGAACTCAGTGCTTGTGTTAGCATTCAGTGTCCTTTTTCCTAACTGCTGGATAGAGAAAGATGGGGCCAGTGCCGGGCCACGCTGGGCAGGCCCGGCAGTCACGGTGCCTGTTTCACGTGTGCATGCGCGAATTTGCACTCGCGTGCGCATGCAAATTTGCGCATGCAAGAAGCAAGAAGAAATGCAAAGTCGGGCAGAGAAGGGAACTCGACTTGGGGTAGGTGACAGAGGAGGTACGTGCCTGGCGCCCTCCCAGCCGGCCTTGGATGGGGCACATTGGGGAGGGGGGGCACAGAGAATGCATTAAAGGTATACTGTCATGGGAAAAATGTTTTTTTCAAAACGCATCAGTTAATAGTGCTGCTCCAGCAGAATTCTGCATTGAAATCAGTTTCTCAATATTTAATTTTGAAATCTGACATGGGGCTAGATATATTGTCAGTTTCCCAGCTGCCCCAGTAATGTGACTTGTGCTCTGATAAACTTCAGTCACTCTTTACTGCTGTACTGTATCAACCCCTTCCTTTCCCCCCAGCAGCCTAACAACAGAACAATGGGAAGGAAATCAAATAGTAGTTCCCTAACACAAGATAACAGCTCCCTAGTAGATCTAAGAACAGCACTCAATAGTAAAATCCAGGTCCTGAAAGCACATGACCAGCAAAGTGACCTGAGATGGCTGTGTACACACCAATATTACAACAGCAAAAAAATAGGTTTGCTATTGTACAGTGAATTATTGACAGTGTAAACAGTGTAATATAGAAAAAAAAAGGAGTTGATGTGTGACACCAGTGTTGATGACAAATTAGAATGAAAACGTGCAATGGTATTTTAATGTTGTGGTAAGAGGATTGTGATAGCGAGGACTGGGGAATAGGAGAACGTTATGTAAAGTGAGCTCATAAAATGGGCCTTGTTTACATGTTTGGCTTCATGCAAGCAGTTTACTGTCATATACAGATTTTTATTACAAGAACCAGCATTACACGTCTTCCATTGTGAATTTTATGTTTTTTTAGGGAAAAGTTGCCAAAATGCATTTAATCGCTTTAGAGGATTTCAGAGAGATGATTCTTAAAGCTGTGTGTAATATAAGAAAGGTTTTATTTTTGCTACAAATCACAATGGCCCAGACAAACATGGAAATATTTTTGAGCATTTGAGTCTTGCTTCTAGACCTTAGGGAACCCCTTACAGCAATGGATTTATGAATATTTTAGCCTGAAAATCTGTGAAGTTTAATCAAGTTTACTGAGAAGCTGATTAGCTCTTCATTGTTACACCTGTGCAAGCAAAATTCTGCATGATTGTCGGCCTAATGTGAAAAGCACAGGCTCCGATGCAAATCGGCATTAAATCTAGGGCTACATTTGCATCTGTGTGACTATCATACAGCCATTATGAGGTTAGTGGAGTCACCTCTTCCTCCTTTGAAGCGGGACACTAACTGGATCTACATCCTATATGGATATGCCAACTAAAAATTAATTTAGAGGGAAACCGATGCATAGAAGCCAGAGCTATCTGCACCATACATCTAAGAAGGGTTTATTGATTTGAATGTTATATTGATTTTGAAACATTGTTTTTGTAATATTAAAACATTACCTTGTACTTGATCCCAAATAAGATATAATTATACATTATCTCATACCTCTCAACATTTTTGAAATAGAAAGAGGGACAAAAAGATTTTTTTTTGACTTCGCCCATTTTTGTGGCCACATCCCCTAATTACCATGTTCCTTTTTACAAAATCTGGCAGGTTATGAAAGTTTGAACACATTTCTATGTTTTTATATCTTTTATCATATAGTTTTGATAATGAAGATGAATTGCACTTTAAGCTGCAAGTCACAGTTTCCCCAAGAGACTTGCTTATCTTAAATTGTTAAAAGTATATAAGTGCACCTGGTGGCTGTTCTGGGCTCTCTGCCAAAAGCCAATTAAGTTAAAAACTTTGTATCTCTTTCTGGCTGTTCGGTGCAGGAGATCAAAGAGAAAGTTTCAGTAACAAGCCGGGTCTGCTGGTTGAGCTGTCAAAATCTGGACTGTGATTATAATGACTGGGGGTAGGGTTGTCACCTGTCCAGATTTCACCCAGACAGCCTGGTTTTGTAAGGGCTGTCCAGATGAAAAGTGCCTGTCCAGATTTCCAAATTATGAAATCCAGATAGGACATTGAAGTTTGCCGTGTCGTCAGTCCCGTCCCTGACATCATCAACTCCTCTCCTGATGTCACTGGCCGATCCCTTGACATCATCCGTCCCGCCCCCCTGCCAGTTTTTCCAGAACTGAAAAGGTGGCAACCCTAACTGGGGGGAGGGGGAGTTCATTCACTTCATTTGGATAAATACATATATTCTCCTTGAAATTCAACTTGAAGATCTGTGTTTTGCCAAGCCCTGAGAAGATATCGGTCATTGAGGCCATAGATATGACTCTATACATGGTTTAATAAGCTGCTAATTTGACTAGGAGTGGTGGAGTTGCAAGACAGTATCGTCCCATGTATGGGCATCTCTCTTGGCCTTAAAGATTTAACTGGTTGCCCAGGTGTTTAGTGCAGCCTGAGAAATACTTATCACGGCTATCATGTCATGTGCATTTCAATTCTTGGAGAAATTTCTGATATACATGTCCTCAAGTCAAGTAGTTATTTATTGCCATTTGTACCAGGAGTACATAGGATTTTATTTTGCAGCATGGTACAGTACAGTGAGACACATACAGATTTTTACAATATATGTGGCATAAAGAGATACATTATAAGATTGTTAGATAGTAACAAAGTGCAGTGTAATTAGAATAGGAATTTCGACTTGCAGTAGTTCATGCATTATCTGCTTGACCATTTCGTTTGTTTGGGACTAGATGATTGGTTGGGATAGATGAGTCCTCAAGGTTTCTTATTTATCTGCAGGACTTGTTTGCAGTTAGTCTGACAGCTCTTGGAAAGAAGCTATTAAATAGTATTTTGCTTCTGGTTTTTATACTTTCAGGCCTCCTGTGCCTCAGTGAGTAGGTGGGATTATGCCAAATGAATATTTCATGATCTGGGTAACTCTGGTCGCAGGTAATGGCTTTAATTTTGCTCTTGCATCTGGCTGTGTCTAGATCGGACAGTGATGGAAGTTTGGTGGAGATGATTCATCAGCAGTTTTTACCAACCTCTGGAGAGAGGCTTTTTCCTGCTGCTTGATGCTACCATACCACACTGCTATGTTGCTTTCAATCGTAGTTCTGTAGAACTTCATTGTTGAACCATGGTTTTTGGTTAGGGTAAACTATAATTTCTGTATAGGTAATGCAGATGGAAGTACACCAGTGGATGCAACAGCTGTTGGAGTAACAGCAACTTCCAGTCAGTCTGCTGGGCCCCTATATCTCCTATACCCTCAACAGTCGGAGAGGCATCGTCTACTATAATTACATCCCTGTCTGGGTCCCCAAAGTGAAAGGTTAAAGAACCCTGCACTCCTTCCTTGGCACTGCTCAGACATAGGGGAAATCCCCATAAATTAGGGTAAATTGTGGCCCGCTCTAGATGTTGGTAACTATATTTCCCACAATTCCTTCAAAAACCTCCCGCTGCCTGCGGTGTTTGGATTCATAAACTTCTGCAGTGGCACAAGGTGCCCAGCCTTGCAGTAAACTATATCTGAGATGCATTTGCCTTATTATTTATTCTGTTTACTTTGGCTGTCTATAAATAAAGCAGCACTGGGTTTGTTATCAGTATGTTGGAGAGGTGCCTGCAGTTTTCACTGTACACAGACCTGAAATGCTCTACCAGCATATGGGCTCTATAGGAAGTGCCAGTTTGGTTCCGAGATCTTGAGAATCACTGCTGTTTAACTACCGATTAACACAGATGGGGGCAGGTTAAGAAGCTGTGTAGTTCTGAAGGTACTTTATATACATTTATACATTATATATTAATACATACATATATTATACTTTTCATTCTACTCTTAAAGACAAGGTGATTTTTTTTTAAAGGGCTTTTAACATGTTGTACATCTGCTTGTTGTGCCCAAAGCTACAGAATGTAACCAATGTACAATTGCTTTATGTCATTGACTGACATTATCGCCATAGGGTTCCTTTATTATAAATGTGGTTGCTTATATAATGTGACAGATATTTTTTGATTAGTGCAAGCAAATGTGAATCCTGGAAATCCAAATGAACTCACCAGTTAAAATTAGATCATACCAAGATTGTCAAACTATATATGTCATGTCGCTTGCACAAACAACACACTGAGAGGAGACTACCAGTTCAGACTATCAGACCTCTACTTTCTTGCATTCTTGTGTTTATTAAGTTTGCTCTGTCATTCCTACTTACTGTAAGCAATACAAAATAAAGAATTGTAGCATCACAGAGCAATAGTTTTTTTTAGTTACCAGGGCCAGTGACCCCTATATGAAAGAAGGGGTCAAAAGGGAAGGTTGGAGGGGTGTGATTGAGGAGATTATACAAGAGAAAAAAAAGGAATACAGATGGGATTTAAGGAGAGAAGAAAAAAGAAAGAGAAAGACGTAGGAGAGCAGCACAGCAGGGAAGGCTGAAGAAAGAAGTGAACAAATGACATACATGCCACAAAAGGGACTGTGATAATAAGCCAAAGGCAGACAAAAGAGAATAGAAGGGCAAGGCAAAAAGCTGTCATGGAACAAGGGAGTAGGTTGTGCATTTTTATATTCGCAATATAAGGTAGTGGGTCTGTAAATATTGTATAATGTTCACAACTGATGATGAAAAGTGGCAAAAGAGGGTTTGCTTCTCTTTCTTGGATAAAGTATGGAAGTCTCTTGATGGCCATATACAGGCTGGTACAAGCTGCCGACTTTGTCCCTCCTGACCAGGTCAGCAACTTTTTTGAACACATACAGGTGCCCCAGACCAGCCTGCCCAACTTATATCTGGCCAAAAATTTGACAGATATCAATCAGTCAGGTTTGAAAAGCTGCGCATGGATGTGTTCCTTGCCCGATGGTCCTCCGTAGGCTCCAGTGCATGATCTGGAGCCTGGACCAACATTTGGATCAGCCCTGTGCTGTGCGTGGGTGGTAGTGATGTGCAGAAAAACTCGACCCTTAGCCTGCCTGCACCTGCGCCTGCCTCCTCCCATGTATTTGTAGGCCTGTGCCTCCCTGCCGATAATGTCACAAAAGGGGAGGGGTGAGTGTACGCCTATAAAATCAGAAGCTGGCAGTGTAATGCCGCGGGTGGGGAGAGCAGGTAGAAGAACTCAACCTGAACCCGCCTGTGACCCACAAATGGTGTGCTAAGATCGGCAAAATCGGGTCCTGCAGGAATCGGGCTGGCCCGCACATCACTAGCGGGTAGCCAAATCTGGCCAAGAGCCATTCCTGTGGTGACCTTGCATAGTGAGTGACTCTGGCAGTGTATGGCAAACTTTAGCTCTGTTGCATAAAACTCATCACTGTAGACTGAATGTCACTGATTGCACATGTGGTGTTTTACTGCCACTGAAGTCCAGCAGAAAACAGCAGAGGGGAAATCTTTTGTGTCTTCACTGCATCACCACTTGTAATCTTATTAAATGAAAAAACCCCTACTGGTGCACACAAAGTGGTGACAGACAGACCTTTATGTAAAAATACTGAAGAACATACCTCCCAACTGTCCCATTTTTGGAGGGACAGTCCCTCTTTTGACAGCTCAACCTGCAGTCCCTCATTTGTACTGGAAAGTCCCGTTTTTCTCGGCACTGAACAGCTAGAAAAAAAAACACAGTTTCGAACTTAATTGGCCTTTGGCAGAGAGCCCAGAAAAGCCACAGCTGCAGATAAGATACTTTTGTAACAATTTCGAGATAAGCAAATAAGTAATTGTAACAATATAAGATTTCTTGAGAGAAGTTAGACTCACAGCTTAAAGGGCAATTCACCTTCATTAGCAAAACTGTAATAACTGGAAAAAAACACAAAAATATGTTCAAACTTTCATACCCTGCCAAATTTTGTAAAATTAACATGGTAATTAGGGGGTGTGGGCACAAAAATGGGCGTGGTCAAAAAAAATTGCCGCGCTACACGAGCCAACTTTTTTGTCCCTCTTTTTATTTCCACAATGTTGGGAGGTATGCTCAAGAATCCCCATTCAGTAACATTCCAAGTGGTGACAGGTGGACAGGAGTGTTTTTTGCCCTACCAGATAGCAGAGCCAGTCAAACCACCCTATGTGCCATTAGCAGCAGAATAACTACTCCATGCCAGGCTTCCCCCAAAAAATTCCTCAAGAGGGGCATGGCATACACAGCAACCTTCCACCCCCTGACAGCAACCTTCCACCCCCTGACTGCCCACCCAAATCACTAAAGAGTGAATTTTTGCCTCGGAAGGCTTTGTCACACTTCGCCACTTCATCAGACATTAATTTGCAGCGAATATGCGAATTTATCAGAATACAAAGTTGCGTCTCGGGAGCCGAGCACTGGAGAAGTTTTGCTAGCATGAATTCGTCAGTGCGAGCATTTCATAGCGAACTCTCGCTAAATTTTAGCAAAACTTTGTTAGTACACTTACGCTTAGGTCAATTTAATTAGGGCAGGTACATATAGGTCATATATATATGTATTTATTAGCGATGTTAGTGTGAATGCTTGAAGTGGCCACTTATTATTAAAAATGTCCAAGGAAGCAAAATAAAGACAAAAGAGATCAGTTACAACTTTTAAACATAATCCCACTTTAAAATATGAAAAAACGCCAGCATTTTTTAAAAAAAATGTGTAACTTTTTTGGCATACAGGATATGATGACACTGACATAAGATTTAGGAGGTCCTAGCGCCGCCGTCCAAGGCCTTGCGGTCCTAGCACCAGTGGCCCACTTGCATCCCCCCCACACGTGAGCACATCGCAGGAAAGCTGCATTCCTAATTCAGCTGGGCGGCATGCTGCCCCTCAAATTTCATCACCCAAGGCCCGGGCCTTTGTGGCATGGTATCAGTTCGGCAGGTATAACCTGGCAAAGGAAACTCTGGCAAAAGAGGTAACATACTGGAAAATTCACACTTTTGTGATTTTACAGAGTAACAATTGTTCGCCTGAGTGAAAATACGCCTGGTGAAAGGGCCTGAAACGTTGTTAGCAATGCTCTCTTTCGGTAGTGAATTGTTCTATACGCCTGTGAATTAGCAACGGCCACTTCGCCCTTTAGTAGATTTGCCCCCATGTGTCTGCACGCAGGCTGATGCAATTGATCTGGGTGCAGGCACAGGGGTAGGCTGATGGGATCACAGGAGTTGCATCTGGGCCTGCCTTCTCCGTATACCGAGATTCAGCCTGGCGTGGCCGTAGCCTAAGAATAAAATGTGCCCTTAACATTGTTCCCGTGGGTCCAACACATATAAAACCCACTACACAGAACGTATTATAATAATGGTGTAAAAGAACTCTTAGAAATACTGGGTTGTGGCTCCCTGCTGATTATATACATACATTGCTAAAATATGACAGACCAAATAGATGAAAGCAATTGTGTGCTTTTTTAATTTTGTAATAAATGTTTAATTACAATCTGTGACACTGAACACCATGGCAGCCATTAGAGCTTAGTACCTGTGTGTTCCTAGCAGTGCCATACACTCCATAGCAAAGGGTCTTTCTCCACATATCTTAGCCCTTGGAATTAGAAAGAAAGGGCATGTTTACTTTTGCAGGTCCTACCTCTGACAATCAGTGCCAGCTCCCCTTTCATCCTCCCAAGATAGGCTGGAGACAGCTGAGTGCTTATTTGTTAGAGATCCTGGGCAAGAGAGTGAGGTGGGGGAGGGAGTGAGAGGGGAATGTGCCTGCGAGACCGCTGATTGGTGCACTCCCAGAAGGCATCTGTCTGTAGAACTTTACTGGCATGTGAAACGGAATCGCTTACAAGTTAAAGATAGATGCAGAATTTCAGTATCGCCAGCCAAAATCTCACTGAAAATCCATTTTTCCTTCCTCGCTCGCTGCACTCAGCCTGCAATTTAGTGGTGTTTTCTATGCAGGGAGAAGTAAACTAGTCTGCCTGTGTTCTGGGATTTACTGGCCTCAGGAGGCGCTCCGTCATGGTTCAGACTTTAGGGTAAGTGAGTTTGTCTCCCTAGGAGAATTGACAGCAGATATTTCTGAGATTTCAGGGACTGTCTGTCTGAGATAAAAGCTTGTTAATATACATTGGTTCTGACAAGTAATGTGGGGGCACAGCTGAGCCAGGATACTTGCCTTGTGCAAGTGGCAGATATCCACGAGCAACTAAACCGGCTTTCATACAGAAAGCAATGTATTTACTTGGCATGTGACATGCTGCATGCCTTTTATCATATTCAGCAGTAAGTACTAACTTGTGGCGCTCCACATGTTGCTGAACTACAGCTCCCAGTATGCACTACTGGCAGAAACTGAAGGCACTGGAAGGTACAACAGCAGAAAAAGTGTTATTAAGGGATTTATGTTGATGAGCAAAGCAATGCATTTAATTTATGGCACAGGGTTGGTGTAGTTAACATTAACAGAGTTGGTTTGGCTGAAGCCTGGGGCAGGTGCAGTATGGTAACTGTGCCATTCATAGCATGGGTTGTTTATACAGTGGACCTAATAATATGTTTGCTAGTGTCTATCATAGAATGATACTGAGTGTGGAGAATGTCAGCGCCTCAACTGGTGGTGGGATTGCCCTGAATGCTTGCAGGCCTAAAATGCCCTAAAATGTTCCTTCTTGTCTTCAGAATTAGAAGTGCTCTGGGGTTCTGGCACTCAATATATTGAATTCTTTTTATTTGTTCACTTGTACTTTCTTTCGTTTTGTTTTCTATTGGTTGTGTCATTATTCACATGTAACGGCGAGGTTGGAGAATACTGTATCACAAACAAACCGCTGGCCTTACAGCAAACAGACGGGTAATAACAGATTGTTTGGCATCTGTGTCACAGGGCTCTGTTTGCTTCTGGAATTATCTTGTAAAACATCTCAAACAGGTCACTTGTAGCTATTTTTTGTAAGTATTAGTATCATCTTATTTTTATCAAGATAGTGTTTATCCTCTCAGTCTCTTTCCAATGTTGTACCCAGGTCTAAAACGTATATGGAGACTTCAATTTCTTTGCACATTATAACTGTGAATGAATAGGTAGGTACTCTGTGTATATTATAGTATATTAAAGGTGTTGTTCACCTTCAAGTCAGCTTTTAGTATATTAAAGAATGGCCTGTTCATAGCAACCTTTCAGTTGGCCTTGATTTTTTATTTGTTATAGTTTTTTAATTATTTGTCGTCTTCTGACTCTTTCAAGCCTTTAATTGTGAATCACTGACTCCGGTAACCCACAAATGATTTCTCTGAGAGGCTACAATTTAATTTTAATTTATGTATGACTCATCTTTCTATTCAGGCCCTCCCCTATTAATATGCTAGTCTCTTATTCAAGCCACTGCTTGGTTGCTAGGGTAATGTTGGCCCTAGCAACCAGATAGTTGCTTAAATTCCAAACTGGAGAGCTGCTGAACAAAAAGCTATAAAAAAACACATATTAAATACAAGAAGTGCCCCTATTTATTCATATTATTGGGTAGCAAATTAAATGTATATAAATACAGCCTATAAATGTGGTCTTACATGGGGTAATCCTTAAGTATCACCCTATAAATGGCCTGTGGGCCATAGGAGTAGATGTACATATGCCACGTTCTGTTAGGCTGATGCCACACAGGACTAGTTCTCAGCCAAATCTGGGCATGTACAGCCAGCTTAAGTTTAGAGCTATATTTGCTAAACTTCCAAAATAAGGCTGGACAACTATGCAATAGTAATTGCTGAACAACTGTGCTCACTTATGTCTTTCAATAGCTTTGTATTGGTGCCAGTGTGGTACTACATTACACTCCATTCTTGTTACCAGGGCTCTGGGGCTCACCCGCAGAGCTTACAGTCCCTCATTCTGTTATGACAAAGCCAGGTGTTCGCATTGAGGACCAACTCTCTTCAGTGAAGGAACAGAAGAGTAAGTTGGCACAAAGGGTGAAGTGTAGGAGTCACAAATCGCCCAGGTTCATTTCAGGGAACAGAAGTGATGTGTGGACACTATGAAATGAATACAGCCATAGTAATCCAATGCCTTGTGGGAGTATTACCTGCTAAGACAGGGTGGGCAGAAACAATTGCTGTAAGTATAAAGAAGGAAAAGAAATATTACCTCCTTTTGAAAAGACAAAACAGGATCACAATCAAGCACAAATAATGGGAAATGCTCCCCAAGGCAAATACTGTTAAATATGTGTACTTTCCCTTTGTATTAACTCACATAGCTGGTTCTTTTTTTTGGTGTTTTGTAAACACATATAAGGCAAAAGCATGTTTGGTTTCATTTTTTGTGCATAATGAATGTAATTCTAAGCAACTTTCCTATATTTACTAATAAAACATTTTCAATGGGTTTAGATTTGTACTGTATATGTAATTAATATTGAAAACAGTATCTATCTGTCCCTTTCTCTTCTTGTTCTACTGGTGCTAACTCTTGAAACAATGTAGCAGAAGCTACACAGTCCTGTAAAGAATCCAAGTCTATGATAGCATCTAGCCATTTGTAATTATGTAATTTAAGTAGGGATGCAGGATTCTTCTTCTGCCCGGCCGAACTGAATCCAAATCCTAATTCTGATGTGCAAATTAGTGGTGGGGAAGGAAGTCGAGTGACTTTTTGTCACAAAACAAATTAGGATTTGGTTCCGTATTCGGCTGAATCTCTGGAGAAGGATTCGGGGGTTTGGCCGAATCCAAAATAGTGGATTCATTGCATCCCTAAATGTAAGGGTCTTTAGACATGGGTCTTAACCTTTGCTTTCTGTTCATGTGAACACATGAGTTGACAGAGGAGAAAGTGTCTCCTTTCCTTGTCTAGCTTTTATGTAAACAGCTTGGCCTTGAATATTTCACCTGTGCCACACTGCTTGGCTTTGTCCTCTGGTAACAAAACATATTTTTGATGAGAGTTTTTTTTTTCTTTATTTTAGAGCATTGTCAACAACTCCCTGGCTTTCCTATAGCTAACAAAAGGCAGTAGCAAAACATAGGTGTCACCTAACCACTGCCCAATACAAAAAGTGCCTGACTAATGAGACATTTTACATGCTAGGGCCTTTTATGTCAGGGTGTTACTGCCAAGCAGCTACTGTACCAGCAGCAGGTACTTTATGTCTGGAAAGATACAATGTCTTTTATAAAACCATTACTATATTGCCAGTTGTTTAGTTCCTAACTGTTAGAAAATTTTGGGAAACACTGACTGACATTACTGTATTGTACCAGTGAATGGGGACATTGCCGTTCAACAGTTCAGAAGTTGACCAGTTTCATTTGTTTGCAATGTAGAGCATGGGCCGGGCTGCAAAGTGGGGCATGGAAGGGCCACATAGGGCCCTATAACACCTGTTTGACATATGAAACAAAACAGTCCCATTGCACTGTAGCTTTTCTTTTTCAACCAGTGGCTATGCAAGGATGCTGAGGGTTGTGGGACCTCTAGTATTGATAAACATTTTCTAATAACACTTTTCTTTTGCTACAAAAGAGAATTTCCTAGCTGTGTCTGACTCCTGTACTGGCCAGCTTTAGCAAAACAAGAAATTACATGTTATTGGTTTCCATAGGTTCTGCATAATAGTGCAAGATGTAGCCTTCCAAGGGAGAGTATAAGTTCTTATTTAGGGGAATCATTATCAGTCTCTGGCAAAGTGCAGGGTAGAACTGCAAATGCACAACACAGGAAAATCCTATTGTTAGTTGCCAAGGCATGTGTTTGTGCACGCTCAGCAGATGTCTGGGCAGAGTGTTGGCCTACTCATTAGTGATGGGTCAGATGTCTTTTAACTGCTTTAGTCCCTTTTTGGCCAGTTTTGAGCAGTTCAACAGGGAGTCGCTGGCATCAGAATGCAGAGCTGATGTGTAAGTTTGACAGGGTATAGTAACTGTTGGATAAATGCTGAACTGTAAACACATATGCCTGTCTCATTTCACTTTGTCTTCAGCATCGTGGATTCGTTTTTCACTTAATTTAGGAATCTTCTATGCCTGTGAACACCTGCATACATAAAAAATGATTATTTAAATTCAGACATACTACTTAGGATTCATATTTCTGAATGATTTTACTAAAGTCATGAATTAAAAAAGAGTTTCCAAATCTTGAACCTAATAAAATATTTGGAATAATTTACAATTCTCCCCAAGGTATGGCTTTAATGTGGTATGAGGTGCACAGCATTAAGGGGTGAAGGCTAGTTCTGTCCCTATTTTAAAGAACACTTGAAGATGTAATTAGCATTCCAAACAGGGTTTATGTAACCTTTACTGCACAAATATCAAAAGCCTTTCATCATGTCTATTCATAGTTAGCAACCAGGCGACCATATCTTTAATAAATCTTTTTAAAATGTATTGGTACTGTTCTATACATTTTATATTGCAGCCACAAACATATAATGAGTTCCAAACCAGAGCAAGTAATTGTTTCATCTTACAAACACAAAACTTTGTTCTAGGGCTCTTACAGATGAGCATTTTTACCTGCGCTCCCCTGTGTTCCGGTTTCGTGTTTAGCCGCAGGGGAGCGTAGCAGTAGACGCACTGAATTCTTTTCAATGGGGCTGTACTCCCACAGACGCATGTAAGCGTCGAACACAGGAAAAGCGCAACGTGGGTTCTGCGCTTACATGCGTCTGTGGGAGTACAGCCCCAGTGAAAAGAATTCAGTGCGTATACTCCTGCACTCCCCTGCGGCTGAATGCATGAACCCGGAACGCAGATAAAAACGCTTGACTGTAGAGAGCCCTTAGGAAGTAGACTCCCAATGCGATATTTTGTTTCGGCATGGTAGATGAGTAGACAACTCTGAGTTTTAATTGGACTAATTTACTAACGCACCGGCAAAGTGCAGGCGCCTAAAAAAATCATGTGCCATAACTTGCATGTGATTTCCCAATGCTAATAGTCCACATTGATTAATTGCATACAAGTTACAACACTAGTTTGACTTGGTCTTGGTTGCTAATGGGTTCACTTTTGAGGGGTATAAATGCAGTGCAATTTTAGTAGTTCAATGCCAATGTTTTTTCCCACAAGAATTCCAATGGCATTGTGACCATGCATCCACTGTGTAATGCTTTTTGTGGCTGCCATTGGTGCAACCTTTTGTGGGAACCCTGGAATTACCACAACATTCACGATAGCTGTAGTCAGGCCGGATCCTGGCAAATACCATGGAACTCAGTACCATGGAACTCCAGGCAGGGGGGCAGAGCCTTGATGTAATGGGGGTGGGTCTGTGATGGGGCTGGGTTGGTCACAACATCAGGGGCGGAGCTATGATGTGGCAATCGGTTAATCGCTCAATCATTGTAAATCCTGCCCAGTTTTTCTAATTTACAAAACCGGGCAGGCAGTTTAAGGCAGGACAGATGCATTTACACTTAGTGCAACTTTGTGGCAGTGCAGAGAACTTGTTTGGGCACAAGTACGTTGAATAGCTTCAATATGGTCACAACTTAGTGACTCACACACACAGTTGCAAATTAGGCTTCTGGTGTGTGCATGCATGTTAGTTGGTGTAGTCAGTTGCATGTGTAGGCACAACACACAAAGGGAGCCCTGGAAGTATCACTACCTCAAGGTAGGGCTTCCTAGTGTCCATGTACTTTGTCTGTTGCACCTTGCATGCAATTCATCAACGGAATCCTCCTCATGCAGAATCAATCACTATTCCAAATTTATGGATTTGGAGATGTGGCTTATTACTTATTGCTGGTACCTAGGGAGGACAGTCATGCATTTGTTATCCTTTTGCATACTGATGGAGTTAAACATAAACTGCTCAGAAATGGAACATGTCGGATTGTTTTTTTTTTTCTCCCTGCCATTTCAGCATGTTATTGGCACAGGACAGTAGCAACATGAATTCTTGGACTTTATTAGCATTCCATCCACAGATAATTCATTTTGCTTTGTGTCAAGAAGGGGTTTTAACCTGCTTGTGAACCACTAAATTCTTCAGACATTATTGCTGAGCTTTCAAATTTCTCTGAGCCAGCCAGAGCTGCACCCAACATCAGTTTCCAATGCAGACTCAGACCCTTTTGTGCTGTGTAATAATGGGGAACTGGTTTATTTATGTATCAGGGGTCTTAAACAATAATGTGCTTAATGCTTTCTCCCATTCATAAGATTTATAGCTTAGTCACCAAAAGACATGGGATAAATAAACACATCATTATGGGGGACTTGCACATTTGTATAGTAAATATTATAATATATTGGTTAGTTTTCCAAAGAGAATTCATTTCAGTACCACTTTTTTGTGGTACTTATTTCGCCAGACTATGTAAGGGGTAATTTACGATCGCAAGCACTGTTGTGTTTGCACAGAGTTCCCTGCAGTTAGGTACATGTAAAACCTCATAAAATTACATTAAAGGTGATAGGTGAAAGGTTATATTGCTCAGTGTTCCAAATTTCAGACACCACCTCCGTGATTATAACCACTGACCTTATTGCTCTGTGGTGCTTGCTGAGAAGTAGCACAGGGCAGTGCAATTTTCTGCTAGCAGCAGCCTGGTGTATGGGTTAAGTGATTATTATCACTTGGATGGGGAATTTAACTTTTTCTTTAAAGGTATTTGCGTCAAAATGCACTCCTTCCAGCTATTGATTCAGCTGCATCAATTGACACAGGGGAACCCTAGTGCTATAGTCACCCCTGAACCAGGCAGTAGCTCCAGGGTTCTCTATGCACCCTGTGTCAGCACAGATGCACCAAAAGAGTAGTGTGTACACATCACTGGCTTACTGGCCAGCCTCTGAAGCCTCACGCAGAAAATGTCCAGCACAATAGTGTCAGATTTGTGTCAAAGTTTTAGTGCAGTTGTGTTAATTTTGTTACTTTCGTTGCAACTGTATCAGGGGCAACAATGCTGGAATTATGGGTAAAATGCTACATTGTGGTTAAAAAAATGGCAGTTGCATCAAAAAATTGCACACTGTGGATATCAAGGTAATTGACTCTTATCTTCCATAGATCAAAGACAAAAAAGTCTTGCCAGCACCATAGACACTGTATTACAAACAATACTTTTTAGGGTGGTGGCACACAGGGAGATTAGTTGGCCATCAACAAATCTTCCCTACTGTGGGCGACTAATCTCTCCGAAATGCCTTCCCGCTGGCAAGAATACGAATCACCGCCGGGATGGCATACAAATCGATTCGGATTTCCGAGGTTCCCTCATGAGGAAACTTTGGGCGACTTTCGGAAATCCAAAGTGATTCGTATGACATCCCGCCGGCAATTCGTATTCTTGCCAGCGGGAAGGCATTTTGGGAAATTAGTCACTCGCGGTAGAGAAGATTTGTCGCTGAACGACTAATCTGCCTTAAGAGTGCCACCCTTATCATTAATCTTTATTTTTTTAGTGCGACGTTACATAAAACGATACCGCATTCACCTCAGCCCTGCTCCAGTGGCGCTTGCAACTCAAGGATTCTACCATATTCACTTACACTGTGGCCAGCTTTATCCAGAACCAATCATCTTGCCTATATGTTTTTGGGTAAACCAGTGTGCCCATAGGCAGCTTTAGGTCCATGGCAGACGGAGAGATTTGTCACCAGCATTTAAATCTGTGCTATGTAGACAACAAATTTCCCTTAAATGCTTTATAACTAGAAATAAAGTAAATCGCCAATGGAAAATCACATGCAGCAATTCATTTTCCAAAGTCTCCTTGCGAGGCAACCTCAGAAAACAAACACAGTGTATGTTTTCCCATTGCTGATTTACTTTATTGCTGGTCGGAAAGCATTTTGGGGAGAATTGTCATCCATGGTAGCAAAGATCTAAACCGGGCGACAAATCTTGCCATGTGCCATTGGCAGAGAGACACAGTGATAAAAATGCCTTACTGATAATGCCCTGGCTGTAATTGAACCTAGGACCCAGTGCTTTAAGATGAAAGTGTAGTTCTGGTTGGTTTTACAATAGTTTCTTGTCCACAGACGCAGTGCAGGGTAAGGTCCCAGGGCATGTTTCCATCAGTGTGTTGAATTCAATAAGACAATAACAAAAGCTTTGTTCTGAGAGCCTGTAAAGAGCTGACACTGTCAGCTAGTGAATGTCATGTTCACTTAGCGTATGCTAGAGCAAATCACATCGGAATGGAAATTTGTATTGGACAAGCATGTTTACTGTAGATAATGTCAGTTCATCACTATATGCGGATGCAGCTTTTATAATAAACATTTGGAACAGCTGGAAAGTGTTTACACGAGTTATTGCAGTAGGTTGATTAATGCTGTACACTTGTGTTTACATATAATGTCCATATACAGTTACTAACAGCTAGTTAAAAAAAAACAAGAACATAACTTCATATTCTCATGCCAACGATTACGCATTTTACACATTACACCGGGCTCTGATGTGATGGGCATCTAACAAATGTGCTGTTTATTTAAAAGGACATGACATCCCTGAACATTTCAGGTCTCTATAACAGTAACAGTCCACAGTTTCATATAAATAAAGTATTTTTATTAAAAAGCTATTTTTCTAATAGCATGTTCTATTCAAACACTACTAAGTTCATCCTTGTGGCTTGTATAAGGGACACGGTTCTCTCACATCTCTTCCTGTTAGAGGTAAAGAGGGGCGTAACAACAGGGCTCTGGGCCCCTCCACCAGAGGGCCTGGTGCACATTTGGAATCCTGTGCAAACCCCACCGCTCGTGCGCTCGCTGAGACTCTAGCGCACCAATTTAAGGAAAAAGAAAGCACCGGGGAGAGGAATTTTAATACTATAGATAGAGGAAACAGACCCTGCGGTTTGGGCCCTACTTTTCCCCAGGTCCCCCTATGGGGTCTGCTTCCTGCTTCCTCAAACCAGTGGAGGTAAAGCTTCCTGTCAGGCAGGGCTGGGCCAATTTAAATGGGCACCCCAGGTAATATTGCTGATGGGGAGGCCTAGTTGTTGACTTTGATAAGCATATGAGTACTTGGCGAAAAAAGGATGAGAACCACTGCTTATTCTCTGTTCCAGGTTCTTTCTCAACTGCCATTCTGGCTTTCAAAAATTTAACTCTGTGCATGTGAGCGTGGGTCCTAACTGTCAGGGAGCCCATAATGCTTGTTGTGTTGGCCTTCACTGTAGCATCACGGTGTTCCCAATGGCTTGGTATCTATAGAGCTCAATATTTTTCATAGGTGATTATTTGACTGGTCTCCTTTAAACTAACAAAGAATTGATACTTGTCTCATTCTAATTATTCTATAAGCCTAAGTCATTGTTTCATGTGAGAGAATATAATCTCTTGGGCTCAGTCTTCTCTCTGAAGCCATGTTCCTTCCGAATATCAACAGTGTACCAGGTGCTTCTCTGCTATATATACCCAGGAACAGTTATAAATAGAGAGCTAGTAAGCAGCAGGACCAGTGGGGATTTCTAACCTTTTTATAAATACATTGATAGCCTGAGCATAGTAACATTTTATGTCTTGCCAGAGGACACTGGATTAAGATGTTTTGATGTGCGATTATTTATTGATGTATATGTTTTTTATACTTTATTATATGTAAAATAATGTATTTCACATTTCAAAGTTTAAGGGGCAGATTTATCAAGGGTCGAAGTGAATTCGAGGGAATTTTCGAAGTAAAAAAATTCGAAGTACGTTTTTGAATACTTCGACCATCAAATAGGATACTATGATTTCAAATTTACTTCGACTTCGATTTGAAGTAAATATCGTTCGACTAGTCGTCTATTCGATAATCGAAGTACTGTCTCTTTTAAAAAAAACTTCGACTTCAATACTTGGCCAAATTAAACCTGCCGAAGTGCTATGTTAACCTATGGGGACCTTCTACAGCATTTTTGTACGTTTTTGAAGTCGAAGTAAAAATCGTTCGATTGTACGATAAAATTGTTCGATTCAAAAGATTTAATCGTTTGATCGTTCGATTTTACTTCAACCGCAGAATAGCCAAATTCGATGAAAAAAAGTTTGAATTCAATATTCGAATTCAAAGTATTTTAATCGGATTGTCGAATTTCAAAGTATTTTTAACTTCAAAATTCGACCCTTGATAAATATGCCCCATAGTATAAAAAATATTAAATTACCTTTTTTGCTAGTTTCACTTGTTACAAAGGGATTTATTAAAAATAATGTCATCAAAACAAAAAGTAATCAAGTATCAGAATCACAGGCCTGAGGCAGAATAGCTTCAGTTATTGTGCATCCATATGACATGTTTTTGGTGCCAAGGGCCCTTTCCATTCACAGGCAGATTTCATTGAGTGAAACGACTGATCCAATAATCCGATAGAATCATCTATTTATCGTTACATTGAGGTGGTGTAATTGTATCGTTCTGACAAAATTGTCCAAACAGGCGATTGGACAGGTTTAAAGATTTTGGTGGTTATTTATTTGGTGTTTTCCATGAAAATTCTAGTTTTTGCGTTGTTTTTTTTGGTCAAAACTCAAATTTTCGGGTTAAATAAACTTGAATTTTTCAAGTTTTAATAAAAAACTTTATTATTATACTCCGACCCTGGAAATAGCTTAAATCTGAAAATATACCACCTAAAACCTGTCAAAGTTATGTAGGAGTCAATGGCAGAGGTCCCTTGAACCATTTAAGATTTTAATAGAATTGATGATGTTTGGGTTTTTTCAGAGGGTTTTGCCCAAAAAACACAATCAATTCAATTGATTCAAGTTTTTTTCCCCGAAAACTCTTAATTGAACTTGAAACACGCGGAATTGAGTTTTTTCCATTTTTGTTTTTTCTTAAATAACTTACCATTCCAGTTGTGAGTTCTTTTGAGTTAATTTGAGGTATTTAAAAAACCTTTGATAACTAACCCCCGTTCTATGTGAAAAGATGAGATCAGTCAGTGGATGGGACATTCAGATAATCATCACTATTCAAATGCGAAAGTTAAACATGGAGTCAAGAGGAAAACATTTATCCACTGAATACCAGGGTGGATTTCAGCACAGATTTCAGCCTTCCTTTTACGGCAGCAGAGAAAATGATTGTGCATGATTTACTTTTATTATTTTGTTTAACCCCTTTATAATGCTGTGATGATTAATTCAGTGCATTGTACCTTTGTACAAATGAGCAAAAGGCAAAAAGCACAGGGTTGTCTGTTAATGCCTCCTGCAGCCAATCCCAAATGCTCCAAGGAACTCTTGCTTTCAGTGTATTTATAAAAAGGTTAGTAATCCCCACTAGAGTGCAGAATAATGTCATCACTCACAGGCACAACTGTAATCTGTGGAGGGAGATGTGAGACATTCAGCCAAGCAAATGATTTATAATGCACAACAATGCAAAAAAGGTGTTGCATACAGTTTTTCTGTGTTTGTGACTGTTACAAATGGAAACATCTAAAGATTTTTTTAAACCAAGAATACAAGAAGCCTTTAGGAATGTTTTCATAGCACTTCTTGTCATGGGGCGCTGAAACCTACCCTTCTCAGAATGAAAAAACCTTCTACCATTGTATACATAAATATTATTGATTTCCAGTTGCATTGCTGGTTGCAAAGTGTCAGTAATTGGTGCTGGTGCTGTTCAATCAATGACTCTATGGTTATGTTCATACACGTGCCCAAGGTTCTGCATAAAGGAGTTGAACAATGGTGAGCAAATGAGCCACTTATACCTATACATTCAGTCTTACCTTGAGCACATATTCTGTGGCAGTATGCTCTTTGCTAGCTGTGTGCTTATTGGCTTTACTCTAGAATGAATTGAATTCAAGCTCTCGGCTGTCTGGTTTCCGTTGTGTCATATTTGTAAAGCACATTCAGTTCAAAAGTAAAGCATTCAAAACGGTTATTTATAAAAGAAACACTACACCAGGCTTCCTATTTTAGTTTCAAAAAAAGGAAAGAAACGGTAATCCAAGCAAATGTAAACTAACCATTCAAAACTAAATAATGTCCACTGGATGTTGGGACAATTATCAACTATAGTATGGTTTCTTTTTCACTTTTCCCTAGTACTGTTTGTTGCCTTCGTTCCTCCTGTTTCAAATATAAAAAATCCTCAATCTACTAAAAGCTAAAGGAGATATTTATGCTTCTTTGTTTTTCCTATGACTGGTCACTTTTGACTAATCAGGCTCAATATAACTACACAAATTGTCCATGGGCTTGTGGGGCACTGAGAAGGAGACTATGGCACTTTTGCAGAAGGAACAATCTGGAAGCAGTGAAAAAGACATATTTTAGAAACCTAGGGAGACCCTAAAAAATTGACGATAGATATATTTTTTTCAAAAACATTTTTATTACAACTAAAATTGTTGCTCTGTTCTATATCCCATTATCCTAAGTTTCTTGGAGCAAATACAAAGATCTGTAGGATCTGTAAAATGACTTTCCACCCATAATTTACACTACCCAGATACTGCGTCTTTTGTCTTTTTACAAGAAAGTCTGCAGACAAGTATCTTTGTTTGCTGCTGTATTTCTCTTGTGCCTTACAGCAGCATTTGGCTAGATCCCAGGCAAGTTTTAGACTTATGCCTTTAGAGATGAGATAAGGAGCTGCTAGGAGTCTGTAGTGATGTGCTTTTCTTTTCTCTGTGAGGAACTGGTTGATAACAGTTGTTGCTTGCAGGTGGTGCCATTGCACTGAAGACTTTGCGCAAATATTCTTTCCAGTTTATGTTTAATCTACCATTAAAATATTCTGCCTCAAGACTTCCAGGGGGGCGGACCCAACGATGGCTGCGTTTTAGAGGAGCTCCTGCATAGAGATCGCCATCCACTGCCATCACACCCTTTTACTATACAGCAACAGCGGGATAGTGAGTGGAAAGTATAGCTACCGCTATTTGGCTCGTCCCTCTTTTGCTATCCCTGGAAGTCACTGCACACGTAGTGCTGCGCTCACCTCATGGACCCGAACCAGGCCGCCACATCCAACTGACTCAGCCAGACCACTGATCGGTAAGCGCAATCAGCCGATCGCGGCAAATACGGCACATCCTGGTCACGGGAGGGCGGGGAGCGCAAACTCTATGGCCCAAACTGTCTTACCGGAAACCGGAAGTAACGCTGTATAACGAGGTTACTGTAACGCAGTGTAATCCAGTACGCATCACGGATATCCGACTGTTACACGAGATTGTGCCTGATAACTGATACAGGTGACAGCAGACTGAGTTCCGGTCTCCCCATAATATAAAAGATGCATCAAACAGAGGCCACATCAAGGCCCTAAGACTGATACACAGGTTGGGTCTTTCCAGTCTCTACCTTTCTACACAAGCTTGGGCACAATAGTGGGGGGACTATACAGCTATATCCTCCTAGCTTTTCCCCTAATCACAACCCCTGGAAATCCATACAAACTGTGTATTAACCCGTAGACCCGAACAGGACCGCCATAATCTTCTGACTCCACCGAAGAGCGGATTAGTCGATCCCACTTTATTTGGCGACACCCAGTTACGGGAGAACGGATAACACAAACAATTTTAGAACCCAAATACACTAACCAAAATCAGGAAAGGCACGCTGAGCCACGATTTAAGCCAGTACCGAACTTAAATATTGATCTGGTATACAAGACTGTACTTCAAGTCTACCACCACATAATACAAAGGGCCACTATAATACCCACTGAACTGTTATACCAATTGGGTTCCTTCAAATGCGATTTATTTGCACGCTTTGATGACATGCTGTGTAAACGCAAACTGTACTCCAGACTATAATTAATCCCTATCTACTTACTACAACCAGCACCGAAGCTTTTAAGACCTACAGCTACACACAATACCTGGCCTGCCAAACATCCCTTTTTGGCACCTCTATATCATATTTCCACAGTGCTATATGCTATAGAGTAAGCAGGCGAACAAAGAATTGCGTAACCCTAACCAGCTGAATGTGATGGGACCCTAATGGACTGAAATTTCCCATCTTGCCCACAAAGAGGAGACAAACATACCAATCCAGACCAACAGAGAATTCACTCCAATTTCAGACTACCTGAAACTGATTCAATTCCTAACCATAAACATCCACTCTATGACCTTCCGATTCCAACCATGGACAAATATCTAGGTCATTCAACCACGAAATCACAAAAACAAACAAAGTCGAAAATCAAAAAGACAACTCAAGAAGCTGACCCCACAGACTCAGAACCTGAATCAACCATGGACAAATACAGTATTTGGGCCACTCAAACACAAAATCGCAAAAGCAAACAAAAGCAAAAACCAAGAAGGCAACCCAAGAAGCTGACCCCACAGACTCAGAAAAGGAATCAAATCAGGCAGAAGACCTGATGAAAATACTAGGCCCATGGCTGGATCAAAGGTTAGATACTATAAAGGAATCAGTGACAGAAGTGCTTCAGCAACTAACTAACCAAAATCAAAGAATAACAGATGCTGAACAGAGGATTGTTACATTGGAAGACGAGCTAGAGAAAACACAACAACTGGCTGATACACAGCAAAGGGAAATTACAATCTTAGCCAATAAAGTAGATGAAACAGAAGCAGGAGGAACAATCTCTGTATCATCGGCATTCCGGAATCGATCAAAGGAAATGAGCTGAATATGTTTTTACACTCTACTCTTCCAACTGTCTTGAAAATGGAGGAAGACCAATCTCAATTCCTGATCGAAAGATTCCACAGAATTGGCACCCCACCGACTGCAGGTGCTAAAAGACCACGAGAGGTCATATTCAAGCTCCTCAACTACACTGACAAAACTAACATTCTCTTAGCCTACAGAAAAACAAAAAATGTCTTGTATGAAACCAATCGAATATTGATATTTCAAGACTTCTCTGCCTCTGTCACTACGAAAAGGAAAGAATTCTCATCGATCTGCACCACCCTCTTCAACTCTGGATACAGGTTTTCCCTATTATTCCCGGCAAAACTCAAAATTATAGACAAAGACAATGGGAAACCTTTGTTTTTTGAAAACCCAAAACTTGCCAGGGAATACTACAAAGAAAAATCAAGAGACACGAGAGGCACCTGATCCAACAGCTGGAAAACAATATTTTTGTGACTCACAATAATGGAAACCACATATTCCGCGCTGAAACATACTGTAGCTGTCTTACAAGGAATATGTTCCAAAAGACTACATTTCTTCAACCTCTGAAGCCACTCTCCTCATCATGAGCGAAATGTCACGATTGGACTATACCATAAAGGGCAAGATGTGCAATGTTTATGTTTCTATGTTATTTTATTTTTTCTTGACTATTATGTTACTTCACCGGTTAAATAGTTACTGTTTATGTCGGCTCACCACAACTTCTACTATGAACCAAATGTATACACTATGGTTTCATCTCCACTCCTATGAGATTTATATTGCAGGAATTGGGTCTGCTCGCTGGGACAGACCACTCCTGAGACACACCCATATCTTACAAACCGACCACTTAAAAATGGGAATAGGTTAAAAAATGCAATCTACACATATGACAGATCCCGACACCATTCCAGATAAACCAATTGACCATTTTAAAATAGTCTCTTGGAATGTTGGAGGCTTGAACTCCCCAATTAAACAATGGAAGGTGCTAGATAAACTACACAGGGAAAAAGCCCAAATAGTGCTTTTACAAGAAACACATTGGAAACGTACTGACACCTGAAAATTTCACGATAAATGGATACAGGCGACACTTGATGCTTCTTATAGAACCAAATCGAGGGGGGTAGTGATATTGATTAGCAAAAACCTACAATGTAATATTATACGAACCTGCAAAGACAAGAATGGCCGTTACCTGATTGTAGACTTAGATATTGCTGGTACTAAATATACAATAGTGAATGTCTATGCACCTAATGATGATAACAAATCTTTCTTTACAGATGTGCTTCAGAAAATAACTTCCTGGGAGGCCTCAAATCTCGTATTAGGTGGAGACTTCAATGCTGTTTGGGATGATTTCATGGACAAATCAGGCAAGCCTACTGCACATTCCCGTAACAGAGCAAAATCTATACACGTAACATGTGATGCTCTACAACTATGTGACACTTACAGACACACTCACCCTACAACTAAAGACTACACTTTCTATTCAGGAGTCCATGGCACACACTCCAGAATAGACTACCTATTCTTATCACAAACACTACTACCCATGTTGAAATCAGCCAACATCTTTATCATAGACATTTCAGATCATGCGTTGATCTCAATCACATTAAAATTGCCCACACCCCAACCTTTTTCCTATAACTGGAGATTCCCAACATATCTGTGCACTAGTGAAGACTTCCAAATTTTTTTAAAAACGAGTTGGGCTAATTATATAGATGATAATATTGATCATTGGGATAACCCACAACTTTTGTGGGCAGCGGCAAAACCAGGATTAAGAGGACAGATTATCTCATACCTGATCAAACAGAGAAAAAATTACAATGAAAAATACAATTTTTTACAGAAACAACTAACCAACCATTACAAGACTTTTAAAAGAACAAATACCCAGGAAGACAAAAATAAATACAAAGAAACAAAGGAACTTTTCGATATTTTATTAACGGAAAAAGCACACAAATCAATTAGCCATACTGCTAACACATTTTACAGATATGGTAATAAATCAGGGAAGTTGTTGGCACAAATAGCTAATAAGAAGAATCCGCAACACATATATACAAAAACGTAAAACAAATACTGGATGGACACACGACACAAAACAAATAAGAAATATAATGGCCGAACACTATAGAAAATTTTACGAGTCCTCATCGGACGATCCATAAGACGGTATAAAATTTCTGCAGGAAGCTGGTCTCCATAAACTGACGGTTCAGGATCGCGAAATATTGGATGCCCCTATAACAGAAGGAAAAATATCACATGTAATCACACAATTAAAAAATGGGAAAACACCGGGACCTGATGGCTTCTCGGCGGAATTTTATAAACACCTGTCACCGGATATAACACCCATTCTATCTAAGTTGTATAACGACACTTTACAAGGCACACCCTTATGGCATGAAGCCAACGTAGCTAGAATAATACTGATCCCCAAAGAAGGCAGAGATTTGACAAATCCCACTTCCTATAGACCAATATCATTACTTAACCAAGATCTCAAAATATTGACCAAAATAATGGCAGATAGACTACAACAGATATTACCTTCAATACTTACCGAACACCAAGTAGGTTTCATCAAACACCGTCATCCAGTCCAGGCAATTCAGAAATTAATAACTGCAGTCTACCATAGTAACCTAGAAAAAAGAAAACATGGAATGTTAATAAACCTAGATGCAAATAAAGCTTTCGATAGGATATCACATGCACATTTACGTCATCTGCTTAAATTCCAACATTTTGGCATTCAAACCTTTAACTTATATAAAACTTTATATTTATCACCCGTTACATTCCTGACAGTCAACAACACGAATTCAGATAGATTTGTAATCAGCAGAGGCACACGCCAGGGATGCCCCGCTATTGCCTCTTTTCTTTAACATAGCAATAGATCCACTATTACGACATATATTGAAACAAATTGGCCAAACGAACCTTAAAAGTGACAGCTTTTGCTGATGATATCCTGCTTTTTGTCAATCAACCAAAAACGGAAATGCCTGTTCTCTTGCAGATTATACAGAGATTTGGCAACATAGCAGGATTTCAAATCAATTTAGACAAATCAGAAGCTCTTCAACTACACCACACAGTAAACACAGACTGGCCTTCACATTTTCCTTTCAAAAAACCAAAACAAAGCATTAAATATTTAGGAATCAAAATCCCCTCCCACCACAAAGATCTATACTCCTTAAACATAAGGAAGATAATTGACGATATACAACAGGAAACGCTACAATGGAAACACATTAACCTATCATTCCTGGGCAGAATACATTTCATTAAAATGATCTTATTCCCCAAACTTCTATACCCACTACAGATGCTGCCATACTATATTAAACCGACTGATCAAAAACGATTAAACCAAATATTCAGATCTTTCATATGGAATAAAAAACGCTCACGAATCCGTCTCTTTAAACTACAACAACCCAAAACTCTAGGTGGTCTTAACTTCCCCAACATTAAAGCCTACAACGAAGCAGCCCTTCTTCAGTACGTAGGAGACTGGATTCGCAATAGAGATCTCTATACGACGCTCTCTTTAGACCAATATCAATCGGATAACTATTCCCTCAACTATTTACTACATACACCCTTACATAACGTTCCGCCACGTATAAGAGATAACCCATTATTCTTAGATACATACAAAGCATGGCACTCGATCAGAAAAAGACATATCTCCCCATACGTCTCCCCTTATCTATCATGGATAGATAACAAAAACTTCCTACCAGGTATACAAAATCCTGTTCTCTACCACTGGAGTGTAAATGGTTTACATAACATACATGATCTACTAGACATTAATTATTCAATACTCTCTTTTGATAGACTAATAGAAAAATACCCATTTATACATACCCATATATACCTAAGTATGCGAATTATCCACTTTGCAAATGCTACGATAAGACTCCTAACGCATAACGACAAAAATAACATATTCAACCAACTCTGGAAAAACAAAAAAAAGAAACTCACAACCTCACATATTTACCAGACTATATAAACCTTTAATAAACATAGATAATGAAGATAAACCCAACTTTAACTGGAATACAGACATACCCAATATCACAGAATCAGACATTCTAAAACAACATAACAAAATTATGACACTACTTCCGGCAAGCAGGTATCAGTAAATGTCACTGCAGATTCTACATAACTCATATCTTACCCCAATCAGAAGATTTAAGATGGGTAGCGGACCTATTACATACCATATGGTCATGTTCTTTAATGCAGCCTTTTTGGAACGAGGTGATCTCACACGGTGCACAGATGATAGGGAAACCTCTCCAAGCACACATGGCATGGGCTTTATTCAGCAACACTAAATCATTTACGCAAATCACGAAAACCAACATACACTTATTGGGTAGACTGGCAGCAGCAGCAGCCAGGAAAACTATTCTACAACAATGGCTACACACTGACCCCCCACCACTGACACTGGTGAAACAAAAATTACACCATAATTTCCATATGGACTGGTTGGAAACCATAACCAGAAAAGAACATAGTACCTCAAAATTTTTCAACATCTGGTTGACCTACATAACGCATCTCCCACAACATATCAAATACCTCACAATTTATACCTTCAGACATACATCATGGTATGATATGGAATCTTTGAAAAATCACCCTTTGATCGTGGAATCATCCCAATATCTAGCAACTCTGCAACAAGAACAGTTGCACCTGATACTGCACCTCCCAGAAGTCACCAGATTAACAGATTGTTGACCTCCTACTTACACCACTCCCCATAGGATCTATTTCTCATGCTATTTACTATAATTGAGCTGAATGTTTAAAAAATTGTTTGTGTTTTATATTTTGATGTCGTAATCACTGTATTTTCTATTTTATGGAAACGTACACAAATGTATCTTGTGATTTTACTTTATCACTTACAATAAAAACAAGTTGTAAAAAAAAATATTCTGCCTCCATTCTAGTCTGTTTAATTCTAATGGCATGCTGTCTTGAGAAACTCTATTCTTCATATTTTATATAAACTCCATATAAAAGTAGAATCTTGCTTCTTTGGCATAAACCCTGGAATAAAGCTGGCCATAGACACAAAGATACAGTCTAATAAAACAAAGATTTGTACGATTTTCAGATTGTGTGTGTCCCAACATTTTTCGTACCATGTCAATCAGTTGTTTACTCAATCAGACTACCTGTAAGATCTCTGCATGTATTGCCTATCTTTCGATATAAGTTGGTCACTACTATTTGTCTAACTTAATGGAGAATTCAACCCTTTAGCAAAAAAAAAAAAAACCCTCCCTCCTCCTCCCAGCCTAACTGCCACCCTGGGGAAAACGCCCCTAACCTTTTACTTACCCCTCGGCGCAGATTCCACGCAGCCATCTTCCAGGTTTTCTTTAAGCTGAGATGCAGACTGGCGAAGCGGCACAGTTGGAGCAATTTACCGGTTTGCAACAACTGCGCATTCGCCAAAATGGATGGAAATTACCGAAGCGCCGGAAGAAGACATGAATGCCCGGAAGATGGCTGCGGTGAACTCCAATGCCTGAATCTGCGCCGAGGGGTAAGTAAGGTCTGTAATCTTTGTTTCTATCTTTACCCAACTGCTCTGGCCATAGTAGCAGTTGACTTCCTCAGAATTAAGACATTAAAATAAAATCCTGTTTAAAAACTATATCCGCATAACCAGACTAAGCGCAGTTGTGGGTGTAGGGAAACATAAATATTTTTAGTATTTGCTACTCACTAATTAGAAAGAGGATGCCAAAAATGTATTCCAACATACCATGCAAAATTGCTGGGATACGCAGCCCCCTTGTATCAGTCTTCAAAGTTGTTATATCAGTGCCTGAACAAATCTGACTAATCTGACTCAAAATCCGTGTTTTAAGATAAAAACATTTGCCACGAGGACACTGTGCTCCAAATGTAGAAAAAATAAAAACTGAAAACCATTTGCAGATTATATGACTCTCTACATCATACTAAACGTTAACTCAAAGGTGAACATATATAAGCCTGAAACTGCAAGCTAAGAGCAAGAAATAATTTACAGATAGAAGAAACAAGCAAGACATTATATTTTGAGCTAATAATATTTCCAATAGGTGAATAGAAAGTGGAAATTAAAAAGAAATTATACTTTAATATTATAAAGTTTATGCCATATTTTTCCAGACTATGCAACGGAGTATGTCTGTTATACATGAGCACTGGTGAAAAAAGTGCCACCTACCCTCAGCACTAGGTAAAGGTTTGTACTCTGCCCTGCAATATATACTTAAGGTGGCCATACATTGATAGATCCGCTCGTTTGGCGATGTCGCCAAACGAGCGGATCTCCCTCCCATATGCCCACCTTGAAGTGGGCAATATCGTGCAGATCCAATCGTGGGCCCTAGGACCCAACGATCGTATCCTAACATTCGCAAATGGGCGGTCGGATCGCGGGACCGCATCAACGAACAGATGCGGCCACGATCCGACGGGGTTTTTAAACCCATCCGATCGAGATCTGGCCGACTTTCGGCCAGATCTCGATCGGGGAAGCCCGTCGGGGGCCCCCATACACGGGCCAATAAGCTGCCGACACAGCTTTTATCGGCCAGTGTATGGCCACCTTTAGATATGAGCAAGATGATCTCTTCTGGAAGTCTAGCCTTGTATGTAATAGCCTCATAAACATGAATACATTTTCTAAACTCAACAGTGTGTAATGTAGCGTTTCTATAAACAAATGAACTATAACAAATATCATCATAGAAGAAATGCATACGCTATTAATACTGTATTTGGCAGTGCTGACTGAAAGCTTGCAACTGAATACATTAGATCTCATTTATGTACAAATATATTTTATTATTCCTTACAGTGTGCCAAAGTTTCAGCAAATTGTAATTTGTTGGGGTATATTATTAATAGGGATGCACCGAATCCAGGATTCGGTTCGGGATTCGGCCAGGATTGGGACTTTTTCACTAGGATTCGGATCAGCCGAATCCTTCTGCCTGGCCGAACCGAATTCTAATTTGCCTATGCAAATTAGGGGCAGGGAGGGAAATTGCGTGAATCCTTCTGCCTGGCCGAACCGAATCCTAATCCTAATTTGCATATGCAAATTAGGGGCAGGGAGGGAAATTGCATGACTTTTTAAACAAGGAAGTAAAAAATGTTCTCCCCTTCCCACCCCAATTTGCATATGCAAATTAGGGTTCGGATTCGATTCGGTATTCGCCGAATTTTTCGCAAAGGATTCTGGAGTTCAGCCGAATCCAAAATAGTGGATTCGGTGCATCACTAATTATTAATGCCTCTACCACTAATAAGGGAACAGCAGACACTCATACTGATAATTAGATGGGGCTTTTCACTTATTTTAATAATGTTTTCTTACAATGAAAGGAACCAGACATTCTCGTTTAGACTGTAAAACTATGTGTCACTCTGTGCCAATAACATTCTTTCTTTTTATAGTTATTCTCTTAATATCAATGAGAGCTGACCTATTCTTAGTTGAATAAGTCAGCAGGACATTTCAACCAATGTTAGGCCCACAGAGAATTATACCCCATCACCCTGTGATATTTCTATATTTATATTTATACTCAAGGCTCTCCCTCAAACCAGGCCTGGGGCCAATGGAATGGGGTCAGAATTTCGAAATATTGTTGGGAAAGTTTGTATGCTGAGAATGAGATGATGATTAGACATCTTTCTATTATTAGCATGGTGGCCCTTTGGAGGCACATGGAGCCCTGATCAAGGGCAATCCCATTAAAGCAAATTTAGCTGTGACATATAAACATTTCCTAATCCCCATAGCTTCAATATCAACTCGCTGCCACAGACTGGGAACTTTTCTTAGATATTTATACCGTAGTACTTACTGTATATTGTTATTCTTTCAACAACCACCCTATAGTAACAGTTGTATGCTTGACAAGACACCTGTTTTGTCGTTACCATAGCCAATGTGTAATTCTATAGCTTCTCAATTTAAAAAAAAAACTTACAATCTCAACCTATTCCTATTCTTAAACTTTAAAGGAAATTATAGGGCAAATTAATATTTCATATAGCTTCATCTCACAGAAATAGGAAACTTTTTAAATATAATCATTTCAAAAACCATTTCTGAAATAATTAAGTTAATATTCACTAACCCCCTCAGCAATCTGTCTCTCTTCATTCTCACTTCATGCTGGCGTTGGAGTCAAAGTTTGATAGACAGCTCTAGTGCTTCATTGGTGTGTGCTCTGTTTGCTTGGACAATATATTTGATTTAAATGTCTTTCCATTCACTATCAATCAAGCTTTGCCTCCAACTCCTGCATTAATGAAGAGAGACAGATTGTGGAGAGGGGATAGTGAAGACTAAATTGATTATTTCAGAAACAGTACAGAATGTTTAATTTGTTATATTTAGAAAGGATCTTATTCTGTGAGATGACGCTTATGTTCGATTTCCGTTTTCACAATAGTTCCCCTTTAAAAATAAATAGAAGAAGAGAGTACAGTATGCAGTAAAACTATGCCCATTTATGGTACAGCCCTGTGAAATATATTCGCATAAAAATGATGTATTAATAATAATTAGGGATGCACCAAATCCAGGATTCGGTTCAGAAATCTGCCTTTTTCAGCAACATTCCGATTCGGCCGAATCCTTATGCAAGTCCGAATTTGCATATTCAAATTAAGGGCGGGAGGAAATATGTTTCCCCTTCCCACCCATATGCAAATTAGGATTCAGATTAGATTCTGGCCAAATTGAGGGGTTCAGCCGAATCCAAAATAGTGGATTCGGTGCATCCCTAATAATGATGTTACATTAATTGCTAGCGTTTGCAGTAGGTTACAATATGGTGGGAACATACTTTGTATTGATCACTGGAATACTTGAAATATTGCTAATATGTAATAAAAAGACAAATGGAAGTAACATGCATGTTTCAGTGACAGTTGGCAACATGTCAGATTTCCACGATTATTTGCCACTGACTAGTATGTCACACGAGACTTTCATAATTTCAGAAAAATAGGCTTACTAAGTGTACAACACAGGGGGTGTTTCTCCTCCAGTGTATTTGAGCTGGAGTTGTTGTGCCAGTCATGTGTTTCCTATTCAAATAGTGGCAGTTTCAAGTAGTGCTGGCTAAAATATATCAGTGGAGAAAATGCTACGTCCCAACAACCTTGAGTTTAAAGGAGAACTAAACACTAAAAATAAATAACATTTTAGCCATAAATATGGCTAGAAATCCCATCTTTTGTATAATGACCTTATTGCACCAGCCTAAAGTTTCAGCTTCTCAACAGCAGCAATGATCCAGGATTTCAAACCTGTCACAGGGGGTCACCATCTTGGAAAGTGTCTGTGACACTCACATGCTCAGTGAACTCTGAGCAGCTGTTGAGAAGCTAAGCTTAGGGGTCGTCACAAATTATCAAGCAGAAAATGAAGTTGGCCTGTAATATAAGCTGATGCTACATGGCTGATTATTAAATTCTGATGCTAAGTGCACTGGTTTCTGTGCTGCCATGTAGTAATTAAGTGTATTGATTACTAATCAGCCTTATATTGTGACATTTATATTCTATGTGTACTGTATATTGTGAGTGGGTCCCTAAGCTCAGTAAGTGACAGCAGCACAGAGCATGTGCATTGAATCAGCAGAAAAGAAGATGGGGAGCTACTGGGGCATCTTTGGAGACACAGATATTTACTGCTAAAGGGATGTGGTTGCCTTGGACTGGTACAGAAGCCCAAAACAATATTTGTAGCCTATGTCTACAGTAAAGCTTTAGTTCTTCTTTAAAGTAATAGATACAAAACTGCAGTTAGCAATTACATGGGCAGTAACATTGCAAAATGTCAGCAGTTAGGGAAAAAAATAAGTGGGGTAAGACCATCATTAAAAATCTAAAATATCATAAGCAAGGTATTTTTATTTATCATTGCCAGTTATACCCAGTTATCTAATTTATCTCATTCAAACACAATTAGAACTTGCCCTGTACAGTAGAAGCAGCAGTAGATCTAGTTACCTGCTGGAAATCTGGACTACATGTTCCCCCGGCAATAACGCTTCTAATGAAGTGGCGAGATGCCATGAAACGCGTAAAGCGGATGATCTGATGTATTTCGAACTTGACACGCTGTTATTTCTTTTAACCTGGATGATTAAAATTTAAAGATTTTAACATATCACCCCGAATGCTCCGTTTTTGCTAAATTCCCCGGCAATAACTTGGCTGAGATGGGTTAGTTTATGCAACATGGAAAGTGCATTCATATGTTTTTACCCTAATTATGCAAAAAGATACCTATGCAGCCATAATGCTCAGTGACCATACAATGAGTATAGAAGACTGTATTTAGTCCGTAAGTCATGGAGGCAGTAAATGCCAACCAGTTCTGACAGCACTGAGGCAAGCTTAGGGTCAAGTCAAGGGCCTTTCTCCTATCACTGGACTAAATGCCTTAGAAAATGTGTGTTTGCAGTTCTGTGACTTGAAGGACAATTTTTATTACCAATACGTTTGAAGCCAATCACTAACAGTTGTTAAACTGGATGAGCCAAATCAAATTGGTTAATATTTTAATGTCAAAGTGCTATTGTGTTTCTATGATTTTATTTAGAAAGCCCAGGCATTTATTCTTTGCATTTCTTTCACTATTTCATGTGGATCTTAACATGGAAAACCAAGGGGCAGATAAGGTTTGCAGTTTTTTTTTTCACGAAAAAGATGTGTTTTGGGCAGAATTACTGAAACTTTCTGCAAAACCCCTACTAGTACAGCCTATCTCTTCCACTTCCTGCTGCCTCCTTTCCCAAGCTGTACAGGGGAGCCAGCATCACTCCACACACTGCACTGTAGGACAGGGACTAATAGGGAATGAAGTCTGTCTTTAGCCTGTGTAACTGCTGAGCTTTGATTGGCTTTCCCCCTCCTACTGAACTTTTAGCAGAGACTGTTAGGACACACCCAAGGACAAGAACCATAGCAGATCTATAGGGAACTCCAATAAAGGTGCCATTTTTAAAAAAAATATTAATTTTTGGCAGAAAGTAAAACCGCACCATATATTATTTATAATTGCCTGCAACATTACATTTTTTTTAGCTATCCTATATGTCTCCTTTAAAGTTCCCTGTACTGTAGTATTGAATTTTACTTCTAAAACCACGCTTTGTTTATGGATTGTATCACTGACTGACCTGAGAATAAACAGGGTTCCGAAATTATATTTTGTTAACCTTCTCCTTTTTGAAATCAGTAAAACACAAAGCCAAGTTCTTGAGCAGGAACAGAGTTAATCACATGGCAGCTTAGATGGAATATTAGGCTTTTATCACCAGGCCAGACTGTGCATATTTGCATAAAGCAGCACATAATCTCTCACAAGGAACAAATCACACAGGCGTTTTTTGTTGGAGAGACAGTACATTGATTGAGTGTTATTGGCTTTGTTTTGTCTCCTGCTTTGTCTCCAGACTATGACACTGTTATGTCTTTATATAGCTTGCCATGCATGGGCCAACACTGACTTCTGACACTCTGCAGCTTTTTGAGCCTTGTATGGGCCAATATAACTGCCTGTATGACTAATAATATGTTTAGGCCTGATCAGATGTTCATCAGGTAGACTGAGGTCTCCATCAGGCTGTTAATGTATTCCTCTCCCAATGGGTCTGCATTAGGGTTGCCACCTTTTTTGGAAAAAAATACCGGCCTTCCTGTATATATCAATTTTTTTCCTAATAATAACATTGGGGTCAAGCATCATTTTTATCGGTCAGGCCGGTAAAATACCAGCCAGGTGGCAACCCTAGTCTGCATAGACCTCTACTGTAAAATGATAGGCTTACAACGAACCATTTGAACTTTTCCAAAAACAATAGATATTTCTGTGTATTTCCAGTTTATGCCTTTCTTCAATTATTTTTCCCTATCATTTACTTTTTTTATTGTAATCATTATTAAATGAGTGCTACCAGCTACTGTATGATCTTTGCGAAGTTGATTACCACTATGGAGGCTGTCTGAACAAAGACTGCACCAATGAGCAGATGTGGTCCTCAATCTGATGAGAAAAAAAAATCAAGCCTGCTTGTTTAATATTTGGCCAATTTTATGGCCAGATATCAACCATTTAGGCCTATCAGTTGGCAACATACATGGGCCAACACAACTACCAACTTGATCTGTAAGGACCGAGTTAGCAGCTTTTTTAGCCCATGTAACAGTTAACTGATACTTTACTTTCGGTCAGATAAACTGTTAAAGACCTATCAACAGAAGTAAGAAGAATAATATCAAGGTCCTGTGTTTATATTTTCATTTTAGTTTATGTTTCTTGTATGTTTTCAATACAATTTAATTTCTTGTTCCAAATAAGAAGCCCCATTTTACAGTTATACATTATAACAATATACCGTATATACTCGAGTATAAGCCGTCCCGAATATAAGCCGAGGTACCTCATTTTACCTCCAAAAACTGGGAAAGCTTATTGACTCGAGTATAAGCCGAGTATAAGCCTAGGGTGAGAAATGCAGCAGTTTCTGGTAAGTTTCAATCAAAAAATTGAGGGTTTATGCTCCCATTGGAGGTGCGGGCGTCTTGTTTTTGGACGCCGACGACCATTCTTGGGTGCCAGCGACTATTATTGGAGACTATTCTTGGACGCCGGCGACTATTCTTAGACGCCAGCGACCGTTTTTGCGATTGACCCGAGTATAAGCCGAGGTAGAGTTTTTCAGCATATTTTGGGGGCTGACAAACTCGGCTTATACTCGAGTATATACGGTACCTGTTTTTGTTTTAAGCAAACACTTAGGGGGTTATTTATCAAGGTCGAGTTTTTTTTTCCCACGGAAAATTTAAATTTTCACTGGTATTTTTCAAAACTCTAATTTTCGGGTTAAAAAAAACCTCGAAAATTAAAAAAAAAACCTCATTTTCTGAGATTTATTATTCCCCAAAGTTGAAAATAGCTCAAATCCAAAAATACACCATCTAAAACCTGTCGAGGTCATGTAGAACTCAATGACAGAAGTCCCTTGAACCATTTGAAGCTGTTAATTGCCTTCATGATGTTTGTCTTTTTCAGTGTTTCATTTGAAAACTTGAGTTTTTTTTTTTTTTTGCTGAAATCAATTCAAATATTAAATATCACCCAACTACACTGACTTGAGTTTTTTACATTCAAGTTTTTTCTTAAATTAGAAACCATTCGAGTTGTGAGTTCATTAGAATTCATTCGAGGTCTAAAAAAGCTCGAAAAGCTCTAAAATTTGACCTTTCCGTAAATAACCCCCTTAATTGTTGCATGGCCTTTATATGCTGCTATAAACTAAAAGAAAAACAACAATGATGTTTTTCTGCTAGCTTTTACATTTTCATGGGACACGCGATAAACTTCAGCATAGTAGACACAGGAGCTTTTACAACAGTACCATGCAGTTGCCCCATTGAGTACTAATATTTGAAAGTTCTAGTTAGAATTCTATCTATATATTGGGTAAGGGAATGCTACGGTAATTGCTCTTGGTTAGAAACAAGGCAAAGGTGGATGCTTTGTACTCAACTGCATGTACAAGCTGCCATGCAGCACAGAAGTAGGGAGGGGTAAGCCTTTGTCATTCCTGCTTACGGGAGCAGCTGGATTCAGGATTGCTATAGCAACAGACCACATGATAAGGTGTATTACATTGCTGGGCTCCGATCAAGCTCTGAAGAACAACCACGTTGACTTTTTTTTTTATTTAAATTGATTCATACCTTGTACCTTGTGTAACCTGGGAGGTGTGAGTGAGCTGAAGAGAGGATGTGAGAGCCTGCCGGGAGGAATGTAATTGGTGTCAGGTAAAGTCATGTTGTTTGTGTATTTACATACCAGCAATGGGTTTGATAAAGCTGGCCACAGACACAAAGATCCCATCATACGAATATACGTACAATCGGACTTTCCCATCTCCCGACCTGCCACTAACCATTCAGATCAAAGTCTTACCATTCAGAGAACAGATCAGCCGATGTTCTGCCACTGACAGCAATTGTACGATAGTTATGTCTGACAAAGCTAGTGACAGTCTCCCACTGAAAATCTTACGATCTGCAATACATGCAGAGATATTATCGGCAGCCGAAATTTTCTAACTTGTCTGATCGACCAAACGACCGATCTCCGCTGGACGGAAAATGTCAGGACTCTCCACACATGATCCGAAAATCATACGAATCCACCAATCTTTGCGTCTATGGCCAGCTTTAGTCTTATATAAGTCTGCCGTTCTCTTAGTAAAGCCCTGTGTAATGGTAGATACTTTGGGGGCAATGTAATTAAAGTTGCAAAGAGAAAAAAAAATTGCTAATAATAAGAATTTTAATTGCGCATTGCGAATTTGAAGTGCTTGAAGGTGTCTTAATCATAACGACTTTTTCAGTAAGAAGTTTGATTACGTTTACTGCGTATTGGCGCAAACTATAAAATTCGCAAGCGGTCTTCCTCTGTTGGAAGTGGTCGCTAAACAGTTTTCGGGTTTGTAAAAGCTATATTAAATTTGCACAAAGCAAAATTTGTTTGCGCAACGGCATAACTTTTCACAGTGCGAATAGTTTTTCTGTAACCGACTTTTATAACATTCACCCGTTTATGTTTTATTTTTAATTTCTTTATGCTTAAATGTTTCATGACTAAAAGTTGTATTTCACTTGTGCACAGAATTCAAAATCCATACCAGTTGCTACTTCTCTAGATGTTAACCCTAATGTTATTCAACCAGAATGATATGTATTAAATGTTACCAATAGATGTTATTGATGTATGGATGATCTTGGAATGAGTTATACAGATCATTTGTACTAGTTGTTTTAGTTTCTTCCCAAGCCTAATGATTTTACTTACATGCAGCTAGAATTAATTGTGTATTAACTATGAAGCACCCACAACATAGAGCTAGAGTATGCAATAGGTATATCATTTGAACTGTTCCAATACTATTCTAACACTCCCACCCCCATACTTCTGGACTCACTGTTCTTAGCTGCCACCCCTTGACATGTGTAGCATGGAGTAGATATAATATATATAAATATTGCCTGACCCTCCTCTCTGCCTGCGGGCCGGCAAATTACTTTTACTTCCCATTCAGCACTTACCAGGTGTCACTGCACTCCCCACATTCCCCCCTCTCTCTTCACCGTTTAATTGTATAACTAGTGCATGGGGATGGACATCAGGTCCCCCATTCTGGTGCACAAACAAGATTCTGAGAAGATGCAAGGCTTGTCTTAAAGGGGAACTCCGGCTTCCAAACCATTTGATAAAGAGACCCACATAACACAGAAACCCCTAATATATACATCACAGTTAGCTGTTTCTTCAAAAAGTATGACTAAATTCCATTTTCTATGCTGAAATCCAGCTGTTTAAGAGTTTTTCTCTTTCTGCATCATTTGAAATCCTGGCAGGGAAGGAGGGACTAAAACACTGTTGTTACAAATTGTAACAATTTCTCCACAGCTTACAGACAGCATTTAGGAACTATATAACCCACAATGCATTGCACTATGATGTTCTGTTCCTTATTGAAATCACATGTGCAGGGAATTGTGGGGTTTGGAGGATGCAGGCTGAGGACTGGTGGCTGTTGATACAAAGTAATAGTAGTCAGCCAGCTCAGCAAAGTAGTCAGAGAGATCAGAAAGAGAGCTAGGCTTAGGTAACTGTCAGAAACCATTAAAAATCATGAAAAGTCTGCATATTTTTTAAATGATGTATATTGCAAAGTTGCTCGAAATTATGTTTACTTTTCAAAAAGCTTAAGTTATGTTTGTGTGGAGTTCCCCTTTAATAACAGTGTCCACAAAATGCCTCCTGCCTGCTTGTTATAATTATGAGTTCCCTGACCGAAGGAAACAAAATTCCAATAATTTATATAGTGTAATTAACTTTTATTTTGCTTGACTAACATGATAAAATGTGGATTTTGAATAATTCTTTTTTTGGGTGACAGGTCCACTTTGTGAGCTTTACTAGATCATTGCACTGTTAATGTAATGCACCTTAAAAAGGTGGGTCAGGATAAAAATAGAGCAGTGTGGGTAGAAATGATGTTACAACTCCGGGCAAAAAGTTCTCGCACTTAAGAAACCATGGGTGGGTTGGCATTTTCATTCTACTTTTTCAACTCATTCGAGGGGGGTCTCCGTATTAATTCGCAAGGGTCTGCCATTTGAACTTCTAAAGCTCCACTTAGACCACTACGGCAGATTCCTGGTATTACATGGCCTTATCGCCAACAAACCCATTCTATTGGTCAATCTATATATGCCTCCGCCATTTGCAGTGTCAATCCTGGATACAATGATGACTAAACTGTCTGAATTCCCACCTAGCCCCCTCTGTATTATGGGGGATTTTAACTGTTGCTTAAATCAGTCCTTGGATAAACTTAGCCCTGACCCCCATACGCTTACAAAGCTCACCAAGTGGACAGAAGCCTTACAGCTGACTGACCCCTGGAGATGGAAATACCCACTCCAAAGAACCTTCTCCTGCCACTCTCCAACACACAAAACTTTCTCTAGGATAGACCTGGCCCTAGTATCTCATGACCTCCTGCCTATGATTGACCAAATACGATACCTACCCCAGTCCCTATCCGACCACTCCCCACTTCAAGTTACTTTTCGCTGGAATCCGGAGGCCTCAGACAAGCTATGGCGCTTAAGCCCTCTTTGGCTTAAAAACACTACAGTGGCTGAAGCGAATGCCCAGGCCTATGGCGACTATTGGGTCCATAACGTGGGGTCCACCTCCCCTCTGACTCTGTGGGATGCTTCTAAAGCAGTCATGAGAGGAGCGCTTATGGGGGCAATCTCACAAGCGAGGAATGATACTTTAGACCAGGTTAAAGCTGCGGAGAATGAACTCCACAATGCTTCAGGAGCACATACTCTGAACCCTACCCCTGCCAACTATGCCGGTCTCCTAAGCGCCCAAGACTCTCTTTCCAGAGCCTCCATATCACTAACTAGGAAAGCCTTACTTTACCAGAACCAGCGTATTTTTGATCAGAGCGACAAAAATAGTAAGCTTTTGGCATTTTTGGCTAAACAACAGACAACGTCCTCTGCTGTTCCCCGCCTTATCTTGGATGATGGCTCAATAGTCGCAGAACCCAAGCTCATAGCACAAGAATTTGCCACCTTCTACCAAAACCTCTATTCTACCACAACTACTCACTCTAGAACCCAACTCCTTCAGTTCTTGGACTCAATCCCTATCCCGTCTCTTTCACTTAGTGACAGAACATTTCTGGATGCACCTATAACGCCCCGAGAAATTGCTGATGCCATTGCCTCCCTACCCCCCAATAAGACACCGGGACCGGATGGCCTCCCTCCAGACTGGTATAAAGCTCTCTCAGAACAATTAGTCCCAAAATATCTAGAAACGCTGCAAAGTGCTTTTGATAGTAATTCTCTACCTCCATCATTTACAGAGGCCCTCATAGTTGTCATCCCTAAACCAGGTAAAGATACAGCTCGCTGCTCTTCATACCGCCCTATATCTCTCCTAAATACAGATGCTAAAATCCTGGCTAAGGTCCTCACTTCCCGCCTCCAACAGGTAGTCCCTGACCTTATTCACCCTGATCAATCTGGCTTTATGCCAGGACGCTCCACTAACATCAACCTCCGCAGACTCTTTACCAACCTGCAGATTGCCCATACTGAAACAGGCACCAGAGTGGTTGCCTCCCTTGACTCTGCCCAGGCTTTCGATTCGGTGGAGTGGGATTACCTATGGGAGGTTTTAGCCCGTTTCGGATTTGGCCCTAGATGCATATCCTGGATCAAACTTCTATATAAGAACCCCACGGCACGGGTGAGAGTTAATGGCCATATCTCCCCCCTATCTTACTATCAAGGGGAACAAGGCAAGGTTGCCCCCTCTCCCCAATTCTATTTGCCCTAGCAATAGAACCACTTGCAATTCTGACCAGACAATCTCCTTTAATCAAGGGTTTAACCTACGGCACTATTCAGGAAAAAATCTCCCTTTTTGCAGACGACCTCCTTATATATTTGGCAGATCCCAATGATTCTCTCACTGCCCTCCTTGACCTGGTCAACCGGTTTGGCTCATTTTCCGGACTACGAGTTAACTGGGAAAAATCTGTTTTATTCCCCATTGACCCTGACCAACCTCGATCTCTACCACAAGAGACCCCACTCGAATGGGCCACCCAGTTCAAGTACCTAGGAGTGATAGTCCATACAGATCTCACCAAATACACTACCTTAAACCTAGACCCTATTTTACTTAATCTGACCAATACCTTAAACCGATGGGCTAAACTCCCTCTGTCTCTCTGGGGTAGAGTAAATGTCATTAAAATGATTTACCTCCCCAAAATTCTCTACCTACTCCATAATGCTCCAATATTTATTCCCAAAAAATACTTTAAAAGTATAAACCAAATCATGACCCCCTTTGTCTGGAACAAGAAAACACCCAGAATCGCTTGGTCAAAGTTATGTGCACCATGCGACAAGGGAGGACTGGCCCTCCCCAACTTCCATTGGTATTTCATAGCTTCACAAATATATTACCTCCACTGGTGCTTTAACCCTGACCCGTATAACCCAAACTCCCAGTTACAAGCTCTTTTACTATCCTCGTGGGAGAGCCTCCGCAACTTTCCCTATCGGAGCCCCAGGGATTCTGGCCCGCTACCGACGACACTGACTACCCCACAGAAGGCCTGGCTGATAGCTCTCAAAATCTTGGGCCATTCACCACCCCTCCTATCCCCTCACCTCCCACTCTGGAGAAATTCCTATTTGAATCACTTTAGATCCTTGCAACACTCTGCTTTCTGGTCCAGGCAAGGCATTAAATGCTTGAAGGACCTCCTTGAGAATCATTCCTTTGTCACCCATTGCACACTACAACTTAAGTGCCAGCCAACGCAAATTCCACTATTTAAATACCTACAATTACGACATACCTTCTACTCCCAATTTAACAGTCTTACCCCCCAGCAATCCTGCCTAGTCATAGAAGAAATTCTTCATGATCCCAGCCCAGCAAAGCTGGTGTCCCGGCTCTACCAGCAATTCCTTTTATCCGGCCCCAAACCTTTTCAAGCAGCACAAGACTGGTGGAATACCAAAATTATAGGCCTTGACCAAGATAACTGGGACGAAGTGACAGAACACATATACACTGGCCTGATATCGTTGAAAGACAAACTAATACAATATAAAATTATGCACCATATCTACATAACTCCCGCACGACTCAAACTGATGGGCCAGATCCCTTGCGACTCCTGTCCCAGGTGTCACCAACAAGCTGCGGATTTCTTCCATCTAATCTGGGAATGCCATTACATACTGAGCTTTTGGACACAAGTTGTAAACTATCTAGCAGATAATCTTGACTTCCCAAGAATAATTTCACCTGCAGTTTGCCTTTTGGGGGTTCTAGAAGAGATAGTCCCAGCTAAATATACTCGAATCTCTTTTCGTATCCTACTCTTTTATGCAAAAAAAAACTGTAGCCCTTCACTGGATGGGTAACCTCTCACCCTCTCTCAATGCATGGATACAACTGATTAACAAAGCAGTACCCCTATATAAGCTCACCTACGAAATTAGGGGAACACCAACAAAATTCGATAAAATTTGGGGCTTGTGGAATGACATTGACCCGACCCCTCTATAGTAGGTCATAGCCGAGTTCATCTCCTACTGTGAAACCCCTCATGGTTTGCTACCCTTCGTATCCTCGAGGGTCCCAACCCAACCGTCAGGTGTATAGTTCCTCTGAGTTTGATAGTGTCCATCTCAACTGCTCAATAACTGTATTGTGTTATGCTTGGCGATAGCATGTGCCATATTTTCTTCCTGCCTAAATTGTACAGTCTAGTCTGCGAGTGTACTTATTGTTGTACGTATGTTTGTTGTATGTGTTTAAAAATGAGAAATAAAACTTACCTTTAAAAAAAAAGAAATGATGTTACAAAGATAATGAATACTTTTAGTCATAGAAGTACAATCAGATTTTTTAAGAAAATCTCACATAATTGTTCATACAAAAAGCATCTCTGCATCAAATTATAGTAGTTATGCTAGTTATAGTAGTATAGTAGTTATGCTAGTTATAGTAGGTATTATGCTATCCACGGTTCTCTTTTTTTTTTTTTTTTTTAGAAATTACTTATTTTATTATATTAGAAAGTGATTGATTACCTTTAAGGTTTTTACATTGTTATCATTGTTTGTTCAGTGTGTGGGGCTAACCTTTGAGTTAGCTTTTAGTATGATGTATTGTAGAGAGTGATATTCACCAAAAGAATATACCTTCAAGCATGCCTTAAAAACAGTATATGCACAATTAAGATTTGCAATGCAATAACTGTCCAACGAAGAATATTACGTTGCAAAATGCATTGTTATATTCTTTTATGCCATTTTTCCCCATCATGACTTTTCCAGTCTGTCTTGTATTTGCTAGATCCCTTGCAGTTAAAGCTTAAACCAAGCAGGCAAATACAGTCTACCTCTATCTCCTATTTCTGCTGGCATAATTTTTGTTTCATTATATTTAGCCATAAGGCAGTCCTTTCATCTGGTAACTGATAATTACATTCCCAGTGTAACGATAACTCCTCTGCGTAATGACTTCTGTTTACAAAATAGTCACAGCAAAGTATGAAGGGAGGGGGTTTATACACTGGTAATTATCTATCATCTGTTTAGTTATCAATCTCACTTGGACCAAACATGCTAAAATCCTTGGATCGTGACATTGATTCAAAGGTGTTTGTCCCTAAAAATATGATGTGCTGTCATCTACTAGTCATCAGCTCAAGATTAACTGGCTAATGATGATCTACATTCGGAACCCCTGATCTGCATATGCTGTACATAACAATAAACACAATTCATATATTCAGCTGCACACTTATTAACAGCAATGAGTACATTGTACTGTAGTAATAAACAGAACAAATATATGTAATGTCAACAATTTTCCCTTAGCACATATGTAACATCTGTCTGGCAGTTACTCAACCTGAAAAGAAGTGGAGATATCTATTATATGGTACTCTTTGTCTTTTATTAGCAGTGTTGCCTTTGCACTATTTATTATAGAACAACAATTTATTATACCGTTAGGTTTGAGACACAGAAAAAAAAAAGAAATTAATTTTAAATTCATGAAGGGGATAAGTTGGAAAGTTTCTTTGTAGCCCTGATCATAAATACTAGAAATTCTCATTACAAGGTTTCCCACGCTGCCTAATCCATGAGATTTCTATAGTCTACAGGGTTTTAACTGCATGCACATGTAATTGTTGCATTTAGTCCAAAAAAGTCATGTGAGTAAGCTCAGAAGACTGATCTGTTCTAAGATGTTTGTAGAGCAAATTCCTTATCACAATTTCATTATGAGTTTTAATTGCGTGCAAGTTTGTGTTACTGTTAAGGATTCCATATTTGTGTTTCCAGCATTTATTTGTATTCAGTGATCATGCGATTTTTGTAAAACTTTGTGCCATGAATTTTAATAAGCAGAAAGGTCTATTGTAGCTTGTACTCCACCAAATATAAACAACTATAATATTACAAAAGTAGGGTATTAAATTATGATTGTGTGTCCTTTATTGAGCAAACAAAGCTTGATTTTTATGAACTGGCTCACATTTTGGTAAAAAATTGATGAACCTTGTATTTTTGATTGGTGAAGACAGTGTGAGGTGCAATTGGGGTTTTAATAGATGTTGAGAATAAAATGTTTATCTCACTGTGAGCCGCATACTATTCCTGGTATTTGTTCCATGCCCTCTAAACAACAGGCCTGCCAATTCTTGGAGATTATTGGCAAGCCTTTCCATGCCTGATTTGTAGGATATGCCTCAATGTTGATTTTAATAACTGTTGCTTTTAAGGGACCGTTGTTTCTCTTTGTGATGAAATAGTTCAATATTTGGTCTGCTTAGTGTGCAGATTAACACATCTGTTACATTCAGCTGTGAAATAATAATTCCTCTGCTGTTTGATATTGAGGCAACTTGCGTACATTGTCAGTGTTTGGAACAGTAATTAGCAATCCAAAAGTATGTAATCTGTTTCTCTATCCCTTAAAGCTATTTTCTTTTAGTTCTTGCAGACTGAAGAAAGCAGAACATATCTTTTTTACTAAGGAATTGAGTGGAATTGCAAGAACAGTGTAGGCTCTGTATCATTCTGCCAGTCCTCTGCATCTCCCAACATTTCTACCTATTAAAACCAGCAGCTCTCCCTGTTATTTGTGTTCAGCAAAGAGTTATAAAATGATTGTTTCCAATGTCCCTTGTTTTGCTACAGGTCTTTTCATGTGCCTGCCTTCTACTATTACTACTTTGTAGGGAATTCCATTATTAAGGAATTCACTAGCTACTAGTGTGTTTTTAATATGTATATTCATTGTATAAACTAATTTAATGTACAGCTCTCTGAAATATATAATAGCACTACTACTAATGATGTTGATGATAATAAAGTAGCCATAGGTATAACTCGCTAACAAATAACTCTTCTGGTTATAATGACATTGGACAATTCAAAAGTGACTCAACAGATATGTATAGGTGCCAGCTGCCCACAGATAATAGGCCAACACCATGTATTTATTATTCATAGTTACAGGATTCCCAAAATTATATAGTGTAATATATAACATATATTATGTAGATGGTATATGTTTTATGTGGTTGGTATATGGTTTAAAGGGGACCAACCACCTTAAAAAATAATTCCAAAACCTATTTTATGATGTTAGTTAAGCAAAACAAACTTCACTTACATTATAAACATTATTAAATATTGTTTCTTTTTCATCTTGCAATCAATATGGAACCAAAAATCTTTGTGCCAGAATGGGGGATCTGATACCCCTGGCCATGCATTGGTACATCATTAGATGGATAGAAGGGAGGGGAAATGTGAGGAGAGCAGTGGCATCTAGGAAGTGCAGAATGGAAAGTGAAAGTAATTCCTGCCCCACCTCTATGCCTAAAGCACATAGGAGGGGCATACAGTATATGATTGACAGCTGAGACTTTTAAACAAGTTTATGACAGGTATGGATGTTTCAATAGAAAAAGATAATTTGGGTTTCATGTTTAATTTGAAAAGGACTTTTGTTATACAGCTTTTTATATCTGGATGACAGAACCAACCCCTTTAATTTCCCTAAATAGTGCCTTAGATTCTCATATAGTACTTTATTTTTTGCTTCCCTCAGTGTAGGAAATGTAGAATTCAAATTGTAACATTATTGAAATAAAATCAGAAACCGATTTATCCTGAAAAAAGCAGGCATTCCTAGGTCAATTATGGTATGAAATGTGTCTGCCTTGATGTATTTCAGATGTTGCATATTTATTTATATATAATATACATTGTATACATCTGCACTATGTAACTGCCATAAATTGAGCATCTCAGAAGCAGCACAAGGTAGCTAACCAACGTCCATTTGTGGCCACAAAACAAAATTCTCATCCATGCTTCAAATGGTAGGATGTTTATTCGGCAGTTTTTTGACAAATGAATACAGCAATGATTCACTGCATTTATTAATAAGCAGTAAGAGAGATAATGAGACATTATGTAAGGCAGTGGGTAAAAACATGGACCTGAATGATAGTTTGACATAGTCACAGTAATCTGATTACTTTGCATATGACCGGGCATAAATGCTATAAGAAAAAAAATAAAAACTCAATTTGAATTATAAAAACTCGATTTGAATTTTTTTTTCTCCGAATAAAACTTGAATGTGAGGAAGGCTACGAACATCACCAAATTGACCTCTCCCATTGACTTATACAGTAATTTGGCTGGTTTTAGGTGGTGAATAGTCGGATTTGAGCCAGAGTATGATAAATCTCAGAATTCATATTAAAACTTGAATCAAGTTTTGATAATTCACAATTCAAATATGAGAGTTTTGACCATAAAAAACATTCAAAAATTCAAATTTGAATTTTCACTTCAATCCTATATAAATCTGCCCTTAGTGTCTGCTGCAAATATTTGAATTGTTTACAAAAAACAATCACAAGTGTGGTCTCGCTAATAAATCTACTTACGTACAACCACATGGTGGTAATACCAGGGTTCCACTGGGCATGGATGCTCCCCTGCTGCATGCCATATAGTGTGCTTTAAAAGTGCTGCAAATGCTGGTGTCTTGTTAGATTTACTTTAAAAATTGTATAGGCTTTCTCTAACTTTGCTTAGTCTGGGCCCAGCAATTACAGTTAACAGGGCCCTTTTTAACTAATGCTCACATTTGATTTCTCAGTTACTGCACATAAAAACATAAATTAGAGTTGTGAGCCTATGGGTGAAGCCTGTGTTGTGCTAAGATTGTGGGCTCATATAATATGTTATTAGAATAGACTGTTCTCCATATATTCACTTTTTGTATACTTAAGTTAATGTGTGGTTATGGATTCCTTGTTCCCATTTCGTATGCATGTGGGTTTGCACATTAGCTGCACAGGTTGGAAAATAACCTCATTTATCTTAATAACCTGTATAATTTATCACATTCATAATGTGCTGCTTGCTGAAAAGCCTCCCAAATATCAATTTGCCCAATCTTTAAATAGCCTAATAAATTTGGAATTGTGTAGTACTGAGGCCTTTGTTATGCAAATGTGCCATGTCTCTCTGAATGTGTGGTTTTGGGCCTCTGTTTATATTGCACAATAAATGTTCACTAATTGTTCTGCCCTTAAATTAAAACTTTATTTTTCTTTTTTTTCTAGAATGATTGAAGACTCTGGAAAAAGGGGGAATACCATGGCAGAACGAAGGCAGTTGTTTGCAGAAATGCGTAAGTACTGTAATGGTTAGAAATCAGCACAATAAATTCTTTCACTAAAATGTACAGTGCTGAACGGTTACAGGGGAAACATTAAATTATACATGAAAACCTCATGGGCATGGCCTGGAGCTGAATGTGAGTGAATGCACTTATGCCTTGCACCATCTGCAGGACCATAAAATCCTTAAGAACCCAGCTTACTCCAACCAATAATGGATACTTTGGTGTTTCCTTGGAATGCTTTATCTATTAGAATATAGTATTTTAATTAAATGACAATATTATTGCCCTGCACTGGTAAAACTGGTGTGTTTGCTACTATAGATTATATAAACAAGCTGCTGTGTAGCCATGTGGGCAGCTATTCAATTACAGGATACACAGAAGATAACAGATACTTTCTTAAGAATCTCATTGTATACTACAGGGCTTCTCTGTTATCTGCTATGTATCATGTGCATTTTCTCCTTTTTCAGCTTTGAATGGCTGCCCCCATGGCTAGACAGCAGCTTGTTTATATAAACCATAGTAGAGTTTCTTAAGCAAATACACCAGTTTTACCAGTGCAGGGCAACAGTACATTATATTTTCATTACTTTAAAGGAATTGTTCAGTGTAAAAATAAAAACTGGGTAAATAGATAGGCTGTGAAAAATAAAAAATGTTTCTAATATAGTTAGTTAGCCAAAAATGTAATGTATAAAGGCTGGAGTGACTGGATGTATAACGGTCAGTCACAACTCTACTTCCTGCTTTTCAGCTCTCTTGGTTTACACTGACTGGTTACCCTGGCTACCAGGCAGTAACCAATCAGAGACTTGAAGGGGGGCCACATGGGTCATATCTGTTGCTTTTGAATCTGAGCTGAATGCTGAGGATCAATTACAAACTCACTGAACAGAAATGTACCATGTGGCCCCCCTTCAAGTCGCTGACTAACTCAAGAGTTATAGAGCTGAAAAGCAGGAAGTTGGATTCTGTCTGTTTTATTAGACATCTGTTCACTCCAGCCTTTATATATTACATTTTTGCCTAACTAACTATATTAGAAACATTTTTTATTTTGCACAGCCTATCTATTTACACAGTTTTTATTTTCACACTGAACTGTTCCTTTAAAACACTTTTAATGTTTGGTGTTACTGTTCCTTTAAGGCAGGGCTGTCCAAATGGCGGGCCACACCCCTCTTATGTGGCACGCCATATCAAAGTCTGCCTGCTCTGTCTGCTACGATTTGTAAGATTTAAAATGTATCACTACAGAGATTAACTGCCCCCTGCTGTTTAATCAAATTCAGGCTGTTATCCCCTGTATTGTTCACACCTGTGATCCTCCTGCATTGTTCACACTTGTGACACCTCTATTGTTTATATCCTAAAGGACTGTAATGTTCACACCTGAGACCCAGACTGAAACTGCCCACGTTGTTCACCTGTTCACACCTTATTCAAAATGCTAATGGGGCACCAGCACTGGTCCTGATTTTCCCTGTGTGTGTCATACTTTGCCTGCTCTTTGCACCCTGTGTTTGCTATACTCTGCCTGACCTATGATCCCTATGGAGCATAAGCCTGATATTTGTTCTGGGGGTTTGTTAACATTTGAAAATTGTTGTTAGGGGCCCCTAAGGTGTTTAATAATATGATGGGGTACTGTATTATACACAGGGGAGGAGGAGGCATATGGATTTAAGGGTATACCTTAATATGACTTAACTTTTTTCACGTTAGTGACATCTCTGAGGATGCTGGGCCAAGGTAGTTTGGCACCCTAGGCAAGAGCTTCAATCAGTGCCCCCTGTCCTGCATTACCATTTATCTCCTTAACATGATTATTTTTAAATAAAGAAAGGAAGAAAATGTACAACACTTTCATTTATATTACTGCCCCTGTACCTGTACCAGCAAGCCCAGCAGCCATCCATAATACAGCCCCCCTGTACCTGTGCCAGCAGCCATCCATCATACAGCCCTCTCATACCTGTACCAGCAAGCCCAGCAGCCATCCATCATACTGCCCCCCCATACCTCTAACAGCAGCCACCCATATACTGCCCCCCCTACCTGTACCAGCAAGCTCAGCAGCCAATTATCATACAGCCCTCCAGCAGCCATCATATTGCCCCCAATCTTTACCTGTGCCAACAGCAGCCAAAAATAAATCTGATCCACTGGACGGAGTGACCATGATTACTGAAACAAATGATTAAATAAACCTTTTTAAAAAAAAAAGAAAAAAAAACCCATTAAAAGTGCGCCCCTTAAATGATGGCATCCTAGACAGCTGCCTACCACTAATTCCAGCCCTGATCCCTGCAGTGAGCACCAACCATCTGTTTTTTTTTGGTGTGCTATTAATGTGGACATGGTCTTGCGGTAACATGGGTGTGGTTTAAAGTGGGTGTGGTCTAAAAACAGGGAGTGGCTAACACTGGCTTCAATGGCCCACTGTACCATATAAATTCAAATCAAAAAAATCAAAATTAGGAAAGATCCAGAAAACCCCAGGTCCCAAGCATTCTGGATAACAGGTCCCATACCTGTATGAGTTTGGGGGGAAAGCAGGACTGCGCAGTTCAAGGGTTGGTTAATTACTCCATACATGTGCCAGATTGGGGCATCAGTTATCCTAGTTTACTGTTATTATATGCAGTACTGTATAATGGTTAGCAAAAATGCTTTACTGGGGAGCAAACAAATGTCCTGAAGATCTAACAGTCTGGTCAGAATAAAAACCAAAGTAACTTGTGGTGCAGAATTACTCTATTTCAATGTTGTGTTGATGTTTGACTGAATGGGTGGCTAAAAATTAGATTCTATATTATCTTGGAATTAATGTAGAATCCCTCTTCTACCATCTAATGCAGATTTTTTTGGACTTTTTTTTGGATAAAGCTTGACACTTGTTCCGGTGTCCCTTAGTTCATAATAAAGTTACAGATACACAATAACACGGCAGTATCAATCATTCAGTCCTAGTGACAAGAATATTTAGGACAGCAAATAAGTGTTGACTTAAAATGTTACCATGATTGATCTTCAAGCTGGTTTTCCTGAAGTATCTAGAGCAAAGAATGATCCCCTTAAACCCCACCTTCAGGCTGGGCCCCCAGTCACTTCTTATGCCCCCTGGCTGGTAGTCCCATAGTCTGAGAACTAATCACAGCAAAATTCTACAAAAAATGGTACATTGTGAGTAGAAATATGGCAGCTTTTTGCACTAGAATCTTGAATTGAAACAGTGCAATGTCAGTCTCACATAAGATTCTGTTTTCTATCTAAGGGAAAGTAGTATTTATCTGACAAATTATCGGGCAAGCAAGATTTTAAAAGAAATTAGTTTTTTAGACAGAGAAAATCTAAACAGAGAATTTAACACAAATGCATTATACTAGCAAGAGCAGGCAAGCTGTGAATCAGGCAATTTTCCACCTACACATTATAATATAATATTCTGAAATGGTACATGTATTAAGTTATGTTTTAGAAAAAAAATGACTTTTAATTGAAAACAGCGAGAGGTAGTTTAGAGGGTGAAATCAGGGCAATCTATGTTATTTACTGACAAGAAGTATAGTAGCAAAGTATAGTGTATTTTGTACTTAGAACGGTACTTACCTGCATATTGGTATAAATATGTATGAGTGGATGCTATTAACATTCCCCTTTATATACATTCACCAAATTTCAGTTGCTGAACAAAGAGGTATGGCAACTTCCAGTTTTATGAAAATATGTAGATATACAATGTTTTCTTTTTAGCCAGTAATACTATTAAAACACTGGAGGGTGACAATTTGTTATGCAGGTTGCCTTCTTCCGCAGGCATTTGGAGCTTTCCTCGACCAGTGCGGAACTACACAAAACAGATATCGGCACAAATACGCAAATGCATGCATTTTTGCACTGATATCAGCTATGAGTAGCTACAATAGGCTGACACCGGGCCTGTCAATGGAGCTACAGGGGTTTGCATGTAAGAGCAGATTGACTTTCCTCCAGCTCTATAAAAAAAATGCCTGCAGAGGAAAGCAGACAATCCGCAATGTGTGCCCTTGCTTGGCCTATCATTTTGCCTTGGGGCATTGCTCCTCTTCTATATAATATGAACCTGCCCAGGGCATCTTTTTGGTTAGTGGTGGCATGGTTTAGTTTCTGCCCCTAGGTGTTCCTTGCACAAGCTTGGGCTGGATCTGCTGCACATGCACCTACCCCCAAGCCTGTTTAAAGGAGCCCCTGTGACCACACTTTGCTGGCACCACTGCACTTCCCTGCTAAGAACTATGTGCCGCATGATCGGTGTATTGGCATGAAGTAAAAAGGTTAGACTTGCTCATAATTAAGGCTTCTAGCAAATTTCCACACCCTAGTGTTTTAACTTAGCCTTTAAAACATATGTATTATAATGACACAGTAAACTTTTCTGCCTTTCTCCAGCCTAACATTTAAGCTATTGAGTGGGTCTTCTCTAGCACCTAGAAAGTGGGTTACGGTAAATGTCAAGTTTTTATTTTATTTTTATTTGCTATGTATCTGTGTATGGATGTAATGCGTCATTTCAAGTAATGCATGGCAGGGCTGGGTTTCATATTAACAGAAGCTATTGTTTCATGGTGTAACTTCCCAGTCTGATTTATGGATTACATTTAGTTTTAAAAGCTGCCCTTGTAGAGCGGACGTGGGTTTTATATCTAGCTTTTGTTTCGTATTAGGTATTTGGATCAGTATGTTTATATAAGTGTACGTATAAACTGTATACCAAATACACTACACATCACAAAGCATCATATTTATCAAGTTGTGTATTGATTTTCAGCGACCATGCAGGGCCGGCCTTAGGCCAATTGGGCCCCGCACCTCTGGGGGCCCCGCACGACAGGGCAGCACAGATAATATTTTCCTCAGCACATGATGCTGCCTGGCCTGCCCCCAACTTCGAGAGTCCAGCCCATCCCCAAATCCATAGGTCCAGCCCACCCTCAACTCTGATAAGCCAGCCTATCCCCCAACTCCATAGGTCTAGCCTGCCCCCATAGGCCCAGCTTTTCTCCAACCTTGATAGGCCCTGCCTGCCTCCAATCCAACCAAGCCTGCTCCCAAGCTGAATCGGCCCAGCCTGCCCCAAACTAATTGGCCCAGTCCACTCTCCTATTTCCTCCCTCTCTCTTACCCTGCGTGCCCCTATTATATGCCCCTATTTCATCCCTCTCACTCCTTACCTTGTCTGCCCCTTTCCTTTCTAATTTGTGCCTGTATGCCCTTATTTTCCTAAATACTTGGTATGTCAGTAGCCAGCAACACTTTGTCTAGGGGCCCCACCAACATGGTCCCAATTGGGCCCCACATTTGATAGGACCAGCACTGCGACCATGTACCTAAACTCCAGTGCAAGTAAGCAGGCACTTACAAATGCTATAAGAAAATACAGCGTTCATCTTTGTGTTTTTATTTTTTTTACATGTTTTTTTTTTTCAGAGCAACGTCTGCTGGTACTAAATTAAACACACACCATGATCAATTTGCCCTGCTTTTTACACAGTTTTTTTTAAATTGTTTTACACAGTGGGATAAATATTGTAGGCCCTTAGCTGTTTGTGAAAGTGCATATAAACCATATGTAGGTGTGTACTTATATTTTGCTGATCTATTATGGACTTGTAAAAATAAAAAATAAAGTGGATTTTCTTGTATGAAAGCTACATCTTGCTCACATTCTCCCATTAAAATTCCAAGGCCAAGAAACATCTCACATAAAAATTCCTAAAGGGCCTGTCTAGCTCCCAGCTACTGCAAACACAAGGCTCCATGTCAATATTCATTTATATACGCACTATGGTATGCTTGTGTATGTGAAGAAACTGGGACCAATCCGAATGCAGGCAAGTCTCCAAGCTGGGCCATGTATTAAATATAAAACAAATTGTGTAGAATTTAGAAAATGCGAGTGAGAATAAATAAAGAATACAATCCATGTGCTAGAATGAGTGCTTGCATTTCCTTTCTCTCATATATTAATTTAAAAAATAATTATATATAACATATGGTTTTGTTTTTTTAGGACCGACCAAAACAAATACTGTAAATAATATGGTACAACAGGCCCATTCTAACATTTCCATGAACATTTGACCAAAGTGGGCACATGTGAATTAAATTTCATATTAACCTTGGCAAGAAAGATTTTATTCTTCCAACAAAAAAAAACACACAGTCAAGGCCTGATATATTGCTTCCAAAAGGTTCTTGATTATAGGCTTAACCTGAGTATAACTGCTTCAAACAGGCACTTGATTCCACCCCCACACAGGTGGGATTACAAGAGCAAAACAGAACAAACAATGCAAAGAAAAATAATAGTTACCAAGTGACTGGAAAAAAAAAACACATGTTGTACAATTTATCATAACTGCAGGTGTGACTGTAACGAAACCCAGCTACAGTGAAACCTTAAGTACAGTGCTCCCAACAATTTAAATTTCATTTTAAAGGGTTTTCCCCGATTTTCCACCAAAAAAAGCCTGCTTTAATAACAAGTTGCATATTTCAAGTTGCAACCAGCACCTTATACAGTCCTGCACAAATCATTAATTGCTTTAGGTTGTGTATGTGTTAGAGAGGCCTTGCACTTCCATAGTGTAGCATTAGTGCTGCAATGCTTAACCATAGTCATTAATACAGTAGACTGGGTCGGACTGGGGGGCCCAGGGCCCATTGGGGCTGCTATCTCAGGGCACCCCTGAGCCCCGACCCTGCTGCAAATCTCCCTCGTCTGGTTGCTGGGGTCCAAATTACCCTAGCAATCATGCATTGATTGGAATTTGAGATTGAAATATGAATGGGAGAAGGTCTGAATAGAAAGATAAGTATCAACAACAATAAATGTGTAGACTATAAAACTATAAAAAAAACTATAGAACAAATAATGAAGACCAATTGAAATGTTGCTAAGAATTGGCCATTCTATACCATGCTAAGAGTTAACTTAAAGGTGAACCACCCTACATTTCCCTGATTTTACATTTACCTGGATTTTACAAAATTCACACGTTTTAGCACTTTTCCGGTCCCCTGAAAAACATGAAATGAAGGTTCTACTGTAGTTCTAATAATATGACCAATATAAAGTGACATTTAATATAAACACATGTTACATAATTAAACCATTCTTAAAACAATGCTGTAAGCATAATGGGAACTTTCCCACTTGCTTGATGCAATTAGTAGATACACAGGGGTATAGTTATCAAAGAGTGACGTCAGAGATCACCATAGTCATCTCGAGTGAAATTCTGCCACTCTCCATTCATTTCTATGGGATTTTTAAAAGAGTATTTATCAATGGGTGAAAGTTCATTCTTTGATAAATGACTAGGGTTGGGCGAAATGATGCCCATAGACTTGTATGGCGTTGTGCGGCAAAAAAAAAGATGTGCAGCAACAAAATTTCGCCGCGCATCAAAAGTTTTTTGACGCTCATAAACTTTTGCCGAAACGAAACAGGTCAAATTCCCATAGAAATGAATAGAGAATGGTGGAATTTCACTCTAGTGAACTGTGGCAATCTTTAACTTTACTTTTTGATAAATATCAAAATATCCTGTGTGAAAAAGTGATTGCCCCCCTTGTTAAAAAATAACTTAACTGTTGTTTATCACACCTGAGTTCAATTTCAAAGGTTATAAAGCCATTTCTAAGGGCTCTTACACACGGCCGTTCCGACCTGCGCTCCCCTGCGTTCTGTTTTTTGGCGTTCAGCCGCAGGGGAGCGCAGGAATAGACGCAAGTAATTATTTGAAAAGGGGCTGTACTCACTCAGGCGCGTGTAGGCGCCGAACGCAGGAAAAATGCAGCATGTTTCGTCTGAACCTGCGTTCGGCGCCTACACGCGCCTGAGTGAGTACAGCCCCATTTCAAATAATTACTTGCGTCTATTCCTGCGCTCCCCTGCGGCTGAACGCCAAAAAACGGAACGCAGGGAGCGCAGGTCGGAACGGCCGTGTGTAAGAGCCCTAAAGCTTTGGGACTCCAGCGAACCACAGTGAGAGCCATTATCCACAAATGGCAAAAACATGGAACAGTGGTGAACCTTCCCAGGAGTGGCCGGCCGACCAAAATTACCCCAAGAGCGCAGAGACAACTCATCCGAGAGGCCACAAAAGACCCCAGGACAACATCTAAAGAACTGCAGGCCTCACTTGCCTCAATTAAGGTCAGTGTTCACGACTCCACCATAAGAAAGAGACTGGGCAAAAACGGCCTGCATGGCAGATTTCCAAAGCGCAAACCACTTTTAAGCAAAAAGAACATTCAGGCTCGTCTCGATTTTGCTAAAAAACATCTCAATGATTGCCAAGACTTTTGGGAAAATACCTTGTGGACCGACGAGACAAAAGTTGAACTTTTTGGAAGGTGCGCGTCCCGTTACATCTTGCGTAAAAGTAACACAGCATTAGGGATGTCACGGACTGTTCGCCCGCGAACTAGTTTGCGCGAACATCGACTGTTCGCGTTCGGCGAATGTTCGCGAACGTCGCGCGACGTTCGCCAATTTGGGTTCGCCTTAGCTGGCACTTTTTTTTGCCATTTCTCCCCCAAACCAGCAGATACATGGCAGCCAATCAGGAAGCTCTCCCTCCTAGACCACCCCCATACCCCCTGGACCACTCCCCTTCCATATATAAACTGAAGCCCTGCAGCGTTTTTTCATTCTGCCTGTGTGTGCTTGGAAGAGCTAGTGTAGGGAGAGAGCTGTTAGTGATTTGAGGGACAGTTGATAGTAACTTTGCTGGCTAGTAATCTACTTGATACTGCTCTGTATTGTAGGGACAGAACTCTGCAGGGATTTGAGGGACAGTGAGTTTAGGTTAGTTAGCTTTGCTGACTAGTCATCTACCTTCTACTGCAGTGCTCTGTATGTAGCTGCTGTGGGCACTGCTTCTGATCTCATCTGCTGACTGCTGCCTGCCTTGAATCCCCTTGACAAAGGCTTACGCCGAAACGTTGGGGCCATTCTCATACTGGTGGTAGGTGTATCTGCTCCTTGCTGTATAATTGTAATACTTACTGTTTACTGTTATGTAATTGTGGCTATGTTTAAACGTTAGGTATATACCATGTAAGCTTATGTATTGTATTATACAGGCCTACTATTGTGGCTTTGTGTGTATTATTTGCATAAACAAGTAAAGCTTTATTTTAAATGCACCATATTTGCCTTCTTTTATTATCTTTTGAGTGTGCATACCTATCTATATACTGTTACGTTGTGGGGTACCCATTGTAGGGGTACCCTTTTGATGTTTGCACCTCTTGCACTGTTTACCTACAGCATTTGCTGAATTGGTGTGCCCTCCACCTATTACTAAATTTTGCTGCCTGCCTGTAACCCAATAGTCCTTGTAAGGACTGCTTTTATTTTCTTTTTTGTTTTTTTACTTTGCTACTATAAGAGCCCAGTGCTATTAGTCTAGCTGTGTTGGGGAGTGGGACTGGTGTGCTGCTCCTAGTAGTTCAGCACCAACCAGAGTAATTTTTTTTTTAACATATATATATATTTTTTTATTTTACTTATCTTACTGTTCTTTAACGTGTCCAGTGCTGTTTGCTGTTCTTCATAGTAGTGCACCAATAGTAGTGCACTTGTAGGCATTGTTTGCCCAGTGTGTTCTTCAAACAACTGCCACCTAGCTGTGTGAGCTTTTTCACATTCTGTCTAAATATCAATAATAATACCGTCTCCAGAACCACCACCTGAGTGACGTTTTTCAAGCAGCAATAATATATTCCGTATCCACTGCTGTAGTAGTGTATACGTTGACCTTGTAGGCATTGTTTGCCCAGTGTGTTCTTCAAACAACTGCCACCTAGCTGTGTGAGCTTTTTCACATTCTGTCTAAATAACAATAATAATTCCGTGTCCGTAAACATCACGGTTGATGTTTTTACAGCAGCAATAATATATTCCGTATCCACTACTGTAAACGTTGCCCTTGCAGGCATTGTTTGCCCAGTCTTTAACCAAGTGCCACCTAGCTGTGTGAGCTTTTTCACATTCCCTGTCCAGAAACATCACCTGAGTGACGTAGTGTGATTTCTGCCCTTTACAGCACAAAACGCAGCGCTGTGTCAACAATGTATTTTTCAGATACATTTTTGCCCTTGATCCCCCTCTGGCATGCCACTGTCCAGGTCGTTGCACCCTTTAAACAACTTTAAAATCATTTTTCTGGCCAGAAATGTCTTTTCTAGCTTTTAAAATTCGCCTTCCCATTGAAGTCTATGGGGTTCGCGACGTTCGCGAACTGTTCGCATTTTTGACGCAAGTTCGCGAACATTTTTTCCGACGTTCGCTACATCCCTACACAGCATTTCAGAAAAAGAACATCATAGCAACAGTAAAATATGGTGCTGGTAGTGTGATGGTCTGGGGTTGTTTTGCTGCTTCAGGACCTGGAAGACTTGCTGTGATAGATGGAACCATGAATTCTACTGTCTACCAAAAAATCCTGAAGTAGAATGTCCGGCCATCTGTTCGTCAACTCAAGCTGAAGCGATCTTGGGTGCTGCAGCAGGACAATGACCCAAAACACACCAGCAAATCCACCTCTGAATGGCTGAAGAAAAACAAAATGAAGACTTTGGAGTGGCCTAGTCAAAGTCCTGACCTGAATCCTATTGAGATGTTGTAGCATGACCTTAAAAAGGCAGTTCATGCTAGAAAACCCTCAAATAAAGCTGAATTACAACAATTTTGCAAAGATGAGTGGGCCAAAATTCCTCCAGAGCGATGTAAAAGACTCGTTGCAAGTTATCGCAAACGCTTGATTGCAGTTATTGCTGCTAACGGTGGCCCAACCAGTTATTAGGTTCAGGGGGCAATTACTTTTTCACACATGAAAATGTAGATTTGGATTTCTTTTCTCCCTAAATAATAAAAACCCTCATTTAAAAACTGCATTTTGTGTTTACTTGTGTTATCTTTGACTAATAGTTAAATGTGTTTGATGATCAGAAACATTTTGTGTGACAAACATGCAAAAGAATAAGAAATCAGGAAGGGGGCAAATAGTTTTGCACACCACTGTATGTGCTTCCTGCAGATATTTAGTCTAGCAAAATGAACTTTAATTGCACTGTAAAAATTATTTGAATCTTGTTTCCTTCTGTCTGGGAATTAATAATTATAGCAAGCAGGCAGGAGCCATTTTGTGGACACTGTTATTAAGACAAGCCTTGTATCATCTCAGAGTCTTGTTTGTGCACCAGAAAGGGGGACCTGATGTCCATCCCCATGCACTGGTTACACAATTAAATGGTGAAGAGAACAGGGATAATGTGGGGAGTGCAGTGACATCTAGTAAGTGCTGAATGGAAAGTGAAAGTAATTGCTTGCCTTGCCTCTATGCCTAAGGCATAGAGGAGGGGCAGGCAATATTTGATTGACAGCTGAGATATTTAAATGAGTTTACAATAGCTATGAATGCTTAAATAAAACAAATAATTTGGGTTTCATGTTTAATTTGGAAAGGACATTTATTATATATATTTATATTATATATATCTGGGTGACAGGTCTACTTTAAGTGCAATTGCATCGGATCCAAGCTTAACTGTGGCAATTTTAATGACATCATAGTGTTAGACACAACCCTTGATGGCTGGAATCCTGGGAAAAAACATATAGCGATAGCATCTGTAATTGCACTTGTGATCATCAATGATCCCTTACTGCTCAGGCAAAAGGTTTGTAGACATAAATATTTGAAAAGTGTGTTTTTATTTCCAGAACAATTTATTTCTCAGCATTCAGATATTAAAAATTCTTGTTAAAACGTTATCCACATAACCAAACAGAACCATGTTGTGGGTGTAGGGAAATAAATATTTTTCGTTAATTGCTGCTCACTAATTAGCAACATAGGATGCCAAAAATGAGTTCCAACATTAAATGCAACATTGCTGGATTCCGCAGCCTCTCTTTACAAGCTTTCCATATCCTGGTGATTGACATCAAGTGGCTGAACAGTTTTACGCCACATGTAAACTTAGTGGGGAGTGTAAGTTTTGCCACTGGTGCAGAAAAAGCTTCTATAGGCAGGATAAATTTAATTCTTCATAGATACAAGATGAGACTCACTCGGTACACTAAGCTTTTCATGAAACATTCTTTGCTATTTCAAAAGGGATGTAAACTCAAAAAAAATGAAATTTTGCTTGATGAACAAAATTTAAATTCTCAGCAATTATACAATATACAGTAATTAAATATTTTCATTGTTTTCATGTTATTTAGAAATATAACTGCTATTGAGAGTGGTTGCTCATTTATAAACACTGGGTAAATTTGGCCCTGGGCAGTAACCCATAGCAACCAATCAGGTGCAGGCTAATAGAGCCCATACTCTGTTTGGGGAAAAGCAATCTTTTTTTACTTAAAAAATTGCCCACTGTGAGCGCTATGCCACCAGCAATGGGAAAAAGCAAATAATGTGGGCGGCCATGTTTAGTGGCGTGTGTTTCATTTCTCCTGGTGCATAACTAATGAATTTGTGGCGCGGGAGTTGCCGGGGGGCCCTGAGGGGGTGTGGGCCCTGGCCCAATCACACCCCCTGCTCCCGCGGTAGTTCCGCCACTGTAAATCACCGACGGCATGGCACCAGGATCACTACGGCTTTCTGAAGTCACCTGAAGTTTCCTTGTGAGACAACTTCAGGAAATTAAGCCTTCCGAGTGCCATGTGATTTACATTCTAGCCGGTGGGAAGGCAGTTCGGGGAGATTAGTTGCCCGAAGAAGAAGTGATTTCTCACTGGGCGACAAATCTCTCGAAATAGCAGTGTGTGTCTCTGCCCTTAGAAGTACCCTGAAGAAATCCAGGCAGACGATTTTTGCAATTATGCATTCATGCTGAGAATAAGTTCTTTCTTTGCCATTAGTTCTGCTGTCCAATTGGGGTCCTAGATCTTCCTCCTTCCTTTCAAGCATTTACTTATCTGAGTTAATTTCTGTTTATCCAAGCATGTCAGCGGGTTGCATATTTATACTTGTAGGGACCCTGAGATTTGGGTTAAATTACTCAGGCAGTTCCCCTTTAGTATATGGACACCTACGGGTCCTTTAGTTAACTCAGGCAGCTATGTCCCTTGCTGGGTCCACATTAGTTCACAGAGTTTGTCCACTAGGTGGCACTATGTTATAATATGAAGGGGTTTAGCATCATGTGGTTGGGGTCTTTCCTGGGACTTGGCCTCACTGAGAGGTACTACAGGTCCAGGTCTGCCAGTGAAGTTAGTTAAGTGTGAGTTACTGACAGGCCCGGACTGGCAATCTGTGGGTTCTGGCAAATGCCAGAGGGGCTGCTATAAGGTCCCATAGAAAGTCAGTATGTAGTGGGCTGGTGGGGGCTGTTTGGGCCTCTATTTGGGCTGATTGGGCCTCTGTGTACCTGATATGCCAGGGCCTATTTTGATTCTCAGTCCGGACCTGGTTACTGATAGTGAATACCGTAATAGTCACTCTAGGAGTGAGAGTCAGCACAGGGTAGCTAGTGAGCAGATGTGGCTCCAACAAGGAGAAATAGTGGGGTTAGGACCCTGTGGTATGTGAACCACTAGAGCAGGGACTACAGTGGTTGAGTTGAAGACCAGATAGTGTACCAAGACCCCAGGCTCAATACAGTGGGTGAGGTGAGGACCAAGTCCGGTGCCAAGATACAAGACCCCAGGCTGAGAAACCCAAGCCTTAGTGTTCACCCGGAGGGATATTGCCTAGTGAGAGTGGTAACTATCTCCTAAGTCTATTATTGCTGTTACTTTGATATATTGGATATTAGCTCACCTCGAGCACCTTGTACCACCTGGAGGGAATATTGCTGTTCTTATTTTGCCTGTGAACATCTAAGTACCTGTGAACTACTCCATTGCAACAGTTCTCTGTTAATAAACAAGTTTATGTTACTGCAAAGAAACTTGTCTGGCTGATTATCATGCTGCATTGATCTACACCAGGTACCGGGAGTTACAGTGAGTTGCACGGGTACACTGGGGGTCCGGGACACACTACAAGCAGTTTTAGCCTGGTCACACACCGCCTTAATACACAGCAAAAGTACACTCAAGGGTGTGCTACATACACAAGTTCATGTTCAAATTACATCCCTCTGGTTGGCCCACTGGATCAATACCTGTTTCTGTGAGCCAATGCAGGTCTAGATAAACCCCAAGCATATGTGTGACAAACTTATAGGGGATGGAAAGGCAAAAAAATAAAATCCCATTTTTACTTTCTTTAATTACAAAGAAACCTATCTCCAATATATTTTAATTAAAAAATGTTGTACTGTTTTTATAAGAAACCTGATTGTATGCAGTGAAATTGCTCCTTCGTTTACTTGCTCTGACTGCTGCGGATAGGAGACAGTCCCTAGCTGCTCTGCAGGGAACTGATCATGCCACCGAACGGCAGGGAAGCAATGTGCAGGATTGTTTTATTTTATGCCAATCAACCCACGCACCTTCCTTCCCAGCCATTCTGCTTGTTCCCTGTAGAGTAGCCTGCGACTGTAAAGATCCGTATTCGCAGCAGTCAGAGCAAGTCAAGCGAAGGGGGAATTTCACTGCATACAATCAGGTTTTTCATAAAAACGGTACAGATTTTTTAATTGAAGTATATTGGAGATATGTTTCTTTTTCAGTAAAGAAATTAAAAATTAGATTTTATTTTTGCCTTTACATCCACTTTAATTGTTGTTGCAAATTGATGGGGGTACTCAGAGAAACCATTTTGCTTATATACACCCATGCTGGAACCATTTGAGCCACAAATTAAAGGAGAAGGAAAGGTTAAAACTAAGTAAGCCTTATCAGAAAGGTCCATCTAAATATACCAGTAAACCCCCAAACTAATGTTGCTCTGAGTCCCCTGTCAAAAGAAACACTGCATTTCTTTCCTTCTATTGTGTACACATGGGCTTCTGTATCAGACTTCCTGCCTTCAGCTTAAACCTCATTGCCCTGGGCAAGAGCATGCTCAGTTTGCTCCTCTCCCCCCACCCCTCCCTTCTCTACTGCATACCTCCCAACTGTCCCTTTTTCGGAGGGACAGTCCCTTTTTTGACAGCTCAACCCGCAGTCCCTCATTTGTACTGGAAAGTCCCTCTTTTCTCTGCACTGAACAGCCAGAAAAAGAATCAAAGTTTCTCACTTAATTGGCTTTTAGCAGAGAGCCCAGAACAGCTAACAGGTACAAATAAGATACTTTGTAACAATTTTGAGACACAAAAACACAGTTTAGATAAGGAAAAATATTTTCAAACTTTCATAACCTTCCAAATTTTGTAAAACAAACATGGTAATTAAGGGGTGTGGCCACATAAAGGGGTGTGGTCAAAAAATTTGCTGCCCTACGTGCGGGAAAAACATTTTTTGTCCCTCTTTTTACTTCCAAAATGTTGGGAGGTATGCTACTGTAATCTGAGCCCAGAGCAGGGAGAGACTCAGGTAGGAAGTGATGTCACACCACATTAATACTGCAGCTCCTATTCTAAAGAAACAGAGAGTTTCTAGAGCTTTTTACTCAGGTATTGTAAAACATTCTACAGAATAAATATAGCATTCTATCTTGCACTATTGCAGCTAATCTATTGGCAATAAAATGCCTCCGTAGCTTTCCTTCTCCTTTAAACACTTCTTTAATTCAGTTCAGTTCAGTTTGCAAACCACAACTTTAAATTCTACAGCAGTAAAGATGAAAAAACCCTTTCACCAAAGATCCTGCAATTGTATAGCCTGCTAAAAGTTTTGAGATCTATGAATGTTGCAGTTGTACCCTCTGCACTGAAGGAACTGAAAATTTGGTTAAAAAATGTATATTTTTATAGTTAACTGGGGTGGCATTTCACTGTTCACACTAAAGGGATGCCTGAGACAAGGTAACATTTGGTTTAAGAAAAACAGTCTCTTAAAACAGTTCTAGATTTTTATACTCCATGAAATTCACTTCCGTTACATAAATGTTACCGTGATGCTTTGTCATATTTGAATGTTTTCTTTTTCTAGGTGCTCAAGATTTGGATCGAATTCGCTTGTCTACATACCGAACCGCCTGCAAGCTTCGGTTTGTGCAGAAAAAATGCAACTGTAAGTAAAGATAACCTTTTCCCTTAATTGATTATGAAGATTTTCATTCATCCAGGTCATGGTATATCTAGTATAGTTAAATCTAAATCAACTGGACTTGCTGAGTAATTAGTGAAGACGTTTCAATACTCATCCGAGCAGCTTCTTCCGTTCAACTGACTGGTGTGGGAAATTCTAGTCATATAAACTCTTCCACTAATCCAATCACAATGGCACATTCATAACTCTTCAGAGAGGTTACTTCTGAGATTTACCGAGGTGTTGCTTCTATTACTGTGATAGGATTACTAATGTGTCATGTACCTCCTAGAAACAGGTGTTACTTGTGAGAGTTGCATGAATGGATGTTTGTGTGGATGTGTTCTGAAACCACTAAGGTACAGATGTTAGAACAGCATTGTATGTAGCAGACAGGTGGTGTTAAAGCCCCCCCAACCTCTGTTCAGAGATGGTTTCTCCACCTTGACATTAATTGCCTCTTTCACGCCTCGTTCAAACCAGCCGTCTTCATTATCCAAGATTTGGACCTTGCTATCTTCAATGGAGTGTACCTTGTCTTTTAGGTGTAGAAAGAAAGCTGAATCTTGCCCTGTAGAGTTCGCCCTCCTATGCTGAGCCATTCACTAGGTGAGCAGTTGTTTTGTCTCCCCGATGTATAGATCTGTGCACTCCTCGCTACACTGGACTCCGTATACCACATTCCTTTGTTTTTCTTTTGGTGTTGGATGCTTTGGGTGTACCAGTTTTTGTCTCAGTGTGTTGCTAGGTTTGAAAAACACAGGACGTGGTGTTTGTTGAAAATCCCCCCGAGTTTTTCTGACAATCCAGCTACATATGTTTCGCCTACTATGTGTCTCCGGGCGGTTATTTCTATTGGTGTTCCTGTTGGGCTTGGTTGCTGCTGTTTTGACAAAGGCCCAGTCTGGGTAGCCACATGCTTTTTAAAGCTCCTGTGAAATGTTTTTGCTCTTTGTCTTTGTCTCTGTATCAGTTGCCACACATTCCGCCCTGTGGTGCAGAGTTCTAATGACACCCAGTTTGTGTTCCAGCGGATGGTGGGAATCGTATAACAGATATTGATCCGTATAAGTGGATTTCCTGTATACTTCCGTTTTCAAGTTACCCCCCCTCTTGGATGCATATCAAACAGTCCAAAAAGGCAAATTTTTTTCTCATGGACATCATCCCTTGTGAACTTGATGTCATTGTCCACTGAGTTAATGTGTTCTATAAAGGCCGCCACTTCATTTGCTCTGATTTTAACCCAAGTGTCATCCACATACTTGAACCAATGACTCGGTGTAGTTCCCTGGAATGTAAGTAAGGCCCCCCACTTCCTCCATGTACAAATTAGCTACAATGGGAGAGACTGGAGAACCCATTACACAGCCATGTTTGTCTATAAAAGTGGTCCTTGTATTTGATGTATACCACATAAGGCATAAATCTAGCAACAATCATACTTGGTTAGGACTGAGCTTCGTTCTGCTGCTGAGGGTGTTATCTTGCTGCAGTCGATTTCTTACAGTCTCAATTGCCTCTGTCGTAGGTATACATGTGAACAATGAAGTGACATCATATCATACCATTGTTTCTTCTGCCTCTAGTGTAACGCCTTGAATCTTGGTTACAAACTCTTTGGCATTCTGGATATGATGCACGGTATTGCCTACCAATGGGGCTAAGATGTTAGCCAAGAATTTTGCAATGCTGTATGTCACTGAATTTATGCTGCTGACAATGGGCCTTAGTGGGGCTACTTCTTTGTGTATCTTGGGGAGTCCGTATAAGCATGGTGTGGCTTCTCTGGTGTACAGGCGGCGGTATAAAACTCGATCAATGACTTTCTCCTTTTCAAGTTGTTGTAGGCAACCTATCACCTTTTTCTTGTAACCGCTGGTTGGGTCTTTCCTTAAGGGTTCATATGTATTGCTATCACTGAGTAGAGTGGTTATCTTGCAGTCGTAGTCAGTTGTGTTGAGCACAACTGTGCATCACCCTTTATCTGCTGGCAGGATAGTGATGTTTGGGTCCTTAGTGAACTGAGAGCTCTCCTCTCTTGTGTAGTAAGGGAGGTGTTCTGTCACTTGACAATGCAGCTGACACTTGTAGCCGGAGTTGTTCCGCTTTTTCAGGTGATTATTATTGATAGCAGATTCTGTGGCTGTGATGAGTTCAACTACTGGGATGTGTTGTGGTGTCACTGCATAGTTTAACCCCTTAGCTAGCGCGTCCTTTTCCGGCTGAGTTAGTACCCTATCTGATAGGTTCCTAACCCACGTGTCTTTGGTGTCTCATCTTTCTGCCTCCAGGTTAGTTCTTCTGTCCTTTTCGAACTGCTGCTTCGTGACAGTAAGGTGGTGAATTTACTTATTTGTCGCTCCTTACTCTTAATGTGTTGGGCAATCTGTGCTTGTTCAACAAAAACAACCACCCTTTTCAGAGTTCCATCAGGCAGTTCTTTTCCCTTAATTACAAATATAATAACTGAATAACCTGACTTAAAATATGAACATTAATTGTATTTTTAAACTGTATTTAGAGTTTTCGAGTTGTTTTTTTCTTTTGATCAAAACTCACATTTTCAGGTTAAAAAAAAATCAGAAAATACACAGTCTAAAATCTGTCAAGGTCATGTAGGAGAACAGGGGGAACATTATTTGAGTCATGTGACAGAAATTACATCACTGTAGGGTATAACCTACTATTAATGGCTCTTATGTATTACACACACAGCGGAAGGCACCACCTCGGATGCACGTGGCTTAGGGTGTGACTATAAGGATTAGACCCCCCAAAACTTTCCACCCCAACATAAGCTTCGCAGCAGCACCCACAGTTGGTTATGGTACACACTTTTTCATACAGGTTATAGGTTTGTTTAGTGCATCAGTGCATTTTTGCTTACCTGAAAAAAATATTTAATACAGTACTTTTTTGCCCTACTTTTGTCTAGTATAGAGTTTATTTATTTTAATGATCTTTAGATATGCTCTGGACTCTGGGGAGTAATGTTGCCACAGCTTTGGGGTTTGGGTGGGGGTAGGGCCGATGACGTAGGAGATGTGGTGGGTATATGACATCAGGGGGTTATGATATAATGATCACGCAATTCAATTCAAAGTCCGTTTGGATTTTGTCATTTGGAAATCCGGTAAGGACGTTTTCACCAGGATTGCCCTTCTGAAAACTGGGCTATACGGTAAAAACTAGACAGGTAGCAACACTACTGGGTAGACTTTAATTCAGTGCTAACAACTGGGTTACTTCCAGTCTTTGCGCTTTTAAGTCCTAAACTCTAATTTGCATATTCAAATTTGAGAAAGAAATTGCATGAATGGAATGCTTTTTGCATACCTACAAAATGCAAGCTGAATTGTTGAATTAAATTACCAACTGAACTGTTGTCAAGTTCCGTTACTGCAGTGTTCTGTTAAATATTTCCAACATGTTCAATTCCTGTACGTTTATATGACAGTTCCTTTTGGCTGGAACAATTCCAATATTGTGCCCAATTTACATGTTGTGTCACCCTTTAACTGCAGAGAATGCTGGAGAAATTCTGTTATTGGATTATACACTGCTAACTCCTCAATAGATAAAATATAATTGCAGCAGAAATGATTGCTTTATAGTACTATTTTATAACTGTTTAGAATTTCCTTGCACATTGTTATTGTGGGAAGCACACGGAAAATAGAAATGCCTCTTGCTTTTATTGTCTAATATAGGGAGAAGCATATATTGCATTAGCAAGGCCTTCGATCTTGCACTAGCGCAAAGTTCTTTATCTGAAGTGCCTAATAACATAGCTCACGTCACAAGATGATGCGGCTCTGCCTACGTAACATGCAGTGCTACTGAACCACTTTTAGCAACGCTTGCTGATGGATTTCATGGCCATAAGTGGAATATCCTGGGCACTCTGTGTACGATGATTTCAGTGAAGCATGCACAGTGCCATCTACTGGGTAATGAGCAATAATATTTAGTAGAGTATTTCCCTTCTGAATGTGCTGTGTGGGAGAATGATGCCACAGACTGATGGATATAGGCCCCAAAGTTTTCATGTTTTCAACACCAATCCATACTGCAGGCTTAATGTAGATAGATTCAGACAGGCTTTAATAAATTACTGTTGCTTTTGGTAATGTTTGTTATTCTCATGAGAGGTGTCCTGCAGAGGGACAGAGTGGGAGCAGCTTAAATTTCAAAAGCCTTCTCACTAGAGGTTTTTATAATATTTTAAAATTTACTATCCTGGGTCATTCTGTCCTGTGACTTCATGATTAGCAGCAAATATCACTTTTTGGGGCATCAGGAAGCTCTGGGCTATACATTTAGGGGCACATTTACTAAGCTCGAGTGAAGGATTCGAATGAAAAAAACTTCGAATTTTGAAGTATTTTTTTGGTTACTTCGACCATCGAATAGGCTACTACGACCTTAGACTTCGATTCGAACGATTCGAACTAAAAATAGTTTGACCATTCGATAGTCGAAGTACTGTCTCTTTAAAAAAACTTTGACTACATACTTCGGTAGTTTAAACCTACCGAGGTACAATGTTAGCCTATGGGGACCTTCCCCATCACTTTTCTAAGGTTTTTTTGATCGAAGAAAAATCCTTTGATCAATCGCTTAAAATCGTTCGAATCACTTGATTCAAAGGATTTTATTGTTCGAACGATTTTTACTTCGATCGATCGTAGGATTAGCGCTAAATCCTTCAAATTCGATATTCGAATACGAAGGATTTAAATTCAAGGGTCGAATTCGAGAGTATATTAACCCTCGATATTTGACTCTTACTAAATGTGCCCCTTAAAGTTCATTTACCCTCTTTTTGGATTTGTTATACTGTAGCATTCCACATCTGTGATTTGATTGATTCCCAATTACTCACATTTACACATCAGGTAAAAATAGTGGGTGTGTAAAATAATGATAAGGGCACAAAGGCTGTTGATCTGCTTTTCTATGCTTGAGTTTTGTATGCAGGGGGAGAAAAGTGGATCTGCTCCATCTGCAGCTGATCTAATCACTGATTGGTTACTATGGGTTACTGCCAGGTGCAAATTTGCACAGTGTTTATAAATGATTACAGTGCTTATTAACTGTAAGAGCCAACCTTTGAATTTAGCCTGGGCTAAAGAGATAGCTAACCCTAAATAGTAACTGGAACCATTGCCATTGCTGAACAACTCATCCATGGTTAGAAGTGTCAGTACATAACTGGTGTCACTAACCAATTTAACTAGGGAGATTACGAATTTTCAGCAATTATGTGTTACAGTTAGGGTTCTCGGTTTAGCAGGTTCTTCCTATTCATTCTGGATATTTTATCCAGGAGAGGAACTAGAGGTAGGCAGAAGAGGCAGCTGCCTAGGGCACAATGATAGGGGGCGCTGGGCAGCTACCTCTAAAATTTTATTCTACCTACCCCTAGCCCGCCTTCCCCAGTCTTACACCTCTTCCTTCCCTTCTGTCACCCTCCCCTCCGTCGCTCTCCCCTCCCTCCCCTCCGTTGCTCTCCCCTTTCTCACCTCCGTTGATCTTCCCTCCCTCCTCTTCATCGCTCACCCCCTCCTCCCCACCAACTCTTTCTGTCTCGCCTGGTTGGTAGCGCGCACATGGGTGGGGGGGGTAGTTGTTGGCCGTGATGGGGAATATAAATTGAAACAAAATTAATTGCTTATCCAAAATTGCCTTGCATACATGCTTGACAAAAAAGTGTGGTAAGCACAGTCACATGGGGGCCTGTTCATCAAAATGTGTGGGAACTTTAATGGTTTATTATTTGAGAAAAATCTCGAATGGAAAAAAAACTAGATTCTGCGAGTTCTAGCTGAAACACTAAAAACTCTATTCCATGGAAAAAAACTTGAATTGCTTGAATTATTCGAGTTTTCGGGCAAAACCCTCCGAAAATAACTTAAACATCATGCAGGCTAAAAAATTTTGTTTTTTTTCGCCCAAAAATGTGAGGGTTTTGCTAGGGATCCACAGAATCCTGGGGGTTAGGGATTTGGCCAAATACAATCCTGAATGTCTGAATTTTTCCAAATAATTTTAAACAGCAACGTACATGGACCACATGGCACTGCAAAACAGATTCCAAAAATTGTTCTCATATTTGCTTCTGTATACAATCATTCTAGTATAGTACAGGAATATGACCTGTTATCCAGTATGCTCGGGACCTGTGGTTTATCAGATAACCGATTTTTCCATAATTTGGAGCTTCATAACTTGTCTACTAGAAAATCATGTAATAATAAATAATCCCAATAGGCTGATTTTCCAATAAGGATTCATTAAATCCTAGTTTGGATCAAGTACAAGGTACTATTTTATTATTACAGAGAAAAAGGAAATAATTTACTATGAAAAAATTAAGTGATAGCCTTTCTGTAATTCTGAGCTTTCAGGATAATGGGTTTCCAGGTAACTGATCCCATACCTAGAAGAATAATGGGATTAGATTTGAGAAAAATCCTGAAGCCTTGATTTACAGATACAATAATATAGCTACAGACAAAATTATATGTACCATTTCCCTAAATCTTATCATGTCTGGCTGTCTCTCTGTGGTATCACTTGCTGCCTGCTCTTTTCTGTTTTACTATATGGTATCTCCAACATCACCAGTATATTCCTCCTTATTTGTGGAATAATCAATCCTAAATCAGTCTCAATGGACTTTACTCTCTTTTTTTTATTTTCCATTTGGAGCCCCATTAGACCCTATCCTCTGTTTCTCAGGCTATCCACTCTCTCTGCCTATACTGCACTTGTAATTCCCCATAATGTAATAGTAGAGCTAAAAATTCTCTGAGGCGTTACAGAGTCACCTTGATATTGCTGCACTCACTTTTCTTGTCATTTGCTTGAGAAAATAATAAAGGCTCCTGAGGTTTCAGTCACAAACAAAAAAAAAAAAGCAGCCACAGATGAAGATAAGTGATGCGCATAGAAGGAGCATTATACTGTCAAGTGATTTTTATTCATACCACTTTTCTCAGAGAGAGGGATATTTAATAACTAGAGTAATGGTGTGGATATAACTGAATATGTTGCTTTTTTGTGACATAAAGAAGTAAATCTTAAACTAGCTCAGACGTCTTATTGATTCTCAGCAAAATCCATTGTCTTGTTTTGTAACCATTTTTCTCAGTTTTTCTAGGATGTGCTTATTATTTTAGACTACGCTATACATGACAATATTGAGGATTTGTGGCTACATAAACATAAATAAGACCAAAGACATAGGGAATATTCACTATAGGCTGGGTGTATTGTGGGGCAGCTGTTGTGTGGAAATTTCAAGGGATAAGAAGGAAGATAATTAAAGGAAAACTATACCCCAAACAATGCAGGTCTTTATAAAAAGATATTGAATAAAACAGCTCATATGTATAACCCTGCTTCATGTAAATAAACCATTCTCAGAATAGTATACTTTTTTTTAGTAGTATGTGCCATTGAGTAATTGTAAATAGAAAATTGCCATTTTAAAAAAATAAGGACCACCCTTGGGATCCTACTAGTCATGGTGAACACAAACAAACCATACATGTTAGGTCACATCAGCCAATCAACAGACAGAGTTGTGTCTTTTGTTTCCACACTTCTTCCTGTTACAGTTAGAGCTGCAGTATTTCTGCCAGGTGATCTCTGAGGCAGCACAGAGGCCATTGCGAAATGATGGCTCAAGGCAAGAGATGTAAACGGGCAATATTTACTATATATATATATACACATATATATATACTTCTTTAATATGCCACTTAATTTGATATAAACTATCTGTTGCTTAAGATTTCATTTTGGGGGTAAAGTTTTCCTTTAAGGTGGAAATCACGGTGGAAAACTAAAATAGACAGCATACATAAGACAGACTGTTGTTCTCTCCAGAGCTGTGAAGTTGGAAGGTATGTTGGGTACCTGGGAAGGCAAAAATTTACAGATTCAGACTCCTAATAAATTGAAATTGTAATGAAAATAAATACAGTATGTGACAATGTCCTATTTCACAGGTAACAGTCATAATAAAGTATAGTTGTTTCACTAGTGTGAAGTCCAGCTGAGCTGTTATAACCTTTTTCTTTTATTTTTTTGTCTTTTGTTTTAAACTTCAGGTCTAAGGGATGTTTAAGCTTCTTTAATAAATAAAATGAAAAGCCACAACAAAAGCATATGCGTAGTTATTTATTTGGAGCCAAGCTTGAACAGTATTCTCATTCATGTTGGCATTGACAGGCTTGGATGGTCAATAGAGAAGTGTTCGGCCTCCTAGCCAGTAGTTCTTTGGTTTGTTCCAAAAGCAGACACCATCTTCATATAGCTTTAAAATTGCTGAGCTTTGCCGGTGACAAATGCCTTGTATGTTGTGTTATTTCAATCAACATGGAAAATACATTAGTAAATTAAAAAGGGAGTCGTCGGAGGGGTCTTAAACTGAGTCAAAGGATTTATGTACCAACACCACAATTCTGGATCTCCCTATACCTTAAAGGCTTGCAGTGGCCATCAGACTTGGCATGGAGGAGAACTGGATAGCCATCATATCTAGTATAGGTCAATCTAAAAACAACTGGACTTGCTGAGTAATCAATGAAGACGTTTCACTACTCATCCGAGCAGCTTCTTCAGTTCAACTGACTGGTGTGGGAAGTTCTCAGCACAGGAGGGAGAACTCTACAGGGCAAAACTCAGCTGTCTTTCTACACTTAAAAGACAAGGGACACTCCTTTGAAGACAGCAAGGTCCAAATCTTGGATAAAGAAGATCGCTGGTTTGAACGAGGCGTGAAAGAGGCGATTCATGTCAAGGTGGAGAGACCATCTCTGAACAGAGGTGGGGGCCTTCGACACCACCTGTCTGCTACATACAATGCTGTTCTAACATCTGTACCCCGGCGGATTCAGAACACTTCACACATCCATTCATGCAACTCTCACAAGTAACACCTGTATCTAGGAGTTGCATGACACATTGGATAATCCTATCACAACTACACAGAATCAACACCTCTGTGAGTTTCTTCAGATGTCACCTCTTTGAAGAGTTACAATGTGCCATTGTAAATGGATTAGTGGAAGAGTTTATATGCCAAGAACTTCCCACACCAGTCAGTTGAACTGAAGAAGCTGCTCGGATGAGTAGTGAAACGTCTTCATTGATTACTCAGCAAGTCCAGTTGTTTTTAGATTGACCTATACTAGATATACTATGACCTGGATGAATGAAAATCTTCATAGTCATATGGATAGCCATCACTAATTATTTCCCATTTATTCATGACAAATAATGACTTTTCGCTCCTGCTGAATCCAATAAGTATGCTGCAGTGTTATTGCTGTCCAGAATCAGAGGTCCACCCTATTGGGCTTTAGATTTGAAAATAAGTTAAATGCGCTTAGAGCCTTGAGAATCAGTACACCGCTGGCCAATTGTGCACGCAATTTGTTAGGAAACTTGCTTGGAAAGCAATTCATTTTCAGCCCATGTCCTCCCAGACAGTGTTTTATTCAGCAGCAAAATCTAAATAAATTTTTATTGCTTACAGCACACATAATTGATCAGTATAATGTCTTAAGCTTAATAAAGCTTGAGGCTTCTACATTGTTTCCTCCTTCAGAGCACTTTCCATTAAGATTTTGTTTCATTTATGCAATTGGCCACAATTGGTTGCCCGAAGGGCATTACATTTACACTGCACAAACATTCCAGTTTTAATTACAGAAACCCGTTAGTGGTAGCATGGGGAAAATTGATTCTTTTCTTTTGGTGAGATATACTACAGGTATGGGATCCATTATCCGGAAACCCGTTATCCAGATAGCTCCAAATTACGGAAAAACTGTCTTCTAGAGACTCCATTTTATCCAATATTTCTGGAATTTGGATCTCCATACTAAATGCCTGCTAAAAATCATTTAAACATTAGTTAAACCCAGTATGATTGCTTTGCCTTCAATAAGAATTAATTATATCAGGTTCGAATCAAGTACAAGGTACTATTTTATTAATACGGAGATAGAAATTTTTTTTAAAAATTGAGATTATTTGATTGAAGTGGAGTCTATGGGATATGGCCTTCCCGTCATTCGGAGATTACTGGATAACAGGTTTCCATATAATGGATTCCGTACATGTAGTATGTAGTATAATCCATGTAAGCAAAAGATTACGATGTTTTGCTCTTAGACATGTTTTAACTGATTCTTGGTTGGAGCTTTGATTAAATATAGTATTGCTTTTGTAGCCTTCTGTTCCAAATGAGGTGAATACATTTCTTGTAAACTGTCAGAACTGAATTACACAGTTCTGAATTACAGAACTGTGTAATTCAGTAAATTAAGATTTGGTATATACATTTTCACATAGAAACGGGCCACTAGTGTTGCTGCATGCTTATGCTGCTCTTATTTATATAAATTTATATATATATCACTGATGAAAACAATCAGTGCTATAAATGTAAGTTTATAATACGAGTTAAAGCCAATAGCAACCGATAGATTAAGCAATCATGGCTGTGTTACCATATTGGTAGTTCTGCTCATTATCTGATTTTGACTTGAGATGTGCACCATTAATAGAATATTTTTTAAACTTTAATCATTGTTCTATCCATATACTGATCCTGATTTATGACAAAGCCTAACAACATTTCCCATTTGACATGAACTTGGCTCTCTCAAACATAGTCAGATTAATTCTGCAAAATTAAATCGCTCCAAAAGAAATCTTGATAATTGAAATGTAACTCTAGTTAGGAGTCAACTCGGGCTTATTTATCAACACTGGGCAAATTTGCCTATGGGCAGTGCCCTATAGCAACCAATCAGTGATTAGCTTTTTGAAACCAGCTGCAAGTAGAACAATGAATGCAGACATCTGATTGGTTTCCATGGGTTACTGCCCATGGGCACATTTGCCCAGTGTTGATAAATGACCCCCAATATGTGTTGTGGTCTGCTAAATAGGATGGGACACCTAAAGGAACAGAAATTCATTTTGGGCATCATATTTATATTCTTTCTTCAAACTCATAAGAGCAAATGTTATTAGCCTGGCGCAGCAGCATCAACCTATTTCTTTCTATACATTCTGAAAAGTGAAGTTTCCCTATTATGTATGTAAATTAATTTCAAAGATCTCAATGGCATTGGCCGACATACTGGCGTAATCCGTGTTAACTACTAAGAAAGACAACCAGTGGCACTCAAGGCTATGTTCAACTAAATCTTCTGTGAATCAAACTACAGGTATGGAACCTGTTATCCAGAATGCATGGGACCTGAGGTATTCCAGATGTTTCTTTCTGTAATTTGGATCTTTATAACTTAAGTCTACTAGAAAATCATGTAAACATTAAATAAACCCAATAAGCTGGATCTGCTTCCAAGGATTAATTATATCTTATGTACAAGGTACTGTTCTATTATTACAGAGTAGAAGAAAATAACTTGTAAAAATTTAGATTATTTGGATAAAATGGAGTCTATGGTAGACTTCAAACAAATAGAAGCAGTAGCACACCTGGTCTCTCGGTATTCTCACCGGTGCTTGGGGTTAAAGGAGGACGGCACCTCCAACAATAGATCAATGAGATGAAACTCCAGCACACGGATGCTTAAGGGTTCATAACCCGTGTTTATTGTCAATGCCAAACAGGAAACAACGTTTCGGGGGCGTACCTGACGAAGGGGTACGCCCCCGAAACGTTGTTTCCTGTTTGGCATTGACAATAAACACGGGTTATGAACCCTTAAGCATCCGTGTGCTGGAGTTTCATCTCATTGGTCTATGGTAGACTGCCTTTCCATAATTCAGAGCTTTCTGGATAATGGGTTTCTGGATAACGAATCCCATACCTGTAACAGTATTTTGTAACCGGTTTCCCCTTGCTTTTGTTTGTTAGTAATACATTCTGTTAACATGGCAGCTCTCTACTCCTGGGCTGTGATTGCCATTGCTGATATTTCATATAAATGGGCGTTTCCCTTGCTTTTTTCTTGTGTGCAGTGCATCTGGTGGATATCTGGAACATTATAGAAGCGTTGCGGGAAAATTCACTAAACAATGTGGACCCAAACGTGGAACTGAATGTGGCTCGCTTGGAAGCGGTGCTCTCAACGATTTTTTACCAGCTAAATAAGAGGATGCCAACTACTCATCAGATCAACGTAGAACAATCAATCAGCCTAATGTTAAACTTCCTACTCGCTGCTTATGATTCGTGAGTTTTATTCCAAATTTGCTTTGTAATCGTTTGAATGCAGTTCCCTTTAATATAAAAATTATATTGAAATGCAGAACATCAAAAACTTTCTTATATTTCTTTAAAGCATATTGGAAGTTTCCTATTGGTTGTGTAGAAACTGAGAAAGAATTGTTAACAGTTCAATAGTTCCGAGTACTGAGGATGTTTCCTTTTCCTTTATAGAGAAGAGCTACTAAAACTAGAAGCAGTATGGTTATGCAGTTCATCTTAATGATGAGACAGTTCTCCTGTACTCCTGGGATTTTAGCACATCCCTTGACTTTCTCTTTACTGGAAATAGAATGTATCATTTTCTCCTGTGTTCTGAATTCCTTTAATATAAAAACCTAATGGATAATTTGAGCCTTACAGGATTATAAGTCTAATATTTATCATCAGAAATGTGCATCCAAGACAAGATCCCATATAACGCAAGTTAAGAACATTGTATGAGATCATCATATTAGTGGGTTCCATGATTGGAGCTTAAATCATAGCCAGAGAAGATAAGATGGAGGCATTCATTTGATCTTGCCTTTTTAAAAGGGAACTTTCCCTTATAAAGAATATGAACATGAAGATGCAGTTTGACAAGCCACTCTGTGAACTTGATAAATGAATCATAAATACAGAAGCTTCATGACTTGGTGGTATTTTTAGAACTTGTTTTTAGATTTATTTCTACTAGAGCCACAGGTTAACTGATCTTATGAGATAATTTTTCTCAGTGGGAATAATAAATAGTTTGTATTTGAGGTTAAAGCTAAATCACCTTTCCAAGCGCCTTGGTGGGATGTCCTTTAGATATGTTGTGCAAACAATATACTGCTTTAACACTGTTTTCCAGACAGACAAAGATTGATTTTTGTTTACAGGGAAGGGCATGGTAAGATTACAGTTTTCGCTGTCAAAATGGCTCTAGCAACTTTATGCGGAGGAAAAATTATGGACAAATTAAGATGTAAGTTATATATTTAATTTTTTTCTCTCTAGGATTGCTTGTACAGGGACTTGCTGGAGGGAAACATTAATGGTTTATTAACTTGCTATATACAATTGAAAGTGATGCATTATATATATATATATATATATATATATATATATATATATATATATATATATATATACATACAAATATATACTATGCATGTTTTCTATATATATACAGAAACAGAGCTCATTCTTGTTAAATCAATGTCTTTATTAATTGCCATAATGTAACAAAACCAGCACACTTTTTGGGCAATGAAGAACACCATTTAAGGGGATCACGACCCAAAAACATAATGAAAGAAGGTATAATTCTAAGCATTTTTCCACTGTACTTTAATGAAACACTTTTAATATTTTTACAGTTATTTGTACTTGTAATTGCTATTAAAATCATCATCTGTCTATCTGCTTTTATTGTTTAAATTATTGGTTCTGACTCCTGCAATAATGTGTAAGAAGCCATTTGATTAACAGGCCTGGAAGAGAACTGACTTCTTCTGCATTCTTGTCAAAAATGAGAGAATAGGCAGGGAAGATTTTGTTTTTAGTTCCATATGCATTTTTACATCATTTAAAAATCAGTGAAAGTAATTTTTACTGTATAAATATTAGAAAGTTACTTAAAATTAAGCCAGTTGTCTGTAAAACATTTTAAGGAATTACATGGTCGAACATTATATAGCAATGACCAAATAATTGCCATGGTTGTAGGTCATTAATAGGGATCCTTCGGTTTAGCCATCACTCCCAGAAACATAGAAACATGCAGATTGACATTTCACAACACAGTCCACTGGAACAACAACCCTGGATTCAAGAGTATTCTTGCCTGAAACATGGGCAAGTCCAAAAACAAAAATATTAAACTAGAATAAAAGAACTGACATTTAGAATACATGCATGCTCTATAGCTATCCCATGCTTAGCATTGTTTTTTCTGAAATCACTTAAGGTGGCCATAGACGCAAAGATCTTTGCTCGATATGCCATTAACGAGCATGGCTATACCGGGGGTAATCTAAACGTTCGGCCGTATGGACGAACGATCCGATTACGATGCGCAATGGGCTCCGGCGGACAAAAGATGTCGGCACTCTCCACACACGATTCGTACGATAGGATCTGTGCGTCTATGGCCAGCTTTAAGATATAAGTGCAGGGGATCTTTTATTTTGACAAAAAACACAAAAACATTCAGACCCTTATGCTAGGGCCACGCGAGGCTGAATTCAGACCTACCTCTCTTCCACATTGAATTGGCTCAGGGTAAACAGACTTGCCTGGTTTCAGTGAAGAACCACGAGTCTTTGCAATCTGAGCTGAAGTCTGTTTGTGACAAGCCATTCGGTGTGGAAGAGAGAGGAGGCTACTGCCTGTGGTAGGGCCAGCAGATTTGGCCTCTGTGTGGCCCTGCCCTAATGATGTTTTCATGTAGTTGGCAACATGACTTTGTTTGTAGAGTGCCAAATATTTCCATTAGCTCATATAATCTGAAGAGTGAGAAGAAAAGATAAATTAGAAATCAGCTGTAGGCTCTACTCACGTGACCTTGCTGATTGGAGTAAGCAGTAGAACAGAGGAAAGACATTATGAGGAATGAGTTATAGCTGAGCACATGCAGTCAGTTTAGATTAAATATACTTATCAATAGCCAGTGGTTGGGTCCATCACATGATTGTTTTGAAAAATCTAAAGTTTCTTTAAAATAAATAATACAGTAGGTTGTGCAGCTTGGCCAAACTTTCATGATGAATCTACTAAAGTGCTAGACTGATATTCTCTGTGACTGGCTGCTTACTGATCTTATCCTTTTCTTTTAGATATTTACTCCATGATATCTGATGCAAATGGTGTTATGGTATCTGGATGCTATGATCAATTTCTAAGAGAGGTCCTAAAATTGCCCACTGCAGTTTTTGAGGGCCCTTCATTTGGTTACACAGAGCAAGCTGCCAGGTCCTGTTTTTCACAACAGGTAAAGATAATTTCCACCATTCCATGCTAAAGCAACACATTTGCACATTTCTTTGAGAAAACTTTGCAGAATTTTGATGCCTTGATGATTGTGATACACACAGGAGAAGGCTTTTTATAAACTTTCTAAAGACTGCTAGTCATTTTCCAGACTGGTAAAATGAATTAAACTGATAGAAAATGTATAATAATACCCTGAACATTTTTATTGAAAGTTAGATTTTTGTTGCGTTTGTTTTTGACCTACAATCCACACTGAACTTAAGGAAATGGACTTGGGGAATACGTTTCAAATGAAGTAGTGTAAAATCAAACCAAGGATGTCATATTTATAGGATTATTTGTGATGCAAATCCATTTTTTTTGTATAATGCTAATCCTCTTTGACAGTGCTACTCTGCTTTATTAATACAGTGAATTTGTAAAGCAGCAGCATGTTTTGCAGCTGTGCAAGCACTGTACATGTATGCGACTGCTAAGCAGAATGCTTGGGACCTGGGGTTTTCCAGATAAACTTTGGGGATCCAATTGTGGAAACATCATTTCAGTTTACTAAAAAATTATGGAAGTTATTGTAAGCATACACAAGATTCCATAACAGGCAAAAGTTTTGTAGAGCCCAACAGAGTCCAGATATTTCATTCCAAGATCTTTGAATGCTTGCAATGTATGCATAAATGCATTTATGCTCAGAAGCTAAGAATACATCATTATCTACTATGATGGGCAGCATTTGATACTTATTATCTAGCAACCAGTTCTTTTCTGGAAAAAATGGATGCAGATAGGTGAGGCAAAAGTGGCCGTTATGTCCTAGCTCTGTGTGAAATCCAGATCACAAATCCAGCATGAATTCACCTGGCAAAATAAATTTGTGGTTGGGCATTGCCTGTTGACTTGATGTGGTTGGTGTCCCTGTACTCACTAAGGATTTCAGACAGTTAGGTCCCTTGCTACATTTTTGTGTGTATTCAGCTAAAGATCTTTTCTCTAGATGTGAGGAAACTTACCCCCAAATGATTTCTATCACTGTGTTATGAGTGGCAGACTATACCTGATAGGGATCTAGACTAGGTGAAATCTAATACTGCAAATTGTTATATAGGCCTATGGTAGAAATTTCCCAGTAGTGGCTGCTGAAATTGATGTACATTGTTAAATGATATACAGGTACTAATCTGTCAGAACTTTTAAATTGTAATGCTGATCATGTGCTGTTGGGTGTGTTATTTTATTCAACAGAAAAAAGTTACCTTAAACTCTTTCCTGGATACACTTATGTCTGACCCACCACCTCAGTGTCTTGTCTGGTTACCTCTTCTGCATAGACTGGCGAATGTAGAAAATGGTAAGACATTCTCTTACTACATCACTATAAAAGAATTTTATTTTATTTCATCCAATATGTCAAAAATACATTCTCACTATGGACTATACATGGGTATGTATTTAGGCTTGTCATTTTCTGGTATCCTTTTTTTGTTGTTGCATGTTTCCTAGTTGCCTTTGCAGGCACTGCGCTATAATTAATAAGCCTCCCTTTTCTCTAGACTGCACCGCAATTTCACTTTACTTAATAATTTAGCACTAGAAGGAAATGGCTTCTGTCAGAACAGTTATTAATGCTCTTTCATTACTCAGGTTCATAATTCATTTCTCTTCTGCCTTTGACCATCAACAGGTGTAAAATGGATGTATTACTAGAGCCCAGTTCAAATACATTACATACAGTATTCAGCTTCAAATCATGTGCGGTGGTGTGATAGAGATTCACACTTGAACTATCCTTGGATGGATGTGCAAATAATATTATTGCTACCATTTGCCCATTGTGTGCAACATGCTATTTTCTGGAGTAAAAATTGCAACATATATAGTATTTTGCTAACAACTTAAACATAGTCCACAGCATAAAGTAACACCAGTTTTTATGGATAGCAAAAAACTGAAATGTCATTTGTTTTCCCATTCAGGGTTCAGGTTCACCTAGCCTTGGGAGCTATTAGATCCTCAGGGAAGAGAGCGGGGTTTCACATGCTTTTCCTTTGTAGACCTCACTCCCCTCTCCTAAACTCCCAGGACTCACCCCTGGAGATAGAGAGAGACACACACACACAGACACACACACAGATACACACAGACACTCTCCTAATCCCAGATTAGTCAAACTTTATTATGGCAGCAGTAAATGATATATTGCCCATTCACTGTGCTATATAATAGATACATTAAAATGCCCTAACTAGTCTTAAAAAGGCATTGCTGGTTTATTTAATTATTTGAAGAACAATTTATGTTAGGCTGGCCACCTGTTTCAATTTGCAATTGGTTTTCATTTTTTATTGTTTGTGATTTTCGAGTTAATTAGCTTTTTATTCAGCAGCATTCCAGTTTGCATTTCCAGCAATCTGGTTGCTAAGGTCCAAATTACCCTGGTAACTGTGCATTGATTTGAATTACAGACTGCAAAATGAATAGGAGAGGGCCTGAATAGAAAGTGTAATAAAAAGAGCATTTAATTTTTAGATAGGGTCAGTGACCACCATTTGACATCAGAAAAAGAAGGCAGCAAAGAAGGCAGCAATACATCAGTTCCCACTAAGATTTATTTCAAATGTAATGTGTAGAAGGAACATTGCACACCCAGTATAATTTCCCTGATACATTACTGTCTGGGTAAGGGGAATTTAATGTCAGACATTCTATCTAAATGGGTTCTATGTCATGTTTAAAATATGACATGTTAGTGGGCTCTGCTTCCCACAATATCTAGCCTCAGTAAAGTAAAATCAATGATAAAGATATATGCTATGTTATTAAGTGGGTCAACTACCATACAACTTACATGCCTCTGTTCCCATTATATATTGATTTTATTTATAGAATTAGCACTATTAGCTTAAAACCACTATACCGGAGCAGTGTATGTTAATGCACTGATATATGATAGTGTGTGTGTCTTTTTGGCCCATAGTCTTCCATCCTGTTGAGTGTTCCTATTGCCACAGTGAGAGTATGATGGGTTTCCGTTATCGCTGCCAGCAGTGTCACAATTACCAGCTCTGTCAGGATTGCTTCTGGAGGGGACATGCCAGTGGTTCCCATAGCAACCAGCACCAAATGAAAGAGTACACGTCATGGGTAAGAAAAAGGTTCCTGCTGTGCATGGTGTCTGCACCACGGAACATACATGCACCTAAACATACAGGCAGATGGGATTGCTCTGTCAGTGCTATACATAATCGAGAAGTATCTTTTTTGGTTAGGGGAATAATGTATTTCTAAGCTACTTGCTGAAATACATGAATTAAACATTTTTTGTGTATTTGAAAATGTAGTTGAGGAGATCAAGCAGTGGTTAGTTTTTGCCTTTCTGCACTGCTGGTTCTGACCCGTATAACAATTTTGTACAAACCAGCTCTCCTCTAGCCTAGATTCTAATTCCTACAATACCTTGCATGCTTCTTTACAGTTCTGTTAATCAGCATTTTACCTTTCATTTAATAGCAAGTTTGCTTTTATTGTATTGTCTGCGTACTTACTTGCCTTTGTCCCTTATTTTTCCCTTAGAAATCACCTGCTAAGAAGTTAAGCACTGCACTTAGCAAGTCCTTAAGCTGTGCTTCCAGCCGTGAGCCTCTGCACCCCATGTTTCCTGACCAGCCTGAAATGCCTCTTAACCTGGCTCACATTGTGTAAGTGATACTGTCTGCATTGAGAACACTTCCCACAGGGGAATAGGCTAATACTGGCAGTTTATTTTGTTTTGTCAAGGGGTTAGAAATATGTAGACATATTTTTCTATACGTAAAAAATTAAAACTAAGTGAAAAGCAAATAAGTGGCTACAGTATTTACTCTACTAATCTTCAAATCTAGAGTTTTGCCTATGCAAGTTGTATTGTTTTGTCACTGTATGCCTCATTATTTTATATTATGAAATAATTTGTCCAACAGAGTCCTGAATATTAGCATGGTTTCATATTTTAAATAAAATGGAGCCAATGACTGAATTCTCCCATTTTGTTGCTTGACATTTAGTAGATGACCTTTAGAAGATGACCTGGTATTGCTGTATTGTATGCTTTGTCAATTCCAAGCCCATAGTATAATTAGAACATAGAGATTAAGATGTGTATAGCATTATGAAGGTGACATTTGTTCAGAAAAAAACTCCCACAACAGCCCAGAATTATCTTGTTGACCTTGGTTGCTTGCTTGAAAAGAAATGGCACTATATGCAGTATTAGTATTGCTGAACCGAATATTTGGATGAAGGTCAAAAGTATAGAGAAAAGTCTGCTAATGTATATCAATCAAAAGAGAAATGGATTAATATCAGAATCACTTGACGCCAGAGGTGTGATGAACAAAATATACAAAATATTCAAGTCATCCACAGGTATTTTAAAAGAATAAACAGAGGGCCCAGGTACACTGCACTTTCCGTTAGGAGAGTAGATTAAACCTTGTAGAAGAAAGGCTCCATACCAGGCTTGTGAGGAAAGAATTTAGTACAGATATGGGATCTGTTATTCGGTGTCCCATTATTCAGAAAGCTCAGAATTACGTAAAGGCCGTCTCCTATGAACTCCATTTTATCCAAATAATCCACATTTTTAAAAATGGTTTCCCTTTTCTCTGAAATAATAAAACCGTTCCTTGTACTTGAGCCAAACTAAGATAACATTCATCCATAATTGGAAGCAAAACCAGCCTATTGGGTTTAGTTGATGTTCACATAATTTTATAGTAGACTTAAGGTATGAAGAGCCAAATTACAGAAAGATCCATTATCTGGAAAAACCCAGGTCCTAAGCACTCTGGATAACCGGTCCCATACCTGTAGTACATAGGCTATACTTTGTATTTTATATCATGTACACCTTGTGGCATAATTTCTAGAAAGCTTGATAAAATACCTGACAGTTCATAAATTATTTAGGACAATCGACTAGATGGGGCCCTGTTTGCACAGCAAATGGTTGACCACAATAAAGCTTATAAGCAAACACAGTGCAATAAAATCTAGGATTTTTCTTTCAACTAATATATTTATGTATGTAGAGTGTAGCAATAAATGTGTCGAGTCAAATTAGTCATTTTTGTTGTTGGGGGGTTGCTTCTCCTTTAGGAAGTAAAATTACATATTTTGCCTAATTCAATACAACAAATAGGACAAATATTACATTAGAAAGAGTGAGATTTTAATAATTTATCTTTGCATACACCTATGGGCTATGGAGCATTTGTCCAGGTGACAAATGTTTTCATCCTTGTTATTGTCCATTCTCATAGATAATGCTCTATAGCATAATACATTATTCTTCTCAAATTATTGCTACACCATAGATGGAGCTGAATGTCCGTTCATTTCTTTCCAGGGTATACACTCTTAATAAAAAAATACCAGGTTGCTTTTATTTAATTGTATATATTTCTCAGAGCACACAGGTTAATACAGTATAAATTAACTTGGTGCTGAATATATTAAACTGCATGTGGGCAGTTTGGCAATGAATCATTTTAGCTTCTCAGTTCTGTTAAGTGCATGATTGTTTAAGTGGAAGAAAAACATAGTTATATGTACCTATAAAATGTGTTCTTTCTGTTTTCTCAATGCTGCTGAAGTGATACTTGGTAAGTAGTGTGTCCTGCTGACTTTGTCCTTGCTTATAGCCTTATAACTCCACATTTCTGATCCTTTTACAGTCTGTAGCATTATTCCATGCAGAAACCATAGTGATAAACACATTGGCACGCACCATTCGTTTTTGTGTTCATTGCCATAACTTCTTCATTGTTTAATCATTAGTTGCTCATATGCGAAGCTAAAACATTCTGTAGTCTGTAAGCAAGGATAATTGGTAAAGGAAATTAAATGTAGTATTTTGACATAGGGTTACCACTTTTGGCCTTGGCAAAAAAACCAAACAAGGGGGCAGGACAACAACAACTTGGGGTGAGCTGATTATATGGCGGATGTGCAACTGTCAGGCAGGGCATATTGACGACATGGGCATGGGATCATGAGATTGGGTGCGTTTGGAATATGTGGTGGCAGGTATTGACCAAATTGTTGTTCATTTCACAATAATGAAAACCAGAAAGATAATTTAAACCAAACAGGCCCAAGAAAAACTGAACATTACTGTTCAAAACCAAACAAGTGGCAACCCTACGTTGACATTGTGTGTTATTCTTTATAAAGCCGGCATTCGAGTAACTAAAACTATCTGTTACACTGTACATTTGACATTTTGTAACAGTAGTATGGGATCATTTCATCAAATTATATGTTAAAATAATCTTATGTGCAATATTGTGCCTTTAGTTATGTTTTTTTTTCTTGTAGGCCTCCCAGACCAGTTACCAGCATGAACGACAACATCTTCTCTCACTCTGTTCCCTCCTCAGGAAGTCCTTTCACAAACAAAATGTAAGTGCAAAAATATTTCATAGGCATTAATGATAATTAATATGTAAGTTATTCTATTCCAAAACATGGTATGCTCTGAGACTGCAGGAGACTACAGAGATTTCTAATAAAAACTACATAGTTTGCTACTGGTCTAGTAACCCCTAGCAACCAATTTAGAGGTAGCATTTACTGATCAGCTGTTAAAGAATAATATGACTGGTTGCTATGAGTTACTAGGACTGGGCAAACATATATCTCTTTGTTTGTTAAAGAACAGTCAATTATGTATCATTCATAATTCTGCTTTCGTCTCAGAGCTACAACAGCAGCCCCCCCAATATTTAGTCTAAAATTGGATGTCAGAAAAGGCAACATTTTCAGCCTTATGTAAATTTTTGAGAGTCAATGATTCTCTGATTTGTTACTTTGGGTTAAAAGAGCAAATTGCAAGGGAAGTGAGAGCGAAATACATATAGCCTATGACTAAGTACTCTTGGAGCAGGAAACCCATAAGGCAATTTGAGATGTTGTTTTCATAAACCTTTTTGTTTTTTACCATGCTTTTTTGGTGATTGGGTATATCTGTACAGACTTGGACTTGGAAACAGCATTTCCATGCAATCATATTATGAGTCACCCTTCCCATGACAAGAGACAAATTTGTGGAAAATTGTTGAATTCTCCAACCATATTGCCCGTGGTATGACCAGCTATTGTTTGGATGAGACTTGTGATTGTTCTGAAGACAGATAGGGGTATATTTATCAAAGAGTGCAGTTAGAGATCACCACTAGAGTGAAATACCGCCTCTCTTCATTCATTTCTATGGAATTATTATCGTGTATTTATCAAAGGGTGAAAGTTCACCCTTTGATAAATACGTCTTTAAAAATCCCATAGAAATGAATGGAGAGAAGCAGTATTTCACGCTAGCAGACTGTGGTGATCTCTAACTTCACTCTTTGATAAATATACCCCATAGTTCACTGATATGCTATCCCACAGCAGTAATAAATGTGGTTTTCATGTTAAGTTGCTGAAGAAACACAGAGGTTTTGCCAGGTCAATTATCTAATTAGATTTTCATCTCTCTTTCATTTAGAAAATGTTCAAAGCTCATTGAGTCAGCAGTATTCTAAATTATAAGGCCAGATGAATTGTACTCTTGTGACTATGCTTACACGTTAGGGCTGGTGGGAGGTAGTAGATTTTCACAGAGCATTTTGTCATAGAGGCAACACTGTATTTGGGTCCAGCGCCACCTTAGACACTGGACCTATGGGAGTCCCCAGTTTGCAGAAGTGACGTCTTGCACATGGTGCAAACCCGCCACCGGATTTGACTAGCAAGTCTCTGGCAGGGGCTGGCTGATTTTAATTTTTCTTAGAAAAAGATAATCTATTATATAATCACCCAAGGGCCACTCCCCTAAAGCTGAACCAATGGTTTTACCTAATCAGCAGAGGGATTGGGTACCAACATCAATTTGCAGCACAGCATTAAAGACAGCAGAGTATCAAAGCAAAGTCAGGAGACTGAATGAATCACGGAACATAACTAGAATGGCTTGTCTGATGTTGATTTGTTCTTTTAAAAGACCATTGCAGTTTTTGCTTTTGCAGGATTATGGGTAAGGAACACTATTAATTGATTTGTTTTAAAAGCCATGGCAGATTCATTTTAAAGAGGTTTCCACTGTTTCCAGTGGATTAAAGGGCAGCCCCCTTGCTTCAAAGTTGTTTAACTTCAAACATGAGTGTCTTATCTGCAGAAGCTATTTGTGTCTGGTGCTTCTCTTTTTCAGTCCTGCAGGAAAAAATGCCACTGGTTGTGTCCAGAGAAAAGTAATAACTCGCAATATGCAAGGGTAATGAATACCCTGTAAAATATGCTGGCAATAATATATCCCTGCAAAATACAGAAAACATTGGACTTTTCACCCTATAGAAATTCATGGATAAAAAGTCAAATGCAAATTTTCCTGGTCTTGATAAATGAACCCCTTTATATATGGTGATGTAATATATGCACCTTGGTGACTTATAGGGGCAGATTTATCAAGGGTCAAAGTGAATTCGAGGGAATATTTGAAGTAAAAAAATTCGAAATTCAAAGTAATTTTTTGGATACTTCGACCAACGAATAGGCTATGACTTCAACTTCGAATTCGATTCTAAGTTACATACTTCAACTATTCGACCATTCAATAATTGAAGTACTGTCTCTTTAAAAAACTTCGACTGCAATACTTTGCCAACTTAAACCTGCCGAAGTGCTATGTTAGCCTATGGGGACCTTCTACAGCATTTTTCTAAGTTTTTTGAAGTCAAAGTAAAATTGTACAATCGTACGATAAAATCGTTAGAATCATTCGATTCGAAGGATTTAATCGTTCAATCGAGCGATTTTACTTCGACCGCAAATGGGCAAATTCGATGTAAAAAAACTTTGACTTCGAAGTAAAGCCATTCGATGGTCAAATTTCGAAGTATTTACCACTTCAAAATTCGACCCTTGATAAATCTGCCCCATAATATCCTTATATTTTACAATAGGGAGTACAATATTCTGCCCCATATTTTACAATAGGGAGTACAATATTCAATATATAATCTATTATTCTATTAGTTTGAATTAAGCATCTCCCAACAATAACCTCTGTGCATTCAAATGACAGCTGTTCACCAACAATATATTCATTCATATATTGGGCCATATTCAATTCAAGATGGAAAACTTTTTTCCTAATTCAATTCTAGATTCAATTGCAGATTCCCCATAGACTTCAGTGGTGTTTTCATGTGATTGTATTTCTCATTGAATTGAATCTGGCCCATTGAATGATAGGAGGTAATATAAGTTTGCTGTGTGGTTTTGTTTTCAGCACATTTTGCACTTATATTGTTTATGTGATTAAGTACTGTATTAAAAAAGGAGAGTTGATGATGGTCCTTAAAACGTACCTGTCACCTACACATAAAAAGCTGTGTAACAGTCCTTTGCAAATTAAACATGGAACCCAAACTCTTTTTTCATTAAAACATCCACACCTGTTATAAAGGTGTTTAAATATCTGAGCTGTCAATTAAATATTACCTGCCTTGCCTCTATGCCTGAGGTATAGAGGCGGGACAGTCAATTACTTTCCAATCACTTTCCATTCAGCACTTCCTAGATATCACTGCTCTACTCACATCCCCCCTCCTTCCTCATGCTCTATAATTGTGCACTGCACATGAACATTAGGTCCCCCATTCTGGTGCATGCATAAGATTTTGGGGTGATACACAATTTGACTTACAAAATGGCCCCTGTTTGCTTGCTCTGTTTGTGTTATTCCAATAAATAAATGTAGTGTAAGTAAAGTTTATTTTGCTCAACTAAAGGTGGCCATACACGGATAGATCCGCTCGTTTGGCGATGTCGCCAAACGAGTGGATCTCCCTCCGATATGCCCACCTTGAGGTGGGCAATATCGGGCAGATCCGATCGTGGGCCCTAGGGCCCAACGATCGGATCCTACCATTCACAAACGGCCGGTCGGATCGCGGGACCGCATCAACGAACAGATGCGGCCGCGATCCGACGGGGTTTTTAAACCCATCTGATCGAGATCTGGCCGACTTTCTGCCAGATCTCGATCGGGGAAGCCCGTCGGGGGCCCCCATACACGGGCCAATAAGCTGCCGACACAGTCTGTCGGCAGCTTTTATCGGCCCGTGTATGGCCACCTTAACATGATAGAAAAGAATTTGGAACTAATTCTTAGGGTGACAGAACCCCTTTAAAAAGGTTTGTGTTGGCAATTTATGTAACCCAGGCTTTGTTGTTTGGCCCGTTCAGGTTAACTGAGAATGTAAGTGTAACCAGTGCGGTGACTGATGAGCATTGTCTCATTGGGCTATATGTAAGCCAGCTGCAGAGCGTGCCACGGTCAGTATAAGATAACTAACACACTAACTGCCATGAGTAGTAGATGCACTAAACCATTACTTTGTTAGGTGCTTTCAGGCAAAATCAGTGCAAACAAATATGCTTTCAAGATTTAGATGAAATAGTGACATAGTGTTCTGCCTACAATCTTTTCCTATTGCTGGGCATTAAAAAAAAATACATTTCTTCCTATGTCTCTTACTTTTTTCTCTTTCTTTTCTCTGTATAAGTGTTGAAATAGATACATATATTAGTTTGGATCTAGTGAATGGTATCTTTTTTCTTGGTTTGGGAGAAATGTGGTGATCTAAAAAAAAGCCTTTGAACATGGATTTATGTAAACACAATGTAAGGATGGAAAAAGAGTATTACTGTAAAAATCTCCAGCAGAAAAGCTGTACAGGAAAATACTACCTGCTCCACAATTTGGGCAATTGGCTAGCTATTTGGCAATTAGCAATGTATATTGGGGCCTGAAACTGAACATGCCTACATTTCATTAGGGTAATCTACCCATACTGTACAATTACTGTACCTGAAAGTCACCCAATGTGAGGCCAAAAAGGGATGTTAGTTGGCAAAATAATGTCACACTTAGGGGTTATTTAGCTACCTCGAATAAACTCACAACTCAAATGTTTGCTTATTTATGTAAAAAACTTGATTGAATGGGTGGTGGAACCCGAACACTTAGATTGAACGAGTTATCTGCTAAAACAAACCTCTAAATGATTGAATTTTTGAGTGAAAACCACTGTAAAAAAACTGAAAATCATGTAGGCAAAAAACATCTTCGAATGGTTCAAGGGACCTCTGCAATTAACTTCTACTTGAACTCGACAAGTTTAAGGTAGAGTATTTTTGAATTCGGGCTTTTAGCACCTACAGGGCACCTTCAGTTTTTTTTTTCAGAACATACAGATTACATACAGACATAGAACTGATGCAGAAGGTAAAGAGGGCCTTCCTTAATATAACTGATAATATACAGTTATGGGACCTTTTATCTAGAATGCTCGGGACCTGGGGTTTTCCGAATAAGGGATCTTTCCATTATTTGTATCTCCACTACTACTAAAACATCATTTAAACATTAATTAAACCCAATAGGATTAATTATATCTTTGTTGATATCAAGTACAATGGACTATTTTATTATTACAGAGAAAGGGGAATTAATTTTTACAAACATGAATTATTTAATTAAAATGGAGTCTATGGTAGATGGCCTTCCCACAATTTAGAGATTTCTGGATAACTAATAGCTATCACTTTAGATCATGTGCAGTTTATCTTAGAAAGAACTGCTTAGTTTCCCTGACTCAGTGGTCATTGAGATGCAACATTACTCTGCTAGGTCTGTGGCCATCTGCTTTTTTACTGACAAGGCAGGAACCTATGCCAGACACCACCCTGAGTCATTAATTTACTTGTGCTGTGGAGGAAGATCATGAACAAGCACTTTCAGATAGTGGAGGGCAGCTTTGGCCAATTTAGTCCTGACTGTTTGGACTACTAAAGAGCATTAGGAGAAAGCTCCAAATAAAGACCAGTGAAGCTCTGAAAATGAGTATGGGACAGGGAGAGTAAGAAGGGGTAAAAATGTATAATGAAGCAAAAGGGGAATATATATTTATTTTCAAGTCACAGTTACATTTACAGCACCCTTTAATCACAACAGGAAGAAACTCTTAAGCTGGTTCTCATTTGTTGGTTGCAATGATGGCTCCTACTCATAACACCATCATCAAAAATATGCAAATATATATTGCATAGAATAGAATATTCACAGTGCAGAAGCTCCAGCTGTTTGAAGCATACCCTGTGTGGAAGGATAATAACTATGGTACACAGAGATCACAAAAGATTCTGCCATCAACGTGATAATTTCCTTTTAAAGTCTTTCCGTCTTAGAAAAATTATAAACACTGCAATAAACTGAAAATATGTGTGACATGCTCATTCATTCTGCTGGATTCTTTGCTTCCTGCCACCAAAGATGAGTGATGATAAAGCAAAACAGATTTATGTAGGAATCTATAGAACGCCTACAATCCCTCTTGAACGTTGGCATGCCAGTGCACATTGTATTTCCTACTAATCCAGGCTTTAAAGTATTCTCATAAGAGAGTGCGGTGGCAATGGTAACTTCCTGGTAGGCTCTTTAGGAGGAGACACAACCACATTGAATCACTATAGGATTACTTGTCTTCTGAGGGCTCTATCAGGGCTCAGAATTTTTTATTGTACTTACTAAAGTCTAATATAGAATAATGCTAGAGATGCGGTATTTTGAATACTAAACATAAACATGAATTTACTACAGAAGCCTAATTAAACAAATGATTTATGCTTTCAAAGTTGGCCGCAGGAGGCGGTCATCTTGTAACTTTATTAAACATCTTTTCAAGACTGAGACTATGCACATGCTCAATGTGGTCTGGGCTTCAGTTAGGAAGTTAAGCTTAGGGATCGTCATAAACAAAACAGCACAAGTCAAATAATGTTTGCCATAGATGTCTATACAGCAAGACTGATTAATAATCAGAATATGCAGACTGCACTGGGTCTGCGAGTACAAATCTCCACACAGTCGCTAGCTGCTCTACAGGGAAACAAATAAAGCTGCTTGAGGTCAGGAAAGTAAGGTGGGGGTTACCCCCTGCCATTTGAAAGCGTGATCTGTTTCCCTGCAGAGCAGTTAGGGACCGTCTGAAGTTTCCTATCCTCAGCAGTCAGAGCAAAATTTCACTGCATACAGTCAGGTTTATTATAAAAACGGTACACATTTTTTAATTAAAGTATATTGGAGATAGATTTATTTTTAAATTATTATAAGTAAAAATGGGATTTTATATTTTTGACTTTACATTCTCTTTAACATCTGACATCTGCTTGGGGCATTTATCTGTCTAAAAGGACCTCTGCTAATATCCGTTCCCAGTTGCCAGGGGGTCAGGTGATCATTGCTTAAACACAATAAGAAAGAAATATAAAAATCAGGTATGCCATGTCTCATCTTTGCTTACATAACATACATATACATTCTATACATTAGAAACAGTTTAAAGTTTAATTTTATGTCTGCAGTACAGTAGATTTTAAGCCATTTATAAGATGTTGACTGTACATCAAGATTCCATTGTTCAAGAGAAACAGAACTTATAACTGAATTTCTCATTATCCTAAATATATAAGGGGAATGTAATATGCTTCGTTAACGCAAAAAACAAAGCCGCTTAGGAATGTTAGTGACAGGGTCAGGACTGGGCCAGCGGGACACTGGCGAAAAACCCGGTGGGCCCCACCGGTCCAGAGCCGCACCCTGCGCTTGTTCCAGCCTCGTCCAGCCGGTTGCGGCATAAACACAGTGCACACACTTGCGCAGCGGGGGGGGCTAAGACAGCAGACCTGGTGTTCCCCAGTCCGACCCTGGTTAGCGACCATGTTTGCAACATTTTTGAATGATTAAGACCTCAATGACTTCCTCGCAAAATTTGCAACCAAACTGCTTTTGCAAACGTTCATGGTTTATGTAATAGAATTTTGCAAATGGAAACTGTTTTTTTTTTGCGACAAAATATTTGACGAAACTCCAGAGCAGGTGTTAAAGTTTTGCAATGTGCAATTAAGATTCACAATGCAATAAAAGCCTAACAAACTTTTGCTCTTTGCAAATTTTATAACATTTCCCCCATAGAAGCATATTTACTAGGTCAAATGGTAGCAATGGGGCAAAATATATTTTAACGATATATACGTAAGGTTGCTTATTATTTCCCCATTGTTAGTAAATACACCCCACCTTAGTGTACTGAAGGAGATTGTGTATGAATTTGGTTTATTTGGCTTTCTCTTCACATCCTTGATTTTGGGTAGAGATCTATGTGGCATCATTCTTGTGTCACATAACATCAATGTTACCAGACCAGTTGGACAGAGGCAGGAAAGGAGTTTGCCTGTGAGGCCCAGCAAAAATACATTCTGTCCACTCGAGTACCCAATCTTTTCATATACTTACTCAGTCCTTCTGCCTATTAGTAAGTGTGTAGTTAGCCTGGAGCATCTATTGACTGCATCATACCTGGGTGCCTGGAGCCTATGTGATTTTGCTTAGCTGTGTTTTATCTTGTTACCCAGCTCTCCTCACAAGAGTACTGAAGTAGAACAGAGCAAATATCTGGCTAGGGCTGCTCCAACTTTGCTAAAAGGAAAAGGGTAAGTCATGAATGTAAAATCTTGGCAACCTGGACTTATACAACTAATATTGATGTCTTGAATCTCCGTATGTATGTGGACATGCACAAAATTGTGTTTGTTCTCTAATTCTACTAATGACTCCTAACACTAGAAAGAGCTAACTATTTTTATCAATCATAACATTTTGGCACTTTTTGTTCCTAAAATCTAGGCCTTTCTGAACTTTGCAAGATGTAAAATAACTATACAGAAAAAACAAATTAGACATCTGCTATAGCATCTCACTCTACTGATACACAAAACAACATTAAAATATTTTTTTCTATTACAATTCTTCCTACTTATTATGATTTCTTAATGGGAAGCATAACACCATTTCTGTTTGCCTGTTTTTCATTGTTTCAAGGTCATGTCTTTTATTATTGGAGACCATGCAATGAATACAGTTCTACGATTTGTTAAATGTTGTGCCAACAAATTAGTTTCCACTTACGTAGTCACAAATTGTGTTACAGACAATGAAAACACAGAAATTCCTAAGATTTAAGCAGAAGAGCAATGCCCATCACAAAGGGTAAAATATACTAGATAGTGACAGCTTGAAGAATTAAATTTTTCAGTGATTACTAAATTTAGTGAAGTTGTGTGTCTGCCAGATATATTTTGCTGCATGTTGTTTGTGTTGCCTTTCCCTGGTTATGATCTGCAGTGCTTCTCCTTTTCCTTCATTTGGAATCTTTGTTGTTTTAAGAGGATCTTCCTTGCTGGCCTTTCCCATTTTTCTTTGTTCCATTTTCATTCCCTCCTTTTAATATAGGTTACAATACAGCCTGGGTGTGGCAGATAGGCTGGCTGATGAACATGCTCTTATCGGGGTCTATGCCAACATGCTACAGAACAACCTTCCACGGTTAGTTGAGATTTGGAACATTGTCTGGGCTTAAAGGAACAGTTCAGTGTAAAAATAAATACTGGGTAAACAGACAGGCTGTGCAAAATAAAAACATGTTTTTAATATAGTTAATCAGACAGAAATGTAATCTATAAAGGCTGGAGTGACTGGAATTTTAATATTACTGAGCAGAACACAACTTCCTGCTTTTCAGCTCTCTAAAGGTGGCCATAGACGCAAAGATCCTATCGAACGAATCGACGATTCGTACGATTTTTGGACCGATCGCGCCGGAGCCCATTGCGATCTTATCGTAATCGGATCGTGGAAACCAAGAGAGCTGCAAAGCAGGAAGTAGAGTTGTGGCTAATATGTTAGACATTCAGTCACTCCAGCCTTTATAGATTACATTTTTGGCTAACTATATTGAAAACATTTTTTATTTTGCACAATCTATTTGGCCAGTTTATATTTGTATATTGAACGATTCTTTTAAAATAGAGACTATAATATGACAAGTTCATTTGTCAAGCATAATTAACTGAATGCACTCCCTTTTTTGTTATTGTAGCAGAGAAAAGTTTGCATATCTCATCAGCTAAGGAAAGGCCATACCTACTTTTAATTAGAGTTGACTGTGAAAAAAGTTAACTGTATTTCAATATAAGTTTATATAATTTGGTGAGTCCAAGGAAGCAGATGATTAAGATGATATCTACAAAGCTTAACTAATAAAATATATTTCCTCATTGGTTAAAAATACTTCTGGAGCTCAGGGGTCCTGAAATCCATTAAAACCAATGAACACATTGGCATGGTATGATGAGTTAATAATGCTATTGCTTCCAAGCATATTGACATGCCATATGTGACACCATGCCTTCTTCACACCACACCTTGCTCATGGCATATCAAAATGGATGACTTATTTAAATCTGTATAGGTGCATCCCACGCAAGTAGCAGTGGAATTCTAAAAAAAAAGTTGTATCTTAAACAAAAGTGTCTGTTGCCCTGCTTATGGCACATATGGACTGTATCCAACCATTAGCGCAAACATCAGTGTTTTGGGGCTGATTATTATTTTCCCTACTGCAAACTCAGATTTTCTTAATAAACGCATTTCTTCTTAATAAACTTCATTCATATGTTGCACAATAGGTTTGTGCTTCTAGTATGTAAAGGGGGCCAAGCATTCAGGCCCTTCAGACCACTTTGGCAGCTTATGTGTATGAGGTCCTCTGACAGGCTTGCCCAATGTGGTAGGTTTGATTTTTCTGTTGGATCAAGGGCTGCATCTACGCATTGATTCTGAGGGGAAAGGTCTGCTTGATGGTGTTGACAAAAATGTAATGAATTACCTTGGTTTTATATATATATATATATATATATATATATATATATATATATATAAATATATATACACATCGCCGATTCTGTTGAAGGAGCCGCCTCCTGCAATCCTGCAATCCCGCTCCCCCTTGCTGGCTTACCTGTCAAAAGGGGAGGCAGGAACACAAGTGCGGAGAACACAATTTGAGGCGTCTCAGCTCGCCTCATTGGCGGAGCACCCTGTATATTTATATATATATATATATATATATATATATATATATATATATAAAACAATAATAATTAGTGCACTCAGAATACCTGATTAAAAGCCTAGGTGCAGGAACATGAAGTCATGAATACGAATAAACAAAAAGAGTCCGCACTCATAGGTCTTGTGAAGAAAAAAAGTGAATTTAATCGTAAATTAAATTCACTTTTTTTCTTCACAAGACCTATGAGTGCGGACTCTTTTTGTTTATATATATATAGTCCATATATATGGTTCATATATAGTCCATAGAGATGCCAGCACTCTTGAAAAAATGTAGTTACTTGGCTGGGTGCAGAGCCACAGCTGCGTTATTCCATTCGAATAACACTCAGGTATTAAAGAACAAAAAATATATTTGAATTTATAATTATATTATATATATTATATTTTTATAATTAGATTTTTTTTAAATAAACGTAATGCAATATATATATATATATATATATATATATATATATATATATATATATATATTTCATAGCAAAGCAAGAGGTAGCTATTGTAATAATTATATGTTATTTATTATTACTAATTTTGATTTGTTTGTTGTTGGTTTTGTTTAAAGTGATATTTAAATTTTGAAAAGGATTGGGGGTTTGGTTTTTTTTTGAGACATTGTATTGTATGTATACTTTATATATGAATGTATGTCAGTTGCTCTTCTGACATGTCACCGATTTGCTGGTTGATATCAATCATTCATGGGTAGAGATTCCATCAATCATTTATAAGCTTGTTTATCTGACATTAACCTTCTTTGCATTATTTAGAAGAATAGAAGTTCATGCCACTAAATTTCCAAAATTTTCGTTATACCAGGGAATTCCTAATGCTGGCATAATTTTCATGGTAAATTCGATATATATATATATATATATATATATATATCATACCTCCCAACATTTTGGAAGTAAAAAGAGGGACAAAATTTTTTTTCCCGCACGTAGCGCAGCAAATTTTTTGACCACACCCCTTTCTGTGACCACACCCCCTAATTACCATGTTTGTTTTACAAACTTTGGGAGGTTATGAAAGTTTGAAAATATTTCTCCTTATCTAAACTGTGTTTTTGTGTCTCAAAATTGTTACACAGTATCTTATTTGCACCTGTTAGCTGTTCTGGGCTCTCTGCTAAAAGCCAATTAAGTGAGAAACTTTGTTTCTTTTTCTGGCTGTTCAGTGCAGACAAAAGAGGGACTTTCCAGTACAAATGAGGGACTGCCGGATGAGCTGTCAAAAGAGGGACTGTCCCTCCAAAAAAGGGACAGTTGGGAGGTATGATATATATATATATATATATATATATATATACAGTATAATATCACATATATCATATCACATTGAAGCTGGAAGCAGTGTTCGTGTAGCCCTTTCTGTTTTCTCTGAATCTTAAAGGGATTATATTGTGATTTTTATGGTGTAGGTTTTATTCGTAAATTACACTGTTTACACTGTAAATAATTCACTCTACCATATAAAATGTCATTCCTAACTTAACTAGTGTATTTTTATAGTTGTAATGTTGGTGTGTAGGTGCCATCTCAGGTATTTTTGCCTGCTCATGTGCTTTCAGAGAGCCATCACTTTAGGATGGAACTGCTTTCTGGCAAGTTGTTGTTTCTCCTACTAAATGTAACTGAATGATTTGCAGTGGGACCTGGATTTTTATTATTAAGTGCTGTTCTTATATCTACCAGGATGCTGTTATCTGGTTATCTTCTCATTGCCTTGCTGATGGGCTGCTGGGAGGAAAGGGAGGGGGGCGCTATTACTCCAAATTGCAATGCAGCAGTAAAGATGACTGGGGTTTATCAGAGCACAAGTCACATGACTGGGGAAGCTGGGAAACTGACAATATGGCTAGCCCCATGTCATATTTGAAAATTCAATTTGTTTTTGTACACTGAAAAGCTTCTTATCACATCTTCTTTCACTGGGCCAAAAACAGTTTTTGTGTGTAGCCAGAGTGCTGACTGGATTGGCCAGCTCAACAGCTCAAAAAAAATATATCACTATATACATTCCCATACACTGAAGAAATCAAACATCACACAAGGACAGCTTGCACCAAGGAGTTAAATTTGGGAGAGTTGTGAGAGTTACAGCTATAAGTATTAATGAAGTAAAACCCTCTCTAGAATATCGAATGATGTTTTGGTCTTTAGTTTATAAAGATATTCTAGGAACTAAACTGAGTCCATAAATGGGTATAGAATATTAAGACACCACTTGAAATCTAAAGGTTAATTATTTCTTAGTAAGTATGTGAACACATTTTTTAAAGTGAAAAATATTTGGTATTGTCTGGAATGGATTGTTGTATTAGCACACAGATTCTTAATGTGAGGGTTGCCAATTTACTGAAAAATGTACCAGCCTGGGGGTACTGGTGTGGGGAGCACCATAACACCATCTTGCATCCAGTCTCTAAATGTGGCTTTACATTTTTTTTAAATGTGACTGGCATGACTTTTTCAAGCTCAATAACTACGTTCCTAATTTATTAAGATAATACATTGGCATAGTAGGCTGAGAGACATCAGCATAAGGACAACACTGCATTTCCCCCCATTTTTGTAACATACAAGGCAAACACCCCAAATAATAGTGCAAAGTACCAGTTTACTGAGATAAAGGATTCTGACTGCACATACAGTATGTATTAGCTTTGGTTTAAAACCTCTCCCAGCAAATTGGTTTAATAACAATAAATAGTGAGTATTTACCTTTATCCTTTGGAAAACATTGAAACACAGTGAAATGAATCATTCTTCTTTCTTTTCTACAAAGAAATAAGTAAATAATAGTGGTGCAATGATGACACCAATGATGGTGTAATGGTCTTCATAGAATTCCTAATGGTGTCCTCAATATTTGCTGTGCACACTGGTGGCTGGAGAGCATTAAGGGCAGATTCGGGGAGATTAGACGCCCGACAACAAATCTCCTCTACTTCGGGGCGATTAATCTCCCCGAACTGTCTTCCCCTGCCTTCCACTGCCTAGAATGAAAATCGCCGGCAGGAAGGCACTTGGAGCACTTTGTTTTCCGAAGTCGCCCGAAGTTTCCTTAAGAGGCAACTTCAGGCGACTTCGGAAAACGAGCACTTTGTTTTCCGAAGTCGCCCGAAGTTTCCTTAAGAGGCAACTTCAGGCGACTTCGGAAAACGAAATGATCCGAGTTCCTTCCCATCGGGGATTTTCATTCTAGCCAGCAGAAGGCAGTTCGGGGAGATTAGTCACCCCTAAGAAAAGGAGATTTTTCATCGGGCGACTAATCTCCCCGAATCTGTCTGCCCTTAGAGAAATTAGATTATAAATCTCTTGGGCAAGGATCTCTTTGAATGATTATATGTGCACAACTGTGTAATCTATGCTATATAGATGAAGAAAAATAATATGGAAATATTGTTGGGAAAATGTAGTTATATACAGTATGTCATTTTGTCTAGACCCTCTTTTTCAGCCACAGGCAGAAAAGGCTGCACAGTTGGTCTAGGACTTATTATGGTGGATTCCAATTAACTGCTAACACATCAAAGGAATGCAAGTTTCTATGTTTGCTTCATGACAATTTCATGGCTCCAATGTAAATATATTCTTGGTTCTTATAATAATAGGGAAATATTGTGCTCTAAGGAAGCAGCAAATATACTGTAGTTTGGAAAATGTAGTTTTATTTGTCATTGTTTTCTAGACGCCACTTTTTACATTGACACAAGCTAGTGCTAATAAAGAGGCTCGTCTCCAGTCACAGGCAGAAAAGGTTGCACAGTTGGATTAGGACTTATTATGGTGAATTTTAATTATCTGCTAACACATCAAAGGAATGCAAGTTTCTACGTTTGCTTCATGACAATTTCATGGCTCCAATGGAAAAATGTTTTTGGTTCTTATTTTTTTGAATGTAGTATAGAATTAGTTAAATATATAAACATGTATGGAGAGATACATTTATATTGGGTACATTTTATATCTTAGGGAAAAAAGTAGAACACTGTTGCTTCCGTCTTTCCCTGGTGCTGCTGCACAAGGTAGGGGTGTTCATTGGAACACCTACAGCTGGTCTATTAAATTCACAAACTACAGTAAATGACAAGGACATAAACACACACTATGGCTTATAACACGTACTACTTTATTAAACAAAATGGTTACAGACAAACAGTCCTAAACAATACACACAGTGCTGAGTCTGTTAAAGTGATTTAAACAGTGAAACACTTAGGGTTTTTTTTTTACTTAGGTTCAAGTTGTGTATTCCATGAAAATTCTAAAATTCTAGTTTTTGAGGTTATTTTTTTTTTTTTTTTTTTTGGTTTAAAAGAAAACTTGAATTTTTCAGGTTTTATGATACCACGACCCTGGAAATAGCTTGAATCTGACAATACGCCATCTAAAACCTGTCGAGGTCATGTAGAAGTTAATGGCAGAGGTCCTTTGAATCATTTGAAGTTAATAGCCTTCGTGATGTTGGAAGGTTTTTTAAGGGTTTTTCCCGAAAACTCAATCAATTTGAACGATTCAAGGTTTTTTTTGAAACTCGAACTCGATGATTCGCGTTTTTTCTTAAATAAAAAAAACATTTGAGTTGTGAGTTCATTCAAGGTATAAAAAACATTCGACCTTTGATAAATAACCCCCTTATACTTAGCTTTGTTTTGAAAGGGAAGTAGTAGTAGTGGTTCCTGAAGAGGTGCAGTCTTTGCATGAAAGTAGAATCTCTGGGCCTCTGGTTCCTTCTGGCCACCTTCCATGCAAAATTACTTGTCCAGGCACTTTAAATTCTTACATGAGATTCTCCTGAGCAGTCCTGTGCAAGCTCATTGCGTGGGTATCCTGTACCAATCAAATTTCACAACCAAAACAAGCTAATTCCACCTGTATGTAGGGACCCATACAAGAAACTGCAACTTTCTGTATGATCCTAGGACAAACTCCCCCACTCAGATAGTGGGAAAAAAGTTCTTAAAACAGGTTTGGGTAGGGTACAGTATCTTTTGTTTACTACAGACAGGGACACGAGCTGTTGTCCACTGTTTACAGAAAAAAACAAACCTTGCCTAGTTTCTGTTGGTTTGTAATTAAATGCCTGTAGGTTGCTGTTTGAGCAATATTTAATTTAACGTGTGTTAAAGGCTACTTTTGCAGTATTCATATAATTCCAGAAACATCATATTTTCATTGCAGTACAGCCACATACTGCAAGATTGGTGTACAGCATTAGAGGTGTTTTTCAGGCCACTTACTGTTTCTACTGCCTGCCTCCAAAATGGGGCCCATTTATGATGCTGTGTAAAACTAGCACCTCCGTATAAAATAAATGGTGAATTTATCATGGTGAGTGCAAAACAAATGTATCCGTTTGTGTGCAGAACAGGAAGACCGCAAAACTTCCTTTTTAAAGACAGGATTTCTCACCAAGTTTAGACTAGAAAGAACATTTATATGGTTTTTTCAACACCTACATGCTTTAATTCTGCTGATTATTCAGTAGATGGGTGTTCTAGGAATCTGCCTACAGAGTAATGGCCATGTTTTTAAGGAGGCCAAGTATGCGTTTACTTTGTAACAAAATATGTTCACTTATAGAAATAGAGTAAGAATTATTTTTATTTCTTATACAATTCTATGAACAGAATGCTGGACAGTCCAAGCCGACTGGATGAAGAACACAGACTGATCGCCAGATATGCAGCAAGGCTGGCAGCAGAAAACTCTTCGTCAGTAAGTGCAACGTTGCATAAACAGATATTGCCATTGACCTTTATGTAGCTAAGGTGTATATATATATATATATATATATATATATATATATATATATATATATATATATATATATATAGTGCTATAGTAAACTGACTTGTGCTAGCAGTTTAGCTACTTTCCTTGGTGGGCTGAGACCACCGATGAGCTCTCTTTCTCAGGGGTAAGCCCTCGCAGCGGGTGGAGGCAAGGGTGTAGTGTAACTGTAACCTGATGCGATAGCACAATGATGGGCGCCAGTAGTTCTTTAACAGTTGAACAAAGAACAGTATTTATTGAACAATAGCACAGAGATCATTTAGCACATTGATCCACAATGGAGTATAGAACATACACAGCAGCATAAAGGAAGCATATACTCACAGCACGTATAGGCTGAATCCCCACAGGCCAGGGAATATACAGCAGAGAGTAAGTTGACAGCATGTGATGGGTATTGCCCAGTTTTCATGATATCTTCCAGTGGCAGACTAGGGGAACTCCTGACATCCCTATCTCAACACTTGGTTCCCTACTCTGGGTCAGTAATACCCTGGGATCTTAATCCCTCTAATCTCCTTGGAGGAGCCTTGAGCTGCTCAACTAATTAACCTTTCTATCACTCCTAGAGTGATCTATAAAATGAGTATAGCTGTCTAATTACTAGAGCCAAGGCGCCTAGGGTCAGCACTACCCATTCCCTTCCAGCCTGCTTGGTTGGGCTAAAGCAATGGACCCAGAGCACATGGTTCCTAAACCTTTTATACTCTGGCACAGTGCCATCTGGTGTACACTGTGTGAACTGCAGGGGTTACATAAACACAAGGTCCCCATAAGGGCCCACTGTGGTGTCCATATTACTAGGGATGTGCCTGACTGTAAAGTGTAAGGGTGTCTAAGATTTTCACATCTATCTATCTATCTATCTATATATATATATATATATATATATATATATATATATATATATATATATATATATATATATATATATATACCATTTGGTATAGATAAATTGAAGTGAAGGAAAATAATCCCTTGTTGCCATATATGTGAATTAAAGTCCAAAATTAATCCACCTATTTCCCATTATTTTATACCAGTCTAGACCTGGTGGTGAAGCCAATCAGAGTAGGTGAACATTTTAATTCACAATCACAGAATATGCAAGGCTGGTTAAAGAATGTTCTTTCAAACTCTCCATGAAATCATAGATATAGAAGAACTAGCTCTGTTTTTATTTCACTTTCTTTATACTTGCAGTTTCTCTATTAATATTGCTGGTTATTTATTTTGGATTTCATTTTGGTTAGTGTTTGTGCTGACAAACATACAAAGTTCTTATTGCACAAGTACACTCCATTTATACAACCTAAGGTTTTGTTGCTATATCCATAGCCCTCCAGTCCCTCTCAATTCCAGTAGCATGTTGGTACAGATCAGCTCCAGGATAGTGTACCTCTTCTTTCCAATGATGTTGAGGCATTCTAACATGTTTTACTAATTATGACTTCTTTAGGGGAGCTTCTTCAATAGGACAATTTTATACATAGAATAAACTCCTAAAGTAAAAAATGGTTTATGGTAGTTTCTCACTTTTACAAATCAGAATACAGCTTTGTAGTGCAAAAGGGTTGAAGTATCTAGCTGTTTGATTTGTATAATTGGAGAATAAAACAGGTTTGTATGTTAATATGAAGGAAAATCTTGGGACTACCCAAGAACCCAGAAACGGATTTGCAGCTAAGGATGGTCCCGTGGGTAGAAGAGAGTAGCACTGCTTGTAAATGATACTGAAGAATTAGATATTTTTCCATACAGGCCGATGTCTCCAAATAACTTCTGTGTTGCTCTAGATTTACCACCTGAAAGGTTACATCTCTAAACACCTGACTTGTTTGTTGTGTTGCAGCAGGTTCAGCAGAGAGGAGGATCTGATATTTCCTTTACTATTGATGCAAATAAGCAACAACGACAACTCATTGCAGAGCTTGAAAACAAGAATAGGTACTGACTATATATGGTTCATGTAGTTTATTTTGAGTTTATGTATTTTCATTTAATTACTTTACAGCTTTACAGCTTTCCTGTTTGTATGGTGGAATGTCCCTTTCCACAGTATGAATCAAAGTATGGCAGAGCAAACAAAATCATAGAATTTGGTTTAAAAATTGTATTAAAAATTCTGAATCGACCAGTACAAACTCCCTTAGAAGCTGGAAACCTAATAAGCTGGCCATAGACAGAAAGATTTTGCTGCAATATCGAACGAACGATCGTACGTCCTCATCTTCTGACCTGCCACTAACCATTCAGATCAAACAAAGCAGTAAAGAACAGATCAGCCGATGTTCTGCCCCACAGCAATCGTAGGAAAGTTTTTGTCCGACAAAGCTCACAGTCAGTCAGTCTCCCACTGAAGATCATGAGATCGGCAATACATGCAGAGATATGATGTATTTATGACAGCCGACAGAAATCTTTTAACCTGTCCGATCGATCCTGAACGACCGATCGGCATGACGATCAATGTCGGGACATTCATTCATGATCCAAAAATCATATGTATCAAGGATTCGTACGATCGGATCTTTGCATCTATGTCTAGCTTAAGAGTTCCCTTTTGCCTAATCCTAGTACTCGCCTGATCCCTTATAGCATTTTGAGGAACTACTCAACTGAACAGTAAACTGTATTCCCTCCTGATCTTAATTATTTGATTATGATTGTCATAATCTCTGATTAGTAGAGAGATAGAAATAAAATCATTTTGAATAAGCTTTATCCAGAAATGCCATAACAACAATCGTCTTTAAATTTCATCTATATTAATCACAGTATTGATATTTCTATCCAAAACTGAACATGTGCCTTCCTCCTTATAAATACTTTATACAATAGTGATGTGAATAGTGATGACCCGACTCGACCCTAACCCACCCAAACCTGCCTCCTCATATATATATATATATATATATATATATATATATATATAGACATATATATATATATATATATAGACCCAGGTTGCAGTGTAAGAGAGAGCAGGAAGAAGAGATCAACTCCAAACCCGCCTGTGACCCTCAAAGGTTGTGCTGAGGTCTGGCCGAACCAACCGTATACCTGTGGGTCCCGCGGGTACTGAGGCAGCCCATACATTACTAGTATACAATACTGAATTATAGTTTCGTAACAGCACCTTATCTACCCTTCATTAGCTAGCCACTATGTTTAGGAGAGATATGTTGTTTCACACTAACAATTTCCGTAGTGAAATGATAAATTCATTGCTGGTTTGCCTTTCCCCATTAGGCTTTTTTTGTTATCCCACTAGCCACTATTTTTGAGCCTACAAAAGATAATGTGTTATTGCCCTCTACCCAGGGAAATCTTGCAGGAAATCCAGCGTTTGCGAATTGAACATGAACAGGCATCACAGCCCACGCCGGACAAAGCACAACAGAATCCCACCCTCCTTGCTGAACTTCGACTCCTCAGGTACCAGCTTAATAAGTCTTAGAGGCAAATTTATTATGCTGTGTAAAACAAAATTAGCCCAAAAAAATGGTGTAAAAGCTGTGTAAAATAAATGAGGACTTTATCAATGTGTGTTTCACCCCATGTGGTGTCTGTATAGTGCTTACAAGGAGCGGTAACTGTCTGAAAGGCTGCTGTGTTTCCATGGAATATGATACTTTACAACCAGTTAAAAAACTGCAGCTAAAATCTGCAATTTCCAAATATTAAAGTGTTTTGTAACATTTATAATTTTAAAATATTCAAGACTTCGCTGATATATAAAGGGAAATGAAAGCTTAATAAAGAATTAGGGTACAGGGATTAGCAGTTAATTAACATTCACATTACATGGTAGCTCTGAAACCAGTGCAGTTTGTATCAGAATATAGCAATCAGCCCTGTCACATCAGCTTCTATTACAGACAAATCTCATTTTCTGCGTGATGATTTATGATGACCCTTGAGCTTAGCTTCTTAAAGCTTCCCAGAGCACACTGAGCATTGACACTCCTAACAAAATCCAAGTTTGTGAGTTCTTGTGACAACTTTCAAAGCCTGGAACATTATATGGAGATGCTGAAACTTTTAGGTGGTGCATAGCAAGTTGAGAAACTAGTCTTAGACAGCAGTCACCTGCAAGTTACCAGGGGCAGCAAAAATATTTATATATATTTATATTGGAACTTCAGCTTATCTAGTGCATATAATGCTATTGTGCTCTCTGCACTAGCAATGAGGCCCTCCCATGACCCAGTCCGATGCATAAAAACTAAGAAATGGGGGACAAGGAGGTGCAGCATCAACTTGGCCACCTCAAGGGGATTCTAAGCCATGAGCTGCCGTGTCCATCTGAATGTAGCACAACCATAAAGGTACAATGTAGGACATTGCTTCTTGGCCAACAATTTAACAGACAAAATAGGATTGGAGGGCCCTTATAATCTAAAGAACCTTTCACTGGTCTGTAATGGGATACAGGCTTAATGCAACAGCAACTTCTTTAACAAAAATATATTACCTTACTGTTATGAAAATCAACACAACCTTGATACTGGAAGATAGGAAATAAGCAACAATTTTTGGGGCTTATTTTTTAACATTGTTGCAGTTACCAGAAGCAACCAATCAGCAATTAGTTTTAGAATACAAACATAAGCATGTGAAATAAAAGTAGAAATCTGATTGGATGTTATGGGTAATTTGGAAATCAGCCCATTTCTTTATTTGGTAAGAAACTGCTCTGAAATGCTCTTACTGGAGGCCGGCATCCAGTGGATATGTATGACTAAAGTATTGAAGGTTGTGGATAAAGGCACACAAACACAGATACTGTGCTGATATACTTCATAAAGAACCATTGCGCAAAACATGTTGTGTGAATAAACCTTGCAGCACAGTATCTGCGCTAGTGTGCCTGTATTCACAATCTTCACTACTTTAATTATATTATATATATCTTCTTTAGGGACAGAAGTAGTGGGACAGGTTCAAGATGAAAAACTGGTCCGACTTCTTTTACTGGATGTACTGCATATGGCCCCCGGCTTTCCCATAGGCTCTACACAGGCCTTTGCCTGGTATAACTTTAATGTAATCCCACCTGTTGATATTCAAATAAATAAACCACTACAGAAAAAAAGTTGGACAGTACAATTTTAAATAGATATCCTCGCCGCAAGCAGAGCAAATGATTACATCAATTCCAGTGATAATAAACAAACTGGCTCTTCTCACCCATCAGACAACGCAAAGATGAACTTGAGCAGAGGATGTCTGCCTTGCAGGAGAGCAGGAGGGAGTTGATGGTGCAGCTTGAAGGACTTATGAAACTTCTAAAGGTAAGAGGCATAGAAAAGCATCAGTGAGATTTGACCATACACAGGTGTAGCCAGACAGCACAATATAAGACCATCTGGCCAATAGAACTACAACAAAGCTGGCCTTTATAAGGCAAGTATTAAATTACAGGTCTATATTACAGTTCAAATAGGTGTAATAGATGCACCTGCTGTTCTCCTTTCACATGGCTTATTTCTGTGGGAAAATGACATGGCTGTATGTTGCAAATGCTTGAATTAAGCCTGCTTGCAGTCTGCAACCTATTATCTATGTACTGTAGGCTTTCAGTCTAAGCTGGAGGTGAGCCATCTTATTATTATTACTATTAATACATTAAATGCTTGAGTTTGACCTATTTTTAAAGAATATCTTGATCTAGGTTTGGGTATTTTTTTGCACCAGGGCTTAAGCCCTTGGACCTAAGGAGGACATAGCATAAACACTGGAGGAGAGTGTCAATTAACTTTGCAGAGGCTAACAATAAAGGACTTTTTATTGGAGATCTATTAATTATATATAAAATGTAGCAGTGGATCTTTTCTTGGGAAGGCAAACCCTCGTGGGCATGAAAAAGTAACAGGGATGTAAACTCAAATATAGAACTTTTTATTAAACATAAATTACACATTTTCAGTGATTGTTTAGTTGCTTGTAAATGCACTCGCTATTGAATGCAGCATATGTATGTTCTTCATTTTTGGTTGGAGCAGAGCTGACTACTGCAACCATTTTTCAATAGTACATATTGTAAAAACCAGCAGTGCAGACAAAAGACAGACCGATACCAATTTCAAAAGCAATGACTTTTTCAAATATACTAATCACTGAATTTTGTAATTACTTGGCACAGGTATGGGACCTGTTATCCAGAATGCTCAGGACCTGGGGGTTTTCAGATAACGGATCTTAATACATTAAGTCAGTGTTCCCCAACTAGTAGCTTGTGAGTAACATGTTGCTCTCCAACCCCTTGGATGTGGCTCTGAGTGTCCTCAAAGCAGTTGCTTATTTTTGAATTCCAGGCTTGGAAGTGACTTTTAATTGCATAAAACTAAGTATATTGCCAAGTAGAGTCTCCTGTAGGCTGCCAGTCCACATAGGGGCTACCAAATAGCCAATCACAGCCCTTATTTGGCATCCAAGGTAGTTTATCATGCTTGTGTTGCTCTCCAACTCTTTTTACATTTGAATGTGGCTCACAAGTAAAAAAAGGTTGGGGACCCCTGCCTTAAGTCTACTAGAAAACATTAAATAAACCCAATAGGCTGGTTTTGCTTCCAATAAGGAATAATTATATCTTAGTTTGGATCAAGTACTATGTACTGTTTTATTATTACAGAGAGAAAGGAAATCATTTTCATAAATTTGGATTATTTTGATAAAATGGAGTCTATGGGAGACAGCCTTTCCGTAATCCAGAACTTTCTGGATAACCGGCTTGTAGATAATGAATCCCATATCTGTATTACATTTGCTGTTATTTATATTTGGCTTAATAACAACCCCTATAAGCATTTTACTTTAGAAAAATAGTGCACTGTACAGAGGCAAATGTAATGTTCCATAAACAGGACTTTAGGACATTTATAGGGACATAGCTTTGTGGAGGCAGTTAGGAGGGGTCCTGCTACAAAATATAGTACGAAGGTTCCTTTGTGTCCATGAGAAATAATTTATTGAAACAGAATTCAGGATCAATTGTATACAGTATGTGTTATTTAGTTAATGTGTGCTACTAAATATTTTTGCAGGAGCAAGAGCTGCGACAGGAAGTAAGTTCTGATTTCATGAGATTTCTGTAACTAACCCTTGCAGTGACCATGACGTGAGAGACTTGACATGCATTGGTTGGAAATGTTGGCATGCATTGAAATAAGAAAATAACCACAAACAAATCCGATTAGCCTAATGCACTGAATACTGAATATAGTTTTCATTTATGTGGCAACATTTTTGTAAGGCAACTAAGCCGCCTCATTGCATGTTACCCACAGCTTCTGTTGCTTTGTAGTATTTCTGATATTTTACCTACCGAAAACAGTATAAAAATAAACCCCAATCAGTTTTTGGAATGCAGTCAAATTTAAAGGTCTTGTTGCTTTTGATTTGGGCAATTGGTAGTGTAATATATTTTATAGCTTCCAATAGCTTTGCTAATGCAACATTATAGTATATTTGTATTTGCCAACCCCTGGCCAGCAGACCTTTAGGTTTTTGCTTTCAGAGGATTGAAAGGTGAACAGAGCCGCCCATGAAACTCAAATAAGCTATTTTTTGGTCCTATATTTTTAGTTGTGCCTTAATTGTGACAAGTATTTTATTATAACTCCTAGGAGTGTCCAGGATACTGGGTCGCTGGTAAATAAACTGAAATGCTTTTCCTGCCGGCCTACCATGCAATGTATTCTACTAGCAGTGTTCAGGATTTGTAAGCCCCCTACCATCACTTCCAAACAGACACAATTTGTGCTCAGAATTTCATACTTTAGGGAAGGTGGTAGTTATAGGAACTCTTTGTGGGTGGTTACTAAACTAGACCACAGGGCTGACAGCATAGCATACCTGTGTTGCACCTGAGCCCACGAAATAGGACTTGTGCTGCAAATATATTTTTTTCTGTTCTATTTATAAATATCTGATCTGTGTTAATATTTGTTGTGCTAAACAGAGAAGTGAAATTGAAAACACTTTGTTTTACTTTAAATCCCACTCCCTTGTTTCCAGAGCATTTGAGTAAAGGACTGATGTTTTGTCACACCTGACAAATGAAACAAATTCTACTGGGCCTTTGTGTCCATGCATAGCTCTGAATGTAGCATGGTATCTGTTCCATGTCCATTAACTACTGAAGGGATAGTAAAAACACAGTAAAAAAAAACACTATTTGTGTGTGTCTGAAAATGTGATGTGAATGAAACAGTACCACCAAAAAAGGAAAGTATTTTAAAGGAATGACAGTATAATATACTGCTGCCCTCATCTAGTAAAAGTGGTGTGTTTGCTATAGAAACACAACCACAGTTTATACTGTATTAACAAGCTGCTGTGTAGCCATGGGGGCAGCCATTAAGCACAGGAAACACAGTAGTTAACAGATAAGTTCTGAAGAATTATTTTGCATACTACAGAGTTTATTATCTACTGTATATCCTGTGCCTTTTCTCCTTTTCAGCTTTGAATGGCTGCTCTGATTACTACACAGCAGCTTGTTTATATGAACGATTGTAGTCTTTCTGAAGCAAACACAAGTTGTACCAGTGCAGGGCAACAGTACATTATATTTTCATTACTTTAAAACACTTTTATTTTTTGGTGTTACTATTCCTTTAAGCATAGTAAAATGTTGTTGGGGTACAAAAGCTTTAAATTAAATATGTTTTAAAAATATGTTGCTGAATTTACTCCTAGTATAAGTTTCTATATAGTATATTATCAATATTAATAATATTATATTAATAATATATCAATATTAATAATATACCTCAACCCACTTACTAGGGTTTCTGGTTCTTTTGAGCAAGCAGACAATGAATCCACACCAATGAGAGTATAATAAAGTGATGTATTGTAAAATAAATCAATTGATTGTTCTACATAAATCATTACACTAAGACGAAACAAAAATTACATTATTTACAGTTACACATTACACAAGTCTACATTGTTGTTACCAAAAAGTAGGGGAATAGAGTTCAGCTTCATCTCTGCCTTCCCCTCTGGTCTTCATTCCTCACATGTCTTGTCCCAGGCTCCTCTGGCTTCTCCAGCTCTCTAGCTGCCTCCTCTCAGCTGCCCAGCTCCCCTCTCTACTGCCCCGCTCCTTCACATGTTGTCTTGTCCCAGGCTCCTCTGGCTTCTCCAGCTCTCTAGCTGCCTCCTCTCAGCTGCCCAGCTCCCCTCTCTACTGCCCAGCTCCTTCACATGTTGTCTAGTGTTCTTTTATCCTGGGTTCTCACCTGCCCCCACAGAAACCCTCCCAACTGCCAAGATGCTGTGATAAACCCCCAACTTGCCTACATCTTGTTGAGCAAGTTTTCTCACATACACAACCAGTTTTATGGTCCCCACAGCAGACATAGGCCTTAGTAATCACAGGAAAACCTTTGTTATGATAATCAGGGCTTCATGTAAGTTCCCTGAACAACAGCTTTCATATTAAATAACTAAATCAAGATGGCAATTTCTTACAATCCCCACCTAGAGGGCGAAGGACTTCACAAGGAAAGAGCCCTCTAAATTAACAAAAATCATAACATTGCCAATGCATTGACACCCATTAATACACTGTTACTGTATGTAGTGGAGCTGAAAGTGATAGGATTATTGAGACCCAAATGATGTAACACTCACACATATTTTAAATTTGGGGTACTGTGAGTTGAATTTTAAAACCTAATTACATAAACACTCACAGTTGTTCATATTCATAATCTATAACCCTTCAGCCAGTTATGAGCCCACACCCCAACTTTTAGAGGTTTAGTATCCAGCTTATTGCGCTGCTTTGTCTGTGCCCCACTTACCACCTGACCCTGCTCCACCCAGGTCTGGGCTGGATCCCATCTTAGGCCTCTACTTTTAACAAACCATGGTATTTGCACTTTGGTGTTTGCAACACCCAACACATTTCTGCTTTCCACAGTTTTCATATTAAAGAGACCACACAGGGAAAACATTTTATTTTAGGGTAGGGTGTAAATGTCTGTGGCACATTTTATTAATCAGCATAGCTGGAAAGAGCACCTCAATTCAGCAATAGGTGTGTATGTAATACCAATACTGGCCTCAGGAAATTCAGAAGATACACTACACTAAAGTGTGCAGCATTATCTTGGCCAAATCACTAGTGAGATGTTTCTCGCCTTTGTCTCAGTATTTCCATATCAGTTTCATGCCTGATTATCACAACCCAACAAAACAGAAATTAGCATTACTATCAGAAGAGAGATCATTTGGGACAGACCCCACACAAGAGTTATTTAACAACCAAAGAACAACACAAGAAGTAAACAGCTGTCTCTCGCAGATCTGTTATGTAAATAACCCCATGCATATCAATGTAACATTTGCATTTGCTGAAGGCTCTGGTAACTTTTAACATGTAGACTGTATATTGGAGTGTTGTCACCCCACCTTGACAACTGTAAATTTTACACAATGCAGAAACAAACAATAACAGACACACTTTGGAAAAAAGTCAAAAGAAAAAAAATATATAGAGTGAATACTGCTTTGAATGGGAAACACATATTGATGTTATCAAGCAGCATGCAGTCTATGTAAAAAAAATGTTCATAACCTGTTGCTGCTGAAACAAGAGTAAAACAAAAATGTCACTCAGGCAAAAATACACCAAAAATAAAAATTCAAAATATGCCTCAGTGCTTTTTACTCTTCTGTAGACTAAAGCAGCAACCATTTTCAAAACTCCACAGTGCAGGCAATTCTAACTATTAAAACCAAAAATATTTTAGAATTTGTTAAACCTGACTGTACCATATCAATTTAGAGGCTTTTCCTTAAGTACAAAAAGTAAAAAAAAAAAACAAATAGATAAGGTCCTCTATAACTCTTTTTTTTTTTCAGGAGATAAAAGGGGGAAGGGAATTGTTTGGAAATTCTTCTTTTTGTGATCTGCCATCCTGTTACCTGGAAAACAAACTCATCGAAGACATTAGCACCGATTTACATCATCTTTTGTTCTTTTCATTTTAGCAATCTCTATCTTGAGACTCTTCAATTCATTGTTAAATTTTCCCCATTCATTTTTCAGACTTGAGTTCTCTTCACTCAGCCTTTCATTTTGAGTTTTAAGAACATGGTAAGGAATCCATGTATTCCAACTCTTGCTTTTATTTTGGAATCCCCACCTAGAGGACTTCCAGCTTTCATTTCTATTGTACATATTCTTATGATTGTACGTGTTGTTAAAATTCATGGTACAATTTCTTGCTATGTGCCCAACTTTGGAACACGCATAGCATCTAAACACTTTCTTTTGTGTACACTTTTTATCTGTACTGTACACACTTTGTTTCTCAGGGGTAGTAGCCTTTATGGCAAACACCCTTTCACTGCCAGGCTGCTTCCCGGGTTGAATAGGTTTGTAAACCTGGGCTTTAGGAACATCCTGCTTTTGTCCCACAGTCCTATTTTCTGTACATTTCAATGTCACTATAGGAGGCTTGGCCTGTCTATAACAATCCACATTTAGCATTTTACTTTTGACTGGTAATTCACAATTCATATTGCTGTCTTTTATGCATTTCACATCAGTCACATTTCTATCATTTTTAGCAGTGTTCTCTACTTTAACTGCAGAAACTGCACAATCTCTTGCTCCCAACTGAGCCTTTAACTGTTTAAACTCAGATTTGCAATTTGAATGATCAGCCCCTGCTTTTCTGAAGGTTTCAACCAAACTTTCTGCATCCCTCAGCCTTTGTTTGAGCTGCTCATTCTCTATGCAAACCTGCTTGTACTCTGCAGCTGTTTGCTGGTTGCTAACATTAATAGCAGCAGCATTTTCTACAGAAAATTTTAGAGAATCTACTAACAAATTTAAACAATGAACGTTTTCTTCAAGATTCCCTTTTTGCACATATAACATTTTATACTGTTCTGCTATCCAACAGGCAGCATAAACCAGTGCACCTTTACCCTTTGATTTAGACAGAGATTTGTCATGAATTGCCCTGGCCACATAATCTTGAGCCTTAGCCCATGGATCTGGAGATCCTTGCATACATTTAACAATCTGTCCTGAGCATTTGACCACGGCCATCTTTTTAGCTAAAACCTCCATGATTATTTTAACAACAATTAAAACAATACAAAACAATCAATTAATTTACTATACAATATTACACACTCATAAATATGGATTAAATGCCATGCATTGAACTCCTACACTGGCTCGCCATTTATAAGTTTCTATATTATATATTATCAATATTAATAATATTATATTAATAATATATCAATATTAATAATATACCTCAACCCACTTACTAGGGTTTCTGGTTCTTTTGAGCAAGCAGACAATGAATCCACACCAATGAGAGTATAATAAAGTGATGTATTGTAAAATAAATCAATTGATTGTTCTACATAAATCATTACACTAAGACGAAACAAAAATTACATTATTTACAGTTACACATTACACAAGTCTACATTGTTGTTACCAAAAAGTAGGGGAATAGAGTTCAGCTTCATCTCTGCCTTCCCCTCTGGTCTTCATTCCTCACATGTCTTGTCCCAGGCTCCTCTGGCTTCTCCAGCTCTCTAGCTGCCTCCTCTCAGCTGCCCAGCTCCCCTCTCTACTGCCCCGCTCCTTCACATGTTGTCTTGTCCCAGGCTCCTCTGGCTTCTCCAGCTCTCTAGCTGCCTCCTCTCAGCTGCCCAGCTCCCCTCTCTACTGCCCAGCTCCTTCACATGTTGTCTAGTGTTCTTTTATCCTGGGTTCTCACCTGCCCCCACAGAAACCCTCCCAACTGCCAAGATGCTGTGATAAACCCCCAACTTGCCTACATCTTGTTGAGCAAGTTTTCTCACATACACAACCAGTTTTATGGTCCCCACAGCAGACATAGGCCTTAGTAATCACAGGAAAACCTTTGTTATGATAATCAGGGCTTCATGTAAGTTCCCTGAACAACAGCTTTCATATTAAATAACTAAATCAAGATGGCAATTTCTTACACTAGTTTATTATTCTTTATAGATTACTAAACATAAAATATATTGTTATGTAAGGTGCAGAACTAGATGTTCTTGTAGCATCAGAAATAATCTGAAGGCTCTATTGCAAGATACTAACAGAATACAAACTACAAACAGCTGGATCTGAAGCCTTGTACTTGTCTACTCTGTGACTGAAGCTAATTCTTTTTGGTTGGCTCTTACAGCCGTAAACTTGTCTTTAACAAATGTGTTCTTCTCAGACCTTTTGTGAGCCCCTGTTGCATTTTCTTATGCAATTTTATGTTCTGTTATATGTGTGATAGGTGTTTCCAGTGTTCCCTCTAAGCCATGAGTTTCTGTAAAAACAGGTGTACACTCAAATTTTGAGACAAGTGTGCACAGAGGATTTGTGTGAAAAAACTTTGTTTGCAGTAGTTTGTGTAAGGGTAGGACTACATGGACATTTCGGCGTGATCTGACGCTCGGCGACAAAGTCGCATGTGACGGAAATAAGGTAAGAGATGGAAATGTCGGATGAAGTTGCATCGTTGATCCGACATGAGATTTCTGTCGGATTTAGATGCAGTGCAGCGTGTCGCGTCAGATCAATGCTGCAGTTGTGTCGCGTCAGATCAATGCTGCGACTTCATCCGCCATTTTTATCTCTCATCCTTATTTCCGTTGCATGCTACTTGACGCATCGCGTCAGTTCGCACCGAAAGCGTCCATGTAGTCCTACCCTAATAGGTTCATTGGTATAGGTTAGCCTTCATTGCTTGCTGTGTGTAATGCACACCCCACTGTGCCACTGTGAAGCTCACCTCCATTACTTGCAACCATTTACAATTAAATGCCGATTCCATAAAAATTATTAATAGCTTTTGCATATACTTCTAGGATGCAACATAATTCACTCCTTCTAATGGTAAAAATGCAACCTAAAATCAGAGATTCTAGTGGTTGGTTCTAAACTCTTGAACGGGTTTCTCCCAAAAATGGGAGACATTATCAGATAAGTTATATCTTTCTGAAACATTGTGCATCACTTCCAATGGGAAAACGAACAAAGAGTAAGCTGTAGCCTTTAATATGTGACATTATTACAGCTTAGTATATGTTGGTGACACCAAGGTTCTCGAAGCTGTGAATCGCACAAAAGGATAAGAGGAATATATGTATCCTTTCATGTCAGTATTAATCTTACACAGAAATTTCATCTCATGTTTGGTGCCCGAAGGACAAGAAGAGTTCAAGGAGCTGACACCAAGCTTTATGTCGCTAAATGTTGGCAGTGGGATTCTGGCAATTGTAGTTTAATTACAGCAGACAGACTGCCATGTCTCTCTCCTGTCCTACAAAACTCCTTTATTCATGCCAGAGATTTCCAAGTGCCTAAGTATGAATGTGTTTTATGGTACATTTTATACCTGAAGTACCGAATTATCTGAGTATGTGATAAGTGCATGTTTAACTGTAAAAGCTAGATGGAATTTAGATGGTATTTTTCAAAAGAAATGCTTGTCCCTTTTATTTCAGGGTTAGATTACTAGACAAAATCATTTTTAAAGCATCCAGTGTGCAAACGTGCAGGGTCCTATGCAGTATTTATTCTGGTATATATTTGTTTTTCTAACCAATCACATTTTTTCTTTTTACAGACTCAGGGGGCTGGTTCCCCTCGCTCATCTCCTAGTCATACCATTAGCCGACCTATACCTATGCCTATTCGCTCAGTATCTGCCTGCTCCACCCCAACCCACACTCCTCAGGATTCTCTGACTGGTGTTGGTGGAGATGTGCAAGAAGCTTTTGCTCAGAGTACGTTGGAATGAAAATATATTTTGCAAATTGATTTAACCTTGTATGAAATGATTGGTATGCTGTTTTTTTTTAAAGAGGGGGAAAGACTAACAAGAGCAAAGCATATTTCGGGAAAAGCATACTTTTCATCATGTGTACAAGTAAAATGAGTTGCTTGTTTTCAAAGATCTTCACTTATTGATCTCCAGTTTGTTAGAGCCAGATAAATCTGCTAAAGCAAACTACATTGTTGGTGCTGTCCACTGTGGTTGGACAGGGATCATGGGGTAGTCACATAGACAACTGAGCAAATTCACTAGTTTAGTTTAACAAACAGCTCTGACTATAGGGGCAGTTGTGTCCTGGTTGTGTTGCCTCAGGCACAGATTTTTTATCTACCTCACTCAGATCACTCTTGCCCTGGAGAAAATGTAAACATATCTAATAAATAAGCAAAACATCTCCAAAATTTTAAATTTTACAGACTTTGTCTTCAACTAACTTTGCACGTTTTAACTAGTATTCACATATATTCTCTCCTTCCAGGCGCGAGGAGAAATTTACGGAATGATTTACTCGTAGCAGCTGATTCAATTACCAATACTATGTCTTCTCTGGTTAAAGAGCTGAAGTCAGGTGAGTGTCTTGCACTAAACACAGCAAGAAGGGCATTATACACCCATATACAGCACTGCTTAACATGATCACAATGATAACAACATGTGCTTGTTTATTTTTTCCCCAAACACTCTTTTTTTCTCCCCCTCTATATAGGATAATTTGATTAAATAGAAATTATCCGATTTGTATAAACTCTTCCTTTCCCTAAGCTACCGTTTTTGAGATAAGCTATAGCATATGCATGGACTTATCTGTGGACTGGTAATATGTTTTATTACCTCCTCCTCTTCAAACAGTGACTAGATAGAGCCAGGAAGTTGTAAGGAAAAATGGCTTCAGATGCAGTATTTTACCTTTTTTATGCAAGAAATAACAAAAAACATGGATATTATAAATATAATTGAAGCTAGAGGCAAGAGTATGTTCAGCAGTCCTATTCATTGAGTTCATGTTTGAAAAGGGGATGAACTAACCCTTTCAGTTTCTCTAGGCAGCAAAGAATTCACACGGTACCTTTGCAAAAAAAACAAACACTAGCCTCTTCCAGCAAGTCTTCAGTCACATAAATACCAATTCAGTACAACTCAATTAAAGTTATTTCTTAACTTAAATAGTTCCCTTTTCATAAACTGCCATATATTGTGCAACTGAAAATGTAAATTTAGAATGATAATTTTTCTTAGACAGCTAGTATAAAATATTCAGGTGGAATATGTTTTTTAGTTCTGTTTTGCAATATGGCATGGGAATGGGAACAGGTAGAGGTTTGATGGCATATCAGCGTCCGGAGGTTTTTGCTTCAGAGTTACGGAAACTCTATCTTTTGTACTGTTCAAAGCTGAGTCAATGTTCAATTGTGCCAGCAATTGCAGACCGCAGCTGGAAAAATAAATGCTTCCTATGAAATCTCAAATTAAACCAAATTCAAATTATTTTAGGATTAGCAAAATCACTAGTGTGAAAAAGAAATGAGGATACCAAGGTAAATATTGGCCTGTGTATATTATTATTAACACTGAAATGTTAGTAGAGACTGTTAATTATCAGTAGATGGAAATTTGTAGCTAGAGATCCCTTGCGATTTGGGCTGTATAGAACAGTAGTATACACATTATAAAAGCCTGAACTTGCACTGCTGATTAATCCTGAATGAGGCTTGACATTTAGAATTTTCTTCTACTTTACTGATTATACTCTACTTTATTAATTCTACTTTGCTTTTTGCACGTCACATGCAAGCTATAAAATGTAAGTCTTATTCTGCCGGGTGGGTGTTAAAATATGCTATTCTGTATCTAATTTATGCTGTATGTGGGTGTTATTTTGTCCAGAGAGCACTGAATGGCTTTTTAATGCTGGTTATTTGCAGATACCTATGTTTATATTTGTCCAATAAGTCAAGCAAAAGTCACTTATACAATTTATAAAGTACAAAAAGTCTCCTTTGGCATCAGTGTACAAAAATAATCTCCTTATTTGAGGAATGTAACATTGACTGCAATATAAAGTTGTTTTTAAACATCCCTTATCTATAATGTAGTGAAATCACCCAATGTAACTTTACATACTCATTCCAGACATAGGAGCTTGTGACCTGCTTCCACATGCAGTTATGTCCCTTGGATGTCACTGATAATGTCATAATAATGAAATGTCATTCAGCTCTGTAATAATGACAATAAAACAGAACTATCGGTACTGCACTACAACATGCATTTCAAGGACCAGCAATGCCAAATATGAAAGTGCAGTTGACTTGACATACTATTTATTTCTGAATGTTTAACTATACTTTCATTTAGGGCAATGACGCATCGGGTGATTTTAGGCGTACCCAAAAATGCAGCACCAGAGAGCTTGAAACTTTCCTCACTGACTTGCATATGGGTTGGCAAAGTGTATTTGGGTGCCTAAATATGTGCCATTGCCCATAAGCAGATGACTTGTTTGCTGCAGTCATTTTGCCATCAGCACAAGCCTTTCGGGACCTACTGTTATTTTTTAAATATATATTGTGCACAAATGCACTTACTAAGGGGCAGATTTATCAAAATGTAAATTTAGAGCTTAATAAATAAAAACTCACCTACGTTCTGTTTATTCCTATGGGATTTTTAGAACTGTTTTTATCTAACTTTCACCCATTGACAAATACAATTCTAAAAATCTCATAGTAATGAATAGAAGGTGGGTTGGTTTTTATTTATTAAGCTCTAAACTCACATTTTGATAAATCTGCCTCTAAGTGAACATTATGGAGTCTATCATGCTGTGTAAAAAGTGTAGAGAAGGATTACCGTTGATTTTGCTCATAGTAACCAATTGGTTCTTTGCTGTTGTTACTATTGAAATCTAATTGCTGATTAGTTGCTATGAGCAAGATCACCAGTAATGCTTCACTCCTCTTTTTACACAGCATGATAAATAGGCCCCATATGTGGAAATGCTTTTATGGAATATTTATTTCCTGGTTTACAGGCCCTTAAAATACTTACCACTGAATGAGGTTGATTGCATTACATTAAAGGGATAACCTTTCTCAGAATAAACAGCCTAGCATATTTTTACATAGTCAAGTAGGGTTGAAAAAAACCATAGTCCATCAAGTTCAACCCTCCAAATAAAAACCCAGCATCCATACACACATCCCTCCCTACTTTCACACAAATTATATATATACACATATCTATACTAACTATAGAGTTTAGTATCACAATAGCCTTTGATATTATGTCTGTCCAAGAAATCATCCAAGCCACTCTTAAAGGGCATGTAAAGGCAAAAAAATAAAATCCCATTTTTACTTTCTTTAATGAAAAAGAAACCTATCTCCAATATACTTTAATTAAAAAATGTGTACTGTTTTTATAAGAACCTGACTGTAGGCAGTAAAATTCTCCCTTCATTTACTGCTGAGCAGGGAAACAATCATTCTTATGAACAGCAGGGGGAGCCCCCGCCTTACTTCCCAGCCATGCAGAACTCAAGCAGCTTTGTTTATGACGATCCCTAAGCAGCCCAGACCACACTGAGCATGTGTCTTAGTCTTGCAAAGATGTTTAACAAAGTTACAAGATGGTGACCCCCTGTAGCCAACTTTGAAAGCATAAATTATTTGTTTGATTAGGCTTGTGGTGCAGTAAGTTCATGTTTATATTTAGTATACAAAATACAGCATTTCTAGCCTTATTCTATTTTAGAGTTTACATGCCCTTTAAAGGCATTAACAGAATCGGCCATCACAGCATTACCCGGCAGTGTATTCCACAACCTCACTGTAAAGAACCGCCTATGTTGCTTCAAATTTTCTTCTAGTCTGAAAGGGTGGCTTATTATTCAGTGTTTCAGAGACAAATAACCAGATAAATGCCATATTGCCTTTGTAGATGTTCGAAATGAAACAGAGTGTGGTGTGGACACTGAATATGGACAGGTTCATTTTGATGATTTGGTTCCATCACCAACCTCAGAGAAGGCCTTCCTTGCCCAGATCCATGCTCGAAAACCGGGGTTTAATCATCATTCTGCTGCTACAGGCAACATTCGCACTGACATGTATGTATTTGTTTAATTTCAATGCATTAGAACAATTCCATGCTATCTTGTTAACATCATAGAGCCTTGGGCAAGACTTCATGAAGCTTGTAGCTCAATCAAAAGGGCAAAATCATTTAAGACTATCCACAATCTAAAACAAATTGTTTGTAGGACTGTAACCATGTTCTACCAGCTGCTAAGGTGTTTCTGTGTGCAGTGTTTTAACAAGGCTAATTTGCTTACTTTTGACAATCGAATGCTAATTAATAGTGATGGGAAAATTTGTCCCGTTTCGCTTCTCCATGAATTTCCCGCAAAACTGGCAAAAAATTAGCGAAACAATGTTTTTGACGCTGGAGACAGTTTGCTGGCGTCAAAATGGATGCCGGTGTCAAAGTTGACACCAGCGCCCATTAAAGTTAATGGGCGTCCGTTAATCATTGCCAGCACCCAAATTGGTGTCGGCGTCGAACAAACTTTGACGTCGGCGTCGGGACCGCAAATTCGTGCCTGGGGAATAAATTCGCCCATCACTTCTAATTAACAAGATCTAAATGCAGCATAGTTCTAACATCTCTAGTCCGTACCAAAAAAAGATTTTGTTCCACGAATTCAACTAACAATGGCAGTAGGTTAATGCTCCTTGGTACAAAACGCATAGATTCCAGAACTATGGTATCAAATCCTGGTCCTTGTGACTATTACCTTTGTCCAGAGCAAATTCCTTTTTAGTTATATACATTAAATTCTAAGGCATTTATTTAAACCCAGTTCTAATGGTTTATGCTCCAAAATCTCCATTTGAGAACAAGACTGTATCTAGGGTTGCAACCTTTATGTCTGGCTGAGACCAGGCGGGTTTGTGACGTCAGTGGGTGTGTCTGTGACGTCAGTGGGCGGACCCGTGATGTCAGTGGACTGGGCTATGACATCAGTGGGTGGCCCCGTGATGTCAGTGGGCGGGGCTATGACGCGACGATCAGCGATTGGCCGGTCGCCGTGTCAATCAAGGGAATCCCGCCCGGTTTTCCTTATTTGGAAAACCGGGCAGGAAGTATAGACCCGGGCAGCCCTTCAAAATACCGGGCTGTCCGGGTCAAAACCGGACAGGTGGCAACCCTAACTGTATCATACACTGTGTGCTATATATACTGTACATATTTAATTATAGCATCGAAGGATTTAGAATTGTGCATATGGGACCTAAACATGTGTCCCTATTATGTTTATGGTAGGCCTTCATGATCTCTGTTATAAAGTATTTATATAATAAGTCATTAAAAGGATGAAAAGACGATCCAGAGATCCATGGTATGGCGCTCGATTTCTCCTCCCTGCTTTCCTTATAGGAGATAGCCAGGGAGGAGAAATCAAGTGCTGCATGATGGATCGTCGTCATGTCTCCTTTTCTGAAGAGGAGCAGAGTTTTGGTAAGTTATTTCTTAATAAAGACGTAGCGATTTAAAAGTTAAATATGTCTTTGTGGGGTTTTTTCGTTCTATACTAACTAAAAAAAATTGATGTTACGGATTCTTTAACAGAAATGTTCTTTATTCTTTGAATTGATATGCAAATAAAAGCAACATGGTCAGCAGATGTGTAAAAATTCAATAAATATAAAGTTTAAAAAAAAAAAGATGGATAATTAATTAATTCATTATCAGGGTATTCCTGATAATGGGTCTTTCCAGAATTTGGTATACCATAGTACTATAGGTTTGTGTTGCCATGTATATGGATTTTTTCTAGCGTAGTCAAAATAAAGCACAAGGATGTCTTCTTATTACAGATCAAATATTACAGTCAATTACGAAGAATTGTTTTATAAAATAGCACAGGGTGGATCCATAATTAGTGATCACCATCTTTCACTCACAAAATTCTGGTGCAGTTCAACAATTTTCTATGTTCTCCATAAATGGACGTATGTTGGACGTGCATTTCAAAACTCCTTTGATATTTTCCCAGTTCCATTTTTAGTATATCAACCCTAACATTGTATTTTAGTCTCTATATTTATTTGCTTGGTTCTTTTTGCTTTTTTTTTAGTGCTTTTTATCAGAAGCTTTATCAGTGTTTTATTGAAAATCTTGGAGCAGCAGAAAATAATTTTTCTTAATTCTCTGCCAGTCAATAGCATTTACTTTGAACAATGGCGCTGTCCTCATTTTATAACCAAATCTGTCTGCTTTTTAGGGGCCCAGGGGACTCCTACGGCAGGCATGATGCTGAGACTTATGAAAATGACTCTGTGCGCCAGTTAGAGCATGAGCTGAAGATGGAAGAATATTTAAAGCAGAAGTTACAAGATGAAGCTTATCAGGTGATAATTTGAGTACAGCACTTATGAAAGCATTCTTTGTCAAGAATGAAAGCACAACAATGGCAAATCTGAAAATAACATTCATTTTGATGGAGGATAATACAATGAAATTTTAAGTTTGTTTTAGTTCTGCCAAATCATAGGGTTTTCCATATTTTTAGTTATTATTAATAAGGATTTCATAAATGGATTTACAGGGAGCAGGAGTCTTAACTAAATACTGCCTGCTGGGCTCCTTTTGATCATTTTTCAGTAGCGTCACTAGAGGGGGACGGGCCCTGGTGCGTGACGCGCAGCCGGGCCGCGCCCCCTCCGGTCGGCCGCTTTTGGCCGCATTTTACAGTGGCGGGTGAGCTGCCGGGGGGCCCTGAGGGGGTGCGGGCCCTGGCCCGCTCGCACCCCTGCTCCCCCAGTAGTTCCGCCACTGTCATTGTTTATAATAATAATAATATATATATTAATATAATATGAAAAGGCCGGCCCAAACAAGCAGTGTTGGTAGTGCTCCAAGGGCCCATCATAAAATCTGATATCCAGGGCCCAGTTTCACAACTTTAAGCTGCAGACAGAAAGCTGTTATTTAGAATTCTCTGACAACTAGCAGTGCCATCCCCCCCACATATAAATATTGAAATCAACCATCCTTTATTCTCACTTGATTTGCTTTTACTCTGAAATTTCCAAAATTTTCAGACCAATAGTTCTTTAGCTGCCATTAATTACACTGAGACCATGAAATGTTGTACCTTGAATACGGGTAAATACAGATTAACGTGGTTTTACCGAGAGATAAAATACAATTTAAATTCTTGGAGGTGTAGATTTTAACAGTTCATTTCAGAATTTAAAAATGGAAGTTAATCTACAATTATTAATTGTAAAAGAGTATTATAATAGGTAGCAGGGGTGGCTAGGCATTGCTGATTCCATGGTGTCCTGGTGTAGTTAAGACTCAGGTCATAACTAACAGTTTAGGAACTGATTATGATACTTGTGAATTGATCCCTTAACCAGTTATTGTTGTAACAGCAGAGATCATCAGGTTTAAAAGTAGACTTGCTTGTGTTCCTGGGTCCAGGGGTAGATTTCAATGCAGTACTCATCTCCATTTGCACAATCTCCTTTCCAATTTTCTTATAGACCATTCCAGAATAAATAAAATGTAAAGAGAACAATCGAAAACAACTAAAATTGTTTTACTTTCCCGGGCCTTTGTGACTTTTCTGGCAAATCTGGGCCTTGGATTGATTACTGATATCATTTGGCATGGAGATGCCAATATTGACCACCATGAAAATTGAAGACACACGCAAGTGGCAGTTTTGGTACAGAAATGTCCATTGGTTTCCTCTCTAACCATCTTGAGCTGCAACTCTTTGTAGTTTATTTTGTACAGTTTTGTAATTTGTGCTCATGTATACAGGCACAAAGCTTGCACACAAGTTCTTCTGGTCATCCCCTGTCCAAAACTCCCTGTGGTTTCTCTCTGGTCATAACATTTGGAACCACCCTCTAGACCTACTCTGACTACAATCTGCTGCAACACCTTTTTGCTCCCCTCTGGCCATAACTTGCTACAGGCTATGTGTATTACTTTCTTCTTTTACCTGTGGTCCCTCTACCCATAATGCAGATGATAAAACCAGTATTCACCAGCTGTTTTCTTGGAGAAACCTTAAAGAGCTTTACCCTCACTCACAAACTATCCAAATTTTGAAAACTTCCCTTTCATTATTATACAGTAGATGTAAAAAAAAAAGATTTTATTTGTGGTGGATGTATATTTCCCCTGTTGTTCCCCCCTGTTTCATTTAATTCTGCCATTTTCCTTACAGATAAGGTTCACTACCAATTCTTTAGTGTTAATGTCTGGTATTCTCCTCCCTGTAGGTCAGTTTGCAGGGCTGAATGCAGTATCCTCTTACCATCCCCTCTCAAGTAAGTATGTTTGGAATGCTGCATCACTATATTGTTTATTGGACCCTTGAAAAATGAATATTGAGACATAAAGCTTCACATGCACAGATTCATGGATGATCATGGCAGGGAATGTAGAGTAATACAGTTTTCACGTTGGATTATTTTTCTATACGAATCCTGTTTTGCAATGAATTGCATTTGTTTTTCACTGACTTAATTTGTGCAGCAGAGGGCAATCACACACAGAAAACATCTCAGAGTAATAGTGACTAATCAACACAGAGCATTTGTATCTAATAACCCTAACCCCACTTTTAAATGCAAGAAAATGTACCCTGCACTGTACAAAATCTGTTCTGTAGAAAGTACTAGGGATTATTGAGTTGTTTAGATCTCACATTGGGAAGGAATTAGTGGGCATTCACTCATGGTTTTATTGTCTTTTATATGATAATATATGTGTATTTGGGTGTATGTATACTTTGTACTTTATTTTATTATTTATATGCTATCCCTAAGCTTCTAATTAAACTCAATGGCTTCCTCCCTTCCTGTGTATATTAAAGTGGTTGTTCACCTTTAAGTTAACTTTTAGGGGCACATTTACTTAGGGTCGAATATCGAGGGTTAATTAACCCTCGATATTCGACTGTCGAAGTAAAATCCTTCGACTTTGAATATCGAAGTCAAAGGCTTTACCGCATTTCCTTCGTTCGTACGATCGAAGGAAAAATCGTTTGATCAAACGATTAAATCCTTTGAATCGAATGATTCGAAGGATTTTAATCCATCGATCGAACGATTTTCCTTTGATCAAAAAAAGCTAGGAAAGCCTATGGGGACCTTCCCCATAGGCTAACATTGATGCTTGGTAGGTTTTAGGTGGCGAAGTAGGTGGTCGAAGTTTTTTTAAATAGACAGTACTTTGATTATCGAATGGTCGAATAGTCGAACGATTTTTAGTTTGAATCGTTCGATTCGAAATCGCAGTCGAAGGTCGCAGTAGCCTAGAAAATACTTTGAAATTCAAAGTATTTTTTATTCTATTCCTTCACTCGAGCTAAGTAAATGTGCCCCTTAGTATGTTATAGAATGGCCAGTTCTATTAAAAAAAAACTATAAAAAAATAAACAATGAAGACCAAATGAAAAGTTGCTTAGAATTGGTCATTCAATAACATACTAAAGGTTAACCTAATGCTAAACCACACCTTTAACACACTGCAATTAATCTTTTTAAATGTTTCAATTTCTATTCCTGTATGGCATTGTGCATTACCCCTAACTGTACCTGTATTATTGTCTGAAATGTCCAATTTGTGCTTCCTGCAGATAAGCTTTAGTCCAGAGAAGTATAGCGGTGAGGACTGGCAACGGTACACGGCACAAATCCAAACTCTCCGAGAGGATGATGAGGGGAAATGTCTGCTGCATCTTCTGGCGCCATGGAATGTAGCACAGTCCATTTCTTCTAAACCTTGTAGTTTGTAGGTGTGTGTTTTTTGAAATAACGAGAAGCTTTTTTTTTTTTTTTTGGTTAGCATTTTAAGCATAATATGCATAGTCAGTAACAACAAGAAGTATATGGTTTGCACTTTTTAATTAACCTGATGCGTTCGTTTTTTGTTGGTTTCCACGTGAAAAACAATGTTTGTGCTGAATACTTTTCCTGATTGATCAGGCATGAGGAGGGGTTAAAATATCACTGCTTTGTACTGGCCTGCAGGCAGCCATCTGACTGCACATGACCATAGCAGACTTCAGATAAAGTCCTGTACTAGAAGCTGATGGCTTCCTAGATTGTTCTTAAGCAGTGACTCAATGAGCACCGTGGAATGGTGAGCACTAAAAAGCCAATGATCTGAAGCAGAATCATTTCTCTTCAGTAACTACTAGATATCTGAGTGCCTTAGTGCCACCCAAGCTCACTCTGCCACGTATCTGGTAGCCATGGTCAAGGAAACAGTCCTGCGCCTTTATAACACTGAGCTCTCCTGCAGTCTGCTACTGCAACTGTATGGCCTTACACCTGCCATGGGTAAAGTAACACTACAACCTGCATTGAACTGTATGCACCAGAACATATTGCACCCAGCCCGCATTTAACTCTGGTTACCACCCATCAGAGGACCTACAAATAACAGTGAATAGATCCAGATTCACTCACACACACACCACACACAGCATTATCTTTTCCTATTCAATTATTCTTTGCAGGTTTTTGCACTTGAATTAAATTTGTGATCCTAGTTAAAGTTGTTCATGGCAAAAATAAGAAAAAAACTCACTTAATAAAGCCATGCAGCACTTTATGGCTTTTTTTTGAATCACTGGATAATAAGATATATTTCTTTATATATTCTTTTTTTTTTTTAGTTCTTTGGTTCTAATAGTATTTGTGCCGAGAGCACGGAAGAGACGTTTCCATTTAGGGCTAATGTATAATTTAGGGTTTCTTTCTGTCAAGATGATGTCATAAATCAGCCATACAAGTTCTTAATGTAAATATATATATCTATTTTTCATTTTCAATAGAGACGCTCCTATACAGAGATAAAGTATATGTTGTTCTTATTATGTCAAATCTAATTTTGAAACTCCACGCAGATGTTATAAAAAGAACTGTGAATAAAGTTTTAAACTACTTCGCCTCTCACTTGCTGAGCGGTCTGGAACATCCTCCCACAGACCCTACCAGAGAGTGAACAGGTTTACGTTATTTATAAACCACAGGTGCCATAAGATTCTAAACTAACCCAACGTATCCGTTTATTATGTTCCATAATGCAGTTTTATAGAATACAGTGGTTTTTTTTTGTTTGTTTTATTTTGCAGTTGAGTTTTGGATTAAGGCCTTTGCCTTCCAAATGATCACAGGCTTTAAACGTACACTTTGTTCTCGGGAATACCTTATAGGCCACCAATCATTCTGCATGCATTCGATTCTATACGGCGCACAGCTGAAATATTAAAAAGCACAAAGATCGGTAGAGTATTGTCTATTGGATTACTATCTATCCAAGCTGTGAGAACAGATCACTGGAATATGTTGAGGGTAACAAGGTAGGGTTTTTAGGTTATGAATAATAAGTGAATAAGTTCACTTCTTACACTTGTAGATTTTCAAGTCAGCTCTTTTTGATACTTTTGTGTCCCAGTCCTACACTTGATATGAAATAATATTCAGGTCAGACCCTAAACAAATGATGGTCATATTTTGCCTTTGGAGGAAAGTTTCCTAGCCATCAAGGATGATCCATGTACCTGACTTTTACAGCCGATTTAAGGCTATTTTTATTTTTCTCAGCTCAGTACAGGTATGGGAATGCTCGGGACCGGGTGTTTTCCAGATAGCAGATCCTTCCATAATTTGGATCTTCGTACCTTAAGTTCACTAGAAAATCGTGTAAAAATTAAATAAACCCGATTTGCGTCCAATAAAAATAAATTATATCTTAGTTTGGGTCAAGTATAAGGTACTGTTTTATTATAACAGAGATATCATATTTGAAAATTTGGATTATTTGAATAAAATGAAGTCTAAAGGCAAAGGCTTTTCGGTAATTCGGAGCTTTCTGGTTAATGGGTTTCCGGATAACATAGGTGTCAGGGAGCTGGGAGCTCCCTCCAGGGAGGTAGTCAGGATCGAGGAGGAAGCCCTCTTGAGGGAGCAAGGTCGCTGTGTCCAAAGGGTTAATCAAAAGAGTGGTCAAAATCCAGGCAAGAGTTCACAGGCAGGTAGATAACAGCAAAGTCCAAAGTCCAGGCAAGGGTCAGAATAATAATCAGGAACAAGATTTAGCAAAAGCAGCTCACAGGGAACCCAGGATACACTTAGGGAAAGTTTCCTATACTTGGGCGCCATTCTGGCGTCTTGGTAGCGTTTTTATATTTGAATTTGGCGCCATTGTGAAGTCATTGGCATCCTTGCGCCATGGGCGCCACCATTTTGGGAGCGACGCCGGCAGGGGAGGACGCGCCGCCCGGAGCTCCTGGAACTGCTCCGGGAGGCGATCGTAACAATAGGTCATTTATCAATAGGTTTAAAATTTCTCCCAGATTATTGAGCTCTTAGTTTTTCAGAAGAAACAACATGGGCAGATTCCCCCAACAATTATCTGTTTGACATTGCAGTTTTGAAGGCATAATTGGTGATCTATCCATACATGCTGATCACTTGTAGCCCTAGCAGAGACTAATGTATTTAAAAAAAAAAAGCCTCTAACTGGTTGAAGTACTTCTAAGACCTGAAATAACTTTTAAGCTGATAACAGCCATATTGACCACATAGTAATGATGCAGTGTATCTTGACATGAACAATGAGTATTGCTGTCCCTTTTTGTATATTCAAACTTTCTTCTTGACCCTGATTGAAAAAAAAATGGAGTACACAAGGATCATGAAAAACCTTCTTATTTTCTGCAATATACATGGTGACTGTGCCACCGCAGGTTAAAGCAGCATACGCATAGTTTATGTATAAAACAATTGCCTTACTTGATGTACTGAAGAATGATACATGACCTGTTCAAAAGCAAAACTATATTGGCCATTCAAGATCAGATAAAGCAATATATAATATAAATAATAAGTAGGGATGTAACTGAGCAAATGCCTGGATTTATTCAAAGGGTAACTATCGCGAAAATGAAGATTTAATATGTGGTTCAGCATACTGCAATAAGAAACTTTGTATCAATCAATTAAATATTCTGCATTGTTTCTGATATAATCACGTTTATATTCACTATTCCTCTCTCAGCATCTGTTTCTCTTAATTCTCTCTTTATGCAGGAGTTGAGTGTCAGATAGTCATTGACAGTTAGTTCCAATAAATCTTATAAGGGGCTTCCTTTGCTAGTAGATGAATTAGAGCTCAGCTCACTCAAATAACCGCCGTTTACACAAATTCTGCATGTAGAGAGACAGAATTTCTAGTGATTTTAATGGAGTGAGCTCTAATACATCTTCTAGGCAAAAGGAGCCCCCCTATAAGATATATTAGATGTAACGGTCAATGTTTATCTGACACCCAACTCCTGCATAAAGAGAGAATAAAGAGAAACAGATGCTGAGAGAGCAATAGTGAAGATGAACGGTAGAGAATTTTGAATTGATTGTATTTAGAAAGTTTCTTATTTCAGTATGATGAATCTTATATTAAATTTTCATTTTTGCGATAGTTCTCCTTTAACAAATCCACTGTTCTGGTACTTTCTCACAGCTTCATGTATTAATATTGGAACTGTCCAGCGAGAGAGCAGTTTATGGTATGGTATTGGTTTTGTGGAGTAGGGATGTCCAAGCTGTAAGCCCCAGCATCACTCAACAGCCATTACTGGACATCAACTGGACAATGCAATATACCGGCGAAAACAACCATTCTAGTTGCAAAATGAAGGGAAAAGCTAGAATGGAAAGCCCAGTCTTGATAAGGATCGAAGACAGAATGGAAGTTAAAGCTAGTTATGAGAGATAGATATATATATATATATATATATTATCTCTAATTGTGTGTTCACAGAATGTATAATGAAAGGCATATTAGAATGTAGAAAATATGTAGCATTGCAATTGGTTTGTGTGGCCTTTGGTGTAATACCTTATATTTAAGTCTCTTGCATTTTTTTATTTGTTTATTGGGGGGTTTTTTTGCATGAGCCAAAACAATGTGTTAGAAAATGGCACTGTTTTGTTTTGTTCCGTTTTTCATCCAATCCTGTAGATACCCCTTGTAAATAAGGCAGCCTTCAGTTACTTCAAGCTTAGTGGGTTCATTGCAATGAGTCAGAGCGAGTGCTGCTCTGCGTCTGAATAGCGACTGCAAGTCCCCCCCTCCCACGATGTTGTGCATCTGCAACTCCCAGCGCCCTATGTCAGTTTATGTGGCGGTGAGAGTTGCAGTGCAACGTTATCTGGGAGGCCTTTCAGTTACCTATGCCTGCTACATGGGCTTTTTGACTTCTGAACCAAAAATGTAAACAAAATCTCAAGGTCACTACCAGATGTTTTTAATTGCTCTGTGTCACTTATTACAGCAAGAACAGACGCACTAACAAATGACAATGCTCATTGGTATTATAACTACTGTTGTATGGGGATTTTGTACTGTGTTGCTGTTAAGTATTGTTTTGTGTGGGTGTCACAACCATCTTGGGCACATGTCCTATTCTGAATTTGGGTATAATAACTGTGTGTCTATATTTTGGAATGAAATTATTTCTTCATTAAAAAATGATTTTTAAAAACACATTACTAGCAGTTGTTTGGCTTCTCTGTCTCTCTGCCATATTGGATTAATCCTGTTATCTACTATGGTTTGTTGCACTACAACTCCCAGACTAATGTCTTGGTCTGGTGCTAGGATATGGAGCTGCTTGAACAGCATTTATGTAAGTTATGTAAGTATATCACCTTATTCACCTTTAAGTTAACTTTTAGTATGTTATAGAATTCCTAATTCTAAGCAGCTTTCCAATTGGCCTTCATGTTTTTCTTTACTATACTTTTTTTTTTCCTTTTCTATACTTTTTGAATTATTTATCTTCTGACTCTTTGTAGCTTTCAAATGGGGTCACTGACCCCATCAAAAAACAAATGCTCTTTTTATTACTTTATTGCTCAAATGCTACTTTTTATTACTCGTCTTTCCTTCTTCTATTCATATTCCAGTCTATTATTCAGTTATAGCAGTGCATGGATGTTAGGTTAATATGGACCCTGGATTGCTGAAATTGCAAACTGAAGAGCTGCTGAATAAAAAGCTAAATAACTCAAAAACCACAAATTGTAAAAAATGAAAACCAATTGTATCCGAATAATAGAATATCACTCTCTACATCATACTAAAAGTTAATTTAAAGATGAACAACCCTTTAATAAATAGGGACAAATATGGAGTTGCTTCAATTTCCCAGTAGTTCAGTTCAAGAAACTACAAAAACCATAGATTTTTCTGTGATTGAAACAATAGGCAAAACGTATTTTCACCAAAATCCTTATTCATTGCACTCATGTTGGACAAGGCTTTTACTGCCCTTTAACTAAAGATGAAAATAAAGATATCCTTTATCTTTTAGTGAGCAGCTGAAATGTGAGAAGGTAATGTAAAAACACAGATAATATATTGCACCTAAAGGCCCCCATACACATGCTGATAAAAGATGGCAACAGACTTATTGGCCCGTGTGTGGGGCCATCCGACGGGCATCCCCAATCAATATCTGCCCGAAAGTTGGACAGATGCTTATAGGGCAGAGTAAGAAAATCCAAGGCCGAATCTTTTCATTAATGCGACCACCCTTATGGCCTCCATTCTGATCTGATCGTTGGGCCCTAGGGCCCACAATCACATCAGCCCGATGTGGGCATATCCGGGAGAGCAGATCTCCCTGTGTATGACCACCTTAAAGGAATTGTTCAGTATAAAAATAAAAACTAGGTAAATAGATAGGCTGTGCAAAATAAAAAATGTTTCTAATATAGTTAGTTAGCCAAATATGTAACGTATAAAGACTGGAGTGACTGTGTGTGTAACATAATAGCCAGAACACTGTGTTGTATGTAGCAGCTAGTGAGCTCTCCACTGTGTGTGGAGAGTCCCAACATTTTTTGTCTGGCGGAGATCAGTCGTTTGGTCGATCGGACAGGATAAAAGATTTCTGTCGGCTGCCGATAATATCTCTGCATGTATTGCCGATCGTACGATTTTCAGAGGGAGACTGTCACTAGCTTTGTCAGACATAACTTTCATACGATTGCTGTCAGGGGCAGAACATCGGCTCATCTGTTCTTTTGTACTTTTATTTGATCTCAATGGTTAGTGGCAGGTCGGGAGATGGGAAAATCCGATTGTTCGAGGATTCGTACGATCGGATCTTTGCGTCTATGGCCAGCTTTAGAGGATTAGGGGTCCAGAAACATTGGCTAGTCCAGCCAAGCTGCAGCCTTATGTTTATGCTGCAATTTAAAATTAAATAACAACATTCCATCTTTCACGTTATGGAACTGTTAAGAATAAGATTTGATAATCTCTTATTTACACAATTTTGCTATCTCTTAATTTGCTTACACAAGAGACCTGTTGTTATAGAGCAGCACATCTGCCACCTGCTGTAGAATAAATCGGCTTGGGAACCAGGGAAGAGTAAAACAAACATGTAGCTCTTATGGGAATAGTAGCTACTAACTGCATTAACACACTTTCAGTAAACAGCAGTCACTGCAGATCACATGCCGTGTTTATATTTGTCAGAACCATCTCTAAAAGTAATCAAATTTTTCTGGATCCCATCCAGTAACAATTGGGTTTCTCCCTGCTTCACTTTGCATGCCAGCAAGCAATAAATCATCATTTACTGCCTTCACTGTCCAACTTTTAAGGCAGTTCCACAGCAGTAAAGCAGGGTGTAACCAATGTAATGAAGAGCATCTTTAAACTGCTTTTGCAAAATTTTATGTATCTCTAGCAAGTTTTATAATTGGGTGTATTAGTTGGGTTTATACAGTTTCCCTGATACTAAATAGCACAAATAGTTTATAATAAATTATACAGCTGGAGACACACTGCTCCACTGTGTATAGAACTTACAGTTGACATCCCATGGCCAATAACGTCTGGTATCTGAGAGATTAGCCTGTAGGCTTAATGAATGGATACCCTACAATTGATTACACCCATGTGAGGCCTCCTTACTATTGCTCCTCATCACTTTCTTATCCGCCCAAGCACCCCTGACATGTCATGTCTGCTAATGACATTTTCTAAAACCTTGGTTCATCTGCAATCCGACAGAATCATTCAGTGATCTGTTGATACAGTTTTCCTACCTTGTAATCAACATATTGAATAGGAGTTAAACATAATTTTTGCCTATTGTTTAAATTAAATGGGGTTGTTCACCTTTAAATTAACTTTTAGTATGATGCAGAGAATGATATTCTGATTCAATTTGCAATTGGTTTTCATTCTTTATCATTTGTTTTATGGTTTTGAGTTATTTAGCCTTTTATTCATTAGCTCTCCAGTTTGCAATGCCAGCAATTTGGTTGCTATGGTTATGTTAACCTAGCAACCATGCAAGAGACTATAATATCAATAGGAGAGGGCCCCAAAAAGATAAAGTAGCAAGAACTAGTTTGTAGCTTTACAGAGCATTTGTTTTAAGATGGGGTTAATGAACCCCATTTGAAAGGTGGAAAGAGTCAGAAGAAGGCAAATAATTAACTATAAAAAATAAATAGTGAAAAGATGCTTAGAATAGGCCATACTAAGGGGGTTATTTACTAAACTCCGAATGCAAAAATCCCGAAAAATTTGTGATTTTTTTTATATATATAAAAAATCACGAATTTTTCGGAATGTATTAATCCCCAAGGATGAAAAAGTCTGAATCTGAAAATCCGGCATCTCAGACCTGTCGGGGTTGCATATAAGTCAATGGGAGAAGTCCCAATGATATTTTGATGTGCGCTGGGTTTTTAGCAATATTCTGAGTTTTCGGGTGAAAAATCTGAAAAAATAGTGAAATTCTGATTTTTTCCCGCGCACAAAATTTTCTGGAAAGTGAATTCATAAATAAGCCGAAAAAACCCATGTGGATTTGGTCTGAGTTTTTTTCAGAAAATATGGAGATAAATTCGGGCTTGGATAAATAACCCCCTAAATGTTAACTTAAAGGCAAACCATCCCTGTAAGAAAAAAAAATCATCTTTTTTTCTTGTTATTTCTTGAGCTAAACAGGGAAATTGCAACTGCTTTCAGTTTTCAACTTCATGGTTTGTGCAAGCAATTGTTATATAGATACAATTGATCCGTACAGATGACTTCCAAAAAATCAAGAGTATTGTCAGGACCAGCCATATAGTTTTACTATGGCTAACTTGTTTAAAATGTGACTAGTAAAGCTGAGAAATTTACACTCCCAGCAAAGGTAAGTGCAGTCATTTTAACCATGGACATCCGGCCATGTTTCTACATAGAAAAGAAACAAAACAAATGGAGTCACACTCAGAACTTCATCATGTTTGTGCATTAACCTTTTATTCAGTCTTCCCTGCAACTCTGACGTTTCTACTAGGGATGCACCAAAACCACTATTTTCAATTTGGCCAAACCCCTGAATCCTTCGCGAAAGATTTGGCCGAATACCGAACTGACTCTGAATCCTAATTTGCATATGCAAATTAGGGGTGGGAAGGGGAAAACATTTTTTATTCCCTTGTTTTGTGACAAAAAGTCACGCGATTTCCCTCTGTGCCCCCAATTTTCATATGCAAAGTAGGATTCGGTTTGGCCAGGCAGAAGGATTTGGCCGAATCCTGCTGAAAAAGCCTGAATCCTGGCCGAATCCCGAACCAAATCCTGGATTCGGTGAATCCCTAGTTTCTGCATTAGTAACATTGCTGCCGACAGGTTGTCTACAACTGAATGCCAGCGTCTTGTCAAAAATTAATTATTATACATTAAACCATTACTTATGTATGTGTAATTATATCAATGAGAGATTAATGATATGCCTAGAGGAGTGCATATTGAATTTAATGGGCGTGACATCAAGAAGTAGATGTGGTATTTTTTTCCCTGATTCTGATATTATTACACAATCATCTGTAAAAATATTGGCACCTTTGCACTTTTTTCAACTCACAGACTAAAATAATTTGATCTTTTGCAACATAATTTAGGTTTTGATGAAACTTACTGTATATATATATATATATATATATATATATATATATACATACACACAGGTATGAGACCTGTTATCCAGAATGCTCGGGATCTGGGGTTTTCCGATTAAGGGATCTTTCCATAATTTGGATCTTCATACCTTAAGTCAACTAGAAAATCATGTAAACATTAAATAAACCCAATAGGCTGGTCTTGCTTCCAATAAGGATTAATTACATCTTAGTTGGGATCAAGTACAAACTACTGTTTTATTATTACAGAGAAAAAGGAAATCACACCAGTGGGATCACCTGACTATAGCTGGGAAGGGTTTTAAAAATGAGTGGTGAGCACAACTTTACCTTGTTTGTTATAGTTATACAGGAGCAGTGACCAGCTCCATGTTGTAGCTCCCACCCTTCCCAGCTATAGTCAGGTGATCCCACTGGTGTCTAATAAAAGGGCAGCCAAGTTTGGGAGTTTTTCTTTGAAAGCAGCAAGTAAGTTGCAGGAAAAACGTAGTCCCTTTGTAAAATGTATAATGAAGCAATAGAATTCTTAATGAATCAGATAAAATTGAGCAAAGGACTGGCCAGATATGGGATGACTTTGACGTAGTTGGCCAGCTTAAATATATTGCAAACAATCCCTGTTTTGTTTAAAAGGTAAGGCATTTTTCAGTAGCAGTATGCACATGTTGCAATCAAAACCAGTTGAGTGCATGGGTGTGTGGCTTATATCATATATTGAACAAAACAAATTAACCCAGCACTCCTATTATATAGATTTTAGGAAAAAACTGATTGAAAGGACATTTTCCTTTCAATCAGTTTTTTCCTAAAAGCATCCGACAGTCGTGTCACGTCGGATCAACGCTGTGACACCATGTGACAATTCTATTACTTACCTTATTTTTGTTGCATGTGTTTTGTCGCAGAGCGTTGGATTGTGACAAAATAGTCCATGGAGTCCTACCCTTAGTTGTTAAAAGAGATGATTATTGTATGTTTTGGCACTTTGAGAAAGGCCCCCGGACAGGGCTGAAATGTTAGTCCTAAAGATGTTTCTAATAAACCTACTTCACAATTTTAAGTCCTGTGAGTGCTTTTTTGGAATGGATGGAGATGATTAACCAATCGTGCACCTAGGCAAATTAACACTTTAATCGAGTGCTGGCCTTCTGGAGGTTTATATAGACATATATATATATATATATATATGTGTATATATATATATATGTGTGTGTATCCTTGGGCCACAAGACTTTCAGAGCCTAAACAGGAAAAAGCCTGTCCCAAACTCTTGCCACAAAGTAGGAAGCACAGAAATGTCATTGCTTTCCCTCTAGCCCAGAACAAAAGTCTTCCCATTTGTGGGCATTACACATAAAGGCTAATCGGGTTCTCCTGGCATCTGCCAAGTCAAGACTTTTACATCAAATGGTCAGATGTTGGAATGCTATTTATTGCTCCAATCAACACTTTTTCATTGCCAATTATTGGCATTGCACATGGCAAAGTTAGGCTTCTGTTTGACTACTAACCAAATAATAACTTCACAAACCTGGTCAATAGTTGTTGTGCCTATATAGTGAATATGAAGGTGCTGACTTATAAAACAAGTGTTAAATTTCACCAGTTGTCCAGTGCAGTTGCCATTGGCAATAATTCACCTCTTTGCTTTAGCCTGATCAAAACAAATTGCTTATTAGTTGCTAGGCATGGTCACATGCTTAATTGTCTCAGTTCTTAACATTTATGATCTGGACAGTAAAGGCTCAGTCTGACAAAGAACATAATACTACTGCGGCAGTATGGAGTGGATGTCTCTAGAGTCCGTACTTTGCACCCTGCCTGCTTCTCCTCCCATATGTAACAAGCGGCTTGTGCAAAATGAGTGGCATCTGGGGTATGACTACTCCCGGGGTATGACTACTCCAGCAGACATGAGGAAACCATGGAATTGCTGTTGTCCTTGCATCTGAAGCCCCAGTGGCCCATCACACACCCCTTAAAATACAATAATAATGGATAATATTATTAATAATACACATTTTTCAGCTTTGCTTTACTGCAGAGTGTAAATAACGAGTTCATTTAATTTTACCTCAGTGACTTTATTGCATATTTTAGCCATTTAATTGCATTCAGTTTCATATTGCTGTTGTGTACTTTTGCCTGTAAAGCAACGTCTGTAAAACAAGACTATTGGAACTGAGCTATTTGAATACTAAAGTGATGTACAGTACAACACTGTGTACACAGGTAACACTATATAGACACATAAATATAAATACATACATATAAGTATGCTCATTTTGGTGCAGTGATAGGAAGTGTTAGATCTATACATTATGTCTATGAAGATTCTCATTCATCCAGGTCATGATACACAGTATCTACCAGAAGTCAAAAGGCAATTGGACTTTGAGGGGCAGATTTATCAAAGGTAGAGGTGAATTTTTTATTTTAAAAAATTAGAATTTAGAGTCATTTTTGTGTACTTCGACTAGGGAATAGTCCAAATTCGATTTGAATTTTGACCTATTCGATCGAAAACGGACATATTCAACCCAAAAAAAACTTCAACTTAATTTAGTTGGTGTTTTTCAATTTGAAATTTTACCCTTGATAAATATGCCCCGTACTGCCCCTTTAGAATTAGAATTCTTTAGAATTAGACCTTCTCATAATTTGGAGCTTTCTGGATAATAGGTTTCCGAATAGCCAATCCCATACCTGTATAAATATATATATATATATATATTATATATATATATATATATATATATATATATATATATATATATATATATATATATATATATATATAATGATCAGTATAAAGGAAAAGTTACACACTGAGGCTTAGAAAACTCACATCAGAAATGATCAATATCAGAATTATCCTGTGCATGTATTAGCAGCAGCTATAACACTATGAATGATTTTGAAGATGATCACTAGGAGGGGTATTTAAAAGACTCTCTCCAAATTAACGTTAACATGTTGAATCAGCCTGGCTTTACAGTGACATTTTAAGTAGGTCACACAAAGCTTTGCCTGTCAGTAATGGAAAAACTACAGTTTAAACACAGCTTCACAATGAATTTGGGCAGCTAAGGTTGTTGTGCTTACGTTAATACAGTTTTCAGTTTGCTTGTCTCTGCTCCTTGTACGATTTTGAGATCATGGCTATTTTAAGGCTAGTCTGATTCAGCCTATCATATCCCCTGAGAGCTAAAGCATGGAGCTTACTCTAGGGCATAATTACAGAAGATATTCCTGTATCCCTTGTGAATTCCAGTATATTCCAATATATTATTTTGATTTACTGTGTTTAAGCTTTATTTCAGACTGTTGTCTATGTATCTGCTCATCAAACATTTTGCTCTATATAGTTTCCCAGGTAGTACTGGTACACTCTACACTGGTGCCGATGATGTTCATATACAGTATAATACAACATGATAAATGTAGGGGTTATTTATCAAAGTCCGATTTTATCTCAACATTTTCTGTTATAAACGCCGATCAAATCCGCTCGGGTTCTTACATTACATTTTCCCGAAAATTTGCTTTGTCGCATTTTTCACCCAAAAACTCTTGTTTTTTTTTTGCCCGAAAACTTCAGGGTATTGCACGAAAACCAGCACATATCAAAAAATCGTTGGGACTTCTCCCATTGACTTATATGCAGCCTGGACAGGTCTGAGATGTTAGATTTTTTGATTCGGACTTTTCCATCCTCAGGGTTTAATAAAATCAGAAAAATTAGTGATTTTTTAATAGTCCGATTTTATAAAAACCATAAACATTTTTTACTAACAGTTTAGTAAATAACCCCAGTAATGTATCTTACACCTCGCCATTCTATGGGCCTTAAACCAGGTATATGACCTTAAACCAGATAACATATGCTTTCAATGTTAAGGGAGTGTGGGTAGCTTCCCACATGTATTTTGGGCCTGCCCTGTGATAACTAGATTTTGAAAGAAGTTGGTCAACTTTTTGGTACAAACTCTGAACATGCCCAATGTCAAATCCACAAAAGCAAGCCTAGTGGGATTAGTTGAAAGCATGGTTCCTGGCAGATATCAACGTATCTTTTCATGTCTATTATAATTCTATACCAGGGAAGTATTTATTCTACACTGGAATCTGCCCTCCGCACCAACTTTAGAACTCTAGAAGCAAGTCCCCCCCTATAAGCTGCCCTATCTGATCAGAGGGTACCTGGACACAGGTCTGGACTGGGAGTCAAAATAGGCCCTGGCATGTCAATTACACAGAGGCCCAATCAGCCCCCCACCAGCCCACGAAATAGTGACTGTCTTTTGCAACTTACAGCAGCCCCTCTGGCATTTGCCAGAACTTTTCCAGGCAGGCCCAGATTGCCAGTCTGGGCCTGCCTGGAAAAGTTTGAGAAAGGGAATCACTCCCTTGTGATGCCCATAATAACATGGATACAACTTATGCACCATTTACAATCAGACGCCAGTTCTTGCACAAATTCAGAGCAACTTTCAGCAAAAGCGGTTACAATGGAATTATGGGGAATTATGGGGAATCATGCGTCAGTGTGAGAAATAACTGTAATGATTTGTGCTTTGCCCTTTGTTCCATTAGTAAGTGAGGCCTCTATGTTCTGTGAAGCCGAGTACAGTTATTCTGTATGACGCAACACAGTTTTCTCTGGGAAATAAAAAATACCAGCATATGAATGGAATCATTTCTCTATTCCACGGCTTTAACTGCAACATAAAGATTAACACAGAACAATTTACTTGCTAGGATGTTAAAGACAGCCAGTACTTATAAATCTTGATATTCAATGCAACTAGTATGCTAATTAAACAAACCAAAACAGCGCTGGTCCAACTGTGTTTTTCAAAAATGAGTATGCAAATGAGGAGGCAGCGTCAGGCAGGTGGTTGCTAGGCAACGCTGAAGAGTAGAAGGCAGAACAGTCAGTTGTAGGAGGTGACCTGGTCCTTTACGTCTGGAAGATAAAAACAGCAAAACAAAAGAAAATGCAAAACAATCTCTAATATTCCTTGCATACAATTATTTGCTTACGAGCAACTGTGCTTGCTATAAAGGAAAAAGCATCCACCAAACGGAAGTGCCTGTTTCCAAACCTCTCTATTATTTTTTATGGTATCATTTTTTAAAACGTAATATGTCATTAGTAAACTCATATAGCTGTGGCATAAGTTAAAGTTAATGGACTTCTCCACAAAATGAGTTTAGGGACCTGAAAAAAGTGTGTGTTCAAAGTAATACTGACACTTTTGTTTCTTTTAAAGTACTTTAAATTAAGAATATACCTAAAACGTTACCTATAGGTCATGTTGATAATGTGTCATCAATGATTTGCTTTTGTAATTGTTTCCTGAAGTCCCTAAACCTGACAGTTTTGCCAACCTGACTTTCCCTTTTAAAACTGTCAGTTAGTGGGCATATTTAGAACATGGGAGACAAACACCTGTGATGCTGCCCATAGCAACCAATCAGATCTTTGCTTTTGTTTTCTAACTTATAGGCGGTTGTTCAAATGTAATTGCTGATGTGTTAATAAATACATCCCTAAGGAACTTGTGGGATCTGATAGGTAAGTACAATATCAGAAGGTATTTTATGGCAAAATTATTAGGCTCGTACAAAGACAATGTTATGATATATTTAAGAACAGTTTAACTTCAGGGGACAGTATCTATTTAAGACATTTTAGCAAACTGAAACTGCTCACGAGTCTGTGTCCTGCTTGGTCCCTAGAGGTGGCTAGCGTTGCCAACTTTTCTGGAAATAAAAACCAGCTTTACTATACTGTATTTTTATATTTATTCCCTATTACTAGTGATGGGCGAATTTATTCGCCAGGCGCTAATTTGCGGCGAATTCCCACGATTTGCCGCTGGCAAATAAATTCACGAAAATTCGCTGGGTTTTTTTTTACGTCTGTGCAATTTAAAAAAAAATGGACGCTAGAGTCCAAAAAACACGCCATTTCACTAATTTTTTGCCGCTTCACGAATTTCGCTGGAAATTCGCAAATTTTTGGTCGAAGAAAAACTCCCCAAATTTGCCCATCACTACCTTTTACCCTGTACTAACATTGGCCTCAAGCATAATTTTCACCAGCCAGCTGGCAACTTTAATTGGGGACCTCAACACCCGCAGCAGTTACAGGGTCTACTTTCTCTATAGTCACACACATGGCCTTCAACCTCTCACTTGCCAATGTCAGTGATTTCCCTGATCTAACAGACTGGATCAGAATGATATGAGTCAGGAAAGTTGAAATACTATAATTGCTATTATACTATCATTGCTGAACTGTTTTCATTAATGAAATAAAATAAATAAAAAACTCAACCTGGACCCGACCCTAACCCGAAAAACTGGCACCCAAACCTAACGTGTAAAATGTTGCCATTGTGGAACCCGCACCCACCCCTTACCAGCATCATCTTGGTCTGTACCCTACCTCTGTCCATTCCTTTGGTTCCAAGACAAGGAATCTTCAGTGTAGGAGTAAACTTCCCCAATCTGACCAGCACTCAACAATAACCCAAAATGTTTGGCCAAATTTCATCCTAAACCCGCCCAACTGGTGGTCAACCCGCACATGAATAGTTTGCAGGATGAAAGTCAAATTGTTTATACTTGGTAATTATTCCAATAACAATTAGGTGTCTTGTCAACTGCATGCCACTTTCTAATAGTTATTAGGAGTACATGTCAATAGTTTTTCTAAAAATGGGGGGTTATATTAAAAGGCTTTGCTTGTTTTTGGGGATTGGTAATGCACTCTATCCTCCTTCCATGTTAAAGACATGGACACATAGGCAGCAGAACCAGGGGGGCCACAGGGGCCACGGCCTCCCCAAAAAAAATTCTCCTGGATTTTTTTTTTTTTAAGAATTCTGCTTATAACAGCTTGAGCAGCCTTTTTAAAAATACTTGCGCCAAAACCCGACGCCAATATCCTTTATTTTGGGGCTGAAGAAGCCGAAAGCTCTCATGACTAAAACTGGCCAATCGCGTTCAGCCTATTTGCATGTCGCCAAAATGTTTAGGCTGATCCTGCGCTTACACGCTGATTGCTGAAAGAGAGGATCTGGTGTGCGGCTCTGCGTGGATGAAGACGTTCTGCCTGCTGCTCCGTCTCCAATAAACTCCGTACAGACAGACACGTGATGTATTGCTAAAGATTTAATTATATGCTGCAGAGGTTTCCCGTGTGTGTGTTTAGCCGGAAGATGGGAGGGGGCGTGTGTTAGGGGAGGGAGAGATCACAGACAGCTGGACTTGCTGCACCTTCCTTCTGCCTAGTGCCGGTCTTAGGCTAATGAGACCTATTGGGCCCAATCTGTCCCCGTACCCATGGGGCCCCCACCATAGCAAAATCTTGCAATTGACTTCCTCCCGCATCAAACATCAAATTCATGGAATTCATCCTTTAAGTTCTGGGGTATTATACATGGAATTGCAAATGTGTCTTGGCTTTTATAAAATAAATTGCATTATTAAAAAGAAACGTTTAGCTATCTATATATTCAATATTTTTCCTATAGTGGACATGGTCAAAGGCACAATTCAGCAGGAACAGCCCCTAAGTTTGCTCATAGTCTGTACAGAGAGATCCCATAAAACTATGGCAGCATAGGTATTCCCTGTACTAAGCACAATTCAGCAGGAACAGCCCCTAAGTTTGCTCATAGTCTGTACAGAGAGATCCCATAAAACTATGGCAGCATAGGTATTCCCTGTACTAAGCACAATTCAGCAGGAACAGCCCCCTAAGTTTGCTCATAGTCTGTACAGAGAGATCCCATAAAAATATGGTAGCATAGGTATTCCTCTGTACTAAGCACAATTCAGCAGGAACAGTCCCTAAGTTTGCTCATAGTCTGTACAGAGAGATCCCATAAAAATATGGCAGCATAGGTATTCCCATGTACTAAGCACAATTCAGCAGGAACAGTCCCTAAGTTTGCTCATAGTCTGTATAGAGAGATAACAGAAAACCATGCCAGCATAGGTATTCCCCTGTACTATTTACCATACAAAAGGAAGGTTTGAGGATAAATCTTTAAAAATGCACATATACTGTGAAAATAAATTCCTGCGTTTTGTATGCAGTTGAACTCTAGAAATAAATTAGTGAAATGTAGTGAGTAATTATCATGGGACAGGAACCCTGTGCACCTCTTCCATGTGCCTCATCGATGGAGCGGCCGCAGTGAGCTGGCTCTGGCTGCGGCTGCACATTTGCAGAAGATGATGCCATGGTGACACAGGTGCAAGCTGCGACACCTGTCAGCATGAGTGAGCCCCCCACCGCTCGGTGCCCAGCTGCTTCATGTGTGCATTCAATAGTGGGCTTAGAACAATCAAAGGGCGGGGGAGGGTATCATTGCCACTGGTACTCGGTCATTTTGTCCTCAGCTCTTGGAGGACTACAAGTCCCTACTTCCATCACCATTAATTACAGGCTGCCTGATGTTGGGAGTTGTTGCGCAAATAGAGCTGCTAGGCTAGCCTTTAGCCAAGCAATCCAATAAGCACAATGGGGAAGCCGCAACTTCCCAGAAGTTACATTCATTGCACATCATTCGGTGGAGAGCTGTGAATGATGTGCAATGAATGTAACTGCTGGGAAGTTGCTGCTTCCTAATTGCTGCTCATAGGATTGCTAGTTATGCATTTTGATGTTTTGCTGCCCTACTGCTGTTTACTCTTTCAGTGCCACAGTGATGGGCACACATGCTGTTAGTCCTTAAAGGCCTATGTGTGTCATTTGTGAGGGGTAGGGTCTATGCCACAGGTCACATTAAATTTCCACTGTGCCATTCAGTCTGGGGGTATTTATATATGAAATTTTCTGAAATGTGAAATTAAAATTGAAATTCCCTGAAAATTCTGTGAAAACACATGGGAAAGTGGGTGGAGTCAAAGGGGAGTGGCTAAAAGGGGGCATGGCCAAAAAATTGTGGCGCGCTACGCACGCCTCCATTGCTCCTCGTCCTGGCCCCCCCAGCTGAAACCATCTTCTGCTGCCTATGCATGGACATACAGTACATATCCATGTACAGTGACCTACTGCACTCCCTTTATGGCTAGGAGATGGCAAAGAAGGGACATTTGTCTGTACCTCAGAATTATTCTAAAGAAACAAATATCTAATGTCCCTATTAAGATATAAGGGGTTTACTACAAATCTGGCAAGATAGTTGCACAATAAATCTCATTTATTAAAGGTACTTGATCAAAAGGCATTCAATGCACTTCTGTATAACTGTGCTTTGAACTGCTGCCTCCTCCTGGTCTGAATTAGTCACAAATATGCTTATTGATGCAATGGAAGTAAAGAGAGTAGATTGGCTCTTCCTTACTATGTATAGATACACCAACACCTAGCATTGCCATTATTTTTTCAATGTTCCTTAGTGTGATTACTTTTTGTAAAATAACTGACAGGACAAAGAATTAACCAAGGAGATATGTAGTATTATACCACTATGTTAGACTCAGGGGGGCTGAGTAGACAGGTGCTGACTTCTAGCTGGACTGTCTTTATTGCATCAAATAAGCATCAGTGTCTTTAATGTATGGCAGATATCAATGGCATTCTTTACACATTAATATTCAGACGTGGGGGTATATTTATCAAAGGGTGAAGTTAGAGGTCACCACAGTCATCTAGTGTGAAATTCCCCCACTCTCCATTCATTTGTATGGGATTTTTAAAAGAGTATTTATTGATGGGTGAAAGTTCATCCTTTGATAAATACGCCTTTCAAAATCCCATAGAAATGAATGGAGACTGGCGGAATTACACTCTAGAGGACTGTGACAATCTCTAACTTCACTCTTTGATAAATATACCCCTTTGTTTGATAAGGCTCCATATGTAGTACTCTACATCATACTAAAAGTGAACTCAAAGGGCATAGTTGGCAGTTTTTATTTGTCCGTTTTATGGCCACCATTAAAGCCTGTTGATGTGATAGTTTAACTAGGGATGCACCGAATCCACTATATTGGATTCGGCCGAACCCCCGAATCCTTTGCGTAAGATTTGGCCGAATACCGAACCGAATCCTAATTTGCATATGCAAATTAGGGATGGGAAAGGGGAAACAGGGAGATTTCCCTCCCTGTCCCTAATTTGTATATGCAAATCATGATTCAGATTCAGTTCCGCCGGGCAGAAGGATTCGGGCGAATCTGAATCCTGCTGAATACGGCCGAATCCTGACCAAATCCCGAACCGAATTCTGAATTCAGTGCATCCCTAAGTTTAACTAGGGATATCCCCCACTTCACCCTCTTGTTGTTGCTGTTTTGGCTTATAGCTAAATAGCAGTCTATTAAGCAAGAGATTTGTCTCTGCACTGGTAATATGATTACTTAATCTAGATTTAATAGATTAATCTAGGTTTAATTTATCTGTTTGTTCTCTTTTACTCAAAAAATAAAATCTATTTTTCTAAAGTTCACTTTTATCCAATAGAAATACAACGCTTTTTAAATATAATAAAACTAAAACAAATTATGATTTCTGAAATAATTTATTCTTCACTATCACCCTCTCAGCAATCTGTTTCTATTGATAGATAGATCCCCTTTAAGGTTTTTCAGCTATTTAAAAAAAACAGCTGTAAAACATTGTCTAGGCAAAAGTGATTCATGGGTAGGGCCAACCAACTGAGTCAGTAACTATGGGCCTGCTGGACTGGTACCTGTCAGAAAATTATCCAGATGTCTATAGGGCAGATTATCTTTCATGGCTTCTTGCTCTGTTGCTATAAATGTCTGTGCACAATTTCCCTGTTTCTAGATCTAAAGTGTCTCTGAGTAGTGCATTATTATGGAATGAGTCTAATAGTCCAGCAGTATATGGGGTTTGTCTGGTTTGCTGCAAAAACCAAAGTAATATCTTACTAGTATTAAGTATACAGCTGATTCAAGTTCAAAACCAAGGAACAGTTGTGGCATTGTCACAATTAGGGTCATGTCAGTGTCATTTCTGTCAGACAGATGCCAGTACCTTCCCTCCCCCATGAAAGGTGCATTGGGACTGGTTATTTGACTTGTGACACTGCTTTGTTTGCTCCATATTCCTCCCCCACCCTTTTCTTCTTTAGCTCCCTAATTTTTGGTTTAGAATTGAAGCTCCACATTCATTCTTTATATTTTTCACTAGTACTTTCATTAATCCATTATTTTATTCCTGCCTACCTCTTCATGTTTTTTGTTATTCTCTTCATTTATTTAATTTTCACTTTTCTTTAATTTCCTGTTTCTCTCCAGTAATAAACATGCTCTTGCGCTTTTCTCTTGCTCTTTTTCTTGTCTTTATTTTCAACATTTCTATCTGAATTCTTAATAATAAAATTACACTAGTTCTTTAAAATGTTCCCCAGTTATGAGCTTATGATGAACAGAATTGCTTGCACAGTATATTCTGTCAGCTATTAGTTCTGTTCTGTTTACTTATATAACAATGAATAGCCATAATTAGCATGTGAATTATATCCTTAGAAATGGTACCTAGTGATGTCATCAGTTATAATTGATGCTTAGTGTCACATGACTCATTGAAATTTGTATAGTTTAAAAAATAATGAATTCCCTTTTGTAAAATACACATGACCGTATAAATGCACTCAGCCTTCGGCCTCAATCTTTTATATGGTTATGGAACTCCTTGGTGACCTCCAATATCCTCCTAATTTACATTATTCCCTATATATCTTCAATTAGACCTTGTAAATTTACTGTTTACTAAAATGCTATTTGACTGCTTAAATAACTGACCCCCCAACAACCAGCAGCCAGATTGTCAGGCTTAATGTTGAATGTTATATTTAACTGGCTGATACTACTGACTTGGGGTATGTTCTGCGGAGTTATTGTTACCCTGGGACCCTGGGCTGACACTACTGACTTCTTGTACATTCTGCTGAATAATTTTCACTGGAACACCAGACTGCCAAGTCTAACCTGGGCTACATTTTGCAGCCAGGCCCAGACTGGCAATCTGTGGGTTCTGGCAAATGCCAGAGGGGCTGCTGTATGATGCCATAGAAAGTCACTTTTTAGTGGGCTGGTTGAGGCCTCTATATACTTGAAATGGCAGGGCCTATTTTGACTCCCAGTCCAGACCTGTTTGCAGCCCAGTTTGATCCCCTGTGCTGAATTGTGGTGTGCAGCTGTGTCCAACCAGGGTTGTGTAGAGGACTCCTGGGAATTAGAAATAAAATGGAGTCATACCCTAGGCTGAGTGTGTTTTCAAAGGTAGAACAGATTAAGAAATTGACATCGGTGCCCAGGAACAAAATTTGCAACAGGTCCCGCTGCCGCTGGGACTACCCACTTTTCCCAACTAATATCAGCATTGCAACTAACTACCACCACCACCAGGCAGGCCCCATACAGAGATCGGCCCGCGAGCAGTCAAACACACCATGGCCTGCCCTCCCCCATTTATGCCACTGGGGTGCTTATCTTTTTAGTGCCCCAACACTATACCCTTCCAGTGTTACAGACCAAAGGTCCCAGGTTATTGATCAACACGGTTAGTGACTGGGTTTTATTCTCCTTTAATATTGGTTTCTCTAGACCAGTGATCCCCAACCAGCAGCTTGTGAGCAACATGTTACTCACCGACCCTTTGGATGTTGCTCTCAGTGGCCTCAAAGCATGTGCTTATTTTTGAATTCCAGGCTTGGAGGCACGTTTTGGTTGCATAAAAACCAGGTGCACTTTCAAACAGAGCGTCAATGTAGGTGGATAATCCACATAGGGGCTATTAAATGGCCAATCAGCAGGGCCGAATTTACATAGCGGGCACACCTAGATCCGTCCGTCACCCCTGTACCCTCCCTTTCATGCACATGCACAACTTTTCATCACCAGTACTGGAGATTGGCACATGGGAAATTTAAAAAACTATTGTATCTCATGATCAGCCCCAGAGATTCCGAACCAATGTGGGTGTGGTTGGGCTTCATGCTGCCCCCTAAAATCCTGCCGCCCTAGGCCCGGGCCTTAGTGGCCTTTCCATGAATCCGGGCCTGCCAATCACAGCCCTTATTTGGCACCCCAACAACATTTTTCATGCTAGTGTTGCTCCCCAACTCGTTTTACTTCTGAATGTTGCTCACAGGTTCTAAAGGTTGGGGATCCCTACTCTAGGCCATGGATCATGTAGAGCATTACTATGGATAGGGATCCAAGGTTCGATTCCAGCCAGGACATAAACTTCTGCACGCATTCCCTGTGATTGCTCAACTTTCCTTGTAAGCTCCACTGGGCAGGGACTATTATGTTATGAAAGAAGACGCTAAATATTTTATATGAATAAAGCATATAAATATCCAGGCAATTGGCCATTTGCTCCGGTCTAAAGTAACATTGTGCTTTTACAAGTCTTGTGAATTCTCAGGCGCAAATACTACTACTTTTGTCATTTGACTTCAGCCTTTACAGGCCTTCCCTTTCCTGTGCATTTAACCATAACATATAGAAGAGCAGTGACATTACAGTGCAGCGCATCCCATTGTCCTCGGTGCCCCAGGCTGCTTCCTCTCAGCGCTAACCTCTCCATAAACATTTCACTCTACTCTAAGCCACGCCCACACATGTCACAGGCCACGCCTTCGCTGGCGGCATACCCTCGGTCCTCTTGCATTTTTTTCTCCAAAGTGGGTGTGATTTCGTGGGGTCATGTGACGTAGACGGCGGGGATGGGTGTGAGGCAGGGCAGTGGGCGAGACTGGGGGTGGAACAACAAAGCTGGAGAGCTGCCGGCGTGTAGGAGCTGTCAGTGAGTTGGAGTGAGGAGAGAAGCCGCCGCTGGGCAGAGCTGTCACAGTAAATTAGCCGCTCCTGTGTGGGTGTCACTCGCTTTCAGGCTGACGTGCTGTGAGGGGGCCGCTCTGCACTTGCAGCAGGTGAGTAAAGTGCATTGTAAGCAGTGAGTTCAGTGGCATCAGCTGACATGGGCATTCCCTTACTCATCGTGTGTCAGTGCCACTCCTTACTCCTGTCACTCTACTATTTTACATTAAGTGCTGCCAATCTGTGCCTGTTGGAAGTTGTAGTTAAGCCTATGGGAGACGATAGAGTCAGGGGGTGGCGGGTCCTTGCAGTTACTAGCAGGGATATACCAACTAGCGCTGGTACCAGGCACGAGCTGCCCAGGATAGAACTTTATTGGGCCCTGTCATTCCTGACTGTCAGTCGTGTTGTTTGTTATGCACATGGCACTGACATGAGACACAGTCAAGTCACTTTCTGCCCCTCTGTGTGTCCTTTATGTGAGTCTAATTCCAGCTTGTCTCCTGCCCATGGGCAACCCTCCAGCTGCCAGTGAAAGCAATGCTTAGTGCCGGCCCCCCAACTCTACAGCGCTACTGCTTATTATTGATTTTAACATGTATTTGTTATAGGGATTCTGTCATGATTTTCATGGTGTAGTTTTTATTTCTAAATTATCTTGTTTACACTGCAAATAGTTCACTCTACTATATAAAAATTTCATTCAACAAGTGCATTTTTTTTTAGTTGTAATATTGGTGTGTAGGCAGCTGTCTCGGGTCATTGTGCCTGGCCATGTGCTTTCAGAAAGAGCCAGCACTTTAGGATGGAACTGCTTTCTGGCAGGCTGTTGTTTCTACTGCTCAATGTAACAATGTGTTGCAGTGGGACCTGGATTTTACTATTGAGTGCTGTTCTTATATCTACCAGGCAAGCAGCTGTTATCTTGTGTTAGGGAGCTGATATCTGGTCACCTTCCCATTGTTCTGTTGTTATGCTGCTGGGGGAGAGGGTGGGGGATATCACTCTAAAGGTGGCCAGACACGGAGAGATCTGCTCGTTTGGCGATGTCGCCAAATGAGCAGATCTCTCCCCGATATGCCCACCTTGAGGTGGGCAATATCGGGCTGATCCGATCGTGGGCCCAAACGAATGGTAACGGGCGGTCGGATCACGGGACTGCGTCAATGAACAGATGTGGCAGCGATCCGATTGGATGTTTAGTCCCATCCGATCGAGATCTGGCCAACTTTAGGCCAGATCTAAATCAGGGAAGCCTGTCGGGGAGCCCCATACACGGGCCAATAAACTGCCAACTCAGTCTGTCACCAGATTTTATCGGCCCGTGTATGGCCACCTTAACTGGCAGTACAGCAGTAAAGAGTGACTGAAGTTTATCAGAGCACAAGTCACATGACTGGGGGCAGCTGGGAAACTGACAATATGTCTAGCCCTATGTCGCATTTCAAAATTAAATATGAAAAAAACCTGTTTGCTCTTTTAAGAAACAGATTTCAGTGCAGAATTCTGCTGGAGCTGCACTATTAACTTATGCATTTTGAAAAAAAAAACATTTTGTCCCATGACAGTATCCCTTTAACAACCAACATATTCTGTCCAATAAGCTGTATACATTACACACACAAGTTATATACAAATACGGACCTATACAGAAGGTATAGAAGTGGGAGCTGCTGTTTAGAGCTTACAATCTTCAAGGGATGGATAGTATCTTTTCCAGCCCTTGTATTTGGGTTTGGTTGAGTTCATTATAGGTGTGTCTTCTCCCTCCCCAGTGTATTTGCAGTTCATGCAGGCTCATGCGGCTCCAGGATGTTAATGTGTGAGTACACAAGGGGATCCTGTCATACATTCTGGTGGCACAGCTGGGACACGGGCAGACCCTGTCACATGACCAGGAAGTGTCACCAGCTGCATGGCTGGCTTTTGTCAACCTGTTTATTGCAGGGTTCTGCTGATGCCACCTTTAAGTATCACAGCTACTATCGGATGGCAGTGCTCCTAGGATTCCCCAGTCATAATAAATTACTATTGGATAGCTCTAAAAATGCAAGTGGTGTTTCCTTGTTGGGCATTACAAATCCTATATTACAACTCCTTTCTGTCCTATAAATTTCACAGAAATAATTCCCTTTCATGCTGTAAATTCTTAATAGAGGGAGGCAGCTGGTTAACCTACTGGCTTCCCCCCATTAGCGATTATCCTACCCCACAAGCACAGTTCCTATTCTGTTGTTAGATAATTAGGGTTATTGAAGTGCTCTTTGGGCCACCCCCCCCTGAGATTCTTGTATCTATTCCCCAGCTGCCAGCTTTTCTGCACTGCAAATGGATGCGCTGAATCAATGATTAGGCACATTTAAGGATTGATTTTGTGCAGTAAGGGGGGAGGCATTTGCTACACAATGAGATATGCTCTTTTTTTTTATTAAATGCAACATATATCTAGTGCTGGGAAGCATTACTGTTTCACTGCAGACACTTTTTAAGGAGTTATTTTGTAAAACAGGAAGCTGTGTTTCCATTTCCCATGTGATTATTGCACAGGACGAGTAGAAACAGTCAAAAGAAGGTTTGTGCAACAGATTCTCTCTTTGGGTTATATTTAACAAAGGATGAACAAAAAAGATCACCGCTGTTTCCCAGAGGGAAATTTTACAGCTTTATATTCACCTGTAAAGGATTTTTACTGGCATATTTATAAAGAGGTGGAAGAGAGATTTCAGCCTCTATTTTCACCACTTCATAAATACAGGTATGTTCGTTATGTCATCGGTGAAATGCGGAACTTATTGATGACGTGGCAGGTTATCAATGAACTTGCAGTAAATAAGACTTTGTAAATGTAAATTTGTTACTTCTTTATTTGCCTGTACTACATGAACCTTTTGTGTGCAGTTTTCTTCTTCTTTGTAATGAGCTGCTGCTATCAGCATTTCCTTCCCCTATAAGTTAATAAATTATGGCGATTGTAGCCACTGTTTCTGTCAATTTATAGCATTGACAAGAGTTTTGACAGTAGGTTTGTCAGACACAGAGTCTGGCATCATTATATTTTTTTTTACAAAACACTAACAACACTGTACAATACAGTAACAATACAGAAACACATACAGAGACATATGCAGTTTGACAAATAGAAGCAAACCATTCACAAGCAATACAAAAATGAAGACATGAGGCCAAAGATCTGTGCTCTAATGAGAGCTTGTAGAATAGAGGTTGGGGTACAAGTGATCCATTAGAGCTGCAAGATTTTAGGGGGCATTAATACTTAGCTGTAGGACTGTGGTACAGCTTTGGGGATTTTGAAAAACAGATCAAAGGCAGAGCTACAAGGGTCTAACACACAATTGTGCAGGGGATGAGTGTACATAAAGGAGGGTGGACTTATGCCATTAGGTACTTATTCTTCAGAAGGCTATATGTAGACACTAAACCTTCAGTTGGGGGCTATGAGCCTAAAGTTACACCCCCACCACACAATGCCACTCCTCAATCTGAAATATCTTCTGTGTAATAAACCTACAGCTATCACTATAGTCCCTACAGCTTGGATAGGGTTTTCACAATCTCCAGCACCCATGCTACGCCAGGGCCATTAATAATTTAATAATTAACTACTCACTTGATAGCCCAATTGGCACTTCAGTCCTCGTAAAAAGAAATACAAAAAGGGCAGAAATTAGGGATGCACCGAATCCAGGGTTCAGGATTCACCCAGGATTTGACCTTTTTCAGCAGGATTCAGATTATTCGTGCCTGGCCAAACCGAATCCGAATTTGCATATGAAAATTTGGTGTAGGAATGGAAATCATGTGACTTTTTGTCACCATACAAGAAAATAAAAAATGTTTTTTTCCACTTTTTCCCTTCCCGTCCCTAATTTGCATATGCAGGATTTGGAATCGGATCGGTATTTGGCCCAATCTTTCATGAAGGGTTTAGGGATTCAGCTGAATCCCAAATAGTGGATTCGGTGCATCCCTAGCAGAAACATACATTTTTCAAAATGTTTTCCACAAAACATGTTACAGGTATGGGATCCATTATCCAGAATACCATTATCCAGAAGGTTACAGTAAGGCCATCTTCCAAAGACTCGATTTTATCCAAATAATCCAATTTATTTATAAACGATTTCCTTTTTGTCTGTAATAATAACACAGTACCTGGTACATGATTCAAACTAAGATATACTGTAAGTAATCCTTATTGGAAGCAAAGCCAGCCTATTGGGTTTATTTAATGTTTAAATTACTTTCTAATGGACTGAAGATCCAAATTACTGAGCATTCTGCTTAACAGGTCCCATAACTGTTAACATGAATCCAAAAATATGTATCAAGGGCCCTGACCAAAATGGTGGATTTGCTTTCTCTATGAAAACCATCTGCTAGGGATCCATGTTCATGTCTTATTACTGTAAATACTAAAAATAGGTAGATTTTGCATTTTTAAACAGGCATGAGCAAAATCCATTCTGAAGCCATTAGCTCATATTTTATGCATTTTATCTCCTTGTCTAAGCATCTGTCATTAGCACATAATTGCATAGGCCACAATGATTGAGCTTCTCAGTGACTTACCTGGGCTCACACTGTAGCATATTTGGTTTTGGTATTAAGGACGAGCATTTCTCCCTCCTGCTCCTAACATAACAATTAATTCACAATGCATAATAATTCATAATATATAAGCTACAAAATCTTTTATCTAATCCTCTGGGTTGATATCATTGATTGCTATTTCTTTAGGCTCCAACAAACTTAGTAGTAGTTTCTACTGTTTGGCATCTGGTTTTAAACTAAACTTGTTGGATCATTATTGATTCTATAGAATTGAAGTGGGGCTAGTTTCAGGGATATACATCCATAGAAAGAATGATCTAATATCTTAAACAGCAGTGCATTATATGTATTAAATATTTATTGAAACAATGTAGCAGAACACAGCTGATTTATAGACCTGCGCAGAAGCATGCAAGGAATTGTAGTTTGGCATCTGAAACATGGTTTCAGTGTGCAGAAATGATAGTGCTTTCAGTTGAATGTAATAATTGTATTGGAAAATGCTTAATATTACATTTTCTTTTATTATGCAAAAACATTAGGGTGGTATTTCATTTAAACTGACCCACATACATTATTGTAGCCCTGAGATAACGAATAGTATGTTGGTAATCCATATTATTTCTGTACCATGAACACAACTATGGTTATGTCCCAACATTGCCTGGAAAAGGCACTTCAGCACTGGCTTCAGCAGTCATTTTTGCAAGGTGAAGTATATTGGGGAACATTTATTTACCGTTCATTGGAATTTAGTTGTTTGTGGTTTCAAAATCATTTTCGGAACCCTATTGATATATGTATTTTGTTCAACAGTATTGTTCCCACCCCACAAGATGTGTTTATTGTCTTTCTTTACTTTCAAAGGTGTCAAGCACTGAAAGGAGGTTTCCCTGGTCATTCTCCTTCTGTTGCTGCTTGTGCGGAACAGCAGACTTCCATGTGGTGGATTTTGCCTCTTATTAGCAGTTAGGAAAGTTAAACCTCTCGACAACATAAACGCTATTGCCATAAAATATCCTTCCTCCTAGGTTTATGTTGGTTTATATTATAACGCCCTTTAATCAAAAATTATTGAGAAGTTGCTTCACCTTTTTGGTCTACTAAAACTGGAAAACGAGTGGGATAATTAAATCAATACATGTATCTAAAGATGGCCGTAAACAGGCAGCTTTAAAGGAATTTTTCAGTATAAAAATAAAAACTGGTTAAATAGATAGGTGTATAAAATCAGAGACTTGAGGGGTGGGCACATGGGTCATATCTGTTGCTTTTGAATCTGAGCTGAATGCTGAGGATCAATTGCAAACTCACTAAACAGATATGACCCATGTGGCCCCCCTTCAAGTCACTGACTAGCTCAGAGTTATAGAGCTGAAAAGCAGGAAGTCGTGTTCTGGCTATTATGTTAGACATCCAGTCACTCCAGCCTTTATACATTACATTAACTAACTATATTAGAAACACAGTTTTTATTTTCACACTGAACTGTTCCTTTAAGCTGCCAATTCGGGTCCTTTGGATTGATTCCGCAGCTTATCTGCCAGTGTATGGGGCCTTCTGGCAGGCTTCCCAGACTGATATCTAGCCAAATATTGGGCAGGTTTGATTTTCCCCTCCAATAGAGGACGGCATCGGCTAGTTGATGAGGTCTTCATCCAGTCAGCTCCTATTCCCATCGCTGGCTAATCCAAGGGCCAAACAATTGGATGTTTGGCCCTTGGGGGGGGGCATATCAGGAAAAGATCTGCATGTTTGGCGATCTCACCAGATCTAATAGTGTATGGTCACCTTAAGTAATGAAACAGAATGTAACTGAAAAACTAATTATTCGAATGTTTACTATTTGAAAAAATAAGCTTTGTTAAATATTTCTATCCCTCTGCTGGCCTCATTGGGCTCATATAGAAAAATAACCCCCTCCCCCCCTTTGTTCTAAACTAGATGTATGAGAATATGACTGCCACAGTTGCACTATACATTCTTTGCCTGAGGGTTAAACTAAAAACAATGTCTCATTTTTAATGAATCCACATACACAATCCACCATGCCTCATTGCCTAATTATTGTGTGTGCAAAGTCAAGCACATAACTGTTAATGAAGGTTCTGACACACATTTGGCTCTGTAATCATCATTGCATAGTAGATCTTTTCAGTGCCATTTGGGTCATGAGGCAAGGGGAAAACCATACCTCAAAGGGACATTTTACCAGTGGTGGCAAAATAAATGCCCCTGGTATGTTTAAGAGTTGAATTTCTTTTAAAGGAGAAGGAAAGCTACCGAGGCAGTTTACTGCCGATAGATTTACCACAATAGTGCAAGCTAAAACTCTTTATTGCTTTATGCTTTATCATACCTGAGTAAACAATTCTCTGTTTGTTTAGGATAGCAGCTGCCATATTAGCTTGGTGTGACATCACTTCCTGCCTGAGTCTCTCCCTGCTCACTCATAGCCCTGGGCTCAGATTACAGCAGGGAGGGAGGGGGAGAGGAGCAAACTGAGCATGCTCAAGCCCAAGCCCTGGAGGTTTAAGCTGAAAACAGGAAGTCTGATACAAGTCCATGTATACACAATAGAACAGGGGTAGGCAACCTGAGGCTCCGGAGCCTCATGCGGCTCTTCATCCTACTTGCTGCGGCTCAGGTCGGCTATACAGCCCTCGCACCTGCTGGCGGCTGCTTGATTGTGTGACCGGGGTAAGCTAACGGTTAGCTAACTGCAGTCGCACACTCAGGAAGCCACCACCAGGTGCGAGGGCTGTATAGACATCCCAGGAGTGACAGGCAAGACCGAGCCGCAGAAAGATGATTCATCATGGTCCTTACCACGGTCACAAACTCAAGACAAGAGAAGGAAGATCAGCATTGAACTTCAGAAACAGAATTTACATTAAACAGATGAGAACACTAGCATTTAATAGGGCTATTTAGTGTTTAATTTATTTCAAAGTAGGCCTACACATACACACTGCACTTCTGTTTGTTGTATTCTGTTGTTGTAACAGTTAAAACTGAAAAAAGGTTAAAACTTTTAAAAGTCTGTTTTAAAAATCTGTTTTACTGTATGTTTTGCGGCTCTAGACTATTTTTCTTTAGTGGAAGAGGGGGCAAAATGGCTCTTTTGATAGTAAAGGTTGCTGACCCCTGCAATAGAAGGACAGAAATGCAGTGTTTCTTTTGACGGAGGACTCAGAGCAGCATTACTTTGAGGGTTTACTTGTGTATTTATATAGACCTTTCTGATAAAGCTAACTTAATTTTAACCTTTCCTTCTCCTTTACTAGAAATTGGTCTCTTTCACTGTAGAGAGTGCAATGAGGTTGCTGCACCAGTTATTCTGAAGGGGTGGTGGTGGGATGCTTCTCTTCTAACCGATCAACACATGCTGCAATCAGGTTGGAGTGGGGACAACACAGAGGCATTCCAGGGCCGAGGGGGGCATTGAGAAGGTTGCCTAGGAAAGACAGCAGCATCCCTGGGTCTGTGGTCAGTTTCAGATATACTGTATATATCCAAGACAACATTTCAAGAGAGAGACGTGAGTACCTCCAACAATAATGAATCAATCAGTTAAAAAATTGAAAAATTTATTAGGACATAAGAGCAAGACCTAACGCGTTTCATGCCTGCTGCGGCACTTACTCATATGTTGAATGGCACATCCTTGTACACAGGTTATAAAGGGGCTGTAGCCAATCACAAGACAACAGTCACATGTTACCACTTTATACAATTAGTAAAAGTCCACCTAGTGGTTAAAGTGCTAATTGTTACAAACATATCTGTGCAATTCAATGTGCCAAAAAAAGAAAAGAAAAACAAAAGAAAAACAACACAATAAAATAAATACTAAGTGTAAATTACACCTCAAAAAAGGTTGAATAGTGAATTTGATGTGACATGCTTGTGACTGTTGTCTTGTGATTGGCTACAGCCCTTGGATTCCAGGTCTGGACTGGGATCCGAAATAGTTCCTGGCATTCCAACGTGTCTTTTGTGGAAAAAGTTGCACGACAGCAGTTGCCCTTAATAAATGAGTCTCTGCAAGCTCCCCTGCAACAGAGATCTCAATCTTGCTTATGTATACTTGCATTGTCGTGGAAAGAACATGTCCCTAAATTTTACAAAATTTCCTCCTTAAAGTACGTCTCAATTTTGTCATTTCATATATTTAAAACCCTGTACCTACTGGGATGAAGGCCAATGCTAAATGCAGAATAAAGGACCTTAATTCTGTTTTTGTGTGTTTAGCATTGGTATGGTGATAAGGAGTTTCCGTTTGGTAAACCCAATGTTTACTCTTTAAAAAATATGCCCCAGAGCCCTTTACAGGATATATAGCAGGCTGGGTATTGGGTAAAGATTACTATCTACCAAAATGTCAAATTTTCTTTTTTAGTAACAAGACATTGTCTAAAATCATCTATTCACACATGTTTATTGTATATAATTAGTCATTTAATATTTAGGCAGTGGTTGTGCAAAATCTGATAATTCTTTGTAATTTGACTGTTCCCTGGGAAACCCTCTGTGCCACAAGGTTTATGTACAGTAATTGAGCAGAATCTGTGTGTGCTTCCTGCAGAAGTGGAAACAGATATTCTGTCTGTTGGCACATTCACTCTTCTTTGTAATATGATGGAGTCTGCTTGTTATGCTGATACTGGGCACACATACAGTGACTCATCTGTGTCAGCCACTAGTGTGATATTTCTGCTATATACTGTAAGGTGGAGGTGTGCCGTGCTGCTTCCTCTCTGCTATTTTAGAAACAGTTGAATTCTTGCTTTGCGATACAGTTCTCCATTTTTTCTCCAGTTATTTGTAGTATACTTAAAGTATGGAGACCCAATTACAGAGAGACCCCAGGTCCTGAGCATTCTGGATAACAGGTCCCTTGCCTGTACACAGCATGTGTGTAGCTGAGAATGCTGAGAGCTTACATATGAAGCAGCAGTGTCTGTGTTTGGTTGTATCTAACAGGTATGTGCTCCTGAACCCTCGTGCTGATAGAGAGGTAAGTAGGCCAGCTTCAAGCAGTGGCTTAACTAGTGATTGGCGGGCCCAGGTGCAGGACGTGCACCTGGGTCCCCTCTAAACAATCACGCGTCAAGAAATATCCCCCTGCTTTGCTGCCCACAATAACACTTATTGCGGCTCTGGTGGGGCCCAAGGGGGTGTGTGACGGGGTGCGATTGACCCCCAGTAGTTACACCACAGGCTTCACTAATTTTTTTCTCACCCCTTCCCTTACTTGACTCATTTGTGGCATGGATTGGTTGTACAATGCATACCCAATTAAGTGACTTGTTTTCTGTCAGCAGTTTAAAAAGGGATCCTGTCATCGGTTAATAGTGCTACTCCAGCAGAATTCTGCACTGAAATCCATTTCTCAAAAGAGCAAACAGATTTTTTTATATTCAATTTTGAAACCTGACATGGGGTTAGACATTTTGTCAATTTCCCAGCTGCCCCTGGTCATGTGACTTGTGCCTGCACTTTAGGAGAGTAATGCTTTCTGGCAGGCTGCTGTTTTTCCTTCTCAATGTAACTGAATGTCAGTGGGACATGGGTTTTTACTATTGAGTGTTGTTCTTAGATCTACCAGGCAGTTGTTATCTTGCGTTAGAGAGCTGTTTTCTGGTTACCTTCCCATTGTTCTTTTGTTTGGCTGCTGGTGGGGGAAAAGGGAGGGGGTGATATCACTCCAACTTGCAGTACAGCAGTAAAGAGTGATTGAAGTTTATCAGCTTCCCTTAGCAGCGAGTGGTTGACTTTGAGCATAAGAATGAGCAATAACACATTTTCAGCAGCAATGTAGAAACCCATTTCTTCTGCTTGTTGCTTGCAGCTCAGTGCTGTGCTTCCTGGTTTCCTCCTTATCACATTGCCTAAAATGAGTGACACATTCCCTGTTTTACATTGTACAGCTTTAACACACACGATAAAATGTGACCTCTGTGACTAAATTTAGCAGTGATGTTACCTTTAGCCAATATGCAAATATAAATCAGTACTTACGCAATACCTTTAAAAAGTATTTGGCCCCCATTCTTTCTTGCTGAAGAATCTCCTGGCCTGGAATTTTTATATTTTAGAAATAGAATTTTAATTGGGTAGTCACACATTTATTTTCATGAATAAATAAACAAAAGTTTCAGGTAATTGGAACAATATAAAGTAATAAAGCACTAAAATATCACAATTTAATAAGACATTAAGTGGCAGATTTATCAAAGGTCGAGGTGAAATTCGACTTCGACCATTTGCTATCTAAAACCTGCCGAATTGCTGTTTTAGCCTATGGGTTGACCTCCTAGAACCTATTTGGAGTCAATTGGTTGAATACGGACCAATTCGATTGAAAACTGAACTATTCGACCAAAAAAAAAAAACGTTGACTTAATTGCGGTCGGATTCGCCGTTTTTTCTATTCGAAATTCGAACCTTGATAAATTATCGAGGGTCGAATTTCGAATTCTTGTGAGTTAAATTTCCCTTAAATTTCGAATTAGAATTTTCAATTTGACCCTTAATAAATGTGCCCTTAGTGTCCTTGGTTAGTTTTTACGTCATTGTCCAACATTTTGCAGTCGTCTTTTTGGAAATATCAAGTTTGCACATGGAAATGGAGTAATATATGGCCTTGCCTTTTACAATATAGCTTAGCCTGGATCAGGTTAGGCCAAAAGCGACAATGAACAACAAATTTGGGAGACATTTAGGGGCCGATTCACCAAGGGTCGAATATCGAAGGTTAATTAACCCTCGATATTCGACTGGGAATTAAAATCCTTCGACTTCGAATACCAAAGTCGAAGGATTTTAATGCAAATAGTTCGATTGAAGGATTATTCCTTCGATCGAACGATTAAATCCTTCGAATCGAGCGATTCGAAGGATTTAAATCCAACGATCGAAGGAATATCCTTCGATCAAAAAAACTTAGGAAAGCCTATGGGGACCTTCCCCATAGGCTAACATTGAGTTCGGTAGCTTTTAGATGGCGAACTAGGGGGTCGAAGTTTTTTCTTAAAGAGACAGTACTTCAACTATCGAATGGTCAAATAGTCGAACGATTTTTAGTTCGAATCCTTCGATTCGAACTCGTAGTCGTAGTCGAAGGTCGAAGTAGCCCATTCGATGGTCGAAGTAGCCCAAAAAACACTTTCGAAATTCGAAGTTTTTTTACTTCGAATCCTTCACTCGAAGTTAGTGAATCGGCCCCCTACATTGTAAGAATGTTCACAGATATTTTCCAGTTTCTTTGTGCAGTTATGGCTCATCCATTTGATGGTTAACATTTCTAGCATGTAATGAAAGATTTTGACCATATTAAAATAAAAAATTAGCAAAAATGACAGATATTAATAGCCAAATTGGTTGATATTGGCCAAAAATGATAGATGTCAGTTAGTAGGTGGAGCAGGCATAAACACAGGTGAAAGGTCAGAGGTTACACAGAACACTAGTCAGCTGGTAAGGAGAACAGAATTGGAATGTGAGGATAGATTCTAATGGTTTCCTTCCCCCTACCTGTTTTTTCCAGTTGTAAGTTATTTTTGCCTGTATATTTATAAACATAGGTCCTGGCATCTCTTCAGCTCATGCTTAGGCTTCCATTTTGCACACTCCTAAAATATCTTCCTATCATACAAGAAGTGGGGCCCTGACAGAAACTATGAACATATATAGATACTCTTGTGTTAAACTAGAATTTTGCTGTTCAGACTGCTTTAACTAATTGTGAACATAAACATAAAGCCTATAAGGTTTGCATTGATTTGGTTTTGTGGGGTTTACTCCAATGTATACAGGTCAGTAAAATACAGTATGCTTGTGAACAGATGAGATCAAAGGGCTCATTTACCAAAGCAAGTAAAGTGTAGAATGTGTATGTAACCATAATGCAGGGGTTTTTTTTTTGCACAATGCTGCTTAATGATGGAATCTCGCCAAGTGGAGTATGGCACAACATGCACATTTAACACCAATTACTGCTACTGATTTACTAATGGTGTTATAGTGTGATTTATTGGATTCAAGTAAGTTGCTTGTGTTGTTGCAAACTGCTAAGGGAATCTTAGAAATAGCACCACATTAAAGAAGATCTATATCTTATAAATGAATATGTCTAAAAAATACATATTTTTTATATACTTAACTTACTGCAGCAGCCTAAAGTAGTGATGTGCGGGTCGGGTTTTTCCCGAATATAACCCGCCCTCCCTCAGCCTGCGCCCGCATCCGACTTCCGGGTTCTTTTTATAGACATCAGAAAAGGGGCGGGGAGAGCAGGAGAAGAGCTCAACCCGCACCCGCCTGCCACCCGCTAAGAGGAGTGCGAGGTCAGCCCGAACCCGCCCGACCCGTGGGTGAAACCACATTTGACATTTATTTTCTATGTGTACTGTATATTGAGTTGGTCCCTAAGCTCAGTAACTGACAGCAACACAGATCATGTGCAGTGAATCAGCAGAAAAGAAGATAGCAAACTACTGGGACATCTTTTTAGATCTTCACTGCTAAAGGGCTGTGGTTGCCTTGGGCTGGTACAGAAGCACAAAACACAATTCACAATTATTCTTCAGTTAGGCGTTATTGCTCCTTTAAGACATGTGTTAATTTGCTTTCTGTGTACCTTGGACAAATGCACACAGTTCATCACTGCAGGTAGATATTGGTCATATTGGTACTCGCTGTAGGGTGTTACGAAGCATATGTAGGAACTTTTGTTAATCGTATTTAAAGGAATGTATTTGACGTCTATTTTAGTTCTCAATCTAAAATGAACTTTAAAACTGAACTTTTATCAGGGCTCTGCAGAGGCAAAGTTATTTTCAGCAATGCCATCTGTAAAGCTAAGCATAGACAAAAAGATGTGCTTATTTGCCATCGGTTTTTCTACTCGATTTGGCCACTCATACATACCCAAGGGCCCCCGTACACTGGCCAATAGGCTGCTAACTCAGTTTGGAGGGGCAAAGTCTTCAGCTTTTATCGGGCCATGGGGTATATTTATCAAAGAGTGAAGTTAGAGATCACCACAGCCACTAGAGTGATATTCTGCCAATCTCCATTCATTTCTATGGGATTTTTACAGGCATAGTTATCATAGGGTGAACTTTCACTTGCACCCATTGATAAATACTATTTTAAAAATCCCATAGAAATGAATGGTAAGTGGCGAAATATCACAGTAGTGGACAGTGGTGGTCTCTAACTTCACTCTTTGATTGATATACCCCCCAAGTATGGTCTCCTTAAAGGGATACTGTCATGAGAAAACATGTTTTTTTCAAAACATGTCAGTTAAAGGTGCTGCTCCAGCAAACGTCTGCAATGAAATCCATTTTTTAAAAGAGCAAACTGATTTCTTATATTTAATTTTGAAATCTGACATGAGTCTAGACGTATTGTCAGTTTCCCTGGAGCCCCCGGTCATGTGTGCTCGGATAAACTTCAGTCACTCTTTACTGCTCTACTGCAAATTTGGGTGATATTACCTCCCCCTAACAACAGAACAATAGGAAGGTAACCAGATAGCAGCTCCCTGACACAAGATAACAGCTCCCTGGTAGATCTAAGAACATCACTCAATCGTAAAATCCAGGTCCCACTGCAACACCTTCAGTTAGATTGAGTAGGAGAAACAATAGCCTGTCAGAAAGCAGTTCCATAGTGCAGCACTGGCTCTACACAAAAAATGTAAAAATCATGACAGAATTCCTTTAATGGGTAAAATCTGGTTTCTGGGTCTCATCTTTTCCCTTCACCTTTCTCTCCAAGCTAGAGAAACTAGAGAACTGAATTCTGCCTCAGCCTGACTTGAGATATGTGTTGATTTTTCCCTAAAGCTTAACTATGTAATAATGACATCTCTCTGTCAGGTAAATGTAATGTTTATATTTAAGCCACACTTTCTGTTTCTTGTACTAACTAATGGGTCTGTAGGATTCATTACTCCAGTCTTGTTTTATCTTATTCTAATTTGCCATCATGCCATTTACCAGCATATAGCCTTTCCCAACATCGGGCCTTTTTATTGACAGTTTTAACTTGTACCTATCTGAAGCTGGGGCTTCTTCCTTGTTCCCACTTTTACTTTATGGGTAGTTACTCTAGTAATAAAGGATCCTCCACATAATCCAAGTATGAGAGTACAGGTGTTTATTCCCTTATCTGGAAATACATTGTCCAGAATGCTCCGAATTACAGATTTTTAAAACATTCCATATACCACATATTGGTGGTAAAAATTTTTTTGTGATTAATTTTTAAATTGAATTTAAATTGAATTACGGAAAGATCCCTTATCCAGAAAGCCCACTCCACTGCGACACTGTGTAAACTGTTGCTGATGAGATTTAGGTTGGGGCTGTCTAACAAAACTAACTTTTGTATTAGGCTTTTGATCTCCATTAAACAGAACACAATCTCTTTCTTTTGGGATCATTGAAGACATTGTAAGATTAGTATCAATGTGCTGTTATAGTGTCACAATAATATTATTGTTCAGGGAATGGAAGTCTCGGTTCCTTGTTTCCGACCCTCTGCTAAACACCCAGTGTAGTATCTATCCTAGAACTTGTGCTTTGTCAGGGTCAGGCTCCTTGATGGCAACATTTCTTCGTCTGAGTTAGCTGGATGTAGACAGTAAGATGATATTAATGTTACACCCTGCTTGCTATATGGACATGCTATATGCATATTCCTCATGTTTACTGCTATAAATGAGGGTACAGTTTTTCTTTTCTAGTATAATGCTTTTTCTTGGAATATATATATATATATATATATATATATATATATATATATATATATATATATAGTATATATATACTGTATATATATATATATATATATATATATATATATATATATATATATATATATATATATATATAAAGCAAAAGGTAAACTAAGGGTTTGTATAGTATGCAGAAAGGAGATATTATTCAACGTTTTGGTCTTAAACCAGAACCTTCAGCAGGAATAGCAAACAAAAAATGTTTTTTGCCTAGCTCATAATGGGTAGAATGTCTCCATCTGGTTTCTGAGACTCATCTTGTTATGGTTGAGCTGCCAATCACTATAAAGCTCTATTCACAGCCTCCTACTCCTTCCCTTTCTGTTTTTCCTAGTGCTGGCTCTGCCTGGCACAAAAGCACTACTTGGAACAGAAGGTGGGCATGTGCCCTGGCAAAAGTAACTCATTTAAAGGAACAATTACATGTGTTCCAAAGTGGGAATCTTAGGTTCAGTACTATACTGGCAACATATTTTCTCAGGTTTTGTTTTTTGGGTTGAATGTTATAATGTGATAAAAAATATACAGCACCTCCCATATCATATGGCAATGCCCTTTAATTTAAATTTAAATTAAACAGATATTGCCTAGATTAACTGATATGGCTGTAACAGATTCAGCATATTTTTTCCTACTGCATAACAATGATATGTGGCTAACACACTATTAAAAATCAGTAATCTCAATTTTAATAACAGGGGCAAAGGCACTGATACCACTTTTTTAGAAATCGAACATTATTCCCGCACTCAAAGACTGGGAACTCAAGGTACATGAGATATCTGTTTGAGCATTATAAAACAGATGTAACTAAATCAAAACAGCAGGAGAAATTTGCAGAATCCCCAGAATATTCTGCCCTTGTAGCCTAAATAACACGGTCCACTCCATTCCTTTTACTAAGACCATTGACAGCCAGCTATGTTATATCCATTTAAATTGCTAGTTTGTTTGTGAACTTTATAAGGCATGTATCATGACTTAGAAACCGACTTTATGCAATAAGTTACATGTAACATAAGACAATAGGCCATGATTATGCAAATATATTTTATTTGTACTTTGCAAACTAAAATAAAGAATTTGAAAAAAATATATAAATACAGCATGTATATGGGCAGGCAAGCTATCTTAGGGAAAGAGGAGCAACACATATTACAAGAAAAATTACCATTATTATACGTGAATTAGCATTTGGATGCTGTACGTGTAAGAGTAATGCATATGCTTTATAAAGAAATAAAAATATTGCCAACATTTTGTCAAATGCTTTACCCAGGCTTATCAATATAGACAAAGGATGATATATTCAAGATCAGGATTAGGCAGATACATCTAGTAAAGTTTTCTAAAAAGGTCAAAATACAACCCCCGGCTGCAGTCAAAAAGGCTGGGCGAAATGGCCTTTGACAAGATTGCATGTCCAAAGTCTTTTTCAAATTTACACCGGCCCTCAGCCTGCATCATGAAATTAATAATAATGTGCCCTCCCCCCCAGCACAGTTCAATCAGGAATCACATAGCCGTAGTAGTAATATTTGGGCATATTAGTGAAATGATCTGCCACTTAGTCTATACTGCTGCCTGTGTTCTGAATGTGTTAGTAATCCACACATAATGGCACAGAGTGACGCACCGTTCTCGCATACTTCTTTAGGGCTGAAGGTGCAATAGACGCACTGACGTGCCAGTACAGTAAACTAAAGACGTATGTATGTATCTATTACTAACACCTTCAGCACACAGGCAGCAGTATAGACCAAGTGGCAGATCATTTCACTAATGTGCCCAAATATTACTGCTACGGCTACGGCGGAGAATAAGTCCAAACAGACTCCACTTCTCCACTCCCTAAACGCTGTGTACATGTCCATCTCCAGGAGTGAATGATCCTGATGACAAGCTTGCTACCTCGTAATTGATGTCAGGTTGAATGGTCAGCCCTCCCACATTTTCACCTCACTAAATCTGTCCCTCGTTGCAAAACCTTTGGACACCCCTGCAATAGGGGGTACATTATTCACTATATAAAATAAATAAAACCAAAATGCAAAGCCTTACTACAACATATTAAAAGTTAACTTGAAGGCGAACCACCGCTTTAATTTAATATATATATATATATATATATATATATATATAAAGACTTAAAGAATATCCACCATTGCTGCCTGGCACTTTATCGGCTACATCTGGCAGTGAAACTGCTGGGAATACCTCTTCCTTTGGCAGTCAAACTGTACTGCACATGTGCCAGTTGCCAAAATACAGCCCTGTTTAAGAAGTACTTTTTAGCAAAACATTAGCCAACCAGTTATAATAAGTTGATAACATAAATAGCGTCAATAAATATAAGACCTCCAGACCACCATTGCAGCAGTGTAATTAAACCTTTAGTTTTGGACACAATGGTCTTTCAGGGCCTGTTTGGGGTAGCTACTTAAAGGAGAACTAACGTTTAACTAAAGAAGTATCTAGAAATGTTGTACATTATGTTTCTGTACCAGCCCAAGGCAACCACAGCCCTTTAGCAGAGAAGATCGGTGTCTCCAAAGATGCCCCAGTAGCTCCCCATTTTCTTTTCTGCTGATTCTCTGTACATGCTCTGTGCTGCTGTCACTTACTGAGCTTAGGGACCCACTCACAATATACAGTACACGAATAAAAATGACGCAATATACGGCAGATTAGTAATTAATACAGATAATTACTACATGGCAGCACAGAAACCAGTGCAATTAGCATCAGAATTTAATAATCAGCCCTGTTGCATCAGCTTATATTACAGGCCAACCTCATTTTCTGCTTGATCATTTTTGAAGACAAATTAGCTAGCTTAACTTATCAACAGCTGCTCAGAGCCCACTGAGCATGTGAGTGAGACACTTTCTAAGATGGTGCAACTTTAGGCTGGTATATAAAAAATGGTATTTTGGCCATATTCAATTTTAGGGTTTAGTTCTCATTTAAAGGTGTAAATATAGACGAACCCAGACTCTTTCACTGCTAGTTTGCACTGGTAAGGGAGCCCTGACTGATAAGCAGTTTCATGAAAATATTTTATTCCCAAATGTTATTTCTCCCATAACTGCCCAAATTGGCCTTATATTCCGTTTCATGAAAATTAACAGATTTGTTTCTAGTAACCAAAAGATTATTTAAATTTCCCTAAAAATTATTTTTAGAAACTGTCCAGTAGGTGGCATCCTATGCACTATTATTATAATGCACGGTGTAATGTACGCAAAGTATTATCTGTACTCTGTTAGGAGCAGTGATTCCAGCTGCTTGTTTTTATTTGAGAATGAGTTAAAGGTTATAAAGCTATACACATGGAAACATGTTTTTCATCATTGTAATTCATGCTATAGCACAATACTGAGTAGATTACATGAAATTCTGCAATAGCTGTGAAAGTATTTTATGAAGTTTGCGCAGGGTCAGACTGGGGGGCCCGAGGCCCACCAAGGCTGCTGTCCCCGGACCCCCCTTCCGGCCCCTTGTCCACGGTGCCTTCACGGCCTGGAGAGCCGGGGCCCACCAGGTTTTTTCCCGGTGTCCCGCCGGCCCAGTCCGACCCTGAGTATGTGTATCAGGAGCAATTATCCCCATTTGCTCATTATGCACATGAGATAGGAGTGGTAGTCCCACCCCCCAAGTTACTTGCCCCTACATGGCCACTGGGAACTCTGTCCTAGTGTGGATGGCTTGATGCTTGTGAGGGGCATTTTTAGTGAGAAAACTATTGTTTCCCATACTATTCTCTATTAGCCTGCACCTCTGGTGGGGGGAATTATTATTCAGTGATAGGTGCCCTTTAAAATCTGCAGTGTTTCTGCTTGTTTATTGACACTATAGGGCAGATTTATCAAAGGTCGAGGTGAATTTTCGAATGAAAAAAAAATCAAATTTCAAGCTATTTTTTGTGTACTAGGGAATAGTCCAATTTCGATTTTAATTTGAAAAAAATTTGAATATCGAAATTTATCATATACTGTGTCTTTAAAAAATCTACTTCAACCATTCGCCATCTAAAACCTGCCGAAATGCTGTTTTAGCCTATGGGGGACTTCCAGAATCTATTTGGAGTCAATTGGTGGACTTTGAAAAATCAAAGGTCTTTTTGGGAAAAACTTTGAATCGAATTTGATCGAATGCGCTATTCCTTTGATTTGTAGGATTCAAATTCTGCTGAATACGGACCTATTCGATCAAAAACGGACCGATACGACCGAAAAATAAAAACTTTGACTTAATTTCAGTTGATCTTTTTGAATTCGAATTTCAAAGTTTTTTCGATTTGTGGACCTTTAAGCATCAAAGTTGTTCTGGTTTAAGGAAAATTATGATACATTCAAACCCCTATTTTACAAATTTCCCAGGCACCAAAAATAAACCTGTAAAATACAGAATGGGAAAACATTAACTTTGAAGTTTGCCTGTACAATTGGTTTGGACTTTAAATGCGTGAAAATGTAAAACATTACATGAAAAGTAACATTCAAAGGGGAAATGCTTTTAATGAAAATTGGCCGAAATTACTGTGTAAAATGTGAGAAACATAACTTGAAATCCTGAAAACATTTATTGAAATGCATTTAAATAAGGGGGGACTGCTAAAAAAAAAACCCATCAAACATAAAATGCAGGAACATAAAATTGGAGTTTGGCCTTATGCGAAATATTTGGCTGCTGTTTATTAAATGCCTCCACCTATCCCTTAGAAAACAGTAACATCATAGCATCCATTAACTGATGTCAGCATAATTCATGTATAAGCACAGAAGTAATTAAAGTAAAGGGGGTAATTTACCTCCCTAAACATTTTGGATTTTTAGTATTATTACTATTATTAACAAGTATTTATAAGCACGCACATATTCTGAGGCACAAACTTTATTCAACATAAAAACATTTTTAAGCATAATTCCTGAATATATATATATATTAAAATGATTTATGTCGCTTAAACAAATGACTCAAGGCCTGTGCCAGTGACTGTTTTAAGTTTACAAACTGGCTCTCACTACCAGAAAGTTGGATTTACTCTGCAATCATGCACTGGCTTTTCATGTTTAATGGAAGATCAAATGCCACAACTAAATACTACATATCTTATTTTACTGGATTAACATAATCTTTATAGTCCTGTGGTCAGCCTTCTCTTTCATTTCATATTTGGAAAAGGTTTAAAGGGATATCTAGACCACCAAGAGATTTTTTGAGGGAATTTCAGTGCAAGTGATTGTCCTGAGGTACTCCCAAACAAACGCTGTGTGGTGTACCCATGATGGGAGATGAACCAGACCCTGTTATAGGAGAAAGCTTCACAGGCACCCTGACCTCTGTAGGGAGTAGGGGGGCTATCCATAAACCCCAAATGGGATTTTGATTTTTTCTATGTATTATTTACATTGTGGCAACAATACATTCAGCTTCTTAAAATGTACAGTACACTGTAAAAGCAATATTTGCATCTCTGTACTACATGAGTTGGGATTAAAGGGGTTGTGCACCTTTGAGTAAACTTTAAGTATGATGTAGAGCAGTGATCCCCAACTAGTGGCCCACGAGCAACATGTTGCTTACCCGACCCTTGGATGTCGTTCTCAGGTGCTTTTTTTTTAATTCTTGGCTTGTTGACAAGCTTAAGTTGCATAAAAACCTGGTGTATTGCCAAACAAAACCTCCATTAGGCTGCCAGTCCACATAGGCACTACCAATAGAAAATCACGGCCCATATTTGCCACCATTAGAAACTTTTTCCATGCTTATGTTGCTCCCCAACTTTTATTACATTTGAATTTGGCTCACGGGTAAAAAAAAAAAAGGTTGGGGACTCCTAATGCAGAGAGTGATATTCTGAGACAATTTGCAATTGGTTTTCATTTTTTTTATTATTATTTATAGTTTTTTTTAGTTATTTAGCTTTTTATTCAGCAGCTCTCCAGTTTACAGTTTTAGCAATCCGTTTGCTAGGATCCAATATACCCTATCAACCATGCATGAATTTGAATAAGAGACTGGAATAGGAGAGGACCTGAAAGATGAGTTATAAGAAATAGCAATAACAATGAGTTTGTAGCCTTACAAAGCATTTATTTTAAAAAATGGGGTCAGTGATCCCCATTTGAAAGCTGGAAGGAGTCAGAAGAAAGGCAAAAAAATAAAAAACTTTAAAAAAGATTAATAATGAAGGCCAATTGAAACGTTGCTTAGAAGTCACCATTCTATAACTCACTAAGAGGCACATTTATCAAGGGTCGAATTCATGGGAGTTTTTTTAAACTCCCCTAAACTCCCATAAATTCAACTAGTAAAAATGTATTAATAAAATCAAATTTATTAAACTCAAAAGAATTTTAATGACCGGAAACTCAAATCGAATTTGATTTGAATTATAAAAACTAGATTCAAATTTAAAAAATTAGATTCAAGTTTTTTCTCCAAAAAAAACTTGAATGTCAGGAAGGCTACAAACATCACAAAATTGATCCATGGACCTCTCCCATTGACTTATACAGTAATTCAGGAGGTTTTAGGTGGCGAATAGTCGAATTCGAGGTCTTAAAGGGCTAGAGTATGCTAAATCTCAAAATTCTAATTAAAACTCAAATCGAGTTTGGATAATTCACTATTCGAATTTGAGAGTTTTGACCCTTCGATCCTTAATAAATCTGCCCTTACATTGCTGAATCTCAAAATTCGAATTAAAACTCGAATCAAGTTTGGATAATTCACAATTCGAATTTGAGAGTATTGACACTTCGACCCTTAATAAATCTGCCGATAAAAGTTAACTTAAAAGTAAGTCACCTGTTTAAGGCCTCTAGGATCAGTATTAAATACAGAATAATAATAGGAATTGAAGGTTCAAAGTGACCCTCACTTCCATGTGTAGCCTTATGGCACACATTACCTGTATTTGTATAGTCCTGGAGGAAGAGATGATGTGTGATCCATTGAAAAGTTCTATACATACAATAAATTAGTAATATTCACCTACAGCCCCCAGTGATTATGTGTCATGCATGAAACAAAGTGAATATAGTTATTTGTAAGAAACAGTGATTGAAAAATCACAAGTTAAATAGAAACTAGGAAGACAGTATGTTCAGGGTTATCTTTGGGGTGTATGAACTATGTCTCCACAAAGTGTCCATCGCTTCTCTGTCTATACTCTTGTAATGCACAAACGTTAGACTGGATATTATATATTATCAGCCTGTGAGCATGAACTGAAAAAAAAGATACAGTATTTTGCTTTATTATGGATGTCCTCTGCTTTTCTCATTGTTAAGGGGCTTCCACTGTAATGTTTTGTACAGGAAACCATTAACCCAAAGGCCAGACCTGAGTCCACATGTGCTGGGTGACTGGAGGAAATACTGGGTAAAGTATATGAAAATAGGAATTGTCTATTGTTGCATTATTCTGTGGAACAGTGGTGGGCTTCTTCTACAAGATCGCCAACAGAATTCCATGCCTTTTCTTGCTATTCACACATGCGTGTTACATTTCACACGAAGCCTCAGTAGTAAGATTTATGAACTTGGATAAGGTTTATCTAAAATAAGTCAATATCTAAGTAATATTGTTTACTTAGTGGTCCTCAGTTTATACTGTAAATCTCATTTAAATCCTTTCCTGTTTACGGTAAGGTTTAAACTTAATTTCCAGTCTTTTTTGTTAGTCTGTTTAATTCATGCATGTGAGATTAAACTATTTTAGAATGCATGTGTTACATAAATAGTTTACTCCTATTAGCTACAATTAGTTCCCTTAATCTACAAAGGTTTGTAAATAGAGTTTTACTGAGGACACTTAATCTGCATTGCATTAAAGCTTTAGGGTAGGGGCACACAAGCAGATTCGGGGAGATTTAGTCGCCTGGCTCGGAGTGACAGTCCTCATGAGGAAACTTCGGGGGACTTCAAAGTGCCATGAGTGCCATTGTGCTGGCGATTTTTCATTATAGCCGGTGCAAGGTAGGGAAAGGCAGTTCGGAGAGATTGTCGCCCCAAAGAAGAGGCGATAAGTCGCCAGGCGACTAAATCTCACCGAATCTGCCCGTGTACCCCTACCCTTAAGGGACTTTTCAAATTTTTCTTTTATTTATTTTCTTAATATGACTTTATATGGCTAGATATTTTTACTTCATGAAACTGGGTTAATGAACTTGAAACTTCTAACACAGGCATTTCAATAGATTCCATTTTAATGAAATAATTCACTTTTTTTTTAGTTCACTTAATCTATGGAGATCCAAATTATGGAAAGACCTCTTATCTGGAAAACCCCAGGTCCTTACCATACTGGATAACAAATCCCATACCTGTACTTAAAAGAATATTCAGGTGTCTGTAAAGTGCCACTTGTGTCATAGCCTTTACAGAAGAAGGAAAGGTATCATTATTGGAGGGTTCCAAATGTTATGCCTTCATTTATCCTTGCTAATTTCAAAATGTTAGGCAACCCCCAGTGCTGTAAAATGCACTTGTCCGTGTTTTAACATTTACTTAACATGAAGCAATGGTTCTAAACTTTAAAAAAAATCCTTAAAAAGCAGGACATTTCTTAATAACAAGTTAGTATGCCATTGTTGTACTGTTCCTCACTCTTATAGCATTCCTTAAAGGGATTCTGTCATGATTTTTATGATGTAGTTTCTAATTCTAAATTACACTGTTTACACGACAAATAATTCACTCTACCATATAAAATTTCATTCCTGAACCAACAAGTGTATTTTTTAGTTTTGATATTGGTGTGTAGGCAGCCATCTCAGGTCATCTTGCCTGGTCATGTGCTTTCAGAAAGAGCCAGTGCTGCACTATGGAACTGCTTTCTGACAGTCTATTGTTTCTCCTACTCAATGTAACTGAAGGAGTCGCAGTGGGACTTGGATTTTTACTATTGAGTGCTGTTCTTTTATCTACCAGAGAGCTGTTATCTGGTTACCTTCCCATTGTTTTGCTGATGGGCTGCTGGGGAGGGGACAGGGAGGGGGGGGGGGTGATATCACTCCAACATTTGGTGCAGCAGTAAAGAAGTCTGTTTATAAGACACAAATCACATGACTGGAGGCACATGGGAAACTTATAATATGTCTAGCCCTGTGTCAGATTTCAAATTAAATATAAAAAAATCAATTTGCTCTTTTGAAAAATGGATTCAGTGCAGAAGTCTGTATATATGAAACCCTTATTAGAATTGTTAGACTTTTAGAATGCTGAAAAAAATTAAGTTAACCACAAAGTATACCTCTCCACCTACAGAATTACACCTCCAAGTAGATTAAAGTGAGCTGGTTGGTTTTTATAGCGCTTGTATTTATAAATGGCTGTAATTTATGGCTTTTATATTTGAGCAAACATTTAGTTTAGGTAAATCCTCATTCTAGTACTGTCTGGGTGTCTAGCAGGAATAAATCACTTTCAGGATATTTTAAGCAAGTGCTTAAGCTTATTTATGTTATATTGGCTTGTGCTGACTAAGCAGTAGTCGTATTTTATTCTTTGTGTGTCATCTCAAATAATTATTTTATTAAGGTGAGGAAGGAAAAAACACAGGTATAATGCTTCCAACAATACTGTCATATTTATAGCATGTAATCCCAAGTAAATACAGACTAAACTGAAAATATGTTTGCAGCTTTATTTTAGGATTAATGTAGAAAACTCCCTCTGAGTCATTCTCATTAGATCTATGTCTTGAATTAATTGGAATGTGCTCTTTTCTGATGCTGCTGCTGTGTGTTGCTACTGGGCACCTTTACTAGCATAGACCACTTAAATCCCCAAGTGTTTCTGGTACAAGGAATAGAGCAAGTCAAATAGTGGTAAGCACATTACAGGGGGGTTCTTCATTGGCAATCTGGTTACATCCACCAGCTCAGTAACAAGATTATAACTGACTAGTAAAGGATAACATTAACCCTGACTATGTTTGTTTTCATAGTAAAATAATACAATTGTTTAAAAATGGTAAAATAAACCCTTTAGTCTTGGGAAAGATATGATGCCAATGATGCTGTAAGTAATAGATAGTCCAGGGACTACATGTTTTTTCTCCCAATGAGATACAATTTGGGTAGCTACATTTATAATTCTATGCTGACAAGAAATGATGATATGATTTGAACCCACTTTACTGATAAATGTTATGTCTGCATCATTCAGTGTCTGCTTAATGCATAGGGGCAGATTCCCTAAAGAGCGAATTGACTAACACTAGCGAAAATTTGCCAGCGTGACGTCATTTCGGAACTCGCCGATTTCCTAACAGGCACATGCATCACTTCGCTAGCGAAGGAGATAGACGCTAGCGTTGCTTCACACTCTTACACCAGGTGAATTTTCTCTCTGGCGAACGGATATAACTGCGCAAATTCACTAAGATGCGGATTTTACTGAATGTTACCTCATTCGCCAGACTTGCCTTCGCCAGCTCAGGCCAGGCGAAGTGCAATGGAATGCATAGGACTTCCTTAATTTTTAGTTGAAAAATTTTCTAAGTCCCAAAAAACGCTAGCGTCTTTTCCTTTTTTCCGAGTGAAAGCTTGCAAAGGTCCGTAAATTTTTTTTTGGGTATCCGGGTTCCCCCCTCCATTTTCTAAAATATGGAACATAAACTATATAGTGGGCTCATGTGTAGGGCATTATAACAACTCTATTTTATTTAATAAGGTTCCCTGGACTTGTAATGTAATGTATTTGCTGCAACATATACGTCCATGTAACTTTATGCGTATGCAAATTAAGCAACGCTAGCGCATCTACCGTTTGATTGGTGAAGTGCTAACGAAAATTCGCCAGCGTTTGGCACCCTGGACGCAACTTCGCACTTTAGGGAATTGGCGTTGTCCTAGCGAATTTATGCCAATTAAGGAATTTGCCCCATAGACTACACATCCAGATTGTTCATGGGTTTCCAGCATCAGACTGGCAGGCCCCCCACACCCCCTTCCAGGGTCTCCCGCCACAGCCGCAAAGCCGCAAAGCACTTTACAAAGCCTGGTAACTTTACCAGTTGATTTTGCAGTAAAAAAAGTATTAGCTAACCCAAAACAATTTCCCCTGACTTAACCTTGCCTTATACTAGGTATGTCACACCACCAGCAACTGGTCATAGTCAATTATGACCAAATTTGTACTCAATTCCAGAAAATAATTACACTCACCCAAGCTTCTGTGCCTTTTGCACTACTTAGTCCTGCACAATATCTTCATGGACATTTACATATATACTGTAAGCATGTGCAAGTCAGTATAGCTCTTGTAATAGATGGGACTCTTGATGTAATTACTGCAGTACTGCAGGTAGAAGATATAAATTATGTTGTTATCTAGTGTGTTGATGCTAGGATTGATTATGCATCTAGGAAACAGTTCAATTGAAGGGCACATTGTCAGCAGATTACATTATAAGAAGCAGTAGTATTAATAGGTGGCTTGGGTTAATACTTAAAGCGATACTGACACATTTCTATTAAAATCATAGGAAGGTGTCAGTATCAAGTAGTTGCTGCACCCAGAATATTTTCCCTGAAAGCCCCACTGAAAGCCGCCCCCCAACCCCCGTGAACCTTTGTGCAGCCGACCAGCTCACACTACTGACGGATCTTCTGCCTTGCTTCCTCGACACTGGGCTGGGGGCGGAGCGATCCATCTATAGGCTGAAGTCCTGTTTTCATTTGTAAAAAGCCTATGGAAGGATCGTGGTGCCCCCACTGCATAGAAGGTCTTTTAGCAGTGTCGGGGGTCGGGTCAAAGCAGGTTTGCTGGGCTGGGAGTGGCCTTGAGGGGGGCTTTCAGGGAAAATATTACGGGTGCAGCAACTACTTGATACTGAAATCCTATGATTTTTATAGGAACATGTCGGTATTTCTTTAAAAGTTGAGTTTCTCATGCTACTTTTTATGGATACCTGTGTTTTTGGTGCCCCTGTAAGTTATCTCATTAAATATAGCTGTTGCCTATGACACCTCCTGTATTGGCTGAGATTAGTTTAAAAATGTGTTAACTGTCCCCTGGAGCATAAACCTGTGTTTATTCAGGTCCCTTGGGAACTGGGAACTGTAATCATACAACAGCTAGAGAGTCACTATATCAGCACTTTATGAACTATGTATGTCTCCTACCTCTAGTAACTTAATTTATATTTGTGGGAAGATTTGTGGGATACAAAGAGAGACAGATAAAATTCTCATTTTTATTGTATGTTTTCATAATCTGACAGAGTGCTAAAACAGAAAAGTAGGAATCCAGAGTAACTATAACCCCAGGCCTTTTTGGTTAAAAGCCAGAAAAGGAAAACTGCTTTAGTTAACAGCAGATAAACACCAGTGCAGTATCCTGCACTGGAGGTGGAGGATGTACACAAAAGTTATTTTTTTACAGGATCAGGCTGATTGACTAAAGATGTTACGAGCATATGTTTTTTTTCCTCCTATGTCTTTTTTATCATATTTATGACCTTTTTGTATTGTTTTTAAACATTTTGTAGTGCATTTTTTTAGATATATTATACAGCTAAGAAGACTCCTCCTTTGCCTTTTGCTTATTGGAAGCCATTTGGTCTGTGAATTTATTTTCAGAGAAATAAAGAAATGGTGAATTGTTATGCAACACATATTTAGTTATGATAAACCTTTATCTCCAAGCTCACTTCTTTTTGTTCATCTCTGTAAGCATCAATGATTGAAGATACTTGATGCCCACATATTTCTATATTAGAATGGTGGTCTGACACTGGCCAGTTTGCTAAGCATCTTGCACAAGTCCATGGGGTTACCTGCAAATGTAACTTCTGCTTCATCCCTATTTGATAAAACTACTGAAAATATTCAAATATTAAAAAACAACTCAGGGTGGTTTTGCCACCATTATCAATACAAAATAATAGCTTAGTACAAGATACTGTCTAACTATTACAGGAAATAGGAGCAACTATCATAGAAATAAATATCTCTAATAAACCAGACCGCACAAAAACAAGGACATTTTATAAATATATTTAAAGGGATACTGTCATGGGAAAAAAATTCAAAATGAATCAGTTAATAGTGCTGCTCCAGCAGAATTCTGCACTGAAATCCATTTCTCAAAAGAGCAAACAGATTTTTTTATATTCAATTTTGAAATCTGACATGGAGTTAGACATATTGTCAATTTCCCAGCTGCCCCTAGTCATGTGACTTGTGCTCTGATAAACTTCAATCACTCTTTACTGCTGTACTGCAAGTGGGAGTGATATCACCCCCTCCCTTTCCCCCCTCCCAGCAGCCAAACAAAAGAACAATTGGAAGGTAACCAGATAACAGCTCCCTAACACAAGATAGCTGCCTAGTAGATCTAACACTCAATAGTAAAAACCCATGTCCAACTGAGACTCCTTCAGTTACATTGAGAAGGAAAAACAGCAGCCTGCCAGAAAGCATTTCTCTCTTAAAGTGCAGGCACAGGTCACATGACTAGGGGCAGCTGGGAAATTGACAAAATGTCTAGCCCCATGTTAGATTCCAAAATTGAATATAAAAAAATCTATTTGCTCTTTTGAGAAATGGATTTCAGTGCAGAATTCTGCTGGAGTAGCACTATTAACTGATGCGTTTTGAAAAAAACATGTTTTCAGATGACAGGATCCCTTTAAAATTCTCAGGGGAGTGTCAGCATTCATCTTAGTGCACTCTATTCCTTTCTTAGATGTCTGTCTTAGAAATTCTTCTACTATGCTGTGCCAGTCGGTTTTGAAGAACAGGGAGTTCAGAGTGAATAGTGTTCACCCTCTGTTCTGCATAAACTGACTAAAGCTGGGCATAGACGTGCAGATTTTATTCTTTGTATGATGAAAGATCATATGTTCAAAGTAACGATCTACAACCAGCCATTCAGATTAAATAAAGTAGGAAAAATAACAAGTCAGACAATGTTCTAGCCATTAAGTTATTTCCGAAAAATGCTAGTTACAGTTTCCCATTGATATTGTCAGATAAGCAATACATGCAGAGGTATTATTGTTAGCCAACTGAAATCTTCTAACCTGTCCGATCGACTAAATGACTGATCGCCATGGTACAGCTTTTGCAGAAAAAACCCTTGAATTTTTTGAGATTCATTATACCCCAATACTGCAAAGTATCTGAAAATCCGGTATCTCAAACCTGTTGAGGTCCATATCCCAATTTGAAAATATTCTGGTCTCCACTAGGTTTAGCCTGATTATCTGCAAAATTCAGGCGTTTAGGGTAATAACTCAAAAATATCAAGCGACTTGTCTGACAAAGTCTGAAAAAATTGTACGATTCGTGTTTTCGCTCGTTTTTATCGAGTCTTTCCAAGACTGGCAAGTGTTTACATTTGTAGCCCAGCAGAAGGGTCCATTGACAGAGGAGTAAAGTGAACTACGGTTAATTCTGAATAACTGAAAATAGAACACTGAAAATATTTTAAACATATTTTTAAAAGTTTCTTGTTTTAGTGAGCTCTAGTTTATTAGAGATATTTATATTTGTAATAGATAAATATACTGGCAACTTTTGATGCCCACATATACTAAGCAAGAGCTATCCTATTTATTTATTATTATTATTTTCGTCCGGCAGAGATTGGTCATTAGTCGATCGGACAGGTTAGAAAATTTCTGTCGCCTGCCGATAATATCTCTGCATGTATTGCCGATCGTACGATTTCCAGTGGGAGACTGTCACCAGCTTTGTCAGACATAACTATCGTATAATTGCTGTCAGGGGCAGAACATTGGTTAATCTGTTCTTTTACTACTTTATTTGATCGGAATGGTAAGACTTTGATCTTTATGGTTAGTGGAGGGTCGGTAGACGGGAAAGTCCGATCGTACATTGATTCGTACGATCGGATCTTTGCGTCTATGGCCAGCTTAAAGGTTCCAAAATGAAAGACTGTTAAATGTGTGTTGCCAATAATAGAATAACTCCATAATAATTCTCAGAATTACTCTATAATACAGTATTTAAAGGAATTGTTCACCTATGATTTAACTTTTAGTATGATGTAGAGAGACAATTTGCAGTTAATTTTAATTTCTTATTATTTATGGTTTTTAAGTTAATTATTTATTTATTTTTAGCAGCTCTCCAGCTTGCAATTTTAGCAATCTGGTTGCTAGGGCCCAAATTACCCTAGTAACCATGCATTTATTTCAATAAGAGACTGGAATATGAATAGAAGAGGGCCTGATTAGAAAAATGAATAATAAAAAGTAGCAATAACAATACATTTGTAGTCTTACAGAGCATTTGCTTTTTTAGATGTTTTTTGAAAGTTGAAAAGAAGAAGCAGAAGTCATATAATCCAAAAACTATAAAGGTAGATTAATTGAAAAGTTGCTTATAATTGGTCATTCCAGGTCTGGACTGAGAATCAAAATAGGCCCATGCTTTTCAAGAGCATAGAGGCCCAAATAGCCCACATAGAGGCACAAAAAGCCCACCACCAGCCCAATAAATAGTTACTATCTATGGCATCTTACAGCAGCTCCTCTGGCATTTGCCAGAACCCACAGATTGCCAGTCTAAAGGACTTAGTCTTACCTAATTTTTGTATTGCTTTTTTGCTTTAAGGTTTCTTTCCGCCTTAAAGAGGTAAAAAAAATCATCTGAACATAAAACATCTGGAATTTCTTTGTAAGATAGAAAGAGCAGAACATTATAATATTAGCCAGGCCCTGTGCACCAAAAAGTATGATAAATCACATTATTCTGGAGAGAGATCAGCTTCTCTCTGGGAGATGCACCATTTTATCTTTATATCTATCATAAAAGAGAGTTTTTGTTAACAGGACAGTTTGTACTTTCGGGGAAACCTTTATTTAACCATTGCTTAGTTTTACCTTATTATCCATCTTAGAGGACATATGTTCTTAATTATAATTTGGCAAAAGCAATTCCATGATAAATGGACAAGATCAGCTACTGAGCAATCCTACATTGTACAGTGAAACTTAAGATGGCCATAGATGTGCAGATTTTATTCTTTGTGCGACGATTCAGTCTAACGATCTACGAAAAATAACAAATCAGACAATGTTCTGGCCATTTATTGACAGACAGCAATGGTACGAAAGTTATGTCTGACAAATAGTAGTGACAGTTACCCATTGATATCATCAGATAGGCAATACATGCAGAGATCTTATCAGTAGCTGATATAAATCTTTTAATCTGTCCAATAGACAGAACAACCGATTGGCATGGTACGAAATATGTCGGGACTTTTCACACACAGCCTGCAAATCATGCAAACCTTCATATTGTTCAATGGTATCTTCGCGTCTATGACCAGCTTTATTCTTTTTTAAGAGTTTTTCTGGGCAAAAACTTGAATTTTTAGTGGAAAAAATACTTTAATTTTTCGAGATTTATTATACCACAAAGCTGCTTAAAGTCTGAGTATGAAAATCCACCATCTCAAACCTGTTGAGGTCATGTAGAAGTCAATTGGAGATGTCCCTATTACAATTTGAAGATATTGTGCTCTGCGCTGGGATTTACGAGCCAAATCCAAAAATATGTATGATTCGGGTTTACGTTTGATTTTATCGAGTTTTTCGAGCTTGGTTTAATAAAAATATGAGATAAATTTTAGTTTAAGTAAATAATCCCCTAAGCATTAAATTCATTGTAATTATTCATCAAGTCTTCATCATCTATTAGCCCAGCTATATCAACGGTGTGATTGTCAAACATCTACAGAACAGAATGATGTGCTGGGCATGAAGGAGAAGGCTGATGCTCTTGGTGAAAACGCAGGACAGAGAAAACACAATAGCTTTTTAGAGGGGCAGGGGCAGTATACCCCCATGTTCAACATGAATTGAACATGAGGGTATAGCACTAGTGCTGAACATAATTTTTGCCTTTGTTTTTATTAAGAAATATCTATTGTTATTATTTCTTGCCCTGACCAGTGCAAATAATATAATTTTGAGAAGGGAAGAATGTAGTTAAATAAATTACTGGCCCACTGATAAACTTCCTGTAGAATGAATTTCCTCCTAAAATGTAAGAGCAATGGCACAAAGGGTAATTTTGAGAGTTTTGCTGCCTACAGCAGTTAACACAATTGCTAGATTATTTTCTTTTCTTTCCCCCAGAATGGCATGCTTCAGAAATGTTGTGGAGCCTTGCTCTTGCTTTTTTTCATTTGTTGGATGAAATTTCTCCAGCCTGAGAAAATTTTTCAAGAATTGTGCAAAGTTCCCATAGGTTTTAAACTCCGGAATTCTTGACATTTCTTTTTACTTTTTAGACGTAGAAAGTGGAATGACAGAAAACAATTTGATCTGCAAGAGAACAAAAGATATGGAATTGCGACCTTTAATAAATTGGCCTTTAAATCTATCTTAAATATAGTACTATATCTATCTAAGGAAATGACTTAAAGGAGATAGTGAGCCTTGAGAGTAACCCCTTTCAACGTTAGGAGATAGACTGCCTCAAGAATGCCCCAATTTTACTCCATGCACAGTGGAGTTCACAGTCACCATCTTAAAGGAGAAGGAAAGGCTGTATTTGCTTGGGGGTGCCAAAAGTTAGGCATCACCAAGTGATTGCATTTACTTAGCTGAAACCCTGGGCCAGTGCTCCTATCTGCAGAAAACTGCACCGGTCCAGGGGTTCTTTCAGAGAGCACCACGGAGCTGTCAGCTTACGGCTTCTTCAACCTTCGCACGGCTGAGCATGAGTAGTCGATTGAAAAGCCAAACTTTAACGAAGAAGTCGGCGATTTAGTTCTACAGCGCATGCGTCTGCCCTGAGAAATTTGAAGAAAGAATAAGGATCGATCCGTGGTGTTTGCTGAAAGAACCCCGGACTGGTGCAGTTTTCTCCTGGTAGGATCACCGACCCAGGGTGTGAGATACTGGCTTCAACTGTATATGCTCAGTATCGGCAGAAGATATAGCTGTGCAAGATTGTGTCTGTAAACAATACTACAGTACTCTGCTTCTTATCAACGTGGTGAACGGGGCAGTTTTTGGGGGCTAACTAATGTGTTTTGGGGTGAGAGTGTGTATTCTCCAGTAACACTAGCTTGAACGTAAGGGTTTTGTTACTGAATGTGTATCACTGCATCTGCATCCCATATATTCTATATACTTTATGTGTAATTGGTACATAGTTTACCAAGACACGATGTGCAAAGTGCAATCTTAGTTTCAAGTTGACATGTTTTAACACACAATGCAGCATTTTCCCAATAATTCCAATTTAATTACAGCTGTGAGGTGGCAATATGCTGCAAAACCGATGCTTAAAATCTTCAGTATTCAAATATTCAGAAGGTCAATGTTACCAGTTCTCTGTGTCAAAATGACATGTGCACCCATGTGCACGTCTCCCACCATACATGCACCGAAGTCTGCAGATATAAAATCACATGAGACCAGGGCTGTATTGGCTTATTCATGTGCCCATCTCCTGATGGTTCCCCACAGGCTTCCATTAATATTATGATCAATTTATACTAGGGACTAAAAAAATGGAAGCAACCTGATTTGGTCCAGTTTATTGGAAGCCAAATCAGGCAAAGATCCATCTGAATGTATTTTTACATTTATGCCAATCTTAAGTTGTGGCCTTTTGTGCAACCCCAGTTTACCATCCTCCAGACTCCATTCTTAGGGTGTGGTATGTTGCTTGCACAGTACACCACTACCAAGTGTATGTTTAACACCCCAGCAGAACAGAAGGAGAGCAGCATCACAACAGTCCAGTCAGAAAGTACGTAAGTGGGGGATGAATGGGATCTATTAACTTAAAACATTTAAAGCTGCCTGTTGTCCTAAGATAATGTTATTTTTATTCTTGGCTTTACATGTCCCGTAAGCTGTATCGAGCATTGATACCAAGAAAAAAGTCACAAAGATACCAGAGGCATTCTTTATCATTTACGGTGTTTGCAAAAAAAACGATTTCTCTCTCTTTATTTTTATGATGCTATTGAAAAGGCAGTGTCAGTGAAAACAGGTTGCAATTAGATACAGTAGTTGCTGACTAGTGTTCTGCAAGCTAGAAAGTTTATTATTTCCATTAAGGGGGATACATGTTATCTTTTTCTCTGTCACCACTAGAAAGTGTTGCCCTTTGTTTTATACCTGACAATAATAGATGCAACTTGCACTTTGACCATGCAGTAAGATTTATTGTTAAATGTCCCCTAACAAAGTTGAGCTGACAATCGTTTCCCCACAGCATAATGAGTAACATATGATAATATATATTCTAATGACTTGGCTAAGCTGGAGCAGCCATCCCACAGTGTCAGTAAAACTGCAACAAAGATAAGCATTTTAGAGGCCAGATTCATATTAATGTTACTGAGGCTGCTGGGAGTTGTATTTCACAATATCTAGTGGGCAATGAGTTTAACATGTATTCTCATATAAAGTGCTGGTATTACACTAGATAAATTGCCAAGACTTTTCTCAAAGCTATAAATAAACCACTTAAAATCGTAATATAAGCGGCATGAGAGTATGAGCTGTATCCGCTGGATGACATGTTAGCAGCCATAATGGTTATGAGACACACATTTGTCCCTTTCTGTTGGAGTACATATGGACACTATTGCCTGGTGAGCAATAATAATAGTTTCTGTATTTCATTGGTACAACAGAAGTTTCACATGACTTTTATTAGGAATGAATTGCGGCTGCAGAAACATGAATCCCATCCCGTTTTCTTAGAAATCAATGATGCAATCATATTCTGCACATTTATACAAGTAAGCATGCCTGCAATGAACTAAATGATTGTTTTTGGCAGTTTGTCAAACACTGTGTCAGTTTATGCAGTCTAGTGGGGGGGGGGGGCATGCAGCAAATGGTACTGGCACAAATATATGGGAAAAAAATGCACATTCTTCCTTTGTTTTACCCATATTTTTACTTATCACCTATTTGCAACCGAGTTTCCAAAGAATTTGGGACACTGTGCAAAATGTAAATAAAAACAGAACATAGCAAATCAGAAAAAAAATGAGAAATGTTATAGTTTTCTAAAAGACATATGCTCATTTTGAACACGTTTCAAAATTTCAAAACAAATCTTTTTTGTATATAACACCGTTTTATATCATTCACACCAAGCCTAACTATGGCCAGTGTCTCAGTGGAGCTTATAATATTAGGGCCCTATCTCATTCAGGCACACTGAAATCAATTTCAGTGTATATGTATGTATGTATATATATATGGGGGAAAGCAGACTACCCATAAGAAACATAGAAAACCCTGTCAAATAGAATCAAAACTATTACAAAAATAGAATCAAAACTAGGACATGCAGAGATATTATCGTCAGCTGACAGAAATCTTTTAACCTGGCCGATTGTCCAAACGACCGATCTCCATGGGACGAAAAATGTTGGGACTCTCCACACACGGTCCGAAAATCGTACAAATCGACGATTCGTATGATCGTATCTTTGCATCTATAGCCAGCTTTAGAAGGTGAAAAATTACACATTACACATTACACTTCAATATTAGAAAAACGGTGAAACATAGAAAAGATTTGGAAAAAGTCGCTATTTCTGGTGATCTATCTGAAAACAACTGGTTGTTTGAAGGTAACCAAACCCCTTTAATAGCTGGGAAAGCTGTTGTTTAAATCCACAGCTCTCCATTGATGTGAACAGCAACTACCTGGAATTATGGGTGTACTCACATGTTGGACAACTGTTGCTCAGAAATGCCAAATGATACATTTTGATATAGCCTATCCCCAGGCCTGGACTGGCAATTTGTTGATGGCAGAGAGGCTGCTGTAAGATGCAACAGACAGTCTCTATTTATTTGTTTATTTATTTATTGAGCTGGTGGGGGCCTTTGTGTCGGCTGTCTCTGTGTACTTGAAATGACAGGGCCTATTTTGATTCTCAGTCCAGACTTGCCCATAACGTATATAGCAAAACGCAGCAAAGATCATCTCATTTGCCAGCCTTGTCAATAGTCAATAGTTTACAGTGCAAATAATTCACTCTACCATATAAAATTTAATTCCTGAAACAATAAGTGTATTTTTTTAGTTGTAATATTGGTATGTAGGCAGCCATCTCGGGTCACTTTGCCTGGTCATGTGCTTTCAGAAAGAGCCATTGCTGCACTATGGAACTGCTTTCTGACAGGCTGTTGTTTCTTCAACTCAATGTAACTGAATGTATTGCAGTGGGACCTGGATTTTTACTATTGAGTGCTGTTCTTAGATCTACCATGGAGCTGTTATCTTGTGTTAAGGAGCTGCTATCTGGTTACCTTCCCATTGTGCTGCTGGGGGGGAGGGGTGATATCACTCAAATTTGCAGTACAGCAGTAAAGAATAGTAAAGTTTATCAAATAGAAATAGAAAAGTAAAGTTTATCAGAGCACAAGTCACATGACTGGGGTCTACTGGGAAACTTAAAATATGTCAGATTTCAAAATTAAATATAAGAAAATCGGTTTTCTCTTTTGAAAAATGGATTTCAGTGCAGAATTCTGCTGGATTAAATGATGCATTTTGTAAAAAAAAAAACATGTTTTCCCATGACAGTATCCCTTTAATATAAGGTTAGCAGATCACTTTATAAATCTGAACTCTCCAATAAATATGCATAAGTGCAGACCACTGATTGCAGTTAAATTAAACAAAACCAGTGCAGCCCTTCTAGCTGGATTTTCTACAAGTGCCCCCCAATTTTTCATATTCTGATCCAAGCATTTTTTTGCCAGGCTGCTTTATAGTTTCCCAAGCCACACACAGGTGGCTCTTTGCATTTTCTCTTCAATTGTTTTATAAAGCAACATCTTACATCATGTTCCTTTCTGTTACCAATCGTCCCTTATCACAGTGTCATCCTATGTATCCTGTATGCGTGTAGTGCCACACAATGCCTTCTCCATATAGATTCCATAATGAGCATTGTTAGTTTATCAATAGAGCCTTGTGCAAGCCGTAACCAACTGGGGACCGGATTGGTGGCAAGATCTAGAGAGAAAGACGTGCTGTGCCAGTCACATACTTGCAGAGTTAAACATTATAAATTATATTTTTTTCAAGATTACTTATGATGTAATTATACATTTTTATTGCCCTATTCAGACTTGGTGTTAGTATTTAAAAGAGGACTTGGTGTTAGTATTTAAAGGAAAAGCAGACAGTTTGTAAGAAGATTTACTTTATTTAATTTTTCTATAAAAATGGGGCTTGCTTATCTGTAAAATTGTGCTTTTTAATCTTTATATAAATTTGAATGTATTAATTGCAGATATAAAATAACCGGAAAAAAAGTGTGTTCTGTATTCTGACAACATTGTTTAATGGAGTATTATAAACCTGTATTATAAGTGTAGGGCCCATGCACTGGACCCAGCTCCAACAAAACCAGGGGTGCCCAAACTTTTTGCAATGAGGGACAGATTTTGTAAGGTGAAAATGTGTGGGGGCCGACCATTCAGCCCGACAATCTTTCAACCATTAACATTAAATTACAGGAATCGAGTAATCGTAGCAGTAATATTTGGGCACATTAGTGAAATGATCTGCCACTTGGTCTATACTGCTGCCTGTGTGCTGAAGTTGTTAGCAATAGAAACGTACTGGAACGTAGTGACGTCATACTTCTTTAGTTTACTGTACTGTACATGAGTACGTCTATTGACACCTTCAGCCCTAAAAAAGTATGTGAAAACTGCGAGTTTCTACGTTCCAGTACATGTCTATTACTAACACCTTCAGCACACAGGCAGCAGTATAGCCCAAGTGGCAAATCATTTTACTAATGTGCCTTAATATTACTGCTATGGGATTCCTGATTGCACTGTGCTGGGGGGCCTCATTATTATTAATTTCATGATGGAGGCTGAGGGCCTGTGTAAATTTGAAAACGGGCCGCAATTGGCCCCCGGGCTGCACTTTGGACATGCCTGAACTAAACCAATGAGACTACCATAATGGCCCTGATCCCCTGTACCTGTTTTGAGCATTTTTTAGTGGTATTCTATGTCTTATCACTTATAGTTTTAAATTTCTCTTGCAGGAACTGTCCATCAAGGCCATCAAGTTCCTAGCAGACTGTGTGACTGTGTTACACGAAAGGGTGGAAGTGACATCACTCCAGTTCTTGCCGTCTGACAGTGGACCTCTGTCTCTGCACATGGTGATGATTGTGGGTTTTCATATTCTATAAAAAAAAATCTGTAAGTAAACAGTATTTTAAAACCCTGATGAATATTCCCATATGGAGTGAAATTTTAGTTTCAAATGCATTACACTGGGAACCCTTATCCGAACACCCATTAAAGTGGACCTGTCACCCAGCCACAAAAATCTGTATAATAAAAGTCCTTTTCAAATTAAATATGAAATCCAATTTCTATTTTTTATTAAAGCATTCATAGCTGTTGTAAGCTCATTTAAAAATCTCAGCTGTCAATCAAATATTGTCTGCCACTCCTCTATGCCACGGGCATAGAGGCGGGGCAAACAATTACTTTCACTTTCCATTCAGCACTTCCTAGAAGTCACTGCTCTCCACATATTCCCCCGTTCTCTTTACCATTTAAATCTGTAGCCAGGGCATGGGGATGGACATAAGGTCCCCCATTCTGGTGCATAAACACAATTCTGAGATTATGCAAGGCTTGTCTTAATAACAGTGTGCACAAAATGGCTGCTGCCTGCTTGCTATAATTTTGAAATCCCAGACTGAAGGAAACAAGATTCAAATAATTTATATAGTGTAATTAAAGTTCATATTGCTTGACTAATGTGATAAAATAGGATTTTGAATAATTTTTTTTGGTGACGGGTCCCCTTTAACCAGAATGCTCAGAATTTTAAGATGGCCATCGATTGCATGTTAAGCAAACAATTCTGAGTCCCTTTTCTCTGAATTTTAGCATATTAATTTGGTGATCCAAATTATGGAAAGTTCCCTTGTCTGGAAAATCCCAGGTACCAAGTATTCGCTATGATAGGTCATAAGCTTGTATATTTTTAAGCATTTCTAAATATTTATGTAGTGTATTCCTCTTTAGGCATCACACCTGGATTTTTTACCAGTTTTTGCAGAATCAGCAGATGATCTTGAGTTCAGCTGCTGGTCTGTTGGCAGTGTCAACCAGAGTAAAGGTGGCCATACACGGGCCGATAAAAGCTGCCGACAGACCGAGTCGGCAGTTTATTGGCCGTGTATGGGGACCCCCGAGGGGCTTCCCCGATCGAGATCTGGCCCAAAGTTGGGAGGAAAATCGTGTGACTTTATGTCACAAAACAAGGAAGTAAAAAATGTTTTCCCTTTCCCACCCCTAATTTGCATATGCAAATTAGGATTAGGTTCTTTATTCGGCCGAATCTTTCAAAATAATGGATTCGGTGCATCCCTAGTAAAAATGACTAAACACAAAGTTTCTGAATAGGGTTTATTATACACCACACAGGCTGGCACGTATATATCAAGGGTATCCTGCTGTATGTGTTAAGTGTAATATAGAACAAGGCAACTATATACATGTGTTCTGGGAGTGTCCCAAGATACAGTGCTTTTGGACTTCAATACTTACCTTTATGGACTTCAATACTTACCTTTATGGACAACTCTTTGGGTTTGCCCAATATCCGGATTTCGGAATTTTGCCTATTTGGACATGTGGGTGATTTAAGTCTCTCTTCAGGAGACAGGCTATGCCTCCACCAGCTTCTCCACTATGCCAAGAAAGCAATTCTCCTGACATGGAAAGCCATGGAACCACCCACTTTGAGATATTGGATAAAACTAGTAGATGACACTCTCCCAAGACAGAAACTCGGGGTTGCCCAGAAAAATTTGGTAAAATTGGGTATGGCTGGTTGGACGATGCTTTAACTGGTTCAGGCTACTTGAAGTCCGAACTAGTCATGGACATATTGCCATATGTCATGTATTGTATAAGAATGTGCAATGGGAGAATCCATCTCTCTTCTTCTCTTCTCTCTACCTCCTTCTTCTTCTATCTTAAAACAAATGGAAAAGTTAATATAGAAAATCTTACTACAACAAAAAAATGACTAAACAAAATGAAGGGGGTTCAACACAGTTGTGGGATTTAGTTGCATCTGAGCAGAAATGCAACTTGTACAACTGGAACATAAATATAATGGGAAAATACATATAAGATGTTTAACTGAAAATGCCTTTAAAAAATATCTCTCGTTGCTTGTTCTGTGTGCCTAACGTATAGTTATCTCTAGGGCTCCTTATATGCAATTTCTTACTTCTAATAATCATGGCCATTAACCAGGGCAGCTATGGGGTTTGCAACCAGCACAGTGTGCTCCTTACATGTTAAGTACAGTGCCCTGCAGAGACAAAAGGTCTGGGAAATGATGTTTATGTGCTTATGGAATGTCATTGACTATGACTTATCTGTGTCCATCCTATACAGGAGCTGTGTGCACTGGTGCATTGTGGACAATGGTCAGTATATGGATATCCAGTGCTGTGATATATATATATATATATAGCTGCGTCACATGGAGATCCAATCTTGGAGACAGTAGCTGAGGCAAATGTAGACGATGCTCTCATTTAGGGATACACGTGATAGTTTATTGTTATACAAAGCTGACTCCCTGGTGTGTGTGACTTGCTGTATGGGAAAGAGGCGCAGGCAGCCGAGAGGAAGTGGTTAGAGGGCCAGGCAGGCAGAACTGTGTTGTTTCTGTAAGTGCTGCAGCAGAGGAAGGGAGGGAGGAGGAAGAGTGGAGGGGATGTGCTGAGGGATGGGACAAAATGAAGGGGGGAGGTGAGTTATCAGGTGGTCGCTGGTGCTTTTGACTTGACAGAAGGGGGCTTGTTTCTCTGGCCACCCCCACCTTTGTCTTGGGTTGGTCTACATCGTATTGTGATTGTTATTTTCCGCGCATTGGTGCGGTCCTCCTCCTCACACTGCTACGGTGCGCCTTCTGTAAGGAGCCGAGGAGTTAGCTGGTTGCCATGACAAGGGACCTGGTCATGTGATCAGGATGCTGCTTCAGGCTGTTTTGACGTCAAGCTGTAGACAGAGCGAGTGAAAGAGAGAGAGAGAAGGATCCGTGGCACAGCAGTAGTAGCAGCAGCAGCAGCAGGAGGGACTGAGCCTGCCCGCAACACGCACGCACACCCAGCCGCTGCTCTCCATCCATTCTCCCATTGACTCTGCTCGGAACCGGGACAGCTTCAATGCCGGGTCCGACCCAAGCGCTGTCCCCAAATGGAGAAAACAACAACGACATCATTCACGATAACGGGACTATCATCCCTTTCCGAAAGCACACGGTGCGGGGCGAGCGTTCCTACAGGTAATGGGACAGGCTTTGCTGCGTTCTTGCTTCCCAATCTCATGAATCCACACACCAGGGATATCATGTGGCCCCGCTCCATCTGTTGTGCAGTCACAAATCTCTCCATTGGAATAGGGCAGGAGGGCTGCAGCCTTTGCTGTGTTGTTACATAATGTTAACAGGGACACTGTGTTTCACATGCTGCTACAGATTACTAACCCTGTCCTTGCCTGTCTCTTCATCCTAATTTCCATTGGGCAAGGGTGGCTGCTGGGGAATGCTGGGGCCTGTTGGCCCTTCACACATTCAACATCATTTTTGTTTGCTAAATAGAGGTCATTGTGCATGATTGAAATGCATGTTTGTGCCGCAATATATATCAAGGCAGGCCTCCCTGAGGGAATGCTCTACTGAGCAGTGACATTGCTCTCTTCTGTCCCCACTCTCACCAGGCACCTTTTTATCAGGCTGCCCTTGTCCAAGCAGGGGAGGTTGCAAAGCAACGGGTGGCTTCTTACGCTCAGACGAGAAAAAAGCAGAGAAAAGGGGCCATTTTCTGCCTTGAACAGGATCTTTATATTAGGGGACTGTATTTAGTGCAAAGATGCATGTTATAGGGTGCCCTGGAGTGCTTTCAGTACAGGGGTGCTTCAAGGCATTCTGTTCATAAAAAATTCAGATTTTTGCAGGAATTTTAGTTAAAACAGTGTTTGAAAAAACACCACAAGATTCAATCTTTTTGTCCTACAGAAGCGCACACACCATGGAATCCAAATGTGTTTTTGCAGAGCCATCAGCATTCAGAGGGCAGCCTTTATTTCAGGAGGGAAGGGCAGGAATGTGAAGTGAGAGCTTGCTTGTTTGACTGCATCCAGCCATTGCTTTCTTTGGCTGACAGACAGCAGAAAAAAAGGAAGGAAATGGCAGTGGGGAGAGACAGCCTACGCTCCCTGGGTGAAGATGAAGCCTGCATGCCGTGTAAATCAGCAGATTGATAGGGCTTTGCAAGGGTCATGCTTGTCCATTGGAGGAAGCCTAGTTTGCACAGCTCACAGGGTCAGGTCTTTAACTCCTTCCGCCTCAGAGCTCCTTTAAGTGCACTTTATGGGCCATCTGTTTTATTGTGAAGCATAATGGCTCTCTTAACACCTGCATGGAAAGAAATGCATGATTCTCATATGCGGCAGTTTCATCACACACTCATTTCATGATTTATGTGTTTAGATAAGATGGTGCTGGGTGACGTGAAAAAAAAGACTTTGGTTCTTGATGAATAATTAGAAGCAAATGCAGAATATTCATTGCTAGGAATTAACCGTTTTTGGGTACGTTCAAGGTGACATTCAGAATTATGTGTGTTTATATTGGAATCATCACTATATAGTATCCTGTTTCTAACTATATATATAAAATAATGATATCCCTGTGTAAACAAGTTGATTGGCAACCCATAGGTATCAAGATTATGCTGTGAATAGAACATTTCCATGTTTCCAGAGCTGAGATCTATATTTGTAGGATTCCTGCAGTAGTAGAGTCATCAGTGTTTTGTGGCTTTGGCATTTATTTGTATTTTTGTTCCAGAAAAAAATAGCTCAGTGCTTTTGGGGAGGGAGGAGCCTGCTAGCAGTCTGCTGTTAATATGTATTGTTTGCTAGTGACATATTGGCCACATCAAGGTGAGCCCATTAGTGGGAAGTAGAATCTCAAAGGGGTCGGAAGAGCCTGTGTTCTTTGTCACTGCTGCAGGCCTTGTTTTGATCTGACCATGGTTGCACAGTAATAAGAGTGGATAAAAGTAGGCATTATATTGGAGTGTAAAGCTGGCCATACAAGGGCAGATAAAAGCTGCAGACAGACAGTGTCAGCAGCTTATTGGCCCCTGTGTGGGGCTCTGCGACGGGCTTCCCTGATCAATATCCAGGAATAACGACAAGATGTTGATAGGGCAGGGGTAAAAATCCTGTTAGATCGCAGACCGAATCTGTTCGTTGATGTGGTCCCATGATCCAACCCCCCCATATTGCTTGATATGATCCGATCGTTGGGCCTTAGGGCCCACGATTTGATCAGCCTGATATAGCCCACCTTGAAGATGGGCACATTGGGGAGAGTTCCACTCGTTTGGTGAAATCGACAAACGAGTGGATCTCTATGTGTGTGGCCACCTTAAGTATGTGTTCAACAAACCAGACTGGACTGAAAGTTTAAAAGCAGATTAAATGTACAGCAGAACCCCCTTTTTATGTTTTACAGGGGACCAGAAAAAAAATTTTGTAAAATCAGGGAAATGTATTATGCATAATATATAGATGGGACCGCAAAACAACATTGTAAAATGAGGGGAAACTTAAAATCAGGGGATGTAAAATTGAGTTTCCGCTGTAGATTGTAAGGTCATACAAACAAGGCTGCCACTATATATCCTAGTTTGCATTCACATGTCACGATTTGTTATTTTTTATCATAATACACTACATTTAGACTTTCTTTGGCTGAAACAAGTGTTTCACATTGCTGGGCCTAATGCCAGGATTGTATTGTCACCCCCTTAGGTATTTATTCTACAGTCTGTGATTTCATTTTAATTTACAATGTACCCTGCATGGCAGTTTTTGTGCCATTGCTCCTGCAACTCCCCCGTTCCCATGCCACACTCCAGGCATATTGTTTGCAGTACCAGTATGCTGTACAATACACCTTTGTATGGAATTAGAGTAGATGTGCCAAGAGCAGGCATATGACGCTACCTATTTACTTAGTTTCACATGTAGCAGAACTGTGGCTCAATATTTCGGGTTAGCTGCAGGAATGTGGGAATGAAAGCACATTGTATATGGCAAAACAGCTAACACTTCTTTTTGTATGTATTGTATTTTCAGCAGGCAGTGGTGTCTGAGTAGATAGCATGAATCCTGCTGCTGGCTAGACAGCTTGATATACAAATATCACCACAAAGCTAAGCCAGGCAAACCAATGTTTTTATGTTCATATTTGCTTTCTCAGTTCTTGGCAGGGAGGAAGATATTCCAAAAGTGCCTTTATCCACTATGTTCCTATATATAACACTGCACTTGGCTTGCTTTTATAAACACATTGTATAATAAGCTCTTTTGTTAGCGGCCAGTCTTTGCTTCTTTTCAACAATTAACCTTAAGCGGATGCTCTGTAGTCTCTCTCATAAGTGGCACATTCACTGTCATTGTGTAGTATAACTGGAAGGCATTGGGCTGCAACAAGTGAACACAAACCCATGTGTACTTAGACTTGTTAGAGACAAAGAAAAACTTAAATACCCGTTGTTTTTATATAAAAGGACATGTAGTGACACTAATAGATCTGCTTTCTCATCGCGTTCTAGAATTCAGTGTGATGTCACATTCAACACTATGCTTAATTGGAATGGAGAATAAGCCTGTATTTCACACAGTGCTCTTAAAATTGAGTTAATCTCTTGTAGCATAGGGGTGTCATATTGGGAGAAATTCAGATCATGATTTTTATGATGTAGTTTTTATTACTAAATTACACTGTTTACACTGCAAATAATTCACTCTACAATATAAAATTTCATTCCTGAACCAGCAAGTGTAATTTTTTTTAGTTGTAATATTGGTGTGTTGGCAGCCATCTCAGGTCATTTTGCCTGGTCATGTGCTTTCAGAAACAGCCAGCACTTTAGGATGGAACTGCTTTCTGGCAGACTGTGGTTTCTCCTACACTGAATGTGTCTCAGTGGGACCTGGATTTTACTATTGAGTGCTGTTCTTAGGTCTACCATGGAGCTGTTATCTTGTGTTAGGGAGCTGCTATCTGGTCGCCTTCCCATTAATCTGTTGTTAGGCTGCTAGGAGGAAAAGGGACAGGGTTGATATCACTCCAACTTTAAATGCAGCTAAAAACCACATTAGATACGGTGTGATACGTCAATCACACGGTATACCTCCTGTGGTACATCCCACAGCTCTGTGCAAACAAAATATTTAACCCATTGCTCTCTTCTTATCCCTGTAGCTAGCTACTGTGTGTACATCTTTACCAATGAGGTAGCACTTGTGTGTTCAGCACCTGAGAGAGTGCCCATCACATGTCATTACAGGTCAGGCTGTGGCTTTTGAATTTTAGCCTCAGGCTTCATACAAATAAATTGCTCTTGACTTCAAAAATGTAGTGTAATTGAAAAACACAGTATGAGGTTGAGGGTTGGGTGGTCCACTGTAATGTGGGGTGACAGTGCCTGGCTTTACAGGTTTCATCGTGTTTTTTTTAATAAATGGTCAGCTCCAGTGTATTTCCAATACCCCAGTAAGGGTGCAGTTTCTCCTGGCAAACAAGTGCACTGTGTAAATACACCTTGCTCCAAGGCCCAAACTTGTTATATAACAAATTCCTGTAATTATTAATGAACACTGTATTCTACATCTGTGCAAGTTCTCCTGTTAGCTATACCTTGAAAAGGGGCTGTTTAAAATTTGTTGAGATCTGTGTATTTTAAAGTTGGAATTGTAATGAATTTACAGCATTCCCTTCAGCAGAATGTCTACAATGCTAGGAATTTTCATTTTATTTTGTTTGTGAAGTTGCTGTTCTAGCAGGTTTATGACCCAAGGGTTAGCTGTCAGACCTATGGATCTGTTGTTGTACTGCAGCTGCCAGTTCCACTGCTTCACTGAGAACTTGTGTTGCAACTACAGCTGGAGACACTCACTATACAGGTGTCAAACCATTGGTCACTAACAGAAATGTAGCCAGAGTACATCTGCTTTTAAACTAAATGAATTGCAAAGGGCTAGTGTACACTTCCACTTATACTGCAGCTCTATGTGATGGAGATATTCATAGCATCTGAAACTTTTTTCTCAATGGTTTCTCCACTCTATTACCAGTGGGTAAAATAATCATTCCAGACACAAGCCTTTGCCCAAAGCAACTTTGTATTTGCCTTAGTGTGCATTTTGAATTGACTATATTTACATGCATGCACTACATAATGCAGGGGACTCTGTTTACATCAGTAGCATTTGTTATTTAGCTGCTTTTTTATATAGTGAATAAAATACACCCTCTTGTAAAATATAAGGATATTATAAGTTAACGAGGAGTTCCGTGACTATATAAAAACATGAGACCAAAAGTGAGTATTTTTATACAGGTCATGGAACCCTGAGGTGACTTCTAGTACCCTCATATTTTGCAACAGGGGGTACTTTATTTACTATAATACACAAGGGACATCACTAAGCTCCTGATATTATAATTCACACATGACATCACTAAGCTCTAAATAATATCACTAAGCTCCCATTATAACTGATGACATCACTAAGCACCATTTATAAGGATATAATTTACAGGATATTCATGGCTATTGTGTATTATATAGTGAATAAAGTACCCCTTATTGTAAAATATAAGGATATTATAAGTCACCGAGGAGTTCCATGACCATATTTATACAGGTCTTGGAAGGTTATTTCTAATATCCTCATATTTTCCAACAAGGGGTACTTTATGTATTATAATACACAAGTTTTAGTGAGTCTTGTCACAAAAATGACATCACTACTCACTGTTGATAACTGATGACATCACTAGTCACCGTTTATAAGGATATAATTTACAGGATATTCATGGTTTTGTATATTACATAATATATATTTGACTGCATACAGAATAATTTACTCAAGGAACATGCAAATATTTAGGATTTAAGGAAATGCAAAATCTGAAGTCTTTTCTTTTAAATAATGACGTTAACCCTGTTGAAACCCGCTTAGCTATGCAGATGATAAAAAAATCTCCATCTCTAGTGTTAAAGGTTAGGAATGAAAAACACATGTTTTTTCCTAATTAACACAAGATGAGGAGGCATTTCACAATGTTAGCAAGGACAAAATGAGCCGTACATATTATGATTGGTTGTTTTATATCTCGCCACGTATGGGATTGGCCTATGTCTGAGTTTAGCACTTTGCTTTGATCGATAGAGCTAAACATGTTTATACAATTCTCTTAATAGCAGTGTGCACATTGAGTCTATAGTATAAGTAGCCACACGTTTGACCAGTAAAATAAAAATGGGAAGCATCTGCAATCTATTCTCCTCTGAAACACACATACAGATTTGTTCTTTTTCGCTTTCTTTACAAGGGCCATAGGGACCAGATCTGTTTACAGAGCATGTCCCATCCTGCTCATAAAACAGGCCTGTTCTCCCCACCAACAATGTTTTAAAGTGTGAATTAATAGATTATTTTTTTTTGTTTAAGAGGCTATGCCTCTTACGTGGACTTTTTTATGTATAGGTCAGAAGTTCCTTAAAAACTATTTGGCTCAGAGACAACACTGACTATTTAACCAGATCAAGAACACATAGCAAATATTTCCTTCCATACAGCCAGATTAATTGGCCCTGCTAGTGTTGTGCAAATGTAATAGGTACCCAGAACTGTAAACTCCACTGGGCCTGTAGAACAATCTCTATAAAATCCTGAATAAACATATGCATGCGGTATAAATTAAAGGCTAATTAATTACCTACTCACCTTTTTTTACTTGTGTATCCCCTTTAAAGTGTGCTACATCTACATCCCCTCTCATCACAAACCTTGCATTTTATTTGTGTGCAGAAGAATTAGTGAGCCCTCTGAGCTTACATACATTCAGAGTCGGTTGGCAAGAGGGGGTGATGTTTTATAGTGTAGCTGTGCACTTACAGTTTGGTTTTTATGAGTCCTAGGAAAATATGTTATTAAAGGAAAAGTAGCACCAAAAATGGAAATGAAAATACAGGTATGTGAAAATGAAAATACAGGTATGTGACCTGTTATCCAGAATGCTCTGGACCTTCCAGATAATGGATCTTTCTGCAATTTGGATCTTCCTACCTTAAGTCTACTAGAAAATCATGTAAACATTAAATGGATACTGTCATGGGAAAACATGTTTTTTCCAAAACGCATCAGTTAATAGTGCTGCTCCAGCAGAATTCTGCACTGAAATCCATTTCTCAAAAGAGCAAACAGATTTTTTTATATTCAATTTTGAAATCTGACATGGGGCTAGCCATATTGTCAGTTTCCCAGCTGCCCCAGTCATGTGACTTCTGCTGAAGCAGCACTATTAACTGATGCGTTTTGGAAAAAAACATGTTTTCCCATGACAGTGTCCCTTTAAATAAACCCAATAGGCTGGTTTTGGTATTCTTCCAATAAGGATTAAGTATTTCTTAGTTTGGATCAAGTACCAGCTACTGTTTCATTACTATAGAGAAAAAGGAATTGTTTTTTTTAAATTCTGGATTATTTAATTATAAATCTATGGGAGCCAGCCTTTCCGTAATTCAGAGCATTCTGAATTATTGGCTTCCGGATAGCAAATCCCATACCTGTATAATGTACTGTTGCTCAGCACTGGTAAAATTGCCATGTTTGCTTCAGAAAGACTACTATAGTTTATATAGACAAGCTGTTGTGTAGCCATGGGGACAGACATTCAAGCTGGAAAAGCCATTCAAGCTGGAAAAAAAAAAGAAACGGCACAGGTTACATAGCAGGTAACAGATAAAACACCATTGTATTGGACAGGGTTTATCTGTTATGTGCTATGAGCTTTTTCTCTTCTTTTCATCTTGAATGGCAGCCCCCATGGCTACACAGCAGCTTGTTATATAAACTATAGTAGCCGTTCTAAAGCTACCACACCAGTTTTACTAGTTACTTTAAAAATACTTTCATTTTTTGGTGTTACTGTTCCTTTAAGTAAGAGCTCTACTGATGGCCACCAGTGTACACATAATAATCTCCCTGCATTAGTAGTAGGTAGCACACACAAATGCCATTTTTTTTAGTAATTTTCTGTACAGAGGCTTTCCGAGCCCTGTCTCTTATTTTTGATTCCTCAGGAGGAGGTTACTTGTCCATTTAGAGACTGCTTGCTCTTTGGTCTATAGTTTTCTCTACCTCGTGTCATGTGTATGAAACCATCCACAAAATATCTGTCGTCATGGCTGCCTGTTAATATAGAGAATATTGTACCCCCTGTTGTAAAATATAAGGATATACCACATACTATGCATATTGGGCATCAAACTATTCAGTAGACCTCAGACATCCATATTTAGGGTGATTTTTCTTTGTTCGTAAAAAATTGTGTGAGATAAACTGCAACAGTTTTAGGAGATATTCTGAAATGTCTGAAAAACCCTCTACGTTTAGAAAAGCTTTGCAGTTTGGTAGTTTGGTGTAGAAAGACATCTTTGTCTTTGTTGGATTTGTGTACTTTCCAAAAATATGTGATTTTGGGGGGGGCTTCGTGCTGTTAGGAGGGTCTTGTGGCACTCAATGCATAGTCTCTGGTCTTTGTTCATACACTGTAGAATGCGAATCGGCAGTGGAAAAAATTCATATGCACTATATGTATACAGTATATGCATATTGGGCAACAAACTGTTCGGTAGACTCTTGTCCTTAATATTTATGGTATTTTCCAGTGGTATGTAAGAAATTGGGTGAAATAAATGCAGCCAATTGCAATATTTTTAGGTGATTTTCAGAAATGTCTGTTGTTGATATACAACTTCAAGATATGCCCAGTAGTTGTAGTGCAATCCCAATTGCAAGGCTGCAGGTTACACACACCCATTACACACAAGGTAAGTCAGTATTAAGTAGTGCTTACTAGAACTTCAGGTAACACATACTACTCCTAATTTTATTGCATAGACCTAGATGCACACTTGGGGTCTTCAAAGGAGCAAGCAACACCATTAGTAAGAGTAAAGGTGGTCAGTGGCATAACTATAGAGGAATATAGAGGAAGCAGACCCAGCGGGGGGGGGGGGGGGGGGAGAACAAGGGGGCAGGGATTCAGTAGAATATTTACCAGTCACTCTGTCTGTACATGACTGGGAGAATGTGCAGACCTTGACAGCCTTACTTTCCTCAAACGGAGCTTCCAGAGTAACAGTTGGTGTGAGGATGCTATTCAGCATGGAGGAGGGTGGGACTTTGCTAGTTGCTAAGTGACATCATAGGTAGTGAGAAGCCACTCCCATTCAGCAGTAGCTTTAACTGTCTCTCAGAGAAAGCACCCTCATTGCATTTAGTAAAATGTCATTTTACAAAAAAGTAAGCATTTCTGCTAAAGAAATATATTTGAAGATATTATTATTTTCACCCCAACTATCCATTAGGAGATTTTGATCTTCGCGATAGATCCCCTTTAAGATATCCTTATATTTTACAACAGGCAGTACAGTATTTATTATAATACACTGGTGTCATTGAGTCATGACTGAAATTACATCACTTAACACATTTTATAACTGATGACATAGCTAAACACAATTTATATAGTAAATAATGTACCCCTGTTTTAAGTTAGAAGTATATTAGAAGTCACCAAAGAGGTCCATTGCTGGAAGGTGAGAGTTAACCCCCACTTTCCTCATAATTTACACCAGGTGGGTGCAATATTTTTTATGATACACAATTTTCAGTGGGTTGTGGGACACAAATTACATAACTATGCACCAGTTATAACGTATGACATCACTGATGATCGTTTATAAGGCTGTATTTGACTGGGTAATCATGGCACCCATATATTTGGGGGAGATCTGAGTAAATTTGTCATCAGCAATAAATTTGTGCTACTGTTTGCAAGAAATCTCCCAAAAATGCTTCTCCACCGTCAATAATTGAAGTCGCTGGTGGTAAAATCTATGCATTGCAAAGTTGCCCTGAAGGTTTCCCACAAAGAGGGAAAAATGAAGAGGTGCGTAGGTTTTGCCACAGGCAATTTAAATTTTTGTCATCAGCAGTAACGCAAATTTATCGTGGGCAACAAATCTCCCCATTGCCCTAAGTGTTTAAATGTTTGATATTTTGAGTCAGTGTTGGGTTGAGGAACGGGGTGGATACCAGGAAAAGGGAGACCTATAGCATGACTAAAACCTCCTCCTAATCTTGTAGTCAGTACTGAAAAATACAGTATATGGAGCTGGTTTCACAATGGGCTAAAAATAAATATTATCCCTTTATTGGAGCTTCCTTAGCGGGCGACAAATCTTCCTTATGGCCATTACCCTACTGATGTGGAATCAGACTAGCAGTTAGAAAAGCAGTCGACAAAGGGTAATTCAGGGAAACTGCAGGTGCTCGACTTGTCTTTTCTAGACCATAAATATGGAATAGGCTGCTAGATAAATAAAAAGTGAATGTGGTGGAGGACTTTTATCGCCCTGCCTTGGCTATGTTTTGTAAGGCAGCGTGATTATTTGGAGACATTCCCAAGGAAGAATAACTGTTTGACAAAAAGCAGATATTGAGTCTATAACGTAAATAATTACTGTAACAGTAAACATTTTGGTGAAATGCTGCTTAGGATTCTAATTTTCTGCTGGTATTATGAAAATATCAAATGTTAAATGAACTAAAAAATGCAGCCATGCATCCAGTCTGATTTGGCCCCTCTACTTTACTTGCCAAACTGGGCAACTGTCTATTTGGCAAGCTCACTTTAAGAAGTAGACACGACATTTGCAATTATATGTATGTGTGAGAGCAGCCATGCCTATTTATTATCACTTGTCCCCATAGTAGGAGAATCTTGCTCCTAACTTGTTTCATTTGTGCTTAAGAAAACCTCTGGAACCAGAAACTGAAAAGTGTAACCTTTTGGTCTTTAGTTATTTAGGTGGAGACTTCCTCAGAGATCAGAATTCAGATTGTTGATTGGTCAACTATATAACTGTTTATAAGCGTCTGCTGCAGGCCGAGCTGCTGTGGATAATGTGTTCTGCAGATCCCATGATATTGTTGCTGGAGATAATCATACGTAGATTTTTATAGAAATGATTCAGTCTTTCTCTTTGTTGCTATGGATACAGCTGAACTGTCTTGCCAATTCTACTGCAAAAAAATACTCATTCAGACACTATTTGTGGATATTTGTTTGTATCCAGTTGTTAAATACATTGTATCATGCAATTTAACATGTGGCCCATGTTAATTATTTGCTGACAGATGCATCAGATAAGAGATGGATGTGTGCCTCCATTATCTGCTCTCCTGCCTGTAGTAGGAATCATTGTGCTCTGATGTGTGTAGAAAACACGCTTGGCAACTCACAACTGCATAGGAGCTCTTGTATAAACAGTGGGCACATTTGCACCTGGGCAGTTACTCATGGCAACCAATTAAAGGTTTGCTCTCATTGTTCAACCTGCAGATGACTGAAAAAAAGCCAATCACTGATTGGTTGCTATGGGTTCCTGCAAATTTGCCCCGCTTTTATAAATGAACCCCAGTATCTTCTCTGTTGGTGAGAATTTGCTAATACTGGGCAGTGAGTGTTCATGAAATCTGCTCTGAATGTGTGCACAGTGATGGGTGTGTTCATGAGTTGAGCAACTCTGTAAAATAGGCATCTACTGAAGGTATAACCATTTATACTGGATTAACTAGTAAGTCTATGAGTAGAAGTTTTATAGGCATTTTGCTGCTGATGTTTCCAGTGTGTTAACTGGCCTTGTGCCTGCTGGCCTTAGTCATGTGTACACACAGCCCATAAGAAAGCATAGCCTTCAAGAGCAATTACACTGCCACTCCCAGGCCTTAATGTAGTCACATCAGCAGAATGGTCTCTTCCAGTGTTCCAGCTGCTGTTGTACTGTATTGAATTTGTTCTGCTTATAGACTGTGTGTGTATCTGAGCTTCAGACCCCCATAATTACTCTGAACATTCATCACCAATGTGCTGATTCCTTCTGGGCACAACAAGAACAAGACTTTTTTCACTGACTGTAAATCTTACAAATAAAGGCTGCTTACAAAAATAGCATGCTCGTTTGGTTAAAGCAGAATAAGCCCTATTTATATATTGGGTTTACTTTCGCTTTGTGTTATGTTTAGCAGTTCTTATACTGAACGTATTTGCAGATGGGAGTGTCAAAAGAAAAACATGAAAATGCTACCATGTACAAGGTAAAGCCAAGCAAACATTCCATTTACCTAGAGAATTTAATAATCAAGTGATACTTCATTGAAGCCTCTGGAAGATTTTTTAAAAATTCCTTGGCATAGGAAGCATCATGGCAGCTCTTATTCCTACTAATAAAAAATAATTTCAGTCCTGCAGAATGATAAGAATTTGATAAGAAGAGCCATCTGGCAATGCAGGAGGACTGGGGCCGACTTCTGCTGTTTTTTTTAACTTCGAAAATCCCCCTTGATCGTCAGAGGCTGAAAGGGTTGTAGTTTGAACTTCTCTGATTTATATACCAATAATATACACAACATTATGGGGGTTGTTTATTAAAGGTCGAGTTTTAGAGGCTTGTGTGTTTTTTTTTTATACAAATATAAATTAATGGAGGGCACTCCAAACGTAATAAGCAAAAAGAAAATCATTACTTTTTAAAGAGATATGAGGTGCAGTAAACCCTGGGATACCCCCACAGTTAGTTACCCAAAGCCATATACAAAATAGATAGGGTATGCACACTCGAAAAAAACAACTCAAATGTTTTCAGATTTAAGAAAAAACTCGAACAGATAAAACTAGAATCAGTGAATTTGGGGTGCAAAATATGAAAACTTTAATGAATTGAGTTTTTGAGCAAAACCCACAAAACTCGAATGTCATATAAATTATTAACATCTTCAAATGGTTCAAGGGACCTCTGCCATTGACTTCTACATGACCTTGACAGGTTTTAGCTGGTATATTTTTGGATTCAAGCTATTTTCAGCTTTGGAGTATAATAAATCTTGAAAAATTTGTGTTTTTTTTTTTTTTTTACAAAAACCAAATAAATTTGAGTTTTTGTCTGAAAACTACCCTTGAAAACTCAACGCGACGTTTGATAATTAACCCCTTACATGTACTTTGTATGTACTATATGCAATGTACTGTAATACATATAGGGTCCAATTAAACAATGGTTACCAGTGCGTAAAAAAAGAATCACTTATGGCTTATGTGTAGGGGGACATTTAAGCAGAAAGTTTCAACTTGTTGGAAACTGAGATCACCTAATTCTTTTTTGTTACACCAATGTGTTTTGGTAGCAAACAAATAACAACTGAAGTCATTGGTATTTAATTGGAAGTTGTGTGGCGTTTGTTGTTAATGCTCAGACAATGGAACAGCCTCTCTGGCGCATTGCACTATTACTAAACTATTGATTTTACAACTAATAATGACAAACCCAGTGTACTGATTTGGGTTGCCCCCTGAATGGAACCCTCCATGAAATTTAAAGGGGTTGCACACATTTAAATTAACTTTTAGTATGATGTAGAGAGTGATATTTTTAGACAATTTGCAATTGGTTGTTTTTTTGAGTTATTTAGCTTTTTATTTTGCAGTTCTCCAGTTTGTCATTTTAGCCATCTGGTTGCTAGGGTCCAATTTACTCTAGCAACTATGCACTGATTTGAATAAGAGACTGGAATATGAATAGGAGAGGGCCTGAATAGAAAGATGAGTAATAAAAAGTAGCAATAACAATACATTTGTAGCCTTACAGAACATTTTTGGTTAGATGGGGTCAGTGACCCCCCCATTTGAAAGCTGGAAAGAGTCAGAAGAAAAAGGCAAATAATTAAAAAACTATAATGTTTAAATTAATCCAATTGAAAAGTTGCTTAGAATTTGCCATTCTATAACATTCTAAAAGTTAACTTAAAGGATTAAAGCCCTTTTTTAAGGGATGACACGTCTGTGATGTAAAGTCATTTTGATATAAAACACACATCGATGTTGGCAAGTTACTACTTCCCCCCCCCCAGATTTAATTAAAGGAGACTTTCAATAAACCCACTGAATATTTATGTGAACATTATCATATTCTTTTGATCATTGCTGCTTATAGATGCAGCTGCATTTTCCTTTGATTGTTCTAAGGCCGTCTGTTAATAGTTATGTGCAATAGTGACCTGTAAGCTTCCCGTCCCGGCTGTGTGTTCTGCCATTACAAGAAGACTAGGGTTTGTCAGTGTGCAGTGTAATGTTCCTGCTGCTGCCAGAAAAACATCATTGTCACATCTTCCCTTTGACATTACCAAACCTGTGTGATTTAATGCTACTTCTCCAGTTTGGAAGGGGTTCCCCCAAGCCAAGAAACAAGCTCTCAAGTAGTAATTTGTAGTAAAATTCTTCCATTCCCAAGAGAGTCCTTTATCACTTTAGGAATGTTAGCATACAAAGGCCCAATTGAGCACAGAGGGGAAGCATTGCTCCCATGGTTATCGACCCAACATGACTGCAGAAGATGCACGCCACAATCTGGAAGGAAACTCACAAGCAACTTGACAAAAGAACAGAAGTCGTTCAGTTCTCATAAGTTCAGAGCTTTTATTTACAAGTAGCACAGATGCCAATCTTTAAAATGTATTTTTAGCTAATGCCAATTGATGCAAACATAACTAGTGATGGGCGAATCTGTCCTGTTTTTATTTGCCAAAAAATTTGAGAAACAAATGTCGGAATGTTGGAAATTCCCTTTATATGCCATGAAATTACTTTATGTTTGTGAGTACCCACCTTGAAACCTGTAAAGGAGAGTTTAAAAAGCCTTTCTCCATCTATTATAATCAAGGTGATGGCAAGACTTACAAGGGTTCACATTTAGCGGTGATGATATAGCTAAGCCTTACTTCTGAGCAAAAAGTGTTGTTATTTGAAACAATATTGCCCTATATTTTGTTTGTTGGTCCTGTGCCTGTGGCACTGGCTCCTTTTTTCTAGAAAATGCGATTCATGCCTGACGAATAAATTTGCCATCACTAAACATAACGTTAGAACTTTATTCAGGTTAACAGAAGCTTGAGGTACCACTGTTAAACCACATATCCCACATATAGACTGTGGGATTAAAGGAGAAGGAAACCTAGTCGGCGCAAAAACCCTCCCCCCCTCCTGTTTGTTGCCCACCCTCCCTAATAAAGAACCTCATCCACAACTACCACAAAAGACTTCAAGCTGTCATTGATTTTAAAGTGGGCAATACACGGTATTAAGAACTGGGGTATGTAAACTTTTGATCAAGGTCATTTGGGTAGTTTGTGTAGTGATTATTATTTGAAAAGAGTAAACACAGTTGTTTGACAATAAATGGCTTCAGCCAACCACTAACTGAGTGAAAGAAAAGTTTTTGTGTTAACAAAATGGTTAAGAAATCATAAATTCTAACAGGTTATGTAAACTTATGAGCACAACTGTAAATACAGTTATGACAGAACAGGAACTACATTATAGACATTGGCTTTTAGTTTTTCTTGAAAATGACCAAACAGCAATATTACATTTGTGTGGCACAAACTCAAATTATGTTGCTTGGCAAGTTACAGGTATAGATTGGCCAATCAGCTCTCTCTGTGACGAGGGGCAGCCACAGCAGCAAACAGGGTATACTATTAAAATATACACACACAGAAGTATGCAATCATTTACACCGTGTTGTGACCTAGAAGGCTTACAGAGGAGTTCTATAACAATTTAAAGCCTAGGAGGTAACTCTTACAAGGTTCATTCGGCTGAGACCCAATGGCTTTGCCAAACAAAATGTATTAGACTATAGTGACAGGTAAATCATATGTTGTTTGTTATAAATATAATACCCCAGCACCATGAATATTCTGTGACGTATACAGTACTGCATCTCTATCAGGTCTTGATGAAATAATGGCTTCAGTTATTATCAGTAATTAGCAGTGCTATTGAAAATGAATTGTTTGTATACCCAACTTTAAATGATTTTAGCATGACAGTTAGAAGTTGAAGTTAGTGGAGGGGCATTGTAACCTGTATAAACTTATGTGGCTGCCAACCTGTATATGACCACAGAACCCTGGGACCTCTAATATCTGTTTGTCTGTCTGTGGAGGGTTTGTTACTTTCCCTATAGTCTTGAATGGGCACTGATTTCTGCTGTTGGTTCAATTCATGCTTTTAATTCATGGTTTGTGTATGTTTCTAAAAAAAACAATAGAGACCAAATTAACATTGTTGATATTACAATGTCCTGTCGCTAACACTATTATAAGCTTTTAGATGTCATTGTCATGGTGACTAAATCACTCATGACTCTCCAGCTAAGAAAAAGAGTTCTATTCCCTGTAGGCACTTTTCCTTATTATTTTAAATGGACAATGCCACTGTATGATGAAGAATCCACATTGGGGACCCTCAGACACAATGCCCCATTGTTTTTGAAGTGATAGACTTTAACTGGCCCATCATACTATGTTCCCTTGTGAGATTTATGTTTCACAAGGACAAAGGGCAGAAACTAGCAAAGCAAATCACCTATATGCTGTGCAAGCAACACATATTCTAAATATAAAGCACGGTTATAGCTCATTGTATACTTGGAATAACAAGTGCTAATATGCTTTTAACCAAGTCAATGACCTTGGGTATTTCCAATAAGGAAAGCAGCAAGGAAATACTCTTTCTTCTGCCTTCTTTTCAAGTTCCCCCCAATATTTATAGTATTTAGGTACGGTGGTGAGTATTGGCTGGCTTCATTTTGCAGAATGTTGTTGATTTTGTATGTAGCTGTCAAACAACTGGGCAAAAGACAACCAGTTTTATTTAAAAGTAGTTCTGTTTAAGATATTGTAATATAATCCTGCTGGTAAGGAGAGCTTGTTATAAGCCTGTAATGTGTACTTCCCTATTAAGATTCCATGCAGTGAACGATGCTTCACTCTATCCTGCCAGGCCAGCAGTCTAGTATTTGTCATTTTACATTCATGAACATGTGTTTCACATTAGTATGAACAGAAAATGTTGTGCTCCAATTGCAGAGTCCAGATGTTTCCAGTATGACTTCAGCATTGCACACAATTTACCTGTATTCTTATTAAATGACGAGATTGTGTGATGGGTGTTGTGCCTTGGCATTGCGACTTGCATGAACCAGAGCCACACTCACATTATAATGATCCAGACACACCCTTGGAAAGGATTCTGCATTAACCGGGCAGTGTTTCCCCAGCTCTCCTTTTCAACAGTTGGAAAAAACAATATATAATGACATGAATGTTTTTTACTTTCTACTGTGACCAGACAAGGGATGTTTGCTTCTGTGAAACATATTACTATTTCTAAATATACCTTTTCACTCACCAATAATATTTTACCCTGATTCATTCTGGAAAAGTGATATGAATCCATTAGTTTGGCAGTAAGTGGAAATAAGCTTGAAATAGGCTCTTCTTGCTCAGAAACAATGTCTGATGCAGAATGTCCTTATACAATACAATAGGGTCTGTTAGATCCTCACATCTTGTAAAGGATTTCTTAAGGGTAAGGCCAGACGAGGAGATTCGGGTAGATTTTGTCACCTGGCGACTTATCGCCACGTCTTTTGCGCGACTATCTCCCCGAACTGCCTCAGCGTCTTTTCCCCATAGGCTACAGCGCAAAATCGCCTGCGCTAATGCACAAGCGGCAATGCGTTTTATCTCGAATGTTAGTAATCATGCGTGTAAATCTGAGTTAGTCAGTGACTTTAAGAGGGGCCACATGGGACATAACTGTTCAGTGAGTTTGCAATTGATCATCAGAATGCAGCTCAAAAGCTTCAAAGATTCAAAAGCAAGAGTTATGACCCATGTGGCCTCCTCTCAAGTCACTGATTGGTTACTTCCTAGTAACCAATCAGTGGAATTTAAGAGAGCTATTATTATGAAATGCAGTCACTCCAGCCTTTATCGATTATATTTTTGCCTAAATAACTATATTAGAAACATTTTTATTTTGCACATCTATTTACACCGTTTTTATTTCTTTACTGAAAAATTCCTTTAAACTAGACCACTGTGTTGTTCCTTATCCAAGCCTGAGGAGCCCCAACACCCCCTTAATAATGCAATGGTGGCAGCATTCATTCCTATAATAACACAGGATGAAATGAATTTATTGCATGTATGATATGCAACATATTTTCTGATTTTGCTGTACCCTGAGATCTCAGTTCCCATAGGACTATCATGAAGCCAAGCTAAAGAATGTGCACTGAGGTGTTCCTGTAAGTGTTCTGCTATATGGGCATCAACGCCTGCTTCTGCCTCCTGCTGTGCTTCTTTATAGGTTTTTGGCAGAAATTCTACATGTAGGCAGTACAAAGCACCTTTTGATTTTGGAGGGAGGGAAGATGCAGAAGCTGAGTGAAGTACCTGCTCCAGGCAGAGCAAAGTTGTGCTTGTAGTGCTTCCCTCCAATTGGCACAACACTGTGTTTTTTTCTATCATTGCATCTTGTTAAAGCCATTGTCTACAAAGGAAAGAGTAGTCCTTTTACGGTATGCATGGAACAAACATTAAACATGGTTCTTATTAGCCAGCCCTCCTGTGTAGTAGAGTTCAGATAGCTAGACTTCAGCTGGTGCTCAGTGTCCAAAAACTATACCTTGATTGTGGCTTCATTAGCCATCAACAAAATAAATTCTAAAGTATGGGGACCTTAGAGGTTTAGTGGAGATATGTGTAATACTGTTCCTGCTAAGTTGCAAATAGAGTTTACAAGAATATGGCACTCCTCCACAGCTTAACTGCTCAAAAGTGTTTATTGCCACACAACATGATTTAAGCTTGTGATGCTCTTTGTGAAGTGTTCCTACTAAACTGGTTATTCTGTATATACAAGCAAAAAATAAACACAAAATATTCAGGATGAATAACAGCTTATTCACATATGTGTCTACCAAATTTTATAGGTTTTACTATATTTTTGTTGCTTGCCAGATATGCTCGATATAGCTATGCACATTTTTGCAGCACTTAAAGGGGGCCAGTCACCCAAAAAAAATATTCAAAATACTCTTTTATTACATTAGTCAAGCAAAATTAACTTTAATTACACAATATAAATTATTTGAATCTTGTTTCCTTCAGTCTGGGAATTCATAATTATAACAAGCAGGCAGGAGCCATTTTGTGGACACCGTTATAAAGGCAAACCTTGCATCATCCCAGAATCTTCTTGTCCATTGCCATGCACTGGTTACAGTATTAAATAGTGAAGAGAACGGGGGAATGTGGGGAGAGCAGTGACATCTAGGAAGTGCTGAATGGAAAGTGAAAGTATTTTTCTGCACCGCCTCTATGCCTAAGGCATAGAAGAGGAGCAGACAATATTTGATTGACAGCTGAGAATGCTTTATGAATGCTTTAATAAAAAATAGGAATATGATTTCATGTTTAATTTGAAAAGGACTTTTATTTTACAGATTTTTGTGTCTGGGTGACAGGTCCACTTTAAGGCTTTTTTCTGGTCAAGGTTTTTGGGCAAAAACTCGAATTTTTAGAGGGAAAATTTTTTTATTACTCCGAAGCTGCTAAAAGTCAGAACCTGAAAATCCACCATCTCAAGCCTACCAAGTTATGTAGAAGTCAATGGCAGATGTCCCTTTTACAATTTGAAGATATCGTGATCTGCATTGGGTTTTGTCTGATAATCCGGAAAAATTCAGGGTTTTTGGGTGAATTACAAAAAAAAAATCAAGTGATTCGAGAGATTCAAATTCCGAAACATTTGTACAATTCATGTTTCCGCTTGATTTTATTGAGTCTTTTCCTGAATTTTTCAAGTTATTTTATTGATAAATAAGGTAAAATTGTGGAAGGGAGTTTGTTTGAGCTTGATGTGAGATACATTTGGGTTTTAGTTCTTATCACTTTTTTGGATTTGGCCAAACCTCAGAATCCTTCGTGAAAGATTCAGCCAAATACCAAATCTGAATCCTAATTTGCATATGCAAATTAGGGGGTAGGAAGGGGAATACATTTTTTACTCCCTAGTTTTGTGACAAAAAGTCATGCGATTTCCCTCCCAGCCCCTAATTTGCATATGCAAATTAGGATTCGGTTCAGCTAGGCAGAAGGATCCTGCTGAAAAAGGCCAAAGCCCGAACCGAAACAGCCCTCTTCCCCTGGCCCCCCTCTCGTCCCGCTTGCACCAAACCTCCCGGGCCGGCACTGCAATGCTATTTTAAAGGTACAAGACAGGTCTGGGAGGGGGACTGTGATGCAGCAGATCCCATGGTCCAGCCCCCCACACACACACACACGCGGGGTCTGCTGTATAGGTAGGTAGTTACCCCAGTGGTTATACTGGCACTGTCAGGTGTTTTTTGTGTCAACCAATGGGGTGCAGAGATTTTTGGTACTGAATGTCGCCCCATTGTGCCATAAGCCATAAATTGATTAACCATGTATCACTGCTATTTATAATAATATCTAATATAAATAAGAATTGCACTCTGATTTTGCACTCTACCATTCCCTAAATCTGCACTGGTGACACAGCATTGGACTGCAGTTCAGTTTTTCCATGAGATGTGTAAGTTTGTTATTTTTTCATGCAAATATGTCTAATTATCATCTTTGCATTCGGGTGCTATAGCCAGTGGGTTACTTCCAAGTTACAGACAGTAGTAGCAGCTGCTGTCATGCTGCTCACTTATAATCAGCAGGAATTCTCACTTGCAGATCATTTCCAGCTGTCATAGGCCAACTTGTTTACACGATTTAGGGCCAATTCCTATGGCTGGCAACATCTGAAAAGCAACTCGCCAGGGACACTTTGTTCCCAATCAGGTGCAACTAAGCCCATCACACGCGGCTCATTCACACCAATTGCTAAAAATGGTGTTTCCACTGTCCCTCAACATACTACAATTCTGCTGGACTTTAACAACTTTTATTACTTTTTAGCAATAAGGAGACATAAATAGACTATGGGCCAAGAATTGCATTATTGTCATAGTAGTGGGCTTACATGCATAATCATTTAATAAAACCAGGGATATAACAATTCTGCTGGTTATATCTGTAGAAAATTGTTTAGTCCTGGCATATTAAGGTCAGTGTTTTAGACATGATGAGTGGGGTGGGAGCAAAAAGCCAAGGCAAGATATAGACCTGTATTTATTTATAGACAGACCAGGATCAAAGACCAGATTGACTGAGAAATTAATTTTGGCACATCTCACCATTGCCTTTTGTGGGTCCCTGGGAATAAAACAATGTCAGCCTTGAGTGAGGCTTAACACCAGAAGATAATTGATGAAAAAAAATGTTGCCATAATGCTTAGTGCTGCTGTGGTTAAATTAAATGTCAACCATAAGTCTCTAATGAAACCCTCCCATGTTTAAATTATGATGTGCTTGCTATTCTTTACAGAGAAATAAACAAAACGTATACAGGTATAGGATCGGTTATCTGGAAACCCGTTATACATAAAGCTCTGAATTACGGAATGGCTGCTTTCCATAGACTCCATTTTATCCAAATAATCCACATTTTTAAACTGATATCCTTTTTCTCTGTAGTAATAAAACAGTAGCTTGTACTTGATCCAGACAAAGGTATAATGAATCATTATTGAAGGTAGAACCAATATATTGGGTTTATTTAATGTTTTCATGATTTTCTAGTAGACTTAAGGTATTAAGATCCAAAATACAGAAAGATCCGTTATCCAGAAAACCCCAGGTCCCGAGCATTCTGGATAACAGGTCTCATACCTGTATTTGTCCATAGCATATCCTTTTTAAAGTGCTACATTTTTGCATACTGCCCCTAAGAGTAACAATGTATTCATTCTATTCTGTTGCTGAATAGGCATCCAAGGACTTTTAAACATATGCCTTATTTTCTTGAATTATTTCCCTTTAAATCCATAAACCCTTTAGTTGTCTCCTATGGGCCACTAATAACCTTTTTCCTGTAATACATTTAGGGACTGGTGTTATTCAGCTTCTGGCAGGAAATACTAAATTATTGTACACAGTGCTATAAATGGAACAATAACAATGTCTGAAGTCAAGTCCTCAGAAATAATTCTGTTGCTGATATGGGCCAGATTATTTAGATGTGCTACTTCAAGTTTATATGCTGTCCCCGTGCTTGTGCGAGTTTCCTCAGGGACTATATAGTGTATGCTCCACTGGAGTAGGGATTGATGTGAATGATTTATAATCTCGGTTACAGCGCTGTGGAATATGTTGTTGCTATGTAAATAACATTAAAGTTTAAGAGAGATTTAATATTCTCTGCACTGCACTAAATTACATATTGAGTGTGCCTCGTGGGAGGGATGCTGGGTAAAATGTACAGTTATTTTTTTCATAGATATTTTTTTTATTTAAAATGGAGAGTGATAGTCATTTATTTTCCCATTGTTAGAACTGTAAATGTGAAGTGCTTGTCTTGTCTCTAAATAAGTATAAAGCATGAGATTCTGCATTCATTCAATTTAAAAATAAATTGCTGCTTATTGGGTAATGAGTGCAGAATTTATGTAACACTTTCTGTGCTTCTAGTCAATGTTTTTCAACCACCCTGGTTGATACTGACATACCCCTCTTTCGTCACCACCTCTGAAGATGTAAGGAGGTATAGAACATTGAGCTATATACAGGTATGGGATCTTTTATCCAGCATGCTTGGGACCTAGATAAGCGGTCTTTCTGCAATTTGGAGCTTCATGTTTTAAGTCTACTAAAAAATCATGTAAACATTAAATAAGCCCAGTAGGCTGGTTTTGCTTCCAATAAGGATTCATTATATCTTAGTTTGGATCAATTACAAGCTACTATTTTATTATTACAGAGAAAAAGGAAATCATTTTTTTTTTTTTAAAAATTGGATTATTTGATTATAATGGAGTCTATTACGTTCAGTAATTCGGGGTTTTCTGGATAAAGGGTTTCCGGATAACGGATCCTATACCTGTACTCCACATTCACTGCAAACTGCCAGCTAAGGCCAGTAAGACTAGTGTGTTGCCAAAATTCTCATCCTCCTAGAATTCCCAACACTTGATTGCTCCTAGTTTGCTCTTTCTAGCGATCACTAAGACCTCTTTATGGAGAAAATGCCATATAGGCTAAGCCAGATAAACACATTGTTTAAACCTATGGTTAACAGCAATATATCTATAAGTATTTTATATTGCATGCTGTGGTTGTTTTCTAAACTAGTGTGAATAGTGAAAATAGTGAAATATAGTGTTGTATGACTCTGCTACTGTATATGTTTTATACATGTTATATTTTATATATAAATTATAGATATTTTATTTAATATAATGTTTATCTTTGCAGTTGGGGAATGGCGGTCAACGTGTATTCGACATCGATAACCCAGGAGACTATGAGCAGACATGACATCATTGCTTGGGTCAATGACATTGTGTGCTTAAACTACACAAAGGTTGAGCAGCTCTGTTCAGGTAGGTTTGTAAGTGTTTTGTGGCTTTTTTATTTATCTAGTCAACACAAATGGGAGTTGTTAGTCACATGTAATATTTATAGTAGTAGATTGCAACATGCTTGTTTAATGCACATTATTATGCTTTTTCTGTACTGTCAATACCCACTACATGCTCTTCACATGGATTTTCTTTGATATTTGCCTACCACTTGTATGCTTGAAAGATGTGTTTCCATTAGACTAACTTTAAGCCACCTGTGTAAAGAACATGCGTTTGCCCTTTATACAATTACATATTGATATTTTGGGCCTCATTTCCTAATATAAGGGCACTGCACAAGGCACATTATTAATTATACTTAAAGGAGAATTCAACCTGTAGTTTTAAAAAACCACCTCCCTACCCTGGGTAGACCCCCCTCCCTCCTCCCCCACAGCCTACCTGCCCCTCATTTTTTACTCACCCCTCCATGCAGATTGTGGCGTAGTTCACAGCAGCCATCTTCATCTTCTTCAGTAATCTTCGTGTATTTATGGGATTTTCAGCACATGCGCAGTTGGAGTAAATTTCCGGTCCCGAACAACTGCGCATGCACCAAAAGTCGCAAAAATGTTAGAAAAATTTTCGAAATTTTTGTGACTTTCGTTGCATGTTCAGTGGTTCGGGACCGGAAATTTACTCCAACTGCGCATACGCCGAAACATCCGAAAAAGACAGAAGAAAGAAAATGGCTGCCGTGAACTTCCGAGGCCAGAATCTGCACAGAGGGGTAAGTAAAAAATTAGGGGCATTTGCATTTGGGCAGGTAGGCTGGGGGGGAGGAGGGAGGGGGTCTACCCAGGGTAGGGTGGGAGGTTTTTTTTTTTTTTTTTTTATTACGGGTTGAATTCTCCTTTAACTGCATCCCACAAAGTATGAAGTGTCTTTATTTACATTAAGGGGGTTATTTATCAAAGGAGAGTTTTTTAGAATTTGAATGAACTCACAACTCGAATGGTTTCTTATTTAAGAAAAAACTCAAATGGAAAAACAACCAGAAAACTGGAATGGATCGAGTTTTCTGGCGGAAAAACTTGAATCGATCGAACATCATGAAGGCTAGTAACATCTTCAAATAGATCAAGCTATTTCCAGGGTCTGGGTATAATAAATTGAGTGACAGCCTAGGGGCTAGGCATTGTTCAGAGGTCACAGATGCACCCCATGTCCAAATCTTCCCAAGAGATACATCAATAAAGTTACATTTTGTTCCATAGGCTCACACATAAGGGGGAATATATTCTGTAAGGTATTACAGAAGTCATCAGCTTGTTATGTACCAAGTCTCTCCTGGGTAGTTTCATGGAAAATTCTTTACTGCTGTGTATAAGTTAAGATGAAGAGCCCCAGCGATTTAGGAAATTAATCCAGATATAAATTTCATACTGTGATTTGAAGGCAATGCAGATCTTCACTGCCTCACTTCTTATTAATGGGACATTGTTACATCCCTGTTGCCATTGGAACTGCAACCAGACTAACAACTTGCATCCTCCTGATGCATTCTTATTTATAAAGGTATGCCAATAAGAAAAAAACGGTGTTAAAGGCTTTGTAAAATAAATGTCGTACTTATAAAGCTCCACTGTTGTTGTTAATGTGAGAAGTAACGTCATAAACTGTTATCATGGAAGTAATCCGTTACTAAGAACTTCTCTGTGTATTCATAAAGGTTGTTTATAAATACTGTACAACCCACCCACAGTAACCTTTTATGTAAATGTAAAATCAGGGAAATATGTTAAAGGGGTGGTCAACTTTTAGTATGTTATAGAATGGTCAATTCTGAGCAAGTTTTCAATTGGCCTTTATTTTTTTTTATAGTTATTGAATTATGTGCCTTCCTCTTCTGACTCTTTCCACTTTTCCAGTGGGGGTCACTGACCTCATTGCTACTTTTTTTTACTCATATGTCTATTTAGGCCCTCTTCTATTCATTTACGCTTATTCAAATCAATGCATAGTTGCTAGGGTAATTTGAGCTCTAGTAACCAGATTGATGAAATTGCAAACTGCAGAGCTGCTGAATAAAAAATGAAATAACACAAAAAACACAAGTAATTGAAAATGAAAACCAATTGCAAATGATCTCAGGATTTCACTCTCTTCATCATACCAAAAGGTAATGTAAAGGTGAAGAGCCCCTTTGATGCAACTTGAAGTATTCAAAAGAAGTGCTTGTTAATTATTGTGTTAATGACAAAATTCGAAGTTTTTTTTATTCTATTCCTTCACTCGAACTGAGTAAATGTGCCCCTGTGTGTGTACTTTCAGAGCTAATACTGGTACCAGAACTGCTCTTAAAGGGCATGTAAATGCAAAAAAATAAAATCCCATTTTTACTTTCTTTAATGAAAAAGAAACCTATCTGCAATATACTTTAATTAAAAAATGTGTACCTTTTTTATAAGAAACCTGACTGTATGCAGTGAAATTCTCCCTTCATTTACTGCTGTGGATAGGAATTGTCATATGGTCCCTAACTGCTGAGCAATCATACTTATGAACAGCAGGTGGAGCCCCCGCCATACTTCCCAGCCATGCAGAACTCAAGTTGTTTATGATGATCCCTAAGCAGCCCAGACCACACTGAGCATGTGCACAGTCTTAGTCTTGCAAAGATGTTTAACAAAGTTACAAGATGGTGACCCTCTGTAACCAACTTTGAAACCATAAATTATTCGTTTGATTAGGCTTGTGGTGCAGTAAGTTCATGTTTATATTTAGTATACAAAATACAGCATTTCTAGCCTTATTCTATTTTAGACTTTACATGCCCTTTAACGCCTATATTTGTATGTCGGTGACCCCAAACCATTAAACTGCAACAGCAAACCCATTTGGCAGAAAACACTGACCATACATCTAACCAGGAGCAACTGGGGCAATTACACGTATTAATATAAGCCCAGCTCAGAGCTCAGACTGCCCAGCTAGCAATAGGATTACCAGCTGATTAACCAGGTTCTTTCTCTATCAAGAGCACATATTTTGGAATATTATTAGCATCTCAGGTAGCAGGCAGCCTGCACATATTTACTGTCCAATTAACAGCAATAGGAAGAGTTTAAATGTGTGGTGTCTTTTCTTACTTCCCAGAAAGAGGTGACAGATGGTGTTTTTCATTGTACAAGTATCATACGCTATGTACAGAGCAGATCAGCCTAACATGTTGTGTAGTTTGGTGTGATGTATGAGCACTGCACTCTGTCAGAGGCTGCATCTCAGCCTTTTGGAATGTCCCATTAAAAGGGAAGGAAAATATGATTCAGAGGGTTCCCATAGCTTTGTGGAGCTTTCAGAACAATCCCTTCTTCGTTTTGTGGAGCTGTCATAGAGGCTGACATGACACATGCTGCTCTTACATAGTAATGTACTAAATGTACTGGTTCACTCGTAACTGCATGTATATTGTATAGTGCTTGTACAATTTGCTAGGTGGAGACCTTAAAGGGGAACTCCTGCTTCCAAACCAAAATTTTATAAAGAGGCCCACATTACACAGAAACCCCTAATATAGCCATCACAGTTACCTGTTTGTTATAGTATAAATAAATACAATTTCTATGCTGAAATTCAAATAACAGTTCTCTTTCTGCATCATATGAAATCCTGGCAGGAAAGGAGGGACTAAAAACTGATGTTACTAATTGTAACAACTCCACAGCTTACAGACAGCATGCAGGAACTACATAACCCACAATGCATTGCACTATGATGTTCCATTCCTTATTGAAATCACATGTGCATGTTGTTTGGAGGATGCAGGCTAAGCAAACTGTAGCAGACAGCACCATCATGGATTTAAAAAGCCTTTATTTGCTGCTTTTTGGCTTTACGATCTGGACAGTTACAACGTTTCAAGCCAAACAAAGGCCCTTTATCAAGGATGCAGGCTGAGGACAGATGACTGTTGGTACAAAGTAACAGTAGTCAGCCAGCTCAGCAAAGTAGAGAGATCAGCAGGAGAGCAGGGGGCTAGTCTTAGGGAACTGTAAGAAACCACTACAAATCATGAAAAGTCTGCATATTTTTTAAATGATGTATATTGCAAAGTTGCTTGAAATTGTTTACTTTTCAAAAAGCTTAAGTTATGTTTTTGTGGAGTTTCCCTTTAACATGTATCATGGCTACGCATTCAACCCCCGCTATGCAATAATCTAGAACCCACCCCCACACTCTCAAGCCCTCTCCCATGTTCTTGAGCCCACCCCCATGCTTTTGAGCCCTCCCCCCACTCTCTCGAGTCCCCCCACATACACACACACGATCTTGAGCTCAGGGCATTTAAATGGGAAAGTGCTTGAGACTTACTAATAAATATCATTTTGTAGAAGAAAATTGTATTGGTATTTATTCCATTAGTTTCATGATTAGGTTGCTATGTAAGAGCACAGCAGATACCCGGGGGTAAGAAGTCTGTAAATACTGGGAACAAAAATGAAGTTTTGTATGGTGTGGGACAGGGGTCCCCTGTACTTTTTGGGGCTGGGGCATTTGAAATATCTGTATATTTGCTGGCAGCGCTTGATAAATGCCAAATCTCGGCCTGTGTCTCCCCACTAGCGCTTAGATTAAAGGCTTCTCCAAAGCCCATTTTGGGGGAAAATTCTCAAAAATCACTAAAATCAGTCTGGGAGACATCACCCAACTATTTACACTTTTTTTCACTAAAATAAGGGTTATTTGGCAACAAAATGGCACCCATGTGCCAACCACTGTGCTACTTCGCATATATAGGTCAGTATTTCTGCCCGGGTCACTTATCCTAATAGAAAACTATGTGGGAAGAAAGCAGGAAGGGGGCCAGTGGTGAATGGTGGCTTCTAGCAGTAGGGGGTTTACTTCTCCTGCTGCTGTCAGTACAGAGAAATCAGATGAGGCCCCAGACCAGATAGATATATTGAACCTGGGCCCCATTAAACATTTTTCCCAAATGTAACATACCGGTCCCATGTGAACAGCGCACTCTCTCCAACTGACCATAGAAGTGAGTCTGTACACTTTATCCAACTGTCAGTTATTGCTTTGTGTGGGGGACCCCATGCAATCATATTGAGTGTTCAATAATATGTGTCTGTGATCAGGGTCGGACTGGGGGGCCCAGGGCCCACCGGGACTAATGTCCAGGGCCCCCTCTGACCCCCCGCCCCTATATGACGTGCCGAGCGCGCATGGATGCAGGCGCCGCTCATCGTGCCTGCATGAAGGCGCCGCAGCGCTCCTAAATCAACAGGTGCTGAGCGCATGCGCAGGTGGCGCTGCACAGCACCTGAAAAAACTTTCCCCCCCGAATCTAATCGGGAGAGGGGACTGGCCCAGCGGGGGACCATTAAGGGTCGGGGCCCACCGGGTTTTTTCTCGGTGTCCCGCCAGGCCAGTCCGACACTGTCTGTGATTTCTCAAACAAGAATACTGTATCTCTGTTGGCAATAGAGGCACAAGGAGCATCGTGTTAAGGGAGTCCTGTACTTTACACTTTCCATCAACCAGGAATTGAGCACAGGGTTCAGTTTCATTTTTCCACTAGAGCCTTGTTTTTGTGCCTGCAAGATTGTGTTCAGCTGAACTGCCGTTACCAATTTGAAGGTTTTGCCAGCTCTAAAGGATCGTATTGTGGTATTGATTGGTGCTAAACACTGTTTACAGGGTAAAATGTGGCACAGCAGATCCCTGTTGGGAGGTTACTGTGGCACCTTAGTCATAGCTAACTTGGAATTAGCCCTGCACTTACTTCTTGGAGCCTTAACCTTACTGATAATCCTTTGTTCTTGAGCCATGTACATTAATTTTCTCATCAAAGAAAGTCTAATTTACCTTCTGTGATACCCAGGTAATTGCCTTTCATAGGTAAGTGTTAATGTACTACAAGCTGGGCATCTTTGCCTAAGAATATCTTAATCCTACAAAGACAAATAGGCATTATGTGCAACAATCTAGTGATAACAGTCAGATCCTGCTGCTTTCTGTGTTCTTCTCAGTAACTGATCCGGCTTCTTTGTTTTCTAGGTGCAGCCTATTGCCAGTTTATGGACATGCTGTTCCCTGGCTGCATTAGTCTAAAGAAGGTCAAGTTTCAAGCCAAGCTGGAGCATGAATACATCCACAATTTCAAACTGCTGCAAGCGTCTTTTAAGAGAATGAATGTCGATAAGGTATGAGTTTGACCCTTACCAATGTCAAGCACTGCTCTGATCCTATTCAGCATTTAAACTTCGGTTCTGGTTTTACCTGGCAACAAAATATATCCTTTATCATGTATTTTACTGTATTATATTAGATAGGTATGAGATCGAATAGATACAGAATGTACAAGTTGCACTGTTAATGGATAAGACAAGTGCAAGGTCCCCATTCCCAATATAAACTGTGTCTCAGGCTCAGCAGGGGCAGAGATTACCAAAATTACCGAAATAAGAACCATAGAAATTAAAATAATTATTGCTAAGATCCAAAATGTTTCTATTTTATGTAAGCTAAATACCTGTACTCTGCACCCCCCCCCATTCCTTAAGCACCTTGGATTGCAGTTTTGATAATTCCGGAATTTTTTTTATGAAGAAGACTTACTACCATTTTCCTTGACCTTTTGTAAACAGTCATGTTAAGTCCAATTCATCCTAGCAATCAGGTGGTGGATTGAATGAGAGACTGGAATATCAAAAAGACTAGAACTGGTGGATGATCCCAATGTTATTAATAGGGAAAACATATAAATATATAGGAAGGCCGGTATTTTATATCCAAGAAAAGGTGGCAACCCTAACTAGAACAGACAAACTATACCTTTATTACAAAGCAGTCCCCAAAACAAGTAGAGTAGTGATAATTGTGCAGTTACATAGAAATAGCTGATGTCTCAGGGCATGAATGCGATCCACTGTACGTACACATTTAGGGTTGCTACCTGGTTGGGGGGAAAAATATAAAAGTAGGAAAAATAGGAGTATCCCTGAATATACTGAAAATTCTTTGGAGCAGGCACTCAATGAAGGCAAACTTCCACCAGGCAGTAGTTCAAAGTGAAAAAGAGTTTATTGTGTCCACAGCCTTATGCATTTCGCATACAAAATGCTTAATCATAGGCTATTTTAACAGAGCCATGCCTCAAATATTTAAACAAAAGTGCATCAATCAAAAAAATACATCAATCAATTATTGAAGACGTTTCACTACTTAATCCAAGCAGCTTCTTCAATTCAACTGACTGGTGTGGGAAATTCTCAGCATATAAACTCTTCCACTAATCCAATCACAATGGCACATTGTAACTCTTCACACAATGCTACATACCCTTCATACAGTGCTACATACAATGCTGTTCTTAGATCTGTACCACGGCAGTTTCAGAATCCATTCATGCAACTCTCAAAAGTAACACCTGTTTCTAGGAGTTGCAAGACACATTGGATAATCCTATCACAACTACACAGAATAAACACCTCTGAAAATTTCAGATGTCACCTCTTTGACGAGTTACAATGTGCCATTGTGATTGGATTAGTGGAAGAGTTTATATGCCAAGAATTTCCCACACTAGTCAGTTGAACTGAAGAAGCTGCTTGGATTAAGTAGTGAAACGTCTTCAATAATTACTCAGCAAGTCCAGTTGTTTTTTTTTTCTATGTATCTTTGTTTTGTTCAAAAACGTAAACATTCTGGGGGTAAATAAAGTACAGGAAGGCTGGTATTTTTCCCCAGAAAAGGTGGCAACTCTATGCGCACAAATGTGTATAGAAAAGGGTGGGTGGGTGTTCCCCCCCCCCCCCCCGAAACGTTGAATGTTTGGTGGCTGAATAAAAGGGGATACTCCCCAACTGCATTAACCAGTGTGTGTGCGGATCCGTTTTCTATACACATTCGTTGCTAAGGGACCCGGCCGGGTCAACGGAAGAAACGCACCACCGGTTGCAGGATTGGTGAACTACAGGTGTGCGGTAGGAGAAATTACATTGTAACTCTATGCTCACTCCATGGCACATCCCATCAATAGTGTAAAAGGTTAAAAGTAAAGATAATAATGCTAATACACTGAGCAAGGATACATCATGGTAATAATAAAAATGATTTTGTGCTATTAACCCACCAGCTCATGCTATAGTTTTTACTCTCTTGTCCTGGTTTAGGTCATTCCAGTAGAAAAACTGGTGAAAGGACGCTTCCAGGACAACCTGGATTTTATTCAGTGGTTCAAGAAGTTCTTTGATGCCAACTATGACGGCAAAGAATATGATCCGATGGAAGCTCGGCAAGGACAGGATGCTCTTCCTCCCCCCGACCCTGGAGAACAGATCTTCAACCTGCCAAAAAAGTCTCATCATGCCAACTCCCCAACAGCAGGTATGGTTCCTGTCTAGCGCCCCATCTGTAGATAATCATCTGCATGAACTGCTGGGGCTGTGTATGTTCCTCATCAAACTGGAGGCCTCCTGTGCTTATCTGTGAATATGTCTTGTTTTATCAGGACACAGACTCCCTTTAGTTCTCTTTCATGTCTCATTGTTATGGCACACAGTAAAACAACACTCCTATTCATCAGCACTTCTCAGAAGAGAAATTCTGTTATAGCTTGTATACTGCCTCAGGTTCATTATAGAAAGACATGGTGAATAATAGCAGTCTAAAAGTAGTGTATATCACTTGGCAACTCATAAGGGGTCATTTAGGACCTCGTGGGGCACAAGTGCAAGAATACAGGGGGCCGCCAGCCTTAGGGCCCACATGCAAGCGGCACATTCCTGCTGCTCCCTAACTTGCAAGTCTGGATGATGCGCATGTTAGGGGTGGGCGGGGTTAGGTGCGTAACTATAGAGGAAGCAGACTCTGCGGCTGCTGGGAGCCCAGGAGGTATTGGGGCCCCATAAGGCCCTAATTTATATTCAATTTCAACAAATATTGGTAAGACAGATCAACCTTCAGACATTTTGGGGGCATCAAAAAATTATTTCCTGTGGGGCCCAATAATATCTTGTTACTCCACTGGGCAGGGGGATCAACTGTTCAGGCTGGCACAGTTTGATTCAAAGTGCAGTCTGCAAGTCTCTGCACTCTAAAACAGAACACTGGGGCCTGTAGCCATTTGCAGATGACCACATTTAGCATGCAAAGTACATAAAAATAGCTAAATGTGGCCTTTTTTTGCATTTTCGCAGGCTGCTTTTGGCTTTGCAAATGAGGTCTCATGTCTGTTGTTGGTGTTTTTTAACAGCCTTAAATCTCCATTATTCTAAGTGAGGAGCAGGGTTGTACTTATGGATCATGCTAACCTGGGCCATCATCGGATCTCATGCCTATGACTATGACAAATACACCCTTCACATGTTTGTCCTTCCCAATCTAGCGCCTCCTGAAATCCTGAACCCAAATGTGTTATAACAAATTGCTTTAAAAGTTGTAGATGCACTAAATCCAGGATTTGGTTCAGGATTTGGCTAGGATTGATCTTTTTCAGATTTGGGCAAATCCACGTCTCCAGCTGACATCATTATTTTTTCTTTCTGTGTCGACACAATAAATATGAATTTTATGCATTATTATTGTTAGTACAAGTAATGGGTTAATATTTGTTGCTTAGGTGATCCTCTTACACCATATTTGTATTACTTTCTGTTGGTTAACATTTATTTCTAATCTCTCAATGAATGGGTGTAGGATACACCAGGTGCAAGTATAGTTCTTCCAAATAATATATAATGTGTATAGGATGCTTCAGACATTACGTTTCGGTCGCACAGAGCTTACGATCTATTGTTTCATCTTAGGTGCACAAGTAACCTGAGAACCTGATAGTAACAAGGATAAAATAGGATTCAGTCCATGCTTCCCTGAGTCACCATTCAGCTCTTGCCTTTCATATGATGTTATTTATCGGCCTGCTAACCTACATACTGGGGAAACGCAATTCTATTTTATGTAATGAAACTCAGAACTTGTACAAATCCATTATATTCTCAGGTGAAGCTGAAAATTCATATACAACATGGCCTCTGACAAATAAATCAGGGCCTTTTGCTTGCCTAGTGCACAGTTGGATTGATATGACTATACAATACTCACATTGCTCTGAAGAATCAAATGGTACTAAGCTTTGGAGTTGGGCAGGGAATTCCCTTAAATTCTACGATTCTGTGCTTGGTGCCATTGACCTTAAATATTTCTCTTTTCCTGTTCAGAAATCAACAAGACAAATGTATGGGATCTTTGTGTTTTAAATGTGCTTATGCTGAAATATCCATACCGAATGAAGGGTGAAGAAAATAGAGCCAATTTTCCCTTTCCTGGCGCGGGGCATGCTGTCCTTAGTTGGAATTATTTGCTGGAAAAATATGACATAGACTAGCAGGGTTTTCCTGAGACGGTGGGAACTGAAATGAAACGTTACTCATGCTCTCTGCTCCCATCATAGTCTGACATTACAGCTCACCAAATAAACTCTGTGAGGTGCTGACTCAGTCCATATTTTTAGCAGCACAGGGGTGGGCATTGCTGTTGCGGTGCAGGAAAATCTAAATAGTTACAATTTGTTTGTTTAGTCCCAAAATTCTTCTAGAACCAATGGGAACTGGATTTCACCCAGGCATAAGTTGTTTGGCAGACATTCCTGAATATATCATTATACTTGGAACTCTGCCGTACAGACAAGGGGTGCTTGGTGAACTTGTCAGTCTCCTGTTGCTGATACTACACATAGTGCATGCATTGTGCACGTGGCATTACTAGAAACTCACACATGGGCACTCATAGCTCAGACATGTCAACTCCCCTGTACTATTTGGGAATCTTTCTGATTTCAATCCCTCTCACGTAATCTCCCACTGTCCTTTACCTGCTGAATTGAAATGCACTGAATCATCACTCAAAGTCCTCCAATATCACGTGAAGCAGTAGAGCAGGGAGCATGATGGGAACCGGAAGTGGGGCCATTAGTGTGACAGGTGTGGTCAAGATGTCCCCCCTATCAATTTGGAATCAGGTTGGCATCTCTGAGCTTAACATACCCAAGTAGGCACAGGAGTGACCTACTTTACTGGCATAGCCTATAAAATAGCAGCCAAAGAGAGGCTAGCAATGAACATGTTCCGCCCCAATGCCTACTAAAATCGTACCTCGATCCCTCCAGACCCGCCCTGCAGACTGCCCCTTAAAGTGATACTGATCCTAAAAAACTACTTTTTAAAAATTTAACATACATTAAAAGTTACCTTTAGGTCATGTTGATTGTTTTTTTGCTGAGAGGTCTGTTTTTGTAGATAATTTTTAGTTGATGGTCCTAAACCCATCACAGCCTGTCAGTTAATGTTTCTAATGTTTTATGGCACAATTATAAGTATCAAACAAAGCCAATACTATGATAGATGTAAAAATGTTTAGTTTCTGGTGTCAGTATCTCTTTAACTTCATTGTTCCACCCAAAAATGTCATCATCCTACCCATTCACATCACTGACACAGCCCTTCTCATCATCAGCCTGCCCCCATCAAGGCGAGAGTAGGGTTAATAAAATAATAAACACAAATAATTACAAAGTACAGTTACATTAAAGACTAAGCTCTAAGTGTCAAAGAGACAAGAGTAAGGTGATCCCTGCCCTGTAGAGCTTACAGTCTAAGTGTATTGTAATTATTAGAGTCTCTGGAGATTTACTGTGGTGTCCTTCTCCAAACTCACTCACTTCATCTCTCTCCCTAAATCCTTACTGCTCACACTCCCTTCTCTTCATTCCTCCTCCTATTCTTTCTCTAACTTCCAACAGGATCCTCGTCTTCTAATGCCGCTCAGCTGTTCTGCCCTTCATTTCATAAGGCCAGCCCTTCCTCTTTATTTTGCCTTCAGCATGGATTTATGCTATAGCTTGGTAAGCAACAAGTACAATGTACTGATTTATCACTACACACTAATTGCAAATCTGAAAACAAAGGAATTTAAGTGACATTTGTCACTGTGCTTCTGGCTTTATCACAAGGAGAAGCAAACACTCATCATTACAAGTTCTCACACTTAGGGTTCATTGAGCTGCACCAGTGATCAGGATACAGGGCTGGAATTAGGGGTAGATAGAAGTACGTGCCTAGGGTGCAACAGAGGAGGAGTGCTGTATCTCAACTACCCCTGGTTTAGGCTGTCTGCCCCTAGTGCAGCGACGCACAACCACGGTGCATTACATTGCTGCCCCTCCCTCGTCAAGCCACACACCCCCCAGTCTCCTTAACAAACGCTTGCGGGAGGTGGACAGTCGAGGGTGGGGCTTGCCCAGGGTGCCCAACAGATTTCTGAATTGTGCTGCTAACTCGCCGAACAGATCAGGGAACAGTTTGCGGCCTCTCTTTTATACAGGGAAATGATAGAATTTAATACCAATTTACTGATTGGTGGATACTATGAAATACCAGTCAGATGGCACGTAACAAAGCAGGAGGGCAGTAGCTGATTGGCTAGTTGTGTAGGTGCACCTTTAAGAGCAAGTCTTGTGTAGCAATAGCAGTGCAATGTCTTTAGAAATTGTTTGTGAATGTCAGCAACTATGTGTTAAAGGAGATGGGCAGTTAATAAAGTCTATATTCTGTTATGTGTAACCTTTTTCGACAATGACTGGTGTGTGAGCAGCAGATATGTGTCATATTAGCTTATCCTGCAGTTACACACACACCACACATACACCACACACACACATACACTCATACATTCTTAAGCACATTTTGGCTGAGAATGGGCATATTTGTTCATTTAAAAAAACCTCTAGGACTTGGAATGGTTGCCATAGCAATTCTGAGTGGGGTAAATCATTAATATGCTACACAGTGAGTCACTCTCGTCACACATAAAATGTGATTTATTTCAGCATATGTAGCTGTCATCTCAGCGCTTCCTCGGGATACATGAGCAGATGGAACAGGGGAGCACCACTTTGACTGCTTCCATTTGCACATTGGAGACTGAAGGGGTTAACACAGTCACATGCTTGTGTCACATGCTTTATAGAGAATATAATGAATATCGGTCAGGAAGAAGGTGTCCCTGCCATAATAACTGTGTTAGTGTGAGTCTGGAAGTTTATATAGTTATACAGAGTGGATCCAGTCCCTCTTGCACACCACTCACCGGGGTCATTTAAGGTAAAGAGGAATATCACAATGTGTGTGTTTTTGTTTGTTATCCCATGTGCCCAAAGGAAATATGTACAGTAGATTGCATTGCTTCATACTCTGATCCCAACACATTAAGCTGCTCAGTCAGGTCACAGAGACGACTTGTGATTGGAGCAACGGGATCTATAGAAAGAAGGATCTGGAAGAGGAGAAAGTGTGGGAAATGCCAGTGCACTGCTAAAAATAAGCACCTCCAACATGAAAACTAGTATCCCCAGAATGGCCACGGTCTCTGAATGCTTTTATACATCTCCTGTACCTGCTTATTAGATCCAGTCTCATTACTCAACTTGCCATGGGAAAAACACTAATCATTTACTGTCCCTAATGGTGTCAACTGATTTGTCATTTATTTTTTATGTGTTCCAATATTCACTTATCAACCCTATGCTCCGAGCAATGGGGGGGGGGTATAAGAGCATTTGCCTTTTGTTAAATTATAAAAATATCATTGGCAGCTTGCAAGAAGAAACCAAACAATCCTGGCGCTTGTTACGCAGTCATTACTGAGTGCGGCCCCCCTGTGGGCACTACAAGCTTCATTTCCAGCATTGGCATCATTTTGTAATCCTTCCAGCCGCACAACTAGATAATGTGGCTCCAGATTCAGTGTCTGTGTTTTAGGTTTCCATATTCTGCAAGGATAGAAAAAATGTTTCATCTTACAAATAATCATATAGATTTCTAGCATTTGGTTTTGGAGTTGGCCCAATCCAAGCCTTTGTTTTTACAGGATTCAGATTCATCCCAATCAAATCTGAACCTTTAATATCACGTGACATCAGGCCACTGGAGGTAACAGATTTTTTTCAAATGCTGCTTTGGGTGGGGGGTGACTTTGCTCGTTTGCATATTTAATTTAGGGTTCAGATTTGCTTCAGGACTGGGCTACACCTGATTTAGAAATTAAAGGTTTAAGCACACGGGCAGATTCGGGGAGATTTAGTCGCCTGGTGACTAATGGAATCTTCTTCGGGGCGACAATCTCCCCGAACTGCCTTCCGCCTGCTAAAAAACACCTGCAGCAATGCACTCGCAGCGCTTTGATTTTCGAACTCGCCCAAAGTTTCCTCGTGAGGCAACTTTGGGCGACTTCGGAAATCGAAGCACTGCGAGTGCATTGTAGCAGGCGTTTTTCATTTTAGCAGGCGGAAGGGATGGGGAAGGCAGTTCGGGGAGATTGTCGCCCCGAAGAAGAGGCAATTAGTCACCAGGCGACTAAATCTCCCGAATCTGCCCGTGTGCTTAACCCCTTAAATTGTGTTACTGTTCTGTGGGTCTGTACAATAGAAAGGTGTGTACATCCGACATATAAGTTACGTACAAATACTGACAGGAAAAGGAGGTAAACAAGACCCTGCCTATTTGAGCTTGCACTCCAAAGGATCAGCTTTTTTTGAACTAGCTGGAAGGTGGATGATGCTGTTGGGTCTGAGGCAGAGGGCTCAATGGGTTAAAGACCTATTTATCACCTGCCATGATAGGGAATGGAGCAGAAAACTCAGACAGAACAAAACTTTGAGGTCCTTGTACTGTGGGGCTGGACACAGGGTGAGTGGGTGCTACTGCTGCCTGTAATTACACCCTCCCTGTGCCCCTGCCATTGGGTTGTAGCATCTATATAATGTTGTGGGGTTCCAGAAATAAAACAGCTAATTGTGTTTTTGAGGACCACAGGCACCCATGCTATTGCAGGTATGTAATATGAAGTTAGAAGTTCCTCCAGTTCTCCACCGTGGGCCCTACTGAGAGTCACATGTAACACCAGTTCTACCAGGATTTCTGCCACAAGTCAGGAGAAACAACAGCCCTGCTTAAGGAATTTGGGGAAAGTGAATGTACAGTGCATATAATAAATGATTTTTTAGGTTCTGTGTCTCATGTAAATGCACTATTCACATAATGGTTAAGTTATGTTTTTGTTTTATTGTTTTTTTTAGGTGCTGCCAGGTCAAGTCCAATTGCGAAACCCGGATCCACATCATCTCGTCCATCATCTGCAAAGAAAGCAGCGTCCAGTCCCTCAGTAAAAAGTGACAAAGATTTGGAAACACAAGTCTTCCAGCTTAACGAACAGGTACCTCTGCCTCTTTGCTCTTACCTGTACTGAGTTCTATGGAGTTTTAGTCTGCAGGTCCTGCCAGGAGAACAAGGTCCAGCCCGAGACCCCAGGAGGGCACTGTTAGTGTAATAGTAATTCTAAATTAACTTATACATGCTCAACTCTTATAATACAGGAGCCATGAATAGCCTGTCAAATATATCCTTATAAACAGTTCTGTGCTCACAGTCCCGTCTCCTCTCCATCCCCAGGTACATTCATTAAAAATTGCCCTTGAAGGAGTCGAGAAAGAAAGAGATTTCTATTTTGGGAAGCTAAGGGAAATCGAATTACAATGTCAAGAACACGGTCAAGAGAGCGATGACCTAGTCCAGAGGCTAATGGACGTTCTATATTCCTCAGATGAACAGGTACAGTGTTTTACCCACGAGCACATTCTGCATGTGGCTTTCCTTCCGTGTGTTTGTCTCAAAGTCCAGGGGCTTCAATGACTTCTTGTCAAGGCAGTGTGTAGGTGTGTGTGTAGGTGTGTGTGTAGGTGTGTATATATATATATATATATATATATATATATATATCTATCTTTATCCTAGCACTTGCCTTTCAGTGCAAGTGCAAGGAGCTTTCTCAAGACAAATGTGATTGAGCAATGGCAGGAGGGTTCAGACTGAAGGCAAGTAAAGAAGAGATATGGGGATAAATTACTACTTGGTCTCTTAGATTCACATGTAAGCAAAGCTTGAAGTCACTTGGCGTGAGATTTAGGAAAAAAATGTATTTGGTGTCCTAGATACTGTAACTATTGTTGAAACACCAGTGTATTCCTATATCTGCAGCCCTGTTTGGAGCTATGGGGTCCCTGACCAAATATTGTAACTCCATGGAGGGGGGGGATTTAACTAAAAAAAGTCTGACAACCGCTGCTCTGCAGTATGCAGGGGTGGATTCATGCCTAGGCTATATCCTAGGGGGCCACAGTGCTGAGGGCCCATGGGCAGGGTTGGACTGGCGGTACGGAACGCATTTTAGGACATCGTCAGGGCAAATCTATGTCCTGTGTGCGATCTCCTTTGCTAGAGGAATGCAACCTCGCCCTGCTTTTCTCACCCCTCCTCAAAGCAGACGTCACACCTCAATCCTCCCTCCTCAGCTGTCAGCTCCTGCTCCTCACTCCTCCCTCCTCAGCCATCCGTCCTGGGTCCTCACTGCTCAGCCATCCGTCCTGGGTCCTCACTCCTCCCTCCTCAGTGCAAAAAAAAAGTGCCAAGAACAAGTAACTATAATCAGGGCACAGGGCTGAATATGTGCACCCTGAGGAGGGAGGAGGAAGAGCTAACGGCTGAGGAGGGAGGAGCAAGGTGTGACGTCAGCCTCAGAGGATGGGTAAGTAAAAAAGCATGCCATGTTGCATTCCTCTAGCTTAGGACAGCGCATGCAGGACAACGATTTCCCCTGACCATGTCCTAAAATGCGTTCCATATAAATACATGAACTTGTCACTGTACCATCCTTTGGAGATCAGCGGGAGGGGCCCTGTGTAAAGTGTAGCCTAGGGGCCTCAGGTACTTAATCCGCCACTGGCAGTATGTGAGCAATAGTGTGTGCAGTATGTGTGTGTTTAGTATGTGCGTGTGGGTGCAATATGTGCATGCGTGTCATCTAACATTGCTATTAGCTATTGCTAATGTCTGTAAACTACCCAATATAGAGACATTAGTGCAGCTACAAGCAGCCAAAGAGCCCGTCGCCAAGTAAAGGTATAGGACCTGTTATCCAGAAGGGTTTTCCAGATAATCGATATTTCTGTCATTTCGATCTTCATACCTTAAGTCTACTAGAAAATTATGTAAACATTAAGGGGTTTATCAACGGTCGAATTGTTAAAATCGAATTTTCGAGTGTCAAAATTCACATTTTCGAATTTTAATCCCCCTATTTGAATGTGAGATTTATCACAAATACCATGGAAACATTCAAATTCAACATTCTAATTCAAATATTAGCCACCTAAAACCTGCCAAGTTCATGTACAAGTCAGTGGCAAAGGTCAGTTGAGCCATTTGGAGATATTTATAGCCTTCCTAAAATTTAATGTTATTTTTATCGGGAGAAAAACTTGATTCGCACAAATCAAATACGATTCAAATTTTTAGGTGGGAACCATACAATCGAATATTAGACATTCAAATGTTTTTCTTAAATAACCTCCCAGTCGAATTGTGAGTATATTCGAATTAAAAAAAATTCACATGAATTCGAAATTCGACTTTTGATAAATGGGCCTCTAAATAGGCCCAATAGAATTTTCAGAAATTTGGATAAAATGAAGTCTATGAGAGATGGCTGTTATGTAATTTGGAGCTTTCTGGGTAACAGGTTTCCAGATAATGGATCCCCAGTACTTGTGTTGAGCTTTTCAATGGTGTTGGATTCAGTCGTACTGATTTTCTGTGCGTTGCTGGGGAAAGAGCACAATAAGCAGTTGTTAATGTGTCTGTGTCATTGCTGAAACTCACAGGAGGGCCACACAGATCATCAAGAAGGGGAGGAGCAGGACCATGTGCAGGAGGAGGTGCAGGAGCAGGACGAATACTGACCCCAAACATTCACCCCCACTTCACTGTTGTCATTTCATGTGGAACTTTCTTCCAAGAGAACAATGTGTGGCCACTCACTCTCGACGCCCCCTGACCATCCGATGTACTATAGAGAGCGCCAGTAATCCGCTGCATTCTGTTCCACTTACTTCTCCAAGGAGCGTTTGTTTACAGAAGTCGCCCGAACAAAACGGAGGGTGTGGCTTACTCTGCGGCGTCCACCACGTGACTGTTTCAGATTCTTTTCCGATCATTTCTCATGGTTTAATTTTTTTATTTATTTGTAATTGAGCTGTTTCCTCTCTCTGCTTGCTCACAATTGTAATATCGTACAATATTTATAGTTCCATGTCATGAAGATCAGAGAAGTCACCACCACCACCACCATCATATATCACCAATGTGCAGTTTTGTGTAAAGTATCCGGTATCATAAGCAGAAATGAAGTAAAGGCTACATATACATCAGTGTTGGCTTATTTAAAGTTGGAACTCATTTTTCTTCCCATTTTCTGTTCCTTTACATAATTTCCATATTAACTCAACTCAATACATAGAAATCCTGTATATATATTGCTTTAATGAAGGGGCAATGCTGTGTTAGGGTCTTGGCTCCTCCAAATCCAGGTCCCTCAGTGCTGAGTATTACTCCTTCATTCTGCAACTCACTCTTGGCCTTTTTTTTTTACTCCGAATTTTTCTGTCACACAAAATAACACAGGGAAATTGTATGGGTTTCATATGGTATTCTTCCCACTACCAGGGAAATGTCAGCTCCTATTCATATCTGTTTATTACATTTTTACAATAGTGATGTTGGAACAAAATCAGCCACTTAGAGGCCCATTTATTGAAGGTTGAATTTTTGAGCTTTTTAAACCAACTCAATGTCTCTAAAATCACGAATGCCATGAAAGTTATTAAAATATCCGAATATAAAAAGTACAAAAAGGAAAAAACGCTGAAGAAAGCCATTATAATCCGTCTTTTGGACAATAACTAGGGAAAAAAATCTGAAAGCCTCTAAAAGTCTGAATGGCTAAAGGTAGGACTACACAGACATTTTCGGAGAGCGATCCGACTTGCTGCGACAAAACGCATGCGATGGAAATAAGGTAAGAGATAGATGAAGTCGCAGCTGGGTCTGCATCTGACAGTCGTGTCACGTCGGATCAACGCTGTGACTTCATCCAAAATTTCTATCTCTTACCTTATTTTTGTTGCAGCACGTCGGATCGCGCCGAAAACGTCTGTGTAGTCCTACCCTAAAAAGAAAGGTCTGGTAGGATCAGCGCACCTCCCATTGACTTCTATGGGACCTTTTATTTGGAGTCATTTTGGCTTCAAGGTTTTTGTTACATTTCAGGGGTTATTTATTAAAAGTTGAGCTGTGTTTTCCCGAAAAATTTGAATTTTTTCTGGGTAGATTCACTCATTTATAAATTTTTTTGTAGATTTATTGTACGCCGACCTTGGAAATAGCTTGAATCCGAAAATACACCATCTAGGACCTGTCGAGGTCATGTACAAGTCAATGGCAGAGATGCCTTGAACCATTTGAAGATGTTTTTAACCTTCATGAATTTCGGGTTTTTTACTGTAGTTTTTGCTTGAAAACTTGATCAATTGGTGGTATTCAAATCTTCTCTATTCTCAGTATCTGTGTACGATACTTGCTGTAAATTCAGGGGGTTATTTATCAAGCTCCGAATATCCGAACTTCAAATAATTCGTAGTTTTCAGAGCAAAAAAAATACTGATAAATTCGGACCTTGATAAATAACCCCCTCGTGTTCAACACGGAAATGCCAGACTTGGCTTGAGATATCACAGAACCATCATCAGTTCAACTAAATCATTTCTACTTCTACTTTCGTTCTTGAAAGGTAAATAACTGACCCGCATGATAGCTGTTTATTTGGTTTCTGGACCAAACGGATGTCGTACGAGTTCTATACACGGGTACGGGCACTTTTGCATTGTTTTGTATGGGACAATAACTGAAACAATGGAAAAAGCTGGAGGAACTGCAGCACCACTTTACTTCCTTTTAGCCGACCAATGAATATTTCCATCCGGTCACATAATCCTTGATCTGCTGCAATTATCTGTCAAAAGAGCCTCATGCAGTTCATGCCCAAAATGATCAGACGGTATGGTGCTATCAATTAAACTGCCTGACCAGATCTGGATATGAATGGGAGGGGCAAGTAAAAGCTGCTCCAAATTATAAGGGGATTCTGTCATAATTTTTATGGTGTCGTTTTTATTTCTAAATTACCCTGTTTACACTGCAAATAATTCACTCTACCATTTTGTTTCTAACCCCACAAGTGTATTTGTATTTAGTTGTAATATAATGTAGGCAGCCATCTCAGGTCATTCCGCCTGGTCATGTGCTTTCAGAAAGAGCCAGTGCTGCACTATGGAACTGCTTTCTGGCAGGCTGTTGGTTCTCCTACTCAATGTAACTGAAGGTGTTGCAGTCAGACTTGGATTTTTACTACTGAGTGCTGTACTTAGCTCTACCAGGGAACTGGTTACCTTCCTTCCTTGTTCTGTTGTTAGGCTGCTGGGAAGGGAGGGGGGTGATATCACTCCAACTTGCAGTACAGCGAAAAGAGTGACTGAAATTTATCAGAGCACAAGTCACATGACTGGGGGCAGCTGGGAAACGAACAAAATGTCTAGCCCCATGTCACATTTTCAAAATTAAATATAAAAAAATATGCTCTTTTGAAAAACAGATTTCAGGGCAGAATTCTGCTGGAGCAGCACTATTAACTGATGTATTTTGAAAAAAACATGTTTTCCCATGACAGTATCCCTTTAATCAATCATAACCCATAGAATCTGTTACAGAGGTGATATTACAATCATATCATTTTCATTGAGGCTCATATTTAAAGCTGCAGATCCCTCATGGGGGAATGGATTTAGTGCGGAGCGCCCAGGCCTGTGATACATGGCGCCCTTGTCATGTGACATGATGTATGGAATTTTAAGCTGTTTCCTTTCCTCTGTTTCCCATTTGAACAGTTGCAGCGCCACAGAGGAGCACAACATCAAACGTTCTATATTTAATGTAAAGTAAAAGGAATGTAAACATATGTATTGTTCAATATAAATAGACAGGTAATGAAGTCATATTTAGATGGAAAAAGTCTCAGATGTATCACCTTCATTTAACATACCCACAACTTGTTGCATGATAGAGTAGGGTTTTTTTGTCCTTGAATGTGTGAATAATTTGCGTTCATCTTTTTACATATTTAATAAAAAAGGTATATGTTACAAAACAACCTGGTTTTTACCCCAGTGCTACAATGGGTGAAACGCGTGCCTCTCCGTTCATTTTACTGGTGCGTTTTGTGCATGAACTGAAGCGATAAAAATCTCCCAATCAACATCGCTATATATATATTTCCATTGGAAATGCAGTGTTGTATCAGCAGCTAAGAACATTCCTGAGTCATTGCCGAGAGAAAAAAAATTCAGAGAACACATGAGAAAAGGGGTTAAACCCCCACAAATGTTGTGTGAAGATCTCAATAAACAAATTGCACCCAGTGTCGGTACCAGGGGCCCCCCAGAGAAGCTGATATCAAGTCTCCACCAACCAAAACTCTTAAATGTTTTCCTCTGAGAAACACACTGTTATCAACATGTTTCAGAGATTCATTGTACAAGTGGAACTGATTCATATAGCCAAGGTAATGTGGAAAAAGTTAGGAAAGAGTTAAAGAAGTGGTTCACCTTTAAGTTAACTTTTAGTATGTTATAGAATGGCTAATTCTAAGCAACATTTCAATTGGTCTTCATTTTTTATTTGCCTTCTTCTGACTCTTTCCAGCTTTCAAATGGGGGTCACTGACCACATCTGAAAAACAAATGCTCTGTAAGGGAGTTACATTAGGGAGTTATTTACTAAACTCCGAATGCAAAAATCACTAGAAATTTGTGATTTGCTTTTTTTTTTTATTATAAAATTTTATAAAAAAAAACTTAAAAAAAATATTTTTGAATTTATTAAAGGACAAGGAAAGGCAAAAAAATAAAATCCAATTTTTACTTTCTTTAATGCAAAAAAAAGAAACCGATCTCCAATATACTTAAATTAAAAAATGTGTACCGTTTTTATAAGAAACCTGACTGTATCCAATGAAATTCTCACTTCATTTACTGCTGTGGATAGGAATTGTCAGATGGTCCCTAACTGCTGAGCAGGGAAACAATCATACTTATGAACAGCAGGGGGAGCCCCCGCCTTACTTCCCAGCCATGCAGAACTCAAGCAGCTTTGTTTATGACGATCCCTAAGCAGCCCAGACCATACTGAGCATGTGCACAGTCTTAGTCTTGCAAAGATGTTTAACAAAGTTACAAGATGGTGACCCCCTGTAGCCAACTTTGAAAGCATAAATTATTTGTTTGATTAGGCTGGTGGTACAGTAAGTTCATGTTTATGTTTAGTATACAAAATACAGCATTTCTAGCCTTATTCTATTTTAGACTTTCCTTGTCCTTTAAACCCCGAAGATGGAAAAGTCAAAATCAGAAAATCTCAGAGCTGTCGAGGTTGCATATAAGTCAATGGGAGAAGTCCCAATGATTTTATGATGTGCGCTGGGTTTCCTGCAATACCCTGAAGTTTTCGTGCACAAATCTGAGTTTTCAGGTGAAAAAGCCAAAAAAATCATGAAAATCAGATTAAAAATCCGAAAGAATCGTGAAAATCTGATTTTTTTCCCCCAAAGCAATTTTTTGCCAAAGTGTAATAAAAAATAAGCGTAAAGAACTGGAGCGGAATTGATCAGAGTTTGTAGCAGAAAATATTGAGATAAGTTCAGACTTTGATAAATAACCCTCTTATTGCTATTACTACTTTTTATGACTCATCTTTCCCATTAGATCCTCTCCTATTCATGTTCCAGTCTCTTCTCAAATCAATCCATGGTTGCTAGGTTAAAGGAAAACTATACCCCCAAAATGAATACTTAAGCAACAGATAGTTTATATCAAATTGAATGACATATTAAGAATCTTACCAAACTGGAATATATATTTACATAAATATTGCCCTTTTACATCTCTTGCCTTGAACCACCATTTCGTGACTCTATCTGTGCTGCCTCAGAGATCACCTGACCAGAAATACTACAACACTAACTGTAACAGGAAGAAGTGAGGAAGCAAAAGGCAGAACTCTGTCTGTTAATTGGCTCATGTGACCTTACATGTGGTTTGTATGTGTACACAGTGAATCCTACGATCTCAGGGGGCGGCCCTTATTTTTTAAAATGGCAATTTTCTATTTATGATTACCCAATGGCACATACTACTAAAAAAGTATATTATTATGATAATGGTTCGTTTACATGAAGCAGGGTTTTACACATGAGCTGTTTTACTCAGTATCTTTTAATAGAGACCTACATTGTTTGGGGGGTATAGTTTTCCTTTAATGTGGACCCTAGCTACTAGACTGCTGAATTTGATAGCTGCTGAATAAAAAGCTAAATAACTCAAAAACTACAAATAATAAAAAATGAAAACCAAATGCAAATTGTCTCAGAATATCACTCTCTACATCATACTAAACGTTAATCCAAAGGCGAAAAACCCCTTTAATGCTTCAGAAAGGGCAAAGGGACCACAGCAAAGATTCCAGCGCTCCAACAGGCCTGTCCGACCCTGGTAGCACCTGTGAGTGTCATCGTTTTCATTTGCTTTTCACCCCAATATTATAGAATCTGTCACTGTGGGTTCTGCCAGGTAAACGGAGCTGCTTGTGACAAATGCTTCAATGTTTCTGTAGAACAAATGAAATGCTACATGTGCCGATCTGTTAAATAACACTTTCTCCAGCTTTATGTCCAGGTGTGAGGCATTTGCTTTCTGCTCCACTGAGTTGCTACAATGAAGAGATTCAGAAGAAGGGATATTGTGCACATGTACATACAAGTGTCTCCATGTCTCAATAACAGTAAATTGTAAGCTCAGCTCCAGCAATCATTGACACAAACCAACACAAACACTGCTCTGTATATGGAACTAGTATTCTGGTTATTATGCACCCAGTCACTCCAGCCTTTATATATTAAATTTTTGGCAAACTATATTAGAAACATTTTTTATTTTGCACAGCCTATTTATTTACCCAGTTTTTATTTTTATACTGAACAATCCCTTTAATTGTTTAGTAACACTTCGCCAGGCGAAAATTCGCTCAGACAACGCTAACTTACTAAAATGCAAACTTGTGTCCAGGGAGCTGAAAGCTGGCGAATTTTTCCCTAACGTTACTTCAGCAATGAAAGCGAAGATGCGCTAGCGTTGGCTAATTTGCCTACGGTGGGAAATGATAGAGTTGAATGGACGTATATGTTGCAGCAAATACATTACATTACACAAGCCCAGGAAACCTTAATAAGGTAAAAGAAAGTTGTTATAATGTCCTACATGAGCCCAGTGTATAGTTAATGTTCCATATGTTAGGAAATGTAGGTGGGAAGCCGGGTACCCCAGAAAATTTTTTAAGGACCTTTGCAGGCTATCACTCTGAAAAAAGGAAAAGACGCCAGCGTTTTTTGGGACTTAGAAACTTTTTTCCACTAAAAGATCGAGGATGATCTATGCACTTTGCCTGGTCTGAGCTGGCGAATCTTAGTGATTTTCCGCAGATTTTCCATTCGAGTGCTGGCGTCTGGCGTTAGAGTTCTGGCGTCTTATCTGCTTCACTAGCGAAGTTACGCCTGCGCCCGTTAGTAAATTGGTGAAGTGACTGAAAGAGGTAACGTTAGTCACTTCGCCCTTTGGTAAATCTGCCCCCTTGGGTTTTATAGACAAGGGGGTATTTCTATAGCAATGGGCACTGTGCCGTATAGCTTCTATAAACATTACAAATAGGTTCTTATGCTAGAGCTTGAAGGTCTCTGCACTCTGAAACCTTTGCTTTTCTCTGTTATAATAATAAGACAGTTCCCTGAACTTGAAATCAACTAATGTCAGGTTGAATGAGCTGCCCTGTTATTATTACAGAGAAAAAGCAAAGGTTTCCTTCAAGCACAGGGCATGGCACAAATTATAATAAACATGGCAGATTGCACTTTGCACCCTTGCCCTGGGTACAGCTCCTCACAATGTTGCTATCAAGTTCAGCATAACACTGGCAGCTTCCAACAGGTATGGGACCTGTTATTCAGATAAGGGATCATTCTGTAATTTGGATCTTCATACCTAATTAATTACCTTGTATCCTTTCTACAAAAAATCATTTAAACATAAACCCAATAAGATTGTTTTGCCTCCAATAAAAAAAGAAAGGAAACAGTTTTTAAATAATCCAAATGATTTAATGTAGAACTTAACGGGTAACTGATAACGGATCCCATACCTGTACAAGCCACAATATAATATGACTCCAGTGTTTCTTTCTAAGGACTTATTTACTAAACCCTGAATTTATCTAATCGTATTAAACCAAGCGTGACCAAACTCCCATCCCTGATTTTAACTTATTAATTAAATAACTAAATTCGGTGCAGGAAAAGTCTTGATGAAATTAAGCAAAAACTCGAATCGTATGAATTTTTCGGATTTGACAACCAAATAGCTACATTTTTCAGGGCTGTGGATAGAAAAACCCCAAATTTTTAGGATTATCAGACAAAACCCAGCACAAATCACATCTTCAAATTGTAAAAGGGACATGTGAAGTTGTTAGTGGCATCAGACCAAGTGGCTGCTGATGCTCTGGAGTTAAGGGCCCACAATTTCAATATAAATTTGCAAATCCGTTCATGCTCCCAAAAGGATCTCAAAGAGATTTTGCTGTGTGACTCTTTCCCAGGGTCAGGCTGGGCCAGCGGGACACCGTGAAAAAACCCGGTAGGCTCTGGCTCTTGTGGGCCCTGCCGGCCCAGAGCCGCACCCAGATGTGCAATTTCCAGGCTCTTTCCTGCTGCGGCCGCCCGGAAAACGCAGTGTTTGTGTGCACAAGTGCACATGGCGGTAGCAAGGCTGGGGGAGCCGGGTGGGTTCGGAGGGGGCCCGGACAGCAGCCCTGGTGGGCCCCGGGCCCCCTAATCCGACCCTGCTTTTTCCCATACTGGGGTAACCTTTACTTGTTCAGGGGATACCATAGGGCTCTTTTGCGGGATTTCATTGTTGCACTTTGGTTACATTTAAGGCAGCAATTGGACATATTTTTTGGTGACAGGTTTTGATTTATTAAGGTTCGAATGGTAAATTCGAATTAGAATTTTCAAAAAAAATTTGTGTCAAAACTCACAAATTCGAATGTGAGATTTATCAGACCTCGACCATGGAAACAGTTCTAATTCGAATATTATAACGCAATTCGAATTCGATTCAAATTCTATTTGAATTTTCGGGTCGGGACTATTCAATCAAATATTAGACACTTACCTTTTTTTTTTTTATAAATAACCTCCCATTTGAGTTGTAGGTACAGGAGATAATAGCCGGAGAGCACAAATTCTTGCTTTAAAAGGTTTTCATTTTATTTTGCACTTTGTTCAGGACTTTCTGCAAAATAAAATGAAGACCTTTTAAAGCAAGAATTTGTGCTCTCGGGCTATTCTCTCCTTTACTTGTAATCTTTGCACTCTGGCACGGGGTCTGCGGTTCGTTGAGAAGAACTAAATTCACAGATGACCACTATAAGGACAACTCCATATCTAATCTGAGTTGTGGGTATATTCGAATTTATTAGAGTAGAAAAAATTTTCACATAAATTTGAAATTTCGACCTTTGATAGATCCCCTACATGATAGAGTTGCGTCTGTTCAAGCATCGTTACTTAATATTTTCCAAAATACTAAAACAATTCCATTCATCTCCATAGTAAAACATGATTGTGCTGAATGGAGTTGTGCAGTGGATACTGTATATTTACATATATTTATATCTCTACTGTGAGCTTGAAACATACACAGCACTGATAGGCCGAATACTTTCAGTCTTCAGCTTTTCAGCTTCTTCAGGGAAGACAGTTGAGTGCTGAAATCTGCGGTCAGTTGCCTCCCCTAGAAGACAGATTAAGAAATGTAAATGTCCATCACATGGAAAGCTTTGCGCACAGAGATAAGGGAGGTGAATGACAATGCGTTTGCCCCTCGTGCTCATTTGGTTTTATTCCCTGTGCTTCCTGCTAGTATTTATTCATGTAGAATTGGGCCACTACTTACTGCCCCCTCAGTGAATCTTTAGTTCCCTTCTCAAGTTCTAGAACCCTCTCAAGTTCTCGTTCCCTCCTTCTGTAGGACAATAAGAACCTTCCTCATTCAAGGGGCTTACAGGATTCTTTATATTGTGGGCAAAAAGCAGAATCAGAAACATTGAATAATATTCTACTTTATAATGAATTTCCCCCATTTGGTTCCTTCCCAGAAAAGTTATTTTGTAATTTTCCAAAACATTTAAATTCCTCTTGAATGAATATAATAAAATGGAACGTCTGCTTGTGACTAAAAACCAAGCAAGGAGGGCTACAGCCAGATCACGTGCTCTCCTGCAAATCCACAAAAGTCATTCAAGCTATTGAAAATCTCAGTTTTTTTCTTGTAGTTTATTTACTGCACTCAGATTAATAGTTATCAACTCAAATAATTGTACTATGCACAGAAATAGGGGAGGGACATAGGGGCAAATTCACAAAGATTCGTAGTTGCGCCAGGCGCAACTTCGCCGCATTTCGCCAAGCGTAGTTTCGGCCAGTGCTCCGCAAATTCACTAAAATTACGAAGTTGCGCACAGGGGTAGCGTAAGGTTGCAAAGTTGCGCTAGCGTTGATTCGCTAAGCGAAGCGAAGTTACGCTAGCGATGGTTAATTTGCATACGGCGCCAAATTCAAATTTCAAAGGAGGAATACGTAGAATCACTACAAATGCCTGGGAAACCTTCAAAACATCAAATAAAATTTTTATTTTGCCCTACACATGTGCCCACTGTATAGTTAAGTTGCCATGAGTCAGGAAATGTAGGGGGGAAGGAGGGGAGCCCCAAAAAAAATTTCGATCTTTTTCAGCCTATCATCCATAATATAGAAAACACACCAGCGTTTTTTGGGACTTAGAAAAAATTTTAGCTTTTTTTGAAGCAATCCCTATCTACTCTATTGCGCTTCGCCTGGTCTGAGGTGGCGAAGGAAGTCTAGCGTAAAAGGTAGCGTTCAGTACACTGCGCGCGTTAGTGAATTTGCGTAATTACGTCTGTAGCGAAAATTCACCAGGCGTAAGGGTGCGAAGTAACACTAGCGAATTTACGCCAGCGTTCGTTAGTGAATTTGCGAAGTAACGAAAATGCCCAATGCTAGCGAATTGACGCTAGCGTTAGGCGCTTCGGCGCATAGTGAATTTGGGTCATTGACTGAAGATCTCAGTGCAGGAATATTTTTGAGACTTATTTCAGGGCCTTGACCACTTACTGGACTTTAAACTGAAGGGAATCTGAAACCAAAGATTTTAGAAAAAAAGATCTGCGGTAGTGGGAGGATTTCTGTGGCCTAGAATTGTTACATATATATATATATAGTGAATAAAGTACCCCCTATTGTAAAATATAAGGATATTAGAAGTCACCGAGGAGCTCCATGACCATATAAAAGCACGAGGCCGAAGGCAGAGTGATTTTATACAGGTCATGGAACTCCGAGGTTACATCTAATATCTTCATATTTTCCAATAAGGGGTAATTTATTTATTATAATACACAATTTTTAGTGAGTCATGTGACAAAAATGACATCACTACTCATCGTTTATAACTGATGACATCACTAGTCACCCTTTAAGGATATAATTTACAAGATATTCATGGCTTTTGTGTATTATATAATATATATATATAGGTGTTAGCAATCTGGATTTCATCATTATTTAAGTATATAGCACCAGCAAGTCACCCAGCGCTTTACATTCACTTATAACTTACTATAATGTAACAAACAAGGGGCAGGGTTCCAGAATATCCCAACATAACAAGTTACTTTATAACAGGAACATTTGCAGATTCTTCGGGACCTATTTGGTTTCATTGCTTTTAGCAGTTCTGTCAGTCTCACAAATACACTCGGCTCTTCCATTCATTGGCTCATTGTTAGGAAAGCAAATGAAAATGTACCAGCCTGACAATATATGACAAGACATGAGCTGCGTGTTGCATTTTAATCCACTATGTGCACATACACAGACATACGTTGCATATTTATATGGCTTTCACTAAGTACCACTGATACAGATACATATTTTCATGGCTATGTTCAGTATTGTAAGTAGGTGTGACTGGGCCCCCCAGCAAATTCAATGTAGGGCCGCAAAACATTGCTAAGTTGATCTATTTTACCAAGATATATTTAAATTGCTTATTAATAAGGCCTTACTGGGTCCCCTACACTAGTGGGGCCCCTACAACTGCAGGGAATACTTACTCTCTAGTTCCACCCCTGGCTACGTTTAAGAATGTTTTTGTTTTGATTAGTTCATTGTTTTCTAGGAAAGGAATGGGGGTTATTTATAAACGTTATTCTTTTTTATGATAAATCCCATGAGGCTGTTTTCTATGCCCCTGATGGTGGTTAGAATACAGGAAAGAATACAATTCATAGAATTCATAATGTCTTCATCCTTTATTTCGATAGCACCAACAAGTTTACTCAGCCAATCATCTCCATGCTGAATGGAACAAGCAACATGTTGTTTTTTTTCTGACCCCTAAACTATTTTTCGCTAGACCTATAACCTCATTAAACCTAGACCTATACCTTTCATAGACTCAAATCTATAAACTCTATATTCTATTTTAATGATTATTTTTATCACATATTGCGCCTCTGAAATTCTCCTTCTATACCTTTGGTGAGACACATGCACCTCAATGGCCAAGTCTCTATTTCTAACAGATTTGCAACATAAATCCTCCAACCACTGTTAAATACTGTTTATATCTTCTAAGTTTGGATTATCGCTGTGATGGTGGGAGCTCCAGGAGACTGGATAACTAGCTGAAGCTTGCTGTGTCAGGCCATCCAGTGTAGGACTAGGACACCAGGGGCCCACCCAAAAGACCAGGATCCCACTCTATTATTCTTCCTCTCTTCACTCAACCTCTATTCTCCTAGTCTGTTTTCTTCACATACAATAATCTATTATTCCAGCCCTTATTATTATAGCCTGTTTGTTCTCATAGAAATAGGGAATGGCCATGAAGTGGACAATGTTTAGCAGCATGAGGGCCCACCGGGAGTTTTCCTGGTCTCACGAAAATGGAAACTATCGCGAAAATGGAAATTTAATATAAGCTTCCTCATACTGAAGTAAGAGCTTTCTAAATACAATCAATTAAATATTCTGCATTGTTTCTGAAATAATCAAGTTTATATTCACTATTTCTCTCTCAGCATCTGTTTCTCTTCATTCTGTCTTCATGCAGCAGTTGGGTGTCAGATGAGTGATCCAATATATCTTATAGGGGGAGCTCCCTTTCACGCAAATAACTCAAATAACTGATTCCAGTACAAATAAAAAACCTGAATTTTGCAGAAATCCTGCATGTAGAGAGACAAGATTTCTGGTAATTTTAATAGAGTGAGCTCTAATACATCTTCTAGGCAAAAGAGCCCCCCCACTATAACATATTTTGGATCATTCACCTGACACCCAACTCCTGAATGAAGAGAAACAGATATTGAAAGAGGAATAGTGAATATAAACTTGATTGTTTCATGAATGGTAAAGAATTTTTAATTGACTGTATTTAGAAAGTTTCTAATTTCAGTATACTGAAGCTAATATAAAATTTTCATTTTCGCGATAGTTCCCATTTTAAGTCTTAGACAGCCTAACCAGAACTTTTTTTATAGCCCATGGTAGTGGATTTGATGTTAGTGGGCAGGGTGAGCCAAAAGTTGTCACGCAGTTATAAAAGTAGCAGAAACAATGTCCTGTTTTCAGATCGCTTCTACTGAGGTGCACAATAAAATCATGGCACCATGTGTTTTTCCATGTTACTAAAGAGATGAATAAAATCCTAAATCTTCATACACACAAGAAATCAGGCAGGTCAGGGGTCAAATAAGATATACACATAGAGACACCAAACAACAGAGGATTAAACTAAACATATGGCAGTTGCCTGAATAACCGGATGAGGCATTGGAACAAGGAACTCCATTGGACTAATAATCATACGCACATGCAAAAGTGATCAATGACGATTCCTTATATGGATAAGGGGCCTGTTAATTAGTTCAGGAATCCTTATAAATTAATTCTGTCCCAATAAGGAGAGTGTAGTGTAGTGCTCCTGTATTAATGAGGCAAGATGAGAAAAGCTGGACTTTGTTACTGTAACTAAAGAAGGAAATGTTTTTAAGAGAACTGCATGATTGACTAATTCAATCCAAGTACATTGATCATGGACAGTCTTCAGATGATTTCTCATACAGAAAAATGGGAATCAACATGAATGAATGAAGAATAGTTCTGGATGAATGTTGTTCTCTCTAGCCAATATGGCCTACCAGAAAAAATGCCATGAACTGATACTACTGTACATTATTCAATCTGTTAGATATTCTGAAGATTACCTCTCTGTTTTGACAAATGGGTTTATTATGTCTATTCCTTCGTCATGAAATGTGTCCTAAATTGGGCTCAGAAAAGTAGAGAACATGCTGTGTGTAAAGGTTCAAGTATGCTGTGGATATTGGAAATAAACACATAAGGAACTTGAGACAGTTCTTGAAATCCAACAAGACATCAATCTGCATACCGCTTCTTGAGGGAGAATGCGTAAATGTTGAAGTGTTGGCTGAGTTGTCTCCCCTAAAATGAAAGCATTTAAAAAGGGATGTAGACATGTAGACAGTTTTAGCTCTTTTAAACTCAAAGGCTTAATTTCCAATTTTTATACAACAACTATGTTATAACATAAATAAATAGGAGTAATTAGGACATATTGACATTTAGGGGTTATTTACTAAAATACAAATTTATCTCATATTTTATTTTAAAAAGCACGACCAAACTCCCATGCTCGATTTGACCTTATGTATTAATAAAATATCTTAAATTAATAAGATGGCGGAAACCTCGATAAAATCAAGCAAAAACCTAAATCTCGCAAAATTTTTAGCCTTTTTTTCTCAAATCGCTACATCTTTTTACTTTTAGCCCAAAAAAGTTGGATTTTTGGGCTAAAATCATCGCAAACCACAATAACTTGAAATTCAGATAGGTACGTCTCCCATTGACAGGTCTGAGATGGTGGATTTTCAGATTTCAGGCTTTTTGCAGTATAATAAATCTTGAAAAATTCTAGGTTTTTTTTCCACTATATATTCTAGTTTTTGCCCCAAAAAGCCCGACCAGATAAGTTTGAGGTTCAGTTAATACCCCCTCAATTTACAGGGAATGCTGTCCAGATTTCTATATAAAATGGCCTAACTGTATTCATATATAAATATATATTTATATATATTTTGTTTTTGTTACCACTGATTAGCAAGTAGAGATTTGATTAGTAAAGTATTATGAAAGGTGTTGGTAAAAGGGGATTGTTCAGTAAACAAGATTTTTCCTTGCACTAAACATGCCCTGATTACATTTGTTGCAGTAGTCAGATCTGTTCATGCCGATACCATTTCTATTTCCTACAATGACTTGCTGCTTCTTTGCGGGTCTATTAACCACAGAACATGACATGAGGGCACATGTACGTCTGCAAGTGCAGTGAGCTCAATTGCCATGTTTTTTCCAGAATTCTAGCATCATTATAGTCACAAGGGGATGATGCTATTGGCTGTGTTCATGTAACATCTGCACCCATTTTTTTAGGTTCAAGTGTGCTACACATATTGAAAGTGGGTGCAAAGGGAACCCTGGATCTACAGCCTGGTCAGAAGGTGATGATAGCTCTAGGTTCTCCTGCAGCAGAGCTCAATTCAGAACTGAAGGCAGGAAGGACTGAGCAGAACCAAGCGCAACTATACAGTAGTGCAATGAGTGGATCTTAATGTTTTATATGCAACTGATGGCAGGGAACTTGTAGGGGACCACAACTGCACTTGCGAACGTAAATGAGTCCTATTGTTTCAACACATACATAGTTAGAATCAGCCATGCAGAGAATAACAAAGGACCCACAGATTAGTGTTTCTAACAACAATTACCTTTACAAATAACTTGTAAATCATTCATCAGGAAAAATATTATATTTGGTTATATAGCTATTTTGATTAAACAAATTCAGACAGTGAACATGTAAATGTAAATGGTGCCTACCACACAAACTCCATAATGTACATGTGCTGCTGTAACAAACGCAGTGAAGACCAGGAAGGTCACTTCTTCCATTACTCCAAGTAGTCCAGATACCGATGCGCCAACTAGCAGGAGTAGTGGTAAGAGCAGCCAGTGGAACAGCTCTGATCTTGTATTACTCATCTGGCATATTATCACTCGACACTGTGAAAATGAATGAGGATGACTTGCAGTGATCATATGGACTATATTTTTCTCTCCACTCATTCTGCCTTGTGAAATATGTTATCACGAAGTTATCACATTTAAACTTCCCCTTAATCCTTTAAAGGGCCAGTAACAACAGGAAACAGAAATGTCCTTTATGTAAAGAAACCCAATGTTTGCTTAATCTGCAAAGTTTGCTGAAAATGTGTTACTTTTACTAAAATACTCATACACCTGTATTATCTAAGGCCCCATTGAGTACTGTAGAAAAGGCGATGCTTTCTTTAAAGAGCATGTAAAGAAAATGTTTTTTAATGTAAAAAAAATACTTTAATTAAAAATGTGTACAGTGTTTTTAAGAAACCTGACTGTATGCATTGAAATTCTCCCTTCATTTACTGCTGTGGATAGGAAAAAACCCGGTGGGCCCCGGCCTTCATGGGCCCCCGCTGGCCCAGCCACCCTCCCCTAATGTTCTGGCCCCCCTCCGCCGATGTCTGGGCCCCCAAATAAGAATTAATTGGTGCGCCGGTATTGCATGCGTGTCTGTGTTTGCGCATGCGCACCGGCGTTTGCGCAGACACCGGCGTTTGCGCAGACACCGGCGTTTGCGCAGACACCGGCGTGTGCCGAGACGTTTGCGCACGCGCGCTGGCGTGCGGCCAGACGTTCTCGCATGCGCACGGGGGGGCCGGAGTATAGTTACCCGGTGGGCCCCCGCATGTCCAGTCCGACCCGGAGACAGTCCCTAACTGCTGGGCAGGGAAACAATCATACTTATGAACAGCAGCGGAAGCAACTGTGTAGAGATTTGTATTGGATTTTATTTTGGCTTTACAACCCCTTTACTGTTTCTAACTTCAGCTGCAGGAACAAAGATCATGGAGCCAGATTTAAACAGATAAACTGGAATTCTATTTGGAGGATTATTTTGCTGCAGCCACTGGTTTTGCAGATTTGGAGAAAGTTTGTACCAAACAATGCAAAAACACAGGACCCAGTGCAGTCTGTAAATTCTGATTATTAATGAGTCTTGCTGTATCAGCTTCTGGCAGATATTATTTGACTTGTGTGGTTTTGATAATTTATGACAATCTCTAAGCAGCCCAGACCACACTGAGCATGTGCATGGTCTTGGTCTTGCAAAGATGTTTAACAAAGTTACAAGATGGTGACCCCCTGTGGCCAAATTAGAAAGCATAAATTATTTGTTTGATTAGGCTTGTGGCGCAGTAAGTTCATGTTTATATTTAGTATACAAAATACAGCATTTCTAGCCTTATTCTATTTCAGACTTTACTTCCCCTTTAAGCAACAGAAGGCTGAAAATGTCAGAGTAGCTAGGAAACTCGCTAAAATCCTGACTTCTGCTTTAAAGAAAAACGTCTGCACATAAATGAAGTTGAGTCAATTTAATTTCCATTCTTAGGAATTACTTAGGAGTCTTTAAACTATATGCCCCTTCCCATACCCGCCTTTTATTCCAAAACAATAAAATAGTTAGGGAAATGTAGGCAACTGTACGAACATTGCAGGAATATTTTAAAATCATTTATTGCCACTATAATACACTTGGATATAGTACATGACATGTGCTTTCATAAGAGAATTATAGACCATGGCCTACGTAAGGCACTTCAAAATGTAGTCAGCAGGAAGTGACATAATAACTTCAGCTTCCTCTACAGTGTTCATAAAGTTCCATGTAAAGTGATACAGGTATTACTGTCATATATTATACTACTATAGATACATAAGTTCAAAGTAGTATAATGTTTTGTTTTGAAGTCAGCTGTCTCTCGAATAAGGCTTTGACGAAAGGCATCTGTATGTTTTTGAACATGGATGTCTATAGGGTGGGGTAAAATCGCTGGATAATAAATAATGAAAATATATTTTTAAAAGTTTCTTTCACACAGTTTTAAAGTGTTTGTATTACAATGTGTTAATGGGCCAATGTTCAACATCATCTATTTACACACCCTAAAATAAATATGCCCTAGAAGGACTTTGGCACACCTGCACATGGTTATAGAAGAAAAATGAATTAATTAATAACAATGGTTGCGATACTTACTGTGACATTAGAGAATGTTATACCGACCATCCATAAAAATAATCTGGGCTGTTTAGCCAGAATGCCACAAGGAGAAAATGCAACCCAAACTGTCAGCAAAGTAAAAAGAATGGAAGGGGAGAATAATGGTAAAAGTCCTTCATACAGGGTAGTCTTCAGCAGTGCTTTCTGTTGGTGTGCTCTGTAGGTGAAGAAGCAAAGTGCAAAAAAAGCAGTTACATGGTCACCTTTCTACAGGACAACTATTAAGTAAATATCCTGCAAATTCCTTGCACTGTACAACCATATGAAGGAGCAGACCACACTCTGTAATGCTGTCGAAATTAGGGGCATGAGCCTAAAAATAAATGTAAATATGCAATTCACAATCCACAGGAAAAGTAGAGTTCATGATTAGATCTTATAGCATGACCGTGACATTGGATAACTGCATCCGACAAAAGAATATAAAAAGAATGTTTGAAATACCAAGAAGATAAGTTGCAAAAGGAATACAACTGAATATATATATCTATATATATATATTCAATTCAAAGTACTTATAGCATTTATTTGTTGTTCTATAAATATATATGTAATTGCTATTTGAAAAAAGAGAAAAATATTGGCTTTGTTAAAGGGAAACCATCACAAAAATGAAAATTTAATATTAGCTTTATTATACTGAAATAAGAAACTTTCTAAATATAATCAATTAAATACTCTGTACTGTTGATAATAATCAAGTTTATCTTCACTAGTCTTCTCTCAGCATCTGTTTCTCTTCATTGTCTCTTCATGCAGCAGTTGGGTGTCAGATATTCATTGACACTTAGGGGCCGATTCACTGAATTCGAGTGAAGGGTTCGAATTGAAAAAAATTCGAATTTCGAAGTTTTTTTGGGCTACTTCGACCATCGAATGGGCTACTTCGACCTTCGACTTTGAATTGAACGATTCGAACTAAAAATTGTTCGACTACTCGACCATTCGATAGTCGAAGTACTGTCTCTTTAAAAAAAACTTCGACCCCCTACTTCAGCAGCTAAAAGCTAGCGAAGTCAATGTTAGCCTGTGGGGAAGGTCCCCATAGGCTTGCCTGTGATTTTTTGATCGAAGGATTTTCCTTCGATCGTTGGATTAAAATCCGTCGAATCGTTCGATTCGAAGGATTTAATCGTTCGATCGAATGAAAAATCCTTCAATCGAGCGATCGCAGGATTTGCGCAAAATCGTTCGACTTCGATATTCGAAGTCGAACGATTTTAGTTCCTAGTCAATATCGAAGTCAATGTTAGCCTATGGGGAAGGTCCCCATAGGCTTGCCTGTGATTTTTTGATCGAAGGATTTTCCTTCGATCGTTGGATTAAAATCCTTCGAATCGTTCGATTCGAAGGATTTAATCGTTTGATCGAACGAAAAATCCTTCGATCGAGCGATCGCAGGATTTGCGCAAAATCGTTCGACTTCGATATTCGAAGTCGAACGATTTTAGTTCCTAGTCGAATATCGAGGGTTAATTAACCCTCGATATTCGACCCTTCGTGAATCAGCCCCTTAGATCCAAAATATTTTATAGGGGGCTTCTTTTGCCTAGATAGAAGTTGTATTAGAGCTCACTCTATTAAAATCAACAGAAATCCTGTCTCTCTACATGCAGGATTTGTGCAAAAGGCAGTTATTTTGTTATTTTGTGTGTACTGGAATCAGTTATTTGAGTGAGCTCTAATATATCTGCTAAGAAAGGAGCCCCCCCCCATAAGATATATTGGATCTAACTGTCAATGAATATCTGACACACAACTTCTGCCTGAAGACAGAATGAAGAAAAACAGAGGCTGAGAGAAGGATAGTGAACATAACTTGATTATTTCAGAAACAATGCAGAATAATTAATTGATTGTATTTACTAAGTTTCTTATTTCAGTATAAAGAACCTTATATGAAATTTTCATTTTCACAATAGTTCCCCTTTAATGAATGGGAGGTTTTTGAAACATATTAGCATATGGTGCATTCTTCCTTATCTAAAGGGGTAAAGAGATGGGAGGGTAGTATTTATAAATAATAAAACTGAATTTTTTGAGAGACTGCAAATAGGCTTTTTGGTTTATTTGCTTACTTACTTGTATATGTTGAATAGAGTCTGAGGAAAGGCAATTAGTAGGCTGCACCCTAGATAGAAGGATAAAGGTTACAAAATATTGAACAAGCACAAACAAGAAAGAAATGGTGGGGGATGCCTTGTGCTCATACAATCCAAAAACATGAAACAATATCAGATAAAGAACTATCCAAAGGAATTCTTAATCATTGCTGCAAAGAGATAACCCTGTGATATATTCCACAGAAAAATCTGTTCTGTACCTTTTGCTTTGAGAATGAGTAATATCCATTGCTAAAATTCAAACACATCAATTTATGAAAGAAAACTTTGTTTTTGGTCCCTTGTCTGCCAAGTCAGTGCTTTAGTTCAGCTGCAGTATGAAAATAACAGTGTATGAATAAGACTGAAATGAAAGACACAATTTGTGCTGCAGTGTAAGAATATTGTCTGCATCCTGATGTAGGAATAATACTGTTTGGACTCAGCATGGGAATAATATTGTCTGGCTCCATTGAATTAGTAATAGTATTCAGGTCACAGTTCAGAATATTGTTTGTTTAGCCCTTGAGTCACTTTAAGCGAGAGATTGATAATCTTGCTCTCTAATAGAGCAACTATATAAAACTGCCTAACTGCTAGCTGATCTAGAGGAAGGCAATAAAAAACCTCACCCGAAGCCTCTCTAATTTGCAAGCTGTCAGTTGGACCTATCCCTTTAGAGATATTTTCAATAGCCATGTGTTTTTCCTTGCTAAAAAAGCCTTCTTAAAGCTAAAAGCCTAGCACAGTCAGTAAGGATATAAGTGGCTTGCATATTTTTTAGGGATGCACCAAATCCAGGATTCGGTTCGTGATTTGGCCAGGATTCGACATTTTTCAACAAGATTCGGATTCGGCCAAATCCTTCTGCACGGCCGAACCGAATCCCTAATTAGCATATGCAAATTAGGGGCGGAGAGAGAAATTGTGTGAAGGAAGTACAAAATGTTTTTCCCTTCCCACCCTTAATTTGCATATGCAAATTAGGATTCGTATTCGGTACGGTATTCGGTTGAATCTTCCGCAATGGATTCGGGGGTTTGGCCGAATCCAAAATAGTGGATTCAGTGCATCCTTAATATTTTTACATTCCAGGTGCATAAAGATTGATTCTCATCTGCCACTTAGCCACCCAGATTGTCAGAATATCAAGACCCAACCCTGGATCAAATTGATAACATAGTTTTGTGTCATCTGCAAACACTGACTCATTACTTACAATACCCTACCCTAAGGGGCCGATTCACGAAGGGTCGAATATCGAGGGTTAATTAACCCTCGATATTCGACTGGGAATTAAAATCGTACGACTTCGAATATCGAAGTCGAACGATTTTGCGCAAATCCTGCGATCGATCGATCGAAGGATTTTTCTTTCGATCGAACGATTAAATCCTTCGAATCGAACGATTCGAAGGATTTTAATCCAACGATCGAACGAAAATCCTTCGATCAAAAAATCACAGGCAAGCCTATGGGGACCTTCCCCATAGGCTAACATTGACTTCGGTAGCTTTTAGCTGCCGAAGTAGGGGGTCGAAGTTTTTTTTAAAGGGACAGTACTTTGACTATCGAATGGTCGAATAGTCGAACGATTTTTACTTCTAATCGTTCGAATCGTTCGAATTCGATAGAATTCGATCGAATTTAACCAATTCGATGGTCGAAGTACCCAAAAAATACTTCGAAATTCGAATTTTTTTTTATTCGAATCCTTTACCCGAAATTCGTGAATCGGCCCCTAAGTCTTTAAAGGGGTTGTTCAACTTCGAATTAACTTTGAGTATGATGTAGAGTGTGATATTCTGAGACAAATTGCAATTGGTTTTCACTTTTTTTTTATTATTTGTGGTTTTTGAGTTATTTAGCTTTCTATTCAGCAGCTTTCCAGTTTGCAATATTGGCAATCTGGTAGCTAGGGTCATAATACCTTAGCAACCATGCATTCACTTGAATAAGAGACTGTAATATGAATAGGAGAGGTCTGATTAGAAAGATGAGTAATAATAAGTAGTAATAACAATACATTTGAAGCCTTACAGAGCATTTGTTTTTAGATGGGGTCAGTGATCTCCATCTGAAAGCTGGAAAGAGTCAGAAGAATAAAGGCTAATAATTCAAAAACTATAGAAAATAAACAATGAAAACTAATTAAAAAGTTGCTTAGAATTGACCATTCTACAATCTACATACTAAAAGTTAACATAATGGACAAATTAAATAAAAGTGGACCCCACTAAAAAGTAAGAGATGTAGATTAAGTACCATTAACAAGCACCCTCTGTACACAATCCTTTAGCTTCAGTTTCCTATCTATATACAAACAATGCTTATACCAACAGACCTGCATTTAGAAAGCAATCTTTTGTGGAGCACTGTATCAAATGCTTTGGAGAAATCCAAACATCATTTCTTACTAACCTTATCATGAAGAGTGTGTGTGTGTGTGTGCGTGCGTGCGTGCGCGTGCCATGGAATTCTGAGGTTGCTCCTAATACCCCATATTCTAAAACAGGGTGTATATGTTACTCGCTAGGCATTTAAAACACTGGCCAGTTAGCCATAGTAACTTGTGCAACTCTTAAATACCCATAACCACTGTGAAAATGGCACCAAAATGAGATCAAACAATCAGTTAATTCATGCTTCAACAGAGTTAATTTAAATAATTAAAATACCAAACATATTATTCCACTTATCTATCCACTAGGTGTCGCTCACATGTCTGTCTAAAAGTGACAGTGCATGCTATCATGTTACTATATCAAATATTCCATAGCAACCGTGCATTCTAACTGAAGCACTTTGATTTGCAACATACTTGGAATTTTTGTTGCATATAACAGGAACGTTCACTTTTTTTTTATAAACGAATGTGCTCACTGGTTTGGAGAATAGGTGTATCTAAAATGGTTTTACACTTTTCTTTGGACGTTGGCTTCATTTATTTTTAATCATTTTTGATATTAATATTTTTATTCTAATTATATTACTCATTGAGGTTATTATTGTCTAATTAATGTTTTTGCTAATTTCTTGTCTTTATACCACTTATATTATATGATAAAGGGGCGTTCCCCAGAAATGTTGCAGTATATGCAATAAACTAGCAGGGGTTTCTCCACTTGCACCTCCTCTGTTGTTCTGGTAATTTCTCTACATGGCTATTGTGGGAGGATGCTGTCCCTCCATAACAAGGCTGGTTATTTTTCAACACTCACATATATTAAGAAGCAATTTAAACATACCTGTAAGTAATGTTATTAAAATCTCGGTCATATAGAAATTGAGGAACAAAGGTTTGTGATAAGCGTCAACTCCCACTATGGCTGTCAAAATATAGACCGTTGTCAGTGACTGAAAAGAGAAGAGAAATAAAATTAGTCAGTATATAAACAATAAAGGGATATCCATACTAACATACTCTCTTATGGAAAGTGTTTCTAGCCAAACGTCAGCGTCTTACAAATACAAGTATGGGATCCGTTATCCGGAAACCCGTTATCCAGAAAGCTCCGAATTATGGAAAGGCCATCTCCCATAGATTCCATTTTAGCCAATAATCCAAATTTTTTAAAATATTTTATGTGTAATAATAAAACTGTACCTTGCACATGATCCTAACTAAGATATAACTAATCATATTGAGTTTATTTAATGTTTACATGCTTTTCTAGTAGACTTAAGATATGGAGATCCAAATTACAGAAAGATCCATTACCCAGAAAACCCTATGTCCCGAGCATTCTGGATAACAAGTCCCACACCTTTACTTTAATTTATTGGTAGATGTGCACAGCCTACAGATTTAAAGGGGTCATTTATGTAGTTGTGGACACACAGTAGTTGTGCAAAAAAAAAAAAAAAACACATTAATTATAGGAACTTGTATCACAGAGCAACCCAGAAGCTACTCCCACCCTCAAAAGTGTCAGTAGCTTCTGGTGTGTTAATTGATTCATCTAAAGAATTGCGCACCGGCATTTTTTGATTAATTTTGACATTGAGTACATCAGGAAGCAGGTCCGGACTGAGGATTAAAATTGGCCCTGGCATTTGAGGTACACAGAGGCCCAATCAGCCCACTTAGAGGCCCAACCAGCCCCCACCAGCCCACTAAATACTGACTTTCTATGGGACTTTATAGCAGCCCATCTGGCATTTGCCAGAACCCACCAATTGCCAGTCCGGGCCTGTCAGGAAGCACATGAACAACTGCAATGTGTTTTAATACATCTCCTGCAATTCTGGCAGATGTACCTTCATGTATTGTGGCCACAACTATGCTGTAATTGTGGAAAGGCTACTGTTGTAGCTGAAACATCAGTCTCCACTAATAAAATGACCTAATTCTTTCTACATAAGACCTGCGAGCGTGGACCTTTTTGGCTTGTTGCATCTGTCCTCAAAGACATTCAGTGGTTTGAAGTCTGGTGACTGTGGAAAGAGGCATGAAGTCAGCTATTTTTGGACTTTAAATAGAATTCTATTATTGAAGAGTTCTAGCACTGGATTTTCTTGAGCTGTGTTAGTAAATTTATTTATCAGCCTACGAAAATGTCAGAAAAATATATATCTGCGAACTTCGTGTTTATGAAAATTGACCGGAGAAATAAATGGTCTAAGAAAAACTGAGAAATCACGATTTTCTACATGTGCTATGAGATATATCTAGCACATTTCTCAGATTCGGATAAAGTTACCTTTCTATTGGCATTACTGTAAATCGCCAGTGAGAAAACTATAGAGTATAGTGTGGCTGCTTATGGCACTACAACTATATCTATACCATGGACTTTGCTGAACTAAATTTCATCCTCTAGTCTGCAGTATATGTGAGTCTGTTTGGCTGGGGAGTGGTGTTGGGCATGACCTCCCATCTTTTGATTTTTATACGTTTGTAACATATCTATTCTGCTACTTGCTACTTTATACTGTGATGCTGTAATCTAACTCTTGTGTAGCACCTATTTGGCTGTATTTAGATAAATACCCACTAGCATGATAAAGCATTGGCTACATGCGACTTGCACAACAGGGTCAGGGCCTTCGCCAGGTGGAAGCTATCCCTTTAAGATGTAGTATAACTACATAACACAAGCTACTGCATATAGAAATGGATTGATTGGACGCCAGGAGGTTCTTGATGGTGAAATAACAGATGGTTTATTATAACAAATGCAACTGCAAGTGACCACAGGGTTACTCACGCAGGAGTTGATGCAGGTGTAGCATATCACAGAGGAGGGAGGATAGCAGAAGATGATACAGCAAAATGAAGACTGTCACTCCCATAAAGCATAGTAGTCAAGAGTACATCAATTCCCAGAAGACAGATATACCTCTGTGGGGATCGGGATCACCAGTGGAGTAGTTAGGGAGACGAAGTCTAAAACCTAACACCCTATCCACTGAGTCCCTGCACTAAAGGCAAACAAGAAGCCTTTGGGAAGCTACTCCCTCCTACTATCCTTGATGGAGCACACAGCTGCTCATGCTATATAAAGCTGACTATCTCACTCTCATAGAGAGTCTATTAAAGATCTGCCCTAATGATAGCTAACCTCGTTCACAGAGTTTCCTGGTTCCTGAAATGGTATTACACCCTTTGATTAATAACTAATGGTGTACTAAACTGAACTGTTACAAGGCTAATGCCCAATAACAAAGGAGCAAAGAAAGGTAGGGATTTAACTCTATAGGAGCCTAACAGATCATGTAGGTCCCTACATAAACCCGGGGGAAAAACCCATTTCGTCCCGACAATGGTGCAAAAATATATACACAAAATCTCAAAAACGTTTTTGAAAATTAGTGCAAAAGACATACCATATCACATCAACTTCGGGTATCCTCTCCTGAGGAATACCTGGGTGACAATGGACACTGTGGAAGGAAAAACAGTAAACGCAAAATGCAATACTGTAAGATAAGCTAGGTGCAAAAAAATGGTTTCAATTGCATATAAACGTTATTACATTTTCATGAGTGTCTATGTTAGATCACTCAGGCACCTGACTTATGATACTTGAACCATTATGTGGTACATCCCCAAAAAGGTACGAAACATAACACGAAAGGTTTCCATACCTGTAACTCTCAGGGCGTAATTTATTGTTTAAAATGCCCATGTGGTTTGGCATATATTGGCCAAACGAGTAGACAGGTTAAAATAAGGTTAAATGAACATAAGGCCGCTATAAGGAATTTTAAACCACTAAGAAAGGATGACATTAAGGGAATTAGTGATAAAAAGAAAAAGCAGGAAACTTTTTTATACCAACATTTTTTCGAAGCAGGCCATAGGACATCACAACTAAGATGGCAGGTGCTAGAAAAAATATATTCATCGAATCAAAATCTAAAGATAAGATTAGCACAACGTGAGGCTTACTGGATATGGCTGCTACAAACTCAGACACCGAGGGGGTTAAATGAGGAGTTTAGCCTGAGATCTTACTTGTAACAATGTACCATTCGGTTCGAAATTGAGTTGCTAATTTGTTTCTATTTCTCTACAGATTCTCCTAAATTGATAAGTTTTTCGTTAGAGAAGGAAAGGTATGATTAATTCTTTCCTATATTGTTTAAAGAATTTTTTTTGAGTATGTTTTTTAGAAAAGATTTTCTTGTAACAAAATAATATGTGAACAAATGTTTTCAAACTTTTCAGGGGTTTGGACTTTACTGTGAATAATGGATATCTTTATTTGGATGGACTCTGGACTTTTACTATAATCCAAGTATTTCCGTTGATTGTTCTTGATTAATATGTAAATTTTTCTTACTATGGGGGTGTTGTTTAAAATTGTTTTACCTATTTAATGGTGAAAGTGGGAGGCACAGATCACCTGACGAAGGGGTACGCCCCCGAAACGTTGTAACCTGTTTGGCTTGACATTAAACACGGGTAATAACCCTTGAGCAGATTTTCGTGTGCTGGATTAATTCTATTAGATACTTGAACCATCCCATGCACATCAGGAGGTCCAAGCATAGGCTTCTCTCTGAAAAGAAAAATGTTATCACTTTTAAAAGGCACAATAGGCATCACACATTTTCCCATAGTTGGTTTAGAATATCCCACCAAACCCAAAATTTAATTCAGCATCACATCCCCCCCTACCCAAGTGTCCAAAGATATGACAGTCACTTGGGGTAGAAATGCAGATGATAAAGTTGCTAATCAGCGAGTAGTTAGTGGTAGAAGGGCTATGGTGGGGGCTCAGCAGTCCTTTTCTCATGAACCCAACTATTTACAGAACAATAACTCCGGACAATGTCCATAAGTCCAGAAATGGAAAATAGTGAACCAAAAAATATTTGAAGAAGGCCCAAACAATGGGGCATCAAAGTGAAGAAACAACAACAGCAACTCTAGGTGTCTCAACTTGGGATGGAGTCCATAGAGAACTGTAAAGGATTATCTCAGAGGTGGGTCCCATACACCTGGAGGAATTAAATTCACGCCTCCCCTTTGGACGGCTTGTGGATCTCTCTTCCTAGGCATGATCTGGGCCGTGTATACTCATGTGATAAGTAATAATTGGGGTGCGGCTTTTCCATGCGGCCCCCATTAGGGATTGGCTCACTGAGGCTGAAATGCTTTTCCTCATGAAATGTACCGCAACTCTTCACAAAATGCTTGAGAATGGTACGGCCATATCACCACTCATGGACGATGTTACTTAGGAAGTTTAAGTCACGCTCCCTCTTGGCAGCATTACTGTGAAAGAGCCCTCCAGCACCGATACCTTCCTTCCTAATCAGCTCCCCATATATCCACTCATCCAGATGCTTCTCCATCTCGTCGTAGACCCATTCAGGAGCATAAGGCATGAAGTAGCCCCACTGGTCATACACCTTGATTTTTATGATGCATTGGATCCTGGAGACGGTGAGGTCAGCACGCCCAGGGGAAACCCAAAAGGAGGTGTCTGGAGGATAATCTTTAGAAGGCAGTTGCTCTGGGAAGAAAAATCTTGGCTCCTCCCGAGAGGATGAGGATGGTGATGATGAAAACTACCTACTTGACTCCGCTGAGGACAATGATGAAGTAGCTAAAGGTCCAAAATCCATCTCCGCCCAATCCGGCTCGGGGAGCTGGATTGATTCCACACTGCCCCCTCAGAGGAACAGGAAGCGGAGGTAACAGCACCACTAATCTTGGAATGTGCTTTGGGTTGGAAGACGGTGGAAGGGACGCGTCCGCGGCCCCTACCATGTGTAGCAGATGACTTCTGAACAGGAGTTACAGCCACACCCTTCTTAGGGATAGAAGTAACTTCTTGACTCATCCTGCCTTGAGGTTGAGAGGCAGAGCTGGATGAGGTTGTGGCGCAGCTGGTAACTGGAGGCTACTTGGATGATGTGCCTGCAGTAGAAGTTGTTACAGTCGCAGCCGCGACATCAGGCACTGGAAGGGGAGATGAGAGACTGGCTGGAGTTGCTGAGGGCAAGACAAAGGGCCTTAGGGTTTCCCTTATGGAGGTGAAAGGCCCCATCCAGCAACAATGCCCGCACAGAGAACAGCAGTTAACAAGCCTCTTGAATGGTGCCAGTGAAATCTCACAATGCGAAGATTTGCTATGGCGCAGGCAAAACCGTGAATTTGGGATGAACCTCCAAGCCCGAACCCACGGCTTAATAGTGATGGTACGAAAAATTAATAAATTATGAAAAAATGCATGCAGGCGGCCTTTTGCCTATCGAGTCAGGCAGCCTGTCACGACAAAATCGTAAGAGCACAGTAGCACAACCTGATGGTAGGAAAAGTCTATTAAAGATCTGCCCTAATGATAGCTCGTTCACAGGGTTTCCTGGTCCCTGACAATCTCAAAAGTTACAGGTCCCTTTGGGGCAAATGGCTTTACTGGGGCCTTGGTGATCCCAGGCTCAATGGGAAACACCTAGCAGCACAGAAACCAGGAGCCAAAGAGGAAGAGGTCACTCCCTACACAGCACTATATAGCAGTGTGGCAGGAAATGGTATTACACCCTTTGACCAATAACTAATGGTGTACTAAACTGAACTGTTACAAAGCTAATGCCTAATAACAAAGGAGTAAAGAAAGGTAGGGATTTATATCTATAGTAGCCTAACAGATCCTGTAGGTCCCTACACTTGTTTGACATATTTGGCCATATTAAGTAAAGACAGTTTCAAAGGTCCCAGATGTAATTTATTTGATGCACAAATTCACAGCCTTTCACTGCCCTGTATTACTGATTCAATCAGCACTTGCATCTGGGACATTGCCGCACAACAAACTGCAAATCCAATGTGAGATGTAAAACACAGCTGTGGTGGGACAACCTATGACACCTCAAGAACATGGGCGGTCCACACAAAATTTTCCAGGGGGGCAAGGAACAAAACATATTACATAAATTACTTGAACCCATATTTTGGTTTCCACACAACCCTAACAACAGCTTTTCTATAAATATATAAATTAGTAAGTATTGTACATGTATAGCATTGCCATTCTGACACAAACTCCTTGTCTGCCAGGACAGCACTTGGTATTTTCTACTTTCTTAGCACAATTACTAGCCAGCAGTTTATAAAATGTTATTCCCTCTAGAGTTCCAGTTACAGTTGGATACATACAGTGAAGCCTCCGTTTTACTTACCCTCATTTTAAGTTTGTTTCCATATGTTATACCATGTTTTGTGGTCTCACCAATATATAATGCATAATACATTTCCCTGACTGTACACCATTTTTTATGGTCCCCTGAAAAATGCAAAATGGGGGTTCTACTGTACATAAAGTAGAGTAACAACAGCAGGAAGAGGTTGTGCACAACAAAATGTCACTAGCACAGAATCTATGTTTATACATTCTATTTCAATCTAGGGGAAAGCTGCTTTGATCCCAGAGTTGCAGAAGGGTTAAAAGATAAGAGTCATTACAAAAACAATGAGCTGGATACAGGACAGGAGCAGGAGAGGGGGTGAGGTGTAAAAATATATATTATAATATTATAGATATTTCTATCTATACAGATATATAGAGTGAGGCAGAGGTTTATTAGAGACAGAGAGGTGAGTGTAGGGGTAACTCAGCAGAATAAGAAAAGGATAAAAGAGGAGAGTGAATAGAGGGAGGCAGAGAGGGTTTATTAGAGACGGAAAGGTGAGTGTGGAGGTAACTCAGCAAAATGAGACAGGTAAGGGTAAACAAGAAGAGAGAATAGAGTGAGGCAGATGAAAAGGTGAGTGTGGGGATAACTCAGCAGAATGAGAAGGGAAAGGGTAAAAGAGGACAGTGAATAAAGTGAGACCATGGATAGGTGGAGGATACAATAAAGCAGCAGGACAAGGAAATGTAGGAGTTAATGTGCTTTGTGGAAAATGCACTGGGGGAATGTTTGTAGGCAAAAGCTACAGCCAACCTATACCTTTTATGAAATAACTCCTATAGTCCCTATAGTCCTTGTCAGACTTATAGTCTGTTTAATATTAAGCAGATTCAAACTGCAATATTGGCTCATTTTCAATACAGTGAGATGTTGCTGTGGGGTGTCAAACTTGGAATGCTAGAACTGTTAAAGGGGTGGTAACTTTTATTATGTCATAGAATAGCCAATTCTAAGCAACTTTTCACTTGGTTTTCATTATTTTTTTTCTAGTTGTTTGGCTTTTCCTTCTGACTCTTTGCAGCTTGCAAATGGGCATCGCTGACTCCTAAAAGGCAAATGCTCTATAAAGCTACAAATGTTTTGTTATTGCTACTTTTTATTACGAATAAAAAGTAAAATTTTATTACTAATCTTTCTATTCAGGCCCTCTCCTATTCTCATTCCAGTCTCTTATTCAAATCAGTGCACGGTTGCTTGGGTAATTTGGACCCTAGCAACGAGATTGCTTAAAATGCCAATTGAAGAGCCGCTGAATAAAAATTAAGTAACTCAAAAACCTTAAATAATAAAAAATGAAAAAAACAATTGCAAATTGTCTCAGAATATCACTCTCTATATCATACTAAACATTATCCCAAAGGTGAACTACCCCTTTAAGAACTGCAATCCTAACATTCTAGAACAGCTTTCAGTATCAGTCGTAGTTCAGTTTTGCCAATTGGTGGGTGTCGCTAAACAGTGCTACACAATTTTTACACAGTGTATGGCTTCATATACTGTAGATCAGGAGTGCCTATACTTTACTAATGTGAGATCTACTATTAGTGATGTTGTCCCATTATGATCTACAAAACGGAAGGGCCACTTGGCAAAGGGGTTTAAAGGAGAAGGAGAGGTTAAAATTAAGTAAGCTTTATCAAAAAAGGTCTATATAAATACACCAGTAAACCCTCAAAGTAATGCTGTTCTGAGTCCTCTGTCAAAAGAAACACTTCATTTATGTCCTTCTATTGTGTACACATGGGCTTCTGTATCAGACTTCCTTTTTTCAGCATAAACCTCCAGGGCAAGGCTTGAGCATGCTCATTTTGCTCCTCTCCCCCTCCCTCCTCCCATCCCTGCTGTAATCTGAGCCCAAGGCTATGAGTGAGCAGGGAGAGACTCAGGCAGGAAGTGATGTCACACCAAGTTTATATGACAGCTGCTATCCTAAACAAACAGAGACAGTGTCTAGAGCTGGTTACTCAGGTATGGTAAAGCATTCTGCAGAATAAATTTAGCGTTCTAGCTTGCACTATTGTGGCTAATCTTTTGGCAATAAACTGTCTTGGAGCTTTCCTTCTCCTTTAACCCCAAAACATTGCACTTTCTGCTAAATAAACACGCACGGGCTTGTCCCTGCTTGCACCTGCCTTCGAGTGCCAGTGATTCCTGTTTCTACGTCCCATTATGATCGACATCCATAAAAGCATTGTTAGCATTCTGTATCAAGGACAATATTGATTTTTGAGAAAATGTATATTGCTATATTTAACAAACAACCATTTCTTATGTAACCTTAATATAATAAATATCTGAATGAAAAGCATAAAACAGGAGGGTGATTTAGTCAAGCTGTTTGTTGACAGTGTCTTGAGATCTACTGATCACCAGCTAAAGGTCTACTGGTAGATCCCATCTACCTTTTAGGTACCCCTGATAAATATTAACCTATGCACAGATATACTATTTTACTTTTTTTTGGCTTTGAATTCAACAGTTGTTCTACTTGCAGTGAAAACACAGATGAGCACGAGTCACTTTGAAATCTCGATGAAACGTTCACTGCCTGGGCACTGAAATAAACTAGTGTTGCCTTGGGAGCTGAAATCTGTGTATTCCCATGCTTTGATCACAGCAGGCAAACAACATATTTGAACTACAGTAATTTCATTTGCAGCAATGAAAAGCAAGCATTTGGGAAAATAATCTTCCATGTGGGATGGGGAAATAGGTACAGGACATGATTTTTGTAAAAGCCAAGGGGCCGTGATCTGTGGTACAAGACATAAGACGCAGGCAATATAAAGGAATGGCAAAAGGCAAACCACAATTGTTCACTAAATGTGTCGCTCATCAGGAGAATTATTACAAAATCCTATATAACTGGTACCTAACACCTTCATGGATAGCAAAAATGTATCCCAAAGCTTCAAATCTATGCTGGAGATGCAACAAAGATATAGGAAATATGCTACACATCTGGTGGAATTGTGATTCTATTCAAAGTTTCTGGCTAGATGCAAGATCGTTGATTACAGAGGTCACTCAACAAAATATTCCACTATCTCCTGAAGCAATGGCGTTAAACCTACATGACAAACTTCCAAATAAGAGCCTGCAAATGCTGACCTTCCAAGTCTTAAATACCTGTAAACTCCTGATATCTAGGAATTGGAAAAAAAGGACGTTCAAAATATCTATACCAAGTACAAAAAGAAGTAACTAATAACTTAGAATATGAAAAAGCAGTGCCAAGAGGTCCGAGAGAGAAAAGAATAATACAGAATGCATATAAACTTTGGCTATCTAAGACCAAAACATAACGCCTACATTGCTACGACTATCTATAGTAGTAACTACCCTGGGAGATATACAATTTTTGTTAGATTTATAGTTCATGCTAGATATCACTACTTAGAGAGGTATATGAAGAGACAATGTATGTATTTGTTGGAAAAAACATAATAAATAAAGAGAGAAAAAAAAAGAAGGAGGCAATATGCCACCTATATTACCCAATAATACATGCTGAATTTTTCCCTCCAGCATTTTTATCCTGTGATTCATTCTAGCTAGAGCTCAGCCTTTCTTTTCCAACATATCACTATTCTCTCCCATAACCTCAATCAAATATTTTTCCCACATGCTGTTACCTTTTACTTTATTCTGGTAATATTATTTTGCCTTTAATTTCAACAGTATGCATTTTATTAGGTTACAGGGTGCATACACCCTCCAGAGAAATTAAAGGAAATATTCTCAATTGGCATTCTGAGCACTTTTGCAATTTATATTAATTCCTTTTTGAATCATTACTTATCAATGCAATATTGTTTCCTGTGTTTAATGGCTGCACTGGCACAGCAGTTCTGCCTGAAGGCTGCTGAGATGACAGCCCAAGGATTAATTAAATATGGTATGTTCGCAGTTTTGTACCCTATAGGCAGGCAACTTTTCTCTCTAAATTCACTAAAATGCAAAGTTTTCTGAACGTTACCTCTTTCATCTAGTTTACATCTCCAATTCAGACCAATCTTATGTCAGTGACATCAAATCCCATATGCCGGAAATTCATTAAAGTTGTAAAAAATGCTGGCGACTTTTCATTTTGTAAACCAGGATTGCCTTCAAAAGTCCAAACTATTAAAGATTTTTGTTTTAACATTTTTTTCCAGACATTTGAGGGACATGCCACATTTGTTTTAGGGTGGGCTCATGTGTAGGGATTATTATATTATAGGATCTCTTCTGTCTTTATTCTGGTTCCTTTGGACATTTGAAATAAAAAGTGGCCACTTCAAGCATTTGCACCATCTCTCATAAAGACATACACATGACTTTAATGTACCTGCTCTATTCCAATTGACCTAAGCGTAAGAGGACTAATAAAGTATCGCTAGGAAGAAATGAATGCTAGCGGAAATTCCATATGAAATTCTCACACTGCCGAAGTAACACTAGCTAAAATTTGCCAGCGTTCAGCTGCTGAGACACAACTTTGCATTTTAGTGAATTAGCGTAGTGAATTTGTGACTGCGAAGTATCACAAAGGGTGGCAAAGTGGTCGCTGGCGAAAATTCGCCCTTTAGTGAATTTGCCCCAAAGAGTAAAAACACTGCGGGTACAGGTGAACCAAATCACTTTGCCCTGTGCCTAAGAGGCTCTTCCATGAAACATGCACAGACAGAAATACTTTATTGAAGAGTGCTGCACCCATTTATTGAGTACCACCCGGGTGAACCAAATCTCTAACCTTCTGCCCATGAGCTGGTGTACCTCTTCCATAAAAAAACATACCAGCCTAGAGGAACCTTACTGCACTCAGTCATGTTTTGCATTCTTCTTGTCAGGGTGGTTGCACAGCCTAGTCTTGATGGAAATGACTATACTGAATATGCACCCAGCTTGAACTGCTGCAAGAGACACCCGGGAAGAAGACAAAGCATGGCTGAGTGCAATAGGATTCCCCCAGCAAGTATGTATTTTATGGAAGAGGTGCACCAGCCCCTGGACAGAAGATAAGCAATTGGATTCACTAGGGTGGTACAAAATAAATTGTCACCTCTGTGTTTTCATGTTTTGTCCTTCTTTAAGCCTTGAGCCTCTGGCACTGAGCCACAAATTGGGCTTCAACCTAAAAAGTCTGAAAAACACTGCTCTCTAGTACATATAACCGCATACGTGCAAGTAATGTGATGGTATAGATGGTGTCAGAATAATCTACATATGTATGCCTATAACGATACTACTTGTTTGGTGGATAAATAAAATACTAAAATTCATAAAAATACTAGTTCAAACTCACCACTTGGCTTATATCATATGCCCATGGAAGGAAGAGCACCCCAGTGTTGTATTTCTCCCAGTGTGTGAGCATAAAGGTGAACAAGACAATGCAAGATACTGAATACATGGTCCTTGTGGTTAGTCCGGCTTCACCGGAATCACATCCAAAAATGGAGAACAAAGATAATGGAAAGATTGACGCTGCCCAGCTGTCCAAGCCATGGTCAAATAACTCCCCCAATGGACTGCTGGACTGAGTCCTTCTGGCATGTTTCCCGTCAATAGAATCTGTAAGACAAGGGAGAGAATTCAGTCTTAGAAGATCAGAACACAAAGCATATATTTGTCATCCTAAGTGATAGAAAAGCACAATTCATGGGCCTGTGTGTGGGTATGTTTGGGCCGCTGTGTATTTAAAATGCCATGGCATATTCTGAACCTCAGTCCAGACCTGGTGTGCTGAATGGGTGTACAGAATAGTTCCAGCAGTTTAGCACGTGACATGCTGTAGAAATCTGGTATTAGGTAAAATGTTTTTATCAGGGCAACCTGTGCCTGTCATGTGGACAGTATCTGGGGGTGGGATATGGGAGTCCCATGGAATGGGCTAATACACAATTGGGCCAATTCACAAAAGGTTGTAAAAGTTTTTTTAGCGTGTATTAAAATTTGCATCACTTCTTATATCCTTAGAATTTATAATCGATTCACTAAAAGTTCACTTATCTGACTTAAGAAGCAATTTTCTCCCTTAATTCTCGCTGAGCTGTGTGCTGTATTTTATAGCATACAATATTTTGTGTGTTATTTTAAACCATGCAAAATTGTCACACATTATTAGTGCAATCTAAAGCACCTAAGACATTCAGGATTTTTTGTACAGTATTCCAGTCATTCCTATTCCTGGGAAACTTGATATAATTCTCAGACACAGAACGTAGTACATTCAGAACCTGCCCAAGGCACTGTAAAAATGTAGGCGTGAAACATATATCCCTCCAACTTTCTGGAAACTGAAGGGAGCTCACCATGCCAGGGACAGCATGGCTTCTGTGTGTTAGTGGCTGTACGTAAGGCTTCAGCTCCTCATAAAGGCCATAAATTGTTGCCCTACTTAATCGGTAGTGTCTTACTACTTCATTCTCTGATAATCCATCTAGAGTTGATCTTTCCCGGGAAAACTTGAGGATGCATCACTCTAAAGTTGGCCATACACGGGCCGATAAAAGCTGCCGACTTATTGGCCCGTGTATGGGGCCCTCTGACGGGCTTCCCCGATCAATATCTGGCCAGATGTTGATCGGCCAGGGTTAAAAATCCCGTCAGAGTATTGCAGTGACTTTTTTTTCATGGAAAATAACTTTTACACAGGAGAGAATCACATTGTTCTATTAATTTTCAATTAAGCTCAAAAATTTCAAATGTTTTAAAGGGAACTTGTCACTCAGATATATCATCCATACCTGTTATAAAGGTATTTAAAAACAATTCACATCTATTGAAATTTGCAATTTTTTTATGGCACTGTTTTTTTTTCTTTAATAAATACTAACTATTAGTAGTTTAAATAAATACGTGGGCATATATATTCATGTGTGGGTTTTCACAGCCTGCTAGAAAACTGCTAGAGAAGAGTTGCTTGGGTATGCCAATTATTACAGTTTGCATTATTATAATATAATACCTAGTGCATAAGCCAAAAAGTTGCCAATTGCTGCAGAGATCCAAACCCAGTTAGGGATGTGTTCATGGCCAACACCTAGAAAAACAGGAGATACAATCAAATTTAAACAAAAAGCAGTTGGTTGATTATACGGCAGCATACATCAATGTATAACTGGGAAACTGGGAGAAGCCCCAGTATTATTGGGCCCCATGTTCCAGGCGCATGGAAAGGCACAAGGTAGCATAAGGAACATATTATATTCTTGTGGTGTAAATCTGATTTATGAGCTCAAATGAGTGATTTCCATTCTGAAAGAACTCACAGAGAGGATGGAGACCTACTGTATATTACAAACCACTGGTTTTATTTAACTTCAATGCACATAAAAATATATAGTGGCTTGCAAAATTATTTAAATCCTATAATGATTTCAGTGCAGGAATTGTTATTCAGTGAAATATATACAGAACGTATACATAATACACACACACATACAGTCATTCCAGCCTTTATACACTACATTTTTGGCTAACTTACTATATTAGAATCATTTTTTATTTTGCACAGCCTATCTATTTATCCAGTTTTTATTTTTATACTGAACAATTCCTTTAATGAAAACAAAGTACTCATTTACAAACATGGTGCAAATGACAAAACTCTAAAATAGTAAGTCTATGTAATGACTCGTCAGTCAGGAACCTCTATGGCAGCTGGAACTCTTTTATGCACAGGGAAACTGCGAATTCCAGTCTTCACAGACGCCCTTTTGGGTCCCCGGGCTTTCTTTTTTCTCAAGGAACCTGAGTAATCTAGAGAGAGAGAGAGTGTGTGTGTGTGTGTGTGTGTGTGAAGGGAAGTACCGATAGGGATCAGGCAAAATCATTGTCAAGGAACAGGCAAAAGAGTCAAGGCAGGCCCTGATTTGTGGAAAGGCCACCAAGGCTCGGGCCTAGGGCAGCAGAATTTTAGGGGGCGGCATGCTGCCCAACCACACCCACATTGGTTCAGAAACACTGGGGATGCGAAGGAGATACAAAAGTTTTTAAAATTTCCATTGCACCAAACCCCATTGCTCCGGTCCAGATGATGAAAATTAGTGCGAATAAAGGGGAGGGGACTGGGGCAACTAACGGCAGAGGGCCTAGGGGAACCCATTATGTAAATCTGGCCCTGAAGGCAGGCAGCAAGAATCTTAATCAGACAGGGATCAAAATACAAAAAAATCACACAGAAAAATACAAGACTTGAACAGGATCTATAAACAGAAGCCAGCTTAGGCACTGTTGCAATGGAAGAAAGGCCTTTTAAAGTTGAATTGGCAACGAAATTCGAATCTCACGCCAAAAAGTGACGTCATGACACTCAGCAACAAATGTGAATGTCATGACACACGCCGACGCAAAGGAGCATGCGCACAACAACCCAGGGATGGACACAATGGGGCTCATTTATCAACACTGGGCAAATTTGCCCATGGGCAGTTACCTATAGCAACCAATCAGTGATTAGCTTTTTGAAGCCAGCTGCAAGTAGAACAATGAATGCAGCAATTTGATTGGTTGCCATGGGTTACTGCAAATTTGCCCAGTGTTGATAAATGCCCCCCAATGTGAGGTTAGGGAGCGCGCCAATCTTCCGTCGCTTCTTACAGTCTAATAACTTAAATAGCATTTCTCTGCCATTGTATCTTAGATGGAAAGAGCTTCATATCCTGTCACATGACATGGATAGAAACTGCCTGTTGCCATTACTGACAGGTGGTGTGTTTACTTTAAGTAAACCTTAACGTAAAATTGGAAACTATGGAAACTGTTGCCGAATTTTCAACAAAATGCATTGGACTTAATGGGAATGCAAAATTACATTACTGTATTTTTAATTCTGCAATAGCATATAGCTTGTCCTACATTGTTAGAGAAGTGCCTTTCCACTGTGCTACAATTAGACTTAACAGAAAAAAATTTACTCCCATGTTGCCAATTTCTTCTAAACATGGCAGTGACTTCTCCATTGATATGTTTCTATCAAGATATCCTTTCTCTCACTTGCCCAAGCTAGAAATTCTCAAAATCAGCTTGGCCAAACCTCGTTTTAATATTTCATTAAAGTAGCATTACTAGGGACCATGATTTCCAAATTATAAGGCTAAAAATTTGAATTTCATTGAATCTAATGTGATGACTGACTTCAAGAACAGAAATCGGTCACCACAATTTAGACAAAGAAAACATAGCAAGAGCGCAATTGTCTGGGATGGTTTCCACTGTGTATCATAGCCATAATTACTAATATTGATATAAGAAAACAATCTATTGAGAAAACTATACAGGGTTGATCTATTATATTTGTTCTTAGTCATGTAGCCAAAATAAGTGACCCCGTCTCATAGAAACTAAACCATGGAAGAAAGCACAAAGAACTGTGAGGGCAGAGTACTAAGAAAAAGAAAGCCTGAAGTGTTTATGTGGCCTGACAAAACCACTGCCTATTCTTCAGACTAAACTGTTTCTCTGTAGGCTAAATGATTCAAACCTGAAAATAAATGGCTAGATGGGGATCTGACATCAACAAATCAGACAAATGATTAACGGTTAATCTCTTCTTCCTGTTCATTCATGAATAAGGGTTGGTTTAAAAGAGAAGGAAAGGCACCCTGCACTTGGGGGTGCCAAATCAAACGCTTCTCTTCTGTCCTCCGCTTTCTTTGTGCAGCTGAGCATGCACATTCGAGTGAAAAGCTGAACTTTAACTAAAAAGTCGCCTATTTCGTTCAACTGCGCATGCGTTTGCCCTGGGAAATTTGAAGCAAGAACAAGACGGAAGAGAATAACCCTGGGCCGGTACAGTCTTCTGCTGATAGAAGCACCGGCCCGGGGTTTAAGGTAAGTCAATACAATTACTTGGGGGTGCTTAACATTGGGCTCCCCCAAGTGCAGGATGTCTTTCCTTTACCAAGCTCGCTGCCTGGGTAACAAGGGCACCACTTAATCCTTTTGCTGAACATAAATCAAACTATAGAATCTATGGTACCTTATACTGTGGCTTTAATGAACACAAACACATTACTTGTTTGTTCATTCTGGCTTTAACATTACCTCAAGTGGTGTCTGCTAACTCCAATGAAAAATAACTCAGTCCTGAAACTTATGTAAACTGTTAATAGCAATAAATGGAATGGCAACACTAGCGTTATGTAACTGTCCCAGGAATACCATAGGATTATCAGATTAAAAATGAATTGCAATGGACAAATGAGGTGTTTAAGGGTAGTGTTGACCCTCCTGTCAAAGAGAGAGGAACATCTCTACAAACTGCTGATCTTCCTTTTTGATCACCGTATTTGGCAATAATACATAGACACTCTTGCTTCCAGAAAAAGCCCCTTCTTCAGTAAAAAGTGTTTTAGGGGGGTGTCATTTTAGGAGGGCGGCTCTAGATATATTCTAATGGAGGACTGCTGTACCAGCACCATGTAATCATTGACATAGAAAGGCAGGACTTTTTAAAAGATAAAGGAAAGGGCAATGACAATTGGGACTGTGCTGAACAATTATTGGGTCAGTGTATAGATAAGTACCATGACCCATGGGTACTTTTCAGCATGGAATTAGGCCTGGACTGAGATTCAAAATAGGCCCTGGCATTTCAATACCACAGAGGCCCAAACAGCCCCTCCTCACAGGCCCCATAAATAGTGACAGTCTATGGCATTTTGGAGCAGCCTCTCTGGCATTTGCCAGAATCCACAGATTGCCAGTCTGGGCCTGCACGGAATAGACTGCTTTTAAAATAATTACAACCAGGTATGAACTGTATAATATTGATGCTGCTGCATATTATGATTGAAGTTTGCCTCTTACTCCAGCCCCTCAATATAGTGCTGACTAACATAGTGACAGGTCTCTGCACTCCTAAAAGGATGTTCTAAAATCAGTGAAGTTAGGGTTTCTTCATTAAAGTTATTTGTTGGTACCTCTACCCAAGGGAGTTTAACGGCTTTTATAGTAATACTATAGAACACTATATTGGTCTATATTACAATGTATTTTCTGATTATACATCTATGTAAACAATTCTTTTTATAGTTTAAACATCAAACTCACCAATGTTTTAGGTAAATAACTGATGGTATTCTGGTCCAAAGGTCCAAATAACTAACACCAGTCAATAAAGCACTACTACAAACTCACTTTTTAAAATCTATTATGAGGTGTAATAGGTAGTTATATTGCATTAAAGTTATGCTGACAAAATGTATTTTGTCCCTTTAAATAATGCAGTTAAACTGGAGGTCTGTAACAACTGTTAGTGAAAATTATCCCTTCAGTGCACAACATTCTTGCAAGTACATAGTCCGTAGTAGTAGAACATGCACTCCATAAAGTTCCTATTTACCTTTCAGCATCCCTATTTCCTCAACCTCCCTAAATGATCACCTGGAACATTACACCAAGAGATGGCATAGAGTGCCATATTTAATTTTTCATATCAGGCTCCATGTGCATGAGTTTAGCAGACACCAAAATGTTCAGCACCAGAGAATCACAGAAAACAGGGTTCCAGTTTTCATTAAAAGGCATCTAGCCCAAGAAACAAATTGATTTAAAGTTTCCAATTTATATTAATTTAATAATTTTGTCCGTTTCTAAGATATTTAAATTTTAGACTGCTATTGACAGGTTTTTGCTTCTACAGAGATACATTTCAGTTGAGTCACCATCTTGATTTTGAATGAGGCTGATAGTTTGTTTAAATTCCATTAATTAAACATGACTTAACCATTTTTTGGGGTTATATTTTTCTAAATTACACTACTGTAAATGCATTTATTCTATCACTTAAAGAAATGTATCTGTAAAAATGTATTCTTTCTATCTCCTTTCAAATAAAAAGAAAACATTGTATTTGGATAATAAATGCCTTTTATTTTTTTGTCATTCTCACAAAAACACCACTACATGTCAACTATTTTTTCTCTCCCTATATTTATTAAGCTGATGCTGATTTTTCCCATATGCTCAAAATACAGAGTAGGTGACAATAGTGACATCTAGTGGGAGGTGTGCTATTATTCAGAAAAGCTAATTTAAACACACCTTTTTTAAATGTATTTAGATAGTACCACAAATGTGAGCAGTGCTTTACATGGAATAAACACAAACAGGGGTACAGTCATTATAAATTAAATAGGAAGACTAAGGTCATTCTTGACCCTGAGGGGGGAGGAGAGGGGGCCCACATGCAAGAGCGTGCCGCTTACTTCTCATTCTGGAAGCATTTGCACCCCCCCACGAATGCTGAACTCTGCAGCACCTCCCTTAGGACAAGCTGTAAGGACAGGGCCCTAATGCAGATTGGGCGTACTGTCACTCTTACCCAGTGTCGGACTGGCCCACCGGGATACCAGGAAAACTCCCGGTGGGCCAAAGTGTAAGTGGGCCCTCATGCTGTTAAACTTTTGGCCTATTTCATGGCCATTTCCTATTATATGAGAACAAATAGGCTAAATAGATGGAATAACAGATTATAGTAAAGAAAACAAACTAGGTGAATAGAGGTTGATTGAGGAGAGGAAGAATATTAGTACTGAGAGTGGACCCCTGTCTAAGGTTTTATGGTGGGCCCCTGGTCTAAAGTTTTTGGGTGGGCCCTTGGTGTCCCAGTCCGACACTGCTCTTACATTGCTCCTCAGAATGGCTTGCAAGGTAATGGAGGCTAGGGGCTGGAGGACACCTACTTGCATCCTCCTGCATGTACTTTGTGAATGGAGCACTGCCACTTGTGCAGTCTGTAGGTTGTCTGGGCCCACCACTGAAACTGAAATATAGGGCCCACTCTCACAACAATTAGAAGCAAATAGTAAAATTAAAAATACTTTGGGGGTAGATTTATCAAGGGTCGAAGTGAAAATTTGAAAATAGTTAAAATTAGATTCGAGTTTTGAATTAAAACAGTAAAATTAAAAAATTGAATTAAAATTTCTGTCCCTTTTAGAATTCAAATTTGACTATTCGCCACCTTAAACTTGCTGAATTGCTGTTTTAGCCCAGGGGGACATCCTGGAATCAATTTGGAGTTGTTTGGAGACATCCTGAAAATGTATTTTTTTTTTGGTGAAAAGACTCGAATCGAATTCGATCCCATTCACCCGAATTTAAAAAAGTCGATTTTTAATTTAATTTTGATTGTTTGTTTTTTTCAGAATTTCGAGTTCATGGAAGTTTTTACAAACTCACATGAACTTGATTTTGGACCCTTGATAAATGTGCCCCTAAGATTAGGGTGCAAAGGGGCTAAAAGGAACTGAAAAGCCCTTCTCAAAGCCAGCAAAAGCCTTCATAAAAAAAGAAGGTATGCATGTGCCTCATGACGTACACACACCACTGCTTTAAAACCAAAAGGGAGAACTAATGGAACAAATATGATCCCAAGCACAAGAATAACATTACTCCTGGCATAAAGTATGTTTGCATATTATCTCTCACTCTATAATAAAAATATGGCTTTGAAAACATAAGATACAATTAGAATTTTAGTTTCTATATTTAAAAATTCTCACCTGATGCTGTATAATTCCAATCATAAATGCATAACAAAAAATAATTGACCAAAATGATGAGAAATCCAGATAACGTTAGCAAATTTGGAGCAATCCAAAGAGGCACTATCTATGAAAAAAGCAGAAAAATTAATTATAATTTTTTTTAGTAAGAATATATTTGTAGGTCATTTTTTGCAAGCATCTTCATCCTTCCAATATAAGCAGCATGATTAGTCTCCCATATTTCTGTTTTTGAATATGCAAATATAATTGAAATTAAGGCTGTATGCAGCATTGTATGATGCATCACTGAAAAGAATCTGATGTAAAGCATTTACAATCTAAGAATTTGTAATTTACAGTGAAACCTCAATTTTACATCCCCTGATGTAAGTTAAGTTTTCCCTCATTTTACATGTTGTTGTTGTATCTATATATTTTGCATAACACATTTCCCTGATTTTACATTTTCCTGGATTTTACATCCTTTTCTTCTGGTCCCCTGAAAAACTTAAAATGGGGATTCAACTGTATTTGTTTTCTGTCTTTAAAATGTATTCATCCCTAAAAGTTTTTAAAAACTTTTCAGAAGAAGTGCATTTGCCAACCACAATTTACAGCCTTTGAATCTTAATAAGGAAATTAATAGATATACACATTACAAAGAAAGTTCCCAATTACAGAAAGGTGATCTCTCATAGAGTCCATTTTAAAATAATTCTAGTTTTTAAAAATTATTTTCTTATTCTTTAATAATAAAACTGTACCTTGTACTTGATCCTAAATATGCTGCAAAACAATCATATTGGGTTTAATTAACATTAAAATGATTTTTTAGCAGCCTTAAGGTATGGTGTTCCAAATTGCATTAAGATCCCTTATCTGGAAAACCCCATGTCCCAAGGTTTCAGGTTCCATACCTGTGTATGCTAGAATAATTAATTTATCCAAATTGGAATTGCTTGTTGATAAAAATGCTGAAAGACATTATGTTCTGTGCATTGTTTATCAACCCTTTCATAAATAATGATTCTTACCTTTACAACTTTGTTCCACAGATGTTGCATTACATATACAGACAAAGGGTTTGTATCCACAGCACTGTACTGTAAGAGAAAACAAGGAGCTTTACATCTAAACAGTGGCTAAAAACGTCAGTGAAAATTTGTCTCTACAAAAAAATTGGTTTAAAAAAAAAAAAATGCCCCTTGACTTTAATGCATTTGAACAAAAAGTTACCAAGACAAAAAAGTCGCCAAGACAAAAAAGTCAGTACAAGAAAAAACACCCATTGATTTAATGCATTTAGACAAAAAGTTGCCAAGACAAAAAAGTCAGCACAAGAAACAACACTTAGGGGCCGATTCACTCAGCTCGAGTGAAGGGTTCGAATGAAAAATACTTCGAATTTCGAAGTATTTTTTGGGTACTTCGACCATCGAATGGGCTACTTCGACCTTCGACTACGACCTTCGACTTCGATTCGAACGATTCGAAGTAAAAATCGTTCGACTATTCGACCATTCGATAGTCGAAGTACTTGCCCTTTAAAAAAAACTTCGACCCCCTACTTCGGCAGGTAAAACCTACCGAAGTCAATGTTAGCCTATGGGGAAGGTCCCCATAGGCTTGCTAACCTTTTTTTGATCGAAGGATTTTCCTTCGATCGTTTGATTAAAATCCTTCGAATCGTTCGATTCGAAGGATTTAATCGTTCGATCGAACGAAAAATCCTTCGATCGTTCGATCGCAGGATTTGTGCTAAATCCTTCGACTTCGATATTCGAAGTCGAAGGATTTCAATTCGAGGGTCGAATTTCGAAGTATTTTTAACTTCGAAATTCGACCCTAAGTGAATCTGCCCCTTATTGACTTTAATGTATTTGGACAAAAAGTTGCCAAGACAAAAAAGTTAGCACAAGAAAAAATGCCCATATGGAGTGAAAAAGAAAAGTTGCGAGCATCGAAAATTGTCTTGCGTCAAAAAAATGCATTTTGAAACTGGACAGATTCGCTTATCACTAGTGTTCAATGATCAAATAAGAATTGCTTCTTTCTTTTTGTAACCCTAAAGGTCTAGGTTTACTCAGTGACCGAAGAGACTCTCGCCAATTCAAAATGCATCTACATTTGAATTTACATGTGACTCAATGAATTTAGAAATTTATATAGTGACATCAGATGGCTGAGAGACTCCAAACAAACCTTAGCATAGGGCAGAGGGTTCCAGACATGGAAGCATAGAAAAGGTCTTTGATTCCATCTTGCACAGTGGTCCAAACATTTCATGACACATTGGCCCAGCAATAAATGTCACCATGAATCCACCATTTCATGATGGTGTAGCTATAGTATTTTAGAACCCAGTGGTCGCATAATTTTATAATCTAGTGACCCTAGCATTGCATGACCTAGTAGCACCATGATTTATAAAGCAGTGACCTCAACAGTTCTTAACAATGACCCCAGCATTTCATGCCACAGTTGCCCCAGCAAAATACTGTATGATTTAGTGGTCCAGCATAGCATTTCACTATGAATATTACCAAGCACACCAAAAATAAGTGCAATGGACTTTTTGCATATTACCAGGCTAGTAGTACAGTGCAATTAATTTAGTGCCTAGTATCTCAACAGGACATCACTCTTCTGTATTTCTTGGAAATTATGATTCAAAATCAGTTTATTCAGATCGCCCCCTCTTTCATCACTGTTTACTTTCTTCACAAAAGTCATTTTCTTTCTTATCGCCTCCTGTATTTATTCCTCATCACAATGCTTTTAGTTGATACATATATACATATTCAGCTCGTGCCGTGCTAAAAAAAAAGTGTGTAGCCCTAATCCACAATTAATCTGTTGTTCATGAACGAAAAGACCTTCTCCAAATTGTTTCTACATAACATTGATTTGTCAAGAAGGTAATTGTATACTTTAGAGTTATGTAACGTTTGCTTCCAGTGGAACAAATCATGAAAAAAAAAGTCCAAAACTATTATTGCAACAAAACTTTACACATTCATGCACATAGCATCTTCTGAATATACACCAAACCCAGACTATCCCATCAGATAACTGGATCGTGAAGCCTGGTTCTTCCAGAGAATGGTTTCCAGTGCTCCAATCGCTGCTAAATTTATATTACTCCAGCCAATGCTTGGCAATGTGCATTCAAATATGGACACACATTAGTGCTTGCCAATTGAATTGATCAGCTTACTTCTTCTTCTTTCTTCAAATTTCCCGAGGCAGAATGAAATAGCCGACTTCTTTGTTAAAGTTCGGCTTTTTGCACTACTACACATGCACACCAGTGAGAAGAAAGAAGAAGAAGGAAGCCGATCATTCCATGGTGCTCTCTGGAAGGACCCCAGGACTGGTGCAGTGTTCTGCAGAGAGAGCCAGACCGGGATTTCAGGTAAGTATTTGGCAAGTAAACTCTGCCTTCCCTTCTCTTTTAAAACTAGCCATTCTATAACATAGTAAAAGTTAACGTAAAAAGGTGAACAACCCTTTTAAATCTGTAGACTGTTTTATTTACCATTTCATAACAGTGGTGTATTTATTAGTATAACAATTGAATCAATTATATAAAACAAATTATTTTATGAATTCAGTATGCCATTAAATGGTTACACATGAAAATAATTAAGTTATTAGTCATAAGAGGCTGGTGGGTGGAGGCACAAAGTTGCCCCTCTCCTGCATCTTTTTTTGTGCATCATTTAGACGCACAAGTGAAGGAGCATTGGAGCACACAGGTTGCAAAGAAGACCTATACCTACAACTTTAAGCAATAACTATGTATGTCATGCAATTCCTTATATATATATATATATATATATATATATATATATTTTAAATGTTTTGGTAGAGGAATAAAGGTACAATACGCCCAAGGCAAGTACCTCTTCTCCCAGCTCCCGCTGCCCGGCCTGTCAATACTACCACTGCAGCAGCTAACCATCAGCTATGCTCCTTCTAACTCCTCCACTCACTTGTATCTGCTTGAGTTAAGAGTAAGTCAGGGCAGGCAGGAGTGGCATGTATTATGCTGTCATTTTTGGGGGGGAATTTATCCCCCCTAGCTGCGCCATAGACAGCTGCCAATCCTGTCAACCTATAGTGCAGGACCTAATGGGCTGTTTATTTGGGCTTTGAGTCAAGGGCAACATGGTGTAATGCTTGTGTCCACTCCCTGTAATATGTTCTATCAGGAAGATTAGAATCTGTTAGGAAGATATTATTACTATACCTGATATTCCATGAACTTTGTTTCAGCTAGAGATACTTTCACAATGTTTATTTCTGTCATTATAAGAATGGGCAGTAAGTATTTTAATTTTGAAATTTGTAATAGATATAATTGTAATATTTGTACAATATATACTTGTAAAGAATTCCTTGTATTTAGGCTAGCGGCGCACAGGAATATTTGTCACCAGCATGCCGTGCAAAAGTAATTGCGGACGACATATTTCCCGAAAATGCCTCTCCGTTGCCAATAATTGAAATTGCTGGTGGTATGTCCAACATATTGCTAAATCACTCAAAGTTTCCTCCTGAGGCAACTTCAGACGATTTTGCAATAAGTTAGGCATACCAACAGAGATTTCAATTATTGGCAATGGAGAGGCATTTTCTGGCGACTTGTCGCCCGCAGATGCGCATAAAAAATCAAGGGCAACAAATCTTCCCGTGTTCCACTGCCCTAAAGGTTGAATGACAGCTAGAATCTTAGCTTACAACACCTCATTTTTTGTAACATTTATAAAAGCTGAAACTTCTCATTCTCCATTCTTCTTTGTGTGCAAATAATGGCTTGTTATCATTCCTAGCAGCTGGTCAACTCCAGAATGTAACCTTTACAAGCTCTGTTTTGCAATATAATAATATATCTATACCTCCATATAAAAAAACTTTTTTATTTCAAATCTATTACTTATAGTTTCATTTTAATAAGGGTTAATACGCTAAAGCCTGTGTTATCCATACTAAGATAGGAGACAATAGTATAATCTCAGCAAGGTTATTGACTGTTTACCAAGTGATGATCTCACACTAAAGGTTTAGCATTAACTGACATTTGTACCAGGAGGTGCAGTCTGATGAACACTGATAACAACTATAAATCAAGCAATAGGATTGTTGTTTCTGCCAAAAGCATAAGGTCTCCACAATGTCCACCCACCACATTCCCAAAGACAGATTTTTTTTAAATGAAAGCAAAAGAGTAATTAAATTATGATATGCATACATATTGATTTTCCTGTAAACAAACATTGCCCTATTAATAATATTGTTATCAAGCATCATTTTTACTAGTCAGGCCAGTGATATAACAGACAAGTGGTGACTATACCACCAAAAGAGCTCTGCACCTAATTTTTCCAGTGGCAGTGTTGTCAGAAACTCTTACCGGGACTTTCACTAATTGCTAACCTGTGTGTCACAGAATATTATTGCATATTTTCCTCTTCACTTATTGCTAACCTGTGTGTCAAAGAATATTCTTGCATATGTTCCTCTTTTATTTAAAATCCTGAACAATTTTAGCACCAACATGAATGCTACATGTTAGCCATCATCAATCTTCTGGGAGTAAAAAATCTACTCCAGGGCACACACTGATCAGTCTAACAGGAACTAGAACTAGGGCAAATGAAATACAATCTTCATTAGTTAATAAATTATGTGTTTACGTATCAGTTACTATACAGACGCTTCCATCTTTGGATCAGTAAAGTTCAAATGGAACTCTTCCAACTACTGCTGAACAACTCCCAACACTGATCAATAGTTGAAGCCTGTGGTTGGATCTGCCTACGTTAAACCATGTTGGACACCAATGAGGGCTGTGATACTATGATGTATATTGACTGGTAGCTCTAAAAGTGTTGCACTTCATCCTGAATAATCCTTCAGTTTGCCACAATATCTAACAATATAACAATATCTAACCCCCAGTACCATATATAAAAAAATTATCCCATGCACTTTTACCATAAAACATATTATGAATATGAAAATTCTGTTTAATATAAAGGATCAGTATACTCTCTAAGCTGTTTTAACCGGGTACCATGCTTAGCATATTTGTTTAGCCGCCCAACACACCTCAAAGTCTGCCCAATTCTTGCCCGCTGAAATAGAAAACTTTTAGAAGACAACGTGCTTCTACAGATAACGTGTGTGCCGTATGTACAGGTGTGCAGAGCCCTACTATTGTCTATGAAAAGCATTCTATTCAAGCAGATGAGACTGTGATAGTCTTTGAAAGGGATCGTTCATTTTGTATGGTGTTTGTAGCCAATCATTTTGTATTCCCATAAAGCATTCACTTACACATTGAACTAATAAGACAAATATACTTTTTTGTTGCAGCATTTTTTACCTTGTAGTTGTCAAAACCAGCAAGTTGATCTGGCGTTATATAGTGGTGGCTAAACATGATGGTTCTGTTATTCTGCTTTTCATTCAGTGTTCGATCTCCCTTCCCTCCAGGTAGGAGACACAGGCACTGTAGCTAGGCAGCAATTCTGCAAGAACAGATATAATGTGCATGTGTGTCTATGTGCATGTGTTTTACACTCTCTCCTAAGCTATCTTATCTATTAAGGAAACAGCTCTTGTAATCGCTCCCTACTCAGGTATCACCATGCGTTTCCTTGCAGAATACAAAACAGAGTAAAAACCAAAGCTAGAAAACTGTTCTCTGTTCAGTCTTACAAATTACAGTCCATTTTTTGCCAAGGGCAAAAAGTATAAAAGAGACAGGAGAAATGATCATGTAAAGAAACAACATACAAAATCACACATAGTAAAGGAACTTGCTTCTTGAAATAAATACAACAGGGCAAAAAAATAAGTGAACTTACTTGACTGAACAAAGTTGGGAAGTGTTTTAGGGATAAAATAAAAGTTGCATGTACAGGCAAAAACTACAATAGCAGTCATAAAGTCATACAATTAGGGGCCGATTCACTAAATTTGAGTGAAGGGTTCGAATTAAAAAAACTTCGAATTTCGAAGTTTTTTTGGGCTACTTCGACCATCGAATGGGCTACTTCGACCTTCGACTACGAAAATCGAACGATTCGAACTAAAAATCGTTCGACTATTCGACCATTCGATAGTCGAAGTACTGTCTCTTTAAGAAAAACTTCGACACCCTACTTCGGCAGCTAAAAGCTACCGAAGTCAATGTTAGCCTATGGGGAAGGTCCCCATAGGCTTGCCTGGGATTTTTTGATCAAAGGATTTTCCTTTGATCGTTGGATTAAAATCCTTCGAATCGTTCGATTCGAAGGATTTAATTGTTCAATCGAATGAAAAATCCTTCGATCGATCGATCGCAGGATTTGCGCTAAATCGTTCGACTTCGATATTCGAAGTCGAACGATTTTAGTTCCTAGTCGAATATCGAGGGTTAATTAACCCTCGATATTCGACCCATAGTGAATCGCCCCCCAAGCTTTTCAACAAAGATATACAGAGAAATAAATTTTTGCTTATGAACTATTTAACAACAACTGGGCAAATTTTCTCCCTGTCAGTAACCCACAGCAAACAATCAGATATTGTTCAGGTAGATCAAAAAAAAAACAAAAATGTAGTTAGATGTCATGGGTTACTGCCAGGTGCAATAAGCCTAATACATTTGTAATGTTAATACAGGTATGGGACCTGTTATCCAGAATGATGGGGACCTGGGGGTTTCTGGATAATGGATCTTTCTAAAATTTGGATCTTCATACTTTGGGGTAAATTTATCAAAGAGTGAAGTTCCGCCACTAGAGTGAAATTCCGCAGCTCTCAATTCATTTCTATGGGATTTTGAAAGGCGTATTTATCAATGGGTGAAAGTGAAAGTTCACCCTTTGATAAATACGCCTATAAAAATCCCATAGAAATGAATGGAGAGTGTCTGAATTTCACTCTAGTGGAGGAACTTCACTATTAACTTCACTCTTTGATAAATATACCCCAATTAAGTCTACTAGAAAAACATGTAAATATTAAATAAACCCAATAGGCTGGTTCTGCTTCCAATAAGGATTAATAATATCTTACATCGGATCAATGACAATGTACTGTTTTATTATTTCAGAGAAAAAGGAATTCATTTTTAAAAATTTGGATTATTTGGATAAAATGGAGTCTATGGGAGACGGGAATTCCGTAATTTGGAGCTTTCTGGATAACGGATTTCCTCATAACGGAATGCAATGAAATATTTAACTCTTTGCTTACCAAGCAAATAGCTGGCAGGCACAGACCAACTGCCAGGAATGTAATAGCTATATTCGTTGGCATGATCTGCTAGTGCAGAGTGTCAGGTTGCCTCACAACCTTCAACAAGCCAATGGTACTCTTGTGTTGGTACTGTGACACAATCCTTATGTGACTGAGTCCTAAGCAGCAGAAAAATCACTAACACATCATTACTGTTTGGGTATTCAGGTGCTGTTCTCAGCGCCACCCCCACACTCCCTGCTGTGCACAAGGATTCCTTCTGCATAGACACACACATTGACATGCATACAAATTTAAATTTTATTTTGCACACATCCCTGCTTTTGCACACTTACGTTTATTTATTACCATTTTGTATCTAGCTTTTGCCATAAAAACTTTTTATTTGCAGTGTGACTTAAGGCAGTTTGACCACTAATTATATAGCCTAGTCAGTTATCTTTTATTTTATTAATTGAGTTTTTATCATTTTTTTTGTAATGTTTTTGTATTTTTAGTCCTGCATTGTTATTCATATGCACTATTTTAAATTTGGAGCTTCTATGTGGCAAATTCCTCAATAATTCTATCCATACTTGGTATCAAACTGTTTAGAATACCCCTGGTGATCATATTTATAATATATTCCAAATGAAACTCAGCACCCAGACATACACACACGTACACAACCCCTCCATACACTCACATCAACTATATATAAACCAATATCTATACTAATGGTAGTATCACCCTTGGATATTATGTCTGTCCAAGAAATCATCCAAGCCCCTCTTAAAAGCAAACAGAATAAGCCATCACAACATGACTCGGCAGTGAATTCCACAACCTCACTGTCCTCACTGTGAAGAACCACCTACGTTGCTTCAAATGAAAGTTCTTTTCTTCTAGTCTGAAGGGGTGGCCTCTGGTATGGCGAGCCTCTTTATTGGAAAAAATGTCCCCCTGCTATTTGTCTATAATGTCCTCTAATGTACTTGTAAAGTTTCATTTTTTATTATTTGTGGTTTTTGGGTTATTTAGCTTTTTATTCAGCAGCTCTCCAGTTTGCAATTTCAACAATCAGGCTGCTAGGGAAATTTGAACTTATTTGAAAAAGAGACTAGAATATACCCAAGCAGAGCATATAGAAAATCCAATCACTCAGGAAGAAGTTAAGTTGGCGATCAAACAATTGAAAGTATCATGTTCATGAGTAGGGATATTTAAAGGAGAACTCAAGGTATTATAACTGGACAAGATGGTGCTTCTGTTTACTAAAACTGCACCGTCCTGGGTATTTCAGTAGATGCTCATCCTCATCATCATCATCTTTGGCTTCCTCCTTCTTCTCTTCGATCAAAGCAGGCGCATGCACAGTAGATTGAAAGTCAAACTTAGACATGAAAAGCCGGCTTTACCATGTTACTATGCATGTGCCTGCCCTAGCTCGGAGAAAAGAAGACAAGAGCAGATTGTGGTGAAAAAACTTCTACAGATATATTCCACACAGGGGCAGTGTATCGAGTAGTTGATTATGATAACTGGGGGTGTCAGTACTCTTGGGGAATTTAACCCTGGCCTGAATGATATTCAAGAGGTGTAGTTTTCTGCTGGGCCACTTGAGGCATTTAAAGGTCTTTGCTCCCAACTGTCCATATAGACACCTGCTACTATAGACACCTTGCTACTTTTGCAGATGTCTATAATGTGATCTTGATGGGCCTATTTAATTCAGTCCTTTCCTGGCTCCCCCCCCCCTTTCCTGTTTTTGTCTGGTACTTGCACCCAATTCCTTATGCCTGTGTTTCTACGACTTCTACATAAAGACTCCTGATTCCTGGATATTCTACATAACTGAACTCTGCCTGTTTCTGACCATTGCCAGCCTCTGACCTTTGGCCTATTCCCAACTATGATGGAACTCTGCCTGCCTCAGACCTCTGGCTTGCCTAAGGACTATCTACAGTTTGCCTTCTGCGTTAACCACTGGTTGCTTTTGTTCTTGCCACTTTGTTTCACCATGCTTTTGGTATTTTTATTACTCTACTTTTTCTTTTATAAAATCACTTTATATGGCTTCTGCAATTAATCTGTCTTGCAACATAATCTGGGTTACTCAGCAAAAAAGATCCCTCCTCTTACTAACAGGAAACAACCCGACAGGTATAATTACTTGGGGTGCCAATATTTTGGCATCCCTAGGTTTGCCATCTTTTTGGAAAAAAAATACCGGCCTTCCTGTATATTTTGATTCCCTATTAATAACATTGCAGCCAAGCATCATTTTTACCGGTCAGGCTGGTAAAATACTGGCCAGGTGGCAACCCTAGGAACAACCAGTGATTATATCTTCAGTTCTCCTTTAAATTTGAGAAAAATTGTATAATCCTAAGCAACATAGTACACTCTCTTGAAAACCATTGCCCAGCACCCTCTGGTGGCAGGTCCTGTATAGAACAGCCTAATTATAAACCAGTGACAGACCTCACTTATTATTTATGGACTGTGTGCAATCAGATGAGCATTGTTTTATTGTTATCTTGTATCTTTTTGGCCAAAGGGCAAATGATCTTAAAACGTAAAGATACAAATGACTATTTTTATAACAATCAGTACTCCTATTGCACGCCAATATAAAGTTGCTTCACAAGTTGAAACAAGAGCTAACATAGCTATGAAACATGCAATAAAAAATAATAAAAAGACCGCATTTAAAGCACAAGTTATTCTTCCTGGGCTAATAACTCACATTAGCTCACATAACCCCATATGTAATAAAAGACACTAAAATTGCCCAGGGTCATTAACTAATAGCAACTAATAAAATGTTAGCTTTTAAACAGGTTTCCAGTATAAACTTCCTGCTGATTGGTTGCTATGGGTTACAGCTCCTGGGCAAATTAGTGTCTTTTATTACATATCCCCATTGCCTTAAATAAAACACATTACTTGATGTGATCCTGCTTAATTTAATGAAAAGGCCTTCCTTATCATTTTCCTGCAATTAAGCCAGATCATCACAAATGATGTGAACTGCCTTCCCACCGGCTAGAATGAAAATTGCCGGCGAGATGAAATTCCGAGCGATTCGTTTTCTTAAGTCGCCTGAAGTTGCCTCACAAAGAAACTTCGGGGCAACTTTGGAAAACTAAGCGCTCTGAGTAATCTCCCCAAATCTGACTGTGTGTCTCTGCCCTTAAACTGGTGTGTTTGCTTCAGAAACAGTACATAGTTTAATATATAAACAAGCTGCTGTGTAGCTATGGGGACAGTCATTCAAGCACAGGATACACAGTAGATAGATAAGTTCTAAAGAATTCCACTGTATATTACAGAGATTATGTTATCTGCTGTGTATCCTGCACCATTTCTCCTTTTTCAGCTTTGAATGGCTGGCCCCATGGCTACACAGCAGCTTGTTTATATAAACTATTGTAGTCTTACTGAAGCAAACACACTAGTTTTACCAGTGTGGCACAATACTTACATTATATTTTCATTACTTTTGTTTTTTGGTGTTACTGTTCCTTAAGGTGATCCAAGGCTTAGACAAGGTCAAGGGAAAAGCATTTTTAGATTTGTTACTGCTGTAGCTCAGATTTACCACAGGTGACTAACAGTGGCATATCTAGACTGCACAGGGCCCCCTTGCAAACCAATCTTTGGAGGGGCCCAGTGCAACTGCTACCTGCATGCACTTCTGGCACCTTCCCTCACGCGTCACTGGCTCTGGAGATTTTTTTTTTAAAGCTATAGAAGAAGCAGAGCCCACAGTCCAGTCCAGGGTCTGCTTTTTCTATAGTTCTAGCGAGGGCCAGCCAAGCTAACAGGGTGCCCTAGTCAACCCGGCAGGCAAGCCCACTACCCCCTGTCCGTGCATGTGCAGTAGCGGAGGGGAGGGTGAGTGAAGGCGAGGAAGGGAGTAAAGGAGAGGGGAGGAGGGAGAGCAGAGCTAGAGAGAGCAGCGAACAAAGACTAGGGGTAGGCAAAAAATACTTATTAGGTACCTGCCAACCGATCCCTTATCGTTGCGGTGTAGGCAAGTGCCTCTTCTGCCTAAACCTAGTTCCGGCCCTGTCTTTGTGTGCCAGAACACATTTTAAAGGCAGTGACAGACTGAGCACTTTGTGGTCTATGGGAAATCACCTCTACAGTGAGCAACAAAACACCTGAATAGAGTACCGTAACTAGAGGGGGACGGGCCCTGGTGCTGCGGGACCTCGCAGCCGGGACCCCGCTCCCCTCTGTACTGCCCACACGCCAGGCAGGCAGGCGGCTGCCGGGGGGCCCTGAAGGGGTGCGAACCCTGGACCGCTCGCACCCCCTTCTCCCCTGGTAGTTCCGCCACTGCCTGATTTGAATATACAGTCTGATCGCCAAATGTAAAATGCTTAACATGGAGTAATCCACATAATCAAGCAAAATTGGGGAACAATTTTGTTTTGTCTATGATTACAGAGGACTGCCCCACATAAAGTGACTTACATATAGCATTTCCAATACCAAGGGACACAAATGTATTTTTGGGTCTTTGTTGCCTGCACAAGAGGTTATTTCCCTCAGATGACAAACAGGATGACCATCTAGTCACTGCTGGCCCCACTCAACATCAATAATTTTAAAAGGGTAAAAAAAACATAGAAAGGACAATATTTTTCCCCAGAAAAGGTGGCAACTCTACTAAAAGTGTTAATTCCCCAAACATGAGCGACTAATTTATGTGCCTAGGGTTGCCACCTGGTCGGTATTTTACCGGCCTGCCCGGTAAAAATGTTGCTTGATGCCAATGGGAAAACCATAAAAATTATAGGAAGGCCGGTATTTTTTCAGAAAAGGTGGCAACCCTATATCATACCCTATCATTGCCCTAATAAGTGAGACCTTTCAAATTGGTGACTAGACTCTCAGTCTCACCCCCACTATTATCTTCACAGCCAATGGATGTGGGGCACGTGAGATTTGGCGCCAAAATGTCTAATGCGCTACCGACGCCAGGGTTGCCAGGTTACTTATTTTAAGGCCCAGGCGGGTTTTGAAAGTACAAACTAGCCAAGGTTCGGATTTGGGCTGCTTTTTGGGTCTTTGGCTGGTTTGTACATTGAAAACCAGCCAAAGTTTTTTCTTGTCCCAATGTGCCAAGCCTACATCTCCCAATGCATGTTGGGTTTTTGTATAGCATTTTTGCCGACTGTCAAGTTTAATGTAAGACTACAATATATACATGCAATGGGTCTGACTTGTGTAGAAGTTCGGAGTTACCAAATGTTGGGCTCTCCCCTCACTCTTAAGCATTGTAGCATTTTCCAGTGACTTTATCCTCAATTTCAGACAATTTTGGGGCAAACATGTGCTGGCCACCAAAATGTCTAGATATTGTACTTGTATTAAAACTTTATGGGGTCCCTATACCTCCTGCCCCCCCCCCCTCTGTAGTTAAGCCCCTGGTAACAGCCAAATCTGTCCCATTTTGCTTCATAGAAACATTTGCGAAAGTGAAAAATTAAAAAAAAAGCATATTTTCACATATATTCATCTTTTTTTCAGTGCACATATTTTTTGGCTACTTTTGAAATGCCTCTTGCGTAGTTTTGGGGCTGGTTTTGTATCTGACTTGGCTTGTTTTGAAAATTAGACCTGGCGACCCTGACCTGCGCGCTGCCTGTAACGCTGCCGAGTATTACTACGCTAAAACACCAGAGCGAACGGGAAGTCTGCGCATGCGCCTTTCAAACACAAAGCCCGTAGCATTAGAACTTTCGCGGGAAATCGTTGTCCAATAGAAAGAGAGAAAAGTATCAAGACGACTTCAGGCTGGCCCGGGAGCTGAATAAAGTGAAAGTACCCTCAGTGCAGCTAATGGGAGTTGAACAGCGAACTCCTGGGGGCAGAGAGCGGTTTCACTGATGAAAGATGCCCCAGGGGAAGGTAAACGCTGTTCCTATTTCCGTATTCGTGTTAGTGTCAGAGTGCTGTGCTTCTCGCCGGCTTTGCAGCGTAATGAATCTGCCCTCGTTTTCTTTGGTGAATGAGGGCCCTGTAGTAAATGCACTGACAACAACAGCTCGCTGTGTATCTAACCCTATAGTTCTACTCCCCAGTGAATCAGTAGAAGCAGCGATATAGCCGGCATCTCTGTACACTGGCTTTTCACTGGAGTATATAGCTGAGGTTATTGCAGTAAAACAATGACCAAGTCTAAGTAAGTTTTCAATGGGCTTTTATTATTACTGGTTTTTGTTTATAGTTCTTATAATACACAAAAGCCATGAATATCCTGTAAATTATATCCTTATAAACGGTGAGTTCTGATGTCATCAGTTATAAACGGTGAGTTGTGATGTAATTTCTATCACATGACTCACTGAAATTTGTGTATTATAATAAATAATGTACCCCCAGTTGCAAAATATGAGGATATTAGAAGTTACCTCGGAGTTCCATGACCTGTATAAAAACACTCGGCCTCGTGTTTTTATATGGTCATGAAACTCCTCAGTAACTTATAATAATCATATAATAATATCCTTATATTTTACAAGAGGGGGTACTTTATTCACTATATATTTGCCGCCTCCTGTTTCTTTTCAGCTTTCAACGGGGTCGCCGACGATGACCCCCATCTAAAAAACAAATGCTCTGTAAAGCTACAAATGTATTGTTATTACTACTTTTAATTCCACCTCTTTCTAATCAGGCCCTCTCCTAATCATATTCCCGTCTCTTATTCAAATAGGTGCATTGTTGCTAGGGTAATATGGACCCTAGCAACCTGATTGCTGAAATTGCAAACTGAAGAGCTGCTGAATAATCATAAAAAAAATAAAAACTAATTGCAAATTATCTCAGGATATCATTCTCTACATCATACTAAGAGATAACCAGGTCTGGACTGGGATTCACAATAGGCCCTGGCATTCCAAGTACACAGAGGCCCAAGCAGCCCCCACCAGCCCAATAAATAGTGACTGTCTATGGCAATTTCCAGCAGCCCCTCTGGTATTTGCCAGAGTTCACAGATTGCCAGTTGGCACCTGGAGATAACATACAGGCAGGCTAATGAGCTGACCTATTGTGTATGAATGTCATAGGGGCTGCAGTTATGTAATAACAGGGGCAAAAAAGAATTCAATTTCCTGGACGCCTGCTTACAAGCAAACATCATCTTTGTTGCTAGGGGTTACTGCACCTGACCAAACTGTGTGCCCTTTGTTAGAACGTAAACTCCACTAGGGCAGAGTGCAACATATGTTGGTGATACATAAAAGATGATAATACTAGGGTGAACATTATAGGGACATAACTGCTATTCAGTTAGTCTGCCTAGCAGTTCTAGTGGCTTAGGCTAGTGGCGCATGCGTCGCTGTGCATGTAACTAATAATGAGCGGGTCAGACATTTTTCATCTTATCCTATCCGAATCCTAAACCACTACCCAACCCAGCCCGAAGTCCTCTTCTAATTTATTACCGACCCAGCTGTATTCAGATGACTCATGGGCATGAACAGCCACCATAGGGAATGTGTGCATTGTGGTATACATGCCTTTAGTTTGTCATGATATTAAGTTATGACGGCTGGTGTTTATTTTATCCCAGTGTTCATCAAAGCATTCATAGTGGGTTTTGGAGAGGCAGTGATACATGTCAAGCAGTATAGAGGACACCTGGTTCCCTTGATTAATCCTTAACCATAATTAATCATTGGAAAGTTATAATTAGTCCCAGTGCAATGAGAAGGAAGTCTGGTCCCTAATTTATGTATTCAAATCTGTGTATAGTCCATGAAACCAACTTTTCAGATGTTAATTTTACCCTTGCACTATTTTGGATTCGGTCGACCCCCAAATCCTTGCGAAAGATTAGGCTGAATACCGAACCAAATCCTAATTTGCATATGCAAATTAGGGATTGGAAGGGTAAACATTTTTGCTTCCTTGTTGTGTGACACAAAGTCACATGATTTCCTTTCCCACCCCTATTTTGCATATGCAAATTCAGATTCGTTTCGGCCTGACAGAATGATTCAGCTGAATCCGAATCCTGCTGAAAAAGGCCGAATCCCGAACCGAATCCTGGATTCAGCGCATCCTTAGTTAACTTACAAATATACATGACATATAGTGAGGGTACATATTGCATTGTAACTAAACATCATTATTTCCTTAGGAGAAAGTGGTGTTTATATAAAAACCCATAGCAAGTGCTTTTAACCTCAGTAAGCAAGCCAGCCCAGCTATACAGTTCACTGTGAGCCCAGGCTTGGCAGAGGGAATCAGACTTGGTACTAATATTATAGGCTTAATATGAATGCTTCATCTGAGTACTCTATATTAATGCCTGCAGGGACAGAGTCTGCAGCTTATATTGGCCAATGTATGGCAACCTTTACTTTCTGGTAAGTTGGTTGTAGGAAGAGGTAAGAATGCATAGCTACATGTATTTTGGTGCATGTACGAACAGCTTAAATACATCTCTAAAATACCCCAATAGTGATAATTCAGCCGAATGTGTACTGCATTTATTTCTGTTAATACAATGTTTATTTTATTGATATATTTATTGTTCTCTTAGAGGAAGAGATCTGGAGATCGAGTACAAGCTTTGTTTCCAGATGAGGTGTGTTCTGAGGGGAAAAAGCCACCTATAGAACTGTCACTACAGCCATTTTCCCTCAATAAAGCATGGAAGAGATGCGGTGATGGATTTTACAGCAGTCAAGCAGAAAAGGTAAAAACTATATTTGATACGTTTGACCTTCAGGGGATCCTGCACTGGTAAAACTGATCTGTTTGCTTCAGAAACAATACTTTAGTTTATATCAAGCTGCTGTGTAGCAATGGCGGAGATTGAAAAAAGGCACAGGCACAATTTAAACAGTGGATAACAGATGCTTGTCTGCTGTGTAACCTGAGCCTTTTCTCATTTGAATGGCTGCCCTCATTGGTACACAACAGCTTATTTATAATAACTATAGTAGTGTTTCTAAAGCCAACACATCAGTTTTACAAGTGCAGGGCAACACTGCATTATATACTTATTACTTTAGAATGCTTTCATTGTTTTATGTTACTGTTCCTTTAAGTATTTCCACATCCACTATAAAACCAGTGGTTTGTTGACACCCCTTCTAATAATTGGAATTGGCTATTTAAACTATAACCATCAGGGCCAACACAGATAACACTTCATTATGCAATAACATTATTGCCACAATGTAGGAAGCACAGAACTGTCAAAAGTTTGGGGCATGCCCTTTGATGTTTGAGCAGTTTAAAACCCTTTGCACAGTAAAGTCCATTCAAAATAGATTTGCTGAGATGGCAGTGGGAAAAACTTGATGGCCTGCACAAAACCCCAACCCCAATCCAACTGAACACCTGTGGGATGAACTGGAATTTGTGAACCAGACCAGATCACCAACATGAGTGCCCAACTTTACTATTTCTCTTGTGGCTTATTGAAAGCAAATCCCACCAACATTGTTCTAAATCCAGTAGAAAGTTTTCTCAGAGGAGCAGAGGGTAAAATCTTCTCATTCTCTTGGTTTTGAAATTAGATGTTGCACAGGCATATGTCCACATACCTTTGGCTATATGGGGCAAATGTCTCAATATTAATTGTGGAAAAAAAAAGGTGCATGTGTTTTTTTCTTGAAAATTGATAAATCGGCCTTTGTGTTCAGCACAAAATATCTGAGGTCATGTCATTACTTAGAAGTAACATAACTTCTAAAAGGACTTTAGTGAGATGGTTACCCGATTACATGTGCCTTGTCTGTTCCAACAAATCAAGTCCGTGCCCCACGGAGGGGCATTTTACAAGGAACAAAAAAAATGTAGAAGTGTAGAAGGTGTGTATGAATCCAGACAATGCTGTACAACATCTAGAATTATTTTGTGTCTCTCTAGGGCTCATCTAGCTTTTAATCAACTGACTAAGGAAGAGTGTTAAGGGCAGAGACACGTGCTGCGATTCGTCAAGATTAGTCGCCCGGCGACAAATCTCCTCTTCTTTGGGGCGACTAATCTCCCCTAACTGCCCCCCTGCAGGTCTGGACTGAGAATTATAATAGGCCCTGGCATTTCAGGTACACAGAGGCCCAAACAGCCCCTACCAGCCCACTAAATACTGACTTTCTATAGCACCTTATAGCAGCCCCTCTGGCCTGCTCCACTGCCTTCCCAAAGTTTTCCGAAGTTGCCTTACGAGGAAACTTCGGGTGTAAATCAGAGTGCCATCCTGCCGACAATTTACATTCTAGCCCAGGGGTGTCCAAACTTTTTGCAACGAGGGACAGATTTGGTGAGGTGAAAATGTGTGGAGGCTGACCATTTAGCCTGACATTCTTTGTACCATTAACACCATTCAACTAATTTAAACAAGGAATCACATAGCCGTAGCAGTAATATTAAGGCACATTAGTGAAATGATCTGCCACTTGGTCTATACTGCTGCCTGTGTGCTGAAGGTGTTAGTAATAGATACGTACTGGCACGGAGTGATGCGCCGCTCTCGCATACGTCTTTAGGGCTGAAGGTGCAATCGAGCATACAGGCAGCAACACCTTCAGCACACATGCAGCAGTATAGATTAAGTGGCAGATCATTTCACTAATGTACCCAAATATTACTGCTACGGCTAGTCGATTCCTGATTGCATTGTGCTGGGGGGGGGGCACATTATTATTAATTTCATGATGGAGGCTGAGGGCTAGTGTAGATTTGATAAAGGGCTGCAATTGGCCCTCGGGCCGCACTTTGGACATGCCTGTTCTAGCCGAAGGGAAGGCAGGGGAGGCAGTTCAGGGAGATTAGTCACCCCGAAGAAGAGGAGATTTGTCGCCGGGCAACTAATCTCCCCGAATCGAGTGTGCCTCTGCCCTTAATTTAAGGAAATGGCCAGCACAGATTGTAGTGATACAATTACTGGCTGACTGTAATACTGTTCAGTGGTCAGTAGATGCCACTATCCTCAAGCTGTAGACTGACTACTTGGCATTAAATGTTTTAAAATGCTTAGCATAGAATAACATTTCAGCTTGCAATAGAATCTACTAAATATTGAATAGCAGTAATTAATTGTGCTTTAAGCAGAAACATGATGTACAATTTGTGAGCAATTGATTATTTTTTTCACCCTTTAGTTACATATTGTCTACATGTTTATGCTGCTACATTGTCTACCCTTTCAGAATGTTTTCTTAAGCCCTAGTCACATAGAGAGTTGGCTCTGCTGCTCTCCACCTGTATTTTTTAGGTGGATGGAGAGACGCAAATCCACTCTCTTCTAAAGCTTTGTATAGCTGCACTGACAGACACATCTTTAGTCTGGGTGCAGGTATGTGGATTGGAGATCATCTTGAAAAAAAACAAAAGCAGGCATTTTCATGCTTCATCTTTGTTCTGCTTTACTCCGTGTAGCTGCACTCAGACAGAAGCTGTGCCTGCCATTGCAGCTATACGTAGCTGTGGAAGAGAGCAGGGCCACTTCTTTTCGCCTGCCTACAAAACCCAGGCAGAGAACCAACACTCTGTGTGACCAAGGCCTCACACTAACACTATTCCCAGTTCTGCAAGTCTATAGGCCAGGCACGGGGCAGATTTTTTTTCATTGCAGAAAGAGCATGTCATGTTCTCCAGCATTAGCTAGAGCTGAACGCTCAATTAAAAACCATGAAGTTTAACTGTTAAATGTGGATATGCTCTGTGGGAGCTGTTTGCTTATATATTGGGAGCCACCCATTGGAGAAGTGCTCTCTGAGTTGAGGTACTTATTGCAAGGCAAAAACATACCCTTAATATATTAACAATTTGTGTGTGTGTGGGGGGCTCTTTTAATCTAGTCATTTTAGCAAGGTCTGCCAACACTGCTGCACTAATAATTGTCAGTGGCCCTTTAAAGGAGAATGAAAAGTTAAAACTAAGTAAGCCTTAAATGGACTACCTAAATATATCAGTACATCCTCAAAGTAATGCTGCTCTGAGTTTTCTGTCTAAAGAAACACTGCATTTCTTTCCTTCTATTGTGTACACATGGGCTTCTGTATTAGACTTCCTGCCTTCAGCTTAAACCTCCTTGCCCTGGGTGTGAGCATGCTCGGTTTGCTCCTCATCCCCCTCCCCCCCTTCTCTGCTGTAATCTGAGTCCTGAGCTATTAGTGAGCAGGGAGAGACTCAGACAGGAAGTGATGTCACATCAAGCTAATACTGCAGCTGCTATCCTAAACAAACAGAGTTTCTAGAGCTGTGTATGGTAAAACATTCTACAGGATAAATATAGCATTCTAGCTTGCACTATTGCAGCTAATCTATTGGCAATAAAATACTTTCCTTCTCCTTTAATTAAAACAATTAAGTTTTGTATTTATATATTTAATTGTTAATGCTCGTCTCTCATGTGACTGATCCAGTGGTGATGAACTGTTTACAACTCTGTACTTGTGGTCTTTTGACTACCAGTTCTTGGCTTGTAGACAACTTTTGGTTGCATAAAATCAGGTGTATTGCAAAGCAGAGCCTCTTGTAGGTTGCCAGTCCTTATAAGGCTACCAAATAGCCAATCACAGCCCTTATTTTGCACCACCTAGGAAAATTTTTTCATGTTTGCATTGCTCCCAAATAGGGATGCACCGAATCCAGGATTCGGTTCGGGATTTGGCCAGGATTCGGCATTTTTCAGCAGGATTCGAATTCGGCTGAAATTAACACTGCAAATTAGGGGTGGGAGGGAAGTCGCGTGACTTTTTGTCACAAAACAAGGAAGTAAAAAAAATGTCCCCTTCCAAATTAGGGTTCGGTATTCGGACGACTCTTTCACAAAGGATTCGGAGGTTTGGCCAAATCCAAAATAGTTAATTCAGTGCATTCCTACTCCCAAACTATTTTTACATCTAAATATAGCTCATGGCTTATAAAGGTTTGGGACTTCCGCTCTAAGGGATCCAGCTCAGATTAAGTAACCATGATCTATTGAAAGTGTCATCTGTTGTGCTGTAAATGGCTTGTTCTATATTGTAAAGAAGCTCATCTGATTGATTGAATATTCTGATGCAACCAAGTTGACAGAAATAGGTGCTGGAAAGTCCTACTGAATGTGTGAACACTGTCTAAAACTATGAATGTTATCTCTCTCACTGTCATGTATTATTCCATTCTGTAGGCATCTTCTTCATCGGAGAGAAGGTCTCTGTTTGGCAAGCACAAAGCACACTCTCATGTATATGATGAAGGTAATTATTACTGTTCTGACCTATTGCTTGTATGAGTTATGTAAAACTGCCCAGAAAACGGCTTAAGGCCTTTTGCTGTAAATAGAATAAACAGCTGGGTTGACTCATTATTAATTGGGTCAGACATATCCTTCACTTGTCAAATGCAATATGTACTATAAATAGTGTTTTCTCTCTGCTGTCACCTTGTAAACATTGATCGTAGTAGTGATCTAATGTACTGCAGGAAATAAGCCAGATTGGGAATTGAATGATGGGTTGTTTGGAATTCAATTTAAGATCCCATTATAATTATTAGGATTGCTGAGCGGTTGATTCTGTATCTGATTTGACCACGTATATAGTGGGGCAAGGTGGGAAGATATAATTGCTTTTCACACAGCACTTTGTTATATTCTAGTAACCTATATCAAACCAAATGTCTGCTGCTTTTGGTAACTGGGTAAATGTTTTTATGTAAGACCACTGGATCATAGGCTTATGGTTGGGTGACTGAGGTATTCCTGGTCTTCCACTTAACACATAAGACAAAAGGCTGACTTGGAACAGCCATAACACTGTAATCATTGCATCTACACAAGCAACATTACTAAGGTCATTCAATATTTTACTTATGTTTTATAATCCTGTAGAACACTATATATTTCTTGTGAATGTTTTCTCCTCCTCCAGATCATAATGTTACAAACACAGCACCAATTATGTGGAGCTCCAGTGACAGTGAGTTATCAAACGATGGAAGTAAAGAGTTTAATTCCCAACCTGGCTTTGCTAGTCAATCCTTTCTTAAGGGAAAATACTGCCTGGACTTGTCTGCCTCTAAGGCGCATCCTGAAAGTAAGTGTTATGTAATACAGGGTAAGGATGATTATTTTAAAATGTTGGTTCTTGCCAATGAGAAAAAAATGTATCACTTGGTGGCATTCAGGCCTCTGGTGCTTGGAGAGTGGGTAAACTAAATGTAGTGTGTTTCTTTAGATGACGTCCCTGAGATCACTGGCTGGCAGTATGAGAGTGATTCTGAGGAGGTAAATCACAAATTTTCTGATGCAGCTGAAAGTGCTGTAGACATATCTGATTCTGAGTCCTCATCCAGCAAAGCTACTGACTCCCAGCTACTGAAAGAGGCGGAACCCTCTAAAGTATGTACATTTCTTGTATTTTTTAATTGTACAATCATGTCTTTGTATTTTTTTTGAATTTTGCATTTTATGGCTAGGTATATTTTTAGATCTCCAGCAGAGGGCAGCAATGTTACATAGAAAATGTATATTCCTGTTTTTTTTTTTTTTCTTTCTTTAACATTGCTCTGCAAATTTACTGTTACTGTTAAATGGCAGTAACTGTTTCTGCAGGGGAGAGACTTGTGCATTTTCTTGGACTGTAAAATCTTAGCTTTTAAAGGAGACCTAAATTCAAAGAATGATGTGACATCAACGTCCCTTACATTCATTTTATGAGATAAGGCATTGCTAAACAACTAATGCCAAACTTTTGTCACAGTAACCCTAGGGGTTCACTACACAGACAGGTATGCTGACTGTCTGAACTTCAAATAGACCTGTTTACTTTTAAAATAAAAATAGTACATTTAAAAGTACTCATTATTTTAATGTTACAATTACCCATGGCTTCTATTGTGTAAAGCAATACCCAATACAATATAGAATACTGTGTGCCATAAACAGTAAAATACTATACAGATTAATTATCCTTTTGATTTAGTGGAATTAGTGGAAGCTATTTAAGGGGCAATTGGGAATAGCAGAGGTAATTCAGCAGACCTTGGTGTGATCACACCATGCCCACAGAACAAATTATATGAAGAAAGCTGGCTCCTGAGGAGTTACAGTGAGAGCAGAGTAATCCTGGTGCCTACTGTATATTTTTATTTTCTATTACTATTTTTTCGTATTTCCTGTTTATGTAGCACTTACCAGAGATACATAATTCACATCAGTCCCTGTCCTAGTTAGAACTTGCAGTCAAAGGTCCCTATCCCATTCACACACACTATAGGCGTTTTTCAGGAGCCAATCAAGGTGTGTGTTTTCTCCTTGTGCTTACATGTTCTTTTCCCCATACTGCAAAAACATGCAGGCAGGTTATTTGACTCCTGATAATACTCACCCGAGCGTGTGTGTGAACATGATAGAGACTTAAAGGGATGGTTCACCTTTAAGTTTTAGGGTGTTATAGCATGGTCAATTCTAAGCAACTTTTCAATTGGCCTTAATTTTTCCTCTTATAGTTTTTATAAATGTATTTTCCTTCTTCTGATTCTTTCCAGCTTTCAAATGGGGGTCACTGACCCCATCTAAAAACAAATGTAATGTAGGCTACATGTATTGTTATTGCTGCTATTTAATTACTTTTCTATTCAGGCCTTTCCCATTTATATCCCAGTCCTCTTATTCAAATAAATGCATGGTTGCTAGGGTAATTTGGACCCTGACAACCAGATTGCTGAAATTGCAAACTGTAGAGCTGCTAAATTAATCAAAAGTCACAAATGATAAAAAATTAAAACCAATTGCAAATTGTCTCAGAATATCACACTCTACATCATATTAAGAGTTAATGTAAAGGTGAACAACCCCTTTAATTTATAAGCTCCTTTTGGGAAGGACTGGTGCAAATTATACCGCTGTAAATTACCTAAGGTATTCTGTAGTTTATATTATGCTAGGGAGAGTGGTGAGAAAAGCAGAGAAGCTGGCAGTTGTAATTCCAGTGATTTTTTCCCAATAATTTAGTAGTCCGTTCCATGTTTGCCAATGCCCTTGAATAAGATTCTGGGGCAAAAATCTTGTGATGTACATAGATAACCTTGTTGCAAAGCCTTGAATTCATGAACACAATTCTAAAACATGTAACCAAGATAAGAGACTTAGGAATTAATTTGAAGCAAGTTAACTATATTAGCGAAACATCTTTTTATAGAACAACGTCTGAATTTAGAGATTGCTGCTCTTAAAAATCTTTCAAATCATTTAAATTGCCTCTCTTTCATGTGACAAAGCACATAAAAATACCTTCCTTGCTCTATACATTGATAAAGTTGCATGCTGCAAACTGGTGTAATCATGTAAAAATGTGGATGTGCGTTTTTGTGGTACTGTTCAGTTATCATTTCAAATACAGCAGAATCTATTCTGGTTCTTGTATTTATAACAGTAACACCAAAAAATTAAAGTGTTTTAAAGTAATGAAAAGACAGGTATGGGAATCTGTTATCCGGAAACCCGTTATGCAGAAAGTGCCGAATTATGGACAGGATGTCTCCCATTAACTCTGTTTTATCCAGATGTTTTAAAATTATTTCCTTTATCTGTGTAAAAAGTGCACCTTGTACTTTATCCAAACTAAGACATTATTAATCATTATTGGAAGCAAAACAATCCTATTGGTTTATTTACTGTTTACATGATTTTCTAGGAGACTTAAGGTAAAAAGATCCATTATATGGAAAACCCCAGGTCCTGACTATTTTGGATAACCGGTCCCATGCCTGATGTGTTTGCTTCAGAAACACTACTGTAGTTCATATAAACAAGCTGCTGTGTAGCTGAAATTGAAAAAAAGGCTATTTGGCACAGGTTAACCCTTTAAGTGCCAGCAGAATTTCACATTTTGGTTACGCGAAATGCCAGCCGTTTTTGAAACATTTTGTGCTCTCTCACTTTAGGGGCATTTTCTGAGGGGAAACCTATAGTTTACCTAGGAAAACTATACATTGTTTTTTTCGGTAGAAACTGAGCTTTCTAAATCTGCCTGAGTTTTCATGTTTTTACACCTGTGCAAAAAAATTTATAGTGCTAAATACCAAAAAAAAATGAAAAATTACCATTTTTCATCGTATACCAATTTATACCAGAAAAATATTTCATTTTACGGATGAAAATCCAACTGATTTGGAAAGCCTTATGTCTCTCGAACGTGCCAATACCAGATATGTATAGTTTTAGGGAGATTTAGGATTTCTGTACAGCAAAAACTCCCGGCAGTATATTACCAAATTTTGAAAGCACTAAGGCAGAAAACGGCATGCTTTAGATTCCAAGGCAAAAAATCCTGAAACCGTAGGTTTACCCCAGAAAACCATACATTTTTGAAAAGTACACATTCTGCCGATTACAAAATGGGTAACTATGTCTCTCTACTCCCAACTACCAAACATAAAAGCTTGTCTGAACATAGCGGTTTTTCAACAAAAAATTCAAAATTCTGAAAAATCATTTCAAAGGTTTTATTTTGCTGCTCCGCATATCCCAAACTATATTAGGTACCAAGAAAAAGCACCTGAACTATGATTGCCAGGGGTCCACTGAACAATTTGATACCCATTATGCATAGGTTTACCAAAGTATCTGGCATTTAGAGACACCAATATATAGTTAGCACATCCAAATTGTTCAGGACTTTACTTCAGCTACTGAGAAATCAACACATTGACTGCATTTTTTGTGGGGTAAAAACCCAGAAATATATGTTTACCCCCCAAACCCATATATTTTTGGAAAGTACACATTCTACTGAATCTAAAATGGGTACCCATGCCTTTCTGCTCCAAACTACTGAGTCGCAAGGCTTTCCCAAAATTGTCGGTTTTGGTGAAATATCTGAAAATTTCCTCAAACCTTCAACTTCCCAGCACCATATCACCCATGTATCATTACGTACTAAGAAAAAGCACCCTAAATATGATTGCCAGGGTTCCTCTGAACATTTTGGTGGTCATTGTTCATAGGTTTACCAAAGTATCTGGCATTTAGAGGCCCCAAAATGAAGTTAGCGCATACAAACAGTCCCATGGGTAACTTCAGCTAATGAAAGATCAACACATTGACTGCATTTTTGTGGGGTAAAAACTCAGAAATATATGTTTACCCCCAAAACCCATATATTTTTGGAAAGTACACATTCTACCGAATCTAAAATGGGTACCCATGCCTTTCTGCTCCAAACTACTGAGTCGCAAGGCTTTCCCACAATTGTCGGTTTTGGTGAAATATCTGAAAATTGCCTCAAAGCTTCAACTTCTCAGCACCATATCACCCATGTATCGTTATGCACCAAGAAAAACCACCCTAAATATGATTGCCAGGGTTCCTCCGAACAGTTTGGTGGCCATTGTTCATAGGTTTACCAAAGTATCTGGCATTTAGAGGCCCCAAAATGAAGTTAGCGCATACAAACAGTCCCGTGGGTAACTTCAGCTAATGAAAAATCAACACATTGACTGCATTTTTGTGGGGTAAAAACACAGAAATATATGTTTACCCCCCAAACCCATACATTTTTGGAAAGTACACATTCTACCGAATCTAAAATGGGTACCCATGCCTTATTGCTCCAAACTACTGAGTCGCAAGGCTTTCCCAAAGTTGTCGGTTTTGGTGAAATATCTGAAAATTGCCTCAAAGCTTCAACTTCCCAGCAACATATCACCCATGTGTCATTACGTACTAAGAAAAATCACCCTAAATATGATTGCCAGGGTTCCTCCGAACAGTTTGGTGGCCATTGTTCATAGGTTTACCAAAGTATCTGGCATTTAGAGGCCCCAAAATGAAGTTAGCGCATACAAACAGTCCCGTGGGTAACTTCAGCTAATGAAAAATCAACACATTGACTGCATTTTTGTGGGGTAAAAACACAGAAATATATGTTTACCCCCCAAACCCATACATTTTTGGAAAGTACACATTCTACCGAATCTAAAATGGGTACCCATGCCTTATTGCTCCAAACTACTGAGTCGCAAGGCTTTCCCAAAGTTGTCGGTTTTGGTGAAATATCTGAAAATTGCCTCAAAGCTTCAACTTTCCAGCATCGTATTGTCCATGTATCATTACCAGCATAAAGCATCCTAAATATAAACATATGGGTCTACTAAACAGTTTGATGCCCAATGTGCATAGATATACCAAACTATGTGGCGCACAGAGACCCCCAAATGACAATATGTATAGACATTTTCACGGCTGACGCTCTGGCTGCTGCAATATGAGCACCTGGAGTGTGTATTATGCGACATTAGACCCCCCTAACAGTACAGAGAGCCCAGAAAACCATATATTTTCTGAAAGTACACATTCTGACGAATCCAATATGGGTAAATAAGTGTTTCTACTGCAAACTGCCAAACTGCAAAGCAATGCTGAACATAACGGTTTTTATCAAATTTCTGAAAATCGTCACAAAGCTTGAATTCTACCCCATTATATGCCCCACATTTCGTAACGTATCAGCATAAAACATCCTAAATATGAATGCCAGGGGTCTACTGAACACTTTGATGCCCAATATGCATAGATATACCAAACTATGTGGCGCACAGAGACCCCCAAATGACAATAGTGTATATACATTTTCACGGCTGACGCGCTGGCTGCTGCAATATGAGCACCTGGTGTGTGTATTATGCGACATTAGACCCCCCTAACAGTACAGAGACCCCAGAAAACCATATATTTTCAGAAAGTACACATTTTGACGAATCCAATATGGGTAAATAAGTGTTTCTACTGCAAACTGCCAAACTGCAAAGCAATGCTGAACATAACGGTTTTTATCAAATTTCGGAAAATCGTCACAAAGCTTGAATTTTACCCCATTATATGCCCCACATTTCGTAACGTATCAGCATAAAACATCCTAAATATGAACGCCAGGGGTCTACTGAACACTTTGATGCCCAATATGCATAGATATACCAAACTATGTGGCGCACAGAGACCCCCAAATGGATATATAGTAGATAAAATTTACAAGGTAAAACAAAATAAGGCAGTAAAGAGTGAAATGCAAAAAAATCCAATAAAACCACAAAAATCAATGTTTTTTTTCCAGACTAGTGTTATCGGCTGTCAGAATCACAGTTTGAATATTTTAGCTGGGCCAAACAGGTTATACGGCTAGAAACAAGTGAACACAACATACGCAGAGCTGAAAATGCAATAAAATGGCTAAAAATTCAATAAAATGGCTAAAAATGCACCAAAATACCCCAAATTGCAATATAATCACCGAAATAACATAAAAAAGATATTGCACAGTACGGTTAGCGAATACGCTATTCGTAATGGCAATAAAACATTTTTTTTCAGCCAAAAAAAGAGACGATGCGATAAGAAAAAAAAAAAAAAAAGCCACAATGCCATGTATGTGCGTGTGCGTGTGTACAAATGGTAAATTACATGTTATGTGTGCGTGTGCACATGTGTGTAAGTGCAGTGAGTGTAAGTGACCCCCCCAATCCCCAAAAAATGTATGTGTAAGTGTGAATCTAAGTGTGTATTACTGTAATAAGTGTGTGTTGGTGTGTTTGTGTGTGTAATTGTTGCACTAACCTGAAAAAGTCGCTGGAGACTGTTGCAGGCGATCTGGAAGGGCCCCAGGAAGAGATCTGCGACGTCCTCTGTGTGCCTGTGCTGTGGGGGCGGAGATATCCAGCGCGGTGTAGGCTGCAGCAGCAGGACACGTAAGTTACACGTGCCTGCTGCTGTTTTTGGGCCCCTGGGCGATCGCGCCCCAGGGGCCACTCGATCCCCTGCTCTGCTCGTTGCCTAGGGGCAGGGGATCGATGCGGAACGGAGCGAGCGGCTCTAACAGCCGCTCCTCCGCTTCTGAACCCGGAAGTGCTGCAGAACGTAGAATCTACGTTCTGTGGCATTTCAAGTTACTTTTCCACAGAACGTAGATTCTACGTTCTGTGGCACTTAAAGGGTTAAATAGTGTAACCTTAGCCTTTTCTCCTTTGAATGGCTGCCCCATTGCTACACAGCAGCTTATTTATATAAACAATAGTAGTATTTCTAAAGCAAACACAGCAGTTTTACCAATGCAGGGCAACACTGCATTCTATTTTCATTACTTTTATAACACTTATTTTTTGATGTTACTGTTCCTTTAAGTTCAGGTATAGAAGGACTGTTTGTCCTAAAAACTTTATTTTAAGTCTTACATTTTCAATTTGTACTTAATCATCACCTAGAAATACTTAATCATCCTGTATAGTGATGGGCGAATCTGATCTGAAAATTTGCCAAACTGCATTGAAGTCAATGGACGACAACCTTTTTGACACGGTGCAATTTTCTACACCCATTGGAGTCTGTGGGCGTCATTTTTGCTGCAAAATTTGCCGAAAAATTTCGCTCATCTCTAATCCTGTAGCCTTTTTTGGGCTACTGGATGTGATTCATTGCTCACTTGCATAATGCTTATTCTTTCCAAGGAATTGGAGCAAACTTGCATACTAGTGCACTGTATTTTCTATTATTGACATACAGAAGCAGTACCAGTTACTTTACCCACTTGCTTGAAGGAAGAGAATGAATCATCTGCTTAATTGGGGAAAACCGATCATTAACTGTCGTAGATGCCACCTCTGTTGGGCTGCTGAATTTCACATACTTTTACGGGCCACTCAAATAACAGACACAAAGTCAGTCTTGAATTGGAGAATAAACCATGTATGGTTGACTGGATTTTCAGGCAGAAGATGAGTAATAATATTATCCCAGTCTCCATGTAAAAAAGTACTTAACTAATTAACTAATTTATCCTGTTTATCCTATATTTCAGTTTCTATGGAATACTGAATCTTAACCACAGGATGTCAAAACACTGCTTTTAATTGCCGATGTCAAAACACAGCCAGGCTTATATGTATAGCCAGGGAAGTGGATCCTTGAATTTTTCCCAGAATTCATCCTGCTCTGCTTAAGAATGAGCATGGTATTGCCACAACCAAAATGTTTATTTTTTATTTTTTAATTTTTTTTTCAATGAAAGCATATTGCCAAATTAATTTGCTTCACAAGACCTGAAATATTTCACAAACTGTAGATATCTGGCTTACTGATGTAATTATTCTTGTAGTTACTTTATATAAAAACTGTTTTTATTGTATCATTTCTTGCTCTTTTTTTTTTTTATACATTTTTTTCCTGTGGGTGTATCTTTTTGGATGAGGCTGGCTGAGTGCCATGGTTTGCTGGAAGTGATGCTGATGACACAGAGAGGTTCTACTGGCTGGAGTTTGTCCTGTGTGTGGTGTTCTTATTTAGGTATTTATTATCTGAGCTTCCGGTTCTCAACCAAAGGGCTGCTGCCTGTACGATAATCAAAGCAGTTAAATCTGGTTGTATCTGCTCCTCTATACTGAAGGAGCCAGAAGCTAAACATCCTGTATTTATTATTGTCCAAATCCTTAATACTGAATCTCTCTAGTAAAAACTGGAATGTTGCTGACCAGCAGAAGCCATAAAAGCCTGGTTATTGTATTTTTCTAGCAATTACCTGATTTACATATAAATGGTGGGAAATAAAAAAATGTTGTGTTGTGTTTGCTGTTTATATTAGTGGAACCAATGAAAAATTTTAAACTATACACAATATATATATATATATATATATATATATATATATATATATATATATATATATATATATATATATATATATACTGTAGTAATGGATCAGCACACTCATTGTAGAAGTGAATAAAGTGTTTTTATTGGTAACACAGCATTGTTATCCGACGTTTCAGTCCCACCTGGGGACCTTTCTCAAGGATATATACACAGACATACATACATACATACATACATACATATATCTTACATAAGGAAATATGTTTATTTGTTATTGTGTACACACGAGGGGTGGATCTTTGAAGGTGTGTGTGTTAAAGCCTTGCTGCAAGGCATGGCATATTAACTAATGCACATATATGCCGTATATACTCGAGTATAAGCCAACCAGAGTATAAGCCGAGGTACCTAATTTTACCTACAAAAACTGGGAAACGTATTGACTCGAGTATAAGCCTAGGGTGAGAAATGCAGCAGCTACTGGTAATTTTCCTCCCATGCTACATATGGAAAAACAAGCAGTCCTCTCCATATATATTTAAATAGCAATTCCATACACTTTATTCTACACACAGCCCAAAATACTGAGGCAAAAGCAGTGGCACAGACAGATTACACTTACATCCATGCAGTAGAGGAAAGGGAGGGAGGTGATGGCACGGTGAAGGCTTTCCAGGAGATGACTGCAATGAATCCAGCAGAAAATCATTGGCTTATACGTTCCTTAGTAGATACACTTTTGTTGCCTGTCATTCCGTTTTTAATAAGGCAGCTCCTCCATTGCACAGCATAAAGTGCTCCTTGCAGCTGCATTGACACTGCACAGCAACATGATGGGGCTTGCTGTTATTATTCGCCCTGCAGGGGTACGAGCCAAAACACAGCGCAATCGCACAAGCGAAACGATCCGCCCTTCCCTGACGTGCGGCTGACGGCGGGACTGAGTGATGACAGACGTCGTCACCCTCATGGTCGTAGCTGCTAGGCAGTCAATCACGGGTCGCTAAGGAGCGGCTCTTCGAGTAGAGGGCGGCGCTATAGGAGGCTGCTGTGCTAGGAGATGGGCATAATTAGGAAGTATGCGAGCTGCCGGGGGAACGTCGAGTCGATCAACTAGGTACCGTAATGACTTGAGTATAAGCCGAGGTAGACTTTTTCATCTTATTTTGGCTGCGGAAAAACTCGGCTTATACTCGAGTATATACGGTAGTGGCCACAAATTAAGGGTGTTCTTTATTTTAGTGACATCAAATCTATGGGGTCATTGCTCGTTCTATGATTCATGACTCCCAGCAGTCAATATTATTATTCAGGGTGACGCTGGCCTCCCAAAGCACCAGAGAATCTAACGGTAGGCCCGTACCATTGCCCTCTAGAACGCCCATATACATAGCAATTACTACATCTAGGGGCAGATTTTTTAAGGGTTGATCAGAAATTCGAATTCGATTTTTCAAAATTTTTTTTGGTCATAACTCAAATTTGAATTGTGAATTATCCAAACTCAGTTCAAATTTGAATTAGAATTTCAAGATTTATCAAATCTATACCCTGGGAATATTTTGAATTTGACTTTTAAACTTTTATGACCCATGTGCCCCCCCTTAAGTCACTGATTGGTTACTGCCTGATAACCAATCAGTGGAAACCAAGAGAGCTGCAAAGCAGGAAGTAGTGTTCTGGCTTTTCTGTTACACACCCAGTCACTCCAGTCTTTATACATTACATTTTTGGCTAACTAACTATTTTAGAAACATTTTTATTTTGCACAGCCTATCTATTTACCTAGTTTTTATTTTTATACTGAACAGTTCCTTTAAATAAGGGCAACACGATGTTGCTACATTACAGCTCCCAGCACTCCATGACATTTAAACAAGGGTTAAAGAATACCAGGATTTCTAAAGAAACAAAATCTTGTGATCCAATGGAAAAGTGTTCGCACGTTGTATTTAACCTTGAAATGTCTGAATGTTTTGGTGTAATGTTGGTGTGACAGCATAACTTATGCAGACAGAAAAAAAGTGATCCTTTGCACTAACCCATAGAATTCATTTACCCCTGGGAAGTACGTTTAGCAAAAAAAAAAAAAAAAAAAATTTGCCCACGTTGTTTCAAGTTCAGCTCTGCATTCAAAATAGCTTAACTGGGTATCAGACAATTGCTCCAAGAATAGTCTGGGCATGGCAGTGGTCCCCTCAATCTGGCCATACATTACCTGGGCTAATTAGCCACCAGCCTTATATTCAAGACTAGTGTAGATGCACATGTCACTTGGAAGCAGCTCGGGACCTTGTCCTAGGGGCTAATGTACTGCTGAGTTTGTGTAGAACTGGGCCCCTACAACTGTTCCAAAGTTAATTTCATGTAACTTTTCATGACTGGACAATTTTGCTCTTCCAAAACTGGTAGTGGGCAAAGTGGTAATTTCAGTTTTAATTTTCATGAACAGGGCGCCCTGGTGCCTATTACAGTGGGCTACATCTTTAGAACTGGGATACCAGTTGCTGCACAGGTCGAAGTGGTTTCTCATACATACTGGATTCAAAGGTTATTCCATTTTATGGTCAGAGATCTGACTTCCTTGGATCATAAGAGCTAAAGAGAAAGTTGTGCTTACCACCAAATAGTGATCCTTTGCACTGACCCATATCAATTTATTGGAGATATTTTGTGCAGAAAGCTACTAAATAGGCCCTTCCCAATACACAGGACTGTTTGTCCATATATTGCAATATATTCAAGCTGGCAAACTGTCAAATCATCCCTGGTCTGGCCAGGCCTACACTCACTTTAATCAGATTTATGAAGCATTCTAGTGTCATTATACAGTTTCATAGGCTCTCGCAACTTGCATTTAATGTAGACAGAATAGTTCAGATTAAAGGAAATGTGCTGCTTTGCCCATACCCTTGTATAGTGAAGGCATGCAATTCTCCTAGACACATGAAATATTTCTCTAATTTTGTATTTTGGTGACTCGATACTGTTGAAATACACATTTTAAGTGTATCTGCAGAAGAAAAACATTGCAGTTGTATATTTGAATTGACTTATTTTGTTTATGTAGCAGTACAATTTCAGCACAAAGCTCCGGGCTCATACTTAATGTATGCCAAATCATCTAATCCACAGAAAAGGATTATAGTATTCTTATTATCAACATGGGAATAAGATGTGTTTTGGAGTCTGTGCAAAGCCCATGAACTGCAAAGGCTAAACTAGTTTCAGATGTCTAATTGGTGCATCGCATGAAAGCATGCAGAAACTAATATGGGGATTTGGCTGCTGTGTAATCAAAAGCTTAAAAGATGTCTCTTTCTAAAAGAAGTAATGCTGATTAGTGAGGGGCACAGTAGTTCCAGGCAAAAAAAGAGAGAAACTGAATATCATGCCCTGCACCTAGCAAAGACCAGGGTCAGTACAGTTCACAAAGTTGCTGGCCTTGTTTTATCTGACATCTGTATACTGTAAGTGGATATTGTGTAGAAATTGTCTTAACACTTTCGCTTTATAGCTTTATATACAGTACAAGTTAATATAAATTATTATTAAAGGAACAGTTCAGTGTAAAAATAAAAACTGTGTAAATAGGCTAATAGGCAAATTACAGAAAGACCTGTTATCCGGAAAACCCTGGGTCCCGAGCATTTTGGATAACAGGTCCCATAACTGTAATTGATGCCATGTTATTAATAGGGAAGATACATAAAAGTATAGACTGGTACAGGTATGAGATCCATTATCCGGAAACTCATCCAGGAAGATCCAAATTACGAGAATGTTGTCTCCCATTATAATTAAATAATCCAAATTTTCTCTGTAATAACGCAGTATCTTGTACTTGATCCCAACTAAGATATAATTCATCTTTATTGAAGGCAAAACCAGAATATTGGGTTTATTTATTGTTTGAATGTTTTTCTAGTATGCAGATCCAAATTACGGAAAGATCCGTTATCCAAAAAAACCCCAAGTGCCAAAGATTCTGGATAACCGATCCTATACCTGTACTTTTTTTTCCAAAAAAGCCTGCTCCCTTCCCCATGTGTGATCATGTAGTTTCTCAGATTCACATCCTTAGATTAATTTGAATACATAACATTTTTGAAAATGCCTTTGGATTTTGTGGCCAGCAATCTTTTCCTCATGTAAATGCCTGTTTCTTTGTGTTTCATATTAGTTAAACTGTTGGAATTGTTACGAGTCCTGTGTGACATCACTAATTGCTGTTCCGCTTTCATTGTGTCGGGGTCGCCCTTAAATGTAATTAAATCCCCATGTTTATTTGTATCTATTGTTAAAATGTATCTCTGTCCTTTGAAGCCATCAGGGGGCACCTTCTGTGAGGATTGCTTTTATATATATATATATATATATATATATATATATATATATATATATATATATATATATATATATATATATATATATATATATATATATACATAAAGTAGCCTCAGATGATTTTCAGAGTTTAGCTCCATGTGTATTACATTTGTGTAGCTTCTTGTCTGTCCATAAATTACTTGCAGTTAACAGAAATTCTTTTTGTCCCCAGGGTCTGTGCAGCTGAGATAATGGACAGCTATTATCTGCTTTATTTGAATCTTTTTTTTTCTGGTTCCTGCAGTCGCAGTTCTCTGTGCATAAAATGTTCTGTTCAGTAGTGTTTATGAACACTTCAGTATGTTTACATGTTCCTTTCACCTACACCCACGTCTCGTACTTGTGTGCCTTTTTGGTGATTAGAGCTTGTATGGGCCTGTACAGTGACGAGTGATTAGTATATGAAAGCCGTGAACCTGAATTAAGAAGGATGCACTTGTGATTTTTTTATATGCCATCATGTTATTAATCTCAATAAGGACTACCAATTTGTGGAAAATAAGATTTTGTATTCAAATTTTTTTCTGTTTTTGAATGAGATTTATTAAACTGCTCAAGTTCAAATGAGTCCCAGCTAAAAAAAAATAAAAAAAAATAAATATATATATATATATATCTATATCATGAATTTGATGCTCTAAAGGAAAACTATACCCCCAAAATGAATACTTAAGCAACAGATAGTTTATATCAAATTGAATGTCATATTAAAGAATCTTACCAAACTAGAATATATATTTACATAAATATTGCCCTTTTACATCTCTTGCCTTGAACCACCATTTCGTGACTCTATCTGTGCTGCCTCAGAGATCACCTGACCAGAAATACTACAACTCTAACTGTAACAGGTGAGGAAGCAAAAGGCAGAACTCTGTCTGTTAATTGGCTCATGGGACCTTACATGTGGTTTGTATGTGTGCACAGTGAATCTTACGATCTCAGGGGGCGGCCCTTATTTTTTAAAATGGCAATTTTCTATTTATGATTACCCAATAGCACATACTACTAAAAAAGTATATTATTATGATAATGGTTCATTTACATGAAGCAGGGTTTTACACATGAGCTGTTTTACTCCGTATCTTTTAATAGAGACCTACATTGTTTGGGGTATAGTTTTCCTTTAATCTTACTTTGCAACGTACTTTGTGCCTACCCAATGATAAATTGTCAATGCTCCATACAATTTGGGTCTAGTGCCCTGGTGATGTTGGTACCTAAGCAATGTAGTGCGGATTAGCACACCCACCTTATAGATAATCAAAGATATGCCTGGTGCACGTGGGTGGAGGCTCGGCAACCCCCACTGATGTTGGTACCTAACAACCGGGTTTGCCTGTATATGTTGCCGTTCCCCAAAACTGTTCCATTTTGGATGCATCTAATAGCCTTATGTTGCAACTTAACAGGCACGGTTATGGTAAATTGGATCAGCATTAGATGTATTCAACATCTCATTGATAAACTTGGCATAATTTGTCATACAATGTGCTTCCCCTATGAAGTGTATAACCATATGTCTTTGCTTATGTGTCTCTAGTACTGAGGACCAACTCTGGGGGGGTCTAGGGAGTTTATGATCTCTATTACAATGCTTGAATGCCTGTATAACACCGGTGACAACCAGCTTAGCTTCTCAACAGCTGCTCAGAGCCCACTGAGCATGTGAGTTTGGCAGACACTTTCCAAGATGGTGACCCCCTGTGACAAGTTTGAAGTCCAGGATCACTGTTGCTATTGACAAGCTGAAACGTTAGGCTGGTGCAATAAGTTCAGTATATAAAATATGGCATTTTTAGCTATATTCATTTTAAGGGTTTAGTTCTCCTTTAATGTCACTCCCCTGCTGCATATTTTGTCCCAAATATACTCATGTGCATCTTCGCTCCCAAATCCTCCCCCCCGCAATCTGGAAGTGTGAAACTTTTTCTTTCCTTATGCACAGACCACATTGTCCACCAACAGAGAAAGCACCTTGTGTGACATTAAAGGGCATGTAAAGGCAAAAAAAATCCCATTTTTACTTTCTATAATGAAAAAGAAACCTATCTCCAATATACTTTAATTAAAAAATGTATACCGTTTTTATAAGAAACCTGACTGTATGCAGTGAAATTCTCCCTTCATTTACTGCTGTGGATAGGAATTGTCATACGGTCCCTAACTGCTCTGCAGGGAAACAATCATACTTATGAACAGCAGGGGGAGCCCCCGCCTTACTTCCCAGCCATGCAGAACTCAAGCAGCTTTGTTTATGATGATCCCTAAGCAGCCCAGACCACACTGAGCATGTGCACAGTCTTAGTCTTGCAAAGATGTTTAACAAAGTTACAAGATGGTGACCCCCTGTAGCCAACTTTGAAAGCATAAATTATTTGTTTGATTAGGCTGGTGGTGCAGTAAGTTCATGTTTATATTTAGTATACAAAATACAGCATTTTTAGCTTTATTCTATTTTAGACTTTACATGCCCTTTAACCATATTACTTGTTTAGTCTCTTACTTGTTCAAACCTGAGTATTGATATAATATTGGCCAACAAATCACTGCTGCCTATGCTATATGGCCATGTTTTCCTTTCTGAAAGTCATATTTGACCTTTCACACATTCCTTATCTGTTTTCCCCTTTATTGTGTGATGTTTAACATGTATGTGCCATAATGTGAGATATTCTTTGGCGATAGTATTCACCTTTGTCTTGTTTTCAGCACTTTCTCTAATCTTTCATATCTTTCCACACACCCACAGATTCCGTCGTATAATCTTATTCTTTTCATGTTGGCGCAAGTATAAACTACTGGATACATGGACATATTTCATTTACTCACCTAGTACATTTCCCTATTCCATATAACGTATTTCTGAAAAAAAATAACCGACAAAATTTATCCAGGGAGTCATTGCTTTCGTTAAGTAAACTGTATCATGTAGTTGTTAGCAAGCTTATTAATATGTGTCGGATTGTGATGGATTAAAATGTAGCTAGGTCTGCTCTTTATTTCTGTGTTTGTTAAGACAATGTAGAAGTATAACAGTATAGTTGTTATCATGAAGGGATCTTTTAGACGTTTGTAATACTCAAGGGCATCTCATGAGCTTCTTATATAAGAAGACATGCCATGCTGTATACCAGCAAATTGACAGGTGGTTATAATGTGAAGGGCTCCACTTAATGTAATACTGTATGTAAGGAAACTAGAAGACACCAAGGAGTTACGTAGCCATAAAAGACCCTAGGTTTCAGGCCATGTGGTACTCTGAGAGTCATTTTGATATTCTTGTACAGCACAGAGAGCATTATTTCTTAAAGGGATACTGTCATGGGAAAACATGTTTTTTTCAAAACGCACCAGTTAATAATACTACTCCAGCAGAATTCTGCCCTGAAATCCATTTCTCAAAAGAGCAAACAGATTTTTTTTTTATATTCAATTTTGAAATCTGACATGGGGCTAGACATTTTGTCAATTTCCCAGCTGCCCCATGTCATGTGACTTGTGCCTGCACTTTAGGAGAGAAATGCTTTCTGGCAGGCTGCTGTTTTTCCTTCTCAATGCAACTAAATGTGTCTCAGTGAGACATGGGTTTTTACTATTGAGTGTTGTTCTTAGATCTACCAGGCAGCTGTTATATTGTTACCTTCCCATTGTTCTTTTGTTTGGCTTCTGGGGGGGGGGAGGAGGGAGGGGGTGATATCACTCCAACTTGCAGTACAGCAGCAAAGAGTGATTGAAGTTTATCAGACCAGAAGTCACATGACTTGGGGCAGCTGGGAAATTGACAATATGTCTAGCCCCATGTCAGATTTCAAAATTGAATATAAAATCTGTATAAAAATCTGTTTGCTCTTTTGAGAAATGGATTTCAATGCAGAATTCTGCTGGAGCAGCACTATTAACTGATTCATTTTGAAAAAAATTTTTTTTCCCATGACAGTATCCCTTTAATCGTCCTGTTTTGAAAACTTCATTGCTGCCACAGCTAAAAATTCCTGTTGCTCGTTTACTTCTGCCAAATTGCCGTTTTGGCAGCTTTGAGTTGGCACTTTATCATTTTCCCATACTACTGTCTCTTATAGCAGATGTGTAAAGCTCATGTCTATGTTCAAATGGCAGAAATGACCCATGCCTTTTGTTGACTGTGGGGGTCATGAAAGCACTGCAACAGAGATTTTTGAACACTCCAAGCACATTACCTGCTTATTAGCGATGGTACAACGCACAGATATGTGGCTATGTCAGTAGATATAGATTTGCACAAAATAAGTGTGCCCGGCACATACCACAATAATAATACTGTAAGAGTGTTCAAAGTGTCATTCCAAAAATACTGTTATTTCTGGGGGTGTCAACCCAATCAAGAAAGGTAAATTCCCCCCCCCCCGAAATGTTGTCCACATGGGGTAAGCCCTCTGCCGGCTCATTCTTTTGCCTGACCACCACTTTCTGGCAGGATTATTTTCTGTTGTATGCTTGGCTCTGACGTTTTGTGCAGTCCTGGATAAAAAAAACTCTGCTCACCATAATGGGGTGTATGTTGGCGAATTGAAGGGCACGGCCAGCCAGGAGTCTGTTTAGGTGCTGCTGCCTAAAGGTGGCCATACACAGAGAGATCTGCTCGTTTGGCGATGTCGCCAAACGAGCGGCTCTCTCCCCTATATGCCCACCTTGAGGTATAATATCGGGCTGATCCGATCGTAGGCCCTAGGGCCCAATGATCGGATCCTAACAAATTGTAACGGGCGGTCGGATCGTGGGACCGCATCTATGAACAGATGCGGCCGCAATCTGACGGTATTTTTAGTCCCAACAGATCGAGATCTGGCTGACTTTCGGCCAGTTCTCGATCGGGGAAGCCCGTTTGGGGGCCCCATACACGGGCCAATAAGCTGCAGCTTTTATCGGCCTGTGTATGGCCACCTTAATAAGTAATACAGGGCTCAGCGGCAGCCATGCTAAAAGGAAAGCTATACCCCCAAAATGAATACATAAGCAACAGTTTATATCAAATTAAGTGACATATTAAAGAATCTTGCCAAACTGGAATATATATTTAATTAAATGTTGCCCGTTTACATCTCTTGCCTTGAACCACCATTTTGTGATGGTCTGTTTGCTGCCTCAGAGATCACCTGACCAGAAATACTACAACTCTAACTGTAACAGGAAGAAGTGTGGGAGCAAAAGACAGAACTTTGTCTGTTAATTGGCTCATGTGCACCTTGAATCCTACAATCCCAGGGGGCGGCCCTTATTTTTTAAAACTGCAATTTTCGATTTAGGATTACCCAATGGCACAAACTACTAAAAAGTATATTATGAAATAATTACATGAAGCAGGGTTTTACATATGAGCTGTTTTACTCAATATCTTTTTATAGAGACCTAGATTGTTCAGGGGGAAGTAGCAAATTTAAGACCATTTATCACTGATCCCTGAATACAACACAATGCTTAGCCTGTGGTAAATGATCACATTAACTATATTAATCTTCTTGAAACCTTCAGTACCTACTCCCGATAGTAAACCTTGCTGTGACATACATGCATACATACATCGATTTGTACATGTATGAGATCCATTATCCGGAAACCTGTTATCTAGAAAGCTCTGAATTACGGAAAGGCCATAGACTCCATTTTATCCAAATAATCCAAATTTATTTCCGTAATAATAAAACCGTGCCTTGTAATAGATCCAAACTAAGTTATAATTGATCCCTATTGGAAGCAAAACCAGTCTATTGGGTTTATTTAATGTTTAAATGATTTTCTAGTAGACTTAAGGTATGAAGATCTGAATTACAGAAACATCCATTATACAGAAAACCCCAGGTCCCGAGCATTCTGGATAACAGGTCCCATACCTGTATCCCTTTTCAAAATACAGAGCTGATTTGTGATGTAATCTGTATTTTCAGTGGGCTGGTGGAAGAATATTTCCTACACTGTTTATGATGGTGGGTTGCTGTATACACGGTTTATAATAAGGTGTCATTTTTACAATATGTTGTTTGGCATCAGGGCATATGGGACTTACACAACATTTGTTTAAAAACATTGTCGATTTCTAGTATTCCAGAATGAGAAGCAACAGTTGTAACTTCATGGACATACCGACTGAAGTGCAAGTAATAAGTCTTCTCCAGTCCGTTAAACAGAAGCACTGAATTGTATATGTTTTGGTTTTGGTTATTTACAGAAGTTGTTAAATATACAGCAACATGGGAGATCACGTTGACAATGGCACACCCCATCAAGCTCACTCCATTAATCTAGTACATGGCAAAATTAGCATTTTTTGCAATAACCATTAACTAAAGGAGTTGTTCACCAATGGACTTTGATGTAGAGAGTGATATTCTGAGACAATTTGTAATTGGTTTTCATTTAATATTTGTGGTTTTTGGGTTATTTAGTTTTTTATTCGACAGCTGTCCAGTTTGAGATTTCAGCAAACTGGTTGCTTGGGTCCAACTTACCCTAGTAACCCTGTATTGATTTGAATAAGAGACTGGAATATAAATAGGCAAGGGCCTGAATAGAAAGACCAATAATAAAAAGTAGCAATGACAATACATTTGTAGCCTTACAGAGCATTTGTTTTTTAGATGTGATCAGTGACCCCCATTTGAAAGCTGTCAGAGGAAGGAGGCAAACAATTAAAAAACAAATAATGAAGACCAATTGAAAAGTTGCTTAGAACTGGCCGTTCTACAACATACTAAAGGTGAACCACCCCTCTTGTTTTACACATTTTATGTTTAAAGGGATTCTGTCATGATTTTTATGCTGAGTTTTTATTCTAAATTATACTGTTTACACTGCATATAATTCACTCCACCATGTAAGATTTTGTTCCTGAACCAACAAGTATATTTTTCTAGTTGTTTGGTGTGTAGGCATCCATCACGGGTCATTTTGCCTGGTCATGTGCTTTCAGAAAGAGCCAGTGCTACACTAAGGAACTGCTTTCTGACAGGCTTTTGTTTCTCCTACTCAATGTAACTGAAGGAGTCGGAGTGGGACCTGGATTTTTACTATTGAGTTCTGTTCTTATATCTACCAGAAAGCTGTTATCTGGTTACCTTCTCCTTGTTCTGCTGATGAGAGGGAGGGTGATATCACTCCAAATTGCAGTGTTGCAGTAAAGACTAAGGTTTATTAGAGCACAAGTCATATGACTGGGGGCACCTGGGAAACTGACAATATGTCTAGCTCCATGTCAGATTTCAAAATTAAATATAAATTCATTTTTTTACAACGAAGGCTAAACAAAACCAAGTAGCAATAGGTTCCACAATATTTTTCCAAGTTCCTAATTTTTAAATATTATTTAGATTTTTATATACCATATATACTCTAGTATAAGCTGAGTTTTTCAGCCCCCAAAATATACTGAAAAACTCTACCTCGGCTTATACTCGGGTCAAGCGCAAAAACGGTCGCCGGCGCCTAAGAATATTCGCTGGCGCCTTAGAATAGTAGCCAGCGCCTTAGAATAGTAGCCAGCACCTAAGAATATTCGCCGGCGCCTTAGAATAGTAGCCGGCGCCTTAGAATAGTAGCCGGCGCCTTAGAATAGTAGCCGGCGCCTAAGAATATTCGCCGGCGCCTTAGAATAGTAGCCGGCGCCTAAGAATAGTCATCCAAAAACGAGATTGAAACTTACCAGAAGCTGCTGCATTTCTCACCCTCGGCTTATACTCGAGTCAATAAGCTTTCCCAGTTTTTGGAGGTAAAATTAGGTACCTCGGCTTATACTCGGGACGGCTTATACTCGAGTATATACGGTAAGTTCCTCACTGACCTATCTGCAGTATGTGTGGCTATATCTGAGCCTTGATAAAAAAAGTTATGTGCAGTGTTTGTGTTTTTTCTTATCTGCGGTGTGCTGCCAAGTTGGTGGGTCGTTCTTGTGTGAATGTAAGAGAGTTGGTGTCATATTTATTTTATTTCTGTACCTACTGTACTTGTACAATGCCAAATTCATGTTCGCATGACTCACGGCCTCAGCTTTAATTTTCAGAGGTTCTCACTCTATTCATAATGATTTACGTCACCTCATTTGGAAGATCACAGTTCAATTTTGCTTATTCTCTCAGGATGTACAGTACTGTCCCAGCAATTAGAGGCTTCATCAGTGCACTGTTGTTCATTCTGGTGTCTGACCTAGTTTCATGTAGCTTCTCTGAACACATTTACATTGTTCAACCCAATACATGCCAAGTAACAGTTTTATAATTGTAACATTCTGGCCATGTTGTACACCTTCTCTCACAAACCTGCAGGTCTGTAAAACAAGTGGTGATTTTGTTCTTATTAGTTAAGTACAGTCATCAGGAATTAATTGTGAAATCAGTCCATTTAAGGGAACTAGAGTTCAATTCCACTAATTCTTTATAGAAAAGTATTTTGAAATAGGTATGGGACCTGTTATCCAGAACGTTCGGGACCTGGGGTTTTCAGGATAAGGGATCTCTCTGTAATTTGGATCTCCATACCTTCAGTCTACTAAAGAATTATTTAAATATTAAATAAACCCAATAGGCTAGTTTTGCTTCCAATATGGATTAATTGTATCTTCGTTTGGATCTAGTACAAGGTACTGAGAAAAAGATCATTTTTAAAATTTAGAAATATCTGGTTGCTGTTTGTTTGTGGGCCTTTCTGTCCGAAGATTAGTCTTTAACAAGTGAAATGCATCTCAATTGGGTTCAGATCAGGCGACTGACTTGGCCATTCAAGAATATTTCACTTTTTTGCTTTAATAAACTCCTGGGTTGATTTGGCTGTATGTTTTGGGTCATTGTCCATCTGTATTATGAAACACCTTCCAATCAATTTGACTGCATTTAGCTGGATTTGAGCAGACAGTGTCTCTGAACATCTCCGAATTCATTTGGCTGCTTCTGTCCTGTGTCACATCATGGATAAACACTAGTGTCCCAGTGCCACTGGCAACCATGCAGGCCCAAGCCATCACACTGCCTCCGCCATGTTTTACAGATGATGTGGTATGCTTTGGATCATGAGCTGTTCCACGCTTTCTCCATACTTTTTTCTTGCCATCTTTTAGTAGTATTTGATCTTGATTTCATCTGTCCAAAGAATGTTAACTGTGCTGGCTTTTTTAGATGTAATTTTATTTTTCTTGAAGCAAATTCCAATCTAGCCTTTCTATTCTTGATGCTTATGAGTGGCTTGCACTTTGCAGTACACCCTCTATATTTACTTTCATGCAGTCTTCTCTTTATGGTAGACTTGGATATGGATATACCTACCTCCTGGAGAGTGTTGTTCATGTGTTTGGCTGTTGTGAAGGAGTTTCTCTTCACCATGGAAATGATTCTGCGATCATCCACCACTGTTGTCTTCCGTGGACGTCCAGGTCTTTTTGTGTTGCTCAGTTCACCAGTGCTTTCTTTCTTTCTTTCTCAGGATGTACCAAACTGTAGATTTTGCCACTCCTAATATTGTAGCAATTTCTTGGATGGGTTTCTTCTGTTTTTTGCAGCTTAAAGGGCAACTAAAGTCTAAAATAGAATAATGTTAGAAATGCTGTATTTTGTATACTAAATCTAAACATGAACTTACTGCACCAGCAGCCTAAGAAGACAAATGATTTATGCTTTCAAAGTTGGCGCAGGGGGCTGTCATCTTGTAACTTTGTTAGTCATTTCTGCAATATCAAGACTCGCACATGCTCAGTGTGGTCTGGGCTTCAGTTGGGAGGTTAAGCTTAGGGATGGTCATAAATTATCAAAACAGCACAAGTCAAATAATATCTGCCATAGAATTCAATACAGCAAGACTGATGATTAATCAGAATATAAAGACTGCACTGAGTCTCTGGATACAAATCTCTACAGGAATCCAACAATGCTGCTCAAGTTCTGGGAAGTAAGGTGGGGTGCCATTTAAAAGTATGATCATTTACCTGCACAGCAGTTGGGGACCGTCTGACAATTCCTATCCACAGCAGTAAAAGAAGGGGGAATATCACTGCATACAGTCAGGTTTATTATAAAAACAGTAGACATTTTTTAATTAAAGTATATTGGAGATAGATTTATTTTTCATTAAAGAAAGTAAAAATGGTATTTTATATGTTTGCCTTTACATCCCCTTTAAGGATGGCTTGTTTCACCTGCAAGGAGAGCTGCTTTGATCACATGTTGTCTGTTCACAGCAAATATTTCGGACCAATCCAAATATTTCGGACTGAACTGTAAATATTCTTGCAGTGTGATGCACAGGTAGGGTTGAGGAGGCAGGTGCATTACTGGTAATTTTAGAAACATATTGAGAGAGTTGTACAGGAAACTGTATTTGAATGAAGAATGCCCTGACCCATAATTTATTCTTTAAATGGTTTGTGTCCAACATGGATTTTTTCCTATATGCCATTAGTTTGGCCTTTGAATTACAATAAAATGATGCTGTTGTCATAGAAATCAGTGGAGTCTTTAGGCATGGCATGTTGTCACTTGAAGGGGGCAAATCCTGCCCACAGACCTCTAGTTTAATACTATATTAGTGCCTTGTTGGAAAACTTTTATATGTTGGTTTTCTGCAATATAGATCATGTACTTGTCCTGCATTCAATAAACCATAATATTACATCTTACAGTATATTCAATTAATAATTGTAGTATCGGATCCTCTATCCTGAAAGCTCCCATATAGTCCAAAGAGGATAGGTTGTATCAGTGGTGGACTTTGGCACCCCCCTAGTGACTATTATAGTGACTTACTTTATACCCCAGGCTGATGCTCCTTTTGTAGGCACAGTCTTTGGCACAGGGCTGTCTGTTCGCAGGGTAGGATTCGGCCTTGGGCATCCCTAAGACGCAGGGTCCTAGAAACTTATGCCCTTGCGAAATAAGTGATTATAATGACTGGAGGGTGTCTTAACATTTTGGCAACGAGATTATCCCTTTCCTTCTTTAACCCTTTGCCTGCCAAGCACGTACGGCGTACGTGCTGGCAGGCCAATGCTCAGGCTGCCAAGAACGTACATTGTACGTTCTTTGGCAGCTGAGCTCTCTCTCTGCTTCGGCGGCTTTTGCCGCCTCCGCAGAGAGTGGGGACAGAAGACAGCCCCCTAGGCAACGTGGCTGGGGGGCTGTCAAGTCGGATCTGCGACTCGATTGTCGCAGATCCGACTTCAAAGTAGCAGACGCATCGCATGGAGCGTCTGCTACTACACTCACCCTTCTTCCTGCCTGCAGAGCCGCCCACGCACTTCCTGCTGCGCAGCAACTCTGCAGACACGCTGCCAGGACTCCTCCAAAGAAGACAGCGATTCTCCTGCTCCAAAAACGGTAAGTGCACGTTTTTTTTACACACTTACCTGCACCTACACATACTTACAGTACATTTATGCATTTTAGTAAAGATTGGAATTTTTTAAAAATTTTTTTTTTTAATTTTAGCACACTTGGTCCCTTTTGTACAGTTATTTACACTTATTTACACTTATTTACATGTATTTGCACACTCAGATAACTTTTATTAATGCACAAATATGTATACAAAAACAGGTGTTTTTTTTTTTTTTACGAATTCATTATACTGTTATCTTTTGGTTTTTTTGCCTAAAAACGTGTTATTTTGGCAGCGTGACTATTGGATAATCGATTTCGGCCACTAATTACGCTGTCAGAACAATTATTTTGTTATTTCATTGATTTACGCTATTTTTGTGGTTTTATTGCAATTTTATCCCTGCATTATTGTTCCTTATGTATCTTTAGTATCGTTTTGCTGTTTGGTGCTTTGGTATAGAAAGATAGATTTTACTTAGTTTGATCCGCCAAAATATGTGCTTTCCAAAAATATATGGGTTTCTGGGGGTATTTTTACAGTTTGGGGGTCTTACGGCACATAACGTACAGTTAGGGTTCTCTTTTCTGCAGCTTAGTTGGCTAGCGTGAAAATTCATAGGCACGTTTTTCATTTGGGGTCCATACACAACACATACTTTGGTAAATCTATACATATTGGGCATCAAACTATTTATTAGACCTCTGACGTCCATATTTAGAGAGATTTTTCTTTGTACGTAAAACATTGTGTGTGATAAATGCGGCAAACTGCAACATTTTTAGGCGATTTTCAGAAATGTTGTAAAAACCTATATGTTTAGAAAAGCTTTGCAGTTTGGTAGTTTCGTGTAGAAAGACGTCGTTATCTTTGTTGGAATCGGCAGAATGTGTACTTTCCAAAAATGTATGGTTTTGGGGGGTCATTGCTGTTAGGAGGGTCTTGATGCAAATAATATGAAGTCAAGGGTCTATGTTCACAGAAGGCGAATCGGCAGCGGAGAAAACTCATATTCACTATTTTTATTTGGGGTCCGCACATGCCAGCTGCCTTGGTATATCTATGCATATTGGGCATCAAACTGTTCAGTAGACCCTTGGCATCAATATTTATGGTGTTTTACAATTGTATGTAAGAAATTGGGTGAGATAAATGCGGCCAATTGCAATATTTTTAGGCGATTTTCAGAAATGTAAAAACAGTTGCTTTTATCGCCAAATTTAGGAAAGGCTTGCGACTTGGTACTTTGGAGTACAAAGACATGCATACCCAATTTGGATTCGCAGGAATGTGTACTTTCCAAAAATATATGGTTTTATGGGGTGAACGCACTTTTTTCTACCTTTGCCCCCCCCAAAACAATGTAAATGTGTTGATTTTGCAGTACCTGAAATGACAGACCATTTGAGGGTCTTTGTTTTGGGGCCCTATATGCCACGTGCTTGGGTACACCTATACATATTGGGCATCAAACTGTTCAGAGGACCCCAGGCTTTCATATTTGGGGTGATTTCTCTTGATACCTAAAAGTATGTGGGAACTACGATGCTAGAGGGTGAAAATTTTGAGGTGATTTTTGGAAATGTCCCCAAAATCACCAAATTTAGAAATGGTTTGCGGCTTGGTACTTTGGAGTACAAAGACATCCATACCCGATTTGGATTCGCAGGAATGTGTACTTTCCGAAAATATATGGTTTTATGGGGTGAACTTACTTTTTTCTACCTTTGCCCCCCCCCAAAAACAATGTAAATGTGTTGATTTTGCAGTACCTGAAATGACAGACCATATGGGGGTCTTTCTTTTGGGGCCCCTGTATGCCACGTGCTTGGGTACACCTGTACATATTGGGCATCAAACTGTTCAGGGGACCCTAGGCTTTCATATTTGGGGTGATTTCTCTTGATACCTAAAAGTATGTGGGTAATACGATGCTGCAGGGTAGATATTTTGAAGTCATTTTTGGAAATGTCCCCAAAATCCCCAAATTTAGGAATGGTTTGCGGCTTGGTTCTTTGGAGTACAAAGACATGCATACCCAATTTAGATCCGTGGGAATGTGTACTTTCCGAAAATATATGGTTTTCTGGGGTGAACTTACTTTTTTCTACATTTGCCCCCCTCAAAACAATGTAAATGTGTTGATTTTGCAGTACCTGAAATGACAGACCATATGGGGGTCTTCGTTTTGGGTCCCCTATACGCCACGTGCTTGGGTACACCTATACATATTGGGCATCAAACTGTTCAGAGGACCCCAGGCTTTCATATTTGGGGTGATTTGTCTTGATACCTAAAAGTATGTGTGTAATACGATGCTGCAGGGTAGATATTTTGAGGTGATTTTTGGAAATATCACCTAAAGCACCAAATTTAGGAATGATTTGCGGCTTGGTACTTTGGCGTAGAAAGACATGCATACCCAATTTGGATTCGTTGGAATGTGTACTTTCCGAAAATATATGGTTTTCTGGGGTGAACTTACTGTTTTCTACTTTTGCCCCCCCAAAACAATGTAAATGTGTTGATTTTGCAGTACCTGAAATGACAGACCATATGGGGGTCTTTCTTTTGGGGCCCCTGTATGCCACGTGCTTGGGTACACCTATACATATTGGGCATCAAACTGTTCAGGGGACCCTAGGCTTTCATATTTGGGGTGATTTCTCTTGATACCTAAAAGTATGTGGGTAATACGATGCTGCAGGGTAGATATTTTGAAGTCATTTTTGGAAATGTCCCCAAAATCCCCAAATTTAGGAATGGTTTGCGGCTTGGTTCTTTGGAGTACAAAGACATGCATACCCAATTTAGATCCGTGGGAATGTGTACTTTCCGAAAATATATGGTTTTCTGGGGTGAACTTACTTTTTTCTACATTTGCCCCCCTCAAAACAATGTAAATGTGTTGATTTTGCAGTACCTGAAATGACAGACCATATGGGGGTCTTCGTTTTGGGGCCCCTATACGCCACGTGCTTGGGTACACCTATACATATTGGGCATCAAACTGTTCAGAGGACCCCAGGCTTTCATATTTGGGGTGATTTGTCTTGATACCTAAAAGTATGTGTGTAATACGATGCTGCAGGGTAGATATTTTGAGGTGATTTTTGGAAATATCACCTAAAGCACCAAATTTAGGAATGATTTGCGGCTTGGTACTTTGGCGTAGAAAGACATGCATACCCAATTTGGATTCGTTGGAATGTGTACTTTCCGAAAATATATGGTTTTCTGGGGTGAACTTACTTTTTTCTACATTTGCCCCCCTCAAAACAATGTAAATGTGTTGATTTTGCAGTACCTGAAATGACAGACCATATGGGGGTCTTCGTTTTGGGGCCCCTATACGCCACGTGCTTGGGTACACCTATACATATTGGGCATCAAACTGTTCAGAGGACCCCAGGCTTTCATATTTGGGGTGATTTGTCTTGATACCTAAAAGTATGTGTGTAATACGATGCTGCAGGGTAGATATTTTGAGGTGATTTTTGGAAATATCACCTAAAGCACCAAATTTAGGAATGATTTGCGGCTTGGTACTTTGGCGTAGAAAGACATGCATACCCAATTTGGATTCGTTGGAATGTGTACTTTCCGAAAATATATGGTTTTCTGGGGTGAACTTACTGTTTTCTACTTTTGCCCCCCCAAAACAATGTAAATGTGTTGATTTTGCAGTACCTGAAATGACAGACCATATGGGGGTCTTCGTTTTGGGGCCCCTATACGCCACGTGCTTGGGTACACCTATACATATTGGGCATCAAACTGTTCAGAGGACCCCAGGCTTTCATATTTGGGGTGATTTGTCTTGATACCTAAAAGTATGTGGGTAATACGATGCTGCAGGGTCGAAATTTTGAAGTCATTTTTGGAAATGTCCACAAAATCACCAAATTTAGGAATGGTTTGCGGCTTGGTACTTTGGATTACAAAGACATGCATACCCAATTTAGATCCATGGGAATGTGTAGTTTCCGAAAATATATGGTTTTCTGGGGTGAACTTACTTTTTTCTACATTTGCCCCCCTCAAAACAATGTAAATGTCTTGATTTTGCAGTACCTGAAATGACAGACCATATGGGGGTCTTCGTTTTGGGGCCCCTATACGCCACGTGCTTGGGTACACCTATACATATTGGGCATCAAACTGTTCAGAGGACCCCAGGCTTTCATATTTGGGGTGATTTGTCTTGATACCTAAAAGTATGTGGGTAATACGATGCTGCAGGGTCGAAATTTTGAAGTCATTTTTGGAAATGTCCCCAAAATCACCAAATTTAGGAATGGTTTGCGGCTTGGTACTTTGGAGTACAAAGACATGCATACCCAATTTAGATTCGTGGGAATGTGTACTTTCCGAAAATATATGGGTTTCTGGGGTGAACTTACTTTTTTCTACCTTTGCCCCCCCCAAAACGATGTAAATGTGTTGATTTTGCAGTACCTGAAATGACAGAACATACAAGGGGGGGTCTTCATTTTAGGGCCCCTATATGCCACATGCTTGGGTACACCTATACATATTGGGCATCAAACTGTTCAGAGGACCCTAGGCTTTCATATTTGGGGTGATTTGTCTTGATACCTAAAAGTATGTGTGTAATACGATGCTGCAGGGTAGATATTTTGAGGTGATTTTTGGAAATATCACCTAAAGCACCAAATTTAGGAATGATTTGCGGCTTGGTACTTTGGCGTAGAAAGACATGCATACCCAATTTGGATTCGTTGGAATGTGTACTTTCCGAAAATATATGGTTTTCTGGGGTGAACTTACTGTTTTCTACTTTTGCCCCCCCAAAACAATGTAAATGTGTTGATTTTGCAGTACCTGAAATGTCAGACTATATGGGGGTCTTCCTTTTAGGGCCTCTATATGCCACATGCTTGGGTACACCTATACATATTGGGCATCAAACTGTTCAGAGGACCCTAGGCTTTCATATTTGGGGTGATTTGTCTTGATACCTAAAAGTATGTGTGTAATACGATGCTGCAAGGTAGATATTTTGAGGTGATTTTTGGAAATATCACCTAAAGCACCAAATTTAGGAATGATTTGCGGCTTGGTACTTTGGCGTAGAAAGACATGCATACCCAATTTGGATTCGTTGGAATGTGTACTTTCCGAAAATATATGGTTTTCTGGGGTGAACTTACTGTTTTCTACTTTTGCCCCCCCAAAACAATGTAAATGTGTTGATTTTGCAGTACCTGAAATGTCAGACTATATGGGGGTCTTCCTTTTAGGGCCTCTATATGCCACATGCTTGGGTACACCTATACATATTGGGCATCAAACTGTTCAGAGGACCCTAGGCTTTCATATTTGGGGTGATTTGTCTTGATACCTAAAAGTATGTGTGTAATACGATGCTGCAGGGTAGATATTTTGAGGTGATTTTTGGAAATATCACCTAAAGCACCAAATTTAGGAATGATTTGCGGCTTGGTACTTTGGCGTAGAAAGACATGCATACCCAATTTGGATTCGTTGGAATGTGTACTTTCCGAAAATATATGGTTTTCTGGGGTGAACTTACTGTTTTCTACTTTTGCCCCCCCAAAACAATGTAAATGTGTTGATTTTGCAGTACCTGAAATGTCAGACTATATGGGGGTCTTCCTTTTAGGGCCTCTATATGCCACATGCTTGGGTACACCTATACATATTGGGCATCAAACTGTTCAGAGGACCCTAGGCTTTCATATTTGGGGTGATTTGTCTTGATACCTAAAAGTATGTGTGTAATACGATGCTGCAGGGTAGATATTTTGAGGTGATTTTTGGAAATATCACCTAAAGCACCAAATTTAGGAATGATTTGCGGCTTGGTACTTTGGCGTAGAAAGACATGCATACCCAATTTGGATTCGTTGGAATGTGTACTTTCCGAAAATATATGGTTTTCTGGGGTGAACTTACTGTTTTCTACTTTTGCCCCCCCAAAACAATGTAAATGTGTTGATTTTGCAGTACCTGAAATGTCAGACTATATGGGGGTCTTCCTTTTAGGGCCTCTATATGCCACATGCTTGGGTACACCTATACATATTGGGCATCAAACTGTTCAGAGGACCCTAGGCTTTCATATTTGGTGTGATTTGTCTTGATACCTAAAAGTATGTGTGTAATACGATGCTGCAGGGTAGATATTTTGAGGTGATTTTTGGAAATATCACCTAAAGCACCAAATTTAGGAATGATTTGCGGCTTGGTACTTTGGCGTAGAAAGACATGCATACCCAATTTGGATTCGTTGGAATGTGTACTTTCCGAAAATATATGGTTTTCTGGGGTGAACTTACTGTTTTCTACTTTTGCCCCCCCAAAACAATGTAAATGTGTTGATTTTGCAGTACCTGAAATGTCAGACTATATGGGGGTCTTCCTTTTAGGGCCTCTATATGCCACATGCTTGGGTACACCTATACATATTGGGCATCAAACTGTTCAGAGGACCCTAGGCTTTCATATTTGGAGTGATTTGTCTTGATACCTAAAAGTATGTGTGTAATACGATGCTGCAGGGTAGATATTTTGAGGTGATTTTTGGAAATATCACCTAAAGCACCAAATTTAGGAATGATTTGCGGCTTGGTACTTTGGCGTAGAAAGACATGCATACCCAATTTGGATTCGTTGGAATGTGTACTTTCCGAAAATATATGGTTTTCTGGGGTGAACTTACTGTTTTCTACTTTTGCCCCCCCAAAACAATGTAAATGTGTTGATTTTGCAGTACCTGAAATGTCAGACTATATGGGGGTCTTCCTTTTAGGGCCTCTATATGCCACATGCTTGGGTACACCTATACATATTGGGCATCAAACTGTTCAGAGGACCCTAGGCTTTCATATTTGGGGTGATTTGTCTTGATACCTAAAAGTATGTGTGTAATACGATGCTGCAGGGTAGATATTTTGAGGTGATTTTTGGAAATATCACCTAAAGCACCAAATTTAGGAATGATTTGCGGCTTGGTACTTTGGCGTAGAAAGACATGCATACCCAATTTGGATTCGTTGGAATGTGTACTTTCCGAAAATATATGGTTTTCTGGGGTGAACTTACTGTTTTCTACTTTTGCCCCCCCAAAACAATGTAAATGTGTTGATTTTGCAGTACCTGAAATGTCAGACTATATGGGGGTCTTCCTTTTAGGGCCTCTATATGCCACATGCTTGGGTACACCTATACATATTGGGCATCAAACTGTTCAGAGGACCCTAGGCTTTCATATTTGGGGTGATTTGTCTTGATACCTAAAAGTATGTGTGTAATACGATGCTGCAGGGTAGATATTTTGAGGTGATTTTTGGAAATATCACCTAAAGCACCAAATTTAGGAATGATTTGCGGCTTGGTACTTTGGCGTAGAAAGACATGCATACCCAATTTGGATTCGTTGGAATGTGTACTTTCCGAAAATATATGGTTTTCTGGGGTGAACTTACTGTTTTCTACTTTTGCCCCCCCAAAACAATGTAAATGTGTTGATTTTGCAGTACCTGAAATGTCAGACTATATGGGGGTCTTCCTTTTAGGGCCTCTATATGCCACATGCTTGGGTACACCTATACATATTGGGCATCAAACTGTTCAGAGGACCCTAGGCTTTCATATTTGGTGTGATTTGTCTTGATACCTAAAAGTATGTGTGTAATACGATGCTGCAGGGTAGATATTTTGAGGTGATTTTTGGAAATATCACCTAAAGCACCAAATTTAGGAATGATTTGCGGCTTGGTACTTTGGCGTAGAAAGACATGCATACCCAATTTGGATTCGTTGGAATGTGTACTTTCCGAAAATATATGGTTTTCTGGGGTGAACTTACTGTTTTCTACTTTTGCCCCCCCAAAACAATGTAAATGTGTTGATTTTGCAGTACCTGAAATGTCAGACTATATGGGGGTCTTCCTTTTAGGGCCTCTATATGCCACATGCTTGGGTACACCTATACATATTGGGCATCAAACTGTTCAGAGGACCCTAGGCTTTCATATTTGGAGTGATTTGTCTTGATACCTAAAAGTATGTGTGTAATACGATGCTGCAGGGTAGATATTTTGAGGTGATTTTTGGAAATATCACCTAAAGCACCAAATTTAGGAATGATTTGCGGCTTGGTACTTTGGCGTAGAAAGACATGCATACCCAATTTGGATTCGTTGGAATGTGTACTTTCCGAAAATATATGGTTTTCTGGGGTGAACTTACTGTTTTCTACTTTTGCCCCCCCAAAACAATGTAAATGTGTTGATTTTGCAGTACCTGAAATGTCAGACTATATGGGGGTCTTCCTTTTAGGGCCTCTATATGCCACATGCTTGGGTACACCTATACATATTGGGCATCAATCTGTTCAGAGGACCCTAGGCTTTCATATTTGGGGTGATTTGTCTTGATACCTAAAAGTATGTGTGTAATACGATGCTGCAGGGTAGATATTTTGAGGTGATTTTTGGAAATATCACCTAAAGCACCAAATTTAGGAATGATTTGCGGCTTGGTACTTTGGCGTAGAAAGACATGCATACCCAATTTGGATTCGTTGGAATGTGTACTTTCCGAAAATATATGGTTTTCTGGGGTGAACTTACTGTTTTCTACTTTTGCCCCCCCAAAACAATGTAAATGTGTTGATTTTGCAGTACCTGAAATGTCAGACTATATGGGGGTCTTCCTTTTAGGGCCTCTATATGCCACATGCTTGGGTACACCTATACATATTGGGCATCAAACTGTTCAGAGGACCCTAGGCTTTCATATTTGGGGTGATTTGTCTTGATACCTAAAAGTATGTGTGTAATACGATGCTGCAGGGTAGATATTTTGAGGTGATTTTTGGAAATATCACCTAAAGCACCAAATTTAGGAATGATTTGCGGCTTGGTACTTTGGCGTAGAAAGACATGCATACCCAATTTGGATTCGTTGGAATGTGTACTTTCCGAAAATATATGGTTTTCTGGGGTGAACTTACTGTTTTCTACTTTTGCCCCCCCAAAACAATGTAAATGTGTTGATTTTGCAGTACCTGAAATGTCAGACTATATGGGGGTCTTCCTTTTAGGGCCTCTATATGCCACATGCTTGGGTACACCTATACATATTGGGCATCAAACTGTTCAGAGGACCCTAGGCTTTCATATTTGGGGTGATTTGTCTTGATACCTAAAAGTATGTGTGTAATACGATGCTGCAGGGTAGATATTTTGAGGTGATTTTTGGAAATATCACCTAAAGCACCAAATTTAGGAATGATTTGCGGCTTGGTACTTTGGCGTAGAAAGACATGCATACCCAATTTGGATTCGTTGGAATGTGTACTTTCCGAAAATATATGGTTTTCTGGGGTGAACTTACTGTTTTCTACTTTTGCCCCCCCAAAACAATGTAAATGTGTTGATTTTGCAGTACCTGAAATGTCAGACTATATGGGGGTCTTCCTTTTAGGGCCTCTATATGCCACATGCTTGGGTACACCTATACATATTGGGCATCAAACTGTTCAGAGGACCCTAGGCTTTCATATTTGGGGTGATTTGTCTTGATACCTAAAAGTATGTGGGTAATACGATGCTGCAGAGTAGATATTTTGAGGTGATTTTTGGAAATGTCACCTAAATCACCAAATTTAGGAATGATTTGCGGCTTGGTACTTTGGCGTAGAAAGACATGCATACCCAATTTGGATTCGTTGGAATGTGTACTTTCCGAAAATATATGGTTTTCTGGGGTGAACTTACTGTTTTCTACTTTTGCCCCCCCCAAAACGATGTAAATGTGTTGATTTTGCAGTACCTGAAATGACAGACTATATGGGGTCTTCCTTTTGGGGCCCCTGTATGCCACGTGCTTGGGTACACCTATACATATTGGGCATCAAACTGTTCAGAGGACCCTAGGCTTTCATATTTGGGGTGATTTCTCTTGATACCTAAAAGTATGTGGGTAAATGATGCTGCAGGGTAGATATTTTGAGGTGATTTTTGGAAAATTCACCTAAATCACCAAATTTAGGAATGATTTGCGGCTTGGTACTTTGGCGTTGAAAGACATGCATACCCAATTTGAATTCGTGGGAATGTGTACTTTCCGAAAATATATGGTTTTCTGGGGTGAACTTACTGTTTTCTACTTTTGCCCCCCCAAAACAATGTAAATGTGTTGATTTTGCAGTACCTGAAATGTCAGACTATATGGGGGTCTTCCTTTTAGGGCCTCTATATGCCACATGCTTGGGTACACCTATACATATTGGGCATCAAACTGTTCAGAGGACCCTAGGCTTTCATATTTGGGGTGATTTGTCTTGATACCTAAAAGTATGTGGGTAATACGATGCTGCAGAGTAGATATTTTGAGGTGATTTTTGGAAATGTCACCAAAATCACCAAATTTAGGAATGATTTGCGGCTTGGTACTTTGGTGTAGAAAGACATGCATACCCAAATTGGATTCAGGGGAATGTGTACTTTCCGAAAATATATGGTTTTCTGGGGTGAACGTACTTTTTTCTACCTTTGCCGCCCCCCAAAACGATGTAAATGTGTTGATTTTGCAGTATCTGAAATGACAGAACAAACGGGGGGTCTTCCTTTTGGGGCCTCCTATGCCACGTGCTTGGGTACATCTATTCATATTGGGCATCAAACTGTTCATTTGACCCAGGATTTTATATTGGGGGTGTTTTACATTGATACCTAATGATGTGTGGGAGATATGTTGCTGTAGAGTGGAAGCTTTGAGGTCATTTTTCAAAAAATTCACCAATTTCTATAAAACATTATAACTTTAGGAAACAATTGCAACTTAGTGGTTTGGAGTACAAAGATATTTCTACCCATTTTTGATTCACCAGAATCTGTTCTTTCTAGTAATGGGTAGTTTTCTAGGGTAAACCTACTGTTAGCGGAATGTTTGGCCTTGAAATCAAAAGTATGCCGTTTGGGGAGTGTTGCTTTGGAAATTTGGTTGTGTACTGCTTGTAGATTTTGAGCTATACAAGTGAGAAATCTCCATAAAACGATATATATTTGGTATTGTCGCGTTCAGGAGACATAGACCTTTCTAAATCGGCTGTGTTCTCGTACATAAAATGAATGATGTTTCTGATATATGTGATTGTTCTTCGTGCAACATGATTTTTTTCATTTTATTTGACACTTAGAATCCAATATTTTTTTAGAGAAGTAGAATTACACCAAAATTCTTGCATATTGTGAATGTTCAGGTTGTCCTGAAAAAAACAATATATTGTTTTCCTGGGTTAACTAAAAGACCACCCCAGGAAAGGCCCTTAAAGTGAAAGAGTGCAAAATATCTAAAAACTGCTTGGCAGTAGATGTTCGCATCTAGGACAAAACGGCTGGCAGGGAAAGGGTTAAAGTACGGTAATCCAAATTATGAACAGATCCTTATCCGGAAAACCGCAGGTCCCTTATTATAGATTTCATACCTGCAGTAGTCCCCTGCCTAGCTCATCCTCTTTTTTGCAAAACTTGATGTTTTTAAAGCATAGCTAATAAATATGGACTTTTAACCGGCATCCTGTGTGTGACTCCACATTATGATCCAGTTACGTATTGTATGCACTTTCCTCATTCCTGATGCTTCGTAGTCCACGAGACCAGAGTGGAACCTGTTTGCTGGATCGCTTTCACTGCTGCCTTCTCGCTGGATTTTGGATGCGTGTGCGTTTATTCTTCTGATTTTGCTAAAGCAGATGATGGCTGCTTTCATGAGCAGTAAATATATTAATATGTTTTTCTGTCCATTTATTTCGGTAGTGGCCAGACAGATACCAAGAGTAGTCATGGGTGAATCTGTGCCGGCAAAAATTGTAGAAACGCTTTGGTCAATGGGCGTCAAAATAATTTTAATGTGCCTCGATTTTGACGTGAGCGACAATTTTTATACATGCGACTATTTGGTCCAAATGCATTAAAGTCAATGGGTGTCCAAATAATTTTGACGGACATAAGAAGCAAGAGCGTGTCCCACTAAACTTGAGTAAATATGGCCCCCCTGGCTGGAGTTTTACCCAGAACAAGAACCCTGAATGCAATCACAGTAGTTCCCTCTGTGTGACTATCCTTACCATCTACCTCATATGCGATTGTTATGTGTAAATTACGCCTTTGTTTTTGGCAGCAGACTTTATGTATTTTATAGGGATTGTTCACCTATAAATTAACCTTTACTATTATGTAAAGTGTGATATTCTGATACAATGTGTAATTGATTTGCATTTTTTATTATTTGTGGTTTTCGAGCTATTTTGTTTTTTATTCAGCAGCTCTCCAATTTGCAATTTCAGCAGTTTGGTTGCTAGGGTCCATATTCCCCAAGCAACCATGCATTAAATTGAATGAGAGACTGGAATATGAATAGGAGAGGACTTTATTAGAAAGAAGAGAAATAAAATGTAGCAATACATTTGTAACCTTACAGAGCATTTGTTTTTTAGATGGGGGTCACTTTCCCATCGTTCTGTTGTTAGGGTGCTGGGGGCGAACGGGAGGGAGGTGATATCACTCCAACTTGCAGTACAGCAGTAAAGAGTGACTGAAGTTTATCAGAGCACAAGTCACATGATGGGGGACAGATAGGAAGCTGACTGTCTAGCCTCATGTCAGATTTCAAAATTAAATATAAAAAAATATGTTTGCTCTTTTGAGAAATGGATATCTGCAGAATTCTTCTGTAGCATTAACTGATGCCTTTTGAAAAAAAAAATTTTTTCCATTTAAGGTGAGCAAGCCATTTACAAAATATTGAAGAACATTGATTTATACAATAAGTATCTGTAATGGGAGTCAAACTCGGAGTGTGGGAGATTTCTTGATGTGTGCATGCCCTCACTTTATACTTGCTGTCCATGAGAATCAACATCATTATTTATAGTTATGCATCTGGCAGATGTGATATTTGTAGCCTTACGTATTACTCCGCTTCACTGGAAATGTTCTACAAAAGAGGGTCAGTATTGGTTAAATGATAAATGAATTCTAATTGTCTGTCGCTTTTAGGTATTTGTTCATGAGAGGTGAACAAGTTCAGAGTATAATGCAGCTATATTACTTTTAGGATCTTTCCAGAGCGTTTTTGTGACCAGAATATTCCTTGCTGCCCGTATCATGATATTTATTTTATCGCAGGATGTGCTGCAAAGCAATGACCCAGAACAGTACGTGGGTGGTTAATAAGAGTTGATTGTGGTTGAGGAGTATAGCGTGACAGTCGAGTGCTATGTCTATTCCTTGTGCAGCGGAGGCCGGAAGTGAGTCAGTGCTTTGTTTCTGGCAGCAGATTCCTCCCTCGTGCACCCTTTCTCACTGCAAGGTGTGCTGGAATTTTCCAGGTTTTACGTGGGTGGTTAGAGGAGGATTAGGGAATGGGTGTATGTTTGCAGGGGAAGGTGTGGGTGCTGTATAGAGAGAAGAATCCTTTCAGATATTGTAGTGGCTGTCATGTGAGCATTAACCCCGTCTGCTTAGACCAACAGCTCCACAGAGAACTTTTTTCAGAGTTCAGAAAAACTTTGTTTGAGTCAAATAAGTGCTGACTTTGAGTTAACTGATTTCTTATTTTTCATTCCCACTGTCACAATTTTCTTTCTTTTTTTTTTTTAATGATTCGTAAATGTATATGAATATTTACCCCAGCCGGGATCAGAACACATATTTGTTACACTGCCAGGAACACTGTGTTCTGTTAAGTCATTTGATGACGTGGGTTCCTGGAGCAGTGCCAGATGTGATCAGGTTCATTCCAATACATTTCTCTGCTGCCTCTCAAAGTCTTGTCTTCACATGATCACTAGCTCTGAGGACCTCTCTGTTTACATTTTAGTTTTGATTAAACTAGTTGTTCACCTTTGAGTTAACTTATAGTATGACGTTTTTAGATATTTAGCTTTTTATTTGGCAGCTCTCTTGTTATCTGGTTGCTAGGATCAAAATTAACCCAGCAACCATGCACTAATTTGAATAGAAGAGGGCCCGAATAGAAAGATGAGTAATAAAAAGTAGCAATAAAAAAAACTGTAGCTTTACAGAGAATTTATTTTTAGATAATCAGTGACTCCCATTTGAAAGCTGGAAAGAGTCAGAGGAAAAAGGCAAATAGTGAAAAAACTATAACAACTAGATAACGAAGTGAAAAGTTGCTTAGAATTGGCCATTCTATAACACACTAAAAGTTGATTAAAGGGGTTGTATACCTTTGAGTTAACTTTTAGTATGATGTAGAGAGTGAAATTCTGAGACAATTTGCAATTGGTTTTAATTTTTTATTAGTGATGATTCTTGAATTATTTAGCTTTATTCAGCAGCTGTCCAGTTTGCTGTTTCAGCAATCTGGTTGCTAGGGTGCAAATTACCCTAGCGACCATGCACTGATTTGAATAAGAGACTGGGATATGAATAGGGGAGGACCTGAATAGCAAGATGAATAATACAAAAGAGCAATAACAATAAATGTGTAGCCCTTTAGAAGGGGTCAGTGACCCTCAATTTGAAAGCTAGAAAAAGTTAGAAGAAGGCAAATAATTTAAAAACTATAGAAAATAAATAGTGAACACCAATTGAAAAGTTGATTAGAACAGGCCACTCTATAACCTACTAAAAGTTAACTTGAAGGTGAACCATCCCTTTAAAGGTGAACCACCCCTTTAAAGGTGAACCACCCTTTAACTATTTACATTTTTATGATGTTTATAGTAACAGCAGAAAAATCTGTGGCTTTACATATGTTGTTGGACTACAACTCTTGAAGGCTGCTTTGGGTTGTTGTAGTACCTGCAATACCTGGGGGACTGCCCTGACTTCTGTTATAGGGGAGCAATTATTAAAGTGGATCAACCACAACTATTCATTCTTATTTTTGCACTTTGCCGACGTACACAGCGGAAAAGCAGAGAAACATAGTTTATTGTTGTTTATTAGTTTTTATAGTGCCAACACACTTATGCAGAGTTTACAGAGACAGACTGTTTATCATTCTACCCCACATATTTATCTGTTTTCTGGGAAGAGGCTGCAGCTATGACGCAGTGTATGTAGCGAGGCAGAAGGGGGTAAGAAACAACAGCTGGAAGCTGAATACTGGAGAGCCCTGATATAGTTAAACTGCAACTCCCTGATGTTTGTAAGGGGTTTTAGGCGGTCCAAAAACTAGGAGAGATTGTAGCCCATTGCTCATTATATAATTGCTTCAACTCGGGGATAATGGTGGGCTACTAAGAGCGAAAAAAGTTAAACAATTGTGCCCCATGTTAAACTAAGTTTGTATGTCTGCCTATTGTCATTGTTTTGGATTTATCTTTTATTTTATATAATGTCTTTATTTCCTAGTCACCCCTGGCAGCATTCACCAAATGGGTTAACGCCCATCGGGCCAATGGACAGGACCTCCCCTAACAAGATAAAATGGTAGCCACACCTCCACTACCTTGTCTTTTTTCGTCCTGTCCAAGAGGCCGATGGATGGTAACAGCAGGGGTCAAGACCTTGCAGGTTCCCAGCAGGGGGGGGAATTGCTCTCTCCCAAGCTTACCTCGGTTGCTGGAAGTCCAATAACTCCCCTCTATGGGGTTAGTTAAGGAGGGCCTGCGGTTCCTTGCAGCCGTTAGAGGCCAAGCCGTTCCCTCCCGCTGAGCGGGTTAGGTAGGCAATGCTGCAGCGCTGCTGGGATGTCGTTCTGTGATGGACGCGAACCCGGAAGTGACGTCAGCGCCTCCGACACATGACAAATGTCGCCGTCTGGAGCAAGAGAAGGTCTGTATGCCGGCAATCGCCAGTGTGAGTAGGTTAAGGCTCGGCGCGGTCACTCTGACAGCCGCGCTGAGATTAGAGCAGGGTTCCGCTCAAGCCGGTGAACCGGAAGTAGGAACCGGAAGCCGGAACTAGCGCGGACGCCATTTTCCTTAAGGGCAAAACGCGACTTTTTGTGCAGCATAATAATGAACATGGGAGTGTGTTCAATTGGCGCCAAAACTTGCGAGTATGGCGTGTGAGCCCTGGAATAAGCATAGTCGCAATGAATAGACTATCTAGGGTATTGCATTGTACTGCATGCATGTTATAGGAACACCTTTATAAGGAGGTGGCAACTTCCTGTCAGATCCCTTTGTTCTTGCGATTCTGTTCACTGTGAGATACAGTTCCAGAGAAACTTGCAAGCATGGATCCTGGTATTCCGGGCAAAACACCTCACCCTAAGGGGAAAAGGTTAGATGTTGTGCTGTAGATGGGTAAGAAAGAGATTTTTTTTTACACATTTTAATGATGTTTTAATTGTGATTCTACAGCCTTCCTGCCATAGAGAGAAAGGACAAAACACCTGAGAAAACGACTTTGTCACAACCTCAGGAAGATGTAACACCTTCAGGCTCCCAGGAAAATCAAGCATTCACGGATTCTTTAGCAGCTGTCATAAGACAAGCAGTGGTGCAAGGATTCCAAGAAGCAGCTACTTCCAGGAAAAGGCCAAGACATTCTCATTCTAGGCAAATGGATTCACTGTCTGAGATTTCCGAAGGGGAATTATCCGAGGAATCGGATTTCCACTCCCAGTGGGGCTCTGAGGAAGGAGAAATTGACTCGGAAGATGAGTCTAATTTTGATGTGTCCATAGTGGAGCCATTAATTAAGGCTGTCCGACAAACCTTGACATTTCCGACAGAGTCCTCAAAACTTTCTACAGCAGATAAACTTTTTCCTGCAGTGAAAAAGAAGTCAACATGTTTTCCAGTGCATGCCTCAATTAAAGAAATAATTTCCGCAGAATGGAAAAAGACAGAAAAGAGGCCTCAGACGGCTGGAAAATTCCAAAAGAAGTATCCATTTGAGGAAGAGGATGCAAAGTTTTGGGATGCTCCTCCCAAGGTTGACGCAGCTGTAGTTAGACTTGCCAAAAAGACAACATTACCTGTTGATGATGCAGCAGTGTTTAGGGAGCCTATGGAGAAAAAAATGGAGTTCAATCTGAAGAAATCCTTTGCAGCAGCTGGTGCAGCATGCAGACCAGCAGTAGCTCTGACCTCTGTCTCTAGAGCAGTGAAAGTTTGGCTCTCAAATATGGAGGAAGCAATTTCTTCCAATGTTAAAAGACCTAAATTATTGGAAATGCTGTCGGACTGTAAATCAGCAATTGACTTCATGTCGGAAGCTTCAGTCGACTTGGTGCATTTCATGGCTAGGTCAATGGCACTCTCCGTAGCAGCAAGAAGAGCATTGTGGCTGAAGCCTTGGGCAGCGGATGCGGCATCAAAAACGAATTTATGCCAATTACCCTTTGAAGGAGATATGCTTTTCGGGGAAAAACTGGATGCCATTATTAAAAAAGTCTCAGGGGGAAAAAGTGTGTTTCTTCCCCAGGAGAGAAGGAACAAAAGAGGTAGATTTGACACCTCATATCTCAGAGACAGAGACAGATCGTTTAGGTCTTCGAGACAATATAGACCTGGGAGAGAATTCTCAAGGCAATCATCATGGAGATCAGGCCGTCCAGGGGCCAGAAGTAATCTGAAAAGATCAAGTTTTTTCTCTCCCTCCTCTTCCGCAGCACAGCAACAATGAGGATGTCTCGGCTCAGGCAGAAGTAGGAGGCAGACTAACCCTGTTCACTCAAGTCTGGGCCGGAAGTATAAAGGACCGATGGGTCTCCGATATAATTCGGGAAGGTTTTCGTTTGGAGTTTGTAAAAGTCCCAAGGAGGGATTATTTTCTAGTTTCTTCGTTCCGAAAGACAGTAGAAAGTCAAAATCTGATTCAAGAGTACATGAATCAGTTATTCATTTCAAAGGCGATAGAAGTAGTGCCAACTCAAGAAAGAGAGAAAGGTTTCTACTCAAGGTTGTTTCTAGTAAAAAAAGCCTCCGGCACACTAAGACCGGTTTTAGATATGAGAAGGCTGAACAAATTCTTGGAAAAGAAAAAATTCAAGATGGAGTCCCTAGCATCCATTATTCAAGCCATCTCAATCGGGGATTGGCTTACGAATATAGACCTGAAGGATGCGTATTTCCACGTTCCTGTCTGTCGGGAACACAGAAAATATCTTCGCTTCGCAGTAGGAGGGGTACAGGTGCAATTCAGGTGCCTACCATTCGGGCTGTCACAATCTCCCAGAGTCTTCACGAAAGTACTCGTCACTCTAATAGCAGAGTTGAGGAAGGAAGGCATAGCAGTTTTCCATTACCTAGACGATATTTTGGTGACTGCAAAATCAAGAGAAGAGGCAAAGCATCATACAGCAAGAGTACTGGAGTTCCTAAGGAAACATGGTTGGATTGTGAACATGGAAAAAAGTCAATTGAACCCGTCACAGTCGCTTCCCTTCTGGGTGCTTATTTCCAAACACAGGAAAATCTAATATCCCTTCCAGTCAAGAAACAACAAAGCATAGCTCATGCAATAAAAGATTTCAGGAGCCGAGCAGTAGTAACAGTTCATCACTGTTTGAAAATAATAGGATTAATGTCTTCTACAATCCAGATCGTAAAATGGGCCAGATGGCATCTGAGAGACCTACAAAATTTTCTGTTAAGAAAAGTAAGAAGACCACATCTGAACTTGAGCAAAAAACTCATGTTACCCCAAGAGATAAAACACAGCCTAAACTGGTGGTGTGTGCAAGAGAATCTAGAGAAAGGAATGTCTATAGAAGAACCAAGTTGGTCTATACTAACAACCGACGCGTCCGGTTCCGGTTGGGGAGAGCATTTCGAAGAACACTTTGCCCAAGGGGCGTGGGAACTGAAACAGACACCTTCAAATGTTCTCGAATTAAGAGCGATAAAAGAGGCTCTGTTTGCTTTGGCAGAAGTTCTAGAAGGCAAGAGTGTAAAAGTGATGTCGGACAATGTCACGGCAGTCGCGTACGTGCAGAAACAAGGGGGAACAAGAAGCATGTCTCTGTTGAAAGAATCCAGGCCAATTTTCCAGTGGGCAGAAAAACGTCTAGAAAATATAGTAGCAGTTCATCTGCCAGGAATAGAAAACGTGAAAGCAGACTTTCTAAGTCGAGTCACTCTAGATCCTGGAGAATGGAGTCTGCACGAAGACATATTTCAGGAGTTAGTAGACGAATGGGGCACTCCGGAAGTAGATGCCATGGCTTCTGTCCAAAACAGAAAATGCAAGACCTTCTATGCAAGATTCCCGTGCAAAGAGGCACTAGCCATAGACGGATTGAGGCAAGACTGGTCAAGAGGCCTTATATACATTTTTCCACCAATTCCTCTTGTCTGGAAAGTGCTGAAGAAGGTGGATCGGGAGGCAGTGGATGCAATAGTGCTGATCCCATTCTGGCCCCGGAGACCTTGGTTTCCGCTGCTGTGCAAGCTGACAGTACAGGGTCCCAAGAATATTGCGAGGTTCCCAGGTTGGTTATCCCAGGGAATGTTTGTTTACGAGGAGAAGGACCACCTAGCCTTAAAGGCGTGGAGGTTGAAAGGCAGAGGCTGGAAAAACTGAATCTGGATGAAAATGTTGTGGATTTCTTGTTGAAATCAAGAAAATGTTCCACCTCAGCGCAATATTATAAGATCTGGGACAAATTTGTGCAATTTGCGAACCTGGAGGATCAAGATCCAATGTCTCCATCCTCATCTCTCCTGATTAAATTTCTGTTCTCAGGCTATGAGAAGGGTCTCCAATTAAGCACACTAAAGGTCCAGGTGTCTGCCATTTCGGCATTGACAGGGATAAACTGGGCATCAGATGCCTTAGTTCACAGATTCTTTGAAGCCATGGCAAGGACAAGACCTTGCATAAGGAAAATGTCACCCCCCTGGGACTTACCATTTGTGTTGAATGTGCTCGCAGGAAGTCCTTTTGAAACTTTGGGAGAGACTTCTTTATGGAACCTCACTTTAAAGGTCATTTTACTAGTGGCAGTTACGTCCGCTTGCAGAGTGGGAGAATTGGCGGCTTTATGTGCTTCAGAACCATATACGGTAATCTTTGAAGATAAAGTAGTACTACGACCTGCATTTAAATTTCTACCTAAAGTGGTGTCAAAATTTCATATGGACTTGGAGATATCGCTTCCATCCTTTTGTCCATCCCCAAAGTCGGACAGAGAGAAACTCTGGCACACTCTAGATTTGGTCAGAGCCATTAAGATTTATCTGGAGAGGACAGTAACTTTCAGAAAGTCTGATCATTTATTCGTGATACCCGGTGGCTTCAGAAAAGGTCAAGCCCCTTCAAAGAGAACGTTGAGCTCCTGGATTGTTGCTGCAATAGCAAAAAGCTACAATACAGCAGGCAGGAAGGTTCCCCAGGGATTAAAAGCCCATTCTACCAGAGCGTTGGCGAGTTCCTGGGCGATGGAAGCCAAAGCATCGCCAGAAGCGATCTGTAGAGCGGCGAGATGGTCTTCGGTTACCACATTCATTAAGCATTACAGACTTGATATCCGAGCCTCCCAAGAGGCTAAATTTGGGAGAAAAGTCTTACAGTCAGTTGTACATAGCTGAATAAAGCATATATTTGTTTTCTGCAATCTTATGTGTCCCTCCCTTCTGTAGCTTTGGAGATCCCATTTGGTGAATGCTGCCAGGGGTGACTAGGAAAACAGGAAATTGTTTTATACTCACCGTAATTTCTGTTTCCTGGTCACCTTCCATGGCAGCATGCACCAGGGAATTACCCACCACTAAGATGTCAGGCTTAGAACTAAGACAAGGTAGTGGAGGTGTGGCTACCATTTTATCTTGTTAGGGGAGGTCCTGTCCATTGGCCCGATGGGCGTTAACCCATTTGGTGAATGCTGCCATGGAAGGTGACCAGGAAACAGAAATTACGGTGAGTATAAAACAATTTCCTGTTTTGTGCAAAAAAAAAACATACATACAGAATAGAATGAGGCCTTCTAGTGCAATAATCGGTTACATGATTAAACTGGAGTAGGTCTACATACCCACCCAAAGGTATACAATAATTATCTTAATACCCTTAGCCAGGGGTGTCCAAACTTTTTGCAACGAGGGACAGATTTGGTGAGGTGAAAATGTGTGGAGGCTGACCATTTAGCCTGACATTCTTTGTACCATTAACACCATTCAACTAATTTAAACAAGGAATCACGTAGCCGTAGCAGTAATATTAAGGCACATTAGTGAAATGATCTGCCACTTGGTCTATACTGCTGCCTGTGTGCTGAAGGTGTTAGCAATAGATACGTACTGGCACGGAGTGATGCGCCGCTCTCGCATACGTCTTTAGGGCTGAAGGTGCAATCGAGCATACAGGCAGCAACACCTTCAGCACACATGCAGCAGTATAGATTAAGTGGCAGATCATTTCACTAATGTACCCAAATATTACTGCTACGGCTAGTCGATTCCTGATTGCATTGTGCTGGGGGGGGGCACATTATTATTAATTTCATGATGGAGGCTGAGGGCCAGTGTAGATTTGATAAAGGGCTGCAATTGGCCCTCGGGCCGCACTTTGGACATGCCTGCCCTAAAAAAAATGTACCCTCTCTTCCCACGGAGCCGCACTTATTCTCACCCAGAAATGCATCAAGTAAAAGTTACCAGGGCAATTTCCTCATGCATTTAAATTAGGGATGCACTGAATGTAGGATTCAGTTCGGTATTCGGCCAAATCCTGCTGCCAGGCCGAACTGAATACTATTCCTAATTTGCATATGCAAATTAGGGGTGAGAGCGGGAAATCTTCAGACTTTTTGTTACAAAAGAAGGAAGTTACAAATGGTTTCCCCTTCCCACCCCTAATTTGCATATGCAAATTTGGATTCTGTTCGGGATTCGGCCGAATCTTTTGTTCGGGCAAATCCAAAATAGTGGATTCAGTGCATCCCTAATTTAAATGCCGGTTGCTAAAGGATATCTTCCTGCTAGCTTTCCAGACATAAAGCAAGTAGTAAACTGAAATGTGTAAAAATGTTATTGAGAAGCTCTATTGAGTGGCTTCCAGTCAATCCATGTGATAGGCAAAGTCAAGCTTAGTAATTAATATTTTGAGTGATGTGGGTAAGTTTGATATCCAAAAATGCAATTTGGCTGTTCTACTGACTGCAGAGACTATAACATTTCCTAGTTCTCTTTATTGACCTTTGGAATTTTTACATTTCAGATATTGCTCACTGAGGTGTACCTTGATATGTAATGTGGCTTTGCAGTAAAGACTAACCTCTTTCCAAAATTGTTGAATCAACGGCAGGACCATAGACAGTGCTAGATGCTTGCTTTTGGGGCCTGATATTTTAAACAAATGTCTAAGTTGGACCAACTAGGAGAAATATTGAGGAGCTTATAGATTTGGCTAGTATATGCAGTTTTTTCAGTGTTTTCCCTCAAGGTTTAAAGGGACACTATCTTCTGAAAAAAAGTGTGTTGTCTGAAAACAATATTATATTACTTATTGTAGCTTTGGGAAATAAATAGTTTTCTGCGTGCATGGAGTTATCAAATCCTGGTCCTTGTGGCTGTTTCTGGAAAACAACAGAAGCTGTATCAGGTTTTATGGCTATATTCCATTACTCAGTCTAAATCAGAGCCAGTATTCTACCGGACAAATCTAGGATCAATTATACTTATCTAAATGGCTCATTAACATGAACTACGTGGAATGCTTGATTTCACAATGAAAGTGAGTGAAAGAGATAAATAAGGAGGCCTAGCTGAGACAAAGTAATGGTTTAAATTGTATATATTAAAATGGAACTCCACAAAAACACAACTTTAGCTTCTTTGAAAAGTAAACAAAATTTCAAGCAACTCTGCAATATACATCAATTAGAAAATATGCAGAGTTTTCATGATTTTTAATGGTTTGGAACAGTTCCCTAAGCCTAGCCCCCTGCTCTCTTGATCTCTCTGACTACTTTGCTGAGCTGGCTGACTACTGTTACTTTGTATTAGCAGGCACCTGTCCTCAGCCTGCATCCTCCAAACCCCACAATTCCCTGCAAACGTGATATCAAAAAGGTACAGAACATCATAGTGCAGTGCATTGTGGGTTATGTAGTTCCTGCATGCTGTCTGTAAGATGTGCAGAAGTTGTTACAATTAGTAACAGTGTTTAGTCCCTCCTTCCCTGCCAGGATTTCAAATGATGCAGAAAAAACTGTGAACCAACTGGATTGCAGCATAGAAAATTGCATTCACTCATACTTTTTGAAGAAACTGATAACGGTGATGGGTATATTAGCAGTTTCTGTGTTATGTGGGTCTTTTTATCAAATTTTGGTTTGGAAGCCAGTGTTCCCCTTTAATATATCTTGTAAAGGCCTTTTTTTTATTATTATTAACATGTATTTATATAGCGCCAACATATTGCGCAGCACTGTAAAGTAAATGTGATTATACAACTACATCACACAAATTACATATATAGAATATATGGAGTAACAAACGTCACAATCAATACAGGTACAAAAAGGTGAGGAAGGCCCTATGCATATGCATACAGTCTAAAGGGGAGGGAGTAATACACAAGGTGTGGGAGTGGGCAAGATCGAAGTAAGTGGGTGAGAAATGTGGTATTGTATGTGGTGTTGCGTTTGGTAGTTAAGCGGAGTGAGGGTAGGCTTCTCGAAAGAAGTGCGTTTTCAGAGATTTTTTGAAAGTAGAAAGGTTGGGAGAAAGTCGGACAGACCGTGGGAGAGCGTTCCAGAGGAGGGGTGCAGCCCTTGCAAAGTCTTGAATGCGAGCATGTGAGGAGGTAATGAGAGAAGAGTTGAGTAGGAGGTCAGTAGAGGAGCGTAGTAAGCGAGTGGGTGAGTATATAGAGATGAGTTCAGAGATGTAGGGTGGAGCAGAGTTGTGAAGTGCTTTGAAAGTCAGTGTCATTAATTTGAATTTGATTCTAAAAGGTAACGGAAGCCAGTGCAGGGATTGACAGAATGGCGAGGCAGAGGAGGAGCGGTTGCTGAGGTGTATGAGCCTCGCAGCAGTGTTCATTATGGACTGGAGAGGTGACAGTCTCTGGAGGGGGAGGCCAATTAAAAGCGAGTTACAGTAGTCTAGACGCGATATGATGAGAGAGTGAATAAGAATTTTGGCAGCGTCTTGGGTGATAAATGATCGTATTTTGGATATGTTCTTTAGGTGGAAGTGACATGATTTGATAAGTGACTGGATATGAGGAGTGAATGACAGGGCAGAATCTAGGATAACCCCAAGGCACCGGGCCTGGGGAGAGGGGGTGATAGTGGAATTGTTAACTATGATGGATACTTCGGGGATGCTACTGGTGTTATTTGGAGGAAAGAGAACCATTTCAGTTTTGGAGAGGTTTAATTTAAGGTAGCGTTGCGACATCCAGGTAGAGATAGCGGATAGGCAGGAGGAGACGCGAGTTAGGAGTTCTGGGTTGAGATCAGGAGATGAGAGATAGATCTGAGTATCGTCAGCATAGAGGTGGTAGTGGAAACCGTACGAATTTATTAATTTGCCAAGGGAGGAAGTGTAGAGGGAGAATAGTAATGGTCCTAGGACAGAGCCTTGAGGAACTCCAACAGAAAGAGGTAGGGGAGAAGATGATACTCCATTGTAGGAGACACTGAAGGAACGATTGGTGATGTAAGAAGAGAACCAGGACAGGGCTGTGTCACGAAGGCCAAGCGACTGGAGGGACTGGAGGAGGAGAGGGTGATCTACAGTGTCAAATGCGGCTGAGAGGTCAAGCAGTATTAGTAGTGAGAAATGATTGTTGGCTTTTGCGGTTAAAAGGTCATTAATTAGTCGAGTCAGGGCAGTTTCCGTGGAGTGTTGTGGCTTAAAACCAGATTGTAGGGGGTCTAGCAGGTTGTTGTCAGAGAGGAATGAGGTAAGTCGGTTGTAGACTAGGCGCTCAAGTAGTTTAGAGATGAAAGGTAGCAGAGAGATAGGTCGGAGGTTGTCAAGATTGGAGGGATCAAGAGAGGGTTTTTTCAGAATGGGGGTGACAAGAGCATGTTTTAGTTGAGAAGGAAACAGTCCAGTTGAGAGCGAAAGATTAAATAGGTGAGTTAAGGCTTTGATTAGACCAGCATTGGTATTGCGGAGAAGTTTTGAGGGAATTGGATCAAGCGGGCAGGTGGTAAGGTGAGAAGAGGCCAGAAGCTTTGAGACTTCCTCATCAGTGACAGGGGTGAAGGAGCACAGGAGAGACTGGGGAGTGTGAAGGGAGGGTGGTGGAAGTCTAGGGGGGTTGAGTAGTGTAATGTCCCTTCTAATAGTGTCAATTTTGTTTTTGAAGTGCTCAGCAATATCATGAGCAGAGACAGATGTGCATGGAGGGGGTGGAGAAGGGGAAAGGAGAGTGTTAAAGGTGGAGAAAAGTTGTGCTGGTTTTTTAGAAAGGGAGTTAATGAGTGAAGTAAAGTATGTTTGTTTGGCTTGGAAGAGGCTGGTGTTAAAGGAGCGCAGGGCAGATTTGTAGCTCCAAAAGTCTGATTCTGAACGGGATTTGCGCCAGCGACGCTCAAGTGCACGTGAGTGTCTTTGGAGCGCTTTTGTATGAGCAGTATGCCAAGGTTGAAGTGGTTTGGGTCTAGAACGTTTCGTTTTTATAGGAGCAAGCTCATTTAGGGCAGTGGTGAGAGTACCATAGTAGACAGAGGTAGCCACATTAGGACAAGAGATGGCTGAGATATTAGAGTGAAGGGAGTCAAAGGAAGAAGAGAGATGTGACATGTCTACAGCTTGCAGGTCACGGTAAGTACGTGTTTGGGGAATAGCAGGGGGTGAGGAGGGAGTTAGTGAGAGTTGAAATGTGAGCATATTGTGATCAGAGAGGGGAAATGGTGAGTTAGTAAAATTGGTGGTTGAACAGAGTCTGGTAAATATGAGATCCAGAGTGTTACCACTGGAGTGAGAGGGGGAGTCTGAGCACAAAGATAAGCCTAGGGAGGAGGTTAGTGAAAGAAGTTTAGAGACAGAAGAGTTGTTAATGTTGTTAACAGGTATATTAAAGTCACCTAATATGATGGATGGGATGTTAGATGAAAGAAAGTAAGGAAGCCAAGCAGCAAAGTTGTCCAGAAATTGTGCAGTTGGTCCTGGTGGTCGATATATGACAGCAATGCAGAGTGAAACAGGAGAAAAGAGCCTAATGCAGTGAGCCTCAAATGAGGAGAATGATAAAGAGGGAACAGGTGGAAGAACTTTAAAAGTACAGCGGGGAGAGAGAAGCAAACCTACCCCACCTCCAGGTCTGTTACCAGGTCTGGGAGTATGAGTGAGGTGTAGGCCCCCATAGGACAGGGCAGCAGGTGAGGCAGTGTCAGTAGGAGAAAGCCAGGTTTCAGTAAGTGCGAGTAGGTTAAAGGAATTTGCAATGAAATGGTCGTGTATAGCGGTGAGCTTGTTGCAAACAGATCTGGCATTCCAGAGAGCACATGAAAGATTAACTGGGTTTTTGGGTATAGGAGTAAGTGTTCTATACTGTTTGAATTTGCTCCGGAGAGAAGGAGCTCGTGGCCGTGATATAACTGGGATGGGGTAAGGGCCTGGGTTTGGGGAAATGTCCCCAGCTGCCAGCAATAGAAAGGAAAGAAAGACTAAGTGAGAGTGGGATTTATAAGTCCTTGGTTTGTATGAAAAGGAGGAGTTTTGTGGAATAGCTAAACAGAGTACTTTATATACTTCATGTGTGGAGAGGGAAGGAGAGGAGAGAAGAGAGGCTGAGATTTGTATAGAAGTGGGATTTGTCGGAGGAGGTAGTGAAAAATGCTTTATGAAGCATGAGAATGAAAGAAGGAGAAATGCAGGATAAAGCATGTTTGGAGTAAGAAGTAACAAACTAGCAGGTATAAACAAATCTGTTTTCTTCTTCTCCCAGATGGTTCACAGTTGATTGTAGGGGAATCCGGTTCCTTTTGCCTTGTCAATGCCTTGTCCAACTGTCTTGTTTAACTGTCATTTCTGAGCACTTGTGAAATTTTAGCACTTAGCAAATGTTAGCACTCGTGCCATGCCCCAGACACGAGTGCCATCCCCAATAATTGCCCTTTTAAAGTGGCAAGTATTGTTAAAGGGGTGGTTCACCTTTAAGTTAACTTTTAGTATGTTATAGAATGGCCTATTCCTAGCAACATTTCAATTGGTCATTATTAATTTTGTATAGGTTTACATTATTTGCCCCCATCTTCTGACTCTTGCCAGCTTTCGAATGGGGGTCGCTGACCCCATCTCAAAACATATGCTCCATAAGGCTACAGATTTATAGTTATTGCTACTTTTTATTACTCATCTTTCTATTTGAGCCTCTTCTATTCATATTCCACTCTCTCTAATCATTGCATGGTTGCAAGGGCAATTTGGACATTAGCTGAAATTGTAAACTGGAGAGCTACTAAACAAAAAGCTAAATAACTCAAAAACCATAAATAATATGTGAAAACCAATTGCAAATTGTCTCAGGATATCACTCTCTACATCATATTAAAAGTTTACTCAAAGGTGCACAACCCCTTTAAAACTTGTATAGTGATCAAATGGTATTATAATAAAAAGTGTAATTATGCAACAACGGTGTCTGTTTACTTTTCCATTTTACTGAAAGAGTTTAGAGAGGAATTGCCTGAATGAATGTCAGCATAGATTCCTGACCATGAACATGTGTTGCTGAATTATTTGTGGCCGCTTGGCTCAACAGCCACACAAAAAGCAACCAAACGAATTTTTCAGTAATTTTAAATTCCTAGCAGGTCTTATGGTTCAGACATTTCTGAGCTTCAGTATCATGTGATGATTATAGAACCTCAAGAATAGGGGCCATTTATGGACTCTTGGCCCACACCATAAAGAAATTCTGCATGTTTTACTACAACAGAGGGAGTGCTGGTTGTAGTTCTACATGGATTTTTAATTTTTTTAGATTTCCAATTTGGGTGGTGTATAACTAGATTTACTGTCACTGTTTTTGTCTCCATTCTTCAGCTCACCACTGTTGCTGTGTTAAATATACTTTATTTACTATTCACAACAAGGTCTAGGCTTGGAAAGATACTAAATATACTAGTTATCACCAGCAGTCTCCCAGTAGTATGGTGCAGCCTTCCAAACTAAATGTATAGGGTTTGGGATCCATTATTCAAAACCCATTGTCCAGAATGCTGTGAATTACTGGAAGGCTGTGTCCCATAGACTACATTACAATCAAATAATCCAAATTTTTAAAAACATTTTTCTCTCTAATAATAAAACAGTGCTGATCCAAACGAAGATATAGTTAATTCTTATTGGAAGCAATATCAACCTAGTGGGTTTTTTATACATGATTTTCAGTAGACTCAAGGTATAAAGACCCAAATTATGGAAAGATCCGTTATCTGGAATACCCCAGGTCCAGAACATTCTTGATAACAGGTCCCATACTTGTATATAAAAGTATCTTTCTGTCTCCCATATTGTTCCTTTTTTGCTCCCATTTAATTTTGTTATTTTTGAGGCACTCAGTTCTTCCATTCTGCTTTTTTGGCACAGTCATGTTTGAGTAATTGCTGAAATGCTTTTCAGCAATAAAGCTTGTACAGGTATGGGACGCATTATCCACAATGCTTTGGACCTGGGATTCTCTGGATAAGGGATCTTTCCATAATTTAGATCTCTGTACCTTAAATCTACTTGTTTTGCCTCCAATAAGGATTAATTACATCTTAATTGGAATCAAGTACAAGCTACTATTCTAATAATACAGAGAAAAAGGGAATCCCTTTTAAAAATCTGAATTATTTAATTATAATGGAGTCTATGGGAGACGGCCATCCCGTAATTCAGAACTTTCTGGATAACGGGTATTCGGATAACGGATCCCATACCTGTATAATGAAGCCTGCATCTGCATTATTTTGCATTTCTTAAAATTGGGTGCTCTAAGCTAATCAATATTGGTTTTTAGGCTTCTCCCTTATTTTTCTTTAATTGACTGTTCAGTCAATTAAAGTACCAGCTGGGCATATAAACTTCTCAGAATTTAAAAAAAAATAAAATCACGTTTATAGTGGCTGCTTCTACTGGGACCTTCTACATTTTTTGTTTTTCCTTCTGGTGACCTCTAAGGATTACATAAAATCAGTACTTGTCAGACCAGCCTCACGGGGTGGGGTGTGGGGGGGGCTCCATGCTATTTCATTAATTTTTTTTATGGTTTTATTCTACACTATTGCACTAATTCACTATCTCGGTTTACTATCCCAATCACTAATTCTTATTTCACTCAATAACACTTACATTTCTATGTATAAGTGCAAAGTCTTCCAAAGGCCATTGCAAAAGCCATTCGCTGGTCTTTTGAGCAGTTTATAAATGAAAATATCCCCTGATGTGGCAAGAGCACAAACTTAACCAAATAAGTATAGTTAGCCACCTATTTACCAGGCCAAAACAGCACCAGTAGAACAACTCAATAACTCCAATATTCATATATTTCACAGAAGCATACATAATTCCCTAAGTATGAATAAACTACTATTACTCTCAACACTGCATATTCTATAAACTGTCGGCAAGGGAAAAATAAAAAGCTGTTCAGTATCTGCACTGGTGCAATTCCAATATATAAATATTCTGTTCAGTCATCTCTTAAATATAAATGTTTCCATAAAAGTCTGTGAGCACATCAACAATGCAAAGGTTCCCAAACTTTGGGGTCTGCCTCTAGGGTTGCCACCTTTTTAAAATTTCTTTACCGGCTGGTGGGGGGGGGCGGGGACACAAAGGGGTGGGACGTGATGTCAGAGGGGGTGGGCGTGACATCAAATGGGCGGGGCCGCGCCACGGACACTAAAAGAACCACAAAGAAAAGATAAGTTCAAGGGGATTGGGGGCAGGCCGAGGGCTCTTTTTAATCGTATTACAAATTTACCGGCAGCTACTTGCCGGTAAATTTGTAATACCGGCCTCGGCCTTGGCAGGTATTTTATCGGCTAGGCCGGTAAAATACCGGCCGGGTGGCAACCCTATCTGCCTCCCAGGGGAAAGACCAGTTAAGGTAAAAAAAAATCCTATGTACCCCTTAGATACTTCGTGAAACCCAGCATGAAGGTTAAAGTTACATTTAAGAAAACCAAACCTGGTTAGGACGAGAAGGGCTAAAAAGAGCCAAAAAGCCCTTCACAAGCAATTACATGCAAAGTGAAGCCTTCTAATATCAGAAGGTATTTACTTGTCTCATAGAACTTAAAATGCTGTCTGAATCAATAGAGAGTGACTGTGAAACTTATCATTAGCCATATATTTTACTGTTTATACATGCCCCTATTGATCACCTTCCATTCTGACTTCCTATGTGCCGCTTGGTTAAGAGTGTAACCTAGCTCCTACTAACAAGATACTTGTTAAATTCAAAGCCTCGCTAAATTATAACAAAACACGAAAACTTTGAATACAGATTTATCTATATGTATATTTTAGTGTGACTGGGGAGTGGCTTTGGAAGAAAAAAATATACATTTGTGGACTATTCTACACGTAAGTTACTCTGCCCAGGGGGAAGGACTGGACACTATATTAAATGCTTAGATTCTTGATATGGCGGATCAGTTAGGTGACTTGGTCATGCTTGGCAAAGAGGGGTAGGTGCTATGTTTGGAGAATAAAGGAGCAAAGTAGGTGGACAAGGTGCTAGGAAGAGTCAGGCCTGCAAACAAGATGTTCTGTACATGCATGGGACCTGTTATCCAGAATGCACTGGACCTGGGGTTTTTCGGATAATGTATCTTTCTGTAATTTGGATCTCCATACCTTCAGTCTACTAGAAAATCATTTAAACATTAAATAAACCCAACAGGCTTGCTTTGCCTCCAATAAGGATTAATTATATCTTAGTTGGGATCAAGTACAAGCTACTGTTTTATTGTTACAGAGAAAAAGGGAATCCATTTTTAAAAATTCGAATTATTTTGACAAAATGGAGCATATGGGAGACAGTCTTTCCGTAATTCAAATCGAATTATGGATAATTACGGATAATGAATCACATACCTGTTCTAGAAAAGGGAAGTCACTCCATTTAATGAGTGATGCACGGCTTTTTTCAGTGCATATTAAATGCAACCATTATTCTTTTTACAATAACTAAATTCTTGGCAATCACAGGCACTTCTGTACATTTCCCATGGTCCCACGCCTGCTGCTTTGCATTGCTTGCACTGGCCCAGACTTGCTTGTTGGCTCAGCTTAGCGGTGTAGGAGTAAACTGATTGACCGTTTTAGAACTACAAAAGTTAGTCACCTCTCTAATTTTTAAATAAATCTATAAAAGTTTAATTTTTCTTTTTCAAGTTGACTTTTATGTGCAAGAAAAAGATTATCCCAATCTCCTCATTTGTTTGAAGCTACTGCTGCAAGGAACATTGTTACAACACTAAGTTGGGTAGGAGTCTGATTACTAAACATTATAAAGAAACAGTAACTCGTTAGTTAATTTCTAAAGTTAGAGGTAACTTGTACAGTAGAACCCCCATTTTACGTTTTTGAGGGGACCAGAAAAAAATAGTTTAAAAACCAGCAAAATGTAAAATCAGGGAAATGTATTATGCTTAAAGCCACAAAACAACAATGTAAAATGACGGAAAACTTAAAATCATTGGATATAAATTTGAGGTTCCACTGTATTTCTCAGTTCCTCAATACAATATTGCATAAGCTGTTTCTTGTGGTATTACATCCAACAAAATGACAGTGATGTCTTAGCACACAAGATATGTACTGTCGTGTGTCGTCTCACTTAGCAAGACAAAACCACAAAATAACAAAAAATTCTTTATTTTATGTCTTGTTTAAAATGCCAAATAGCTCTGTGAAAGTGAATATCTGGCTGTCCGACATGTCGTTCGATCAGTAGGATAACGGTCATGTTTGACCTCCTTATGGCCACCATTGATAAGGTGTGATCCCTTATCATACCTGCTTTGTATTTCTTAATGCTCCTTTTTATTTAATGGGAATGCACAGAACTTTAAAGGTATGTAGGAGGTAAATTAAGTAAGGTTGTTTTTCATTGTATTGTACTTTTGCATTCCATTTTAGTATCAAATAAAATAATGTAGAGCCCAAAAGGGGAATTACAAGATAATACTAGAATAACAGATTTTGGGAAGATGTTGCCCCCTGTTGATACTGCAAGTATGCCTCAGGGTTTTAGTTTTTGTTGCAATTCCTTTGCTTCCTCCTCATATTTACCCCAAACACTTTTCATCTTTATTATCATATTGCAGTTTCTTTCTGTCCAGATTTAATACCTATTGTTTTTGTCTTTAGGCTTGAGGGCACACAGAGTGTTTTTTTGTTTTTTTTGCAGGCCGAGAGAAGTGAATCCTCTTGGTGCACCAGCTGTGTTGATCTGCAGGCACAGGAGGTTGCCTCCAAATGCGAGCTTTCACGTTTTTTTTGGGGCAGCCTCCACACCGCTGCATGTGCCTGCATGCAAGTAGAAGCTATGCAGTTCAACTGAGCTGGAGCAGAGAGTGGATCCACTTTTATCAGCCTGCAAGAAAAAAACCCAGCGCCAATGTTCTATGTGCCCTCAGCCTTAAATAGATTCTGTCATGTGAAAACATGTATTTTTTTTTTTCAAAACACATCAGTTAATAGTGCTGCTCCAGCATACTTTTGCACTGAAATCGTTTTTAAAAAGAGCAAACTGATTTTTTTTATATTTAATTTTGAAGTCAGACCTGGGGCTAGACATATTGTCAGTTTCCCAGGTGCTCCCAGTCATGTGACTAATGCTTTGCAAGTTTGGAGTGATATCACCCCCACCCTTCCCCCTTCAACAGCCCTGCAGCAGAACAATGGGAAGGTAACCAGATAACGGCTCCCTGGTACATATAAGAACCGCACTCAATAGTCATGTCCCACTGTGACCCCATCCAGTTACATTGAGTAGGATAAACTGCCAAATTTGACCAAGTGCCCTGTAATGTTCAGCATACCTAGATTAATCTATCAGAACCTAAATCAACATAGCATCCTGCCATTCCTGCCTGTGGCCCAGAACAGAACCCAGGAACAGGTGTAAGTGTTACTATTTAGCGATAAGTAATAATGTTGGATAAACTTTATTTGCAGATATAGATCTGTATGTTTGTGTGTAAATCTTGATTGTTCCCAGCCATGGGTAATGCAGAGGGCATATGATTTCGTACACGGGCATTTGTCCTACACAGGCCAAATTAAGTGGTGATTGCAGTTTCCTGCTTACAGTTAGATGACCTGGGTTCATGTGCTCGGCCACCACATCCTAGATAGAGGAACTCTAGGGAGAAACTGTGGTTTAATTTACTGAAAAGGGTGAGACCAGCCTTGAGTACACTGTGTATCCTGTGTACCATGAAAACGGGAAGTACCTCCACCACTTGTTGTCAATTATTTCTTAAGTTATCATGGGGAGTATGACATATGTAGTCATGTAGCGCCGTTGCTTACCCTGTCCAAGTTGGGAAAGTCTGAACAGATAAAGCTTAAAGGAAATCTATACCCCTAAAATGAACAACAGTTTGCATCATATTAAGTGGCATATTAAGTGGCATATTAAAGAATCTTACCAAACTGGTGAATATATTTAAGTAAATCTTGCCCTTTTACATCTCTTGCCTTGAATCACCATTTTGTGATGGTCTGTGTGCTGCCTCAGAGATCACCTGAACAGAAATACTACAACTGAAATACTTCTTACTGTAACAGGAAGAAGTGTTGTAGCAAAAGACAGAACTCTTGTCTGTTATTGGCTCATGTGACCTAACAGTATGGTTTGTTGGTATGTTTGTGAGCACAGTGAATCGTACGATCCCAGGGGACGGCCCTTATTTTTTTGAAATGGCAATTTTCTATTTATGATTACCCAATGGCACATACTACTAGAAAAGTTTATTATTATGAAAATGGTTTATTTACATGTAGCAGGGTTTTACACATGAGCTGTTTTATGCAATATCTTTTTATAGAGACCTACATTGTTTGGGGGTATAGTTTTCCTTTAATAGATTTAATAGTAACATAATGTTTCTGACATAGCATTGACACTTATACTTACTTTTATCTTTTTTTAAATCAAGTAAACTGTAATGTATTATAAACAGAATCCCAGCTCACCCCAGACAATACATGTTTGAAAGTGGTCTGACTTCTCTGTGATCTCCAGAGTGTTACAGGGTGGGACATGCCATTGTACCCTGCCTAATTGCTGCTGAACACAGGGAGAGAACATCTGAGATCAGAGCCAGAAGTCAACAGAAGCAAATCCAATATCAGGCCAAGGGTCAGCAAGCAAAGGTTTGGTGTCATGCCAGCAAGAAGCAGAGCTATCACCTCTTGATAAGGTATTGGCTCAGAGTTTATTTGCAGTGACGCAATGGCAAACGAGTGTGAAGACTCTGGAAGGGATGTGTGGCTTTGTGCCCAGGAGCACAGGGGTTGGAACATGGAATAGTGCGTTGATGCTTTCAACTTCAGCCCCATCATCATTGCCATTTGTCACAAAGCATCGCCATTTCAGCTCTTTAGCACCCATGACTGTATGCCAACGCATACACATGGGCAGGCACCACCCATCCAGATCCACCATCTGTTAGTGTGTTCCTTTAAAATCATACTACGTTGATTTGATTACTGTCGGCATGTCTAATATCAGGTAGTGTTGACTTTGATCTTCTCTAAAGCCATACATGATGCCATGCAAAGTATAGCTTTATGAGCCTGGTTTTAAAGGGATTACCCAGCGGCTTGGTTACTTTGTTACAAACAACATTAAGGAAATAGGTTCTGTTAAGCTCAGTGTGGAAATTAGCTTCTTTTTAAGTTCATTATAGACTTTCCTCACCTTTAATGGATAAAACCTATGAAAGCACATCTTACGTGTTTCAGGACTTGTGTGTGTCAGATTTATACATTTCAAGCAGTTACATTTTTAATCACATGAAAATCTGGATACTGCTATGCCAAGGCATTTTAAAAAGCCAAAGATGTGTAGCTGAATAGGACACATCATGCCTTCAGCAGTGCCTTCCGTTTGATACTCCTTTTGCAATACTGTTTCTTATTGAGCTTTAATACTCCATTGTTTTATATTTACTGTATGTCTAAATAAGACACTTGTTATCCCATTGGCTCAGCTAGCACATGCCACTCTGCAAAATGATTTTCTGTTGTGTGCAATAAAAATAAAATATCTTTCTTGTTTTTTACACATTTGTATTCATTTTCTGGTAGTTATTTCAATGTTGCCTTCTCCAATATCGTGTACCATGGCCTAGTAGAGTGAAAATGGCAAGTATATTAGAGGTTAGGGTTCATATAAGGATCATATAAATGAACGAGGCAACAGAAGTAGAGCTTGTATTAAGGTTATTAAATGCCATTAAAATAAGTCATATAACCATAAATATGCGTGTATGTATATGCGTATATAAAATACAGGTATAGGATCTATTATCCTGAATGCTTGGGACCTGGGGCTTTCTGTGATTTGGATTGCCTTAATTCTGCTAAAAAATTATGTAAACAATAAATAAACCCAATAGAATCCTTTTGCCACAGTTATGGATCCATGTAGCTTAGTTACCATCAAGTACAAAGTACTTTTTTCAGGTTTATCTAAACGGTTTGGTTACCTTTGAGTTATATATATAATTTTTTTTCATTTAAAAGTTTCATTGATTTTCAATTGCCATAAAACAGGATATTGTCAACAAAAGGAACAAATGATTAACTTGCTAGATATAACATACATAACTGTAGTCTGATTGCATTATTAGTCTGTATCAAGACATCTTATTTACACATTATTATCTATCTATGATGGGATGAGTCTCCTCCTGTCCCAATATTCCTGATTCAACATACTTTATGTCATTATTTATTGTGGGGGGCGGGGGAGAAGCAGAGAGTGAAAAAGGAATGAGAGAAAGAGAAAAAGTTTCAGGTTCTAGCTAAATAAAAGGATGAAACATCTTGCGTTCAACAGCCTGCAGGTTATCCTGGTGCTGGGTCCACGGATGCCACTCCAGCTCCCCCTCGTAGCTTCTGTCATGAAGTCTGTTCCTGATGGATTCCATTGCTCTGATCCAGTTTTGAGATACTTTTAATATGGTATAGAGAGAGCGATAGTGCGAGGCAATTTACAATTGTTTTCATTTTTTATTATTTGTGGTTTTCGAGTGATTTGTTTTTTTTTTTTATTTGGCAGCACTCACGTGCAACTTTAGCTGTCTGGTTGGTACGGTCCAAATTACCCTAGCAACCATGCATTTCAGTAAGAGACTGGAGGAGAGGCCTGAATAGAAAGATGAGTAATAAAAGGTAGCAATAGCAATATATTATTTTTAGCCTTACAGAGCATTTGTTTTTAGATTGGGTCAGTGACCCCTATTTTAAAAGCTTGAAAAAGTCAGAACAAAAGGCTAAATATTTAAAAAACTATAAAAAAAAAGAAAAAATGAAGACCAATGAAAAGTTGCTTAAACTGGCCATTCTATAATATACTAAAAGTGAACCTTTACTTTAAAGCAAACAGAATAAACAAACAGCACATTTGTACAATCATAAGCTTGATAAAGCACCCAGTATTGACATTGGAGTTAATAGATTTAAATCATGAGTCTATACATCAGCACAAATAGAAAAAAACAATCTTGCATGGTCTGTAGGGTTTTTTTTACATTGTGGCCTAATCCACTGGGATACCTGGCTCTAGGACAGATTCCCCATTGAGTCTTAGGGCCTGTGGGTGGCCAAACTATACTGCTTGTACAAGGTATTGTTTTATTACAGTGAAAAAAATAAAATCATTAAAAATTTAAAAAAAAATTATAAATTATTTACTTTAAATGTAGTCTATGGGAGATGGCCTTTCCGTAATTCAGATCTTTCTGTATACTAGATTTCATACCTGTATATCTATAGTGTTGATAATTAATTAATTACATTTTTATATTAGATATGTTATATTTCATTCTCTCTTGTGATGTCATGGATAAGACAAATATTGAACAATCTTTTGTATACTAGATGCAAAGGGAAAACCCTGAACAATTATATGAAAATCTCCTTTGTATTATTTTTTGCTTCCTTGTATTTGCCATTACAATATATCCAATCTCTCATCCAGTCAGTGCCCTTATCGCTGTCTGCTAAAGGAGCACTGTGTACTTTGAGTAACACTGAAAATGTAAACTGACAAGTAGACAAGTAGACCGAATTAATAGCATATTAGTGACTATGCAAACTCTTGAATAAGTATTTTATATTACCTGCTCCTTCTCTTTAAACAAACCTGATGATTTGGGAATTTCCAATCTGACACGTATGTTTTAAAAACTTTCAATCTTTAAAACAGAATACCCTGTTAATGAGTGGTTTGTATTCTATTTCCCCTTAAGACAGTACAGGTATGGGATATGTTACCGGAAATCCATTATCCAGAAATCTCCGAAATACAGAAAGACCATCTCTGATAGACCATTTTATCCAACAATCCACATTTGTAAAGATGATAAAACAGTACCTTGTACTTGAGCCAAACTAAGATATAATTAATCCTTATTGGAAGCAAAAGTGGCCTATTGGATTTATTGAGAGGCACATTTAGAGGAATTTCTAATTCATGTGAGTTTTTAAAAACACCCCTAAACTCCCCTAAATTCAAATTCGAGCAATCGAAATGTATTAACAATTTTTTTTAAATTAAATAGACCCCAAAACTCGAATTGAATTAAAATCGAATTTTAATCGAATTTGAAAAACTGAGTTTTTTTCTGAAAAAACCTCAATTGTCAGGAAGACTGCAATTTATCCCTGGGCCTCTCCCATTGACTCAAACAGCAATTTGACAGGTTTTAGGGGATGAATAGTCAAATTGTTAAAAGCCCAGAGTATGTTAAATCTCGAAAATCTAATTCGAATGTTTTTTTAAAAAAACTTCAATCGAATTTGAATTCCCTAGAATTCCCTAGTTGAATCTGACAGTTTTGAAAAAAAAAATCGAAAATTTGAATTTTCAATTTGACCCTTGATAAATTTGCCCCTTAATGTTTACATGATTTTCTAGTAGACTTAAGGTATGAAGTTCCAAATTATGGAAAGATCAATTATCTGGAATACACCAGGTGCCAACATTCAGGATAACAGGTCCCATACCTGTATAATGGAATAGCTTACTCTGAACATAAAACATACTGCTTCCTTTGCTCACTCACCTTTCCCTACCATTGCGATCCATTTTAATTTGGGCTGCGTCTATCTGTCGAACATAACACCCATCATGAGCAGCAGAACAATCTTCGTTAACTGGTTGTTCTAGTGGTGTGAGGGCTACCACTAATCAGAATAAACCAAAAACAAAATGAAGTGTAAAAAAAAAGTTAATCGAATCACAGTACCACTTTCCTTTGGCAATTTCCTTTCATAGGTCATTATCATGTGCTGAAAATATGACCGTGTTTGAGTGACTAATTTCAATTGCAGAAAGTTGACACTCCGTAACATTTAAGGGGACCCTAACATTAGAATGAACTTTTTGGGTTCTTTAGACCTTGATCTTAAACGTAAACCGCTTTTTGGTCTTGTCTTTGTCTTGGTTCTCATGCCAGTGACTGACATTGTAAATGGGACCACGACAAGCTCAGTTTAAATTCGAGACTGGAGTGTTGCAGAAGACATACATTTAAAAACCACAACAAATACAGCCCATTCATAGATTTTCTTGCACCACACTAAAAATTAAATTGAAGGTGAATGTCCCCTTTATATAAAAACTGATCTGTGGCTATACCCATTACAGTGTCGGAACACTTCTACAATTTATAAGCAAACTGTCAGGGTGCAGGGTCTTTGTAGTACTGGACATCTTTAATTTTATGTCCAGTGATAGATTTTCCAAACATATGTCAGATATTTGATACCTCCAGTCATTTCTCTACATTGGTTTCTGTCATCTTTGAAAAGCCCTACCATATTACCTTTCAAGAGACTGTTTTCTTATGAAAACAAACCTAATTTTAAAATGACTAAACCTTTCCATAATGATATTGTTTGCCTCTGCACTGTTAAAACTCCACAATATACAGTAGTTTTTTTTTTTTACTATTCTATACAAACTCAAGATGCCTTCCTCTCAAGGATACAACTGGTTATTGCTTTTTATTAGAAATTGTTAATGAATAGCCTTAGCAATTTATGTTCATGTATCAGCGCACACACTATTTTTCTGCCCCTTTATTTCATAACATCAGTGGTATCAACGTTTCGGGGGGTACACCCTCCCTTCATCATCACTTCCCTGACTGCAGAAAACAGATGACCAGCACCACCATTGCAGTGTAAGATAATTGCAGGAGTACGGTGGATTGAAAACACAACTTTAATGAATAGCCTTGCCATTTACATTTACATTACCAGAAGATATCGGGGCTCATTTACAAAAATGGGGCATTCTGCAAAGTGCAAGAAATGGGCGCAAATTTTTTCCCTATAGTCTACTCTTGTCAAGGGCTTGTAACTGCTAACAGGACCAGGTCTTTGTGCCACATTTTAAAGGTGCAATTAATTGTGTCTGTAGGCAGAAGGTTTCCTTTCTACACCCTTTAGTTGCACTTGATTCTACAGTTGTAAACAAAGTTCCTATGGACACATAGTTCTTTTGGGGCCTTGTATTTATCAACTGCTAAGGGCAGTTGTAACCCAGCTCTTGTTGTAAAATACAAACCATTTAGAAATTTGGCCTAAACTGGGTCTTCACTTAATGGTTGTGCTTGGGGAACATTAAGTGAGTTATTTATCAATGGGTGAATTTTATAGATTTATATATCTTGAATGAACTCACAACTCCAATGGTTTCTAATCTAAGAAAAAACTTGAATGGAAAAAATTAGAATCAGTGAGCTTGGGGTTAACAATACGTAAAAAAAAACTTGAGTCGCTTTAATTGATCAAGCTTTTGGGCAAAACCCCTCGAAAAAAAACATGAACATCATGAAGGCTATTAACATCTTCAAGTGGTTCAAGGGACCTCTGCCATTGACTTCTACATGACCTTGACAGGTTTTAGATGGTGTATTTTCGGATTCAAGGTCGGGGTATAGTAAATCTGGAAAAATTCAAGTTTTTTTTTTTTTTTTTTTTTTTTTACCTGAAACGGTGATGGTTTGCATGTAAGTGGAATGACTGTGACCAATAACCATTCATTTGTATGATATTGAGATCTGGACCAGTTAGCCTTCTTAAGGCCCCAATACATGGGCAGAGAAAAGCTTTTGACAGACAGAGTCCGCAGCTTATTGGCCCATGTGTGGTGCCATCCAACGGCTTCCACGATCGACATCTGGCCGAAAGTTAAAAAATCCTGTTGGATCCTAGGGCCCACAATCGGATCAGCCTGATATCGCCCACTTCAATGTGGCATATCGGGGAGAGATCCATCAACAACCATGTATTTCTGTATTATCTATTTACCTTAACAAATAAAGGTGGCCATAGACGTAGAGATTCAGTAGTTTGACTATGTCGTTTCTATGTCTATGACCACCTTTATTTGTTAGGGTGAATACATAATACAGAAATACATAGTTGTTGATAGATTGCAGAAGTAAGACATGACATTTTTTTTCCTTTTTTGAAGCTGGCAAAACAATCTTAGAAAACTGGCAACCGTGAATAGCCAGAGTGAGTTTACTCCCTTTGGTAAACTAGCTTGTTTATTTATCATTTTGCTTTTAGGTTATGGCCATGGAGATTGCAGAATATTCTTCAGATGATGAATTCGATGAAAGCTTTGCACCCATTTTGCCATCACATCTTCCAGCAAGCAATGATGGAGATGTTGTGTCTCCTACTACAAAGCCTGCAAGTGAGTGGCTAAAAACAGCACAAGTCTTACTGCAGACCCCTGAGAAAAAATTTGATAATACTTCCAAGACCCCTGAGGATTCTGCCAAAAAGCGGAAAAGATTTCTCAGGTTTGCACACTTACTTGTTTTATATGTGATATTGACAAAGTACTGAAAAAGTTAACATTCATCAAATGCATTCAGAATTTAGAAATCACAAACAAGTTCCTGCATTTGAAAGTTTTGTACATTTTGCTTAAATTATTATCTTCTTCGTCAGTGCTGAAAATAGTTATTGTAACAGTGATGCTGAATACCAAACTGCCATTCTAACATGGCATATAGCCTTTTTGCCAGCCACTTAAACCTCAGTGAAATACAGCTCCTTTGCGAAGCTACAGCTGCTCCTGGTTCCTACTCTTAAAGGGATGCTGACCCATTCCTATAAAAACCATAGGAACGTGTCCATATCAAAGAGGTGCTGCATGCTAAATATTTACACCCAAAAGCCCCCCAAAGCCACCCCAGCCCCACAAACCTTTGTGAAGCTGACCCTCCAACACTGCTAATGGATCTTCTGTGGTTGTTTCAGTCACGCTGAGCTGGGGGAGGCGCTATCCTTCCATAGGCTGGAGTCCTGTTTTCATTGTAATTAGCCTATGGAAGGATTGCGCCTCCCCCAGCCCAGCAAGTTAACAACATATACAACACTTTACAATAACTGCCATCTAACACAGATCTTTCAATAATTTAACAAACAAGTTTAAAGACTAAAAACCATAGCGCCCTGCTCACAAGAACTTACAGGTCAACGCATTTCTTTATCTGTTCTGACTCACCTCAGCATAATATGTAGTACTTTTCAGGCCGACCATCCATATGGAGTTGCAACACCAAACAGTGCGTGCTCTCTATTTTTTTTAAAAATACTTTATCCCCCCCCCCCCAAAATAGCTATAATGATATGTAAGGCTTACTTTCCCTTGGTTTATTTTAAATTCTCAGCTTGAATTTAACCTGTAACAGTACAAAGCTGACTTCCGGTTCAGCGCACACAGGAATTCAAGCTGCCTTCACCTTTCTTCTATGGGGCACTTTGAAAGTCGAATTCAAGCTGAAGTTTTGAAAAAATCTAAGGGGATGTAAACTGTACCTATTATAGCTTTTCTGGGGGGATTTGAAGGAAAACTAAACCCTAAAAATGAATATGGCTAAAAATGCCATATATTATATAATGAACTAATTACCCCAGCCTAAATTACCAAGCAGAAAATGATGCTGGTCTGTTATATAAACTAATGCTACAAGGCTGATTATTAAATTCTGATGCTAGTTGCACTGTTTTTTGTGCTACCATGTAATAATTATCTGTATTAATTTCTAATCAGACTTGTATTGTGACGTTTATATTATATATATTTAGTATATTGTACATTGATCCCTAAGCTCAGTTACTGACAGCAGCATAGAGGATGTGCAGTGAATCGGCACAAAAGAAGATGGATAGCTACTGGGGCATCTTTGGAGACACAGCTCTTCCTTGCTAAAGGGCTTTTACAGAAGACCAAAACATAATGTACAACATTTCTAGCCTACTTTTTTAGTTAAGTTAGTTCTTCTTTAAGCATTAAAAAAAAAGTGCTACTGTTTCTTTAACTGAAGTAAAAGTGGAGTGTGGAGAATTTTTTTCCCTAGGAATGCCAATTCCTTATAAGAAATGCAGCTGAAAACAATCTCGCACTACTGCCACATACATAAGCACACATTTTATATATGTGATGTAATTACAGATTTTTCCTCATTCCTATGTTATACTGTGAAAGTTAACATCGGACACTGTGTGCTGATGAAAGCTAGAAAGTCACGTAATCCAAACAAGCCCCCAGATTCATTTTTAGTTTGAGCACATAAGCACTGGATAATAATGTATTTTGCAATATGACAAACCATATGAAATTAAAAAAAGATTCAACTTTAAAAAATAAATAAAATAGCGGTATAAGACTAGAGACAGCAGCTGAATGCACATGTACCCAAATTGTTATAGAAATATAGACTTCTTAAAATAATAAGGTAATTACTTTGCAGACTGAACAGTTTAAAACTGTTGAACATTATCTCAAAATGAACGGATATTAGAAATGAATGTATTCGCTTCTACAGCTACATAAATAAGGTTTATGGCATACAGGGCTGAAGATCTGCACTCATCTTCTTATTCCAGTATCTTCACTCTCCAGGATTGGCCTATGTGCAGATACACAGAGTGGATTTCAACGTGGAAATGTAAAACACTGCATTTTCACTCCAAAATTTGCTTCATGTGTCTACACAAAGGCTGAAGCGGTGCCTATCCGTTCAAAATATAGAAAGGAGTGGATGAGAGCACCAGCATAGAGACGCCGATGGAGAAAAGCTCAATCTCATCCCTGTGTGCTATAAGCCTAACAAGGACCGAATCATGTCTAGTAGAAAAGTTTTAAGATAAATAGTTTTAAGATAAGTGTTTTATTGATAAATTGTAGTTTAGTGATATCTTACCGTGCATTCTATTAAAAACAGAAGTTGTCACTGCTCACTGCTATGAAACATTCCAAATAGAGGACCTCTCCATATAGCTATGCTTAGAAATGTAAGACATGCAACCCTAAACTGCTAGGCAAGGCCCCATGTTACCTTCTGGTAAGGAGTATAATAATTGATAGGCTATAAGAAAGCTTTTGGGCAGGAAGCCTTCATCAGTAACACCTTCATAGAAGCCAGGGACAAAAGTAAAATAATTATTCATGCTCCTCCTGTAGTCTCCGTTACACACACACATATATATATATATATATATATATATATATATATATATATATATATATGTGTATATATATGTATATATATATATATATATGAAAAATAAAGGCATACATGCTTATTATATGTTAAGATTTAATAAACACCAGGAATGCACAGAATCCAATATTTGGTTCTGGATTCGACCAGGATTCGGCCTTTTTCAGCTGAATCCTTGTGTTTGGCCTAACCAAATCTGAATCCAAATTTGCATATGTAAATTAGGGGTGGGAAAGTAAATCATATGACTTTTCATCACAAAACAAGACAGTAAAAAATTTCCCCCCCACTTTTTCATTTCCTGACCCTAATTTTGCATATGCAAATTAGGATTCAAGTTCAGTATTCGGCAAATCTTTCACAAAGGATTTGGGGAGTCCACCAAATCCCAAACAGTGGATTCCATGTGTGCCTAATAAACACCAACCAGCATCACCCAACCAAGAGGATAGCTACTTCTACAACCAACATAATTACATTTGCTATTTCAGATATGTGAACATTGTTTAAAAATCAATAAAAAAATAAAATCAGGTTAGTTACTTACCTCTCTTAAAGCTGCATGTATTAGGCTGGACAGCGGATGAGGTGCTGCGAAGTGTCCAGTCAAATAGTGTAATATGTATCAACAGGCAAGGCTCAAGATTTATTGTCATTTTAACGATATACTGTACAAAGTGCACCGTGCATTTCTCCAAATGGAAGTCACTGCAGACACAAACCATTAAAAGGATTTCCAAAAATACAGTTTCTGTTGCAGTTGCCTTTGGCTGGTGCTTTTCTCTAATCGTACGTCACTAGTTTTTGCACTCTTAAATCATATTCCTCATATTCCAACATAAGTTTCTGTGCAGTATTATTTGAGCTGAGCAGTTATACAAGGGCTCAGAAGTAAAGTGCAAAGAAGTAAAGCGCAAAGAAGTAAAGCAAGGCACTCTGCCATTAGTTCCCTCTTTTCATAAAATGTGGAAAAAGCCTTTAAAGGTAGAAGAATAGCTGTTTAATCAGATCCCTGCTAAAGCAACAAGGAACGTTTTTTTTTTTTCATACAGTTTCTCACAGTCACAAAAAAGAATATTGTCTTGTATAGTCTTGCATATATTCATGGTCCCTTTTTTTTTGCTGCATTTTTTTCTTGAGTCAAGAAAAAAAATGCAAGCTAGACTTGTGATAAATCTTCATAGTGGCAATGCCTGGGGGTTATTAATATAAAGTTCCCTTCCATATGATCCTTATTCACTGAGGCAGTCCCACATTTGCCTATTATAACACTGCTGAACAAAAAGTGCAAAGAGCATAAAAGGAATTTTCTTCCATTGGAATGGTTATAGCTATTTATTTTCAGTTAGGGTACACTAATAAGTATGAATTCTCCATGTATATAATAATGCTGCTTCTAAATTTACTGTTAAATAACTATCTTGTCTGTCATATGCCTTTTTACAAATATAACAAACTAAAGTAGATTTTGACAAAGGAGATGCAGGATAGTTATAGTATAGTGTACTTTAGTGTACTTAATGTTGGCAATTTCAGTACTTACTTGAATGTCTTGGCCCGCTGGGAACAATGATTGCTTTTATAATTAATCTGAAATAAGTAAGTGTGTTGTAATGTTTCTTGCATATCTTGAATGTGTGGGTCAATAAAGAAAATGCTTGGGCAGCAATAAAACCTAAAAATGTATACTTTTCTAACAGCACATCATTTCATTGAACAGGACGGGCTGACACCACCAACTATAAAATACCCAATCCCTCTAACAAAGTACAAGTATGGGATATGTTCTTCAAAAGCTCCAACGTACAGAAAGGTCATCTCACATAGACTCCATTTTAATCAATTATTCATTTTATCCAGTTTATTTGATCATGCTTCTTGGTCTAGTTTCTTGCAATGAGATTCTAATCCAGTAGAAAAGCTGTGTGAGGTGGTCTCTGTGCACACAAATGACTTACATATGTGCATGCTTCAAAAACTAAGGCACAAATGGCTGGTGAACAACTTATGTTCTACAGAGACTAATTTAAATACATGTATGGGACCTGTTATCCAGAATGCTTGGGACCTGAGGCTTTCCGGATAACAGATCTTTCCATAATTTGGATCTTCATATCTTAATTCTACTAGAAAATCATGTAAACATAATACAACCCCAATAGGCTTGTTTTGCTTTCAATAAGTGTTAATTTAAGAAAAATTTAAATTAAGGCTAAACAGTACAAGCAGTAAAACAGTCCATTTTTAATTTTTCAACTTTCTGATTCTTTAGATGAATTGTGCATAGCGAGTAGAGAAGTTCCAGTTGAGGTTGAAATTCCAGTGTGTATAATGAATACATCCTTAACTGTAAACCCGAGACACAGGCTGCAGCTGGGAGAAACAAGGGGCATGTTTATAAGAGTTCAATATCTCAGGGATAGATGGTAAATGTATGAGCAAAAAAATGCAGCTCTCTACAGTGACATTTCAGCTTATTTGTTTTGCTGATGTTGGCAGTGGTTTGGATATGAGAATGGAAAATAATAGAGATCGGGAATAAGGAGGGCAAAGGTGAGTTTACCCTGGTAGCTGCATGGTATTTTGGCTGTGCATGTTCTAATGACACATCTGCATCAATAAATGATTATTCACACTATAAAATGATTTATGTAGATACTTACACAGTGTTCGTGTGTTTGCTGATGGCACCTAGGTGATTTTATATGCTTTCATCTGTAAGTTATTGAGACCACCACTAAGACTTGGGTTGCGATTTCATTATCTCATCTCTGCATTTATTTTTGGATCTATAGATAATTAATTCTACTTTCTGTAGTCAGTCCAGTGCAGACCTTCCTGAGTGCTTTATTAATGATGTGTGATCAGACTTCACAGACAACTCGTACTTTTTCTGGCAGTTCTTTTTGTTTTTTAGTATGTACTCTTGGGATTTTGCAATGCCTCATTTTATTTTTTTCCATTTTCCATTCTTTATTCTTCCCATATTTTATTAGGTTGAATATAATTGAAATGTTTATCCATTTGTTGTTCTGCCTGTGTCCTGAATTTGCATAAAAGATTTGTCAAAACACATAACACCCTTTTGCCCCCATAATTTTATATTTAATCATAAGGAGTGTTTGTAAAAAAAAAAACAATTAAATCCTCCTTTCCCGGGGGGGGGGGTGGGGGTTGGTTACATAACCTAATAAAAATGTTTTGTTTTTTTTCCAAATTCCTTTATTCATTCTACACTGTGCTGATGTGCTGCATTAGTTGTAGTTCTGAGTTTTTGTATGGTCTAAAAGGATTGTACATCTAGGGCATCCAAAATATTCTCCTCTGAGCAATGTAATTAACCAAAGATATACAAAACTAAATTTGAGTCCCTAATATATGTAATATCACAGTTAAGGAACATGTAACTCAATATAGTGATAGGTATGAAATTAGTTAGTCAATGGGGCACATGTACTAAAGAGCAAATTGAGTTTTTCTGCCAAATTTTCGTTGACCATTCGCAGCGATATTGCCTATTTTCTAAAAGACTAGCAACACACTTCACTAGTGAACTACCTTGTCACTGGAGAACTTTTCACTGCATTTCGCCAGGCAAATGTTTGCTCAGGCGAACAATTGTACATATGCTATGTGAAAATGTCAATTTGTTAACCTTTTTGGCCAAAATCTATTTCGCCAGTTTCTGACTGGCGAATTAATATAATGAAGCTACATCCTCAACATTATTATTTAAGTGGCATCATATCCTGTATTTCAAAAAAGTCATAAGCAAAAGTCAAAACGCTGGCATTTTATCATATTTAAAGTGGGATTATGTTTACAAGTTGTAACTTTTAAAAATATCTTATTTACACTTTTTAACATTTGAAACTCATGGCATATTTGTTTTAGGGCGGGCTCAAGGCCTAGGGCAATATTGGATCTTTATAATCTTCATTTTGCTTTCTTGGACATTTTTAGGGATGCACCAAATCCAAGATTTGGCCTTTTTCAGCAGGATTCGGCTGTATCCTTCTGCCGGGCGACCGAAATACGTTACTTTTTGTCAGAAAACAAGGAAGTAAAAAATGTTTTCCCCTTCCCACCCCAATTTGCATATGCAAATTAAGATTCAGTTCGTTATTCAGACTAATATTTTGCGAAGGATTCAGGGGTTTGGCCAAATCCAAAATAGTGGATTTGTTGCATCCCTAGACATCTTTAATAAAAAGTGGCCACTTTCAGCAATTTCACCAACATTACTAATAAATATTTGGTACTATTGGAAGGGAGAATTAATTAAACTTTGATACACTTTTGGCAAATGATAAAGTTTTATCTTCTCTTATACATAATCACATTCATGATCATTTTCATCACTAGTATAAGCTTCCATCAAAACCCAATCCTTATCTTTTTCAGTACAGTCTCATTTCAATAAAATTATTTACTTTTACTTTTTCTCCTTAAAGACCTGTGCAGGGAAGCATAAAGAGATGCCTCCTGCTTCAATTAAATAAGCCTTTGGAGTTCTGTCCAGTTCTAAACAGCAGGGGGTACTCGGTTAAGACTTTCATGCTATTAGCAGCGTAAAAACTTCTGAAACCATGAAATCTTATATATAACTAGCAAAACTGCACTCTGAGCATTGCTGTATTGTATGGGATCCGTTATCCGGAAACCCATTATCCAGAAAGCTCAGAATTACGGAAAGGCTGTCTCCCAAAGACTCTATTATAATCAAATCATCCAAATTTTAAATGATTTAAAATAAGATATAATTAATCCTTATTGGAAGCAGAACCAGCCTATTTGGTTTATTTAATGTTTACATGATTTTCTAGTAGAAAATAATAGATATGACGATCCAAATAATGGAAAGATTTGTTATCCGGAAAACCCCAGGTCCCGAGCATTCTGGATAATGGGTCCCACATCTGTACTTTATGTATCCCTTAAAGTGATACTTCTGTGTAAAATTGGAGATATTGTAAACGCTTTGCCTACAGTTCTCTTTCTTTTTATCTGTATTACCTTTAGCTTTTTTGCTCCCTTTTCCAACTGCTCCCTTATCTCTTCTTTTCTCGGCTGTGGTTTTAAAGATATTTTATGCCACACTAGGATAAGGCCACCCGAACTGCCTCAGCGTTTTTCCCCATAGGCTACAATGCAAAGTCGCCTGCGCTAATGCAGACGCGTCAATGCGTTTTCAATAGTCGCCCAAAGTTGCCTCAGTGAGGCAACTTCAGGCGACTATAGAAAACGCATCGCCGTGTGTAGAGAACTGTAGGCAAAGCGTTTACAATATCTCCCATTTTACACAGAAGTATCACTTTAAGGGATATATAAAGTACAGATGTGGGACCCATTATCCCACAAGGTGGGCATATCGGAGGGAGATCCGCTTGTTGTCGCCAAACAAGCAGATCTCTCCATGTATGGCCACCTTTAGGAATAACAGTTATTATCTAGTTGGGTTAGTATAGATTACAATTCTGTAATCTTCGGAATGAGACCAGCGATCTTGTATTTTTAGTTTCGGCGCATGCGCAGTTGCCCCGAGACAGAAAATTGCTCCAACTGTGCATGTGCCACGCATGTGTCGCCGGTCTCATTCCGAAGATTACCGAAGCGGCTGAAGATGGCGCCCATGAACTCCGCTGGACAGAATCTATACGGAGGGGTAAATAAAGAGGGGCATTTACCCGGGGTAGCAGCTAGGCTGGGGCGGAGGAGGGAGGGGGGATCTATGTAGGGTAGGAGGGTAGGGTTTTTTTTTATTAAGGGTTTGTTTCTCCTTTAACAGCATACATGTGAAATTCAGGGTTTTAAAATAGTTAATCCTTTGGCATCAAAATTATACATTTTCTTCAAAATACACACTGCAAATTTTATTAGGTCTAAAGGGGTTCTTAGCTGAGCTGAAGTGTCTAAACAATTCTGTAATATGTGATTTTTTTCTTAAATTGTCTGAAAAGAGTAATACGTAAATGGTCCCATCTGTGTCCTTAATTTTGTCCTTTGGCAACATAAAACTCTAGCTCTTGACCATGTGGCACATTCTTCATTTCTCTGCAGGGGAGGACTTGCAGAAAGACTGAGTCGACTGCAGAACAGGGAGAGGTCTGCCATTAGTTTTTGGAGACATCAGTGTGAATCTGATTGCAAAATAACTCTAGGTAAGATATGTGCTCATAAGATGGACTGGAATGTTAAATACAATGTACTTTTGGCCAGAATATTGTGATCCCTTTTGATGAACCAAATATGAATAAAATGTCCCAGTTTGTGATCCTTAAAAATAGAGATTAAGAGAATGACATCCCTCCTGCATTTCATTTCAACTCATATTATGCTGTAGGAAATATATATTATACATTAGTATGAACATTTGTCCATAAGATTGTACCTGATATGCAGAGACAATGAGAGGGCCAAGATTGTGAAGGGCATCCATATGGCAGTTAAAATTGCAGGGCTGTCCATACAGAGGTAAAAAGAGAGATTCAGGTTTTAAAATCAGAAAGGAAGGTAGCCGAGAAGGAGGCAGATGGAGGTTTGTAAACAACAGCCAGTACAGAGAAAGGATGGAAGATCAGAAGGGGCATGCACTTCAAAAAAAGTTGACTGAGAAGACTGGAGGCACTGGAATAGGTTTGAGCCAACAGCAAGAAGAGACGACCGTGCAATATATCAGAGCCACAGTCCGCAGTGTTATTGTTTACCACATATTGTATTATTTGGAATACAGAATGCAATAAACTTTTCAGGATTGTTTGCTCATCTGTAAGTGAGTCAACGATTAACAGCAGCATGGCTTACCTATCTGACAATGGTTTGGTTAAAAATATAAAGCTCAGATTTCCTGGGTAAAACTTGGTGCGTCAGCTAGTTGTTATATTTTACTTTCCTTATAGCCATGTAGGAACGTTCTCACATTTCTATCATTACTTCATCAGAAGCCCACAGCAACACAGTATATTTACAATAAAACAGAAGGTAACAGTAACAAGCCCGGGTTCAACTTTGTGTATTAACTTTAAGATGTTGACATTCTTCTTAACTGTGCTAATTTTACATTTAACTACATCACAGACATTCCATGCTCCTTATATCATGATCAAACTTTGGTGTATTTACTTCGGCAAGAAAAGCCAATCCGTTGCTTTTCGCACCTTTTTTAATGTATGTATCCGACATTGGATCAGCCTGTCACACAGAGTGTGAATCCAATCTGCGCTTATGCTGGCAAGCTGATCCCATGTCTGTCTGTCTGTGTGGAAAGGCAGCGGATCAGCATTTCTCTGCTGACATGTTCTGTCCCATGTGCTTTAGCCTAAGGGTTAATTCACTCCCACTGCAAAATGGTATCTGCTGTCTGACCTTGAAAGTGAGAATATGTAATGGCCGGGTAAGGTAGGGTTTACTTTTAACTTAATTTTATGTCCAGTAATTTTACCATGTTAATTTCATTTTTATGTAACCATTATAGTAAAACTAGTAAACATCTGTAGTTATTCAGTACAGTTAACATTCATTTTTGTGATTCTTTCTACAAGTGCAAGTAATTCTAGTTACACTGATTAAGGAATTTGATCCAGTGATGATTGCGGAAGGGTTCTCTCTACTTATCAACTTACGAAAAATTAAGAATACTGAACTTTCAGTAATAACCTGTGACAAAACAGTATAGTTTTTAAACTTAACTTTGACAAAACCGTATAGTTTTTTAAACTCATCAAATAAGTCACACAAAGCAAGAATAGCATATTCCTTTCTGCTGGGCACAATATGTATTTTATGTAAGCATTTAAATGTAATTCTCATGTATGTTAGGATGAAAGTTATATTAAAATATCTTCTTCTAGGTGCAAAATCTGGTGTCCTTGTCTTAAAAGTAATTCAAGTTCATGAAGAATGTTCAGTACAAGTGGCCCTTTGCACACAGCAGATAAATGATAATAAAGAGGCTTTGTCCGCCAGTAATTGTAATGATGCAGACAACCTGATTGTTCTCTTCACTTGTAAAACAGCAGCACAGCTCCAAGTGAGAGCACATGATACAATTCATATCCATCCACCCTGGTGAGTATGATCATCTTTAATTTTCCTGTTTGAAACAGACTCTTTAAGTGGCCATGCACTGATAGACCATCCACATCATCTGACCATTCAGCCCATTGACCAAATTACTTACAATTACAATACCTTATTACTAGCCATACCTGTGTCCCTAATGATCAGATCTAATTGAATTAAATAGGAGCTGGGACTCATTTGCTAATACGCCTGCTTTAATGGTTCTTTATCAGATTAAATGTTTATTTTGGCCCAGATTATCTGTGATTTTCCAGCATTTTGTTGTGTAAGAAAGTTACTTTTCTACAAAAAAAACAGAAAATAATGGCGTAAAACTGCTTTGGTGCTCAATGGGTAGCTCCACGATTTGGAAACTCAGTTATGGTTGAGAAATTTTTGGTAACAGTGTCAAATTTTGTTGCTAGGTTTAATAAAAACAAACTATAAGTTCTGTAAATGTTGTTTTCGTTGTGATGGTGATCAGACTACAGCTATTCACCCCTAAATGCTTTGATTGTCATTTACTTCAATAGGAAAGACTGTAGGTCAGCTGGCACCCCTATTAACACTGGTTCTTTTTTTTTGGTAATTTCTGCTACCTAGTGCTCCCCATATAAGTGAATGGGAAGCCATCCTGGGAGTTAAGCCATGTTTTTATTGCTGTTATGAAAATTCTTCATGTGCCGAAGCCCTAAAAGTTCTTAAAAGCAAGAGTGAGAAAGGAATTCTAAGGCTCTGGCCCTATTCTGGTGCTGTGTTGTCTTCTTGACAATTGCTGTTGTTCTGTCACACACAGTCGATAATGACCTGCACATGCCATAATGGCAGCAATTCTTAGAAAAATATCTGGCATTTTGTCTGTGCATTTTTCCAGTGGGGAAAAAAAGAAAAACGTTTAAGTACACTGTACCTCTATTCCAATTTAAATATAATACAAGTGGGAGTAGAGACTGGCCTACATGGCATCTTGTGCACAGGATCAGGGAACCACAGGCCAGTAACCCTGATATCAGTAGTGCGGTAACCATTTGACGTATTGGTAAAATATGCAAATACGGAAAATACAAATATAGTCCATAGATACCAATTACAATGAGTCAGGGAGATTTTATGAAAGACTGGTTTGTCTAAATTTATCTTGTTGGCTGTTATGAGGATGCCATTATCAAGTTGTATCAGTGTGATATAAATAGATTAATCTTATACTTTTTTAAATCACTATTCCACATTCCAGGTTTATAAATACATAAAACAAAATAGGTCGCTAGGCTTTATACCTAGATAGAAACTGTCATTGAGAATGTATAAAACATACAGAGGGCAGTTACAGATTGTGTGAGTAGTTCACAGTGTGGTTAACCTTTAAGTTAATTTTTTGTATGCCATATAATGAATACTTCTAAGCTTTTCCATTGATCTTCATGTTTTCGTTTTTACAGTTTTTGAATTATCTTTTTTTGACTCTCTTCAGCTTTCAAATGGGGTTCTCTGACCCCATCTAAAAGCAAATGATCTGTAAGGATACGAATTTGTTATTGCTGCTTTTTATTACTCATCTTTCTATTCAGGCCCTCTCCTATTCATATTCCAGTTTTGTATTAAAATCAGTGCATTGTTGGTAGGGTAAATTGGAACCTAGCAACCAGATTGTTGAAATTGCAAACTGGAGAGCTGATGAAAAAAAAAGCTTAATAACTCAAAAACACAAATAATAAAATATGAAAACCTATAGCAAATCACTCTCTACATCATACTAAAAGTTATTTTGAAGGTAGCAACCCCTTTAAAGTATCTTTTTTCTTATTTTGCTAACTGGAGAATAAAATAAAATGGAAAGCAGCTTTGCCTTTACAATACAGCAAATATTAAAATATTCTGCCTTTTTTTATTATTACTGTGTTTATCCTGGCTACAGTCCTTTTCCTTTGGCACCAAAACAGCAGTAAATATCTCTGTCTCTTAGACGTCAAGCACAAAGTATAAAGTTGGCTCACGCATTATAAGACAGTGAAAAAGGTGCAAGGATTTGAAAAAGGAAATAAAGAAATGGTCCAAATTATTTAGCAGTAGTTTTAACCATTTATCGTTTTAACCATTTATCACTCCATGTGAGTTGCATATTTTAGCAGAAATATACGGTTATAAAGTGTGTGCAAATTAAGGGTTGGGGGAAAAATAAATCACACGCATAACATGTGGGTAAAAAATAGTGATTTATTTTATCATGTGACCTAAAGAATTCTGATGTGGTTCGGCAAGGGACTTAGAGTCAGATGAATTCTACTTTATAGGGCTCAAATTCAGCTGACTCCCAAATCAAGTCCAGATTTGGTGCTTCCCTACAAAGGACATAACCCAAAATATTTGTGATTAGAAAAAAGTGATATTATTCTATGCTTTGATCTTTTATTATAGCTTGTCATTGTTGGCCAAAGTTAATTGTGCTAAAATATATTATTTTATTTTATGTTGCATTATTTAAATTACTGTCCTGAGCTTGTTAACTATATTATTTGTGACATTTTTTTTAATGTTCTGGAAAATTATTGGGTGACCTCACATTGAATTAATGATGCGTGGGCCAGGAATTTCCTGTGCCTTCTCGATCTGTGCCATACCTGGCCTGCTGTTCTACTTAATTTCATGTATCCTACCCGTCCCCTCAGGTGACACCAGCGACAGGGGGGTTATAGGCGGAGTCTTCATCAGAAGGGGTCAGGGTACGCCTTGTGAGGTTAGCAAAGAAGTCGGGGCCTGTGCAGTGATCTAATAGTTGACTGAATTGTCCTGTTGGTCCAAACTTGCCCCGCTACCTTGAACCCTGTGTGAGAAAAGGTGTGTAGAAGTGGCTATTGTATGAACTATCTTCAGACAGTTACGAAAAGGGGAGAGGTTCACTCCCATTAGTATACATTTCTGCCTCAAATTACCCAAAGGTCTCTGAAGTGTAGACTAGAAATGTACAGTATGGTTATAATTTGTGGTTGTGTATACATGTGCCAAAATATGTTTTAATTGTATCTACCTACAGTATCTATCCATCATCTATCTATCTATCTATCTATCTATCTATCTATCTATCTATCTATCTATCTATCTATCTTTTTTTTTAACCAAGCCATTATGTTTAAGCTTGTGTGTGTATATGTAATGGATGAGCAAAATCATCACTATGATATGTGGAAAATGTAGTAGCCTTTCAAAAGATTTGGGCGCTTTCAAGTAAGGAAATTCCAGGCATTTTGCATTGACAGATAGCACTGACGGGTAGTTGTCTACTGACGTCAAAGGCGGAGGTTGGAGCAGCATTTTTTATCTCTGCTAAAAAAAGAGCAATATTTCTAAGATTCTTGACAGATCCCAGCTTTTAATTTCAAGTCTGTGCTAGCACCTTCAGGTTTCTGAGCTACAAGCGTAGTGAAATTGGCTGAAGAAAAATGCACTGTATACATACATTTACACATTCACTGTTAAATAATGAAACAGGAAACAGTGGGAGGGCGAGGAGGGCAATAAAAGGTTAAAATTCTCAGATGATATAAATGATTAAACCATGGCTGAAGAACAATCCATATGTGTATATATAATTTGTTTTACTGTGTTGTAAATGTTTATAATGCTGAAAATAAAAAGACAACTTTAACTGTCACCTTTTTTTCCACCAAGGACTTTGCCTTCCAGCTGATTTTGTCCTTGGGTAACACTAATTTTGTAGACTAAAGTGGAAGGGCTTTAATCAGTCTTAACGCCTGTTATACAAAAAAGTAATGCATCTCTAAGCACTGCTCATTATGTGATTACTAAATAACTTTCAAGCAATGTTCCCTCTAAGCTGTGCTCTAGTTAGAGCGCACACAAAAATTGAGGTCAGAGCACACAACAAATTGTGGTGCGCACAAAGACACATTTTGCATTTATTCTGACCTGCAAACAAGTTTAAAATGTGCGCACAACATAATTTTTTTTTCGCATATAGCCAACAAAATCATTTGAGGGAACATTGCATTCAAAGGTATTATTACAGGTTTTTCTATGGCCTTTGTGTGAAAGGGTCTTTAGAGGTTTTCTTAGAGACTGAAACGTAGGTCACAGAATAAATCTTCTGTTAGAAAAAGTATTCATAGTTATGGTTTAATTTGGGTTTGCATTAAGTTCACCCGCTCCAATTCATATACACACACACATTCATATTCAGACAATCCATATACTCACATATTTAATAATATAAACCTATACTAAACGAACTGTAGATCTTGGTTATTATGCTTCATTTTTACATTCTAATATAGAGCCACCTTTGGATAGAGTCCTAGGTCGGGTACACGTGGATTTCCCGCAAAAAAAGGGTAACCTGCAGTTTGCGGGTAGAACTTTCGGGTGTGGTTATAGACGTGGGTTTGTGAGTCTTATCAATAGCGAGTTTGACTCCTTTACATATGTGTTAAAAACTTTTTATACTGACTACACTTTCTTCTAATGATTTAAATTCCAGTATACAATGACAGAACTTCCTATTTCTTGATGGTCAGTGGGTTGTAGACCAGGTTGCCTATAAGGCACTTGCGGGTCGGGTAGCAGGTCCAAGCGGGTTCAGGAGTGGGTCATTGGTCTGGATCGGTTCAGGTTTCAAAAATTGGTTCCATGCAGGACTTTACTATTGGAATATATATTTACCATGTACCATGTTAGCATAGTGATGGTACGTTCTTCGAGTTAGAATTGCTCCATTGTTTGCAGATAAATTAATAGTCAGTCAATATACTCTATGCACTTGTGCACCTCACTTTTATATAGTTCCACAGATTTTTCAGTTGGACTGAGATTAGGACTTTAACTTGGCCATTAGAGGACAACTGCCTGTTCATTCTTGAGTCTTTGGCAAATTACTTTTACCTTGTGTTTAAGATCATTCTACTAGTAGCTGAACTTTTGTCCAATCCTCAGTTTGTAGCAGAGTAAAAGGTATGCTTTCTTTCTTTCTTTACTTGTATATTGAGAAATACATTCTGCCTTCCGTTTTAACAAGATGCCCAGTCCATGTAATGGAGTTTTGCAAAAAGAACCATGGGAAGGGACTAGCCAGAAGAAGGAAACACAGACTACTGAAACTTGTGTAATATTTTTTGCTTTTATTTTCTATTCAAGTAGAATTTGATGTCATAATCTGCCATTTCTCAGCCCTGGTCTCATGGGAACTTTGCTTTAAGTTTGGCTGCATGAAAATAAAGGTAGCCATGCTGTTCCCCAGGCCCTATTGTTGTGCCAACAGCCCAAATTATCAAAACAGACAGAAGCCTTCAAAGTTGTTCACAGGAGCTTACCAGTCTGTTAGAGGAGTGTCAATGACACTGCACATGCTCAGAGTGGTCTGGACAGCTGTTGAGAAACATTATTGGTCGTCGCAAAAAATCTAGAGGAAAATGAGGATCCTTGTCACAGAATTGATGCTGCAATTCTTATGCTAATTGCCATGATTTCGGAGCTACCATATTATGAGAATTTGAATTAATTACTTGAATTAATCATCATTCTTGTACTGTGACATTTTTTTTCTGTATATACAGTAAATTGTGAGACGAGTATGTGTAGTGAATGAGTAGAAAAGAAGATGGGGAGCTGCTAGGGGTATCTTCAGAGGCACAGATCTTCCCTGCTAAAGGGCTGTGGTTGTCTTCCGGTGATACAGAACCATAGAACATAATTTGCAGCATATCTTTGAAAGATCATCTGCCTAGAATTAAATATGACTTGGGTAACCATTAACCCAAGAAATCTCAAATAGATTCAAATTCAAAGTCTGTGTCCAAGGCAGTGAAAGGATTAATGATAAAATAAAAATGAAATGTGTCCTTTGCTTAAAGGAAAACTATACCCACCAGAATGAATATTTAACCAACAGATAATCAACTTCCCACACCAGTCAGTTGAACTGAAGAAGTTGCTCGGATGAGCAGTGAAACGTCTTCAATAATAACTCAGCAAATCTAGTTGTTTATTTTTTTATTTACTTGTATTAGATACAGTATACCATGACCTGGATTAGGGATGCACCAAATCTGGGATTCAGCCAGGATTCGGCCTTTTTCAGCAGGATTGGGATTCAGCCGAATCCTTCTGCCCGGCCGAACCGAATCCGAATCATAATATGCAAATTATGGGAGGGGAGGGAAATCAAGTGATTTTTTGTCACAAAACAAAGAAGAAAAAATGTTTTCCCCTTCCCATCCTAATTTGCATATGCAAATTAGGGTTCGGTATTCGGCCAAATCTTTCGCAAATGATTCGGGGGTTCGGCCGCATCCAAAACAGTGAATTCGTTGCATCCCTAACCTGGATGAATGAAAATCTTCATAGTCATAACCAACAGATAGTTTATCATATACCGTTAGGGCCATAAATATTTGGACAGACAACTTTTTTTTTCTAATTTTGGTTCTGTACATTACCACAATGACTTTCAAATGAAACATCTCAGAAGCAGTTGATTAGTGATTGTTTTTTTGTTTTTTGTTCAACCCACTGAATTAAAGCTGAAAGTCTGCAATCCAAATGCATCTGAGTTGTTTCTTTTAAAATTCATTGTGGTAATATACAGAACCAAAATTAGAAAGAAATTGTCCGTCCAAATATTTATGAACCTAACTGTACAGTAGCCTATTGAACCACCATTTTGTGATGGTCTGTGTACTCCATTAAAGATCACCTGAACAGAAATACTGCAGCTCTAACTAACAGGAATAAGCGTGGGCATAAAAGACAGAACTTTGTCCATTAATTGGCTCATTTGACCTAAAATGTATGTGTGTCTTTGGTTTGATGGTGTGATCCTTAGTACTTAAAATGGCAATTTTCTAATTAGGATTAACCAGATACTACCAAAAAGGTATATTTTTATGAAAAGGGTTCATTCAGATGTTTATTGCACTGTATTTATTGAGATCTACATTGTTTGAACAAGCTATTAAAGGAAAACTATACCCCCAAAATGAACACTTAAGCAACAGATAGTTCATATCATATTAAGTGGCATATTAAAGAATCTTCCCAACTGGAATATATATTTAAGTAAATATTGCCCTTTTACATCTCTTGCCTTGAGCCACCATTTCGTGATGGTGTCTGTGCTGTCTCAGAGATCACCTGACCAGAAATACTACAACTCTAGCTGTAACAGGAAGAAGTGTGGAAGCAAAAGACATAACTCTGTCTGTTAATTGGCTCATGTAACCTAACATGTATGGTTTGTTGGTATGTTTGTGAGTACAGTGAATCCTACAATCCCAGGGGGCGGCCCTTATTTTTTAAAATGGCAATTTTCTATTAATGATTACCCAATGGCACATACCGTATATACCCGAGTATAAGCTGAGTTTTTCAGCATCCAAAATGTGCTGAAAAAGTCTACCTCGGCTTATACTCGGGTCAGCGGTACCCGACCCAAGTAGCTGAGATTGCAGTCACTTTTAATCATTCCTATACCAACAGTACACTTGGGGAGAGACTGCAATATCCCACAATGCCCTCTGTTGGTTATATGAAAGAATAACAGTACGCCCTCTGTTGGTTATATGAAAGAATAACAGTGACTGCAATATCACACAGCGCCATCTGTTGGTTATATGAAAGAATAACAGTGACTGCAATATCACACAGCGCCATCTGTTGGTTGTATGAAAGTATAACAGTGCGCCCTCTGTTGGTTATATGAAAGATTAACAGTGACTGCAATATCACACAGCGCCCTCTGTTGGTTACAGTAAAGAATAACAGTGACTGCAATATCACACATCACCCTCTGTTGGTTATATGAAAGAATAACAGTGCGCCCTCTGTTGGTTATATGAAAGAATAACAGTGACTGCAATATCACACAGCACCCTCTAGGTTATATGAAAGAATAAGTGACTGCAATATCACACAGCGCCCTCTGTTGGTTATATGAAAGAATAACAGTGACTGCAATATCACACAGCGCCCTCTGTTGGTTATATGAAAGAATAACAGTGACTGCAATATCACACAGCGCCCTTTGTTGGTTATATGAAAGAATAACAGTGACTGCAATATCACACAGCGCCCTCTGTTGGTTATACGAAAGATTAACAGTGATGGCAATATCAAACAGCACCCTCTGCACATGGTAGTGGGACAGTGGGTCAATGCACACAGTAATCCGTTTGGCAATTCTCTGTGCGCTGCTGGGAGACAGGGCTGTAGTTGTGTCTAGGCTTATACTAGAGTCAATAAGTTTTCCCAGTTTTCTTGGTAAAATTAGGTACCTCGGCTTATACTCGGGTCGGCTTATACTCGAGTATATACGGTACTACTAGAAAAGTATATTATTATGAAAATGCTTTATTTACATGAAGCAGGATTTTACATATGAGCTGTTTTATGCAATATCTTTTTATAGAGACCTACATTGTTTGGGGGTTATAGTTTTCCTTTAACTTATTGAATCTGTCATATGTTCACTTAGTTCAGCGTAACACCAGCAAATACCGGCATTGTCTTCGCTGATTCGGTGTGATTCTTGTTGTTTGAAATAGATATTGAACTATTCATAAACGACTTCACTAACTCTAAAAGCCTCTATTATGCATTGTATGGCGTAGTATACCTCCAAGTTTCACAGACAAACTCCACCTCTATTAGATCAAAGAATAAGGAAATGTAAATACATACCCTGAACATATTCCAGTAAGAACAAGCAAACTGCTTATTTACTTGGTACTGTGCCTGTTCTATATATTGTTGACGGTAAAACTGACACACTTTATTTATCAAAGGTCGAGTTGTGTTTTCCACAAAAAATTTTGTTTTCAAGGGTATTTTTTAGTTACAATCTATTTTTCGGGTTAAAAAGAAAAAAATAGATTTTTTTGAGATTTATTATATCCCAAAGCAGGAAATAGCTTGAATCTGAAAATACATCATCTAAAACCTGTCTAGTTCATGTAGACGTCAATGATGGAGGTCCCTTGAACCATGTGAAGATGTTAATAGCCTTCATGATGTTCGTTTTTTTTTTCTGAGGGTTTTGCCGAAAACTCGATCAATTCGAGTATTTGAGTTTTTCACCCTGACTACTGGGTTTTTTTTACATTTGATTTTTTTCTTAAATTAGAAACCATTCGAGTTGTGAGTTTATTTGAGGTATAAAAATATCACAAACCTCTAAAACTCAATCTTTGATAGGTAACCCCCTTACAGTGTGAACTGCATTGAATATTTTGACTTTTGATTTTATTTGCTTGTCAAATGTTTGTAGGGCACAAGTGTTCAGGATGAAGTTTCCTTTGTATTCTCAATTATAAAGATGGTCAGGCTTGGGGCTGCTTGGCCTTGGGAAGTCTTATATCTGTTTTCTTTTTCATCGTATTGTTCTAAAAGGATTTCCTCCCAGCACCTTACTTTTCATGATATGTTAAAGTTAATAATTTCTAGTATTGCCTTTTAATCTATGTTTAGGAAAAATACCCTATGCAGTTATAGATTTCCAGTCAAGGTCATTGTATGAAATAAGTGACTATTTCTGATTTAAAATCGCTGACCCTACTTTTTTTTTTAAAAAAACAAAACAAATTGGGGTTATATGATTTGGGCTGCAGGCATACAGCTGTTATATCACAAAAATGTAGTTCTCCCGGAGCCTGGAATTTCCACAGGGCTAACTGCCAGGAGGGAGGAAAGCTTTGCTGACGTCAGGAGCTGCTCCTGGGATTGTTTTGCATTTCTCTTCCTGGCAATGATCAGGCGGCTTCCAGCAAGAAGTAGAAACGTATTGCTTCCGAGGGGGAGAGGGGAAAAAACAAGAAAGGCTAAAGGAACAGTTTATTAAAGAAAGGAAAAGAGAGTTTTGTGGGGGTGGTGCCTCCATTAAAATCGTCAGACACTAAATCCAAACCAGATGTTAGTGCATTCTGATGCTGCATGAATGTCAAATAAATCCATTTGAATGTAAGCCATATAGGTTTTAACCTTATTAGTATTTAATAACAGACTTAGCAAAGCAAATGCTTTTACAATGCCACTTTTTGTTATAAAAGGAAAAATCTTTTCAGCCTCAGGAATATAGTTATTTCTTTATTTTTAAGATACATTTTCCCTACATGGCCATCTGCGTTTTTTTGTTAAGATTACGTACCTAGGAAACCACTTGAATAGCACATGTGAATTGCTCTGCTGCAGGTGACGGCAGTCCAAGAATACCTTCAAATCCAATTTCACACAATTCATATATTTTACCCATTGCTATTGCCACAGGTCCCAATTGCAAGGTATTTTCGGGTGTTCCCAATGTGCCCTCTTGGTGCCTAAAAGGTCTCTGAGGTGTACAACAAAGCAGTTTGAACTGAATTAAGATTCTTTTTTTCTGAAGATGCCATTACATGGTGACTGTTTACATGTCCATAGTTTTCCACTTTTATTACTGAATACATGTATTCCATTTCTTGATGCAAAAGTTGAAAAACAAAAAATGTAATAAAAGGTGAAATCTTGTTAGTACAATTTTACAGATTCATTTCACTGTCTCTGCGGTGTATACATTCACTACCTTGAGCAGTTATCCTTACAATTGTTCTATCGTTAAAAGTATATGTCTACCGTTATAGTCTTTCTAATTTTTTAATGCTGGGAAATAGCAGTAGGAGGCACCATGAGGGCCGTAAGTATTTAGTATTGACGTTGACAGGAATGTCTTTTCTGTAACATTATAGTGGATTGGTAAAGGGACTTTTTTGTTAAATTGTTGAAGCAAGATCCAGCGGACATTATGGTGGATGGCAAGTTATTATCATGTGAACTTAATTGTAAATTGCAATCCACCTAGGAATTATTTATGCAACTTCTAGTATGTAACTATTACGATGAGTAAATTAACACTAGAAATCAGTTTGCAATACACAACACATTTCTTAAAAGTGAAAGGGGCATGGGGAATGAGGGGGAATCATAAATGGATCCTCAGAACAGGACATGAACAGGGTGCCAAGACTTTTACAAAAGCGAACCTAACAAAATGCGCAATTACTAAACAGCAGCCCTTTAGAACCTGTTGGATTATTCCTTACTTTCCTTGATCTACTAAACCAAAGGGCTGGTGTGTTTAGTTATTGTGTGTTTGATTGGGTTAGCTTTTGTGAAGTTATAGCACCCATCTGTTAGTCTGCTCCAGCCTCTAGTTCTGAGGAACAATTTATGATTTCATGATTAAGCTTTTCATAACTTTCATAGCACTTTTACATTTTTCCTGCAGTATGGTTTCAATTTGGTGGTTGCATTATATGGCCATCCCAAGGCTTCAATATCACCATGTTTCCCACTGCCCAGTATCTTTCCTGCAGGGGCCTTGTATCTCACAATTCCATCTTTTCTTGGTTAGTCTTGCAGTTGGTCTGATAACTGATTGAAGGATCAGTTACATTTTCCAAGCAATATATAATAGAGTTAAACTAAGTAGTTATGCTGCATCTTGTTGAATGCAATACATGTGCCTGAAATGAAATAAAGAACCATAACCAATTATTCCCAATCACCCAAATACTGGTTCTGGTAGATGCCCTAGTAATCCATTTGGTGAATGATATTTGCTGACAATATACATACTAATGTCATAGACCAATAGTATTTTCAGCTAGAATCAGCTTGGAAATGTATTGTTAAATCGGTTATTTGCACCCTAACATACAAGCAGTTTGGTCAAAGACTAGTTTACCTCCCCAGCTCACCTACAAACATTTTGAAATGTCAATAAAAATAACTATAGTTTCAGCACTGCCCATTAATTCTTCTGTTAAATTATAACTTTTCAACTTTGTGGGGCACACTTCACAAGAGTATGTTTTTAAGCTTCGCTGAAGCTAGAATGTTCTTGGCAAAGACTGATAAATTCTGAAGGCCTTAGGGAGAATGCTGATAAAGAAAAACAGCCAGTGTAAAAGTGAATTTGAAACAGCAGGAGGAGAAAACATCTGCTTGTGGGTAGAAAAATAGATATTATATTGAATGCCTGGTACCTTGAAAAGTGTTATGGCAGTTTAATAAGGTGATCACAGTGGAAAAGCTATTCTGAAAAGGGCGCTTAGTTGTGGGTAGACGATTTAAGCAAATGATCCATTATACATTTCTGTTCACCTAAAACTTTTGAAAAATGGCAACACGGAAGTAAAATTGCTTTTTTTTTTTGCATACTCCATTTTTTATTAGGAAAATCTTGGTTGATACAGAGTTTGGGAAAATGGTTGAACATAATGAAGTTATTTAAGGAGGAAACATGTCCCTGAATTCAACAGAATGAGTGTATGTTCACAAAACTAGTCCCGAATGAGCTTTTTAATAAGTGGCCCCCACTTGCAAGAAGTTTTCTGACTGTTTGAATTCATGCTCCCCCTCCTTTGAGATCCAGCTTTGGGACAGAGCACCCCTTACTTCATAAGAGTTAAGGGTATCAAAAAAGTTAGGTATCAGATATTCAGCAACACATCTAAGAATATCTATCTAGAAGCAAAAATGTTTATTCCCCAAATCTCTCTCTCCCACAAACAGGAGTTTGAGTTATTTCTACGAAAGCAAATTTTCCACATAGCTTGCCCTAGTTGGCATTCAGGCTGAAGCCCATGAGCTGCCCCCTGCTTCAAGCATTTCCATTGGGGCCACCCCACAGATTGGGAACCACTGCAGTACAGGGTGCCAGATGTACATTAGCATTAGTGACTTCGCTGGCCAGACTGCTGATTGCCATTGAGTGTTGTCCTAGAGACAGTCCCAGTGAAGTTATGCATGCAAGACCCTCTCTCAAACCCCTCCAACAGCCCATTACATGAAAAACATGGTTAGTGCAGATCCTGATACACGTGTAGCAGAACCATGTAGGTTCTCTTCTTAATTAAAGGGATACTGTCATGGGAAAAATGTTTTTTTTCCAAACACATAAGTTAATTCTGCACTGAAATCCATTTCTCGAAAGAACAAACAGATTTTTTTTATCTTTAATTTTGAAATCTGACATGGGGCTAGACATATTGTCAGTTTCCCAGCTGCCCCCAGTCATGGCTTGTGCTATGATAAACTTCAGTCACTCTTTACTGCTGTACTGCAAGTTGGAGTGATATCATCCACCTCCCCCCTCCCCCAGCAGCCTAACAACAGAACAATGGGAAGGTAACCATATAGCAGCCTCCTAAAACAAGATAACAGCTACCTGGTTGATCAGTGATCCCCAACCAGTAGCTCGTGAGCAACATGTTGCTCTCCAACCCCTTGAATGTTGCTCCCAGTGGCCTCAAAACAGGTGCTTATTTTTGAATTCCAGGCTTGGAGGCAAGTTTTGGTCGTATAAAAAACAGTTGTACTGCCAAACAAAGCCTCAATGTAGGTTGACAATCCATATAGGGACTACCAAATAGCCAATCACAGCCCTTATTTGGCACCCCAAGAACATTTTTCATGCTTGTGTTGCTCCCCAACCCCTTTTACTTCTGAATGTTGCTCACGGGTTCAAAAGGTTGGGGATCCCTGTGGTAGATCTACGGGTAAGGGCACATGGGGAGATTCGGGGAGATTTAGTCGCCTGGCGACAATCTCCCCAATCTGCCTTCCATTACCTTCCCGCCGGCTATAATGAGAAATCACCTGCGGGGTGGCACTGGCGGCGCTTCGTTTTCCGAAGCTGCCTCGCGAGGAAAACGAAGTGTGGCAAGTCCCATCCCGCTGGCTGCGTACACACCAATATTATAACTAAACAAATGCACTTGCTGGTTCAGGAATGAAATTTTATATTGTAGTGTAATTTAGAAATAAAAACTACATTGTATATATTATGACAAAATCCCTTAAAGGTATTCATTTATTTATTTTACATGAAAAGTCAATGCTTCATCTACCTAAGTTCAATACCCAGTTTAGTACAGTGATCAAATGTGTCTGATTGAGGTAGAGGGACAAAGGAGTGCTATATAAAACACATGCCACTCCTTGTTTACACTAGTGCTCCAGTGATTACTGAACTTGGAGCTTGATAGTTTCCTAGCATAAAGATAAAAACTAGTTCTAGGAAATTTCCACAAAATCTGAGATATGCTGATTCATTGCAGGCCATGTGAGGGCCTCAGCAGCCAAGGCTTATTTTAATAGGAGGTCTTGGAGTCCTTGGCTTGAGCCTGCAAAAAATGTTGCTGTAGTGTACTGATTTATTTTTAGCAGAGGAATAGTTTGTTTAACAAAAACATACAATTCTTTTATCGTGTATAGTCTGCATATTTAGAATTCATTTGCTTCTAATTATAGGTGTTTTTATTGTGTAAATGACTTCATATATTTTGTTAATTTTAAATACTTCAGCTAAAAATAAATCACAAATTTAGATGTACAGAATGCCAACCCTTTGCAAAGGTCCAGGTATAAAGGGATATTGTTCCATTATAGCTAGCTAAATAATGATCCAAAAACAGGTTTTATCAAAGGAGTTTTGCTGGTCTATGTTAAAAGAAATACAGGAGATAGCTTTTAACGGCATTCAGTAAAATCAGGACCCTGAAAGTAGAGTCCTGCAGTGGGTCGGGTACTCGCGGGTTGAGGGGAGAAGTTCTGGGTGCGGTTAAAGACGTGGGTTTGCGGGTCGCGCCTGGGTCTTTTCAATAGCGATATTTACTCCTTTTTTCTGGTCATGGCAACTTCTTATGACATCACTTCTGGTTTACAATGACAGCACTTCCTGTTTTACGCCTTTTTTTCCTGATCACATCTACTTCCGATGATGTCACTTCCAGTTTACAATGACGGCACTTCCCGATTCTTGATGATCAGCAGGTTGCGGGTCCGGGTTGCAGATAAGGTACTTGTGGATAGGGTAGGGTCGGGTAGTGGTTCCAAGCAGGTAAGAATGCAGGTTGCGGTTCCGGGTTGTGGATCGCAGGTTGCGGGTATGAGTCCCAAAAAATGGACCCGCGCAGGACTCTACCTGAAAGTACAGTTGCTTAACGGTTTTACTTTATTTTGAGTTTTACATTTTGTAGGGCTCAAGCAGGCAAATATGGGTTGATCAAATATGATAGCACATCATAAACTTTATTGACGTAAAGTTAATGAAACAATTGATATGGAGGGCTGTCTTTTAACTGGGTAAGATAAATACTACAGACTGCCTTGATATCATACAGCCATGCAGTCTTACCATCAACCACACAGTATGTGGCTTTATTTATAATATTCTGGTTCTAAGGAGAAGATGCATCAGTTCTGGATACATTATTTTAATATGCATTGGTCAGTTAAAATAGTCAGTGCTTTTAGTGTAGTATGATAACAGTAATCTTAGTTTCTTCAGCCATTTTTGAGGCTTATTGTTTAGCACTGTGTGGGAGAAATGTATCTAGGAGAGTATGGGGCATGTATCTAGGAGAGTATGTTCTATAACAGGCTTTGTAAGGGAGACGTTGAATAATATAGTAAATAAATTACCCCCTCTTAAGGATATTCTAAGTTACCGAGGCGTTCCATGGCCATACTGCATGAGGCCGAAGGCCAAGTGTTTTTATTCAGGTCATGGAACTCGAGGTGACTTCAATTGCATCATATTTTACAACAGGGGGTACTTTAGTTATTATAATACACAAGTTTCAGTGAGTCATGTGAAAGAAATGACATCAACATGATATCCATGGCTCTTGTGTATTATTATGGATGTTATGGAGGAATAGGTATTGTGTATGTGATTGTGTATGTTCACAACAAAATTGTTACTTTTAGCTGATCTGAACAGGCAGATATGTTAAGTATATACTAGAATACATATATTAGTAGTAAATGTGTATACTAGTAGTATATAGATTGTAAACTATTTAGCTGGGTCCTCTTTACCTTTTGTGTCGGTTGTATTTTTGCATGTAATCTATGTTCGATGTGTATACCCTTCTATTGTAATGTGCTAAAAATAAAAGTATAAAGATGGTTGTATGAAATAAATGTCCTCTTTGTGCTTTAGGGCAGGGGTACACGGGCAGATTTGGGGAGATTTAGTCGCCTATTGACTAATCGCCTCTTCTTCGGGGCAACAATCTCCCCAAAATGCCTTCCGCCTGCTAAAATGAAAAATTGCCTGCGCCAATGCACTCGCTTTGATTCCATTTCCGAAGTTTCCTCGTGAGGCAACTTCCCGAAATCTGCCTGTGTGCCCCTGCCCTTAGTGTGGTAAGGTATAGTATACTACTGTGATAGATGAAATGTAGTGTTTCTTGGCATCAGTTATACATTAGCTGCGTTGTTTGCTGTGGAGCTTAAGGTATTTGTAAAGCTGTCTGCTTTTTGAATCCAAGGTCTTGCCTTTTTTTTTAGGGCATTTAATATATGCATCTATAGTCATTGTAAAGTTTCAGGAATTTAATATATGCATCTATAGTCATTGTAAAGTTTAGGGCATTTAATATATGCATCTATAGACGTAAATTCAGATGCAAACATTTGCTGAGCAGCTAATTTATGGTCAGATCTTTGTTGGGTTTTCTTTAGAACTTTGCCTTGAACAGCACGAAAAATGCCTGGCAATGATGCACGTTGCAAGCTGTTTCTGGCCCTTTGTTCCAAGGCTTTTGCGGGACCTGGGGTTTTCCTGATAACGAATCTTTCCATAATTTGGATCTTCATACCTGAAGTCTACTAGAAAATCATCTAAACATTAAATAAACCCAATAGGCTGGATCTGCTTCCAATAAGGATTAATTATATCTTAAGTTGGATCATGTACAATGTACTGTTTTATTATTACAGAGTAGAAGGAAATCATTTTTAAAATGTTGGATTATTTGGATAGAATGTAGTCTATGTGAGACTGCCTTTCTGTAATTCAGAGCTTTCTGTAATTCAGAGCTTTCTGAATAATGGGTTTCCACATAATGCATCCCATACCTGTATAGGGGTACCAGCTACATAAAAATCTGCTTCTGCACGTTTTATATGCAGGCGGAGAGAAGCAGGTCTGCTCTTATTTGCTCCTGTTTAACTCCACTGACAGGAGCAGCTACAATGAGCAGAGTTCAGCCTGAAAATTGCACTACTAGGCACAATACATAGAACGTTTGCATACAGTACAGATCCTGTGCTCAGCACTTTGTGCCAGTTGCACCTTTGATAGACTATCCAGCACAAGTAATGGAGCGATGTTTTCTGCCTTTATGGGAATACTGTACTTGACCTCTAAATATCCTAAGAAGCACCCACCATGGAAGTTGCGGCATTTATAAATGGGTGCAAATCTTTTGCACTCCAAAGCAGAAGTTCCACATGAAAATTATGGTTCAAAGAAAAGTTGTACAAAAACGTGAATGTTTGCTAGAGTTTTTTGCACCTTACGACTCCTTTGTAAATTAAGTCTTTGTTCAATACATCTAGAAGGCGCTAAGTTTTACATCTTTGCTGCCTGTGTTTCATTTAATACAGTTATGCAGTGCATGATAATACATATATTTTATACACTGCTGGTCAAAAATGCTACAAATTGTTTGGCTGCAGCACTTTCTTTTGGTTTTGCAGTGCCATGTTGCATATTTTCTGCCTGTGGAAGGGATCTACAGGTGATAAGGTATGTTTTGGCCTAAAACTGGATTTTTCATGTTCAGTGCTTCTCTGATGGCAGAGAATATATCTTATTTATGTTTGTTTTTTCGGGTATTTATTTTGTAAACCCTGCTTTCCATGAAACCATGTGATTGACCAGCAGCATAGGGGTAGAGTTAGCAGAGCCAGTGGCTGTGTATGTAATGAAGTTTGACCTCCTATATATCAAGCGTGAGCCTATTTAACCTCATACTCATTTATATGTATTCCGCAGGCAAATAATTATTGACACAAAAGATTGTAAAACTGATGAATCATTAAACTGTGATTTGGGAATTTACTAGGGGGGGGGGGAGAGTTGTGTTTTTTTCAATTGTGTTCTGAGAACAGCAGAGCCATCTGCATTGATATGGGTTCTGCACCATTCTTAGAATTGTCTTTTCCTCTTCTAATAGTTTTGACTTGCAAGAGAAGCAGTCTTAAGTAAAGAAGCCAAGTTCCTCTTGAGTTCACGATAAAGAGGAAGAAAAACATTCCTTGGGGATAATAACAATGCAACTGTCAGACTTTTAGTTTCTTTGAGAGTTCTTCACTTACAAAATGAATAAAATCTTATATATAAGTGCTAAGTAAGCTAATGGGTGTTAAATATCATGCATCTGTGTGCAAGGCAATGGTGCAGAGCAGCAATTTTCTGCACTTGTGTGCCGGTTACAACTTGTATCTGGTACAAGTGCAGCTCTTACAGGCCCAAGAGAGTACCGGCTTCTCAGTTACTTGTGTCTCTTTGTGCTTCTTTGTATCTGCTTATATTGTTTAACCTATGTCCTATTGATGAACTTGGCTGTCCTCTATGTAGCTTTGCATACAGAGACCAGAAAAAAAAGAAAGTCATCTTTTTGCACTTAACCTCATGCTCCCCCATGATAAGTTAACTGTCCTAGGGAACTGGCACACAGAGAGATTTGTTGCCCGCTTTTAAATCTGCACTACCACAAATCTCCTTGACATGCAATAAAATAAATTGCTGCGGCAAAACAAAAATGGCACTTTGTTTTTCGAATGGTTTCTGGTGAGGCATCTTCGGGTGACTTCCCAAGACGTAGCACTGTGTATGTTTTCCCACAGGCAATTTACTTTACTGTTGGTGGGAAATCCTATCACTGAGATTTGTCGCCTATGGTAACAGATTTAGGGGGTTGTTCACGTAACCTCAAATTTATCTGGTAGGGCTTTTTGGGGCAAAAATTTGCATTTTTCATGGAAAAACAAAAAAAAACAACTCTAATTCTTTGAGATTAATTTGGGTTATTTTATTAGTGAATAAGGTCAAATCGAGCATGGCAGTTTGGTTGTGTTTTTATTTAAATAAAATAGGTGAGAAATTTGGATTTTAGTAAATAACCCCCATTAACGCAGGTGTTAAATCTCCCTGTGTGCTATTAGTCTTAAGTTTAAGGTGTGCAAACACTGTAACCCAATAAAATTAATATAGCAAGACTGGAAAAGGTAATTTTCCTCTACAGTCATATGATAAAATTAGCATTTTTCCAGCTCACTGGTGAAGTCAATATTATTTCTGTCAAAAGAAAAGTTGCAAAGTTTTGACCAGTTGGCCATGCACAGACAGTTCTGTTTATATGGTGAGATTGCCAAATAAGTTGCTTTTTGCCGATTTGACCTCCCATGTCGTCAGTCAAATTGAGCTGATCATGTGGAAACCTATGGAGATCCAGCAGGAGATGACTGCATGAAGATGTCAGAGGGGTCTTTGCTTGACTGTATTGCTAAACCTGCCTATTGATAACTGCCCAATGTTTAGCCAGATCTCAGTCTGAAGAGACCGAGTCAGTTCTGTGTATGTAAATCCTAAAAGGCACCTATCATAGGAAAACTGTTTCCCTGACTGGAGGTTTAGGTTAATAGATATCACGCTCTGGTTGAGGGAAGCAATACTGTTTTGTAGTGAGTGCCACTCGCATCGGCAGGGAGCTCCTGGTGCTATGTTTGCTGCCTTGCTTACAGATGTTTGATGATTTTGGCCAAATAGTATTGTTTTTCCCAACCTCCATGCGGGCTCAATTAAACCACATTTCCCATGGGAGAAACAATTTGCCTGTGGTAGGTGCCCTTTAAGTAAACCAAATGCAAACAGTGCACTTGTTATTAAATAGTAAACTAGTTCATATTTTTACCAACAGACAACAGATCATTTTTGCTTTGTAGCATAGCTCCATGTAATATTTTTGCACATTTTACTGTTTGAAATCATTATCTTATCTTAGGGGATACTACCTCTTGGATTATTCATGGCTCTTTTATGTGTGGCATTAACTGTTACCCGCAACTCTGTTTCCAGTGAACATCCTGACATTGCAAGAAAAAGAAAAATCAGCTGTAACCACAGAGCCACAACCCAGACAAGATAAAATGTGTCAGCACACTTGTCACTTTTCTTCATACTGGAAGTTGCTTCTCCTTTTCTCTTTCCGTAAGAATCAGCAGCAGATACTTCCTGTTTGTACACTGAGCCAATTTGTCTTTGCCTTTCAACTGACGCTCTTGTAGGGATCCCAGGTTCAAACACAATAAGCTACTTATACAGTACTTCGTATGTAGAATCTGTGGTTTCAGGTTTTAGTATAGCGAGAAATATGGATTGAAATTTGATAGCAGTGATTTTACAGAGATCTTTTGATTCAAAGTAACCTAGAGAACAATAATGTCGTATGTAGTGTGCTTTTGACAGTTTCCCACAGAGTAAGCGTCAGGACAGCAAAAAGACTCTTAAAAAAAAAATTGGCTTTTATTTAAGCCGGGAGCAAACAAGTACAAAACAAAGGCAGTTTTTCTTTGTAAATAAAAAAAATAGCTTTCAGCAGCAGTATAAGCTCAATAACAACAAAAAGGCCTGTGTACATAGGACCCTTAGGGTAGAACTACAATGTCGACTGGCAGAGACACACAGATAGTGTCTGGGATACTGATGCTAAGGCGCAAATTCACTAAGCGCCGAACGCTAGCGTCAATTCGCTAGCGTTTGGCATTTTCGGTACTTCGCAAATTCACTAACGAACGCTGGTGTAAATTCGCTAGTGTTACTTCGCACCCTTACGCTAGGCGAATTTTCGCTAGCGACGTAACTACGCAAATTCACTAACTTGCGCAGTGTACTCTACGCTACCTTTAACGCTAGACTTCCTTCGCCACCTCAGACCTGGCGAAGCGCAATAGAGTAGATAGGGATTGTTTCTAAAAAAGTAAAAAAAAATTCTAAGTCCCAAAAAACGCTGGCGTGTTTTATACATGATGGGTGATAGGCTGAAAAAGATCGAAAATATTTTTGGGGCTCCCCTCCTTCCCCCCTACATTTCCTGACTCATGGCAACTTACCTAGACAGTGGGCACATGTGTAGGGCAAAATAAATTTTTTATTTGCTGATTTGAAGGTTTTCTACGCATTTGAAGTGGTGATACATGTTCCTCCATTGAAATTTGAATTTCGCGCCGTATGCAAATGAACCATCACTAGCGAAACTTCGCTTCGCTTGGCGAATTAACGCTAGCACAACTTTGAAAACTTACACTACTCCTGTGCGCAACTTCGGATTTTAGTGAATTTGCGGAGCGCTGGCGAAAATACGCCTGGCGAAGTGCGGCAAAGTTGCGCCTGGCGCAACTTCGCATCTTAGTGAATTTGGGCCTAAGGGTGGAACTACACGGTCGATTTTCAGTGCGCTTGAGGCTAATCAGACCCAGCTGGGCAATCCGTAGCACCTCACTTTGCTACAGTGCTATTTTATCTATATACATAGATAGTTTTAGGCTAGAATTTCACGATGTGTGTTATTGACATCCAACGCAATGTGAGGAAACTGATGCGACAAAAATAAGGAAAGTAATAGAAATGTCAGACCTTGTCGCAGTGTGCATCTGACATGACTGTTGGATGAAAACGTAGCGTTCACATCCGACAGTCGCGTCAGATGCACACAGCAACAAGGTCCAACATTTCTATTACTTAGCTTATTTTCGTTGCATCCATCTCATCGTATCCGTTTCCTCTCATCGAGTCGGATCTCAAGAAGACACATCATGTAGTTCCAGCCTTTAAGTAAAGGTCCACATAGTCCTTAGTCCTTAAAGCACTTATAATGTCAAAGAGAAAATATTTACTAAATATTATGTCTGTGTCCAGCTAATCCAAAAGAATTCTTTGCAGTAGTAGTCATGTTTGAAATAAGGAATGTTTTCATCCTATAGAAAGGACTGTATTAGTGTCCAGTGCTTCCCTAGGCAATATTCATAGGAGATCGACACCTTCACAGGACAGCACACATGCGCCGATCCTGTAAACAGGGGTACCCTAGCGCTCTAAGAGCTGTTGCTCTATGCCTATAGTAAATATGGCCCAGCCTAGAGCTGCAAATAAAGCTTCAAATGACAGTTGACTTCTATTATCAATCTTGATATAAGAAAGGCAAAGGGGCAAATTTACTTACCTTCGAAGTTGCGCCAGTGTTGGCTTCGCCACACTTCACCAGGCGTAGATTTTCCACGGCTGCGCAAATTCACGAAGATCTGAAGTTGCGCACAAGTTACGCAAGCGATGGCAAATTTGGATACGGCATGCAGTTAAAGTACAATGGCTGTATATGCAGTAGCAAACACATTACACTACACAAGGCCAGGGAACCTAATTCTAATGCCCTACACTTGTGCCCACAGTATAGTTTAGGTGCCATATTGCACTTCTTCTGGTCTGAGGTGGCGTAGTAAAGTCTGGCGCAAGAGGGAACGTTCACGAAAACTCGCAACTTAGCATAGTTACGCCCTTTGGCCAGATCGCAACTTTGCCTGGCGTAAGGGTGCGAAATAGTGCTAGAGTAGGTGGCAAAATGACGTTACGCTGGTGAATTTTCGCTAGCGTTAGCCACTTCGCCCTTTAGTAAATTTGCCCCAAAGTCTTAAGGCTAATGCTACACAATGCATTTTTTTCCCCATGTAAGTGATCTCACCCGATGTCACCTTGTGTGTTTAGTAGCAGAAATGAAGGATATTGACCTACCATTGACCTAAAGGGTCACTGTCCTTGTCACAGCGAACACATCCACCCCATGTGTACAATGACAGTTTGATATCCTTCATGTCTGCTACTATACACATGTACAGTGGTGTGCAAAACGATTTGCCCCCTTCCTGATTTCTTATTCTTTTGCATGTTTGTCACACTTAAATGTTTCTGCTCATCAAAAACCGTTAATTATTAGTCAAAGATAACTTAATTGAACACAAAATGCGTTTTTAAATGGTTTACGTTATTAAGGGAGAAAAAAACCTCCAAATCTACATGGGCCTGTGTGAAAAAGTGATTGCCCCCCTTGTAAAAAAATAACTTAACTGTGGTTTATCACACCTGAGTTCAATTTCAGGTTATAAAGCCATTTCTAAAGCTTTGGGACTCCAGCGAACCACAGTGAGAGCCATTATCCACAAATGGCAAAAACATGGAACAGTGGTGAACCTTCCCAGGAGTGGCCGGCCGACCAAAATTACCCCAAGAGCGCAGAGACAACTCATCCGAGAGGCCAGAAAAGACCCCAGGACAACATCTAAAGAACTGCAGGCCTCACTTGCCTCAATTAAGGTCAGTGTTCACGATTCCACCATAAGAAAGAGACTGGGCAAAAACGGCCGGCATGGCAGATTTCCAAGGCGCAAACGACTTTTAAGCAAAAAGAACATTAAGGCTCGTCTCAATTTTGCTAAAAAAACATCTCAATGATTGCCAAGACTTTTGGGAAAATACCTTGTGGACCGACGAGACAAAAGTTGAACTTTTTGGAAGGTGCGCGTCCCGTTACATCTGGCGTAAAAGTAATACAGCATTTCAGAAAAAGAACATCATACCAACTGTAAAATATGGGGGTGGTAGTGTGATGGTCTGGGGTTGTTTTGCTGCTTCAGGACCTGGAAGACTTGCTGTGATAGATGGAACCATGAATTCTACTATCTTCCAAAAAATCCTGAAGGAGAATGTCCGGCCATCTGTTCGTCAACTCAAGCTGAAGCGATCTTGGGTGCTGCAGCCGGACAATGACCCAAAACACACCAGCAAATCCACCTCTGAATGGCTGAAGAAAAACAAAATGAAGACTTTGGAGTGGCCTAGTCAAAGTCCTGACCTGAATCCTATTGAGATGTTGTGGCATGACCTTAAAAAGGCGGTTCATGCTAGAAAACCCTCAAATAAAGCTGAATTACAACAATTCTGCAAAGATGAGTGGGCCAAAATTCCTCCAGAGCGCTGTAAAAGACTCGTTGCAAGTTATCGCAAACGCTTGATTGCAGTTATTGCTGCTAAGGGTGGCCCAACCAGTTATTAGGTTCAGGGGGCAATTACTTTTTCACACATGAAAATGTAGATTTGGATTTCTTTTCTCCCTAAATAATAAAAACCCTCATTTAAAAACTGCATTTTGTGTTTACTTGTGTTATCTTTGACTAATAGTTAAATGTGTTTGATGAGCAGAAACATTTTGTGTGACAAACATGCAAAAGAATAAGAAATCAGGAAGGGGGCAAAGAGTTTTGCACACCACTGTATATGCACAGGATGGCATTTGCGTTTTTAAGCGGTCAGTGAACATGTTTCTAGTCTTAAAATACTAGTAGGGATGCGCTGAATACACTATTAGTAATTTTTTTTTCGGGATTCGGCCAGGAATTTGCCTTTTTCAGCAGGATACGGATTCGGCCGGATCCTTGTGCCTGGCCGAACCAAATCCTGATTTGCAGATGCAAATTAGGGGCGAGAAGGGAAATTACGTATTTTTTTTCCACTTTTTTCCATCCTGTAATTTGCATATTAGGATTCAGTTCATATTCGTACAAATCTTTCATTAAGGATTTGAGGATTCGGTGCATCCCTACTTTTTTTGCATATATTTTTCATAGTAGAGGTACAAACTTTGATAAGCATCCCTCTGTCATCCCTGCATATTCTTAGCCAAACTTAGAGTAAAATTGTATGCAGTTCTGAACACTGATAACTAGGGATGCACCGAATCCAGGATTCGGGTCGGGATTCAGCCTTTTTCAGCAGGAAAAAAAATTCTTCTGCTTGGCCGAGCAGAATCCTACCCTAATTTGCATATGCAAATTAGGGGCAGGGAGGGAAATCGCGTGACATTTTTTCACAAAACAAGGAAGTAAAAAATGTTTTCCCCTTCCCATCCCTAATTTGCATATGCAGATTTGGATTTGGTTCGGTATTCGGCTGAATATTTCGCGAAGAATTCGGGGGTTCAACTGAATCTGAAATAGTGGATTCGGTGCATCCCTACTGATAACAATTATTATTTGAAGATTTTTGTAATTATAGTAGATCATGCTTTCCACTGATTATATGTGGAAAAAATGAACCTCTAAGTAATGCACGGGTACACTAACATTTTTCTAGTGCACAGTTGTCGACATTTGTAAGTTATTTGTGTAGATGTCTTTGTTGCTGTGCTGTCATATCACACAAACGTTGACAATAGTGCACCACACCACCGGAACATGACAAATCAGATGGTAGCATTGTTGTCATTTTATTGAGATTTTAAGCAGCACTTTCCAGTAACTATCACTTAATGAATGAGCAGACTTTCTGGTAATGGGAGCAGTTTTAATTGAGCACTTTTAAATACCTGAAGCATTTCCTGGACCTGGAACAGTCTTTGGAAATAAAGGCAGGTGTTAAGTGTTGTATATTGATAAGTCTTTGTGTGATTCACTCTATGCAGTGTATATTCAGCCTAACCATCTGTCAGTCATCTTGACAATAACTTGGCATGTGGAACTCTTTAACACCTATGCAGATCAACAGTGAATTCATTGGACTAATATAGTTCCTTCATGGTGCTTTCAGTCACATATATCATACAACAATAGTTAACTTTTTTGAGGAGACCTAAATTGAGTTTGAAACTCAGATTCACAACCCAGATAAAGTGGTTTACAATTTATTATGCACTTTATTTAGTCATTGTAGTAGAACGTTTTACTTTACTAATAGAAACACAACACAAACAGTATGGGGATATTTTGGGCTGGTTCACCTTTGTTAAATTTCAATATGTTTTGGAACACCCTGTTCCTAGCAACATTGTAAATGGTTTTTATTGTTTATTTTTTATGTTCTTTTTAATTTTGCCTTATTCTTTTGCTTCTTTCCAGCTTTCATATAGGGGTCACTGGCCCTGGCAGCCAAAAATGATTGCCCTGTGAGGCTACCATTTTTATTTTTGTACAACTTGCTACTTATCTTTCTATGTAGGCCCTCTCATTTACATATTCTCATCTCTTGTTAAACCGCTGCCTGGTTACTAGGGGTATTATGACCCTAGCAACCATACAGCTGCTTAAATACCATACTGGAGAGCTGCTGAACAAATAGCTAAAACACTGAAAAAAAATTTAAAAAGACAAATTGCAGATGGTCTCAGAATATCTACGTCATGCTAAATGTTAATTTTAACGATGAACTACCTACTGCCCTTTAAATATATCTCCATCCATTTAAACAACTTGGGATTTATTTTCCTCTGACTGTTAGAGGAAGGTTTTATGCACCACTGTTTTTTTTATTAAATGAACATGGATTGAGAGATAGAATATATGAAGCTGGTGAAATAAACTAAAAAAATACACATTACGTCATTTCATTCTAAATCCATACTGAACTTTTATTTTTCAATGGGGATTAGTTTTCTAAAGTTTATCTCAGCGTGTATTTAAATTTCCAAAGCAATTGTAACTTTAATGTATCATAAACTAAAAAAGGCTTTTCATTTTAAACTTAGAAGCTTTTTTGTTTTAAAAAATGGCACTTTTGTATATTCTTTTAATTAAACTGCAGAAGAGGATGCACTTTTGCCTTTTGGATTAAAGTGCGCTTATAATTAAGTACAGGTATGGGATCCGTTATCTGGAAACCCTTTATCCAGAAAGCTCTTAATTACAGGAGGGCCATCTCCAATAGACTCCATTTTAATAAAATAATTCAAATCTAAAAAAGTTATTTCCTATTTCTCTGTAATAATAAAACAGTACCTTGGACTTGATGCAAACTAAGATATAATTGATCCTTATTGGAGGCAGAATAATCCTGTTGTGTTTATTTATTGTTTAAATGATTATTTACAGCATGGAGATCCAAATCATGGAAAGACCCCTTATCTGCAAAGCCTCAGGACCTAAAGGTGGCCATACATGGGCAGATAAAGCTGTCAATATCGGCAATTTAGACCAATTTGACAGCATATCTGCCCGTGTATGGGGGCTTCCGACGGGTCTTCCCGATCGATATATGGTCACGATATCGATCGGGAAGGTTTGATTTTTACCCGACCGACCCGTCAGATCCCCTTGGCGTATCGTAATTCGATCTGGCAATGCCGTTAGTGGCATATCGGGGAAAGAATCGCCAAACGAGCAGATCTTTGAGTCTATGGCCATCTTAAGTCCTCGGAGTGCTGCCACTTTGCATTTATAGTCTATTTTTGATTGGATTAGCACCCTGGTTGTCTATTTGGCTCAAGGTTGTGCGTCCCGTATGATATATATATATATATATATATATATATATATATATATATATATATATATATATATATATATATATATATATGGGGACAAACAAGGGAAAGTTGTGCTCACCACTAATTTTTAAAACCATTAAAAATTATCAACCCATTGTCAATATATTTAAGACAGAGACATTATGTGCATACTGCTACTAAAAATGCAGTAAGTTGCAGGTAAAACCTAGTCCCTTTGTAAAATGTATAATGAAGCAATAGAATTCTTAATGAATCAGATAAAATTAAGCGTAGGACTGGCCAGATATGGGATGACTTTGACGTAGTTGGCCAGCTTAAATATATTGCAATATATGGACAAACAATCCCTGTTTTGTTTAAAGGGTAAGGCATTTTTTAGTAGCAGTATGCACAAAATGTCTCTGTCTTAAATATATTGATAATGGGTTGAGTGCAGAGGACTCTTGTGTTTGACTATGTATTTTGTGGTCACAGCCTCATTGCACCCCCGCCTAATGGTTTTAAAAAATAGTGGTGAGCACAACTTTCCCTTGTTTGTTATATATATATATATATATATATATATATATATATATATATATATATATATATATATATATATATATATATATATATATATATAATATTTCCTTATAAATTCCAATAAGCAGCTAATTACTCTGTGGGTGTGTAGTGTAAGACATCCTTGCACCGGAACCCCTGCATGCTGCTGGAATCCTGTCACTAAAGCTCCTAAGGCACTTAAATCTCATTAATAGCAGAATTTCTGTTGCTGGTATGTGAATGAATGTGCAGGTGTAAAGGCCGAGCCTTCAGTGCCACACCCATGTGCCAGATCACATTTCCTGTATGAGCTCATGGCTGACGGCATTGTTAGTGGGTGGATGTCTCTCTGGCATATTTGCTTGGTGGGAAAAAAAGCGAGTCCTATAATTATGTATGTGATTTGGTCTCTGGCCAGCTTTGAAAAGTACACACAAGACATTCAAGGTGCCGCCTTTGAGATCTATAGTCCTTCCCTGCTGCTACTGCTGCCGAGACAAGGAAATAAAAGGGAAAAACCCAAAGAGGTGAACGGGTGCTTACACTTCAGTGTGAGAGGTCATAAGATGTTTAGTCATTAATCCCACACTTCAGATCCTTTATACTCACTAAACTAACAGTGCAGTCGCTAACAGCTGAAGCCTTTCAAAGTGACTCCACAAAATGCACATAGGATATGCCTGCTTGATTAAATTCAATAAAATGGATTTTGTACGGAATTTAGTAGGTCTGCGTTTTTTCACAACTATTTTTTATATTATGAACACATTTCCTAAGGGCAGGGTGACTATAATACAATAAATTTTTGCAGCTTCAAAAGCACACCATGTTACTGCAAAAAATAAGGCAGTTTTTAGGGTAAGGCAGGAATCAAAGTGTCCCAGGACCATAGCCTTAGATGGACTTTAAAATATTTTTGGTAAACATATGATCTATGTATTATTTATTTTAAAGGGGTTGTTCACATTTAAATTAACTTTTAGTACAGTGGCGGAACTAACGGGGGAGCAGGGGGTGCGAGCGGGCCAGGGCCCACACCCCCTCAGGGTCCCCTGGCGGCTCGCGCACCAGGGCCTGGCCCCCTCTAGTTACGTTACTGTTTTAGTATTATTTAGACATTGATATTCTGAAAAGTTGTTTTTTTACTATTTGTTATTTTTTTCAGTAATTTAGCCATTGGTTCAGCAGCTCTTCAGTTTGGTATTTCAGCAGCTGTATGATAGACTGAAGCCAAGTGCTGACAGGCACAGTGTTGATCTTTGAGTGGACACACAGCAGATAGCGAGAAAATTCCTAGTTTTTCATTTTCACACACCAATATGTGGTTGTGCAAACAGAACAACGCCGTGCCTGTCAGTGCAGAGACACGGTAGAGGGGAGAGCATTGTCTTTTTTACTGCAGCAGAAGATGCCAAGGCATTCTATGCAGAAGAGACTCCATGTTCTCCTCCACAAAAAAACTCCTAGTAGGCAAGGGGTTGGTAGTGTTATTTCTGACTCGTAGCTGTAATTTGTTTTGTTGACATCATGACTACTGACGACATTGGTGGCTTTCATGTGAATTTGCAAGTTAATCAAAGTTGATATCCTTTGTATACTGACATGTGATAACTGCAGCCCTGCAGTATCTGTAAAATGCTATGGTATTATCACAATTGTTTTGGTTCTGTGGCCATGAATATGTACAAGACATTCTCTCTCTTTCTTTCTCTACCAGCAGATTGATCTATTTAGCTTTTTTGAAAACTTTCAATCTTAATAGCATATAGTTAATGGGATTCTGTCAAGGGAAACCATGTTTTTTTTTACAAAATGCATCAGTTAACGATCCTCCAGCATAATCCTGGATTGAAATCTGTTTTTCAAAAGAACAAACAGATTTTTTAAAATTGTATTTTGGAATCTGACATGGGGCTAGATATGTTGTCAATTTCCCAGGTGCCCCCAGTCATGTGACTTGTTCTCTTATAAACTTTAATCACTCTTAACCAACCAGATAAAAGCTCCCTGCCTCTAGCATTTCTAAAAATGGTCCCATGCCCCACCTAGTGATAGATATGAGAAGAGCACTCAGTGGTAAAAATCCAGTTCCAACTAACCCAAGTCTGGACTGCTTCAGTTAAATTGAGTAGGAGAAACAATAGCTTATCTGAAATCAGTTCCATTGTGAAGAGCTGGCTCTTTCTAAAAGCACATGACCAGGCAAAATAAGATGGCTGCTTACACACCAATAATACAACTAAAAAAATAAATTTTATTGTCTCAAGAATAACATTTTAAATGGTACAATGAATTATGTGCAATGTACACCGTGTAATTTAGTAATAAAAACGATACCTTAAAAATCATGAGAGAATTCCTTTAATAAGGCTGGGCGGGACAGGAGCTGGGTTGGATGAGTAAGGGTGCTCATTAGTATATAGTAAAGAAACTGGCTGTAAAATGTGCAATTAAAGAAGGATTTCTCAGTTTCACCACTTCTTTTGCCAAATGCCTCCACTGTTTCAGAGAACATAACATTATTAATAACATTGTACCTAGAGAAAGTTTAGAATCCGTTTTGTAGCATTGTAGGCTTTGCCACTCTTTAGAACCTGGTATATTACAGTATACAGTGTTTGTAATGAGCCATCACTATTCTTTAGAAATTACTCTAGAAAAGTATGTTATTACATCTCCATTTTCAGCCTTACCTATTTGTGAGGCTTAGAACACTGCTGTGCTTTTATAAAATAATTGCTGGTATCTGATCTGAAGGGGCAGATTTATTAAGGGTCGAATTGTAAATTAATTTTCAAAAAATTTTGGTGTCAAAATTCACACATTAGAATATAAATCCCCCAATTCGAATGTAAATTTGAATGTGAGATTTATCACACCTCGACCATAAAACTGTTTTAATTTGTATATTCGCCAGCTAAAACCTGCCGAGTTCATTTACAAGTCAATGGCAGAGGTCCCTTGACCCAATCAAATATATCAATAGCCTTCCTGAAATTCGAGTTTTTTTCAGAGGAAAACTCTATTCGAATTCAATTGGAGTTTTGTTCCTATTCAATTCAGATACAAAACAAATTTTCTGATTTTTCCAATCAGATTACATTTTAGACGTTTACATTTTTCTCAGAAATAACCTCCCATTCGAGTTGTGAGTATATTCAAATTTCGACCTTTGATAAATCTGCCCAAAAATGACGATGTCCTTTTACTGCATCCTCTACTGCCGTATTGGAGAGATGTGTTATAGCCTTGTGTTTATTTTTTTGTCCCTTTAATAAGTATTAAACTGCAAAGATGGGGATATTATAAATTTGGGATATTAATAATCATTCTGATTTAGGGTTGCCACCTTTTTCTGATAATATAAAATTGGATCGGCACATGTTTCTTTCTGTACATTTCCTTATTCCTTTTCACAGCTGTGAGCTCCTTAGTTTTTGTCCATTTCTGTTTTAAACCCTGCCCTGTGGTTAAAGAAACTGTTCAGTATAAAATATATAGATAGATAAATAGATGGGTAAATAGATAGGCTGTGCAAAATAAAAAATGTTTACAATTTAGTTAGCCAAAAATGTAATCAATAAAGGATGGAGTGTCTAGATGTGTAACATAATAGCCAGAACACCACTTCCTGCTTTGCAACGCTCTTGGTTTCAACTGAAACTGGTTACCAGGCAGTAAGCAATCAGAGACTTGAGTGGGGGGCACATTGGTCATAACTGTTGCTTTTGAATCTGAGCTGCATGCTAAGGAGCAAATGCAAACTCACTGAACAGAAATGTCCTGTGTCCCCCCCCCCCCCTTCAAGTCGCTGACTAACTCAGAGTTAGGGAGCTGAAAAATTAGGAAGTAGTGTTCTGGCTATTATGTTAGACATCCAGTCACTCCAGTCTTTATACATTACATTTTGGCTAACTAACTATATAAGAAACTTTTTTTTTATTTTGCACAGCCTATTTACCCAGTTTTTATTTTTTACTGAACTGTTTCTTTAAGGGGCAAATCGATCAGAATTCAAGTTTTCCAAAACATTTGTTTAACTTAAAAAAGCTCAAAATGAAAAAAATCTCAAATGTTCACTATTTTATGAAAAACCATAAAAGAACAACTCAAATGCAATAAAATCGGTTCCTACCCTTCATTTTCAATGAATCTGCCAGATTTTGAATTGGAAAATAGCTTACTTTATAAAACAAAACTCTCCTTTACTGCTTCATGAACTCTCCAGCTTTTAGATGGTAAATTTTTTCATTACAGTTTGAGGAATCAGGCACAAACCCAAGGTGCTCGTAGGCAGGCAGTAAGTACAGGGTTCCATTGTCCTTTGTTCTTTATTGGTGCTCCCTACTTGCAAGTTGGAGGGGCTCCAAAGGGATGTCCACATGGTGCACTCAGCTCAACACTTATGAATACTGTGCTTACGACAACTCTGTATTCATAAAAATCGCACAAGTCTTTCACCGCAATTTTGAAGCACAAATACCTTCACCTATGGGTGCTAAGCATAGGGAAGGATGATAAAAAAACAGAAACCTGATGCTCTTGACTGTACCCTATAAATCGTAAAAAGACCCACCTTGTCCTTTAGCTATTAAGAATAGGCACTCACTACCAAGGGGTCTTTATACAATATTAAGTTGACATACATTGGCAATATATGTGAATTGTAACCCATAATTTAAGAGTGTATGTGTTTAAGTGGAACTGCGTAGAAACCAATGCAGTCTACAACACACATCTAATTTTTTAATTTTTCAACTAGCCAATCTAGCATGTTGATTTTATATGAAGGTTTCATAAAATTCTCCTATTATAAAAAATGGATTGTACAGCCTAAATTAAATACATTTTATATTCCTCTTTAATTAATCTGGTATAAAATTAATGATTTGAACTGTGCCCTTTTTATTAGGATTGGTCCACATATTGAAGTGGTTGGGTGATTGATGGAATCTCTATTAAACTTGAAGCAGATTTGTTCCAGTCTTAGTTTCAGTTGTTAGCAGGAAAAGTAAAACTGTCTTTCACCAGTTGTATGATTGATCTCATTGCCTCGCCCCTACCCAAGGTACATCTATGTAGACTGTTAACATTTCCACCAAATTTCTTTCTGAAACACTTCTTTGTGCTGGCAGAAGGCTGTATAAAACCAGGAAATATTAGCTCCCTATAACTAAAAATAGCATAACAGGCAACTTTCAAAGCGGTACATAATACTCGTATTAGGTCACAAGAGTTTGTAAAGCGTTTTTGTAAATATCGCTAAATAAGAAGGTCATCTACTATTTATACAGGTGCTGCCCACATTTAAGGTGCTACTTAAGGGTCCTACAGTTAGTCAGTCTTTTTAACCCCTTACCTGTTTGCCTCTTTGCCTCTTTGCTTAGTGAAGAAACTAGTACAGGTATTCTTATTCAGAATGTTTGAGGCCTGGGGTGTTCTGGATAATTTGGATCTCTATACTGCAAGTCAAATAACAAATAATATTGTTTTGCCTCCAATAAGGATTAATTATATCTTAATAATGGATACCATACCTGTAACATAAATTCTACTGCACTTGACAGCCACCTCCTGATCTTTGGAATATAAGTGGTTAAAGCACGATAACCCATATTAGTTGAGTAACATTTATCACTGAGATAATAATTCATATAATTCTTATCAAGGAATTCAGTTGAATTGAAGATGGATAAGGAGCCTGGTAATTTCAATGTATCCGTGTGTGACCTCAGGGAAAAAAGCCTGGATAGAATCCAGGGCATTTGCTTGTGACCCCAGGAAAAATCAGTTTATCATTTAATTTATCAAGCACCAACATTGAGACTGGCTTGTTCTGAAAGAAACTGTGTACAGAACAAACCAAGATTAGAGAAAGATATTCCAAATAGTTGCCTAATACTAGCACTTATTTAGCACATGAATGGCTTTACTATCATAGTCTGCATACACTGCCTGTTCTTTTAGAGCTGTGTGCCTTCAAAGAGTGCCAACAAACATGATGCCAATTTGGATTTTGCACAGTCATCAGTGACAATACATTATTCTTTTTTACTACATTTTTTTTTTTTTAACAATCTGCTATTACTACATTACTTTAATAGTCTCTGGCTTAAAGGAGCGATGAAACCATATTCCAGTCACCTAACGTGCACTAAAATTCATTCCGCAGACACTTGAACTGGGTAGTTGCTCAATGTTTCTAAATAAAAAGCACTTTGTCACGGATAATTTCTTTTTGAGTTAATTCCTATAGTGCAGTGTATTGCCAAAGGTATGTGGACACCTGCCTGTCCAACGTCTCATTCCAAAACGAAGGATACTGAAAATAAGTTATTGGAACATTGGTGGGACTTTCTTCCATTCCTACACTAGGGGGCAGATCTATTATGGATCAAATTGAATATTAGAATTTTCTAATTTCATTTTTGGTCAAAAATCTCAAATTCAAATTGGGAATTATCCAAACTCGATTCAAGTTTTAATTTGAATTTGAATTTTGAGATTTATTTCAAGATATTTATGTACTCTGGCCCTTTAAAAACTCAAATTCGACTTTTCGCCACCTTAAACCTGCCGAATCTCTCCCAAAAGCCAATGGGAGAGGCCCAGGTGATGTTTGCAGCCTTCCTGAAATTCAAGTTTTTTTCTGAAAAAACTTGAATTGAGTTAATTTAAATTCGAAACAAGTTTCGAATCGAATTCGAGTTTTCGGGTTGATTTATTTAGTCAGAGCTGAGAAAATTCGGCTTTATTAATATATTTTGATTTTGGTCAGATTTCGAATTAATGTGAGTTTTCAAAAAAACTCACTTGAATTCGAATTCCGATCCTTGATAAATGTGCGTCTAGATGTTGGGCACTGATTTTGGGAATCAGGCTTGACTGGCTTTGGTTTTCAAAGTGATCCCACAGGTATTCATTTGGTTGCGGTTGCATATAGCAGCACTAAAAAAAACAGACCGATAGTAGCTGCTATATGTATTAAAAACTCGCTAAGTTTTTCTGTATTAAATAATAATGTGGGTAGTTAAATACCACAACATTTCACTACTTCTTCTTCAGAGGAGTTATTGCAGGCCCTGTGATTTTGTTGAGAGGGCAGACAGAAAATACTAGATATATACATGTGGGAGATATCTGATGTACAACAAGCAAGAAGAAAAATTACCGTCACGGAGGATCAGAGGCGTATTTATATTTTGGCCCTCTGTGCCTAGGGCGGCACGGTTTTGGGGGCGGCTCTCGTGGTTTTTTAAAAAAACCCTCCCCACCCTCCGCCACGGATTTCCATAGGAGAGAAGGAGTGCGGAAGTTATGTCACGCGCATGGCACGCTAACATCACTTACGCTGAAAGTGCCTTGTGACATAGGGGCGGGTTTAGGTCCGATACCTAAGGTGGCATTGGACCTAAATACAGCCCTGCTCAGGACTCCATGCAAGCGGGACAAGCCCTGCATGTTTATTGCATATTTTTTGCTGGGGCAGTCAGGGAGGTTATAACCTTTCTACCCCTTGTAATTTAAGATGCTCTAAAGTGTTATTCTAGGGCCATATAATCTAGGAAGTTTATGAAGTGGCTTATGCAATATCATATGGTCAGGCACAACTCATCCTTGTATTGGAGCCTAGTATCTCCGTTTGGTGGCTCATAGTCTGTGCAAGAATGAAAATCCTGCCCCTGACATACTAGAGAGCAGAAAGCACACTCTGCATGAAAAAGTGTCAGATCTGTAGTCAGCTTAAAAAAGGTTTTAGCTAAAAATAAATAATTGCACAAGCTAACATTTCCATTTTGTATCAATAAACCAGTGTTTGTTTATTTACAAAGGATTTAGAGTGACATATTTTAGGAAAATGTCTTTATAATAAGGTCATGTTGTTTTGATACTCTTGTTTTAAGCAATAGGGCACCACTTCTTCTGATGTCACTTTTTTCCAGCACAGATTGTCGTGAGCAGAAATTATTTTGATGGTGGTCTTTAATGTCATTGTGTTAAATGGAAAAATAGACTTATTTAGAATTAGGTATTAAACGTTGTATGTGCTGTTTACTCCTTTTGGCCCAGAAAATGCTATTAACTGGAAAAAAATGGGTAAAAAAACAAAAATGTGAAACAAATTAGAAGTGCTTTAAGCAAGCTGAACCCTTGGCTGTATGACAACAAGCTTTTGTGTGCGTATGTTAAAAGTGAACTGTGAGTGTTTGTGGTCAGATTTTAGCTATGTTTTACTAGTAGAAGGCACAGCAACAAACCACATTTGACATCAGTTACTTTCTGTTTATAATTGATGTGTGGACAAATCACCACATTACAGATGCATCAAACTTCCCTAGACACCAATTACGTTTTTTAAGCAGAGAAACTGCTTGATAAACATGATTGAAAAATAATAACATCTTTTGATAAACAAAGTAATTTAACATTTTATTTATTGGTATGTTCTTTTTTTTAAAGTATTGTAAAATGAATTGGCATGTGTCTTTCTAAATATATAATTTTCTGTATCATGTAAAAATGTTTCTTTTCACAGAGGACCTGTATTCAGTATATAAAGTGGTGTATCTGGCAACTAATCTGATCTTTACATTGGTGGAAGAAAGCAATTAGTTATAACAGGTCTTGTATACATAAATGCTATTTAAGGAAAATGTAAACCCTCCCCTCCAACAAAAATGAATCCGTGAACAGCCTCTTTGAAATCTTTAGATAACTGCAACTCTGTTTTTTTTTTAAAAAAAAAAGTTAACAGTAAGGCTGCAGCATCCCCTTAATCACTTAGAAATCATTCTCTTCCTTTAACCCCCTTAGCCCCTCCCTCAGAAATTTGCTTTGGTTGTTGGCTCATGAGCATGCTCAATTCTTCTCAGCTGAGATTACTAAACACACCCTCCAGTCTAACAGGCAATGAAGAGATATCATTGCTTGTTCCCATAGAAACTCTAGTTGTTTGATCATATGGTTTTCTCCTAACCACCTCTCCTGAGCTCAGCTTAACCATTACAGGGCTCAACCTCAGCAGAACTTTTTATCAAAGTATGTTGTGTCTTTGTAACACTGCATTCTTTAATTGCATGAACTTTACAGCATGCACGTCCTGTTTGCAGAAATCAATGTTACTGATGTGTAAGAGGGAAAATGGCCGCCTGGTGAAAGCTGCTATTTGTTTTAGGAAAATGTGATGGTGCTTCGAAATGGAGGGGGTATATGCAGTACAAATGATGTGGCTTGGGTGGGGAAGATATGCCCAATTTATATACATGGCAGGAAAATATAGGTTTTACATACATGTCCTTTAAGTGCTATTTTTCTTCTGCTGACAAATTGTAAGTGGATAAAAGTATGGATTTGTCATTGAGACATACACAACGCACTGAAGTAGAGAAACGATAAACAGTTGATGGAGACAAATTGTTTATGTCTTGGCATATTTGTTTTACTGAAACTATCCTCCATCATTCTTAGGGTCCATAAGTACTGTATGCCCCAAAAATCAGTTTTTTTTTTTTCAACATTGACTTATAAACATAAACAGATGGTGAACATAGAAGAAAATATTCAGCATCTCAACAGAGTACAGCTTGAAGACGGCAAAAAGCCATCAAGCCCTAATGTATATTTTCTGGCAGCTCAGTAATTCAGGCGCAGATTCTGAACTGTTACAATTTGCTACATTAGTTGATACATTTCTCAGCAGCATCTGTGGAAAATTAGCAATTATTGTATCAATTATAACATCTGCCGTTAATGAAATTCAGGGATAAGAAATGTGTCAACTAATGTACCAATTCAGACCCCCCACCTAGAGCTGCTTTAGAAAGTCATAAGAAGGTAAAAAATGTAATTTTATACATCAAAATTAGAAAAACGGTGACAAATAGAAAATAGAAAGTAATTAGAAAAAGTCTTTACTCATGGTGAACTATCTGAAACCAACTAAAATGAAAAAATTTTTTAAAGTGAAACAATTCCTTTAATATCAATTTTTTGTTGTTGCTTTGTTGACACATTTGGTTTTCAGTACTATGATATAATTTTAGTTTTTAACTGAATTTCATTTATAGTTATGGGATCTATTACAGTACTATGAAATAATTTTAATTTTTAACTGAATTTCATTTATAGTTATGGGATCTATTATTTAAAATGCTTGGGTCCTGGGGATTTCAGATAAAGAATTTCAATCCCCATGCCTTAAGTCTGCTTAATATAATTTAGACATGCAGTAAACCCAATAGGATTGTTTTGCCATCAATATAGATTCATTCAGCTTAGTGAGGATCATCTACAAGATAATGTTTTTTTATTCTGATTCAAAACTTATTTGCTTAAAATGGTTTCCTGCAATTTGGAACTTATTGGATAATGGGTATTCAAACAAGGGATCCCATATCTGTACTGTTTAGTTCAGTTCAAATACAACTTAATTGTGCAGTCTTTTTAGAATGAGTAATGTTTTGGTTGGAAAAAAAAAACCTTTTTATTATGTAGGATTGTGGCATTAATGGTACAGGTATGGGATCCGTTGTCCAGAAACCAGTTATCCAGAAAGCTCTGAATTACAGAATGGATGTCTCCCATGGACTCCATTATAAGCAAATAATCCAAATTTTTAAAAATCATTTCCCTTTTCTCTTTAATAATAAAACAATACCTTGCACTTGATCCAAACTAAGATATAATTAATCCTTATCGGAAGCAAAACCAGCCTATTGGGTTCATTTAAAGGTGGCCATAGACACACAGATCCTATCGTATGAATCGAGGATTCGTACGATTTTCGGATCGTATGTGGTGTGTGCCGACATCTTTCGTCCGGCGGAGATTGGTCGTTTGGTCAGGTTTGATTTTGACCTGACCGATCCCGCCAGAGACCACGGCACATAGTAATCGGATCAGATTACACCCGATATAGCCATGTTTGTTAATGGCATATCGGGGAAAGATCCACTTGGCGATGTTGCCAAACGAGCGGATCTTTGCATCTATGGCCACCTTAATGTTTACCTGATTTTCTAGTATACTTAGGGTATGAAGATCCAAATTATGGAAAGATCTGCTATCTGGGAAAAACACCAGGTCCCGAACATTCTGGATAATAGGTCCCATACCTGTACTGATAAAGAAAGACATTGTATTAATGCAATACCCAAGCAATAAGTGCATCCTTGATTGTGAACTATGGAACCAGTTTAGGATAAATCACTTAGCAACTAGTCCTTAGTTCCTAGAGCAAAGTGGGTATCTAGTGGCAATATAACCTATACTAGTGTTGGTAGTATGGAAGCATGGGATGAATTTACCTTGGTTGAGTTAATTTTACTGGTTTGCTGGTCTTCAATTTTACATTGACTAAGGAGTCAGTAAAAAGGAACATGGAGGGGAGAAACTGCTTAGGTGAGAAGCCCATTTTCTTTGCCTTATGATATGTGTATATAATTCTTGTGATTATACAGTACTTGTATTAAATGTTTGTAGGTTCTGTATAAAAGTAGCCAATGCTTTTACTGGTCAACATTTGTGTATTTATCTTTTACTGGTCTGGTATAGTTAGATATGAAGACTACTATCTGATTGAATCCGATGAGCTGTCTGAATCAGCTTTGCATGTGTTTTTCTGGATGATTAAGCCAACAGTCATAGGTGTTAAAATAGAAATGGCAGAAATATGTGAAATACTTAGGAATGAAGATAGTAAATGCAAATTACACAAGCTTATATAGTAAAAGTACATTCCAGTTTTTTTTTTTTATAAATGCTGGATAAATATTGACTCAATAGACAAAATCGAACATGTCCTTTTAAGGCAAAATCCTTTAAAAAAAAAAGTAAAAATATTTCTTCAAATACATTCCAATGGTCACATAATAGGTTTCTATTAAAACCTATAGAGAAAATATTCACAGTAAAGCTATTTGGAAAGTTAAAAATCAGGTAACGTTATGCAATTTAGAGGAAAACATGATGGGTTTTAATTTATAACTTTATACAGAATTTTGGGAGCACAGCTGGAAAAGAATTGCACAATTTCAAAATAATCTCTAAAAGCAGAGCAGAGTCTGCAGGGATTATTTAATGTTTCTGTCTTAAATAGTGCTTTAAAGCTAACAGAGTTGAAACTATTCTGAACTGAATGTGACAACTAAATACATTGTGAGTATGGGCTCACAAGACTCTGCTCCATTTAATTGTGGCCCATCTCTTTCATTTATCTGTTATTAAAGAGGTTGTTAACCTTTGGGTTAACTTTTAGTGGAAAGTAATACACTGAGCCAATTTGCAATTGGTTTTCATTATTTTTCGTTTTTGAGGTATTTAGCTTTTTATTCCTCAGCTCTCCAGTTTGCAATTTCTGGTTGGTAGGGCCCAAATTATCTTAGCAGCCATGCGTTGATTTGAATAAAAGACTGGAATATGATTAGTAGAAAATGAGTAATAGAAAGTAGCAATTTCTCCCAATTTGACCCCCATATGAAAGCTGGAAAGAGTCAGAAGAAGAAGGCACTTCATTAAAAAAAAATACAAAATAAATAATGACAACCAATTGAAAACTTGCAAAGAATTGTCCATTCTGTAACATACTAAAAGTTTAATTGACAGTGAACCATCCCTTTAGCAGCAGTTGTATTTCCTTTGCCTATTGTTGCTAAATTTGCTATATTGTTGCTAAAAACAGAAGCTCTTGTGGTTGCCAATAAATAAACACCAGAACCAAAAATAGTTTGTGAGCTCCATGCACACCCTGATGAATGGACTAGCCAATTTACCAGTGACAGAACAGCAGAAAGAAAAAATTGAATAAAATAACCATACTGTATATAATTGGAAAAAATTGATTTACACTCAAGCATAATTTTTGAGAAGTCTCCCAGAAAAATGTATGTTCCCAACCAAATGGTTAAAGGACCTATTTATTAAACCTCAGTATTTTTCTAGTCACGTTTTTAAAGGAAAACAAACCCCTAAAAATAAATGTAGCTAAAAATGCCATATTTTATATACTTAATGCATCAGCCTAAAGTTTTAGCATCTCAATAGCAGCAATGATCCAGGATTTCAAACTTGTCACAGGGGGTCACCATCTTGGAAAGTGTCTGTGACACTCACATGCTCAGTGGGCTCTGAGTAGCTGTTGAGAAGCTAAGCTTAGGGGTCATCACAAATTATCAAATAGAAAATGAGGTTGGCCTGTAATATACAGTATACAGTTTGCCAGGCCTTTACTGCAGCGGCTTTCAGTTGCTGTTTGTTTGTAGAGTGAATGAAGTGATTGTGTTACAAAAAGTTCCTCACATTTTTATGCAATCTTTTTGCTCAAACCACTGAATTAAAGCTGAAAGTCTGCAGTTCAATTGCATCTGAGCTGTTTAATTTAAAAATCATTGTGGTAATGTACAGAACCAAAATTAGAAAAAAGATGTCTCTGTCCAAATATTTATGGGCCTAACTGTAAGCTGATGCTGCAGGGCTGATTATTAAATTCTGATGCTAGTTGCACTGGTTTCTGTGCTGACATGTAGTAATTATTTGTATTAATTACTAGCCTTATATTGTGACATTTCTATTCTGTGTACTGTATGTAGTGAGTGGGTCCCGAAGTTCAGTAAGTGACAGCAGCACAGATCATGTGCAGTGAATCAGCAGAAAAGAAGTTGGGGAGCTACTGGGGCATCTTTGGAGACACAGATCTTCCCTGCTAAAGTCCTGTGGTTGCCTTGGGCTGGTACAGAAGCCCAAAACACAATGTACAACATTTACTAGCTACTTCATTAGTTAGGCTGTAGTTCTCCTTTATAGGGGAAAAAAACTCAAATATTTTGAGATTTATCATACCCCAAAATTGCTAAAGATCGAAAAAATACTCCAGCTAAAACCAGTTGAGGTCATGTAGAAGTCAGTAGCAGATGTCCCTGAAAAATTTTCATGACATTGTGATCTGTGCTGTAATCCAACAAACTTGTCACGGCGACAATTCAATAAAACTTGAGTTTTCGGAGCACCAATTTCGAAAAACTTTAAAGAAAAATTATTGCTAAATTAAGGGGATTTGGGTTACAGAGTTTGGTTGATTTTTTTTTTTTATTAGAGTATGAAAAAGTTGAGTAAATACCCGCCAAAGTTAGATATTTCCTCATTATGACCTCTTAACTGCTTAAGAATCAAATGGGGCTCATAGCGGAACATGTCTACGCAGATCACTTGGAAATCCTGTATTTTGTGGCAAGTGAACCTGGTTACCAAACTGAACAATAAAATTCTGTCTTGAGTTGCTTGAGGCACATTCGTTCCATATAAAGAGTCAGAATGTGAGTGTATGCCTTAAGAACAGGTGTAATGCTGCTTGAATATTGACAGTGTCAATACTGTGTTAGAACACGCTAATGAGAATGCGGTAGGTCTCATATATGCCTCAGTTACTGCTTCTCTTCTGCCATTTTTACTCTGTCAATCCCTGCACTGGCTTCCGCTACCTTTCAGAATAAAATTCAACTAATGACCCTGACATTCAAAGCATTTCAAAACTCTGCCACAATGTCTATGGCTTTATTTGGCATGACTATCACATTTTAGAAATACTGATATTTATGTAGCTTTCTTATGACAACTTGTTTCCATTGAACTTGCTCATTTATTTTAAATTTTGTAGTAATGTGGTCTAGTAAGAGAATCTTTTAAAAAGAGGAAAATATGTCCTACACGCATGAGACTAGATTAATTGTTTGGAAAAAAGGAATATTTTTCCTTCTCCATATAAATATCCTTATTTATTCAAAGGTTTTTTATATGCCAAATGACGTTGGTCGGTGCTGTTTAACTTCTTAGTTATTGCGGACCATTAATTATGGTAAAAGGGCTAGCAAAAATGTGTTCTAGGTTGATAGGATTGATCCCATATAAAGTGCAAATATAGACATCAATTTATCTGGCCAGTGATGTTGGGTGGATTGTACCAGTTGATTCAGCATACTAATAATCAATAAAAGGTCACCCTTGATAATATTAGCTCACATTTAAATGCACATTGACTGATAGGGGTATGTTTTCTTTATAAACCAAGGACAATGCAATTAGCCCATGATAGCACCACTATAAATCTATGTAAAATGATAAATGTAATGAAAATAATGATGCAGGAGAAGAGATATACCCACAGTTCACCCCAGTCCATGGGTGCATAATAAATAGCAGAAATCAAAAAATTGTTAGTTATTTCTCAAAAAAATAACCAAATAAAATTAAAAATTCAATCCATTTATTGGGACATACAGAAAAAAGGCCTGACGCGTTTCGTGCCTGTTGGGGCCTATGAGTAAGTGCCCTAACAGGCACGAAACGCATCAGAATTCAAATGGATTGAATGTTTAATTTTATTTGGTTATTATTTTTGGAAACCTTACATTGTAAGATTGTAAAGCAGTGCATTAAATGTATTTATAACAAACAGGGATTTTACTGTAATGTAACAAACAAGGGTTACAGAATAATAAAAAATTGGGATCAGAAGAGATTACAGTCTAAAGATCATTGTCAGCTGAATGTTTAACTTTTTTTCAGGTAATTTGTTTTAATTCACCAAAGAGATTTTTCCTTCTGTCTTTAGTTAGCAATTGTAATTTAAGCACTGCAACATACGTTCCTATATTTTCTCATTCTAGGCAAAAACTCAAACTGCAAGATAAAAATATGTACATCATCTTGAACACACATTTTACCCAAAAAATTCTACAGAGCAAGAATCCAAGCAATAAAGCATACAGCTCAGAAATAGTAACTGTAAGAAGGATAAAATTGCCATTGTCCGTAATATATAGAATTAATGAGAAATCTCATGAACATGGAGTAAAGGAAAAGGTGAGTCACAATAAGCAGTTACTTCATGATAAAATGTTATTTTTAACGACTGAAGATTGGATTGGGTGATCAGACTTTTAGATGTAGCTTCATTTTAAGCGTTTTAATTGTTTTAAAAATACTTATAAATTGTTACTCCAGGAACAGGAAAATGTTGTTCATTCATTTCAAGTATACACCTATGGACAGATTTATCAAATGTCAAATTTCAAATTTATGTGAATTTTTTGTTTACTGTAATGAATTCAAATATATTCACAACTCAAGTGGGAGGTTATTTAAGAAAAAAATTGAACGTCTAATATTCGATTGAATAGTCCCAACCCGAAAATTCTAATCGAATTTGAATCAAGTTTCCCCTCCAAAAAAAACTTGAATGTCATGAAGGCATATCCAAATTGTTCAGCAGACCTCTGCCATTGACTTGTAAATTAACTTGGCAGGTTTTAGGTGACGAATATTCTAATTAGAACTGTTTCCATGGTTGAGGTGTGATAAATCTACCCACATTCAAATTGGGGGATTAAAATTTGAATGTGTGAATTTTGAAACCAAAAAACTATTTGAATTTACAATTTGACCCTTAATAAAGATGCCCCATAGATGTTAATGTGTGTAGTGTGACATATTTTCAAGCTACAGTCAACTAATAACCGGTGACATGACTGCTTATCAGTGCTAGGACTGGTTGATGTTTCCCTTTTCATGGGAAGGCAAAGCACCAGTAATGGTTTTGAGCACCTCTCTAAATGTACTATTTTTAATTAAATATAACATTTTGCATGAGAGCATATGACTTTCAGTGTATTTTAAACTCATTAGTTAAAGGGGAACTAACTCGAAAAGGAACATTTAATATAAGCTTCCTCATACTGAAGTCAGAAACTTTCTAAATACAATCAATTAAATAAGCTGCATTGTTTCTGAAATAATCAAGTTTATCTTTACAATTCCTCTCTAAGTATCTGTTCCTCTTCATTCTGTCTTTATGCAGCAGTTGGGTGTCAGATGAATTATACAATATTTCTTATAGGGGGGCTTACAGTACTTTCCTAGCAGATGTATTAGAGCTAACTCAAATAGCTGATTCCAGTACAAACAAAATAACTGCCTTTTGCACAAATTCTGCATGTAGAGAGACTTCTGATTTCTGGCAATTTAATAGAGTGAGCTCAAATATATCTAGGCAAAATGAGCCCCCTATAAGATATATTAGATCATTCATCTGACACCCAACTCCTGAATAAAGACAGAATGAGGAGAAACAGATGCTGAGAGAGGAATAGTCAAAATAAACTTGATTATTTCAGAAACAGTACAGGATATTTAATTGATTGTATTTAGAAATTTTCTTATTCTGAAGCCAATGTTAAATTTTCATTTTCGCAATAGTTCCCCTTTAAGGTGTATTCATTGGGAGAGCCACCTGTATCTTAAAGGGCATGATGTCATATATAAAACAATGTTTGCAGAAATTAACAAATTACTCTTGCATTTGTATACTTAACAGATTTAAATTGTTTTTACAGGTTTCAGATAATCCTTCTGTACCAAAACCTTTGCAGACTGGGAGCAATCAAGGGAAGCAATGTACTTTGTACTTCAAAAAGAACGACTCTCTCCTGGATGTAGTGGAAAGCCAGGGTGCTGCAGGGTGGAAGGGAGCGTGTCTTCATGTAGTGGTGCAACGTGTATACTGCCTTCCTTCGAAGGACAAGACTGGACTATTGCATGGAAGCAGTAAAAACATTCCCTGCCCAGATGATAAGTTAAGATCAGATTTCAGGTGAGTTAAAATGTAATATTTGTTTGGCGTGCAAAATGGCCACATGCTCAGGGGTGCTGCTGATTGCTATGATGCGAGTTGAGACACTCACTTCAAGCAGCATCAGCCCACAAGTTACCAGGAATGGCAAAAAGCTGCTCCTGGTAACTTTAAAGAGGAACTATCGCGCAAGTGAAAATATAATATAAGCTTCAGCAATCAATCAATTAAATATTCTGCATTATTTCTGAAATCAGGTTTATCTTCACTATTCCTCTCTCAGAATCTGTTTCACTTCATTCTGTCTTCATGCAGCAGTTGGGTGTCATTGACAGTTAAAAACAATATATCGTATAGGGGGGGGGCTTCCTTTCCTATCAGATTAATTAGAGCTCACTCAAATAACTGATTCCAGTACAAACAAAATTTAACAAAATATCTGCCTTTTGCAGAAATCCTGCATGTAGAGAGACATGATGTCTGGTGATTTTAATAGTGAGCTCTAATACATATTCTAGGCAAAAGGAGAAAGCTAGAAATTCAGCACTCTCTGCACTAACGATGAGCCCCCCTGGACCCACTCCAGGCAAGAAAGAGAAGAGTGTGGGGGTGGGGTGCAGGAGCCACCTCAGGTAGGTAAGGGGATAGGATTGCCCCCCTTCAGCAGCCATAAATCAATAGGTGTGTGGAGTCCGACATAGGTAAATTCTTCAAAAACAGAATACATCAGCTTCATACATATTGATACAGATGTTGTTGCTAATATATTCTTTATACATTCATTTCATATTTATTTTTACACAGTTGATATTTTGTGAAAACCTTGTTTCCTTGTTGAATGTAGCCTTGAACAATAATGCTTGTCATGAAAAATGTAAATAAACATCTAAATTAGTTTCTCAGATTTCCCAATTAGAAAATTCTACTTGAGAACTGCAGCACTGTTATAGGGCAATGAGTCAAGGTCACCAAGTAGATGTGAATTATGAATGTAATTAAAAAATATTTCCTGTTCTTTGGCTTATAGATGCCAATAAGGATATAGTCTATTTTAAATGTCAAAGTAATTTAAAGGAAATTGTGTAGACATATAAATAAAACATTTATAGCATGAAAATTGTGCATTATTATGGACTTTCACCCGAAAGCTGGTACGTATGACGTCTGTGATATGTAGTTATATGCACTCACCACAAAACAGTTGCATTACCTGTGTCAGTGCAGATCAATCTTAAGTAAAATAAAATGCATGCATAAAAGTAAAAAATAAAAGAGTTTAAAGGGGTATGTCACTTCTGGATATGTATAATTTCTTCATTGAAGTGGAGCTTCTTACCCCAGTACCTGGAGTGTTGTTAGTTGTTTACAGAGTGGGGACAAACCAGAGTACTCAGAAAAATGGCACAGATGCAGGGTGGACATAAACATTTTGTACTGTTCCCTGGCTAGCAAAGATTGATATTAATATTACAACTTACACTTATATACTGTGACTATTACAGTAACATACTGTGGTTTGCTTGACTTATATTAGCATTTAGCTTTAATAAACCACCTGCCCCAACCCCCTCCAGTGTGTTGTCTACTGCAGAGTACAGAAAGGTAAAACTAAATATGCACAGAAAGGTAAAAATAAATACTATGTTAAGACAAACATCTGTCTAAGTTGCATTTCATAAGTAAAATGTATAAATTCAACTTAAGAACAAACCTACAGACCCTATATCATATGTAACCCGGGGACTGCCTGTATTATATATAAGTTGGCTGAATATTTTTATATATAGAAAACCAAGCTCTGGCCCTAACTGGAATCATAAGCCCAGCGTGGCTTATTAATTATCTATGCTGACAGATTTTGTCTTCTCTGTATCTCTCTGCAGACTATTCACTAAAAATTCATGTTTTTTATTTCTCTAAAACCAACATTTGAGGTTTATCAAGTGTAAAATCCACAAAAAAACTTTTAAACAAAACTTTGACATGTAAGAGGTGTCTAGGTCCAATACAAGTCAGTGGGAGCCACGCTTATCCTATTTGTCATTTTTAATCAATTCTGACTTTGAGGTTTTTAGAATTTTTTACTCTAATTGCCTGAAAAACTTGAATAATTTCAGGTTTTCGTATTTTATTTTGGATCCTTAAGCTTTTTTTCCATTTGTGCTTTTTGTATTTGGATCTATTAATAAATTAAACCATAAATTCGTGGTCTTAGAGAAAATTCATTTTTTTCGAAAACTAATAACATGAGAATGTTGATAAACGGGTCTCCCCATAACAATATATGACTATGAGCTTTTTGTAACTGGAAGGTTAGAACATGGGGGGGTAAAGGTATGGACAGCCTTTGTATACCCCCAAAATTAACACTTAAGCAACAGATAGTTTACATCATAGTAAAGAATCGTATCAAACTGTGAGAAATTTCAGTTAAAGTTTAAATTTACCTTGAACAGTGTCCTGTGATATCACATTTTTTATTGCAGTTATGGAATCTGTTATCCAGAAAGCTCAGAATTACGGAAAGGCAGTCTCCCATAGACTCCATTTTATCCAAATAATACAAATTTTTAAACATGATTTCCTTTTTCTCTGTAATAATAAAACAGTATCTTGTACTTGATCCAAACTTATAAAAATATAAAAAGATATAATTAATCCTAATTGGAAGCAAAACCAGATTATGATTTTATTTAATGTTTACTTGATTTTATAGTAGACTTAAGTAGTGAAGATCCAAATAACGGAGAGATCCATTATCCGGAAAACCCCAGGTCCCGAGCATTCTGGATAACAGGTCCCATACCTGTACTTTTTGCTATATATTTGGTTTGTGTGCTTCAAAAGTGGACCAAGCTCCTTGCAGCCCCAGGTGCATGCTGTACCCCCTGCCAGGGCAAACTTGATATGTATTCAATGAAAACAGCAGCACTCCCGTATTATTGAAAAGGGTGAAAAACTCTACTTAAAATGATAGTTCCCTTTTAAAGTAACCAGGAAATAAAAGAATAAATAAGATCTTGTGAAAACACAAGGACAGCTATCCTCTGACTGCCTTTTATCAGCATTGTTGATCTGTAATTGGATGTCCCAAACATGATTCCTGTAAATGGTAAGAAAACATTTGTCAACATATACTTCCTGTTTGAACAAGCACTTGAATGATAGTATGTTAGTAAAGGGCTCCCGGGAATATTTTTGTTAGCTGATCTTCAAGCATGAAAAACGAAGTATTTTCAAATTAACATTATTATAAAATAAAGAGGCAGAAATATCTGTGAGGTTATGAAGCTGAGGGAATATATACATAATGTCTAATGCAACCATCAAAAAGCACAGGGACTTTTCAGGCTCAGGGCATACAGAGCCATGCACATTTTCTTAGCATATGGAGAAAAGCAGATGCCTTTCCACCTGCTCCTGTGTGTAGATGTACCAACGTCAGCTTGTGTGAGATACCTGTGAGAAAAATATACTTTTTTTCAGGTTTTTGGGTGCAACTTGAGTGCTCATTTGTGACAGGCAGGAGGCATTGCTATAATGACATTATTTTTGTCTCTTGAAGATAAGCAAGACCCACTGTCATTTCACATAACAAAGCACTACCCCCTATTTGATTCAGTACACATAACTGCAGAATGAACAACTGCAAGGTGACCCTGCAAGCCAGCCTGGGATCAGATACTCTTGGCTGTTAAAAGTCTAAACTAGGGTTAGTTAAGGTAATGAGTCCTCTGCTATTTTGGAGAGGTGTCAGTAATTCTTTAACAGCAGAATATGCTCTCTGCTTTCATTAGTAGTCCTCATTGTAGGTGTGGGTTTATGCAAATGCAATGAACGTTTGCATGATAATAGCTTTGACTAGGAGTTGACCTGGAAGTTAAAGGGGTTGTTCACCTTTAAATCAACTTTTAGTATGAGTGATATTCTGAGAAAATTTGCAACTGGTTTTAATTTTTTATTATTCATAGTTTTTGAGCTATTTAGCTTTTTATTTAGCCGCTCTCCAGTTTGCAATTCCAGCAATCCGGTTGCTAGGGTCCAAATTACCCAACAAGCATGCAATGGGTTGAATAGAAGAGGGCATGAATAGAAAGATGAGTAATACAAAGTAGCAATAACAATACATTTGTAGCCTTAAAGAGCATTTGATTTTAGATGGGGCCAGTGACCCCCATTTGAAAATTGGAAAGAGTCAGAAGAAGTAGGCAAATAATTCAAAAACTATAAACAATGAAGACCAATTAAAAAAATTCTTAAAGTTGGTAATTCTATAATATATTAAATGTTGACTGAGTGGCGAATCACCCCTTTAAGTGATAAACCGTTGAGCTCATGCTAGTAAACCTGGTTTGATTCCCTGTGGTAACTCCTTGTGATCCTGGACAAGTCACTGTTAGTGTCCCAATATATTTTATGCCCCTGTCATGACTGCTTTAATTTCTTTATATACCCTGTAAAATGAGTTGTATGGGTCCTTACCTCCTTAGGGGTATGTAAGGCAGTGAAAGTCAAAAAAAAATGCTTGCAAAAAGTAGATAAGATAGAATAAAAATACGTTTTCAGTCTCAGATAGAAGACCACATGTGGGCTAATTGAAATGGTAAGAAAATCTTATTTACTAAATGGTAAGAAATCATATTTACTATGCCAGGATAGCAAATTCTTGTAACTGTAGCAAATAGATGTAAATTCTCATGTCTCTGACCTTGTTAAGAGGCAAAGGAACCCTAACATTTTGAAAAACTTTTAGAGAGCATGTATGCCTCCATACTTGCCATAATTCTCCTTATTTATGGATCCCAAGCGTGTTGCTTACCTATATAGGAGCAAAGAGTTTCCACTAGCACCTGTTTAAGTCCAGTGGCACCATCTAGATTGTACTGTGTATACTCGTGATTTTGGTGCCCTGGGAGATAGGGCATTTTGTTGCCACTGTGAAATTTACATTCAGGGAGCAACAAAAGCCTGATCATATCTTTGCCTATACTTGCAGTTTACCTGTATAACCATGTCGTTTTTAAAAGAAATCAAATTGGTTGTCAAATTTCTGCTTGTCCCAGTAAAACAATTCATTCTATTGCTGGGAAGTAAAAGTACAAACTTCTAGGTGTCTTGTGTCCATATATTATATATTCTGTACAAACTTCTAGGTACCACAAACAGGTAGTCAACACAAGCTCAATGAAGGGAAGGGTGATGCATAAATATATCCTGTTCTTGGTTGCGACACTCACTACTACTGTGTTCCAAACAGAACATAAGAACGGTCCATTGTAAGGTTCATGAACTAAGTTTCTATGGCTGAATAGCAGTTTTTTTTTTTACCTGTATAACCATGTCGTTTTTAAAAGAAAAAAAGTCCCTCTGCTTAAATATGTCAATCCAAAGTAATGTCTATGTAAGTGACCACCGGGGGTACATTTATATTTCTCATTTTTGCAATCAGCTGTGGTCTGTTTTCTCTACAGCTGCTCTGTGGTCTGTTATCTCTACAGCAGCTACGCGGCCTGTAATTCAGTTAAATATATGGTAAATACATGCCTAGCTGTGATTTACAATATCTGAGAAGATCTGTCACTGTTGCTATTAATTGTATTTGTGGGATATGGGGGGTACACAATGGGTTAAAAGACATTGTTTTATAAACCATCTCTCGCCCTTCTTGGCCCTCCCTTGAAATGTGCCTTGGTTTTCGTAGCTGCCTAAGTGGTGTTGTTTACAACATACCATTCATATTTTCAGTAAGACTAGCATATGTTCAGAGCAGCACAAGTCATGGTTTTCTGGCTGTTCTCTTGCATGAAAATAAACAGGAAATTGATAAGTAGAGTGGTCTTTGCTGCTCTCTCTTCACTATTTTCCATAATCTGCTTATTCAGCAGTTACTGCCGAGAACCCCATTAGCTTCATTAAGTGATATTTTTTACTTAAAACCGATTCTTGCGTTTCTATGGATCTTTTTGGGGGCAAGCAGCAGAGCATGGTAACTGCCTTCCATTTAGTAGTTTGTGTTATTTTTCAGAGAGAACTACAAGGTGCTTGTGAAAATAAAAATGTAAAACTATATAGCCGAAAGTATATAACATTTATGTGCTGGTTGAACTTTTAAGTTACCAGACTTGGAACATGGCTGCAGGGATTAGCTCCCATTAACACAGGAGCTTGAGTGAGGTCAGGCACTGATCATAGGTGATGGCCAACAGCCCAGTCATTATTCCCCCACCACCAAATAGGCAAGTGAGATCCTCTTGGCATCCATCAAACACAGATTCGTCAATCACACTTCCATATGGGGAAGTGGGATTCATTACTACAAACATTGTTTCCGCTGCTTGACTCCAACAGAGAGGTTCTTTACACTAATTCACCCACTGCTTGGTGTTGTGCATGGCAATCTTGGGCCTGTGTGCAGCTATTAACTTAGTTCATGAACCTTACAATGGACCGTTCTTATGTTCTGTTTGGAACACAGTAGTAGTGAGTGTCGCAACCAAGAACAGGATATATTTATGCATCACCCTTCCCTTCATTGAGCTTGTGTTGACTACCTGTTTGTGGTACCTAGAAGTTTGTACAGAATATATAATATATGGACACAAGACACCTAGAAGTTTGTACTTTTACTTCCCAGCAATAGAATGAATTGTTTTACTGGGACAAGCAGAAATTTGACAAACAATTTGATGGATCGGTGTGCTATGTTAAAAGTTAGTGAACTCTTCGTTATGACCCATTGTATTGCAAATCACTTTCTCATTAGATTACTTGGCTCTAATTGATTGTATATGTCTATAATTAATGTGTATAGCCAAATAACCGAAATCATTAGAAGAGGTATGCTGTTTTTGTCGCCGCTCAGTTGTATATGCCTGTTATTATTGAGAGTAGCTGCAATAACCAAAATGTCTATGTTGGAGCTAATAAGTATTGCTTATGATATCTCTTCCTGCATAACATTTCACATAGTCTTTATTGTATGTGTTGCCACAGCTTCAGTCAGACTAACCAAGTGTGTGGGTCACAAAAGAAAAGGCTGAGAAAAAGTTTAATTGGGAAAGAAAGGGACTGCGTAAGGTGATTTGGGAGACTACAGAGGAGAGCATTAAAAGGGATGTAAAGGCAAAAAAAAAATCCAATTTTTACTTACTTTAATGAAAAAGAAATATATCTCCAATATACTTTGATTAAAAAATGTGTACCCTTTTTTTAGGGATGCACCGAATCCACTATTTGGGATTCGGCCCAATCCTTTGTGAAAGATTTGACCAAATACCGAACGAAAACCTAAGTGTGAACTTTTTTTTTGACTTCCTTGTTTTGTGATAAAAAGTCACGTGATTTCTCTCCCCACCCCTCATTTACATATGCAAATTAGGATTAGGTTTGGCCAAATTGTGCTTTTTTTAAAGTTACTTTGCCTTATGGCACTAATGCCCCATTTCCTCCTCCATAAATAACCACAAGAATACTGATGAAGATGTTCCCTTGTCAGTGCAAAATTATAAGTCCCTATAATTATCAGTTCACCAATCCGAGTGAATAATACTTTAAGTATATTTCTCATCCAGACTTTTGAAGATAATGTAATTAAATTGTCAACTATTTTTTATTTTTCTGAAGCTACAGCAAATCACATGCACACAGTACTTACCTAGGTACCATAAAAAAACTGGAGTCTTGAAATCCAGTTTTGTACATGCCTAATTAGCAGATACTTCGGTGTACAATGAAGACAGCCCTGGTTTCTGTGAAGTTGTATACAGGTATGGGATCCGTAATCTGAAAATCTGTTATTCAGAAAGCTCCAAATTACTCCCTTAGACTCCATTATAATCAAATAATCCAAAATTTTAAAAAATTATTTGCTTTTTCTCTGTAATAATAAAACAGTACCTTGTACTTGATCCTAACTAAAATATAATGAATCCTTATTGGAAGCAAAATCATCTTATTGGGTTTATTTAATGTTTAAATTATTTTCTAATAGACTTAAGGTATGAAGATCCAAATTAAGGAAAGATTTGTTATCCTGAAAACCCCAGGTCCCAAGCATTCTGGCTAACAGGTCCCATACATGTAGTATGCATTAATTTAAAATGCTGTTTAACCATGCAACTTGAGAAGTGCATTTTAGTTCCTGGTCAGAAATGCAGCATGGATCTAAACGAAATGCTGACTAACCATGCAGTATGTAAATTTATTATGTTTGCTGCTTAAAAATGCAAGATGGCAACCCTGATTGTAGCTGTCTGCAGTAAAACTTTTAAGGCTTTTGTTAACCCTAATTACTGAATTAGTAAATTGCATTAAAAGTACATAAATTAATTTAAAACAGACACCTACTGTTTAATCTTGTCAATGACTGATAATGCTAATGCTACATGTCTGGCTTTAAGAGTTGTTCACAGTATTGTTTATGTAGTAATTGTTGAAATGGACAAACATTAGGGTTCAACGTGTTCACCTAACATTGAGGCCCTTGTTCTTCCATCTTTGTAGGAGCTAAAAACACTGCACTTTGCTACAGACATCGGTATTGAGTGAAAAGTCTCTTCTAGGCACACAGTAGAAGGTGGCTGAACATGCTCAAATGTTGGTGATGGAGCAAAAGAAAAACAAACACACCTGTATATGAAATGAAGGCCATTCGTTTAGCTTTTTGAATCTAAATCTAAACTTTAACCAATAGCCATCACACCAAGGGCCCATTTTTTTTTTTAAAAAAAAAAAGTATGGTTCCAAGCTTATTTGATTAATTATTTTTGTTTACCGCTGCTCCTGTCAATTGCACTGTGTTTCCTGTTCCTACAGCATATTATGTAACTGTATAATTTCACAACAATATAGTAAGTTAGGTTGGAAAGAGTGAGCAAGAACCCGCCCCCCATCATCACCATAGGCCAGTTGCCAATTAAGTCAACCAAGAAAAAAAAACCTAAAAAATGAATGTCTGGCTGCTTTTCTTTTTCTTTAAATGGACAGAATTGTGTATGATGAGCTATAGAAGTACGGTAGTCAGTGTTTGGACCAATCCCAATATTATAGACTTGGTGCATCCATGTTTTCAGACAAAGTTGCATGCAGTGTATGATTTTTTTTAACTGGGAAGGTGGAAACCCTTTGCTAAAGCAATGTTCAACTCATATGATTTGACGGGCTAAAGCATTAAGGGGCAGATTTATCAAAATGTGAAAATAGAATTCACCACAGAAAACTCACTTACTTTCTATTTGTTGGGATTTTTTGGAATCATATTTATTAATGGAGTTCGTCATTTGATAAATATGATTTTATAAATCCCATAGGAATAAATAGGAAGTGAGTTTTTCTGTGGTGAATTCTAGTCTCACATTTTGATAACTGTGCCCCTAAAAGTGTTTAATACAGTATCAAGTTTACATGCACTTAAATAACGACCCTAAATAAACAAAAAAATATTTATGATAAGCTGCTTATAGCTACAGCTTGCTTGTGCGATGTTATTCAACATTGTCATTCTATGCTGGCTCAAATATTTTCCAGCACCTGCTGCCTGTCAGTGCGTGAACTAAAAACACTTTTCAGAAGTATCCAGACTGTATTCTCATCTATCATCACAATGTTTGTCTGAAAGTAGATAGCACTGCTCAGATTCAAATAAAACAACCTGAGTTAACCTCTCTACCTACCTTAAAGTACCTTGAGAACTCATGTGACATTGGGAGGATCCCTAGACTAAGTACACTCAATCCTTCACCACCATTATGAATATGAGCATTTGTTCTCTCCAGTGCAGCAAGCAGAACTAGAAAAACAAAACTTGTTTAGGACTTTGCACTTGTTAAACAGAAACTCTAGCTAAAAAGAAAAAAAAAGATGTGATCTGTGATTCACTATTTTCTAGGGTAAATAATTTTCTTTGGGTACTGTTTCATTTACATTTTCCACTTTCCGTCCAAAGAAAAGCAGTACTCAAGTGTGTTGTTTAATTCACCGTTTATCTGCCTCTTATTGTTATGCTAAATTAAGTTTTAGTGCCTCAATGCTCTAAAGTTGGCCATAATTTTCAAGATCTGTTCAGTGGGCTCAGTTGCCAATGAAATGTATAGGGACAGTTTATTGCAGTGATCCTTATACATATGTAAGCATACCCCATACTCTGGAAGCAACATGCAGATCAGACTAAAAAGGTGTTTGTCAAAAAATAGAATAAAATAGAATTCGAGCTTTATGTGTTTCATGTCCATCTGAACACTTAATCATAGGCTGAGGGCCTGGGGCCGGAGCACCTGGGCCACTGCTTTACTTTATCGATACTTGCAATCGATATATTTGTGATAGATCCACCTCTGCCCTTTATAATGAACTTTTAGGGTGTGTTAAGTGTCTCACAGCACGATCCACTGTGCAAAGTAGAATAGAGGCATATACACCAACATTTTTGAGGCAAATTACATTTTTTCCATTAAAATCTTTTATCGTAAATTATACTGTGCAAATAGTGGCCACAATGCAGAACTTTTTGTGGGGCTCCCACTTCCTGACCCCCAATTGTGGCAGTCAGGAGGGAGTTAAATGCAGACCCCATAGCTGCTGCCTCTTTAATCTGGTATCCAGACAAAGGAGCAGACTTGCCCTTATAGCACTAAATCTTTCACCCATCTGCATTGCTGCTAACAAAGAAAATTTAGCATCTTGTTTTCAGCACGAACATGCATATTCTTGATAAAAGAAGATATTTAAACCTAGAGTGGGTTAGGAAGGGGGGCGCATCAGTCAGGGAGTAATGTGAATTGATGGTCATTGCCAGAAATTGTACCTTAAGTTAGATACAAATTGACTTTTTATTGTACAGGTATGGGACCTGTTATCCAGAAAGTGTGCTGGCCTTCATTTTACTTTCTTTTTAATTCTAGTGTTGGCTCCTATAAACTACAGAAAATAGGTGACTCTTATTGAATTCAATGAGCCAGCAGTATTATTTCAATATAAAACATATTCTACAAACTAGGCAGCTGCATAGTTTTGCCTCCAATACTTTTGTGATGAATCTTGCAGACTAATTCCTTTCACCAGCCTTAAGGCTCATGCAACCCAGCAGAACCAATGTTTTAGTTAACCTTTTTTCCTTTCGTTGTACATAAAATGTGATTATGGGGTGTGCTTCCTTCTGGGAAACACCAGCCACCATGGTAAATGTTCCCTTTAAAACTTGACACGAAATGCTAGAACATGAAATTTGCTCTGTTAAAATGCTTAGCTGTGTGGGTCTTTTCTAGTCTTGATAGTTTAACCGTGTTTATTGCATATACATTTGCACACTTATTAGAGAGGATCAGAAACTTTGGCACCCTTCATTCAGACATCTGTAATAGCTATTTAACAAAACCAAATAGCTATAGTAGCGTTTGGTGCCTGCACTGGCAGACGGCTAATGCTCTTGTTGAAAACTGCTATGAAGACCTCTCCAGGGGGTAATCTCAAAAAAAGAACCTTCTTAGAATGTCTTAGGTTTAACAGTTACAGCAGCAGCGCTGACATGACAGAAGTCCTTTAGTAGTTGAACACAGCAAGGGGCCTGCTTTGAAGTACTGGGCAGCTCCGGGCCCAATTATACATACTGTCTCTTAAAGCTACATGAACTGCCATAGTGGCAATAAACTGGAGAAACTTAACCTAAAAACATGTTTTGCTATTTTATATACTTTTTTCATGGCATTTAAATTTTTATAAGTTTTGTTTAAAAGTTAGTAGCCATTATAAACCATTTGCTTCAGTGCTGGGTTTCAGCCATTAGAAGTGCCACCATAAAGTACAATTAGATTTATGTAACAATACATTAAAGCCTTTTCATAGATTAATATTGGATTGTATTTCTTTTTATTTTCTCTCATGGAAAAAAAAAACAAGTAACCTACTCTGTGTACTTATAGCAAATTAAAAAGAAGACCTAGAACTACTGGAATTTATTCACCGTTGAATTTCCGTTGAACAGTCTCTAATTTCACTTTTTATAATGATGTAGTTACTTATGCTCCTATAATATACGTGTCACGGAAGCAGCCATATATAATTAACATTCATAAAATAAATACAATATAATATAAAAAATAGAATATAGAATAATCGAACATCAATGTCTGCACTCTCAGGTATTAAAAAAATGAAAAGGTTATTTATTGAAAAGAACTGACGTTTCGGCTAGCCTTCATCAAAAAAAGAGTGGTAGCCGAAATGTCAGTTCTTTTCAATAAATAACCTTTTCACTTTTTAATACCTGAGGGTGCGGACATTGATGTTCGATTATTTTATGACTGCACCCAGGCACTTAGATTTTTTTGTAACACGAGTGCTGGCTAATTTTGATAATATATATATATATATATATATATATATATATATATATATATATATTTATTTATATTTATCGGTTTGATAAGACTCTTTTATATGCCACTTCAGTTGATAATTAACTATCTATTGCTCATTTTGGGGGTATAGTTTTCCTTTAATCATGACAAACCTATGGGTTTCATTATTTCTTGAGCTAGAAAGGGAAAACATTGAGTAGTTTCGGTTTACCTGTTAAGCTACATATATATATAAAAATAGATCATATTAAAACAATATATTCTGCATATGTTCAGCACAAGCCCTAATTATTGAGCTGAGGGTTATACTGCCCTTTATCCATACTTGCTGATAATGAGATTAGATGTAGTGTTTGTGTCTCTGTGTTATGTGAATGTTATAGGGAACTTCTATAGTAAGCTTCACTAATTTTTAGTGTATATGTCTAGGGAGGTCAAAACTCTAAACCAAGTGCAGTATGTTCATATGCCTTATCAGAATGTGACAAGGCATATCGTTTTCCAGACTATATTTGCTGTTTGAGATAATAGAATATGTAATTAAGACAAGAAGTATTCAGCAAGCAAACAAGCAATAAACTCTGAAGGCTAAGATGGCTCTATATAAATATGTCTGTGTGTGTTTATAAGTCCAGTATTTTGTCTGAAATTTGGACAGATCCCAGTACTTTTTGCAGGATTCATCACTTTACGAAGTGTTTTACCAAATATAATTTGAACTCATAAAGGCATGAGTCTTTTAAACTCTGGACAACTGAGTACAAAATTGTTTGTTCACAGTTCATTACATTTTTACATTTTTCTGAAAATGTAAATATTCAAATTAGGGTTTCATTAGAAATTCACTAATTAGGGGGCAGATGGGGACTGTTTGGGTCTCATGTACTTGAAATTCCAGGGCCTATTTTCAGTTCCAATTAGGACCTACTCCTTGCTTCTTTGCTATAGAGTTGTAAAGCGCACTGTGATCCAAAGCATTTACTAGGAGCTCAGCTTGTCTATGGACGATTTTTACAAATAGCAGTGGAATAGGTGGAGCCATTTGTGATGCTGCACTTGACACCATGTTAGGAATCCATAGTAGAAGAAACTGAGACTAGAATTTACTAAATCTTTTAGTCTGTTATAACATGGAAACCCCGGTGAGCAAGAATTATCCACTTCTCTCTATATAAGATGCAAATTAATAAACATGGTAACATGCATATAAATACTAACAGTCTTAGTCTAGAGTACATCAAACAGTTCTTAGCTAAATCTTAGCTAAAAAACAAAATGCATGAAACTGCTACTTGATCCTTTTAAACAAGAAAGAGAGTAAAATAATGTCTAGTAATGCTATATTTTATTTAATTTAGTGTAACTTACTGTGCATTTCCAATGGTTCAGCAGCCTTATAACAGTAGTTATCCATGCCATCAAATTAGTCCACTGTTGATCACCCTCTTGAATTTTGTTAGGCCATCTTTTGAGTGTCACTGGCACTGCACATGCTCCGGGTACTCTGGATTGCTGTTGAGAAGCTAATCTTGGGGGGGTCGCAGGAAATCATCAAAACAATGACAGAAAGTAGGGTAACAGCTGTCATAGAGAATGCTTTAGGCCTGGTCTAGTTTACATAAAGCTTATTATTGGTAATTTGATGATTACGGGCCTTCTAAATACTAGGTTTTAGCTTTGAAAGCAAAAATAGTTACATTTTTCTATTTGAGTTTATATCCACGGTATGTTGCTGAAATTAGACACCTAAAAGATTTTTATTCAGGAGGGATAACAGAAACTATTGAGGGGAAAATGCAGTACCTGATTATGGCATATGAAGTTATTATGAAAGGCTAATTGTAAACATAATTAATTTAATTTAGTCATAACTAGTACACTATCCATTTATTCCTAAGGTCGCCAGGAACTGCCAAATTTAGCATGGATCGAAATTGGGAATCCAGAAGGTTTCCCAGTAGTTCAAAAGACAATTTCTCAAAATTTGTTGACTTGACACCATTGTCAGTTCATCAGATTGTGGTGGTTTGGTTTTCTCCTGCTGGGATCCTTGCTCCCCAATGCTGAAAGAGAGCGTTTAACAGTTATTGTATGCACTGAAAAGCTCCATACACCTGCAATTGTTAAATCAAAAAGTGTTTATAATCTTTTACCCCAGGGGTAGCCCCATCATACTAATGTCTGCTGACATTCCAAGGTGAACCTTCACTAGAAAACAAAACAGATTATTTCTGTGTTTTTTGCTAGCACAAGCTTCTCACCCCTATCTCACATATGTAATAAAATCAAGACTGGAATGGGGGATAAGGTTTATGCCTTTCTCCAGGAATTGATACCCCTTGCCTCATGACATTTACATAGTTACAATTTTTGTAAACTCTCTTTAAAAATATTAATATTTAATATATATTAATAAACCACATGTGACCTTTTCATGCAAAATTGCATACGGAATGTATACTATTGAATTTATGAGGAATTTAATTCATTGTAGTTTGGTGCTTAATTTGAATCTTTCAGAAATATCCTTTAAAAACTAGAGATTAGTTCACATACCTGTTTTAGAAATATGTCTATACATGTTCGATTATTTTCTATTTGGCTTAAGCATCCCGATAGAGCTTATGGGGGTTATTTATCAGAATATGAAATATCTCATTATTTTCTGAAAGCTACTCTGACCAAATCTGCACTGGTTTTTCCCCTTATTTATCAATACATTTTTTCTGAAAATTTCCTGTGCAGGGAAAAAATCGAATCATTTTATGCCCAAATTTTCCCCCCCGGATTTTTTCCCGAAAACCATGAAATCTTCATAGTATTGGAAAGTTATAACAAAAAACACCTGGTTGAATCTGCTCTTGTTTATGCACTGGTGGAAGTACACCTTTGAGGGTAATTTTAAGAAAGCAGTGTAGAAACTCCATATGTGTAGCCTTACATGTGGGGCCCTTGGCAGACCATTCTGCCATGCAGTCCATGTTGATGGATCAGGGTCATCAGTAACCCTTATTTATGATTGTTTTTAATTATAGTTCAGATCAGCAGTGCTAGGGATGAGCAAATATTTAGCTGAGTTCCACTGAGATAAAAACACCCAGGGAGTAGATTCACTAGGGCATAGTGGGTTTCTTTTGGAAAATTCACCAGAATGTGAATTCGCAGGGACATAGAAAATTGCCTGCTTCGCCTTTTAGTAAATTGGCAAACGAAAAAGCTCAGCGCTAGAGAATTTTCCCGCCGTTTCGCCAAGTGTATTTTTGATCAGGCGAACGATTGTTACTCTGGAAATTTATCAACATGGGAACTTTCCAATCTGTTACCTTTTTCGCCAGAGTCTGTTTCGCTAGGATGCCCATGTGCTCAGCTAAAAAGCACATGATCAGGTATTATGATTTCAGTGTTGACTAAAATGGGCATTTATTTTTATGTTTACAACGGCAACAGCTAATTAATTGTAACCATATATATGTAGTCTTTTATAAGAATACGTTGCTTGTACTTTCCAGGGCAGTACAATAAATGACCAGTGTATAATCCTAAGAAATGGAAGCTAGGCTGCCCCCCTTCAACCCTATATAACTACATTCTGCCTTTCACAGCCAGCTACTTTGATTCCATGTGCAAGGCTGAAAACGCTGTATCTAACTAGGTGGCCTTGAAAGGCAGAATGTAGATCAGGGGTGCCCAAAAGGTAGATCAAGTTCTACCAGTAGATCTTTAGCTGGTGATCAGTAGATCTCAAGACACTATAGTAATATTTTCCATGGAACAGAATGCGAACAATGCTTTTATGGATGTATATTATAATGGGACAACATCATTAAAAGTAGACTTTGCATTAGTAAAGTATGGGCACTCCTGATGTAGATATATAGGGGTCTGCTTATTCATTTCATTATTGTGATTCCATGTGCCATGCTAAAAAAAACACAGTAATGAAATGAATAAGCAGACATGTGTATGTCTATCATAAAGAGCACATCTGTGTTTGCTTCCTCATGCCTTATGCCCCCCCTCTCTGTTACTGATACCTTGATTAGCAATGTCAACAGTCACATTCCATAAAAATTAATTAATATTTTTGGACTCTACTTGGCTTTTTTTCTGGTAAGCCAGTGGTTTCCTGATTTACAGCCTTTTCCATTTCCTATTTGTTCTGTACTAGGGTTACATTCACTTTGTGGAGAATGTTGGCGGCTGAAGTCAGGGCATCATGTGATTTCTGCTGCTTTTCTCCCCCCCTTTCCTCTCCTCCCTTGTCATGCTTACTCCCCACCTTCAGTATGTGCCTCGGCACACGCTGTTCAGTAAACAAACTTCAGAGAACCAGAGAGAGCTGGTTTTGATCAGCACATTCATTCACACAGAGCCTTCACAAAGGGTAGTCCGTTGCATAGCCTCCATAAAGAGGCTAGAGGGCGATGAAGCCAATATTTTTGTTTTCATTAGTGCTTTTTATAGATGTGAAGCGCCAGCTGTAGCTAGTTAACATGAGCTCAAATCATCCTCTAGCGTGCAGTGTCTGTGTATTGGGCTGGGGATCTGCTGATGGAAACAGAGATGTTAGTCACAGTGTCATTGGATGTATTTATATGAACTTTGTATTGTACATGCTGTTAGTCACTAAATAGAAACAAGATGAAAGTGGACGGGGGGAATGTTGTCTTGCTGAAAACTTACACTTATTACCAGTGCAGTATGCCATATAGATGACTGACTGTACAGTCCCAGTAATAAGGACAGAAAACAATTGCCCTACATGGAAAGTAGCACAATGATAAGATTTTCTTCTCTCTTTCACGAAATTCACTATGAAACACAGTACCTGACTTCCACATTATTGCCATAACTGGTTTGGTAAATTTGAATCACCTTGGTATTGTCAGGGAACCGGGAGTTCCCTCTGGGGGAGTAGTCCGGATCTAGGAGGAAGCCCCTCAGGAGGGATCAGGATCGCGGTATCCAGGGATTCGGCAGAAGGGGTAATGGAGTCCAGGCAATAGGTCACAAGGCAGGCAGAATACAAACAGAGTCCAGAGTCCAGGCAGGGGGTCAATAACAAGAGGTCAAACAGGAATAACTTCAGGGATAACAGGAAACGCAGCAGGAAACCCAGGAATAACTCAGAAACGAGATCCTATTTTCGGGCGCCATCTTGGTGCCTCAGGCATCCTTTTAAAGGGGTTTTTTGGCGCCCTTGCGTCGGCGTCAGCACGTCTGCGACCGACGCACTGCGCCTGCGTCCGTCGTGCCGTTGTGACGTCTTCGCGCCTGCGCACTTGCGTGTAGGCGTCTTTGCGCCGGCGCCGCTACCCACGTGGCGGCCATGGGCGCCGCCATTTTGGGAGCGGCGTCTGAAGAGGAAGCTGCGCCGCCCGGAGCTCCTGGTCCTGCTCCGGGCGGCGATCGTGACAGTACCCCCCCCTCACGGGGGGCCTCAGGACCACCGGGACAAGGCTTCTGGGGAAACTTGGCATGGAAATCCCTCACCAGTCGAGGAGCGTGAACATCGCGGTGTCCCTCCCAGGAGCATTCTTCAGGGCCAAAGCCCTTCCACTGAATGAGGTACTGAAGGGACCCTCTGGAGATTCTGGAGTCTAGGATTTTCTCCACCTCGTACTCGAGTTGACCCTCCACAGAAATGGCAGGAGGAGGAGATTGACCGCCAGAGAACCGGTTGGTGATGGCGGGTTTCACCAGAGACACGTGGAAGACGTTGGGGATTCTCATCTCTGGTGGAAGCTGGAGTCTAACAGCCACAGGGTTAATTATCTCCAAGATGGGAAATGGACCCACGAATTTTGGACCCAACTTGGAAGATGGTATCTTCAACCGGATATTCCTGGAAGAGAGCCAGACATTATCACCCACCTTGTAGGGAGGAGAGGATCTTCGACGACGATCCGCGAAAGTCTTATGAACAAGAGCGCTCTTCTCTAGGTTCAACTTGGTAGCAGCCCAAATAGCAGACATATGGGCTGCGGAGTCGTCAGCAGCCGGGACGTCTGATAGTACAAAGTCTTGGGGAAAAGCTTGAGGATGCTGACCATACACCAACATGAACGGAGACCTTCCTGTAGAGGAATGACAGCATTATTATGAGCGAATTCCGCCCATGGGAGGAGATCAGACCAGTCATCCTGGCAGAGGGATATGTGGTTCCTCAGGAACTGTTCGAGGGCTTGGTTAACACGTTCAGCTGCCCCATTCGTCTGCGGGTGGTATGCAGATGAAAACTGAAGAACAATTCCCAGGTCTTTGCATAGAGAACGCCAGAACTTGGCGGTAAACTGGGTGCCTCTATCAGAGACAATCTCCACCGGGAAACCATGCAGGCGGAAGATGTACTGGATAAATAGCTGGGACAACTCCACTGCTGAGGGCAACTTCTTCAGAGGGATGAAATGGGCCATTTTGGAGAAACGATCAATGACAACCCAGATCACAGTGTTCCCACAGGAGGGAGGAAGTTCGACAATGAAGTCCATGGACAGGTGGGTCCAGGGACGGGAAGGAACCGGCAAGGGCTGTAGTAACCCACTGGGGCGAGAGTGGCTAGACTTAGATGTGGCACAAACATTACAAGCAGCAACAAAGTCCTTCACATCTTTGCGGATATCAGGCCACCAGACCAGGCGTCGTAAGAGTTCAAGAGTCTTAGCTGGACCAGGGTGTCCGGCTTGCCTGGAGCAATGGGTCTGTTGCAGGATAGGCAGACGCAGCTCAGGAGGAACAAATGCCATTCCAATGGGAGTATCAGAAGGAGCAGAAGACTGACCAGCCAGGATTTGGTCGGCAAACTGTGGATACAGGGAGGCAATAATCTTGACTGGAGGGATGATTGATTCTTGTCTCTCAGGAGAGCGGTCCGCCGGAGTGAAGCTACGAGACAAGGCATCGGCCTTCCGATTCTTGGAGCCTGGGCGATAAGTCAAGATAAAATTAAATCGAGAGAAAAAGAGAGCCCACCTTGCTTGTCTGGGGTTTAGCCTCTTGAGGGACTGGATGAACTCGAGATTTTTATGATCGGTATAAATCTGAACCGGAATCAGAGAACCCTCCAGGAGGTGACGCCACTCTTCAAGGGCAAGTTTAACAGCCAAGAGTTCTCGGTTCCCGACATCGTAGTTCTGCTCTGCGGACGAGAACTTCTTGGAGAAATAAGCACAGGGGTGCAACTTCCCCTCAGCGGGGTGTCTCTGAGACAGGATGGCTCCGGCTCCGATTTCAGAAGCATCAACCTCGATGCAGAAGGGTAATTCAGGATTGGGGTGTCGGAGGACAGAAGCGGACGTGAAGGCCTCTTTCAAGGACTGAAAAGCTTCAATGGCAGATGGAGGCCACAAGCTGGGTTTACCCCCTTTCCGGATGAGGGCCAGGATAGGTGCAATGCGGGAAGAGAACCCCCGGATGAACTGCCGATAATAGTTAGCAAATCCGATAAATCTCTGGATTGCCTTGGTACTCAGCGGGAGAGGCCACTCCTGGATGGCAGACACTTTCACGGGGTCCATCTCAAATCCCTCAGGAGAGATAATGTATCCTAGGAAGGGGATCTTGGACACCTTGAAGACGCACTTCTCCAACTTGGCGAAGAGAGAGTTCTTCCTCAGACAAGAGAGTACCTCCTTCACCTGGGAGCGATGGCTTTCAAGGTCTTTAGAAAAGATCAGGATGTCGTCCAGGTACACGACTACGAACCTTCCTAGGAGATCCCGGAACACATCGTTAACAAACTCCTGGAAGACGGCAGGGGCATTGCAAAGGCCGAAGGGCATGACGAGATATTCATAGTGCCCGTCACGAGTGTTGAAAGCCGTCTTCCATTCGTCACCCTCACGGATGCGAATGAGGTTGTACGCCCCCCGGAGATCCAACTTAGAGAAAATCTTTGCCCCCTTCAGCTGGTCGAAGAGCTCTGCAATCAAGGGCAGTGGGTACCTGTTTTTTACAGTGATTTTATTCGGTAGTTTCTGCAGGAGAGAGAGGGTAAGTGCGGCCTCTGGGGGGCATGGCTCCTGGCAGGAGTTCGACAGGACAGTCGTAGGGACGATGTGGAGGAAGGAATTCCGCAGATTTCTTACAGAACACATCGGAGAATTCTTTATAACAGGAGGGAAGAGACTTTAACTCGGTTGAGGAGATAATTACCTTCTTGAGAGGTTTAGCAGGAAGGCAATGCTGTTGGCAGAATGGGCTCCAACGAGAAACCTGCCCTGTGGACCAGTCTATGGTGGGATTGTGCAGGCGCAGCCAGGGGAGACCCAAAACAACTGGAACAGCGGGACAAGAGATAATAAGAAACGAAAGTCTCTCTCTATGCAGGGTCCTAACCTGCATAGGTAGTTCGCCAGTGGTCATCGTGAGTACAGACTCCAGAGGTTTATCATCTATGGTGACGATCCGCATGGGAGAAGGCAAAGGAAATAAGGGAATTCCCATGTACTTAGCAAAAAGAGCATCCATGAAGTTACCCCCAGCTCCGGAATCGATGAAAGCATTCCCGAAGATGGTCTTATCAGTCAGACGAACCTGGAAGGGAAGGAGAAACCTGTGTGAATTTTCTTGGGTCTTCTCCTGAGACTTATCTCTAGACCTTTGAGTAGTGCCCCCTACATGAGTTACCATAGACATACCTCGGGGTACAAAACTCTTAGCCTTAGCAGGACAGGCATTGGCGAAGTGGGAATGTCCGCCACAATACAGACATAGGCCTGACATCCATCTGCGGAGTCTCTCTTGTTCAGTGAGGCGAGTCCTTCCCACTTGCATGGGTTCCTCCTGGAGAGAAATGGATGCTTGGGCAGGCGGGATGACAGGAGCCTGCAGGAGAGGCCTCTGGAAGCGGGGTGCCAACATGGGTTGAAACTTCCTGACACGATCTCTCAGGGTTTGATGCTCTCTCAGAAGAGTGTCCACCTTGACAGCCAAGGCGATGAGGTCCTCAAGTTGCGTGGGTAATTCACGGGAGACCAGGTCATCCTTGATGCGGAGGGAGAGACCATTATAAAATGCAGTATGGTATGCGTCATTGTTCCAACGAGTCTCAGCAGCAAGTGTACGGAATTCGATAGCATACTCCGCTACACTGCGACTCCCTTGGCGGATTTGGAACAGACGGGAAGCAGCGGATGTCACCCGGCCGGGAGCATCGAAGACGATCCGGAATTCTTTGAGAAATGCTTCTGCGTCATCCATCAGTGGGGACTGCTTCTCCCAGTGTGGAGATGCCCACTCGAGAGCTTTTCCTGCCAGACGAGTAATCACGAACCCCACCTTGGCACGTTCAGAGTCAAATTCAGTGGGGTGTAGGGCAAAGCGAATCTGGCACTGATTCACGAATCCTCGACAGGCTTGAGGATCGCCATCGTAGAGAGGTGGACCAGAAGTGGATAACTGGGTAGCCATGGCAGCAGCCGCTTGCGGAGGAGGTGCCGGCAGGGGGGTCGCTGGTGTCAACAAGGAGAGCTTTTCCCGGATCGCCTCCAGCGTGTGTCCCACGTAATTCTGCCGGGCTTCATACGCCTCCATGCGGGAATGCAGGCCCCGAAAGGCCCTGCCGAAATCTGGCTGAGCTTCCTCAGTGGGATCCATGGCCCGAAAATAATGTCAGGGAACCGGGAGTTCCCTCTGGGGGAGTAGTCCGGATCTAGGAGGAAGCCCCTCAGGAGGGATCAGGATCGCGGTATCCAGGGATTCGGCAGAAGGGGTAATGGAGTCCAGGCAATAGGTCACAAGGCAGGCAGAATACAAACAGAGTCCAGAGTCCAGGCAGGGGGTCAATAACAAGAGGTCAAACAGGAATAACTTCAGGGATAACAGGAAACGCAGCAGGAAACCCAGGAATAACTCAGAAACGAGATCCTATTTTCGGGCGCCATCTTGGTGCCTCAGGCGTCCTTTTAAAGGGGTTTTTTGGTGCCCTTGCGTCGGCGTCAGCACGTCTGCGACCGACGCACTGCGCCTGCGTCCGTTGCGCCGTTGTGACGTCTTCGCGCCTGCGCACTTGCGTGTAGGCGTCTTTGCGCCGGCGCCGCTACCCACGTGGCGGCCATGGGCGCCGCCATTTTGGGAGCGGCGTCGGAAGAGGAAGCTGCGCCGCCCGGAGCTCCTGGTCCTGCTCCGGGCGGCGATCGTGACAGGTATAAACAGTCATGAAAAAGTTTAAATGTAGAGTATGAATCAAAAGGCAAGGAGCAGAGTACCTGCTAATTATTGTTTATTGTGCATCCACCACCACAACACTTCAAAAAGGGCTCTTGCTGCACGAAACATGTAGTGTGGATGCACAATAAACTCTAATTAGCAAGTACTCTGCTCCTTGCCTTTGATTCACATACTCTACACTTGAACTTATTCCAGTGGTTGCCAGTGACGGAGCACCAGAGTAAATCAAGGCTACTCAATAACGCTTGGCTTTTTGTGTGTTCCCTTGAGAGTGATATGAAAAAGTTTGGGAACCCCTCTCAGTCTGCATAATAATTTACTCCCCTTTCATCAAAAAAGATAACAGTGGAATGTCTTTCATTTTCCAGGAGTACTGGGGTGTTTTCTGAACAAAGATTTTTAGTGAAGCAGTATTGTATGGAGGCAATGAGTAGTGAGGCAGTTGTATGAAATTAAATCAAATGTGAAAAACTGTCTGTGCAGAAATTTGAGTACCCTTGTAATTTTGCTAATTTGAATGCATGCAACTGCACTATACTGATTACTGGCAACACCAAATTGGTTGGATTAGCTTGTTAAACCTTGAACATCATAGACAGTTGTGTCCATTCATGAGAAAAGGTATTTAAGGCGGGCAATTGCAAGTTGTGCTTCTGTTTGACTCTCCTCCGAAGAGGGACAGCATGGGATCCTCAAAGCAACTCTCAAAAGATCTGAAAACAAAGATTGTTCAGGATCACGGTTTAGGGGACGGCTACAAAAAGCTATCTCAGAGGTTTTAACGGTCAGTTTCAACTGTAAGGTATGTAATCAGGAAATGGAAGGCCACAGGCACAGTTGCCGTAAAACCCAGTTCTGGCAGGCCAAGAAAAATATGGGAGCAGCATATGCGGAGGATTGTGAGAATGGTTACAGACAACCCAAAGATCAACTCCAAAGTCCTGCTAGAACATCTTGCTGCAGATGGTGTATCTGTAACATCTTTCTACAATTCAGTGCAACTTGCACAAATAACATCTGTATGGCAGGGTGATGAGAAAGAAGCCATTTCTGCACTCACGCAACAAACAGTCGCTTGTTGTATGCAAAAGCTCATTTAGACAAGCCACAGTCATTTTGGAACAAAGTGCTTTGGACTGATGAGACAAAAATTTGGTCATAACAAAAAGCTCTTTGCATGGCGCAAGAAGAACACCGCCTTCCAAGAAAAACACCTGCTACCTACTGTCAAATTTGGTGCAGGTTCGATGCTGTGGGGCTGTGTGGTTAGTTCAAGGTTAGCGGCCCTTGTTAAAGTCGAGGGTCAGGGGAGTTCATCCCAATATCAACAAATTCTTCAGGATAATGTTCAAGTTCCGCAGGGGTTGGATATTTCAACAAGATATTCCAAGCAACTTTTTAATTGGTCTTCATTTTTTAAATCGCTTTTGGATTATTTGGCTGCTTCTTCTTTGTCTTTCCGCCTTTCAAATGGGGGTCACTGACCCTGGCAGAAAACTATTGCTCCATGAAGCTGAGAACGTTATTGTTTCTTTTTATTACTACTCATTATATCCAGCCTCGCCTATTTATCTTTCTGTCTCTCACTGCCAGGTTGCTAGGGTATATTGGACCCTAGCAACCAGGACGTTGATAAAATGCCAACAGGAGAGTTGCTAAACAAATGGCTAAATACCACAGTTTGGAAAACATATCAAATTGTGCCAGAATATCCACATCTACATCACACTAAAAGTTAATATAAAGGGGAACTAGCCCTTTAACAAGACTATAAAATATGCATTATCAGAATTTCCCATGTTTTTGAGAGCTATATGGGAGCAGCCTATATTTAGGACTATAGTTTACTGCAGATATTGAAATACATTAAGAATGTGTCATTGTATTGTAGCCATACAGCTAAAGGCTATAGACAGGTAGTTTCCCCTTTAAAAAGCATCCCTGTGGGCCAAAATGGAGCTATACTAATATAACGATGCGATTTTGTGGTTCATTAAGGTAAGACCGTTTAATCACTCATTTGTTCAAAAAAAACCAATGAAAATCGATTGGGTTTAGATAAACTGTACAATCTGTAACAGATGTTTGGTATTTTTCATTTTGTTTTATTTTATTTTTTTCAAGTTCTAGCCTGTAAAATAACTTTTTTATGGTGAACAATCTTATGTAATTACTGCCATTAATCATAAGCCTGTATAAACTCCAAATCTGCAGCACTCCATTTAACCACAACATTTTTTTAATGAAGTGATTGCTTCACTGCTTGATGTTAAACCAGGAGAGCAATAAGTCATGTACTGTTGGCCTGACTTTAATTTTGTTTTAATGATAGTAATATTCAGATAATGCAGATCTTTTGAGGCATCCAAATAGTGAACAGAGTGTCCAGCCAACTGGTCAAGTCTATAAAAAGAAAACCCATTGATATTTGTTCATCGTGACCCGTCCGTAAAGCAGACAGGTCAGCCATCCTTGGTGTATATATTATCTCTAATATATAAATATCAAACACATTCAGAGCTGTTATCCCTTTTCTGTTGGAGAAGGCTGGGCTAAATACGCTGTGCCATTTCAACAGTAATTATGGTAAAAATGTGCACAATGTGGAGGGTCAGTCATAGCTGATTATGCAAGAGAAATCCTAATCACTAATCCAGTAGAGTTTTATAATAATAATTAATGTTAATGTTTTTAGAATCTTTGCTGTTAATTATAAGTCTGCCATATATTTCAGTTCTGCTTGTAAGGGGCACTGGAGAAATGTTAAGAATTACCATCTAAAATATAATGAAAAAACTCCAAACATTTTACAATCCAAACAAACTCTGGTCGGGCTTTTTGGGGCAAAACTCAAATTTTTTCTTTTTTTTTTAAAACTAGAATTTTTCATTTTGTTTTTAAAAACTTGAATTTTTCAAGATTTATTAAAGCCTGATGCTGCAAAAATTGCGAATCCGCAAATCTGCCATCTCAGACCTGCTGCAGTTGTGTATAAGTCAATGGCAGAGGTCCCTATTGTATTCGGAAGTTTCTGTTATCTGCGCTGGAATTAGCCTGTAAATCTGAAAAATTTGTGCTTTTCGGAGAAAAGCCCAAAGAAATCGAGCGATTCGGGGGAAAAACCCTGAAAAAAATCATACGATTCCGGTTTTTGCTAAATTTTATCAAGTTTTTACCCAAACCAATTAAATCGAGCTTTTTTAATAATAAATAAGGTAAAATTTGGTATGGGAGTTTGGTCGTGGTTTTTTATTTAAATAATGAGATCAATTTTGATTCTAGTTAATAACCCCCTTGGTGTTAGAAATGGCAGTATAATACATATCTTACAAAATTGCCAAAGACCTGCATTCTGTTTTTGACATTTGCAAACCAACAGAACTTGAATAAGCAATCTAGGATTCTGGAGCATTGCTAATATTGGAAAATAACTGAACCTTTTTTCTTAGGATCCTTTAAAAGCATACAATAATAATCCCAAAAAGTACACTATATTGGTCAAAGGGTATTAATATGAAGTTGGTCTGCTCTTTGCTGCTCTTTTTCATCTGTTCTTCTGTGTTGGTTTTCCATGAGATGTTGGAACATTATTTGTAGAATTTGCTCCATGAATTCTTATATGAAGTTGGGCACTGATGATGGACAGTCAGGTCTGGTTCCATTTCATCACCATTCCACTATTCGTCATTACCAATATACTGAACTCTGTTAGGTTGAGCTTTATACCTTTAAGAACCATGCCCAACAGTTGAATTTCTGTCACTGAGTGACTCAACAGGGCAAACCCATTTAGGGTTATTATACATGATCTTAAGCAAGAGAACTATAATTTAAGCAGAACCTGTGATAAAGTACAGTATATTATTAGAAAAATGCAATTAACAGGGATGTAAACTGGTTGCAAACTGACTGCAGTTAAAATGGTCTAATTCCTGCACACCTCTGTATTATCAAAATGTTCCCTCTTAATTCCACAATCTTTACATGTGATAACAATAAACCACAACAAATTACTTTCTGTGACCACACGAGTAATCCTGTGTATTAAAATACTGCTCCCCTGTATGCAAGTGCAAGAGCACTAATGATCTGCTGTATTGTATGTATGACACTGGAGCCCTGTATTTGCTGCCTTGTCAAGGCAGGTAGATAGTGCCAGAGTATGCTGAACCTTGCACCTTTAGCATCAAAAAGGTGCAGTTGGTGTACAGAGCAAGTATACAGGTGCATATGTTGATACAATAATGTAAGTGTATGAGCATTTGATCGGTGCCATTCTGTTGACTTTTTGCATCCAGTGCTGCAACTTGCTTTCATAATTGAACACAATGCTTTAATTAAAACAAAGCAAAAAAACATTAGTTTGCTTTTGAGGGGACTAGAAGGGTAGATGATGATCCTTATCATGAGGGGAGTCAGAGGGTATATTATTTTTGAGTTGGATGATAACTACACAAAAAAATGCTAAACTAGTGGGAATCACACCCAGTATCCCAACTATGCAGGGCCACCATGCCATTTGAAATTAAGGTGGTTACCATCTGTTTAAAGGGGTTGTTCACCTAAAAGTAAATTTTTAGTATGTTATAGAATGGCTACTTCTAAGCAACTTTTTTTTTTCCAATAGTTTTTTATTGAGTTTTAACATTTTAAGAAGATTAAGTAGTTATATCAGTTATGCAATAACTTCAAGTATTTACTTAGAGAAAAGGAACGAAGTGAGAGAGAAGAGTAGAAGTGGAACCAGTCCTATCTCAATCCAGTGGACCGATCGATTAAAGAAAGAGGAAATAAACCAAAAGTAACTTTGACGGCACATTATGTAACATTTGTATTGAGTACCGCATGCTCTATATTGGTTTCCGGGAGGTCCCTTAAATATCATAATAGAAGATAATTCTATGGGCTTACAGTTGAAGGAATTACCTGAAATATAACTGTTAAGTATTAGTTATTCCGCATCTGAGAAAGTATAAAGTGTAAAGTGTAAGTGGGAATGAATATCGATACCACGGTTCCCATATTTTCTTATATTTCTCATTTTTATCTATAAGAATACTGGTTAGTCTTTCATTAACCATTATCCAATTTAGTTTATCCTTGAAGAAGGAAATCGGAACCAGGTGTGATTTCCAATGTTTAGCTATTGTAATCTTTGCTGCCAAAAATATAAAGTTTATCTAAATTCTTGCATTAGTATTGACAATAGATATCCTTTTTTTTTAACAGAGCATTTAAAGGATCTTTCCTAGATTATTGTGTTACCGGATATATGATAGTATAGACCCGAGTCCAGAACCTTTGTACATTTGGACAGTCCCACCAGATATGCATCACAGTACCTGCTGAACCACAGTGTCTAAAGCACTATTGACTATGGGACTTATCTTATGTAACCGGGAAGGGACCATATACCAGCGTGTGAGAACTTTATATGCAGTTTCCAGTAATGAAATATTCCTAGAACAGTGGGTGGTGGTTTCCCATATCTTGTCCCAAGCAACTTTAAATTATTTGGGTCTTTCTTCTGACTCTTTACAGCTTTCAAATGGTGGTCATTGACCCATATAAAAAAACAAATGCTCTGTAAGGCTGCACATTTATTATTATTGCTACTTTTTATTACTCATCTTTCTCTTCAGGCCCTCTCCTATTCATATTCCAGTCTCTTATTCCTATCAAAGCATGTTTGCTGGGCTAATTTGAACCCTAGCAACCATTGCCTGAAATTCCAAACTGCTCAATAAAAGACTAAATAACTCAAAAACCACAAATGAAAATGAAAACCATTGCAAATTGTCTCACTCTCTACATCATATAAAAGTTATCTCAAATTTTAGCGACCCCTTTAACAATATATTATTCAGCGCTAGAGGGTTTCTATTCTCTTCAGTTTCAGCTTCCTCTATATTCAGTAGAGTTTCTTCACCTTGGGTGACCAGATATTGCGGCATTATAACTTTCAGCATAAGTCCAACATAGACTTAAAGGAGAAGCAAACCCTTAAGTTAAAAAAACCCTACATAGGCTGCGGGAGGAGGGAGGGGGTCTATCTGCTACCCTGGGCAAATGCCCCTAAGTCTCTACTTACCCCTCTGTCCAGCGGAGTTCACAGGTGCCATCTTCAGCCGCTTTGGTAATCTTCGTCAGGGATCGGCGAATTTGACCCGTTTCGTTTCACCAAAAATTTGCCGCCGGCCAAATGTCGCAGACGCCCATTAAAGTCTATGGGCATCAAAAAATATTTATTGCGCGGTGAAATTATTTTGTTGCGTCTTTTTTTTTGACGTACGTCTCCATACAAGTCTATGGGCGTAATTTTTTCGGCGAAACGAGGCGAAAAAATTCGCCCATCCCTAATCTTCGGGTCTTCTCCCAGTGTTATGGCAATAAGTTTCAGTGAATGTGCAGTTGTTGCGCATGCGCTGATATGGCACTTACTACCTGAAAATAACCGAAGAGAAGAAGATGACGCCCGTGAACTCGGCTGAACAGAATCTGCACCCAAGTCTAAGTAAAGACTTAAGGCATTTGCTCGGTGTAACACGTAGGCTGGGGGGAGGAGGAAGGGGGGGTCTAGGTAGGGTAGGGTTTTTTAACTTTAGGGTTTGCTTCTCCTTTAAGGGTTAAGGCCACCGCTGCTGATTGACCAATGTGCACTAGCTAATGACCAGAGTGTGTTTCATGTAATCCTCAACTCCAAATATTTATGTGACAAAAAGGTGAACATACCAATAATTTAAATTCGGCTGGCCATGTTGCATCCAGCTATCCAGCTGCTGGTAGAGAACTGGCCAATTGGCAGCTATCGACTGTAGACAGGGAGTGTGTCTGTTTATTTTGTGAACATTACTTTACACTGTTTGTAATGTGGACAGCCTCATAGTGAGAAACTGTCACTCTGTGGCTGACCACAATTTCAGTAATACCATTGCAATGGACTCATCCTAACTTACTGACAAGTTATTCGTCATAGGATGATGTGAGCTTAGACTGATCCCTCGCTTTTGCATAGGCTTGCCTTTAACTTATTAAAGGAAAACTATACCCCCCAAACAATGTAGGTCTCTATTAAAAGATACTGAGTAAAACAGCTCATGTGTAAAACCCTACTTCATGTAAATGAATCGTTATCATAATAATATACTTTTTTAGTAATATGTGCCATTGGGTAATCATAAATTGAAAATTGCCATTTTAAAAAATAAGGGCCGCCCCCTGAGATCGTACGATTCACTGTGCACACATACAAACCACATGTAAGGTCACATGAGCCAATTAACAGACAGAGTTCTGCCTTTTGCTTCCTCACTTCTTCCTGTTACAGTTAGTGTTGTAGTATTTCTGGTCAGGTGATCTCTGAGGCAGCACAGATAGAGTCACGAAATGGTGGTTCAAGGCAAGAGATGTAAAAGGGCAATATTTATGTAAATATATATTCCAGTTTGGTAAGATTCTTTAATATGTCATTCAATTTGATATAAACTATCTGTTGCTTAAGTATTCATTTGGGGGGTATAGTTTTCCTTTAATAATCAAATCTTCCACTTGATAAAATGGAGTCGTTCTCAGTAGTTTGTATGAAAGTCTTGTAAATGCTTTAACCATGGTGTGAAAACAGTGAATGCAATTAAGCAGAGCTATAAATAGATCAGTGAAAAGAAATTTGGGTCAAAGTCCCACAATTCATAATGACATTTACATTCTAACCACAATACACGTCTTACCCAAATCTGTTAAAGAAAACAATGTAAAAATAGATAAAGCTGGCAGGGTACATATTTTCTGTTGTGTTTCTTATGGGGATGATAAAAAGGTATGGTGTTATTTAGTGGGAAAAAAAAACAAATTGTGTATAGCGCTGATTCACAGAACACAATGTATAATGTAAAGGTACACATTTAAGAAAGAGTTTCCTAAGAAGTGTGAATATTTACAATCCAATAAATGCAAATGAGCAGATTGCTCTGGACAACCAGGGTTGCCACATTCCGTTATTTACTAGGCTGTGCCTCCTCTTAGGTCTTCTTGTGAGTAGATAAAGAATTTAAAGAAGCTCTGTAGCAATGGGTTACCAGATCACTTGACAATTCAGGGGAATCTGGAATAAACCATAAGTCTGGTGCCAACTCAACCTCCTTCAGAGGTTCAATACCCTATATGCCAACTATGCCAAGGCCCAGGATCTTGTTGAAATAATTGTGGGCATAGACATGCTTATGAGGCCTCATTTACGCCCTCATAAGTGGTGTGGTCCCTGCAATTTCCCTTCAGTCAGTTGCTCATAGAACCAGTATTCTATTTGCATTTCCGTATACATTTTACCAGGGAACCAGGTAAAAATTGTGTAAAATCAGGGAAAAACAACTTACAAATGGAACCATGGCAAAATATGTATGTATTTTAAACTAGGGATGCACCTAATCCGAATTGGTTCGGGATTCAGCCTTTTTTTCAGGATTTGGCTGAATCCAAGTGCCTAGGTAAACTGAATCCGAATCCAAAAATCATGTGACTTTTTGTCACACAAACAAGGAAGTTTTTAACAGTGTGCTGCGCACGCTTTTCTTTTTCCCCCTCGTTTCCGTATTTTATATATGCAAATTAGTGTTCAGATTCAGTTTGCCAATCGGCTGAATCTTTCACAAAAGATTCGGGATTTGACTGAATCCTAAAATAGTGGATTCGGTGCATCCCTATTTTAAACCTCTTAATTTCACAAATAATAACATTCATAGAGGACAAACAGCCATTTGTGTGACCATCAGGACAACATTTTCATGTCAAATCTGGGAAAAGCACCCATTTGAAATGCATTGATGAGACCCCCCAAAAAATTGTGTAAAATGTGGGAAAACATAAAATCAGGTTAAGTAAAATTCACCGTAGGTGCACTCAGCGCTGTTCAGTTCTCCCTGATGTCCACTTAGAATCAAGCGATGCTTCTATTGACTGCCGCCATCTATTGACTGCCGCCATCTATTGACTGCCGCCATCTATTGACTGCCGCCATCTATTGACTGCCGCCATCTATTGACTGCCGCCATCTATTGACTGCCGCCATCTATTGACTGCCGCCATCTATTGACCGCCGCCATCTATTGACCATGTGATGGTTCCAGGGCTCCCTTCTTGCCCAGCTTCAATATGGGCATCAATCAGACACGGATGTTAATCACACACCAAAAATTAAGCCTAATGGACTTCTGGGATGTGTGCGGATTTGCATTAATTTTGTCGAATTAGGATGCTATTGCAGCAGGTGCAGTGTAATCTTATCAAGCACATTGCCCCGTTATTGGTATTCTGGGAAATAAAGCTAGCTTGTGGGTAAAAACATGGAGAGCAAGAACATGCTTAGATTTGCACTTTGCTCATTGCACTTTCAGATGTAAATGAGCCCTATAGTGTCTTAAATCTTTCCTGCAAACGTTTTAATGTTATAGGTAAAATTTCCTAATCCCCATAGTAATATGTAGGAATTACTTGGCAAAATGAGCAATATTACTTATCTTAAAAACGGAGAGTATAAAAGGGAAAAATGCATGTTGGAATGTAAATATCATGCTACTTAAATGGACAATTTAACTTAAAATTAACTTTTAATATAATATAGACCAGACCATTTCAGACAGGTTGAAACTGGTGTTAAATGTAGTTTTAAAAAAATTTCTATGTTATTATATTATATATATATATTATATTATTATATTATTATATATTCAATGGATTATATAGTGAATAAAGTACCCCCCAGAATCCTATGGGGGTCTGTTATTTTTTACTTTACTGCACGTGTGCACCCATGTGAAGAAGTTCACTCCATGATGCATACTTCCCAAAATTCCAGAAATAGAAAGAGGGACAAAAAGATTTGGCGTGTGTAATTTTTTTGGCCACACTCATTTTTGTTGCCACACGCCCCTATTTACCATGTTCATTTTACAAAATTTGGCAGGTTATTAAAGTTTGAACACATTTCTGTGGTTTTTATGTGTTATTACAGTTTTACTAATGAAAGTGAATTGCCCTTTAAGCTGCTAGTCACAGTTTCCCCTAGAGACCTGCTTATGTTAAATTGTTACAATTACTTATTTGCTTATCTGAAAATGTTACAAAAGTTTCCAAGTGCACCTGGTAACTGGGCTGGGCTCTCTGCCAAAAGCCAATTAAGTTAGAAACTTTGTATCTTTTTGTGACTGTTCAGTGCAGGAGATCAAAGAGAGTCGGGACATTTCAGTAACAAGCCAGGACTGCGGGTTGAGCTGTCAAAAGCTGGACTGTCTGCTCAAAACGCCACTTGTGCGCTCACCCGGCTTCAGAGCAGAGAGGTGCGACCGGACTAGGAGAAAGAGAGGGTACATACCTGGTGCCCCTCCAGCTTTGCACCCTAGGCACGTGCCTACTCTGCCTTTCCCTAGTTCCGGCCCTGTTATTCTCTATTGCCTACAATATTAGGGGTTTTTCACTTATCCTTTATGTCTCCTTTAAGGCAGTGACCTGTTGTGACATGGGATTATGTACTAGCATAGGTACATATCTGCAGCAATACAGTAACCCATAGCAGTCTAAAAATTCGAATAGTACAGATAGATATGTGATTGCTTGTGCATCATTGGTAAGGTGGCCTCACAAGAGTATTCAATCATCCTGATAACCCCAATAATGCAAGACAACAGCCATGGGATTATCATCTCATTATTATTGTGTCTTGAAAGTAGTGAGACAGACAGACAGTCTAGCTCTGGTGTCCTTCCCTACCCGTGCTGTTTTTTGTATCATAACTGATATTATCTTTACTGTAGAAATCAAGGTGCCCATATTGAGATGTATGCATCATTTTTGCACCATAGGGCAGTTGCATATGGTGAGATTGCAAGCATTTTGCTACCACTGGACTATCCGTTCTACAAGTGACAAAATACTCTCAGTTGCCCCTCTAATGTCCCAACCGGTAGTTTCTAGGACACTGCCGCCAGTACGCTTACCTACGGAAAAGTGAAAAGCTTCTCTTGTCAGTGAATGACCCCCACTTTATTTTCTTTGATTGGCCATAATGGTCCCTTTTAACAGATATATCAAATTATTTTCAATATCAAATTATTTTCATATCTTAGGAGAAGGAAAGCTACTAAGGCATTTTATTGCCAATACACAAACCACAACAGTGCAAGCTAGAACTCAATTTTTAGTCTTTAGAATGCTTTTCCATACCTGAGTAAACAGCACTAGACACTGTCTCTATTTGTTAAGGATAGCAGCTGCTGTATTAGCTTGCTATGACATCACTTCCTGCCTGAGTCTCTCCCTGCTTGCTCATAGCTCTGGGCTCAGAGCAGGGAGAGAGCAAACTGAGCATGCTCAAGCCCAAGCCCTGGAGGTTTAAGCTGAAAACAGGAAGTCTGATACAGAAGCCCATGTATATACAATAGAATTAAACAAATGTGGTGTTTCTTTTGACAGAGCAGCATTCATTTTATTGTAAATTTCGAGTAGGTTAGTGAATTGAGGCAACAGCAGTCAGCAGAATACCTGCTATATCTTTATTGTGCATCACACAACATGTTTCGGGCATCAAGGGCCCTTTTTCAAGTGTGCCCTTGATGCCCGAAACATGTTGTGTGATGCACAATAAAGATATAGCAGGTATTCTGCTGACTGCTGTTGCCTCAATTCACTAACCTACTCGAAATTGAAGCTAAACTTTGGTTGCCAGTGACGGAGCACCTGAGTGAATTGGGTCGTCTATTAATGCTGGGCGCTTGTGTGTGCATCTCTTTGTGTTACAATTCATTTTATTGTGACTATGAAGATTTTCATTCATCCAGGTCATGGTATATCTAGTATAGGTAAATCTAAAAACAACTGTTTTTTAGATTTACCTATACTAGATATTAATTGTATTGTTTACTAGTGCATTCATATAGACGTTTATGATAAAGCTTACTTCGTTTTAACCTTTCCTTTTCCTTTAAGAGAATTTTGGCTTGTTTCTGTTTCTCAACAGGCTAGACAGTTTTATTTGCACTTTTATGTGTCAGGTGTCAACAGTTTTATTTACTTGCATGTAATAAACAACAGTCAATAATATGATCTGCAGCCTTGTTAGGACAAAGTGTACTGAGACGTATAGTCATACCACACCACATCAGAATATCATACCAAGTATGTAGTCAATATTCATTTCTCTTATTATAGCTCTTGTTATTGTCTAGAGAGATATTTATCAAATTAAATTTAAACCATCATATGATACTGCATTTTTACCTTGGTAGGCTATTAAGTGAGCTGACATGCCATAGTTTTGAACACTCTTCTACCTTGCCAGGAGTGTTTACTTTCTTACAAAACAGTTTTAGTGTTGCCAAAAAGCAGAATAGTGCATCTTTTCAGTGGATAAGAAAAGGGGTTTTGGTGGTAACAGTTCTATCGATATGCAGATAAGCAGTAAACTGTATTTACTAGAAATGATTTATCGTTGCCCCCCAACCGCAAGGTTTCTAAAAGATTTTTGTATACAGAGATGTGACTGATGTACCCATGCAAGTTCAGACACAATTGTTTTTAGAAGTTCACCAGTAAGTTTACTTTTAATATGACCTTTTAGTATGGCATTACGTTCTAAGGAGACTTTTGACTTACCTTTATGTTTTCAATTATTTACCTTTCTCTTCTGTCTCATTACTCTTTCAAATGCTATATGGTTGTTGGGGTCACTGACAACTCAACCCATAAAACTGTCTGCTCTTTGTTTATGTATCTTTCTGTTCTGGCCTCCTCTCAATCATCTTTCTGTATGTCATTCAAATATCGGACTGGTTGCTAGGGAAAATGGGACCCTAGCAAACCTTTTGCTTAAACTCCAAAGATTCAGAACCCCTGCACAAAAAGTTTAATAACTAAGAAAAAAGAAAAAATTAGGACTAGTTGAAAACTATCTTGTAGTAAAAGTTACTACGGTTGAGTACTACCCTTTAAGTGAAATAGGAATGCTTGAGGATGGCCATTGGCTACCCACATGTTGCTTATTCATTCACTCATGCACAAACCTTGCTCCAGAATTGGACACAAAGGGGGAAATTCACAAACTTGAGACTAGGGATGCACCGAATCCAGGATTCGGTTCGGGATTCGGACAGGATTCGGCCTTTTTCAGCAGGATTCGGATTCGGCCGAATCCTTCTGCCCGGCCGAACCGAATCCAAATCCTAATTTGCATAAGCAAATGAGGGGCAGGGAGGGAAATTGCATGACTTTTTGTCAGAAAACAAGGAAGTAAAAAATGTTTTCCCCTTCCCACCCCTAATTTGCATATGCATATTGCATATGCAAGGATTCGGTTCGGTATTCGGCCGAATCCTTCGTGAAGGATTCGGGGGTTCGGCCGAATCCAAAAAAGTGGATTCGGTGCATTCCTACTTGAGACAAAATAAAAATGGGAATTTTTCTTTTGAACAGACTGTTTTCAGAGTTTGATTTTTGCACAACATTTATAAACAAAATTTTACACACTTTTTAGTGAATTTGTCTTTAGTTGTTCCTTAAACTGTCAGCCTGCCGTCAGGTAATTCTGAACTATACATGCGCCTTTTACTAATGAGTAGATAAGAGAAGAGATTCCCTGACTCTTATAAAGGCTGATATGGGAGAGTGCACACTTTATCTCCTTTAATTTCAGTTAATTTTGCATCTCTCAGTTAATGAATTCAGCACCGTTGTTTATATCCAATGGGTGTTGACTCCTGTTAAAGGACACCTAAAACCTCCTGGAAATTGTTTCGTTTTAGTGCCAGTGCACAGATCATTCTTCCCTCCTCCCCAACCACATCAATTACACTTGCACCAACTTAATTTTGTATTCCACTGCGCATCACATTACCATCTTTGTTCATGTAATTTCCATTCTCATCATGCATCCTAACTAGGAACATGCCCAGTTGTTCAGAATCACAGTTTGGCTGCCAGTATACATGCCCACTGCTTGTTGGTCAAGAAGATGGATGTTGGGAACAGAAATAACACAGCTAAGGGCAGAGACACATGCTCAGATTTGGGGAGATTTAGTCGCCCGGCGATAAATCACTTCTTCTTTGGGGCGACTAATCTCCCTGAACTACCTCCCGCCGGCTAGAATCTAAATTGCCGGCAGGATTGCACTTGGAGCTCTTCGTGTTCTGAAGTCGCCAGAAATTTCCTCGTAAGGCAACTTAGGGAAAACAAATCTGAGCATGTGTCTCTGCCCTACAGCGTGTGTCAATGCTGTACAGCTCTTTACTTCTGGACATGCTATGGGGGCACAGATAATTTGGGACAAGTTTTGTGCACTGTGTAAAAGTTTGTCAGGGAGGCTTTACTTCTCCTTTAAATAAAGATATATAGAATTTATTCACTCAAAAATGCTAATATTGTCTCATTCATTAATCAAAAACATAATGTTTTTGTGGTTTTAATGACATCTTTCCAAAAGTGTCTGTAAACTTTCGCTAAAAATGTAAAAAGTGGGCGATAGTTTGGCAGATATTTGTTTGTGAATATGGCGATTGTATTTACACCACTTTTTATAACTCTTTATTTATTTGTAGTTTTAACAAAGCATTGCATATCATCACATTGCAGACTCATTTACTCACAACAGAGTCAGTGGCCTAACAACAAGGCATACCCCACCGCATGTGAAAATTCCATTGAATAACGCCCGTGGGCGCACACCTTGTGGCATGTATATTTACACCACTTTTAACACCACACATACTCCACTTTTCTGAATTCCCCCCAGAGAGTTGCGCCTGATAGCTGCAAATGGACAAGGTGTATTTTGACTTTAACTGTCTAATAAGTGAATCCCTCTAAGATAAAATATTTATTATAAATCAGAGCTATGTATTATAAATGTTCTGTCATTCTGTATACTCTTCATGTAATGCATAAACAAACACTGTTCTAAGTAAACACAGTAAGGCATTTCTCAAGGTTCTATCCATGCAAATGTGCCCATGGGATTTAAAGATGTAAGAATGATATGGACATGTCCTCAAAGTATCTAAGTGTTCATACTGATGGAAAGAGTTCTTGGTATGATGGCATTTCAATTAGAATAACATTACTGTTCCCGGGAGGTAGCTTTAGAAAAGTACTCCTCTGTGCTGCATACATTCTTGGTTTTATAGCTAATGTTACAGTATATGTTAGTAATGTATGTGCGTGCAGACTCTTGCCTGCTGACTTTCACTTCTCCTCAAATAGCCTCATGTACTGTCCTAAACTACTTTCTGAAATGGTTTATTTTGCACGTTACCAACGCTTCCTGTCCTTTACATTTATGCTGACTGGCTTAGCCCTGTGTGAACTGTAATAGTCACAAGATCTTTCTGTCTACAGTATATATTCACACAGTGCTGGAAAAATACCAGTACACCAGGACTCCTCCATCTCCATATATAATGTTTATTTAAATGAGGCACATGTTGCATGCTTTGCATTGTTGTAGTGCTTTTCTCATATTTTCATTTCTTTTTAAAAATGCTTAATACATTTTTCACAAAACACACGGTTTTCATACTTAAATTTTCTTTACATTCATGTGATATATCGAATCTGTACCCCAAGTTTGTTGTACAGATATGGGACCTGTTATCAAGAATGCCCGGGCTTTTTGGATAAGGGATGTTTATGTAATTTAGATCTCCATACCTTATCTGTTAAAAATATTTTAAACATGATTAAATCCAATAGGATTGTGTTGCCTCCAGTAAGGATTAATGATATCTTAGGATCATGTTTTTAAAAATCTGAATTATTGGATTAAAACGTAAAAAAATATGTAGTATGGGAGATAGCCTTATGCAATTATATATTCTTCCTAAAATACAGAGGGTTGCTTCATTGTGCTTTCCATTTGGAATTAATACTCTAGAACCATTCTTGTCCACTATGAGCCCAGCTACACATTAGGTTAGCGTTTTTGGAATTCAGGGATGTAGCTCCTAATCGGGGACGACTCCTAATCAGCAGATGGATTTGAAGTTGTTACTGATACAGTTATGAGGTTCCATTCTTCGTCGCTTTGTACACCCTGTTTTTACCAAAACCACAGATTTCAATGCTGTTGCATACTGTTTTTGAGGATTTTCTAATTTCTCTGTTCCACTTGTCCATGGTTCCTTGTTTTTTACTGTATAGTTTTGCCCCACTTCCCATGAATACATTATACATTTTATTCTGCTTTCACTGCCTAGACTTGCATAGGGTACCCTTTTTCTCTTTGCATCAACTTGCACTGTGTAGGGCTCTCATTATTTTAACTTATGATAGATCACAACCCACCCATTTTTGCAACCTTTTGTACATTTTGTTTATAATATTGGTATTATTTTTGCAGTGTAGAACATATGGGGTTTTGGGATTGAAGTACTTTGCTATCTTTGAATGATTGGTTTGCTTGGAGAAATTGTGATTCTTTCCACACTGACTTTGCATGCCTGTATTAAAGTAGCAGATGACCCCCAAAGACTGCAGTCTTAACATAATTTGACTTTGTTTTGATGCCTTAAATGTGATCTTGTTCCATAACATTTGCATTAATACATCCACTGCCAGACTCAAAGGGCTGGTTCACCTTTAAGTTAACTTTTATTATGTTCTAGAATGGTAAGTTCTAAGAAACTTTTGATTTTGTCTTTATTATTTATTTTTTTATAGTTTTTGTTAGTTATTTGCCTTCTTCTTCTGACTGGACCCCATCCAAGAAATAAATGCTCTGTAACGTTAAACATTTATTGTTATTGCTACTTTTTATTACTCATATTTCTATTCAGGCCCTTTACTATTTTCATATTCCAGTCTCTTCAAATCAGTGCATGGTTGCTAGTGTAATGTGGACCCTACCAACCTAATTGCTAAAATTAAAAACTGGAGAGCTGCTGACTCAAAAACTACAAATAATAATAAAAAAAACAAAAAACTAAAAAACAGTTGCAAATTGTCTTAGAATATCACTCTCTGCATCATACTAAAAGTTAATTTAAAGGTGAACCTTTTATTTAAAGATTGATGTGACAAAACTGATTTTGTATGTCTGAAAAATGTCAAAGTGCATTGTATTCACCTGAGTTTACTTATAAGTACCCTGTATGCGCCATAAATTACCTGTTTACCTAGGGTCCACGGAATAAGTATGGCCATACTGTTCTTAAATGATTTCTAATACAAACTGAAAAGGATATTTATTTTGCTTATTGGACTGTTAAGAGTCTCTTGTATCACCTGTGCTTTTCTGATGCCAGTGGGCGTTACCATGTGCAAATTCCAAGTGATGGTGGGTGAGCTGGTTTGGATTCCGTTACTGAAGTTGATAAACTTGTTTTTACAAAGAATTTGAAACTGGCACATAAAAGAGAGGTTTGTAAGAACTGCCAATTTATTTTTAGTTTATAACTCTTAACAGTCTTTCTGCTGATATTCTATTGAAGAATCCTGCTGAATTACTTCTCCACTGTGCATGCAAAATGATATTTACCCTTTGTACAAAGAGTCGTTCTATTTAATACATATATCAAAGAAAACTTTTATTTTCTCTAGGGTTGACGCAGAACTTCTGGCTCTTTGTCTATCAAATTATTTACCTAACTAAACTTCAACTAAGCTCTTGCATATGCCACAATTTCCCATTCCAGGGAGGGGGTAACTCGACTATACATGTAGTTGTACTACCTAGCTCACATCTTGAGTGAGCCTAAGAATTTGCAACTATGTGCTTGTTAAATGGGCTCTGATGAAGAAAATGTTAACACCACTCCTTGAAGCTGAGCTACATTAGTTTTATAAGCATCCACTATTTATCAGATGATCTATTAAACGCTAAACTAAAGGCATAAAGGTTTACTGTGCCTTTTTATTGTCTGTTTACTACTTTGCTGTGGATGATGATGAAGAAGGTTTAGCCTATATGCCTTTTTTTTTTTTTTTTTAAATAAAGTTTTGACTTCCACTTGACATTGAATAACAATCTTTCAAGTAACTTTCATAGTGTGTGACTTGTGTTGCAAGTCCAATGTGGGCCCCCCTTATAGTCACTGACTAACTCAGAGTTAGAGAACTGCAATGCAGGAAGTAGTGTTCTGGCTATTATGTTACACATCCAGTCACTCCAGTCTTTATAAGGTCCATTTTTGGCTAACAAACTATATTGGAAACATTTTTTATTTTGCACAGCCTATCTATTTACGCAGTTTTTATTTTTACACTGAACTATTCCTTTACGGTTGGTAGCACTTTAACTGATATCCAGTAGGTAGCGCCTGCTGTATTTTTGAAAATACATAGTAATATTCCTCAGGTGGTTAAAAAAAGAGCAAATATCCATGAAATTCAATCCTTTCCTTTTTCTTAATTAGTAATCAGCTTTTAGTTGGTTAAAGGGAAGTGAGAAAGGAAAAATAAGCTTTTTTTCCTGATGCAGCAGAACATAAAAATCTTTAAAGGCATGCAAACTTTTCTTAAGCTATCTGTTAAATGCAACAATACAAGCACTTTAGGGAAAGAATTCCACAAAACTGTTATTTCATTGCTGTATCTGGATTTTTTTTCATAAATGTATTATCCTGGTGTACTGGAGACCATAAGAATCCCCCCCAGACCCCATGTGGTTACAGTGTCTGCTTGATAGGCAGTTACACTTCTGATAAATGCTAATTTGCTATCCGTAGCTATTCTTGCTTGAAAGTATAGCAAAGTGGCTGATATCATAGTGCTTTACTATGTCTGTAAGGTAACTGGTCTCTGGCAATGCTGGACCACAAAGTGGGGCTTGAAATGTGTTTCCAGCAGCAGCAGACCAGTAGACCGAAATTGGTACTTCTTGCTAAAAGGTTACAGAACAAAATATCAGTGCATAGAGGTAACTGCCTTTGATTAAACACTATATTTGAAACTTTTATACAGTTGAAATGATCTAATATACCAATTGTACTTTATAATAAAGTTGTGATTAGGCTTGACAATCTAGTTTAGCCACCATTGTTATGTTGTTGGTTGTTATATTTCAGCAGTGTCTGGAGGGCTAAAGGAAGCCAATGACAATGAAACGTTGGTTAAATGCCCTATCAGCATCTTAAATACTTGCACTGTTCTTGGTTTTTAGACGTCGAATGAACACGCAACTCAAATGGTTTCTAATTTAAGAAAAAACTGCAATCATTTAGTTTGGAGTTAACAACCCACAAACTCGAATTGATCGAGTTTTCTGGGGAAAAAAACTTGAATCGCTCTAATTGATCGAGTTTTCAAGCGAAAATCCTCAGATGTTGGGTGTATTTTTGGATTTGAACTCTTTCCAGGGTTGGAATATTATAAATCTTGAAAAATTCTATTTTTTTTTACTCAAAAATAACCTCTTAAACTCGAGTTTTTTGTGGAAAACACAGCTTGAACCTTAATAAATCATACTGTACAGTTATAATGGCCACATGTTTATTGATATTGAAGTCAAATGAAATATTTTGTTTGTGAATGTTGGATAATTCCAACCAATATATTTGTGCCATGGATATAGGGCTGTTCATTGAATGGACATGTTTGAAAATGTCATCTTTTGATGCACCATGTCAGCCAGATGAGGAATTAAAGTGGAGCCATAGCTCCTTTTCAATTTAAAGGTGAACTAAACCCTAAAAATGAATAAGGATAACATTTAATATTTTATATACTGAACTTATTGCACCAGTCTAAAGTTTCAGCTTCTCAACAGCAGCAATGATCCAGAATTTCAAACTTGACACAGGGGGTCACCATCTTGGAGTGTCTGTAACACTCACATGCTCAGTGGGCTCTGAGCAGTTGTTGAGAAGCTAAGCTTAGGGGTCGTCACAAATTATCAAGCAGTGCACTGGTTTCTGTGCTGCTGTGTAGTAATTATCTGTATTAATCAGACTTATAAACAGTGACATTTATATTCTATGTGTACTGTATATTTTGAGTGGGTCCCTAAGCTCAGTAAGTGACCGCATCATGGAGCATGTGCAGTGAATCAGCAGAAAAGAAGATGGGGAGCTACTGGAGCATAGTTGGATACTCAAATCTTCCCTGCTAAAGGGCTGTGGTTTCCTTGGGCTGGTACAGAAGCCCAAAACATAATGTACAACCTTTCTAGCTACTTCTTTAGTTTAACTTTTCTTGTCCTTTAAGCTGTACCATTCATTAGGCTTTCAGCCCATACCAACAGTAGAAAGGTTTGCATAATGTGTATGCTCACTTGTATGGTAACCTTCCGTTTGGCCTACGAGCATTGCAGTGAAAATCAGGTCTTTCAAGGAGAACTATATGTTTAATTATTGTGATGTATTAAAATGTTAGGCACTCCCCAGTGATAATGATAATCTCTTACTTGATAAAAGAGGTTGGTTCTCCTGATCACTAAAACTGCATCAGCCCAGAGCATTTCTGTAAGGGTCTGGCCACACAAGCAGATTCAGGGAGATTAGTCGCCCAACCAACAAATCTCCTCTTCTTTGGGGCGACAATCTCCCCGAATTGCCTTCCCCCTGCACTCCGCCGGCTAAATTGAAAATCGCCTGGGGTAAGGCACAAGCGCATTTGTTTTCCGAAGTTGCCTCACGAGTTGCCTTCCCCAAGCGATTTTCATTTTAGCCGGCCAAGGGCAGGGGGAAGGCAGTTCGGGGAGATTGTCGTCCCAAAGAAGAGATATGTCAATGGGGCGACGAATCTCCCCGAATCTGCTTGTGTGGCCAGACCCTAAAAGCTCATCTTCTCCTGCTTCTTTTATTTTCTCTTCATTCTGGTCAGGTCAGGCACAAGCGTAGTTGAGTGAAAAGCTGAATTTGGACAAATGAGCTCCTACAGATATACCCCCGGCCGGTGGAGTTTTAAGCAAATAGGAGCACCAGCCCCGGTTATCCGGCAAGCGATAATTACTTTGGGGTACCTAACATTTGGGCACTCCTCGTGGTTATACATTTCTTTTTCCTTTAACTTTCAAAAACATATTTCCTTCAAAAACATTTTTGCAAGTATACTGTACTGGAAACCCCACCTGACAAAGCAAATGACTTGTTTTACTTTTTGTTACTGATGCAGCATTTTTTATACTGTAGCATTCAAGGCATTATTTTAGTAGAATATGCTTCTCATACATCTGAAATGGTTTCCGATATAACTGACAATGATTTTTGAAAAACAATGTTCACAGTGACAAATTGCACTAGACTTTACATTAAATCGCACACCAGTGTTTTTCATAGTGATGTAATGATGTGTATGGTACTTAAACTACTCTAGTTAGAGGAACAGGCTCTTAATATTTACCTGCCCTCCCATGTCTATCTTTTTGTTTTGGTGGTTACAAAAAAAATCTTGTTTTACGCCTACTTAGTTATTGCTATTACTAGATATTGCTGCTCTATTAAAGGCAGTACACCTTAAAACATCTTTGCTAAAAATGAGTATGTTAAATAGGATCTGTGTTTAAAATGCATTCTGCCTACATTTTATTAAAAAAAGTTTTTCAATTCATTGCGTTTATTTATAAAGTACTAATTGAATTTTAACTGAATGTTCTGCCCCTCTCCCATCATAAACATTTTGTTCAAAGCTCCTTATCTGCCTTTGTTTTGAAACAAACTCCTCTCTTTCCTAAGGCCAGGGCCAGACAACGTCGGATCTCTGCAGGCTGAGAATCTACTCCCCCACTGCTGTTCCGCTCCTGCTCTGCCTGCATTCGCAAGCATTGTTTCTGTTTTGGTGCAGGCAGACAATGCGGATTTTGGTGCTGAAACGTGACATTTTGCATTTCGCACCGAAATCCGCCCTCAGCTACAAAGCCAAAGGACAGTGGATTCTTGCTAGCTATACTCCTCTCTTTCCTAAGCAGCTCATTATCAGTGTATTAGTAATTAGTTTTATCAGCTTCATCTCAGCTTGGCTAACCAGGATGTGACAGGAAATGCTAAAATAAAACAAGTTTAATTTTGTTGTCTAGTGGCAAAAATAACAAAAAAAAACCTTTGACTTTTCTTAATTAAAACAACAGGCAAAAAAAAAATAATATATATAAATATATATATATCTCCTATATAATAAAG